>CM042842.1:65082742-67482742 GCA_023653725.1 Bungarus multicinctus
GGTCGTATCAGAGCAGCACGCAAAGGGGGGGGATGTCACATCGTACGGTTTAACCTGTTTATTGTTTAAGATATGGGGTGATTAGGGGTTGTGTGAGTTGTATGTGCATGTGTGGGGGTTGGTTATAGAACAGTTTTGTTATATGATCACCTTACTGGGTATCTCTTTCAAATTCCAGTAATGAACCCAATCCAGAAGCAGGAAACCTACTTCTGGTGAATTATGATGCTATCCCAAAAGACAGTTTTTCTGAGTTTGGAAGTGATCACTAAAAGAATCTAGTGACCGAATAAAATTCCATACTTTTTAAACCTTCTGCAGGTCATTACTAATCTCAAGCAATCACTGCGTCACTTACCAAATCTGTTCTAATAGAAAGTAGAATTAACACAGCAATTGTGCTCTGTAATTAAGTTATTGTTAGTGGGTAGCGTTAAATTAAAGTTTGTTTATATGATTTGTATAATTCAGAGGTACTTGAATCAGTCAATAAAAATGTTTAACCAGTTTTGCTAGAAAATGAGATACCATTCTAATTGTCTCAATTACGGTCCCTCTCTAAACTAGTTTATGAAAGCCTTTAATGTATGATAATCCTTAATTCTTTTCATCAGCCTAATAGAGAAGACAAAGTAAGCAGCATACCAGAGTACAAGTAATTCAAGTATTCTGCACAGATATTTTCTTCCTCCTCTTTGTCTATTTTCATATTTGCCCCAATGAGTTTCCCATTATATTTTATGTGTCCTAATGAAAGGATAGGATGCAATTAGAGTTAAAACTATAGTTTATGTAATAAGTTATTATTTATTATTTATTTATTTATTGATTATTAATTGCATTATATACCGCCCCTTCCTCCCAAGGGACTCAGGGCGGTGAACAGCTCATCTAAAAACCCCACAGAAAATACAAAAGTTAAAAAGTACTTAAATTAAATCAGCTGCCTGACTAAAATTAGAAAACCCTCCCCCCACCCTTAAAACCCAAATTTAAATTTAAAAATGGAGATCAAATTTAAAATCATTATCTCAGCCCAGGCCGGCCTGCTCAAAGAGCCAGGTCTTAACCGCGCGCCCTGAAGGCCCTCAGGTCCGGGCCGGTACGGAGTTCCGGTGGCAGAGTATTCCATAGGGCGGGGAGCACCCACAGAGAAGGCACCTACTCCTTGGCGCCGCCAGACGACACATAGCGGCCCGACGGCACCCGGAGCAGGACCCTCCCTGTGGGAACGCACCGCCTGTTGGAGAGCGTTGGCAGAATGCGGTCCTGAAGGTAACCTGGTCCCATGCCATGGTCGCCCTAAAGGTCAAAACTAGACCTTAAAGCGAACCCGGAGAGCCATCGGCAACCAATGCAGCTCGCGCAGGAGAGGCGTCACATGGGCGCTACGCGACGCCCCCATAATCACCCTCGCGGCTGCATTTTGCACCAACTGGAGTCTCCGGAGGCTCCCCGCAGGGAGCCCCATGTAGAGGGCGTTACAATAGTCCAGGCGAGAGGTGACAAGGGCCTGAGTGACCGTGGCGCAAGGCGTCCCGATCCAGGAAGGGCCGCAACCGGTAGATCCGACGGATCTGATGAAATGCCCCCCTGGAGACGGCCGCGATGTGATGTTCAAGCGACAGCCGTACATCCAGGAGGACTCCCAGGTTGCGAGCCCTCTCTGTGGGGGCAGAACTTCCCCCCCAATAGCCAGCGAAGGTATCAACTGGCTATATCGGGGCGCCGGAAACCACAGCCACTCGGTCTTGGATGGGTTGAGCCGAAGCCTGTTCCCGCCCATCCAGTCCCGCACGGCCTCCAGGCACCTAGACATAGCCCCCACAGCATCGTTGGGGTGGTCCGGAGTGGAGATGTACAGCTGGGTGTCATCTGCATACAGATGACACCTCACTCCAAGACCACGGATGATCTCGCCCAGCGGCTTCATATAAATGTTGAACAGGAGGGGAGAAAGGACCGACCCCTGAGGCACCCCACAAACCAGGGGCCTAGAGGTGGACCTCTCCCCCCCCGCCAACACGAATTGCGAACGGTCAGAGAGGAAGGAGGAGAACCATCGAAGGACGGTTCCACCAATCCCCAACCCCTCCAACCGTCGCAATAAGATACTATGGTCGATAGTATCGAAAGCCGCCGAGAGATCTAATAGGACCAGGACAGAGGAGAACCCTCTGTCACGAGCCCTCCAGAGATCATCAACCAACGCGACCAATGCCGTCTCAGTGCTATGTCCAGGCCTGAAGCCCGATTGGAACGGATCGAGGTAAGTTGCTTCCTCCAGGTACCGGGGGAGCTGACGTGCCACCACACTCTCAACAACCTTCGCCACGAAGGGAAGGTTGGAGACTGGACGATAGTTGTTTAAAATAGCTGGGTCCAGGGAAGGCTTCTTGAGGAGGGGGCGCACCACCGCCGCCTTCAGGGCGGTAGGGAGCACCCCCTCCCTCAAGGAAGCGTTGACAATCCCCTGGAGCCAGCCTCGTGTCGTCTCCCTGGCGGCCGAAACCAACCAGGAAGGACACGGGTCCAATAAACAGGTGGTGGCATTCAGACCCCCCAGCAACCTGTCCACACCCTCAGCGGTCACAGGATCGAACTCCCCCCAGATAACATTCTCAAGACCTGCCCCGGACACCTCCCCCGGGACCACCCAATTGGAGTCGAGCCCCTCCCGAATCTGAGCGATTTTATCATGCAGAAATCGGGAAAACTCCTCTGCTCTACCCTGCAAGAGGTCATCCCGCGCTCTCGGTTCAAGTAGAGAGCGGGTCACTCTAAACAGGGCGGCAGGCCGATTTTCTGCTGATGCAATAAGGGCGGAGAAATACGAAGATTTCGCCGCCCCTATCGCCACAAGGTAAGTCTTAATATGAGATCTCACCTGTGTTCGGTCAGACTCAGAACGACTCGCCCTCCAAATGCCCTCTAGACGTCTTTTCCGGCACTTCATCTCCCGCAGCTCCTCCGTATACCACGGAGCCAAGCGGGATCTGTGCCGGGTCAGAGGTCGCAGGGGCACAACTCGATCTAGAGCCCCGGCGGCCAACCCATCCCAGGTGGCCACCAGGTCACCAGGCGAGCTGTGAGCCAGAGACTCAGGAAATGGCCCAAGCTCCCTCTGGAACCGTTCCGGGTCCATCAGGCGCCTGGGGCGGAACAATCTAAGTGGCTCCGCCTCCCTGCGGTGGGGGGTGGCGGAACGGAAGTCCAACCTGAGGAGGGAATGATCTGTCCATGACAGGGGTATGATGACTAAATCCCCAAAAATACAGTCATTCAACCACTGCCCAGAGACAAAAATCAGGTCCAGCATGTGTCCTCCAATGTGAGTGGGGGCAGAAACTAACTGGGTCAGGTCCATGGCCGTCATGGAAGCCAAGAACTCCCGAACCAACCCCGAGGTTTCACCGGATGATGGCAGGTTGAAATCCCCCATGACCAAAAGCCTAGGGGTCTCAACCGCCAGCCCGGCTATCACCTCGAGGAGTCCGGGCAGGGCCGATGAGACGTGGCAGGGAGCCAGGTACGCCATCAAAAGACCCATCTGAACCCCTTGCCCCCACTTCACAAATAGAGATTCACAGCCAGCCGTCTGAGGGACAGTGGCCTCCCTAGGATAAAGGGCCTCCTTTATAAGCACCGCCACCCCTCCACCCCTTCCCTGAGCCCTATGTATTGGATCCATTTTTAATTGCCAGGTAAAAGTTCATAATATTGATCTAAATCTGAAGTATTCCATGCAAGTTAAGGAAGGTTAAGCCTTCAATTGCCCATTAGTTTAATGTCTCTCTCTTGTACACACACAGGTCAAAAGGAGAAGAAAGGAAAAGAACTTTCATTCCTCTCTGTGACATAAAAGAAGAAACTTTTAATCTAACCAATTGTACTGCAATTGTATGAACACTAGCTAGCTAGCAATCAGAAGACACTGACTCCTTAAAAAAAAGCTTCCTTAATTTCACAAGACATGGACAAACTTTATCATAATTTTAACTAGAAAACTGAGCATCCTAACAAAATTAAATCCCAAAATCTTAGGCAATTCCTGGAAACTTGATACTCAGATAAATCCACGGGCACATGTAGATAAACAATATTTACATACCATTCAAAAGGAATAGTAAAAAAAGTTACAAAGGAAACAAAAATATCAGAACACCTCCTTGCCAGCAGTCAATATCAAGATAAACAGGGATTAAACTAGGAGCACACCAGAAAATTAAACAGTAAATGCAACAGTTCAAATTCGAGCTACATATGCTCTTTTTCATTGGTAACGTATTTTCTGCTAAATATATCATAACAATATTCTTCAATTTTATTTCTGATCAATGGTTACATCTATTTTACCTACAGGTATCCATGTATAAGAAGCCAACACCACACCTGCTTTATTCAATCAATTTCCTTTAGAAAAGGTTGAATTGCCCTGATTTAAATTAATGTGTACTTAAAACATGAGTGTATGGTGGGGGTTGATTTAAAAAAAAAAATTGTGTAAAAAATTTAGTTATACAGTATTTCAAGTTACAACTACATTTGAGCCCAACATTTATGTTGTTAAGTGAGAAATTTGTTAAGTGAGTTTTGCCCGGGGTGGGATTCAACCAGTGTTACTACTGGTTCAATGACTATGTTTTGCGCACGCATGTAAAACAACCTTACGGGACTGCCTGCTGCCACCATCGGCCTCCTGCCAGCCGGTGCGCTCCCACAGGGTTGGCCTCCTTGGGTGCCGCCAGCTGGTCGATGTCGGTTAGTGGCCCCAAGGGTGCGGGCCTTCTCTGTGGGAGCACCCTCTCTTTGGAATGAACTACCGGCAGAAATGCGAGCCATTACTGACCTATGGGCCTTCCGACAAGGACTTAAGACCCACCTTTTCCAACAGGCTGGTCTGGCGTAATGTTATGAGTAGGGTTTTTAATTCGATTTTAATTTTTTATGGGTTTTACTGGTCTCAGCCATGTATTTAATTAATTTTTAAACTCTTTTTAATTTTTCTATTTGTATGTTTTTACTGTGGCTGTTCACCACCCCGAGTCCCTTTTTGGGAGAGGGGGCGGTATACAAATAGAATAAATAAATAAATAAATAAATAAACCTTAGGCTGTGCCACCCGGACAGCTAAAAAGGGCTGCGCGCAGGTGCGTAACGTTTGAAAAGCCTCTTTTTTCCTGCTTTTTCAACCTCAGCTGTGCCACGCAAAGCAGCTGAGGTTGAAAAAGCAGGAAATAAAGGACAGGTAAGAACCCAGGCGGGCGGGTGGGCCAAACACAGAACTGGTTCGGTGTCTGCTGCTCTTCAGAGCTACCAGCTCTATAGAACTGGGCAGAACCAGTAACATCCCACCTCTGGTTTTGCCCCATTTTATGACTTTTCTTTCCACATTTGTTAAGCGAATCACTGTAGTTGTTGAATTAGTAGCACAGTTGTTAAGTGAATCTGGCATCCCCATTGACTTTCCTTGTCAGAATGTCACAAGAGAGGATCCCATGACTCTACGACACTGCAACTATCATTAACGCGAGTCATTTGTCAAGCATCCGAATGTAAATCACATGACCATGGGGATGCTACAAAGAGTCATAAGTATAAAAAATGGTCATAGGTCACTTCTTTACGTACTGTTGTAACTTTGAATGGTCACAGCTGTTGTAAATTGAGGACTATCTATACTACCAAATCTGATATAGTATTATTCAGAATGAAAGTCTACTGGAATATATGCCCCACTTTAGATACTTAATCTTCTGCTTTGATGTATTAAAATCTCAAAGTCATAAATCTACAGTTCTTCCTATTCACGGATGCAATACTCCTTCTTCTCCAGTGGGCTGTCTAATAGTATAACTTGGACCCAACAAGCCATTGATGATGACTTGCCAGATGCTTCATTGCCTGCCTATTTTTGTAGTTACAGCCAGATGGGAAAAACAGGAGATCTACTGAGGTTTAGATGCTAAATTAACTGCATTTGCCTAGTGAGTGATATATAGATGTAAGCAAGCCCAAACCTGGGCCAAAGCAAGCTGGACTATTTTCCTTTCCCATTTGATAAAGCTATATCATTTGGTATCTTCAGAAGGTCTTTTGGTATCTTAATTCATGCATCTTATTAATCCAAAATGTGAACTTATTTGTTATTAACAAAGAACTCAAAATGGTTGGAGATATTTTAAAATATGTTGGTTTAAATCCTTTTCCTGGACATTATTAATGAATTAAAGATCTTAATAAAACAGCAGGCTAGATGGACATTTCTGTTCTTTTGTACGGGTACAAAAAACTCAATTCAAATAGGAATTCCTTATGCTACTGAATAAACTGAGCTAATTTAATTAGAGTTTACACAAATATAATTTTCTTATTGTGCTCAGTGAACCAGTTATTGGTACAAAACCATTACCATTAAATTAATTGGGACTGGTAAAAGAAATGACTGATCTCAGCTGGCCTTTTATTTATTTCCTAAAGAGAGGAAATTATTCAAGCTAGGGTATCTGTCAATCTGGTTAAGTGAAATCTGAATATTTCATCATTCATTTTTTGAAACAAAATTACCTCTAATCTTCAATTTCTACCATTTGAAATGATGAAATAAATTAATGCTGAGAATCCAAGAAGTCTAAAGTCAAGTTCTCCAAACTATTATCTTCCAGATGTATTAGATCCCAATTCCCAAGTGGCTTAAGATGGCTGGGAATTCTGGGGGTTGAAGTCCAAGACATCTGTAAAACAGCTGGTAAAGGAAGCTTGTTCTCTACTCTTAGTAACATTTCCAGACACATGGGAAACTATGAAAGTGTATTTAAAAATATTTAAAGAAGACAAGCAGAAATGTACTAATAAAGAACACAGACATAGCATCCTGCTGTGAGATGTCCTTATAGGGTTCACAATGTCTTATACATAGCACTATTTGTATTAAACACATTAATTTACTGGTAGAAGTAGGAGTGTATTTTCTCTTAGCCAGTGATAAGGAGAAATTCCCTCCCTTTGCAACCCGCTGGAAGACATTAAAAATTAATCACCGATGGAGTGAGGTGTAAAGATCATGACTATCACAAAGTGTCAGAAAAAAGAAGATACAATGGTTGTCAGGTCCTACATTTACGTGTAATCCTTTATATGGCATAAGAGAAATGCCATATGTCTCCACAATCAACTTTTGAAGTAAACATGTTCTTATGTTAAGTTCTGAAAGTTCCTGGAATCCAGAGAACAAATATTCAAGTTTCCAAACCAACAATGTCTATTCATTTTGTCCCAATCTTTCCAGCTTAAATATTCACAATGTACCATTATGATAGAATCATTATCTGCCTTTAGCTCTGACAGCAGCATCATATGGGCAATGAAAGGCCTCTTTCTTCTCATGATTAGTCTCTAAAATATTTTTTCATCTTACCGTGCTTTTTTGACTCCCAGAATGCACTGCTCAATTACAGTGCTGAAATTAACTCTATGCCACTCTTATTTATCAATAAAAGGATAATCAAGCCTCTAGCCCATATCCTGCTTTAGCCATAATTTCAGTATCATGTTCCAAGTAATACCAAGATTAACTCTTACCAAGACTGAAACTTGCTAATAATCACTAATGCCAGCAATGGAATTTCTTTGTATACATGTCACAAGTGTGGCTATACGCTGGTCTTACTTTGAATCCATCAGCTATCAAATCCAAGGGTGTAATTTCTTCAACGATCGTCCCCTCTTCCAGCAACAATATGAACCAGGCCTGTGTCCCTCCCTCACTGTGACAAGGTTGTGTCAGGGAGCACATATTAGTGATTTAGATCAGTGTGTCCAAAGGAACATTTAGACAGGCAACATATTGCTCTCAAAAATCTAATCTTGCATTTTAGTTAATATTTCTTATAAAACAGTTTTTACATTTAAGATTTGTAAACATATCATGCCACCTGGTTTTATTTTAAAACTATTTTTTGACATAGGATACAGCTATATATTAGGGTTTATGAATGAGTCTTAACAGCTACTGTGCTGCAGTAACTTATTAAAAAGGGTCAATCATTATAGCTTCAACAAACAGGGAAGCAACGATAGACTGAAGACAGCTCTGCAGTGTGTAGACAATGACCATCATCAAAAGAGGAGCCAGTGAATGGATCTTATCTCTGAAATGAGAAGACCAAGATTGCTTACAAGCGCTCCTTACAGAAAATCCCACAGTTGTAATGGCAGTCCATTTCCCATTGTTGTTTAGGAAACTATATGACCAAATTCATGAATTCATCTTGAAGGTGATTTAACATTAATTACATATACTGAGTTACAAATATTATTAGTTACATACAGCATAGTTATGCTTTAATTGAGGTTTTATTCACTCTGTCTCATGTTTGGTTTTAAGGGACATGAAGCAGTCCTAAGAAGGATTCCTCAAGGCAGTGTGTGTAGGATTGAAAGGACATTAGAATCAATCAGGACATTAGAATCAAGTGTGGGTGTTATGCTGAAAAGAAAGGCATTTCCATGTAATATCAAATGGTTACCATTTAATGATGGTATGTGCAGTGGCCAAGAAAAGAATGAAAATGAAGACATTGAAACCTCAATAATATTGCCTACATTAATCATTTATACCACATGATTATGGTTCAGCATTTGTGCAATAACACAAGACAGGGGGCAGGAGTTACTGTGGGTTTCAGGAAACCACATTCTGTTTAGGCAAAGCCAACTATTTAAACAAAAAGTTAACTTGCCAAACCAAGATAAATACTTGCCGTTATTACTATGACAATAATGACATATAAGCCTTTGCTTCAGTATTACATTTTCTCTTATAGTTGACATTGTTATAAGTAAATGAATTCATATGTTTACAGTTCAGATTTGATGGCAGTGATTTAGCAATGATGGTGTCTTTAATTTCTTTTAACTGTACTGCATACATCACTCAATCAGCACTATTAATACCACACTTGCCATAATAAATTGGTTAATTGTCTAGTAAAGTTGATGTTCTTGTAAAGTTTAAAAATACCACAATATAAAAACCAGTTACAACTGAATATATTCTGAGAAAAAATATGGATTCATTGTAGATAACTATAGAAACTATATAAAGAGAAAATTAAAAAATTAAAATTATGCTGGAAAGTCCATTCAATGTTTTTATTCCAACAAATTATTACAAATGCATGGATGAACTTGTGCGAAAATTCAATGCAATATTAAAATAAAATTATATGCAATATAAAAATGCTATCTTATCAGAACTAGTGTTATCTGAACTATCTCAGAGCAAAGCATGCGCTCACTGAACTGTTTATGACACTGGTTGAATCCCACCCTTGCCTGGTTCCAAACAGACCACAACCTGATAGTTGGCACAACTCAGAGGTTGGGGACCCCTGCACTCCAATATCTACTATGTATCACTGTTATCTGTTCTTGTTTCTAATGTTTATCTTTTTGTTGGTGTTAGTTGGCTTGAATATAGTGAAGAAAGGGATGGGCAAGTACGCTGTTCATGTGAAATGCAAAACTTTCCTGTTTTTTTCTGGCTCTGTAACTGTGGAAGAATAATTGGATGGAAAGAAACCAAGTGAAACAGAACCTGGATACTAAATAAAAGCATGTCTGAATAGCCCCATTCTCTACTAACATTTCACAGGATGCATCTACTGTATATTAAGGAACAAGAATGCCATGAAGTTCAGCTGTGGAAATGAGAAATGGGAGAAATTGGGTTTTATTTTTCTTAGAACAAGTTGTAGATTTGTCTCTTGTGGCATCAGCTGTAAACCCTGTGCTCCATATATGGATGCTGTGGGTTTTATTTGAAGGAAAACACATGAGACCACAGCTGATGCTGAGAAGATGGCTTAAAACCAAATGTAAATGAGAATTGTAATATATGTTGTCTATTTATGCTTGCAAAAATAAAACCAACATCTTGAAATGAAGAAAGTATGTTTGATTGTTCCATTGAAGCAGGATGTTTTCAAACAGGGTGAAAAAGCCAATCTTTCTGCAGCAAATTAAATTTCAAAAATAATCAAGAATACCAGGAAGTTCACTGAAATTTTCCAGGATTCAGTGTTCTTATTGCACGCATGCATTTTACATCTATTTACATTCCATTTTCTTATTGCAGGTATACTTTTATTTTACATCAGTGATTAAAGCAGCACTAAGGATAAAATGAATCATGAAAAATAACTTATGTTGTACAAATTATAGAAAGCAACAGAAGTCTAGTAATATCATTGCAATGTTTCACACTGTAAGCTACTTTAGAGGAAACACCTGAAATGACACACATGTAGAGTTAATCACTTTCTCTCATTAGAGCAGGGGTATCAAACTCACATCGCCATGGTGGTGTCACATGACACATTGGGACTTCCCCCCCATTTGCTAAACTGGGTATGGGTGTGGCCAGTGTGTGATGCATCTGGCCCAGGGGCCGGGAGTTTCACAGCTCTACATTAGAGGAAGTGTAGAGTAACCTTCCCTGGCATGGTACACATCCAATAAATTCTAAAACGTACTCTTTAGCACACCTGAGGAATTGGAAAAGTTACCTTAATATGATGATTCATCTGCCTTCCTTAAAATTCAACAGTGGAAAATTTAATTTTGGATTTACTAACAGCATATATGGATTCATACATATTAATTCCAAATTTCTGCTTAATAGCCCACATGATTATCTTGTTCTTTAAATATAAAGAACTCACCGTGGTTAGTATATGAGTTTAACTAACATGTGAAATTGTATATTACATACTATCTCATATTTTTAAGTAAAGTATGCTAAAAGGTATAATCCTTCCTAGTCCATTTTAAACCTATTAATATTCTGAAAAAGTATTATCTAAAGACACATAGATTTACTATCTAAAGACACATAGATTTACATTAAGATACACTCTGATCATATTGAATAATAACACAATCTATTACAAATCAGTGCAGATTTCTTCCCTAGTGATTTTAGTACCTTATTGAAATACATCCAGATGGTAAACCATTCTGTGTTTAGGAATCTAATAAGAATTTAAGAACATAGACTAGACATAAACTAGACTTAGAATATCAATTAATAGTATGAAAAACAAATCCTGAATGGTAAATTCAGTACATCTTTAATTTGTTGTAGTCCTCATAAGTCATTTCAAATACAAAAC
This sequence comes from Bungarus multicinctus, assembly GCA_023653725.1. Lineage (NCBI taxonomy): Eukaryota > Metazoa > Chordata > Lepidosauria > Squamata > Elapidae > Bungarus > Bungarus multicinctus. Next base: position 65,093,917 of record CM042842.1, read on the forward strand.
AAAGAGAGATAATATAAGGTATTTTCATATAGTAAAAATAGTTAATTCACTACTAAAAAAGATGCAAATGAATCTTAAATACCTTTCAATACTAAAGTTAACAATGGCTGCAGTTTGTGTTTACAGTCCTAACATCACTGATTGGCGAAAAGACCAGGGCTGAAGAATGTTTTCCTCAAGAACAGAATATTAATATTATTAGAGTTCTGATTGTGTTTGAAAGAATATTCAGCTAAAATACTTTGCAGGCATTAAAGCAGAATAAATGAAAATTGGTAGCATCTTGCATCATTATACCTTTAACATTTTCATGAAGGCCCAAAATGGTGCTTTCTAAAATTATCTTTACCCAGAAACTGCTTTGAAACCATTCAAACTTTCTTTAACACTGTGTATTAAATCCTCCTATGAATAGGACTCACCAGGAAACCTTAAGAAAACTGTTCACCTTTTATGTTCTTCCTGTTCCTGGAATATGTTCCATTTTGGTTGCACAAATAATTGTATATATTATGAGGGTTTAGTATTTAAATCAGGGGTCTTCAAACTTGACAGCTTTAAGATTTGTGGACTTCAACTCCCAGAATTCCTCCTCCAGTCATGTTAGCTCAGGAATTCTGGGAGTTGAACTCCACAAGTCTTAAACTTGCCAAGTTTGAAGACCTTGATTTAAATAATAAGATGTTGGTGTTTTAAGTGAAGAAAATTTATGGTGTAATAGCTGTAATTTGAATAACATGTAGTTAGTTACCCATTTGTCCATTTTCCCTTCATACAAATTTCATTTCACATTCAGAATATAGATAATATACAAGGTAAAGATAAAAGTTCCCCTCGCACGTATGTGTTAGTTGTTTCCGGCTCTAGGGGGCAGTGCTCATCTCCGTTACAAAGCCGAAGAGCCAGAGCTCTCTGAAGAGATGTCCGTGGTCATGTGACTGGCATGACTAAATACCATGACTAAAGGCACGGAACACTGTTACCTTCCTACCAAAGTGGTCCCTATTTTTCTACTTGTATTTTTACATGCTTTTGAACTGTTAGATTGGCAGAAGCTGGGACAAGTAACGGGAGCTCACTCTGTTATGCAGTGCTAGGGATTCGAACCGCCAAACTGCTGATTTTTCTGATTGACAAGCTCAGCGTCTTAGTCACCGAGCCACTGTGTCCCTACCAGATAATGTATATATAATCCTAAATATCACAGATCTAAAAGTAAAGGGACTTGGGTGATCCCTTTTCTTCCATGTCCATACTACCATGAGAAATAAGCTAGATTTCTATTTTGTTAATTCTAGGCTTATACTTAGATATAAAGCAGGAATGTTGCACTTGGCAATTCCGTTTAGTAACAGTTTAGTGTTTACTTAAAATAGCTGTTTCTAGTTCATAAAGACTTTCATGTACCTGAAAGTGAAATGATATGAGCAGGAATGGAGGACACTATGAGTCAGGGGTGACAAACCCGCGTCGTCACGATGGTGTCATGTGACGTATTGCAAGTTACCCCCCCTTTGCTAAACCAGGCATGGGTGTGGCCAGCGCATGAAGCATTCGGCCCAAGGGCTGCGAGTTTGACACCCCTGCTATGTCAAGTTTTGCCTACCTTGCTGGCTCCCTGTGCATATAAGGGTAAATAATGGATTACTCTGCATTTTAAATCTATTGCCATTTTTTGTTGGTTCATTTTAGCAAAGATATAGATTTCCTAGCCTTGTTTATGATCATGAAAATATTAAACGTCACTAAAAAGAGTGAGTCTGCTGCCCTAGGTGGCAGATTGTTAGTGACATAGTGGGGCAAGAAATCGTTGGTTGTTTAATTGATTTTTTTTTATTTTACTTTGGGTCCAAATAACTTGGGTTTTGTGCACCTTGAATCAAACAGGTAACATTTGTTCTTCTGCCTCAGGCAGCAAACTGTTCTTCAAAAAAGAAAAATTAAAGTTTATGTGTATCTTAAATGAATCAATAATTAAGAACATGCTTTGGGGCTGAACTTATTTATTGGAATAAAAAAGCAGTTTGTAACTAGTCTTTAAGTCTTTTCCCATTTCCCTGCTTCAAATTCTGAATTTAAATACTTATTCCTATTTAAATTATTATAGCTGCCCATTCCCAAAAAAAATTCTGGGTGAGCAGTTCATAATACCAGAATATACAATTAACAGAATTAACAAAACAAAACAAAAATGTATATTTTTAACAAATACGTCTTGATTCATCTGTAAAATGGGAATTCAGATGATTGCTTTAGGGATAACCAAGGTATATATATATTCATATACCTATACAACAGGGGAAAGTCCAAATCACATTTTCTCCAGATTAAAAGCTTTCCACTACATAAAAGTATAGCTTAAGTAATCAACTACTTGTGCTTTGTATTCAGATGAATTGTCTCTATTATCCTAAGAGAAGCTTCTGTTTATCTGTTCAGTTTCAGGTTTTTCTTTTTTTTTTTATGACCTGCTAAAGCTTCCTGCTCTGGTGTTCCAAGTCCAAGGGAAATCCCTGTGGCACACAGCCACTGTCTCTCTGGCTTGAGAACACAAGGAATCAAGGCCAGAAGGAAAAGCCCTCTGCCTTGGCATCCCTGGACTCATAGAACAATCCCTTGAGGCTACCGGCAGGCACAGAAGATGAGGTCAGCCACTTGCTCTCTTCCTCCCTCTTTTTCTCTCTCTCTCTCTCCCTCCCTCCTTTCCTCCCTCCCTCCCTCTTTCTCTCTCTCCTGCACGTTGAATCTTTCAGCATAGCAAATAAAGAACATTCAGAATTCTTTTACTTTGTACAAACTAACAAAAAGCAAATAAAAGATGCACGTGAACAAATACATACAGTATAAGCACTGTACGATGCTGTGAGTATTAATAATTGGTAAGGCCTGTAACATTTTAATCTGGTAATATAGACATTTATCATGACAACCTTCCCCCTCCCCCCCCCACAATGAATATCGAATTAGCCAAAATAGTTATAAACCACAATTCAGCATTCTGAAACTGGTTCCCATAGCCAGCCAGCCAAATATGAGGCATAACACACAATGGGATATAAGGATTTGGGTGGATTAGGGAAAAAAAAGTAGTTTAAAGTTATGAAATGCTTATATGTTCTACTAAACACAATCTCCACAAGCAGTTTCAGGCATACTAGTGCCAAACAAAGGTAATAGCCGGGAAGATAAACTCGGCATGCATCAACGAGATAAACCTTTGTGCATAAATAATCTTAAAATTATTTTATTTAACATAAAATGGCCGGGAATCATGGAAGCTGGATTTTAAACACATTCTGATCAGAAAAGACAGTACGTTGTCTTATTGTGTACCTCTTGCTTTTAATATAAAAGGGATAACTACAATTTCCAAGTCCAGAAAAACACCACCAAATTTTATGCCTAACGGTAACAAAGGTTTTTTCCTGTCAGAACCAAACACATTTTTATCACTTTTTCTCTTCCAACCTTCCACCAATAGAAAGCACACATAGCAAGATGGGGCAAATCACTATGTACCTGAACACCAACCGCAACAAAATTTTAAAACATACATCGTAACCCTTGATCAAACAACGACCATAGTATTTTAAATTATGTATCTGCTTTGCTTTCAGCTCATAATTTGAATTTTTTGAAAGAAATATTCCTGGAAGCATTTTGTGATTACAAGTGACTCACTAGTGGGATTTACAGATAACAGATGAACAATTCCTTAACATCTGTTCTTCGTAACACTTTGCCAATTGTCTTGGAAGAGTCACAGATGTACAAAGGACAAAAGGGCAAAATAAGCCATTACATGAACAGATAGAAGCTGCCGCTGGAGTATGAACACTTCCCAAACCAAACCACATCACTGTTTGTACAGTACAAGACTAACAGTTCATATAAGGTCAAATTTTATTCCCCTCCTGTGGCCTTGAATTGTTAACCCTAATAACGTTTAACTAATATTTAACCAAAGACAGGCAGCTAGAAATCCATTAGTATCTGAAAAGAAGAAATTGCATCTCTTTTTGTGGCTTCAATTGAACTGTATAAGGAGGTAAAGGGCTGACCTGTACCCTAACTATACAATCAGGATGAAGTAGAAGGATGAATTTACTAGCAATAATAACAAGATTCTTGACATGGGAGGAAAACAGTATTAGAAAAGTCCCATTGCACTGTTTTAAAAAAAAGTTGTCACAAGGCTCTGGTCACCTTCATAAGTGTATAATGTATTTTATCTCTATTCCATTCTTTGTTGCTTGTATCCTCTGTTTCCTAGTATGATTTGATGTTGATTGTACCCTATGACTATCATTAAGTGTTGAACATTATGATTCTTGATTCTTAACGAATGTTCCTTCTTTATGTATTCTGAGAGTATTTACACCAAGACAAATTCCTTGTGTGTCCAATCACACTTGGCCAATAAAGTATTCTATTCTATTCTCTATTCCATTCACTTATACTCAGAGCTCTCTTCTCTTCCTTGCTTCAATGGTACTGCAAATTTCCTCAAATACGAAGATATCCCTGCACTCTGTTTTTGGTCAACGGGAAAACTACCGTGTTTCTCATATAGTAAGGGTGGGTCTTATTTTTTTTTGAGCCCCGAAAAAATGGCTAGGCCGTCTTTTCGGGGGTGACTTAATTCCCCCCTCTTGCATCCTCGGGCGGGCGGGCGGTGATGGCTTGGATGTTGACCTCGGTGTTGGTGGGGCACTTTGTACCGGAGACCTTCCACCACCATTGCTTTCCTTTCTCCCCGTGCTGCTGCAGTGTTTGGAGCATCGCCGTGGCGTTTGGCGCAGCCATGCGGGGCCGGCCACGGCTCCTCCCTGCAACCGGAGCCCCGCCGGAGACATTCGGCTTCAGATGCTCCTGTCACTGCCTTCCTGGGCATCGTTCAAAGGCAAAGCCCATTCTTTTAAAAACGATGCCCTACTATGACTAAGCCTCCCCTGTCCAAGAGGGCAGCCCAATCCCAAGTGGGAAGGAGAATCTCCTGGGGCCGCAATGCAGGACCGGCCCACCCTGGGAGAAACGCCCAGTGGCCATCTCTGCCTGGCGCCAGGCAGAACATGAGGAGCCTTGCCTGGGGCACCCCGCGCAGCTGACAGGCTGCCCAGCAGCAGAGCTCTTGCCAAGGCAGAGGGTGCCTCCCCACCAGGCCATGCCGGAGCCGGGCAGGCTGAGCAGAGCCAGGAAAGTGAGCCGCACGTGCACACCTGCCTACAGGCTGACCCGAGCTTGGCTTCCTGAGTCCTTCCAGCCCGACCCCGAAGGGGCACCAGAATAAGCCACTCAAGGCAGTGAGAGCACCCACCCGTCTGCAGACAGGGAGGTGAGGTGACGGCAGCACTGTTTCCCTGGCCGGCGGATCCAGTGGAGAGAGCCCACAGCCGCCCATTCTTTCCACCCCTCGCCTAGCCCATCCCCATCCCCGTGCATCTCCAAATGCGTTGGCAGCTCCAAACACGGTGGCGATGCTCCAAATGCTGCAGCGGCATGGGCATCGGGCAGAGGTGTTCACTCGGCAGGGCTCAGCTCAGAGGACGTGGCATGGGCCGTTGCCTCGCCTCCCCATCCACGGACAGGTGGGCACTATCACTGTATCAGGCGGCCTCTCCCAGTGGCCCCTTCAGGATCAGGCTGGAGGAACTCAGGAAGCCAAGCTTAGGTTGGCCTGGCTCTTTCGCTTGGCAGGCGGGTGTGCACCCGCAACTCATTTCCCCAGCTCTGCCCAGCCCGCTCGACACATCCCTGGTGGGATGAATGGAGGGCCCAGCAGGGAGGCGCTCACTGCCTTGGCCAGAGCTCTGCCGCCGGGCAGGAGGGCCCACCTGTCAGTTGTGTGGGGTGCCCCAGGTGAAACTCTTCACACTCTGTCCGGTGCCAGGCAGGGATGGCAGCTGGGCACTTCTCACAGGCTGGGCCAATCCAGCGCTACGGCCCCAGGAGATTTGCCTCCCCACGTGGGGTTGAGCTGCCCTCTCGGGCAGGGGAGGCTTAGTTGTAATAGGGCATCATTTTTAAAAGAATGGGCTTTGCCTTTGAACGATGCCTGGGAAGGCAGCGACAGGAGTGCCTGAAGCCGAGTGTTTCCGGCGGGGCTCAGGTTGCAGGGAGGAGCCCTGGCTGGCCCTGCGTGGCTGCGCCAAATGCCATGGCGATGTTCCAAATGCCGCGGCGGCATGGGGAGAAAGGAAAGCAACAGCAGTGGAAGGTCTCCCAATACGAAGCTGAATACCGATGCTGAGGCCAATATTCATGCCGATGTGACCTGGCCTGCAGGCAGCACCATATCAGGGTCTGCAGCAAAAGTACTTGGCGAGAATAGGGAGGTTGGTGGCAAAGCATGGCTGCCCGCGAGGCGCTCATAATGGCAAGCCTCCCGCCCTTCCCCCCCATTCTGCATGTTTTAAAATAGGCCTAAATTTGGGGGGAGGAGCTTAATTTCATTTTATGCCTATAAAACATGCTGGGACTTCCTATTGAGGGAGGCCGTATTGTTGGAGAAACACGGTATATAGTGAAATGGTGAATGAAAAGTACCTTCTCATTTCTACTCTCTGTCATTTTTACCTTGGGGTTATACATTAAATTGGCAAATTAAAAAAAAAACGATAAGAAAGCAAAGGTGGTATTCAGCAGGTTCTGACCAGTTCTGGAGAACCGGTAGCAGAAATTTTAAGTAGTTCGGAGAACTGGCAAATACCACCTCTGACTGGAGATTTTACAGTATCCTTTCCCTGCCACACTCACCGAGCCACGCCAACAGAACCGGTAGTAATTTTTTTTTAATCCCACCACTGACCATGGCAGGCAACTTTTATTGATGAACTGATTATGCGCTACTAAGTTGGAGTTAAATCTTAGCAACCACATAGAGTTTCTCCAGAAGGATCTGGATTACCCTGGTCTTTCAGATACCATTGCCAAAAAGGTACACAGAACTATACATAAAGTCATCAGAATTAGCTTATACTTCAAAGAGACACTCATTAATATATATACTGTAGAACAATTAGGCTGAACTGCACTATATACATACCATCAACACTAAGAAATATGGTACGTCTTTTTTTTTTTTGCATTTAAGAGAAAGCAGCAGTGAAAAGCAAGACAAAAAACAGGAGATTGATCAAATTGTAATAAAAAACAAAAACAGGTATGCATGGTCCTCTATTCAATAAACAGAAATAGGTGGTGTCATTATAATGGTTGGAATGCATATTTTGCTACACAAATTTCATCTAACTTTGGACTAACTGATTTGGGCTGCAAAAATCCTGATAACCATTAAATGGTATCAAAGGGATAAAGAAACTCCTAATTTTCACACATTATATGTGAACAGCAATGATATGTTCTGTCCATGTAGTCTCCCCATGCAGTTAAGAATCCTGATTTTTTTTTCCCAATGGATAGATCCTATAAAACCTCATTACATACGCATGGATCATGATAGGAGTAAGGCTACCATGAGCTACATAATAAGGCTATAATGATGTAGTATTTTTCTCCTCTTGCCTCTGTTCCCATCTATTCAGTGGTGGGATTAAAAAAATTTTACTACCGGTTCTGTGGGTATGGCTTGGTGGGCGTGGCAGGGGAAGGATACTGTAAAGTCTCCAGACAGAGATGGTATTTGACGATTCTCCAAGCTACTCAAAATTTCTGCTACCGGTTCTCCAGAATTGGTCAGAACCTGCTGAATAGAACCTCTGCATCTATTTGTTCTCATTATGTGCAGCAAGTTCTCTGTTCTTTCCATCCTTTCATTATGTTTCAGTGCCTTGTTGACTAAAGTCTTGGGAATAAACTTTCCTATTTCAAATAAAATTATTTGAAGAGAAAAAGAAACTTTATCTTCCTTCATCACATATACAGTTTATGCCATCTCCTCACAAAGTGAATTTTTATTCCCCTTACAAGTTCAAGAGAAAAAAGCAATATAAGAATATATGAAGATACTTTCTTTGTAGCCATTATGTTTAAAGACATAGCCAGTTTTGCAGAGACATATGGGTTATTTTATTAATTGATTTATGCCGTTATGTTCAATGGACTCTTGGGGAGGCTATATAGTATATTTTTTATTATTTATTTGATTTCTATAGCCATCCATATCAATAAGTGACACTTTTTAAAGTAGTCATCCTTTATTTCCTCCCTTTTCAACTCTACAGATCTTGCAATGGAATACCAAGTTATAGACTCCAAACACAGTAAATGTATATTTTAACCTGGAAATAAGGAGAAACTTTCTGACAGTGAAAACGATCAACCAATGGCACAGCTTGCCCTCAGAAGTTGTTGGAGCGTCATCACTTGAGACTTTCAAGAAGAGATTGAATTGCCATTTGTCAGAAATGGTGTAGGGTCTCCTGCTTGGGCAGGGGGCTGGACTAGATGACCAACAAGGTCCCTTCCAACTCTGATTATCTGATCTAATTAAATTTATCATATTTTTTCTATTTAGCTATAGTTTATTCATCAGGTACCCAGAAAACAGCTGAAATAATTATTTGTAATGAAGTTGCCACATATTATGAAAGACATATGCAATTTTGCTAAACAAAATAAAATTTGTTTGGCAAAATACAGAGTATGAGTTCCTAAACTAAGATTTTAGAATTATCCATTTAGTTTGCATGATCCTGGTTTATCACTTCTTCATACAGATACAAACTCAATTTCATATTCATCTTTGTGCTCTATTACATATCTCATTACTATTTTAACATTTTCTCCATAATTTTCCCCTCCCTTAGTTTTCTCAACTTTATTTTTAATTATCTCTTGTCTAGGTTCAATTATATATCTTTTTAAAGTATCAATATTTTTCTAATCATTATATTTATACTTTTGTCTGTCCTGTTTCAATTTCATATTAACTTTTCTCATTAAACAAAATTTCCCCTGTAGTTACTAATTGGAATATGACACCTTTATATCTTTTAATTTTATCCAATTAACTCTTATTTAAGCTTCAATTTATGGTTTTAGAATTATAACATTCAATAATACATAATTTCCAATCAAATTCTGCTTGATACATTCTTAAAATATGCACTATGTTCTTTAGAATATATATATATTTATATATATATAAATATAAATAAAACACTCATTCCATTCCAATACAATTCTATCATTGATATTAATTACAATCTTAATTTCTTTAACATTTCTTTTCAGTTAAATATCATACTTCCTTGAGAACACTTATAAACTTTCCATAATTAATTCTTTTTTTCCATATCTCTCTTTACTTATATTTTTATAAATCCTTAATAATAATTAATATGTTCCCATCCTTTCCTAATTTCATTCTCTCATTCTCTTTATTTCATTTATTTATTAATAAGCATTCCATTACATTACAATGTGTTTTATCCATCATTTTAATCATACTTTATTTCATATTTTCTAAAATTACTTCTATTCCTAATATATCAATACTATCTTATGTACCTTTGCAGAGATCCCTTTTTGAATTAAATTTTCACCCATTGTCTCTAAATAGGCATATACTTTCAATCCTTGTACATTTTCCCTGTTTCTCTATATCTTGTTTCTGTCTTTTATAACTTCTTTTCCTTTCCCTCTTCCCTCTCTTCTTCCTTGCTGGAGAAGATTTTAACGTTCATAAAACCTTTCAGAGTGAGGAAATTCCCCTGTAAAGATGAGAAGTAGTGTTGGACTAGGGGCAACAATACACAGAAGTTAGTTTTGCCTACTCTTACACCTGAAAAAATTGTAACTTAAAATTTCCTAGAGGAAATAGACGAATATTTCATTTTTTCCTAGAGGAATATTTCATTTTTTCTCTCCAGAAACACTTGAGTGAATGAACATCAGCTATTTCAATTATATTTCATGTCAGAACTACTTTAAATTTAAAAACATAGATTTTATAATATTACTATTATGAACCAAGCATTTAACTGAGGCATAAAGCTTAGGTAAGTACAGCAGAAGCCTACTAGCAATAGTCTAAAGCAGTTGAGCCATAAAAATGAGCCACTTTATTGTAGCAGCATTCCAGGAAGAAAATATTAAAAGTACAGCACAGCAAAATTTGAAGGAAAAAAAAAGGGTGGTAACTGAATTCCATACAACATAAAAAAGATAAAATGAAAAATTATGTGCATAAATTATTATATTCAACTAAATCAAATCATCAAGCCATACATAAATGAGGCATATGTGCACTGCATTGTATCCATCTACATTTGAAAAGAAGACATTACAGGTAATCCTTGATTTACATTCATTTGTTTAGTGACTGTTCAAATTACAATAGAACTGAAAAGAATGGCACAACTGTTTTTCACACTTAAGATTGCAGCATCCTCATGGTCACATGATCAAAATTCAGTCAGTTGATCACTGGCTCCTATTTATGATAGTTGTAGTATCCCAAGGTCATGTGATCATTTTTTGTGACCTTCTAACAAAGAAAGTCAACGGCGAAGCCAAATTCACTTAACAACCATATTACTAATTTAACAACAGCAGTAATTCACTTAACAATTCTGGCAAGAAAAGTTGTAAAAAGAATAGAACTCTCTTAACAGCTGTATGATTTGACAACAAAAATTTTGGGCTCAATTGTAGTCATATGTTGAGGACTATCTGTACTACAATACATATTTAGCTGGAGGTTAAAACCCATTGAGTTCTGGTTAATACAAATGGAATGATGCTCTTTTAGATGTATTAGAAAATGTCCAATATGAAGAAACAGTTTTATTCAAATGGAAAGATGTGCATATACCTATTACAGTCTGTATTGACTCCTGGTGACTCCCTCAACAAGTCCCTGCAGTTTTCCTATATAGGTATTTCAAAAGAAGTTTGCCGTCACCTGTTTCCAAGGTCACAAACTGATTTTGTGCCTAATATAGGACTAGAACTCATGATCTCACAGTTTTCTAGTGTAGTGCCTTAACCACTACACTTAAAGGATTTTCAAATAGAAAAATACTGAAAGAAAATATACTCAAAAAATGTTACAATGTGCTCCTTTCATTCGACAAGCATTCATTGTGACCTTATTTCTTACTTTATTTTACAGAATAATTTGGAAAAGAGAATAACAGAAAAAAAAGTCTATGTCTATGTAAGCAGTCCCACATAATTTTAATGAAAAAGAAGAATCGATACTCTCAAGTTCCATCCATCATTTTGAATTAACATAAACTTGTATTAACATCTGAAGGGGAGGGCACATATATCTGTGAACCAAATTTTTCAAAAAGGAAACATTCAAAATTTTCAACTAGTTCTCTATTCCCTGAAATATGTAGAGCCTGAATTTCTACCATGCCTATTTTGAAACTGAGGGAACTTTTAAAAATCGCTTGCAATGTGTACGTTGATCTATTTTTCAGAAGGGAAAAGAGAATAAAAATTCTAGTGGGCAGGCTAAAAACACTTAAGGATGCTTGAAGTAGCTATTTGGATTCCAGCCACCAACTGCAGTGGATCTGATTCAACAATAAGAAACCTCATAGAACTATTTTGCCACCTCAGCATCAATATATGTATAGAAAAAAGCCACAAAGGATGGAAAACAATCTCAAATGCAATCAAATGCACTGGGTCCTTAGTTTGTGTGTGTGTGTGTGTGTGTGTGTGTGTGTGTGTGTGTGTGTGTGCGCGCATGTGCACTGAAATATCAAATTGGAGTAGAAAATGTGGGTCTGCATTAAGAACAGCGCATTTGTTTCTTACGTTCTCACTTTGTTATTAATAGATGTACTACAAATAAGTTAACCCTGGAATGGACATCATTGGTTATCTGTGACAAGGTTTTTAATACTGCAGGACAAATCAATACCAATGCAAATTAGGCAATGTTGTGTCAGGCTTGATTTCTCAGGGAAGTCAATGAGGCAACCTCCATTTCTGACAACCAGAGTTTGGCTCTGCAATTTAATGACAAAAAAGGTACTGGAATTATCACTAGTTTTAATGGAATAATTTTACAGTAATCCAATTGCATTATCCCAAAATTTGTGTTACAAGAATCAACTAATAAATGGATTTTATATTAAGCAAATTACATTAATATCTTTCTATTGTTCTGTAAACATTTTTCTAGTTTGTGTAAAAGGAGTCATCTTTCACTCTGGCTTTTTTTGTTGTTTAAGTCATCCATAATTCTTATTTCACACCTCAAACTATACGCTTGTATAAAAGTTAATGGGAATATAACCATTGATTTCAGTGGAGCCAGTATTCCTGCCATAGAAACTCAATGGAGCCCTCTAAAAGCACAGGTTATGAGAAGGTTATTCTGTATTGGATTATGTATATAAATCTTTTATTCCACTTTAGTATGTGTACAAGCTGATGCTCCATTTTCTTATTAAGTCTGATCTAATATTATAATATCAACACAGCTATACCTACACTGAAAACAGGTATTTTTATTTCGGTTTTGCTTCTTATTGAACTCTTTAGTCTAATTCAGAATATTATTTACACTCTCACACACTCACGCATATTCAACATGTATCTTTATTGATACAAACATACAGCAAGAAATTGTTTATTCTGTGGCCATATGAGTTATTCCTACTGAAGTCAGGAGCTTTTTCTGTAGTGCCTATCTATGTATACCTATGCAAAGATAGGGAGGAACAGCTTCTATAATAGCTTGGCATCTGGAAGGGCATTTGGCCAGTAAATGCTCAACTCCATCCAGTTGCTCTGACTTTACCCCAAATTAAGGGATTACAGGGTTATAAAAAAGGAGCTTCTATAGAAGCTACAAAAATAGAGTACATGTCTTTAAAAATAAAATGTCATAAGATTTTTAACCCACATGAAAAAATAAAAGCCCGTTTCTGATCCTGGTGTCAGAATAATGTAGTTTTCACAAGAACTAACAGGATGCTCAAGATAAATGGAAAAGGAAAATATGTAGAGGATATGATTCACTTTCAGAAGCCAATGTTTTCACCACAAAGACCTCAGTAGCTGCTAACCCTTGTCAAAGGTCATGAAGCATTTAGTTATCAAGGTTTTGATAATTGTCTTTTACCACCTAATTTTCTACAGAACAAAATACCATAGATGCAGGGTTCCTCTTTCCTGCATTTACTATAAAGTGGTTCTCATCCAAAATTGAATTTTGAAAAAATTGGCTGTGAAAATGTCTGTTCTAATCCATCAGACACTCGATTTTTTTTTTTTTTACAATTTGTTGCATATGGATCTCATCATAATCATTGAATAAACCCATATGTAACTTCACTGTGGATTTTACGTCTGGACAAATCTAGAAAATGTGTGGCTTAACATGTTGGAATGGAACATCAGTTCTGAAAACTGAAGCTTCAGTTGACGATAAGGATACAACAACTTCCCATTGCAGCCTTCCTTGTTTTGCTTAATCCAAAATAGGCTGCTGTTTGCAAAGGCTATTTCAATTTAACCATGAAATTGTACCATTAATATTAGGAGAAGCTGGTTTTGATTATTGTAGCTGGGATATTTACTATGGAAATACTGACTTGGACAGCAAATTTATATTTATTTTGTCGTTCTGTTTGAATGGCTGTGGATTACTGGCAAAAGCAATTAACAGTATGGAGACTGGAAAAGCAATCCCTGCAGCTCTGTATTTGAGAATGGTTCACTCTAAGAGATTCAGTTCAACTGGTTTGAAAGTGAACAGATTCTAAGAAGAAATTAAAAGCCCATTTGCTTCTTCTAATCAAAAACTCAAATAGAGATAAACTTTCTCTCCCGTTTTCTCTCTCCCCCCAACATCAAGGCCAAGAGAAGACCGACAAATGGATCTGAAACACAATGCCTGGTTAAAAAAAAAATGTTGCTATAGCATCGATAATTACACTTTTTCAATGATGCTGCCTGGGCAGACACATGTCCATAGAGGACAAATGGGATTGGCAGGGAAGAGACTTTTTTGTTGCACAATGGGTTAAGATCCATTTGTGTAGCTGGCAGAATTGATGTGATTATTTTTTTAAAAAAAGAAAGAAATCAGGGTGGCATATGCTGTTGACATATGGCTACACACTGCCATCTGGGTTCAGAAGGAGATTTGGGTTCCCAAGCTGTTGCTGAGCAAAGCCAAGAACATTGCTAGGTGCTAGGTCAGACTGGTTTGGGAAGGTTCTGCCAAAAAGAAAAAAGAAAAAAGAACCACCTCTGGTTGCTTTATTTACTTCATAATAGCAGGCTGCCTGCATGCCCTCTACGGTGAAGGTATGTGCAAGAAAAAATGATTAGACCCACCAATAATCTACCTTTTAGTGTTATTATGTCCGTGGAATATATATGTACAGACACTTACAGTTCCCAATATATTACACACAGAAAAAGAACATCTTCAGCAAGAGACGAAGAAAAAAAAGGATTTATGTGTAAGCATTAATCTCTATTAGCAATCAGCTATAAGTAGAAAAACAAGATAAGGCAATCTGCATTGAAGAATTTATAATCTGTATTTCTCCTATTAAACTAAAGAATGGAAATATAAGAAGATAGTTTGATCTTCCCAACGTTTTTAAAAATTACACACAGAAAACAAACTGAATGCATTTCAGAATTTAACAATGTTATTGCTACTGTTAAAAGCTATGTTTTTGCAAAAATAAAAATAAAATAAAAACGGAAGCAAAATGACGGATACTTAAGTAATATTCATAATAAGATATCAATAAAATCAATTACAAATTTGATATTAAAATTCCCAGTTACTGATTTTAATTTTAAATTGAATCTTTATTTTAAGAAAACAAGGAACAACCCATTATGTTCTCTAATCATTCTGGAAGTTTAGAATATTTATTTCTGATTACTTCACCTTTGTTTTCAAATTTATTTGGTAATGCCATGAAAACACAGGGTTACTAGATATAGGGAGAAAACCAAACTGATTTCTTTAAATTTTAAAACAGAAAAAGGTACTAAAAAAGTGTTTTTTCTCTATTACTCAGTCTATTTGTTAATCATTCATTGATAATTTTAACATAATGGTGGATTTGTAAACCTAACTTTACAAATATCAGTAGAGAAAATTTAAGCAAGTATTTTTATTAACTTCAGTAAAGTTTGGAATAATTACTCATTAATTTCATTAATTCTCCTCATTTTAAATTTTCTGTCAGTCTCAAAGACAAATTTAAAGAAAAGCACTTCCACTTCTGTTTTAACAGATCTGGTCAAGGGAAAATAGAATTAAGGCATTTAGATACCTTACCCTCATGTGGGCAGATTTTAACATGCTCTGGATTCAAATACCAATTTTAAATCAGTTTTTAAAATATTAGTTGATTAATTACACTATTGTACTCCTAATAAAAACATTTTTAAACACAGTTCGTTACAATAACTACCAAAATAGGAAACTTTAAGACCAAGTTTGTAATTAATGGATTATGTATCATCTAATATACTATCATGTTTGACTTTTCATCTTGCACTGAATTACTTAAAAAGTAAAATAGATTTTGCAGTTTCCTTGTATTGGACATGTACAATAAATGGATTTAAATAATGTTGCATTTTGTTTCAAGTTAAATTTTGGAAAGCCATAGAACAAATTTGAGTTTAGCATCAGTTATTCAAACTTGAGAAGCTACTGCTACAAGCTAAGAAATAAAAATCAATAATTGCAAATCTATGAAATTGGGTTGATAGCAATACATATTTGGTTCTCATATTCCCTTAATACATTTCAATTTACGCAGGCATCTATAAAAATCTGCGAATACATCTCAATTACATATTCAATTAAATGAGATAGTTACCATTATTGCCAGGACAACTAAATAATAATAAATATGCTTTTCAATCATATTGATGCAAAAATCAAAAATGATAAATATAATTTATTCCATTAAGATAACACATTATGGAAGAACAACCTCCTCATACATATAAATATTTCACGATCATTTTCTATGAAAAATAAATAAAATGAACATTATTACAAATCTACAAAGATTTTTTGTTACATATTTTAATATAGCAGTCCATAGAAAATAAAAATGTAGCAATTATATCAGAATTACTGAGGTTCCTCCCACAGTGAATATATATTCAGGTAATCAAAATCTCACATCAAAAGCTCTGTTTTTATACTTTAGATCATGATCACAGATTAGCAGTCAATAGATATTTTGGGTAAAGCTATTTGAATAGAACTTTTGGATACACTCTGGAAAACAGCAGTTTACTTCTTTTTAACACTAATTTGTATAGCCCTTCCCATGTTGGGGGAGACTCTGAACTATAACGTAGGAGAAATCAAACCTTGTGGACTTAAATATCTCCTTGTTTATTACACAGTGAATGTCTTATTCATATTGACCCAAAATAGGCTAAAAAAGGCTAAATCAGGTCAGAATAGCTGATATTTTATGAAAACATTTAACTCAGAGTAGGCGATTTAAAGAAATAAAAGAATCCCCTCAAAATCTATTATTATTCCCCAGGAGTCTCTAACAAATACAATCAAAGACCATAAGTATCACTTACTAAAACACAGACAAAATAATCTCTTTCCTAAGATATCCACATAGCTTCTCATGCACGTCTGCCTACCTTCTTATCACCTCCTTTCCTTTTCTTCTTTTTCTCCCCCTATTCCTTTCTCCTCCCTCCTACAGCTATTACTTAACCTTCAGGTACTCATTTAAACAACCCACCAACCAGCAATAATGATCACATATAGTTACTAGATTGCTAAGTAATCACCTTGCCTGCTGCGTTAATGTCAGTTGTCTTTTGCTTATGTACATGACATTGCTTTATCCTTCCCGTATGTTAAGTGTGAATTACTGTTTGTTTGGTATCAGCTATTCTTAACTGCACCTGGGCTCATTTTCAATCCTTAAAATAAAACAAAAATTACCAAGGCTGGTACATACGTGAATGCACACACACCAAAGGATAATAAAGATCTACTTTTATCATTCTATCACAACTGTGAGACTTATAAGGTAATGATACTGATGGATAATCAAGTCCACCCCTAACAGCCGGTACTATACATACAGTCTTATATTTTTACAGGTTCCTTTAGTCTCAACCAGGTGACTCTTTAGTAAATAAAAGTTACTAACCAGTGTTCCTAAACAACTCAATAGGGTTTATGAATACATAAAGCTGAAAACTCCCTTAACTCACTCAGAGATGTGTCTGGTCCCACCCTGGCTGGTTCAAAAGAGCTCTTGGAATTTGCCTCTTTTCCCATACATATGGGTCAAAATGGTGGAGAGTCCTGCAAACTCTGGTTGCTTCCGAAAGATTGCTTTTCTTATGGCATTTGAGTGCGTTTTTGTTTGTTTGTATTCTTTTAAGCCAACCAGTAATCCATAAAGAGTCTGCAAACTCTAATAATAAAAGTTAAGAAGCAAAGTGAAAAAATGGGAGTAAAATTAAATGTAAAAAAAAGATAAACTAATGGTAACAGATAGAACAAACCAGCCTTAGAATTGGCAATGAAGATACCAAAGGGGTGGAGTGCTTGTGCCTTTTATGATCAACCCTCAACACTAAAGGAAAAAACGGTCAACAAATACTCTGCAGACTAGACCTCGGTAGAACAGTCATGAAGGCCTTCTAAAAGATATTCACACTGTTGTGATGTGGCTATACATAAAAAGCATTTTAACATACTGCATCTCTGTATGGTTTGCCAATTGCACAGTGGCAGATAGGAAAGCACTCCAGAGGGTTAATGTCATTGCCCAGAAGATCATTGGTTGCCCACTACCCTCTTAGGAAGAGCTTTATAGCTCCCACTGCCTTAAGAAAGCTCAAAACATTCTCAAAGATCCATCTCATCCTGGGAACCCTTTTTTTGAACTATTATCATCTGGCAGATGGTACAGAATAATAAAAACAAGGACAAATAGGCTGAAAAACAGCTTCTATCCTAGGGCAGTAGCTCTTTTGAATTCTGCTGTATAGTGCAGTGTTGGTGTGGTGTTGGGGGTTTCCGGTTCAATACGTGAAGGGCGAAGGATGTGTGTTTGTGTTTATTTTCATGGTCATGATGTGCACTGAAGATGGTGTTTGATTTCGTTGTGCAAGGTGCAATGACAATAAAGTAAACTAAAAAAATCAGAACTGTGGAAGCTATAATATTCCATATGACATCCATGGAAGTAAAACTTGGAATGTAAGGATAGAAAGAGTATTAATGTTTTTGAATTTTGGCATTGGAGAAGTCTCCTGACGATGCCACAGACATAAAACAAACCAATAAATTATCCCCCCCTCCCCCTGCGAAAATCAACCCACAACTGACCAGGCTAAAATTATCCTACTTTGGAAAAGAGAAGGAAATGAAGAAGAGAACAACCAGCAGCAAAAGAGAGTCACTGGTCTAATGGTTAAGGCAACATGCTAGAAAGTAAGATACTATGAGTTCAAGTTCCACCTTGGCCATGAAACCAAGCTGGGTGACCTTAGGCCATTCATCCTCTCTCAGCCCAATGCAACTTACAGGGTTGTTGTTGTGAGGAAAATACCGTTATTATAAATCATAATAAGAATAAATGGTATTACTGTTTATCCTTTTTAATGTCTTTACTTAGCTCTTTTATGGTGTTATTATTACTGATCTCTCTGTTGCTTTGCAAGTACATTGAGTGCTTCTGTACTGGAAAACAATTGCTTGTGTGTCTAATCACACTTGGACAACTAAAGTATTACATTCAATTCAATAGAAGGAAGGTATGTAGAATACATTCACTGTGTGAAGTTATTTGTAAAAATAATAAAGGCAGGATATAGATAAATAAAGTGGATAGAATCAATTATTCTGGGAACGAATGCACCACGAAAAGATTTGAAGGACTAGGCTAGGGAAAATTGACCCAGAGAAAATCTACCTATGTAGTTGTTAGGTTGTGTGAATCTAAATATCACTTGAGGTGATAAATCTTCAGCTACCTACTATACTGCTCCTTCAAGAGCAGTACAGAAACCTGTCTTGGAAACTTGATTTAGGATCCTTCAAATAATAAGAAAAGGAATAGTGGAAGAGTGGCATATTTCTATCGCATAGGAATCCAAAAACATCTGGTTTACCACTAATTGCTGGACTATTGTGGGTCTTCACCTGATCTAGCAGAGCAATTGTCTTATTATTATTATCAGCCATGCAATCTATAAATTCAGAACAATGCAACAGGATTTCAAAGTATAGCAACAGGATTTCTGCCACGCATACATAATCTAAAAAAAAAAAAAAGATAATAGATATTCAAACCCAGTGTATTCATCAACACGAAGAGGCAATTTCTTTCCCCTTGTCTATTGGAAGTTGGTATTTCAGCTTCAACAATTACTGGGATGATACAACTGAGAAAAATAAAATATTTTCAACCCTAAGTCTGGATAATTTTCAGACATTTTCAACCATAAATTGAAATTTTTTTGGGAATTCAAGCATTTTCAACCCTAATCCCTGGATCACTAATGTTAAACTAGTATTAGAACAGAGAAGGAAAACAGATAGAAAAGCAACTTTTGTGGACAACTGCCATCTAAATCTAAACTAAGACATAAAAAATCATTGCATAAAGCTTTTACTTCTCACAAATGCTCCAAATGAGACACTCCAAATATCCCCTGTACTTGTAACTATGAGATGCACTATAATGAATCTTCTAAATATCCCCTGTACTTCTAGCTATCTGATAAACTACAATAAACCATTCACTGTGCCACTTTACAGTTATATGCAGGGGTAGGATTCTACCAATTTGCACCTATTCACTAGAACCAGTTGTTAACATTCTAAGCAGTTTGGAGAACTGGTTGTTAAAAGAAATTACTAGCCTAATCCTGTAAGGAAGGCAGGAAGGAAACATTCTGGTGTTGCTTACAGAAACTGCCTCTTTGTTAACCCTTATTACATTCTTGGCAGGACTAGACTTCCTATCTCAGGAACTTCTCTGGAGTTTTTTCCCCTCCTTTGCTAGTACTTTGCTTGTGTGGAGTGACCATTCAAAGTTACAATGACCCTGAAAAAAGTGACTTATGACCATTTTTCACACTTACGACTGTTGCAACATCCCCACAATCATGAGATGCCAGGCGAGGAGATGCGTGCCTCGATGTGAGTGATATTGAGTTGGTCACACCCAGCCAATAACATGACCGCCAAGCCATGTCCTCCCAGTCACATGACCACGAAGCCACATCCATCACCTAAGCCATGCCCATAGAACCGGTTGTTAAAAAATTTGAATCCCAGTCCTAGTTATATACAAACACTGAATCTCTAAAGTATGGTATATGATATCTATCTTCCCTTAAGATGTTAGAACAAAGAGAGACAAATATCTGAGGAAACACTAGGTCTCCAATGTCTTGCAAAAAATAACTGGGTTAAGGCCATTTAAAATTCCTGGGAGAGAGTGTTTCATAGGTCAGGCACTGCCACTTATAAGTCACAATTTCAGAGTCTAACAAGATGGCACTGTTTAATAGAAAGGACCAGGAACATGTCTTCTCTAATTTCTGTAGGACCAGCAGAAACAATGGGAGAAAGGCAATCTTGCAAGTAGTCTGGCCCTATAGACAGGTGAAGTAGTCCAGACAAGAAGCATATCTAGTTGAATTAATTCCATTTTTTGGTAAGTTTATATTAACAGAACCTTGCAAATCTGAAAATACATTTTTCTGCTGTTATTCTTACAGTCAATGAAACTAGAAACCCTCCTGAGACTTTGTCATGCCCACATATCTGCTAAATAGTAAAGCTATCTTTTATATGGCTATTGGCCTGGTTGTGGCTCTTCCCCATCTCCCAGGTTCACTCCCACATACCATAATACACACTGGCCATGGAGATCTTTGTAGGTGACAACCATCACCTCGAATTGCACCTGATAGCCTACTGGGAACCAGTACAGCTCACAGAGCAGTGGTGTTGCATGGGCATAGCCCACATCACCGCACTATGGACCAGTTGCAGCTTTCAAGTTCTTTTCAAGTGTATAGAGTGTATAGAGTACATGTGGTGAGGTGTAAATGCAAACATTTAGGTGCTTTTGGCCATACCATATGCTTCATGAACAGAAGCTGAGATAATTATTACATGGTGCAGTTAAATACATAACCTTTCTACAAATCTAAGTATATAACATTTATGTGACATCACTTAGAGAAATAAGGTGGGGTGTCAAACTCACGTCATCATGGCAGCATCACGTGATGTAACGGGACATTTCCCCCCTTTGCTAAACAGGCGGGGGTGTGGCCTGCATCCGGCCTGCAGACTGTGAGTTTGATACCCCTGAAATAAGGAAACATTGACTATATCTGGTGTAAAAGTGTGAACACCTGTTCAGTCAATACTACGTAACACCCTCATTGGAGGAAATAATAACTTTTAAATATTTCCTGTCACAGCTAAAGATCTTTTTATTCATGTTTTTTTATTTTTTCCCAATCTTCGTTGCAGAACTTTTCTTAATATATGTAAGTGGTCTTTGATAATACTGTATGACTGAGATCTTAATACAGCCCGACAATAACATTCAAATCTAAGGACTGTGAAAGACATTTTACCTCTAATTTGCAAGGAATTGCACATAGACAGTAAGTATGTATTCCAATCTGAAGAATTTTTTGTTTAATTTTACATTACATAGATTATGCTAGGCTCCTATTCATTTCAGCATTCAGATATATACAAATTGATCAGGAATGCCTGAATTTTTGCATGCAAATGTAGACTAAATTAGACCAAAATATATATGGCTCATACCCTGTCAATTCCCTAAGATATCTCACAGTTCTAGCTGTCCTTAGAGGTGTCACAAAAGGTTAAGACCATCTCCAATTACTGTAAATTACACTTTTCAGTAGTTACAACAATACTGAGAAGAAAAAGAATTCTTGCTCAGCCCTCAGTGTTTCATTGCCATATTTTTTATGCTGTTGTTTTTCTAACATAAAATATGACTGCCTGTTAAGTGTGATCAGTCTTCCTCATCCTTCCTTTTCCTCATATATACACACTTGGTTTATTATATCAAGTAGTGAAGTGAAACATAGAATTGATCTATTAAAATCTTTAGGCCCACAATATCTTTCTTCTCATTTGGATGTTTCTGTGATTACTCCTACTAAAACATGTTAGAGGAGCCCAGCATCTGTTCAAATCTATATGCCCTATTCCACTCACCAAAGCTGTAGTGAATAACTGGAAGAAAAAAAAACAGCTAACTCTCATGTCTATAAAGGTAAAATATAGTTTTTATTGAACAATATTGGTTAAGCTGGAAAATCATGACAACCTTATACAAGAAACTGCAGCTCTATCCCACCTGTATGATAGACAGAAAGACAACAGCTGCAGCATTTCTTATCGTTCCATGTTCAGTAAGTTGTCCATCCTGTATAATGGTCTGTTATTCAAGCATAGGCCTTCTAAAAGGAGAATGGTGAAACAGCCTTAAAGGAGAATTATTCCACTGCTTGTTTTCTGCTTCAGGTTTGTCCACAAAGCTTCCTTATATGCACTTTACACTAGAGTAGTGAACATCTTTGCCTCTTAATTTGCTGCTTGCCAGGTTACCTGCAGAGAAAGGATACATATGAAGTAGCAATGACCATTGGATGCAGTAAATCTTGTGTTTAGATGTGATTGGAAACAGGTGAATGAGAGGGTCAAATAAGTTCTCGTTATTTGATGTGATTTGTTCTTTGGTCCTGTCCTTTTAATTTCTGTTTGGTGGCTTTTCTATAGGTAACAGATGAGGTAGTAAGATGGTACTCACCTATCTACTGTATGTTGAGAGCTGAAGTGGATTTCTGATGGCAATGACTATTTTTTTTTCTGCTTGGTGTTTCAGATTTCTGCAAAGAAAATAAATTCATAAGTAGCTAGCAGTTGTAAAAGTCTAGATTGTCTTGATGCTCACCCATACACATCCCTATAAATCCCTGTGCCCTCATTAAAAGTTTACTTACATTTGGAGTTAGGGGGGCATTAGGACCCTTCATTCTGTACAAGACACTTGACCTACACCCCGTTTGTAAAACTTGTTATTTTAGTAGGTTTAACTAGTATTGTGTCTTCTCATTATTACCCTAAGGCAGTTTTCCTCCTTGACATTCCCCCAATCACTGGCTTACCTCTGTGGGAAACTTTATCAATGCAGCCCCAGTTGCAGGATTGAAGTTGAAATTCCAGTTCTGTCCTTTTATCGGGAGTCCTGAGGCAGAGTATCTCTAAGAGTTCTGAGAAATCAAGTATTAAAATTATGTCCTCCCTAGACCTTCACAGTTTCAGTGAAATACTTCACCAGTTGTTCTCAACTTCATCAAATAAAAGTTCCCATTTATAAATGCCAAGTTCTGTAGATTATTGCAACCTTATCCCCTGATGTATGAGATTTATGTCTACTAGTTAGGTTGATTACACTGCTATTTGAATTGTGTGATTGCACATTAGACTTATCCTACATTCTAATTATGATGGTTAAGGGAAAACATGTCTGGGTTTACCCATTGATTCAATAAAACTATGCTATCCTGGAGGTGGTGATGATTTCTGAGAAAAATAGCCATTCATTCCTAACCAATAGTACTAAAGTCAGTTATGTCAGCACCACAGTACTGTAGCACATATTGACCCTAGTGAGATACAGTAATGCTTCTTCTGCTAATCCACAAAACTTATTGTTGACTGTTCCACTCTCTAGCAGATCTAACTTAAGGACAGTTAGCGGTTATGTCAATAATATAACAACATGCGTGCTTTAGCATTCCATTTTTATCTTTTTTTCACTGACTACTTAAGAAGTTAAAACTTATTTTTAACACTAAAATTAAGATTTTGAGTTTTTAGTCTCTTAAATAAAAAAAAGTATGTTATTTTAAATGTTTCCTACATAATTTAGAACTCTGGATTGGAAAGCATTGGGTTAACCTGAATAATACAGTGCAAGTTTGGGAGGAAAAAAAAACCTCACTGAAGTAATTTTAATCCATTCTTTCTCCCTCCCTCCCTCTCTCCAGCCCTTCTGTTTTATGTTGAAACTGTATGATTGTATTCATTCAGTACTTTACAGTTCTATTTCCTTCCTTCTTCTGAAATAACATTTTTAAAGTGCCATTTTGAGCTTCTGTTATATTAAAAAAAGAAAAGAAAGAAAGCAGCACTGGTATTCAGTTCTTGTGAGCCTTTGCTCATTTTGAGTCCTGTTCCTATTACACAATAATGTGTTATTTTGTTGAATTCTGGCATCTATCTCACTCGTCTGGTCAAGTGCCAAAAATTTAGAGTGTGTCAGTCCACCAGTTCCTCTGCAGAGAAGCTCTCTTCTCGCCCAGCGAGTATTCTGTGCTTTTGGATTGAGGCCAGGAGGGGAAATCCATTTTCCATAAAGAATGCACACAGCTCAAGTGCTTGAAGATTTTTTTTTTAACCTACTAAAATAACTTTGTGGACAAATGCCAGCTTGCAAGACACGTTCGGCAAAGAACATTTGGCATCAAAAACAAGGTAAAGTAATCTATTGAGGTAACAAAGTTTTAGAAACAAGGAAATGACTGTAAGTGCATTCGTGGCATGTCACATGATTTGGCACAGACTGTGCGATTGGCCCGTACTGAAGTAAATACAGCCGCCATGTAAGGAGTCTGAAAGCTTCGCCCTTTGCTGAATTCTTAAAATGGCGGACTTGCTGCGCTCCATGAGAAGCAAAATGAGAGCCAGTCTCAAATTTTTTTTCTCCCCCTCTTTCTGCCTCTCTGAAGTTTTTATAAACCTTGCAGATTTGAGTAGAAACAGATTTCTCACAACTTGCTCTGCTTCTCAGTTTCACAGTTCAGCATACACTCAGGCTCTGTCAAAAGCTTGACAGCGTTCCAGGGAAAATATTAACTGTAAACTTTCCAACAGGAATTAAAGGAACAGAGCTCAGATCAGGATGCTCCTCTTTTAAAAATACATCTAAGCCTGGTGTTTAAACAAATTTGCAAAGTTTATGTTACAAGATACACAGCTGACACTGAAATAGACTCAAATGGGGTTCCATTTCACCACGTCATGAATGCCATTATATATAAAAAGGGCACACATCCTTTACAGTCAAAGAGACCAACTGCTCTCCCCCTTCCTTGCAGGCCTGACCAGTTGAACACTGCATGCTCTGATGAATAAATATTTGCCTCTGGCTAAAGTTCAAGCAGCCCAGTGTGGTTGCCAGACACAACAGAAAACCAACTTCCAAGGAAAAGTGTTTACTGCAGCACTGGCCGAAGAAACCAATGCCAACAAACTATCAACCCAGATTGGCCCACGCCTGCAAAGGCTTATCATAAAGGATCTGGCCAGATGCCACTAGCATGTCCCCACCCCTTTTATTAATAGCTGATTTATCTAACACAGCTTTTCCATGCTTAATATGTTTATAGCTAGGGCCAATTCATTTACACGTCTTAGTCAAGAAGGTAGGATGAGTCACATTAAAACAGCTGCCCCATATTTTAACTTTCAATATAGATTTGGGGCTTGATTCTCTGTTTATAGAAGAAGGTACAGACAGAATTAGAAATAATTCCTCTGCAAACGAACATCATCAACTTAAAGGAAGAGAATAAGAAGGGTAAAAAGGCCCAGTACATTTTCACACAATGAGTTGTCTGACCTTTCCATTTTTAAGTACAAGTCCCCTCTTTAACAAATAGACATTTCTCATTCCATAGAAGAATACTTTATTGGCCAAGTGTGATTGGACACACAAGGAATTTGTGTTGGTGTAAATGTTTTCAGTATACATAAAAGAAAAGATACATTCATTAAGAATCAAGAATCATAACGTACAACAACACTTAATGATAGTCATAGGATACAATCAGCAATCAAATCATACTAGGAAACAGTCAATACAAATCGTAAGGATACAAGCAACAGAGTTACAGTCCTACAATCACAAGTGGGAGGGATGGGTGATAAGGAGTGATGAGAAGATTAATAGTAATAGTAATGCAAACTTTGTAATAGCTGAACAGTGTTGAGGGAATTATTTGTTTAGCAGAGTGATGGCTTTCGGAAAAAAACTGTTCTTGTATCTAGTTGTTTTGGTGTGCAGTGCTCTATAGCATCATTTTGAGGGACGGAGTTGAAACAGTTTATGTCTGGGATGTGAGGGATCTGTAAATATTTTCACAGCCCTCTTTTTGATACGTGCAGTATACAGGTCCTCGATTGAAGGCAGGTTGGTAGTAGTTGTTTTTTCTGCAGTCCTAATTACTCTCTGAAGTCTGTGTCTGTCCTGTTGGGTTGCAGAACCAAACCAGACAGTTATAGAGGTGCAGATGACAGACTCAATGATTCTTCTGTAGAATTGGATCAGCAGCTCCTTGGGCAGTTTGAGCTTTCTGAGTTGGCGCAGAAAGAATATTCTTTGTTGTGCTTTTTTGATGACATTTTTGATGTTAGGTGTCCATTTTAGGTCATGTTATATAGTAGAACCTAGAAATTTGAAGGTCTCTACTGTTGATACGATATTGTCTAGTATTCTAAGAGATGGTAGTATGGGAGAGTTTCTTCTAAAGTCTACCACCATTTCTATGGTTTTGAGGAGTATGTTCAGTTCCAGATTGTTCCGGTTACACCACGAGGTTTTGAGGAGTGTGTTCAGTTCCAGATTGTTCCGGTTACACCTCCTGTCTGTATGAGGATTCGTCGTTGTCTCGAATGAGACCAATCATTGTTGTGTCATCAGCAAACTTCAGTATTTTAACAGATGGATTGTTTGAGATGCAGTCATTGATATATAGGGGGAAGTAGACAAAGCACACAGCCTGGGTGTGTGTGTGTGCTGATTGTACAGGTATCGGATGTGATTCTGCCTAGCTTCACCTGCTGCTTTCTGTCTGTTAGGAAGCTTATGATCCACTTACAAGTTTGTTCAGGTACTGCTAGTTGGTTTAATTTACTTAGAAGAGTGTCTGGAATGATGGCATTGAATGCTGAACTAAAGTCTACAAAGAGGACCCTTGCATAGGTATTTGGAGATTCAAGGTGTTGTAGGATGTAATGCAGAGCCATGTCAATAGCATCATCTGTCAATCTATTTGCTCTGTATGCAAACAGTATGGGATCTAACAGCGGATCCGTGATGGTTTTCAGGTGGGACAGCACAAGCCTTTCAAAGATTTTCATAACTACAGATGTTAGAACAACTGGTCTGTCGTCATTCAGTTCCTTGATGGAGGGCTTCTTTGGCACTGGGGTGATGGTAGAGGGTTTCTTTCTTAAATTGAGGGAGAAATGACAGTACCCTCGTGACACAATGTTGAATTATATACTGGTTGACTAAGAATAGCCCTTGCGGCTACATGTCTTAATTTGAAGGAATATTTTTGTTAACTTTCTGAAGAGTCTCCAATTCAATACAAATCTTAGCTAATTTCAGAGGGAAAATCCATATCTAGTTGCAAGTCAGTGGATGGTACATCTAGATCAGAGATGTGGAATAATGGCACTTTTATGATTTGTGGACTTCAATTCCCAGAATTCTTGAGCCAGCTTGTAAAATAAAGGAGGAGACAAAGAGTCAGCAAGATGGGATATACAGTATATATATATATATATATATATATTTGTTTTCGGAGATTTTCGCGGGTATTTGTATGTGGATCTTTGGTTCTTCGGGTTTTCTCCCGCGTAGAGTTGGAAATATCTAGGCGACGTTTCGATGAAATCTCATTCATCATCTTCAGGCTTGTGTCTTCGGCCTTGTGCTTCTCAGAGTGAAGCACAAGGCCGAAGACACAAGCCTGAAGATGATCAATGAGACTTCATCGAAACGTCGCCTAGATATTTCCAACTCTACGCGGGAGAAAACCCGAAGAACCAAAGATCTATATATATATATATACACCTCCAAACACACACACACACACACACACACACACATACATATATATATATATATATATATATCCCATCTTGCTGACTCTTTGTCCCCTCCTTTACTTTTTTCATACACACACACATACATACACACATTTAATTAATAATTAAATGCTTTCAGACTTGCAAGTTAAAGCAGCCTCTGTTAAACATAACTTTACAATAAATAATGCTAGTACTTCTGCTGTGCTTCTTCTGTGGATTAGTGGACTTTAACTCCCAGTATTCTCCAGCTAACATATCTGCCTGAGGAATTCTGGGAAGTCCACAAATCTTAAAGTTGCCAAGTTTGGGGACCCCCTGCTTTGACATCATGTCAAGGAAACTCTATCTGCTCTGTTGAGACACCAGCTCCATTTAACTCTCCCTCAAGTGTTTCCATTTAACTGGTCAATGATGCAGTCCCAAACACATGGCTAACTGAAATACCTTTTGCATATAGTTGTATATTTGTGGGGTTGTGAAGGATATACACTATTGTCAAGTGCTAAATATTCCAGAGAACGTAAAGCAAGTCTGTTTTTTTCCACTGCATTTTAATATGTTTACCCACGTTTCTGTTTCTTTGGCTGGAAATTCAATGCAAACAATTTTCCTCTTATTTAGATAATCAACATTTTATCTTAATTTAGAAATTAGATTGTTTGCTGCTGTCTCTCTCACTAGTCAGCATTTTATATGAATTGCTTCCCACACTGTTGCTATTGCCATTTTTGACTTTTGGTTTCTAAATATATTTTCAGATGTTGAATTAAATAGTTTTCATTTCAGTTATAAACTGCTCTGGAGCCCTTGAAACTGGAAGGCTGCTAACGAATCTATATATTAAATCAATAATCAAATGTAGGTAAATTTTAAAAAACCCTCCCAATGCATTAGAGGCAACAATCAGAAGTAGCATTAGAGGGAACCGTCACAAAGTGAAAAAAAAAAAGGTGGTTGCAACAAAAGTAATAGGAAATAGAAAAATTAGCCTCGTCAGAGAAAAAAATGAGGATATATAATTCTTATTTAGTAAGTAGGTATTTGGAAAATTATAATAAATATGATGGAAATTATAGAAATGATTGGTTCAAGGCTGGTTTATCAGTAGAGAGGTTTTTCTGTGCCCACTTTCATTTAAATTTCCTTAAAATTAAGGCCACTCTGAGGCTCGTGACTATATACTTTGTTTTAAAAACAACATCATTGCATTGAATTGAAAAGTGTGTTACTTCAGAGAGAAAAAGGTATTTCCAAGATGAATAAAGGCAAACCCAAAATATCTCAATTATCCCACAGAACACTCTTCATTTACAGAATTTACATTTCCCATTAGCACAACAATCCTCTCAAAAATATTTTCAAGATAATTGAGATAAGAAAATAAATCATTATGAAAACAGCAGATCTCAGTAAAGTTGAATTTAAATGCAGAAACTTTCCTACTAGAAAACTCATATCCAATCTGGAAAAAAATATTTCTATATGTCAACATTCATTGTGGTCTACCAAGGGAGGGTGGGAGACAAAGCCCAAACCTGTTTCTGTTTGAAATATATTAAATTAATTTAATCTACTTTTAAAACTTAATTGCTTTGTCATATAACAATAGAATGAATAAACATTTTGAAGTAAATATAGCTCTTAAATTCATAATTAGATGATTTAAATAAAATTTACATAGATTCCACATTAATACTTTAATATGTCCACATGAATTAACTTGTATTAAACTAGACTAATACAGAACTTTCACTATCAGGTTAATGAAATCAAGTTGTTAGCTTTATATTATAATTTATCTATTTATTTACAGTCTTTATATATCACAATATTTCCAATAAAATTCCCAAGAGTTTACAGTTTAATTTAAATTTAATTAAAAATAACAAATTAAACAAAATGTACCCTGACACACAATCCAATGGTAGCAATTACATCTTAAATATTCCCTGGAACTCTACCAATTTTAAAGCCTTCTTAAACAGTGTCAAGCTGGATGCCTGTCCAATGTCTGGGGGAGGTCTGTCCCAAAGAGAAAGGGCTGCAAATGAAGAACAGTGTTCCCAGACCCTCCATTAATATTTTGAATGGAGAAGAAACTTAACTGTTCAGTCCTGTTACAAGTCTTCAGAAAAGGGGGCTTTTATTTGAAGAATACAATCCTGAAAAAAAAAACCCTGAAAACCATGAAAGAAGTTATAGGTTAAAGATTTTATAGGTTAAAACCAGCATTTTTTGAAACCTACTGGAAGTCACAGGCAACACTCACAACTATAACAGTAATGCTCTGGGGAGCAGCAGATTGCTTGACCCATTTTGTTTGAATTGCAGGTTACTAGCACTCTTCATGAGAAGTCCAATGGAACATGCACTGACCTACTTCAAGTTGGATTACAACCGATAGAATAATCTGAGCAATGGGTTGTTCAATTACAAATTTCATCTGCAAATCCAGCAATAGCTATGAGTCTAAGAGAAATTCGAAGTTGCAGATCCAATCCTTCAGGAGTGGTGCCATTCATTCCAGAATCAAGAGTTGACCAAAATACAGGCAGTTTTTCCACAAATAGGACCTCCATCTACAAAAGTGTATTCACCGCTTGGCCTGAGATAGAATTGTATAACTGGGTATTGAGGGTACTGACAGCACATCCTGAATTGATTGATGATCCTTCTGAGGGGGTTCATATAGTTGTAAAAAAAATGACAATACAATGGGTGAGGCTCTGTGGCACTTCCCAGGGAAGAAACTACCAAGTCAACTTCTTAACTCTTAGTTTGCATAGCTGCAGAGTCAAAGTAGTACAGAAAATGTTCTGGTATTTAATTTCATTTTCTACTTGGCTTTTATGAAATAGTTCTTAATGTCACTACTTGGCTGGTCCAATCTTTCCCCAAATCATCATGTATGTGATGCCACTTACGTCAGTCTACTTTAAATCTAGGTATCCCACCACTAATATTGCCAAGAGGAAGCCAAACTGAAACATATGACAGAATAATAATTAAAAAATGTCCTGTTCCACTGAGAGCAAGATACAATTAATTCTGGAAGATCCTTCCTTCTGTTACTCTGTTGTCAGAAAAGTCAACATGATTAGCGCTTGTATACTCACTACTAGTAATCAAAACAAAACATATGTAAAACTACTTACAGACCAAGTATACACAGTGAGAAAATAATCTAGTTACATCAACATGGGCAAATGAAAATATGCCTTTTAATTGTGTATTAGATTTACATTTCAAACATTACTAGAAAATAGTAATGCTCAGTATAGATTTATAGATATAATGCAACAGTATAGATTTTTTTCTTAATTTTGTTCCTTAATATTTCTGCTTTATTCTTACAAAAGGTCTGATCGGTATCTGATCAGATTTAATTCTTCCATGTCATGATTAAAATATAGTTCTCAAAACTGTACCTGGATATTCCATCCCTATAGTAGATAAAGGAATAAAAAACTTTCTTTAAAGCTGAGGGATTATAAGAATCATACTCTGGTTTTGACAAACTGCTGAAATCCAATGGATTATTGGACTCTTTCTATTACCTATGGAAGACACTACAGGTGACATTCACAAAAAGAATTTTGAACTGACATAAATACATTAGTGAGAAATAATTAACAAATCCTGTAGGTTCATAAGGAAATGGAAAGTTATTTAGCAATTGTAATTTGTGAACTAATTCCACTAGTCTATCAATGAAGAGTCTGAAACATGCACGTACAGTGTACACACATAGTTTTTAAACAGTAGTAATGTCCCCATTGTCAGATATAACATGATACAAGAAATAATGCATATATAAAATTATGTTTCATATTGCTGGGCTTGGGCACGCCTATGTGCAGGCTTGCCTTGTGGGCTTATCAATGCCTGCACCCACAAGACTGTATGGATTGGGGCTTTTATGTATCTTAATTACTGAATCAGCATATGTACTGAATGGATACAAAATGCTATACTCCATAAAATCCTGCAACATGTGCACCTAAAGGGCATTTTAAAATGTTCAAACAAGAATCAAATAAAACTAACAGCATCCAATTGTGCTTTCTTTCGTTGTACATTAATGTCAATATAGTCTGAAGTAATCAAAATGCCAGAAATATAAATATTCCCTTTAATGCCACTGAATCCATCATTTTACTAGGAAAAGGCTTAGCTATGTTATTTGCAATTCCCCCACTGCACAACAATGTACATTACTGTCTGTAAGCTCTAATTTGGCATAGCGCATCATTAATGACCTGAATGGTGGCTGTTTCACACATACATATTTAATTACAACAGCTGAACAAATTACATATTTATGCTTTATAAAGGGGATTGCCAGTCTAATTCATTTGCTATGCATGCAGGTACAGGGCTCCATCTGCAGCAGCATCTGCACAACAAGAGCTAACAATTATCCATTGTACAGCGAGTGTATCTGGTGAAACCTGTAAGAGATGCAATCGCATTAACCACTTCACTACATACGTGCCATTATTTTTCTCAATGGCCCTAAATATTTTAAATAATGGATTATTAACCATAATGATTCCTTGCATGTCTTTCGGCACGTTCCCAAAGCACTTTACAAACAACAATAAAGAAAACCTTGGGAAAAGCCCTTTGGAGGTACAAACCCAACGCAGACTAGCTTTATGGCTGAGGAAGCAGGACAGAAGTTAAGTGAAACTAAGGTAACGTGACAAGGAAAAGAGTAAGAAAACAAAGCGACACATTCTCTTTTTCAAACTCTTTCATAATTGCTCCAGGTAGTTCTATTCGTCCATTGATGGTACGGAGGAAAGGAAGTCCTGGTGTCTTAAAAACTAAGAATTTGAAAATGGCTTTGCGTTCTTACTGAGTGGAACACTTACCTATGAGTTAGTTGTGCTTCTGCTGAAACAATTCTATTGCTGCTGAGTGAAAAAAATACCCTAAAAACTTAAAGAACTACATCTTCAAACAATGACTGCCCTGTTTTGTAGACCTGGATGACTAGAAAGGTCATGCAAGAAGAACTCTGAGGTTTATGCCAAGAACCACAGAGCCTCATTCAGTAGTTACTCACAAATAAACCTTATCAGAAGTTATGCCTGAACCCAGGATCGTTCTCCTATACCCTCCTGCAGCCTGGTCACTATTATATCATTTATAGGGTAGTTAAGACCCTCTCCTCTTTCAAGCCTTGCCAGAGGAATGAATAATCCTATTTTGGTTTTGTCTTCCATGATCTCCCCTCTTTTTAATATATAAGTTTCATTACTGTATTTTAATCACTTTATTGTGAACCTCTTTGAGATCAACTATATCTAAAGGATATAGAAACCCATTAAATAAATGTGATAGCACAAATAAACTGCTTTACAACATTATTATGAATCCAAAAGGAAAGATTGGTCCACCTCATCAACACACTTGCTAGGTGAAACTGGGGCTGTTTCTACTTCCCAAATGCAGCTAAGCTTATGATACTATTGACATGGGGAAGACCAATTTGTTTTGCTAATGAGAGAGAGGAGAATTAAAGGAGTTAAGAGGCAACATCACTTCCTAAAGCACAGAGGTTTGTCCCTTATATATCTCACAGCCCAAACACATAAAAGATAAACAATTTAGCACCATCCATTCTAAGGATTCTCTATGGCCTCTAACAATAGTGCTGGTGAGTATATGCAGCACTATATTCCTGTTCTGAATAATTTGCTAAATCAAACATTGTCACTTTTGGCTGTAAAATAATCTGTTAACACAAGCTAAAATTTGCAACTCTAGATATAATGAAATTAGTATAATTTAGTTTCTGAATAGACATTTTAGGCAATGTATTGTAGGTTGGGAACTGGGAGCACCAAACAAGAACTATCACCCATAGTGCAAAACACAATTCAAATCCACACTACTTAAAGGTTTTGCTTTTTCAGGATCAAATATACTTTTAAGCCAAGATGTTCAAGTGAAATTGTATTCCTCTATTTTTTTTAGACTATACTGAGGCATTTCTTGTTGGCATTTTCTTTCTGTTTTATAGGTAACAGTGGGAACAATGTGAAGAATTTCCCAAATTTTATCTCATATTAAATGCATAGCTGGTCAGGCGAACATCAAGATGCAGGATTAGATAAATGTCAAGAAACAAGTAGTACTATACATCAGTAGAAACTGGGTACTACTCAGTGAACAAAGAGAATATACTGTATATAAAAAGCAAGGATGGGAAATTTTAAAAACATATTTTACATGAAATAAGTTTTATTTAAAGACACCAATGGAACATCTGAGAAACCAATTGAGAATAAAACAAAAAAACAACAGAGGGACAAGGTCACAATATTTTTCATTTTTTAAATATACATACTTACGTACTTACATACATACATACATTACAACAAAGAAGCCCTATAAAATTGTATCACTATTAAGCAAGAGCCGTAAAGGCAGTATTTCACTTAGTTTATCTCCAGAATTCCTGAAACTTTATTTAAACTTTATAGCCCTTGAAAATAGGCTTCATGTTTATAAGTTTCTTCATGAACTCCACTTTCTCTTGTTTCCCTTCCAGCAAAAGGAAATGATCTTATTATTTGTTTGCACATTGGAGTATGTGAACAAAAGAAGGCACCTGATATAACACTGTATAACATTCAAATGAGTAGGTATCTTATGAGATAAAAGAAAACTAGGTAGGCCAAACACTTGTACATTATGAGAAAACTCTAACAAGATTCATCAAGTGTCTAAAAATGCCTCTCTTTTTCATGAACTTTCACACTTCCCTTTCTTCCACTGCACTAAGTGAATTATCTCTAATCAACCACCCAGAAAGGCCTGTTGAAAATTCCAAATGCTTACTGGTGTAGCCCACTACACAAAATATCAAAGAACAACCACCAAACTAATTAGGGGACTAGAGAAATGGATTAAATGATTAACACTTCAAAGAGCTAAACATTTACAGCTTGATTATGCAACAACATCAAAGATGGCTCTAAATATTTAATAGTATAAACATCAGGAAGAGTAATACAAGATGATAAGGCTAAGAACCAAGTTATTAAATTAAGAAAGGAAAAAAAAAGATTCAGGAGATTAAGAAAGTTGTCCTTGCAACATAATAGATTTCTAACATCTATCATTTTTATGGTTCTATAAGAATGTTGAAGAACTTTCACCTAGCACATTTCATATATTCAATGTGCAGCATAAATGTTGTATTATAGATGAAACACAGTAAGAAAATTGGCAGTAAATAATAAATTAAGACACTTTCGTTATAAATTAATCTTAAGAAATAAATGGGTTTAAATAAGAGGGTTTTTCCCTCCAGTGTGCAGCTGTTTATATTTCTCCAATATAACTTGCTAGAATACACATGTTTTCATTAAGTTACAGTGAATTTCTTAGTATCATTCATCCTTTTTCAGAGGCCATTCAGAGCTTGTTCCAGAGGACCCAATAACATTAACAAGATGGCAGGTGCTAAAATAGTGAATACTACATGAGACCTTGCCCTTTATATGTGCATTGACACATGTTATACATGCAAACTCACTTCAGTGCCGTTGTAACTTTGAAAGCACACTAAATGATCTGTTTTAAGTCTAGAATTATTTGTATATTTGAATGAAACCAATTTCACCAATAACTAAATCACAAAAAATAAAGGAAAATTATAAGACAGTGCTCCAACTTTTAAAACAACTTTTTAAAAAAATATTCTGATTTTTCTAATCAGAAGAGCAGTTTTTGCATTTTCTTATACAGAAGATAAGATTTGCAAACATCCAATTATGTACTCTAAAATACTCTGAAATTCATTTTATTTATAGAAATGATTTTATCCATAGAATATCTTCCCTCTTTTTTCTTAGTCTTATTCATTAAAATTGCTTAAGATATTTGCATAACAAAAACAACAAGCTGGAAGACAATTTAAAGGATTCAGGTGTTCTAAATTTTACTTTTAAAGTATGCACCTATTTATTGCATAAATAAGGCAAAAGACACACAAGGTGGAATATCGGTTTGTGAGAGAAGATGTGTATTATATGTATTTGTATCTACAAACTTTCAATGACAGAGAAATCTACTCCTAACCATTAGTATCAGCCAAAGTTTATTTTATATTTTATCTATGGTTCTAATGAAACAATGAAATCAGGCTTACTATGCCCTTCCATGATTCTTTTTGAACATATTATTTGACCTGAACCCTGTAATTTATTTATTTTTACATGCAGTTTACTCTGCATCTATATCATTTTCCCTTTATAGTCCTTATTTGGGCTCTTGTTCCTTTTTTGCTCACCACTAGCAATAAAAACTTATATCCCAAAAGTCCTAATCATGGACTTTTGAGACTTTTATTGATTAACAATTCAGTTACAGGAATATTAACTAACAATTCAATGACATGAATGTTGCACAGATATAACATGTAGGAGTGCCACACTATCAAAGATATTCTTGTGGTTATTAATACTTAAATAAGTGGCTAAAGCTTACTGAGAACTGTCTATTCAATAATCATAATTTCCATAAACAATCAGATTGCAAGTTGGATGGATGGATAGATATTTAGATAGATATTTAGATAGATAGATAAAGGTGTAGATATAGATGAGACAGACAGACAGACAGACAGATAGAGGAGGGGATTTACTGCTTATCCTAAATTTCCATTTCAGGATGTCACATAGTGTCATGATATTTATAAATGTGACAGTCAAAGGTTGAAGATAGCTTCAAGAGAACTGCTCTTTCTCTGTTATGGGGAAGCAATTCTGTGATGCTGATGTTATAGCAATCTTTGCAATATCTTCAACTGGAAACAAATGGGTTTTGTTGTGGATTTTGTCTCCAAAAATAGCGGCAGCAGCGGCGGGAACTGTGGAAGTTACTGAGGCAACTCCCCCACCCGAGAAGCAGCTGAAACGCTTCCATGGTTCCTGCCGCTGCTGCCGCTGTTTTTTGGAGATGGCGCTGGCAAGAGAGGGACAGCTGCAGTTTGGCCTGGGCATGCTTGGAACTCAGGAGCAAGCTGCGCACCAGGACTTTTGGAAACTTGCAGAGCCCGAGGCTGGAGCACCAAGGGTAGCAGCAGCAGAGATACTTGTTCGGCTCTTCTCATGCCCAACCAGCTGCTCGGGATTAAACCAAAACGCAGCGCGCAGTGCTCCCAGGTACCTCAAAAAGTTTTTTTTACTGTTGTTGTGGGGAAGGGGACGGGGGAAAAGCAGGAGTGACTCAGATGCTGTTTTTGGAGATGGCGCTGGTTAGAGAGGCGCCAGCACTGGTGGAAACCGTGGAAGCTACGGAGGCCTGAGAAGCGGCTGAAACGCTGCTGGCAGACATCCACGCCCATGCCGCCTGCCTGCTGACCCGGGTCTGCAGCAAAGGCTCTTGGCGGGGGTAGAGAGCCCTCCGCGCTCTGCCATGATTGGCCATTAGGAGCAGCTGATGGTGAGGCGTAGCTGCCCATGGAGCGCTCCTAACGGCAAGTTCCCCCCTGCCTCCCCCCATTTTCGCATGCTTTAAATTAGGCCTAAATTTGAGGGGAGGGGCTTAATTTCATTTTATGCCTAGAAAACATGCTGGGTCTTCCTATGGGGGGGCGTATTGTTGGAGAAACACGGTATATATATATATATATATATATATATATATATATATATATATATATATACACACACACACATATATATATATATATATACACACACACACATATATATATATAAATACATATATATGATATTCAGTTTTGTTCAGGTATTTTCCCACATCATTATAGTTGTGCTTTTAAAGTTGTAGTGACATTTCAGCAGAATCTCATCTGCCATCATCAGGCTTGTGTATTGGGTTTGTCTGTATGTCAGGCTTTCACAGCCGTTTTAAATTTGGTGCTAGCCTCGTGCTGTGTTAGAATGTTTTTTTCTTCATCCTGATTGGTTGGGAGTCTTGGTCTTAGAGTTTGCTGTGTTCTGCTTGATTGATATTTCTAATATCTTCTGTCTGTTTTGCAGCATTTTTTTGTTTTGATTGGCTGACAACATTGTGTTTCGTGTATTGGGGGCTTTTAGTGCGGCTTGGCTTCAGGTGAATGGCCGGCTATTGTTTATCAGGAAGCTAGGTTTCATCTGGGTGGCTGGTTGGGGTGTGTTTGGGCTGCAGGTATCAAGGCAACTACTGAAACATACTTAGCTAAAAAGTATCCAGTAAAGCTGCTTAAGTTCCATGTTAGCTATTTTAATGTTAACCTCATTTATTATACTGACTTTTGATATGTTAAGTCCAAAAGACTTTGCCATGTTTTTTAAAGAAAAGTGCAATGTATGCAAATAGTACAAAATATCTCCATTATTTTAACAATGGGAAACATTGTTTATAACTTTATTATAGAAAAATGTCCTATTATGAATAAATGTCATATTGTGAAATTCGCAGAGCAATATTTTCCGAAACTTATTTATATACTAAGCTATTCTATTTATCAATTTAATGAATTCAGCAAATAATTTTCTGAGCCACTTTTTACGACAGAGACCCTCCAAGGTATTGTATACAACACAATCCTAATAATACTTTAAAAATATTATATAATATTAAAATGACACACTCACTCTTGTATTGTCTTGATTGTTTTACATAAAATTTTTCAGTGTTTAAAATTCTGTTTTAATAACCATGTCAATAGCTTCAAAGGAGAAAGCACTGGGTAGGGATTTTCTTCAGGTTTGTTCCATTTTTTCCAATTTATGAATCACAAAAACAAATGATAAAGAGATTTCTTTACCCATCAGATTTTTGCCTTTTGGTTTCAGACCTTGCATAAAAGCTAACAGTGCAGTAAGGATTACAAATCTCCTTTCTCTCTAGGACCTTACTACATATTATGGGATAGCACTTACATTATAGAATGAGACGTTCAACTTTGTTTGAATTCATGCACCTCTTGAAACATCATGGGCATTATCTACAATACATGCCATGGATAATGGCTGTTGTCACAAAATGTGTGCTACGATGGATTCAGTTAGTGTCAAAATATTCATTTCACAGAATGGACAGTTGGGAAGTGTTTTAAACTTATTTGGTATTGGAATAGATGACAGGTGTACACCCTTGAGTTTTCAAGCCCAAAGTCGCAGACTTTGTTTCATTCTAATTTACCACAGCTCCTCTTTTCTCACACCCCATATTCTAAGCACATAACAGCCTCATCATTCGTTTTTTTTTTCTTTTTAACATCACATCTCACTCTCTCACTAACACTGAAAATCTATCTAACTGATTTCACCATTTACTTCCCCCTCTGTATTTCAATTACTTTACAGACATCCCTAAATCCCTCATTGCTCTTGGTAGATTTCTTTATTCCAGTCCCCATTTTCCTGTTTTTTTCCTCCTTTCACCTCTGTTAGCCTAGAAATGCCTTCCAACTTCCCTTTCTCACTTCATCAGGACATTTCCAGAATCTTCTGGATTATTTTTCTACTGGAATGTACGTCTCTACTGTCATGTCCTCATGGTTTATCCCTTCCTTCCTTTAGGTTTCACAGTAGGTTAAATTCTTCTAACTAACAGACTCGCTTCCAGCTTCCCACAATCTTTACTTTCTAATTAGTTTTGGGTTCTATGTGAAATATAAAAGCAGGATGTTGGCTTTCAGGTCTTCATTTCAGACAGCTATTATTGATGTTGTTCTTATTATTAAACTCCAGGTATCAACTGAGACCAGATGTATGTAAATGTAGGTATCTGTGGGTAGCATATTCTCTATTGCATTTGGTTTGCACAGGAAAAGCAAAAATAAGCCAGATGGGGCAGAAAGACACACTTTCGTTTGCTTCATCTGATAATCTAGTTGGTTCTCAGAGTGTCTATTTTCATGAGCATAAATAAGTTTTCAGACTGGAAACTAAGAAGGATTTTATATGAAACAGATATCAAGTTCAGTTTGGACACTTTCAATATTAGACTGATTAAAATTGAATAAACCTTTTTTTTAATTTAGACATGTTATATGTTGGATATGGCAACCATGTTTATTTTACTTAATATATTTTGAATGGTGCACAGTAATAACTTGTATTGAACAGAATAAGAATTTCTATTGTTGCAGAGCAACTGTTTATGATTGCTTCTATTTATATTTTATATTTTATTTAGATTTTAGACCTCATGTGCCTTTTGTATTCTAGGAATATTCTAAACAGAAGATAATTGTATTTTCCCTCCAGTTAGGATCTTTGTAACAAGTCTTGCATATATATATACAAATAAAGTTGAAAATTAATGATATCTGATTTTGTATAAAATTCTATTTTTTTTAAAAAAACATTGCAATATTTAATAAATAGCAATGACATTTTTTCCACTGAACTGATCTACTAACATTACAAATTTTGATTAGAAAAAAATGATTTTGGTAGCGCCTTTACTCTTGCTCACATCTGAATGCTTCATTTCTCCACCCTACACTAAACAATATGATAACTGAGGCCTTGTTTTTTAAATACATGGACAGCTCCCCATCAGCTAAGCAGCCATGCAAAACCAAACTGCTGATAAGTGACTTTAAAGGAAAGATTCTCCACCAGCAACCACAATTAACATCTGTTTTAATGAACCGAAAAAATACAAAACAAAGGAGATATTGCTATAGCAGATGCTTCCAGGCCTCTTTGTATACTGTTGCCAGGAATAAAATTGGTAAACTAATGTTCTTCCAATTTACCTAAAAAATACTGAGGTATCTTTGCTCTGGACAATAGCAGAAAAATAAGCAGAACATTTTTTCTTTAATACCTAGGTTGAGAATAGTGAGGGAAGGAAATTGTATTTCTAAGTAAACCCTAGCCTGCAGGTTTTGCCATTGTTTGTTCTCTCTTTGCTACAGAGTAAGCCTTTGTTAAAACATGCTAAATTTCAACACTCTGAAAGATTTATATCATTTGAACTTGTGATATAGTTGATCATGCTGCCTTGTAGGTGTAGAATGTGGCCTGGTAGACAAACATATTCTAAGGACAGAGAGAAGAACTTTGCAAATAAAACATACTGCAATAGTAACAACCCTTAAATCTTAAATACCTAGACTAATTATACAGTACATAGACAAATACAGAACAAGACATGTCTGGTTTGAACTAATTTTGAAAATCAGGTGGGAAAATCCTACAACTATCACATTGTGCTCTTAAGACTCCCAGATGTATATGAGACAATTCTAATAAGTAACAATAAATAGTCAATGCTATTCTCACAAAAGTGCCAAAATTTGGGCTATAAATTGAATAGCAATTGAGTAGCAGAGAAGAAGATCCTACAGAGGACCTGAAGCCATAAGAAGACAGGTCTTCTTCTCCTCATGTTTAGCAAGCCTATCCTGAGGAGACATCCATTTCCTCTCTCCAGTAATGTTGTATGATAAGTATGCTTTCATAAAAAGCTGGGAAAGCCAGGCTAAAAATCTGTCTTGTTAAGGAATTCATTTTTCAGCTGTAAAAATGAGATTAATAAAGAGATTCAGGTACATAATAACATTTCTATTAGCAACTAGTTTCCTATCCAAGATTTGTCTTGCTTTTGACAGTAGCCAACTTTTTAGTTGTCTGCCTCTTGGTTATAAGTGACTATCTTCCTTATTCAATACTACTTCCAGGTCTGATTTATGTTCTATTTTAAGGTTCAGGCTTAGCAATATGAGATATAGAAGTACACAATTATCTCTGGTAGTTAACTCTGCTAATCACTATTTGTTCTCAGATTA
Source organism: Bungarus multicinctus (assembly GCA_023653725.1). Classification (NCBI taxonomy): domain Eukaryota; kingdom Metazoa; phylum Chordata; class Lepidosauria; order Squamata; family Elapidae; genus Bungarus; species Bungarus multicinctus. Next base: position 65,135,610 of record CM042842.1, read on the forward strand.
GTTTAGCTTTACTGCAACTTAAAGGGCTAAATTGGAATAAAACACAATTTTTGTTATGCTAATAATCTGTGTTATTCAATATTTCTTAGAATATGGTTTATTGCCTACTTATGTATGAACCAAGTCAAATGTTGTTTATTTACCAATTTATCATTAGTCAAATCAAGGATTCTACAATGTATAATTGCAGTGCTAATTTGTGTGCCACCAACTTCCTTTTAGGTTATTTCTTCTTTTGTGCATGCGTTAGACAGTCCTTGTGCTGCAAAATACTTTGCAATTTGACTATAATTTTATTGGGTGTGTTTTTAAAATAATGCTACACAAATAGATAAATGTACAAAGGTCTTTGTTTTTATATACAGAATAATGGAATCATGGAACTGTGCTAAATAGAACCAAAACATTTTTAAAAAGAAGTGTTTTAAAAAATGAAATTGGAGAGCCCAAGTACATTGTTTTTTGTGCTGCAAGAGATTAAAGAGTAGAATGTTGCCCATTTAACTCAACACAAATTTCAGGAAGGTGACAGCATGCAATTCTCTGTGTATATAATAGTTCCATATGTCATCAAAGTAGATGATCCAGATGCAGGACAGATGTGTTGTGCAAATTAATGCAGCTGAAGCCACTTGGATGAAAATTAGATACCTGAAATCAGAGCTTAACGTGCAATTGACAAAAAGTACAGTTCTTTTTTTAATGGAGCTTGATATAAAGAATATGGATAATGGGTTAACAGTTAAATATGAAGATAAATTAACAAAAGAGTATTCCAATCCTCTCTCTTATAGAAAAATATGATGAGCCTCTAATGCTTATAAATGCATCAGAGCTGCACTTTGCTGCTTATTTCTACTAAACCTCCCTTCAAGCTGGTTTTCTAATGAATATATTGATTTTAAACCTATGTGTGTTCTCAGAGACAATACAGACGAACTTAATTATAATCAATAAAATTTACAGACAGTGATGCAACCCAGCAGAAATGTTCTTATCCAGTACAGCCAGCATATTGTTCCACATGTGTTTTTTCCTAGTGCACTAGTTCTATAATCTTAATAAATATTTTATAGTATATAGTGAATAACCAAGTATCAAGATGGCAAATTTTAATGTCTGAGAATAATAGCCTGAAAGAATTTACTAAAAAAAATACATCTACTCACACTAAGTGATTTCTTACCTCTTTACATAAGCATCTACAAAGCCTATACAACGATACCAAAGGGACTGTATTACCTCTCTGTACCCCACTGTCTCCCCAAATGTTTTCTATATAGTCTTGAGATAACAAATATATATATTTAACTTATTGTATTTAAGTTAGTGTGTGTTGATGAAAAGCTGCATCTCTTGAATTATTCTGAAAATGTATAATTGTAAATTTTGTCTTTTAGAAATGCCTGACTTTATTTATTTATTTTTATTATTTTATTTTAGGTTTTATATACCGCCCTTCTCCCGAAGGACTCAGGGCGATGAACAGCCAACTAAAATACATGTAGACAAATATAAATAGTTAAAAAAGAATTAAACCCTAGGCTGTCCTTATAAAAATCTAAAAACCCCCAATTAAAATAAATTAAAACTTTGTACCCCATCCCAACTAATCTAAAAACCCCATTTAAAAATCCCATTTGAGTCAGCTCAGGCCGGCCTGCTCGAAGAGCCAAGTCTTCAGGTCACGTCTGAAGGTCCTCAGGTCACTGGTCGTTCGTAGTCCAGGGGGCATCCCGTTCCAAAGGGCGGGTGCCCCCACAGAGAAGGCCCTGTTCCTCGGGGTCACCAGGCGACACATAGAAGGCGTCAGGACCCGGAGGAGACCCTCTCTGTGGGAGCGCACCGGTCGGTGGGAGACTACTGGCAGAATGCGGTCTTGTAAGTATCCTGGTCCGGTGCCATGGAGCGCTTTAAAGACCAAAACCAGTACTTTAAAGCGAACCCGGAAGGCCACCGGCAACCAATGCAGCTCGCGCAGGAGGGGCGTCACGTGGGAGTATCTCGACGCCCCCATAACTACCCGCGCGGCTGCATTTTGTACCAGTTGAAGCCTCCGGGTGCTCCCCGCAAGGAGCCCCATGTAGAGGGCATTACAGTAGTCCAGACGGGAGGTGACCAGGGCATGAGTGACTGTGCGTAAGGCGTCCCGATCAAGAAAGGGCCGCATCTGGCGTATCAGGCGAACCTGATAATAAGCCCCCCTGGAGACGGCCGTAATATGATCTTCCAAAGACAGCCGTACATCCAGGAGGACACCAAGATTGTGAGCCCCTTCTGTGGGGGTCAAGATCTCATCCCCAATAGCCAGCGACGGAGTCAGCTGACTATATCGGGCCGCCGGAAACCACAGCCACTCGGTCTTGGAAGGGTTGAGTCGAAGCCTGTTCTCGCCCATCCAGTTCCGCACAGCCTCCAGGCAATGGGCCATAACCTCCACAGCATCGTTGGGGTGGCTTGGGGTGGAGATGTAAAGCTGAGTGTCATCAGCATAAAGATGGCATTTCACCCCAAAACCATGTATGATCTCTCCCAGCGGCTTCACATAGATGTTGAACAGAAGAGGGGAGAGGACCGACCCCTGAGGCACCCCACACATGAGGGGCCTAGTGGTGGACCTCTCCCCGCCCGTCAACACAAATTGCGAGCGGTCCGAGAGGAAGGACGAGAACCACCGCAAAACGGTGCCCCCAATTCCCAACCCCTCCAACCGCCGCAATAGGATACTATGGTCGATAGTATCAAAAGCCGCTGACAGATCTAAGAGGACCAGGACAGAGGAATAACCTCTGTCATGGGCCCTCCAGAGATCATCTACCAACGCGACCAATGCTGTTTCGGTACTGTGCCCGGGCCTGAAGCCCGATTGGAACGGATCTAAATAGAATGCTTCCTCCAGATACTGAGGGAGCTGACGCGCCACCACACTCTCAACAACCTTCGCCACAAAGGGAAGGTTGGAGACAGGACGATAGTTATTCAAAAGAGCCGGGTCCAGGGAAGGCTTCTTGAGGAGGGGCCGCACCACCACCGTTTTCAGGGCGGTCGGAAGCAGCCCCCTCCGTCAACGAAGCGTTGACAATCCCCTGGAGCCAGCCTCGTGTCACCTCTCTGGAGGTAGAAACCAACCAGGAAGGGCACGGGTCCAATAAACATGTGGTGGCATTCAGCCTCCCCAGTAATCTGTCCACACCCTCGGCGGTCACAGGATCGAACTCCTCCCAGATAACCGTCTCAAGATCTGCTCCGGATACCTCCCCCGGGACCACCCAACTGGAGTCCAGCCCATCCCGAATCTGAGCGATTTTATCATGCAGAAATCGGGAAAACTCTTCTGCCCTACCCTGTAAGAGGTCCTCCCGTGCTCTCGGCTCAAGCAGGGAGCGGGTCACTCTAAACAGGGCAGCAGGCTGATTTTCTGCCAACGCAATAAGGGCGGAGAGGTATGAACGCTTCGCCGCCTCCATCGCCACTAGGTAGGTCCTAATATAGGACCTCACCTGTGTCCGGTCAGACTCAGCACGACTGGCCCTCCAGATGCCCTCCAGACGTCTTTTCCGGCATTTCATCCCCCTCAGCTCCCCCGTAAACCACGGAGCCAGGTGGGATCTATGCCAAGTCAGAGGTCGCAAAGGCACAACTCGGTCCAGAGCCTCAGCGGCCAACCTATCCCAGGTGGCCACCAAGTCTGTGGCCGAGTTATGAGCCACAGACTATAGAATCTTAAAGGAAAGTCAATTTTTTTGTAACTTTCTCCTTACAAATAACAAATCAATCAGTTCTAAAGGTGAAAGATTTACACAATCTGAAGAGAAATTAGATAAAGTCTAAATCATAAAGTCAATTGGCTAAAACAAAGGTCCCAAAAAGCATGGGTTATTTGGATTCCAAGAGCAAATCACAGGCTCTCTTTTACCAGAAAATAAACTGATGAAGTTGCTTCTCACCATCCCAACTAGCTTTCTAGGATGTTCTCTGCCACCTCAGCTTACCTCTGTTTCTTGGAGAGAAGGTAAGCACTCTTTCAAATGAAACACAGGGTTACAACTCTTATCATTGTTCATTTTATAAAATACCTACTGGCTTTGAGAAATGCATACTAATAAACTTTTGAGACTGCAATTTTGTAATATACTAACTTTTCATGGAATTACTTTGAAATAAAATAATATATAAAAATCAAATCAGGTAATATAAAGCCTACCGAATGCTAAAGGAGGTATATACACATAGTCCTATGCATGTCTTATTGGAGTCCTAGATCTTGGAACATATTGGACCAAAGTTTTGCATTATAACATATTTGCTTATTATTTTCATGTTAATAATGATCCATTTCATTAAAATACCAACTGTCTCTCTCTCTCTCTATGACTATTTAGTTATCTTATTATGTGCAACATGGTTGCTTTATATTTTCCTCATTATATACTATGAAGAATACAATTAGCCTGTATTAATTCTCTTAGTTATTGTTTTTGGTAATTCTACCGAAAGGCTAATGCGTTCAAACCTGTACAATGTACCCTTTCAGAAAAGAATTTAAAATAAGACAGTGACCAATGGATTCCTTTTATTATAGTATAATGCTTCAATAATGAAAAAAATATTAGAATTCAGCTCAGGCCTTTCAATTCAGCACAAATAAATTAACAGTAAGTTGTAAGCTTCAACTTACTTTCTATTTCCTGTTCTGCAATAAGTCAAATATAAACAAAGAATAAACAATCAATATCTGAAAAGAAGGAGATTTCTGTGCCGTATACTTGTTTTAGGGAGCATTGTTTCTTCAATATAATATTCTTAATAACAACCTTGAAATATAATACTCCAATGGAAATCAAGTTTGCTTTTTTCTATCAAAAATAATTCTGGGTGAGCCAGTCAAACACCCTCTACTTTTTGGTTAAACATATGTACAATTACCAATTATGGTGTATAGTTTTCCATGAACAAAATGATCTTATTAACTAGTGATCTAAATTATACCTTTAGATGTATTATAACATCATTAAATTAATAACCCTACACTGCAGAATAGATATTAATATTAGAGTAGAAGTACAACTTAGGAATGCAAGTTTAAAAGAAACCATTCATACATCACTGTGCTGTAATAACATGTCTATAAATTCAGACAATTGTCCAAACTACAAAATAGGCAACAATGAAGAAATACTAGATCATTATATTTCTTAGAAGATCAACAAATTACAATGGTTGAATGACTAATTCAAGAATTGCATTTAATAATTGAGTTCCATAATTTTAATTTTATTCTTTTCATGGAATAAAGAATTGGGTTTTATTCTTTTGTTAACCATGGCTCTAGTCTGTCAGGCAGTCAGAATCTACTGACTGCCTAGAATGCTCAAGACATATTATTTAATGTTTCATACTCCTCCAACAAGTAGCACAAAGCTATTAGTGGTTTGCCCTGCTAAAAGCTCAGCAGTGGGCATAAACAAATTTAAGATGCAATTTTAAAAAAGAAGCCTGGAACACAATGTAATGCAAACTTGTGCTTGTTTCAAGATGTCTAAACTCTGACCACACCATCAGTCTGGCAAAAGGCAAGGAAGGGAAAAAAAGTTCCCTATAAAAAGTTCTCACACCCCTCTTGGCTTAAGAGACAGTGGATATTAATCCTCACTCTGCCTGCTTAGCTTCCTTTTTGTGGTCAGCTGAGAAGCTGTGTGGTTGGTCTGAAGGAGACCAGTCCCATTTTTCTCCCCTGTGTTAAAACAAGAGAAAGTTGGTCTGTTACACAGTGAATAAACCACAGACAACCCTCTGTACTGCTGCTTTTCCTTGAAATGTGGCCTGCAGCTATTCGGCTTTTTCAAAAAGGTTTAATTCAAATCATACACAGTACTGCGAGCTGCCACGTTTCCAAACGTGCACATTCCTTTCTAATCTGTGCTCTTCAAAACTGACAGATTCTGTTTTCACTGATAGCCAGACTAAATGCAATGGCCAGGATCCAAAGACTTTATGAAACGAAGGTCAGGTTTTCACTGAGAAGTGGTAAGTCTACACTGTGGATATCCTTTGGGTCGCAGATGGGGCATTTCCTTTCAAAATATAAACAAATTACCTCACATGGGGGAAAAAGGTATGTCTAGGACAACGAAAAGAAACCTTTTTGTCTTCATTTTCTATTTTTTAATCGAAGAACACAAATCATGAAAGTTCTCAACCTAGATTCTGGAATGGTACTATTTAGATATTGGTTTCTTATTTTAATGGGAATGAGACATATCATGAGTCCAAGGTTACTTTGAACATAGTTATTCGCAAACAGCGGTTTCCCAGGATGCATTGCAAAGGGATGAAATAGAAGTACAATCTAATTTTAGATTTTGGAATATTATGGGAAATGGCTGGTCACCACTCAAAAGCACACATGCAAATATTGAGAAGAGTCATTTTTAAATTTTCTAATGATACTATAGAGCAGGGGTCTTCAACTCATTGACTCCTTCATAAAATTTCAGATTGTTCATCAACTCACAAACATTTATCATATGAAAGTAACAACAATAATGGATAGTTCTATCACCCCTTAAGGGTCCAGAATAATCACTTTGAGAAACCCTGGTATAAAAAAAAAATCTTAGGGTGAAATGTCAGCCCAATCATTAAAGTTTATAAAACAAATTACAAGTTGATATCATGTGAAACCAACCAGCTGTGGTTTATTCAACAAACTGCAGCAAAGCAAGATGTAATTTAGGACTACATGTAATCTCCATGTCAGTCTGTGTCTGTTGTAAAGAAAAGGTCATATAATCAGCTTTTGCAACCTTCTCAGTTACAAGTGAAGTCGTAACTTCTGATGAGCAAAGTCAATGGGAAATCCAGATTCACTTAACAACCATGTTACTAACTTAACAAATGCCATGATTCACTTAACTGTGGGAAGAAAAATTGTAAAATAAGACAAATTCACTTAACAAATGTTTCACTTAGCAGCATACATTTTAGGCTAAATTGGGTTAGTAATTCAAGGACTATCTGCAGTGCATGTCCATTTAACTTTTCGAGAATGCAGTATTACTGGAGTCCCAAGGAGGCATAACTACTCTTAGGTGTCCATGTTGCTGTAGAGCTTGTATAATACTCTACTCAGACAAGTAATTGCTACACAGGGATAATGTACACAATTGTCACTCTGCAAAGCTGCAGGTTAGATTAGATGGATTGGATTGGACTAGGTAACTAAAAAAGGCTGCTCAGGAGCTGTTCTTTTAGAAGTTTAATAACAATGATGTTGCAAAGTTTGCTGCATAACCCCAGCTGTTTTATTATATTTTAGAATCTCAGCCACATGGAGCAGTCTGGTTGAAACAGAAAACCCAATCTGGGAAAAAACTGACATCTAGCAGGAGTTCAAATCTGTTTAAAGAAGTCCTCTGAATTTCACATACTTTTTGCTTCAATTTTAAGGGCTGCAATCAAGAAAAGAAAAGGAGACGGAAAGAAAAAAAGTTAAGATTGAAAAAAAATCAAGCTTTAACTTTTATTGTTTTATGGCTTAGACAGTGATGTGTAGTCAGTGAGCATCTATTATATAAAACCAAATACATTTTTGTATTTTGTTGAAGTTTTCAAAAAATGTCTAAATGGCACTCATCTGTTTTTCTGATATTTGAGAAGAAAGTTAAACGAATACATATTCTATTTTAAAAAATAAAATATACTGACTTTTAATAGAGATCATATTGGCTACCATAATTAACCTGAAATCAAATTAAGAGATATTTAAATGATGGGTAGGCTTCAATTATATCATTACAATTTTTATGCACAGAAGACTAGGTATATACCATAAAACCTCAAAGTTATGGACAATAAAACTGTTCTTGAAGAAACACTGACATTTTTTTCACAAGAAAAAGAAAGGGCTGAGACTTCTGCTCATGAGGTTGATATTTTTGTTGTTTGGTACATTTGGGTCTTAGTGGACTTTTTCCTGTTGTAAAGTAGATCTTTAATCACTAAGTAGAATAGATATTGGTAATATCATCCTCTGAGTACCTAGGCATGAAAGGATAATTATTATGTATCATTTTCTCTATGAATTCTGGGTATTTATACTGTAAAAACTTAAACATGATTATTTTCCCCCACTGTTTTAAATTCTGGGATTTTTAAAGCTGAAATTCAATCATTCAACTCTTTTAAAATTCCCCTGCATTTTCTCCCAGAAAAGCTCTTGTAAAAGCCATATCCTCATCATAAACTGCCTACAACAATAAGTTCAATAAGTTGTAGGATACAAAGTCCTACAACATAAATTGCAATATATTTTGACCAAGAAAGCAAAAACATTTTATTGAATCATCTGTATCTTGTTATGGGAGAAGAAGCACTGCAAATTCTTAGAAAAATATATATAATTCCTATCAATTCATGACCAAGCTCACAAAAATAAAAGCAATATTTCAATCTATTCTGAGAAAGCTACATTGATTTTTGGATGGTAAAACCATGAATGGTTTTAAGGTAATTTCTTAGTTTCAGAACAATTAACTTTATACAAACCACTTTTCATTCTAAGAAAATACATTACCAAATTCATAAGCAGAACAACTACAATGGATACTGTAATATCGGTTTGGTTTTTTTCTCTCCAACAACAATTTTAGAGACGGTGTTTTAAAAAGAGTAAACTCACAATTTGATTCATATCTAAAATATTTTCAGAAACCTACAGCTTCAAATAAAATAGGGTCAAAATATAAGAAACCTTATTATTGCTATTTAAAAACTTATTTTACAACAGAAGATAGGACAATGTAACTGCAACATAATCAGCTTATGTCATTTATTATAATTTGTCAAAGGAGTAGCTGGATAGAGCAGAAAGATTAAAAGTTTAATTTAATTTAATTTTTTTATCTGCTTCAGGAATTTTAATAATTTTAAGTAGCTGCATTGCTTTGGTCCTTTATTAATAGCCTATAACCTACTGATGTGTAATTCTGACCTGAACACAATGAACAGGTCCCCTACAATTCTCATTTCTATAAATAGATTATATATTAATAGTGTTTGACACCTGTTATGTTTTTTAGCCACCTTTTTAAAAGATCATTATATCTTTGCATTTTCTTTTCTTTTAAAAACAAACTATGATGCGTATTACCAATAAAGTAACACTGAACGTAATTTTATCAAGAAAAAATTATTTCCTTACAGTTAATAAATTTTAGGCACTCATTAGCTTAAAAAAGGACGATAAGTGAATATATCTGAATGTAAGGTATTCATTCATCAGGAAAACATGCTGTTTCCAGGATTCAATTCAGTTCCTAATAAAAGATTTCAGACTATAGCTCAGTTACTGGATTGGGATCAAGGCGAACCCCTTGCTTCGAAGATCAGCTGGCAGTGAACTGGTTCATTGTGATGAGCATGTGGGTCCACCCGCCTGCCCCTGCTCTTTCCTGGGCTTTATTTCCTTTTTTTCAGAGTACAGCTGATCACTCAGCAGAGCGGTTTCATGTGCCTCACCTGTTTTATTCACAGGGACTGCAGTAGAAGGTAAGTATTAGAGCTTTTTTAAACATGGAGCGCACACGCGCAAAGTATGTATGTGTGCACACGCAGAGCATGCGATCACTGAACTGATTGTTATACCGGTGGAATCCCACCCCCGATTGGGATATATGACAGAGGTTCAACCTGGATATTCAGCATTTTCCAAATAATCATCTAATAATACACACTTCCACATAATACAACTTCCTTCAAAACATTTCTGTTTTTGCTTCTGGGAGACAAAACTATTAAAAACCATTTTGGTTCAGAGCAGCTTTGCAATAAATTGCTTCTACATTCTTTGCTGCAGCACTTGGATGGCAAGTCCCAGCAAATCATTCACTGTAACTAGAAACTAGAGTTGGGCAGTCACAAAACTAAATCTCTTCCTCTCTCTTTCTTTTTTGATTTAGCCTGAAAGTTACTTTATATAACAATTTTAAGGAAAACTGTATCCATTCTTTTCAGGCTGTCTCTATCTCAAGGTCCTTTCAATAGTGTGAAAAGTAATTGTAATGGGTTAAAAGAGTAACCTTGAAGGAACTGGAGCAAGAGTCACAACCAAGACAAGGATCACACAAAAGGAATTTGAGTCCAAGACAGAAAATGTAATTTGAGAAAGCTTCTCAGGACTGAGCCTCCCTTTTTTTTCTTGTAGATTAAGGGAAGGAAGAGAGAAGCACATTCAGACTTGCAAGATTCTGTTATTGTAAAAGTATAATAAAATAATTAGCATTCACAAGTTTGGTTTCCTACTCAGGTCTACTTTGAAGGGAAGCTCCATTGAAGATGCAGAAGGATTTAGATTCAGGTTGGTTCCATTTAGAATCCAGTTTGGATATCTTTCAAATCCACATTGATTTGAGAACAAATTCTCTAATGCATTGAGAAAAGGCGTGAATAAAATTCAAACCAGATTTAGAAAAAATGCATTCTTTGTCCAGAAGCTGGATAAATAAAAAGAGCTAGGATGCTTAAACATCCCTTTTTGCCAATGCTTAGATAAAAACAGAAAGCATTATTTTGTTACAGTGAACTAAAAAAAACAATGAAAAGTACAGCTCTAGGATTGTGCAATATATTATCATCTCCAACTATCCAGTTAACTACTGTGGTATCCTTTGGCAAAGAAAATGAATGTTCCTATTCAATAGGTCAATGTAAAGATGCAGCAAGAATAGAGGACCTCATCCAATTTCCTCTGGCCCATTAATTTATTTTCTTCTGTAAACACAGAGAAACAACTTTTTGTAAGAAACTTTTTTTAAAATCAATGAATTTCACCACAGGATCAACACCAGTAATGGTCAGAAGATTCAATTAAACTGATTTATTGCAAAAAGTCTACACATAAGAATCTTATCAACTAATGGTTATCACTTGGTTTGAGTTAAATTAAGGCCAATGGCATTCAAGAGAGAGGGTTGAATTAAGTTTGCTTGTGGCTACATAAGAATTCTAAGCTGATCCCCCTTTTACTCTGCCCCCAGGTTCTGCCATTTCTTCTCTTACACCAATCATTGGATGTTTCAGGGTTAGAGATTTCAAAAAGTGCACAAAATAAAATGTCTACCATGTATAACCATTAAAATTGTTGGGGATGAAATGCTGACTCTGTAAACCACTTAGAGGGAGCTGTGAAGCACTGTGAAGCAGTATATGTCTAAGTGCTATTGATATTTCCATAAGTCTTATGTAATGAGAGAAAATATAACATAAACAAGCTTGGTGTTCTTGGTCACTGAGCCTGGACATTCTTTTAAATACTTTCAAAAAGATGCCAAAACTACCTAAGATGCATAGAAATAGTCCAGTGTTTTCACTGCACTTCTCTTACGAAACCAGAATCCATTTCCCATATCGATTGTGTAAACTAAGTTTAGGAAAAAAGTTAGTCAGGCATTTGTCATGTTGCAAAGCAATATTATTCCTCTCAGAACTTTCCATTGTTCTTCAGTGGACAAATTCAAATAAAAAGGCAATCACTGTATAAATTAAGCTAAAATCACTAATCATGACCAAAATCTATTCATAAATCAGTGCAGTATGCTTTCTCATTCTCCTCTGGGCAAGATACACCCAATCATGAGCCTAGAAATGCAAGTATTTTCCAATATTGTGGCCACATTGTTTTCAATTGAGTGCTGCCCTCCAGTATCACATTGTCTCATGTTCCGTAATCATGACTGGCAATTCATCAAGCTATCAAGAGAATTATTTTCTCCGATACAAATCCCATAGTCCTAAGAAGTGGGTTCCTTCCAGGGATGGGATTCACATTTTTTAACAACTGGTTCTGTGGGCGTGCCTTAGTTGGTTGGTGTGGCTTGGTGGTCATGTGACTGGGTGGACGTGGCTTGGTGGTCATGTTATTGGCTGGGCGTGGCCAACTCAATATCATCAAGGCATGCTTCTCTTCACCTGACCTCTCATGACTGTGGAAATGCTGCAACAGTCGTAAGTTTGAAAAATGGTTATAAGTCACTTTTTTCAGTGCCATTGTAACTTTGAATTGTTACTCCACACAAGCAAAGTACCAGCAAAGGAGGGGAAAAAAACTCCAGAGAAATTCCAGAGACAGGAAGTCTAGTCCTGCCAAGAATGTAATAAGGGTTAACGGAGAGGCAGTTTCGGTAAGCAACACCAGAATGTTTCCTTCCTGCCTTCCTTACAGGATTAGGCCAGTAATTTCTTCTAACAACCGGTTCTCCGAACTGCTTAGTATGTTAACAACCGGTTCTTGCGAATAGGTGCGAATTGGTAGAATCCCACCCGTGGTTCCTTCACCTTAAAGGCTCCAAAAGCTTCTTGATTTCTCATAACAATGAGTGTTTCTGCAGAACAGCATAAGCCTACCTTTCATCACTTTCCTCTCCCTCCCCTTATAGGGAGCAACTTCCTGAAGATATCAATGTAGATCACGGGTGAACAATTATGGCAACTTCACAACAACCTGTGGACTTCAACTCCCAGAATTCCTGAGCCACCCATAAATACACACCAGTTGTCAAGCATCCAAATTTGGATCATGTGACCATGTGGATGCTGCAACAGTTGTAAGAATAAAAAACTGTCATAAATCACTTTTTTCAGGGATGTTAGAACTTTGAATAATTAATAATCAATAAATACATACATACATAAATGTGAGTCAAGGTCTATCTGTAATGTGGCTTTAGCCTTGGGTTTCCTGAGTAATGCCTCACTACATATACAGGTATTACCTGTTATATAACAGGTAATAATACCATTTTGGTGAAACTTGAGGTAATTTAGAAGTTGATTTAATATACATTGGTAATTCCCCTGTTAAATAAGTCAATTGTTAAGTGAGTCATGCTTCATTTTGTTGATATTTTTGCCATATTTTTGATACAGTTGTTTAAGTGAATCATGTGATCATTAAGTGAATCTGGTTTTTCCCCATTGACTTTGCTTGTAGAAGGTCCCTAGGAAGGTTGCAAGTGATAATCACAGCACCCTGGGATGCTGCAACTATCATGAATACACGCTGGTTGCCAACCACCTGAAATTTGACCATGTGACTATCACCATATGCAAGAGTCGTAAATGTGAAAAATTGTCATAAGTCACTTTTTTCAATGCCGTTGTAAATCTGAACTGTCGTTAAATGGAATAGTTTTTAGTTGAGGACTATATATTATTGTTATTTTTAAGAAAAACTACATGGAAGTGTCTATACTCTGACATCACAGAATATTTTCTAATGGGATTTATATTACATGCCATAATCTGGGAGCCACTTCACTAAACATAAAATGAAAAAAAAAAAAGATATAGAAAGGAAGTGCCAACATAGCAGCAATACCATGCTGATTCAAAGTTAATGCAACCACTGGAATGCAAAAACCCAGGATCTACTTTTACCTTCCTTCCTAGATTGAAGATTAACAGGAAAAACATATGATCCCTACTCTCTCTTATGTACACACTTATACAGAAGTATACAAGTGCCCCAAGAACTGTGTGCATCAGTGTGAAATGTAAACACTCTTCAAATACCTATGTGCTTAGTACAATTCAAACACAGAGGTTCAGGCATTATAGTTTTATTGCACAACCATAATTCATACCTCCTCCTTAACTGTCATATCATGAGCTTTGGAAATAACAAGAACAATATTTTGTGCTGTATATTTTTAGTACAGAACTCTGTGCACTGCACTTTCACTGACCTTTGTAGCACAGACCTCCCTGGTAATGGTGTTAATTCCATTTTCAATACATGGTAAAGTAAACCATGTGTCAAAACTAGACAAATGGCATTAACTTTGTGCACGCTTACACAGGAGTCACTTCAAACAAATACATTTGGAAAAGAATGAAGGAGACCTGAATAGGAAAGGAAAATGACATTTAGAGGGATTGTCCAAGGTAAATTTAAAGAGGTACATTGAAATCTACTTTGTACGATGTTTCCTCCTCCTCCTCACAAAAATTACTTAGGAGGTTTTTATTAGCCATGTAGTGCAGTGCTTTTATCTCAACAATGCTATCAATACTATGGTAGAATATTTATTTGATACTAAAGCAAAGGAAGATATCAGCTACTAAAATATTATAGTTGGGTCTTGTATAAAATATCTTCCCTTCAGCAGACTCCTCTATGCATCAGGCAGTTCTTCTTCTTAGCTATAAAGAAGCCATCCCTTTGAAATATCATATTAAATGTAAATGTTTAAATCTTTATATATACATACACATACAGGTATTCCACTCTAAAACGTATGGTACAGACCTTTCTATATCTGCATAAACCACCTCTTTAGATCTAACATTTTAACAAGCAGTATCATTGTAAACTTTAACCCGAGAGTTTACTTTGATACTTGTATTATAGTATTATTGTTATCTATAAATCTTACTTCAATAGCCTGGTTCATTTAGGCTGATTTCATGCATCATAATGAACCATCTTTTAACATGACATACATGATCTAGGATAATAGATAGGCTTCTGTGGTCCCCTTTTATCTCCTAAAAAAAACCCTCTAGAATTGATTTTTTTGTAACAATGGTATCTACAAGTTTCCCGTTTGAATGACAAGGACAATTATGACCAACTAAATTACCAAATTTTCTAAATTCTCTCCCAATTGCTCATGCTAGTTAAGACTGAATCTTGTTTATGATTATCATGTTGAACCATGACTCATGTCTGAAAATATAGCTACATTCTGAAATACTTTTTGAATTTTTAGATTATTTTGGAGTATGTCTAATCATGTTTCTCTCTTTTCACAATAAAGTTGAATGAGATTCAAATGAAAGTATATGCATTAGCAGGGAATATAAATCAGTTGATGGTTTATCTGAATATAACAAGAGTTAAGTTTCCTTCTAAGCTTCTGAAAATTCATTTGTGAATTAAATATGCAATATATCTAGTTTCCTGTTATTATATTGAAATCACGGGGGAAAAAATCTCATATGATCTTTTAGAACATTGTTATTTACTTAATTAATATCTTTCCAAGTATTCTCAACTATAGCTACTTACAGAGTAAGCCCACATTCAAAGCAAGACATGAATAATTCAAAATTTTAAACCTTGTTATTACAAAGATGTCAAGTTCACACACTGTCAACACTAATAAAACTTTCAGCCTTCTCAAACCAAAGACCTCCATCAATTACTGTGCTCATACTATCAAAGACTCCAAGGCAAAGACAGAGCTGGATAGTGCTTTAGTGAGAGAAGAATGTCTGCAAAATGAGCTTTTTGTGTTGGTCCAAAGAGAATGTTTTGCATATTTAAGACCTCCTACCTTTCACACAAATATCTACTCCATATTATAAAGGCTTGAAGATGAAATGCCATATTAAGAAAAATACAAAATAAAAGAGCAGGTTAAAAAATACACACATCTCAAACAAAAGAGTGCAGTTATTCACATCATATATTATGATAGGAATCCAAGGTCGTAAGGTCAACAAATTGCATTATTTTTTCCTTTTGAACACAAGTTTGATGAATCTCCCAGTCTGTTGACCCATCACAATACATGCCATTGACTGAACACTTTAGCTCAATAACATAATGTGTTCCTTATTTTTTTAAAAAAGTGAATACATTCCTTGCTGCTATAATAATCAAATTCCATTGTTAAAAGGCTAATGATTTCATCATTGGGAATAAGGCAATAATATCATGAATACCATAGATGACTCTAGGTAAGCTTGGTTGGATTATCATCCTGCTGGAATGACTCCATCGTCAAATAACAAAGGAAGTGTGCTCCACAAATACTGAATTGGCCTTAGTAGCCAAAAAATCTTTCTGGTTGCCATTGAAGTTGACCTTCCCACGTCTCTAACATATTCTCTGATGTTAGACCAAATTTAAAGAGATGTTATAGTCCTTTTAGGCAACTTTAATGGTATTTATTACTTCAGGAATAAGCAAGATTTCTGCTGAAATCCAGAGATACATCCTTGATCTGCATTATGCTTCAGGGCATTTTGCAATATGATTTCAGCTGATGAAAAACTATTTGGCTTCAGTGCTATCCTAATTTATATTAAAACAAAATGCATGCCTAAATTTTCACCATTCAACAACAGACAATATCAGCAAGTAAGCAGTGGATAATGTCAAGAGTTTTATTACTGATGCTTCAGCAAATTGCTTATAGACCCTCAGAGGATCAATTCATCAATTCAGATTGTCAACATCTAGATCCATGTTAAAAGTTTTTACTGTCCTCTTTTAAAAAACAAATGATTTCAGGGGCATACAGCCAAGTCAAGTGGCAGCCGTGAGCTGTTTGGAGGATAAACCTCAGAGTTTGGTAGATACAATCAAATCCAGCTGCTTCTATGGCAGCATATGGTTAAGTAAATCATGCCTGAGGGCAGGCTGGATGGTAAGCAGCCAAACCTCTTTAAAATGGGCACACAGATTATTAAATTATCTTATTGCCAAGCCAACCACATGAAGACGTTTGCTGGTCTTCATAAGATCCTATGTGGTGGCCTCCTGTAAACTAACACTTGCTTAGACAGTACCACAAAAATTAAGACAAATTGTGTGGCTGTATAAGTCCAGAGCAGTGCCAATAGCCTTATCTGAAAACTCTAGGGAATAAAATGTTTCCATGTATGGTGTTTAAAGCAACATTTCAGATCACAACTCTTCATGATCAATAAGGCAGCATCTATTGACAGGACCCATTTTCATTCAGACGAAAAGTTCAGTTCTGATAAGCTATTTGCACTGCATATTCCAGGATATTAACAGAGGTGGTATTCAGCAGGTTCTGACCAGTTCTGGAGAACTAATAGTGGAAACTTTGAGTAGTTTGGAGAACCAGCAAAAACCATCTTTGACTGGCCCTGCCTCTTGAGTCCCAGCAGATCAGCTGGGTCTTCTTTGGTTGCTCTGCATAGGAGAACAGAGCTGGAAATCAATTTAGTGGGAAGGGAAGGGAATGGGGACACTCACCAAGCCACACCACAGAACCGGTAGTAACATTTTTTTTAATCCCACCACTGGATATTAAGCATGTGTTAACTGTGCTTCAATTTATGCTTAATTCTGATTTAGTCCTTCAGACTTAAAAAAGTGAAGGAAATCTGTATGTTTCTTTTGCAACTCTGGTAGTACATTCTTTGCCAACCTCAGCAACTTTAAAATGCTGAACATCTTAAAGCAACTTTAAGCAACTTTAAGATGCTAGCATGCTGGCTGTGGAATTCTGGGAGTTGAAGTCCACACATCTTAAAGATGTAGACCAGGCTGTAAAACTTACAGCCCATGGGCCGGATGCATTATGTGCTGACCACGCCCACAGTCTGGTTAAGCAAAGGGGAAAAAAGTCATGATACATCATGTGATGCCTCCATGATAATGTGAGTTTGACACCCCCGATGTAGAGGTTGAGATATAACAAACATAGCACACAGTTTGTAATGTCTCAGATACAGATATAGCAATTTGAGAAAATTGGACTTCAATTCTTTTTTCCCCAAGTTTTTCTTTTATCAACACACGATGAGGTTTAAAAGGTGATTATTTTCCTTTAATTCTAGATCATGGTTTCTTAACCTTGGAAACTTTGAGATATGTAGACTTCAAATCCCAGGATTCCCCAGTCAGTTGAAGTCTATACTTCTTAAACATTTCTCAGGTTGAGAATCTTGGTTTAGACCGTTTAATTGAAGTATCTTCCTAAAAAATAAAAGACTGTATTGCAGTGACCATAAATGACAATATATCATGTAATTCCATTCATTATACTGTACAAAAGCAGGTTCTGCATTTGCTAATATTGTTGTACCATTGATTTTGCCCTGATTATCAGCCATTTTTGGTCTAGTCTAGTGCCACCAGGGTAGAAAACGAGAGATCATGACTTCAAGCACTGCCTTAGCCATGAAAACCAGGTGGACGACTTAGCCCATTCACTCTCTCTCAGCCCAAGCCACCTCACAGGATTGTTGAAGGGAAAATAAGGAAGAGGAAGGTGCATCAGATATGTCTGCTGTGTTGAGTTACAATAATAAAGATGGGGTACAAACGAATAAACAAAAACGAACAGAATCTCTGCATAAAGAAGCAAATGGGAATGAATATCCACTTTTTCTTTAAATGAAAAAGGATTCCCCACTAAACAAACACAATCCTAAAATGTTAAAGCTATGTCTGCTGTCTAGGAATAATGTAGTGTTTTCAGCAATAGAGTTTTTTAAAGTGGAAATAATTTTGATATCATATTTAATAATAAATAATTCCATAATAAACCATATTTTCTTAAATCTTATTCAAGGCTTATTCTTGATTCTGAAAGAGGCTGGAAATAGAGTGAAGGAAATAGGTTTCAGTTCCAAAGACATTTATTTATATTTTTAATTATTTATTATACACAATAGACATTTACTATCAGCAGGCTTAATTCTGCCTGCATTCACAGAGAAGAACAAATTGAGTTAGAGGGTTAGTCCCTCAGGCTTTGTCAGAGAACTGATTCGAGAAGTAAAATAAAAAAGGAACAAGCAAGAAAACACGGGGCAGAGAAATACAGCAATACATTTCTGTAGTTAATTGACCTACAATCCAACAGGCAATTTGTTCTTCCTCTCCTTGACTTATGACTCTCCTTTCTGATCTCTCTTTAATTTGTACTCCTTACTGCATCTTCACATAGTGCTCTGGTAAATTTAATGCAAATCTCATTATTTTAACCTTACTTTAAATGGAATCAGTACTTGTAATTTGCAAGTACAGTGCAAGACTGTGAGGGCAATGGCTTGTAGTTTAGCATGTTTACATACACACTATGTCAGCAGAAACCACTCCTTACCACAGAAAGATTGTTGCATGTGCAAGAAATAAATAGCCTTTGACATGCTGGTTAATTACATCAGTTAGCTGCTATCAAACATGCATGAATGCTGTGCTAATGAAAAACCTTCACTGTGCAAAATGGAATAGATCAAGATATCGGCAAGTACTGTACTAGTTAAATCTTTATACAAATGTAAAGCAACAATATTAGAGCGGCAGGCTTTAAGTTAAATGGAATAAAGGTTTTATAGAGGACAATACGTATGCTAATAGACACTCCACACTACAAATACAAGAAAATTAGAATATTTAAATATGACAGTTCAGTCAATTTTAACCATTAGCCTCCAGGCCAAGGACTGTCAACAACTCCCTGTCAATCCATGGCAAGTGATTTAGTTCTGCTTCTTGAGTGAGAAACTCTTCACTTCCATTTCTCCAACAGCAAATAAATCTCTGTCACCTAAAGTTGGTAGCTTTGTGAGAAAAGATATTGTTTCAAAAGAGCTACTTGAAAATACAAAGGGGGCAGAGTCAGTCAGTTAGCCTGCCTGCCTGCCTGCCTGCCTGCCTGCCTGCTATCTATCTATCTATCTATCTATCTATCTATCTATCTATCTATCTATCTATCTATCTATCTATCTATCTATCTATCTATCTATCTATCTATCTATCTATCTATCTATGGATCCTAGGTAGATCTAGATAGAAGCTGATATTTGGAATAGATTCTCCTGCCCGAGCAGGGGGTTGGACTAGATGACCTCCAAGGTCCCTTCCAATTCTGTTATTCTATGGTTTATTCTATCCATCCATCTAAAACTGGTATAGGTTAATGTGTGATAGATGCTTTGCATACAAGCATCCGTTCAACAGAACTCTAGATGCCCTCAATCACTTTTGATCTTCATGGATCATTCTGAATCATACTGATCTTTAAGTAAGCGGTTGACTTTACCTAGATACTTGTATTCTACTGAAACCAGTAAGAGTGAAAGCA
Organism: Bungarus multicinctus; assembly: GCA_023653725.1. Lineage (NCBI taxonomy): Eukaryota > Metazoa > Chordata > Lepidosauria > Squamata > Elapidae > Bungarus > Bungarus multicinctus. Next base: position 65,155,463 of record CM042842.1, read on the forward strand.
ATTGCCTAATGCAAATGCGTCCTTAAGAGTTTTGCTTAAATGAATTCTAAAAAAGCATGAACCAAGCATCCCCAAGGAAGTTGCTAAAGGACACAGGAACAGAAACAGAAAATGTCACTTAAAGTAGCCACTTGAGACTCCTAAGTATTAAGAGTCATTCCAACAATCCCATCAGCTGCATATGAAGTGATGAATGGATAGCCTTAAAAACATTTACAACAGAGCACAACAACATTTTTACTAATTAAATAAACAAAATGGTTTTCACATTCAATATACTTAAAAATGATATGGCCAAACCCTCTTATGGAACATATCTTCGTTGCAAGAACTGGAAATGAATAACTAGATACTGTTACATTACTATAATTAATACATTATAATATTAAACTAACACTAACACTAAACAGGTTCGCACTGCAGAAAACCATTATATGGTTAGTCTCTGCTTCCTTGTATGGGTGCTTAAAGCCCTGATTAATTGTTCTTTGTGTGTATTATGGGGCAGGGGCAGGTTATTAAGCTAGAAATGAATGACAGCTTTGGAGAGCAAACTGACCCTTTTTCCACTGTTAAAAAATGCTGAATAAGATTTTAAAATCACAAAATACAAACATTGATTACATTTCACTGGCAGAATGTTAAGATTAGGGTTAGGGTGCAGATTGCAAGACACAACTTGTAATGTCAGACATTGTGATTTGCGATTTCCATTATCTCTGGAAAATGCGAGTGTTCTTTTATTTCTCCAGATGGATATAGTCCTTCAAAATCTTGGATAAATCTCTTCAAAATACATCAACAATTTGTACTTTTTAAACATGATAAAAGAAAGAAAATATTAAAATGTATTTGGAGTAACGACAATATGTTCAAACTTTTATCCTGCAGACCCCCATCATACCAACAACCAACTAACCAAAAAAATACTATATGCTTCTTGGAAATACCTACTGTATCTTTCCTCAATTTAGAACATTACACACTGACAGAGGCAACAGCTCTTAGGATTCCATTTCATTCGAATTCGCAATTTGGAATTGCAGTTCCAATATATCAGAAGGGCTAGGATGGGGAGTGTTCGTGTACTATTAACACAAGACTTTTCACTAGCACTAATCTAGATTTCGGTCATGATCTACAAACCCAGTGGATCTGGGCAGGGGTGGGATTCAAATTTCTTAACAACCAGTTCTGTGGGCTGCCTGAGTCTGCACTGAAAAATAGAAGCTTCAATCCTAAGGAAGGTTCAGCTCTCAGGCCACTTCTCCCTCTCCCAACCCCCTGAATACTACACCTGACTGGGCCTCAGGGAAGCCTCCTGGGTGGGGTGGGTAGGGAGGGGGAGGCCAGCCAGTGGTGTAATTTTGCAGTTCTCCAAACTGTGCAGAATTGTAACAACTGGTTCTATAGAACTGGTCTGAACTAGTAGAATCCCACCCCTGGTCTGTGTATACAATGCAAGATTGTACTTCAGTAGCTAAAATAAATAGGTTTAATTCTATCTTTGAACCATAAGCCTCACCCACAAAATCTAAGAAGGAACAGATCCTCAACAATATTTATGATTTTATTTTACATAGGAATAGGGACAATGTAATTGCTTATTTTAACTGAATAACATAAAATAATTCAGTGTAGTTTAGGCATTTTTCCCTTTAGAAGCTTTTGTTATAATTGATATGGGGGGGCGAAGTCGTTCATATAATTGTTAAGCTATAACCACAGTGCTGAAATATGAAATTTCTCATTTCTAGTATTCATAAGGGTGTAATACATTAATATTTGTTAAATCACATTTTACTTAATAAAAGATCTTATTAGGAGAAACTTTCTGCCCTATGTAATCATTATATTAAATATTTTCATTAAAATATTAACATTCATCATAAAGCAAAGTATTTGAATTAAAGCAGAACCAACCCTCTAGACGAGGGGTAGTCAACCTTTTTATACCTATCGCCCACTTTTGTATCTCTGTTAGTAGTAAAATTTTCTCTAACCGCCCACTGGTTCCACAGTAATGGTGATTTATAAAGTAGGGGACAAAAGCCCTACCGCCCACCATGAAAGCTGGAACGCCCTCTAGTGGGCGGTAGGGACCAGGTTGACTACCACTGCTGTAGACTAACAAGATGATGATGATGACTGATGATAATGATGATACTGATGTTGATATGGCACTGGGCAAAGAAACCTTCTTAGAGAGTACAAATTGGCAAACTTTTGTTAAAATATTAAAGAGAAAATCAATATTCTCTTCTGCAAGTTATGTTCAATGTTTACCTTAAAAGTTCAAAAAGTAAGATGAAAAGTCAAAGGGAACTTTGGAAAATAGTACATTTTAATTAAAGTTAGCATTTTTTTTAGGTTGTTGTTAGCAAGAACTCATTGTTAAATAAATTATATACTTTCCAACCAAAACCAGAACAAAAGCAAAATAGGAAGATTGTAAGCAGGGATATGTTTGTTTTTAGCATTTTAAGAACCATCATAAAAAGATCATGAATCTTAATAAATTAAAGGCATTGGTTGTGTCTCAAAAGAACATTTATATTTTATGGAGATAGAAATTCAAAAACTCATTCTGCACACAGCAGTTCTTTTTCAGCAACTGCCTTCATAGTCTTGGGTCACAAGAAGAAAGCTGATGGTGAACACACTCAAAACCATAGAAATGGTGGTAGACTTTAGAAGAAACCCTCCCATACTACCACCTCTTACAATACTAGACATCACAGTATCAACAGTAGAGACCTTCAAATTTCTAGGTTCTACTATATAACATGACCTAAAATAGACACCTAACATCAAAAATGTCATCAAAAAAGCACAACAAAGAATGTTCTTTCTGCTCCAACTCAGAAAGCTCAAACTGTCCAAGGAGCTGCTGATACAGTTCTACAGAAGAGTCATTGAGTCTGTCATCTGCATCTCTATAACTGTCTGGTTTGGTTCTGCAACCCAACAGGACAGACACAGACTTCAGAGAGTAATTAGGACTGCAGAAAAAACAATTACTACCCACCTTCCTTCAATTGAGGACTTGTATACTGTACAAATCAAAAAGAGGGCTGTGAAAATATTTACAGATCCCTCACATCCCGGACATAAACTGTTTCAGTTTCTTCCCTCAAAACGATGCAATAGAGCACTGCACAACAGAACAACTAGATTCAAGAACAGTTTTTTCCTGAAAGCCATCACTCTGCTAAACAAATAATTCCCTTAACACTGTTCAACTATTACAAAGTCTGCACTACTATTACTGCTTACTATTAATTTTCTCATCACTCCTTATCACCCATCCCCTCCCACTTATGATTGTAGGACTGTAACTTTGTCACTTGCATCATTATGATTTATATTGACTCTTTCCTAGTATGATTTGATTGCTGATTGTACCCTATGACTATCATTAAGTGTTGTAGCTTATGATTCTTAACGAATGTATCTTTTCTTTTATGTATACCGCGAATATTTACACCAAGACAAATTCCTTGTCTTTATTGGCCAATAAAGTTATTCTATTCTATTCTATTCTATTCTATTCTATTCTATTCTATTCTATTCTATTCTATTCTATTCTATTGGTTGCAAAAAGCAGAAGCTACAGACAGTATTGTTTCTATAAAGTTTGATATACCATACCATTTTATCTATGTATCAGTAACACAGTGAGCCTCAACGGAACAAACTTTTAAAAATTGCAATCCTAATTTATTCTGCAATAAACTTTCACTTGTCGATCCAAGATTTTCTTAGCTAGGTGACAAGCATTGGCATCATCCATTGAAGTTCTTTATTTCTCATCATTTTATACACTAACACAACACATAGTGTTATTGCAGCACAATCCATCCTGTGTCCGTTTCATACAGCACATGTGTGTGATCTGAAACACATTAAAAAAAATATGGAATATACCATGACAAAGCAAAACTCATTTTATCATTTGTCATCCAACCGAGAACTGCTTACTTCCTGGGAAAATACCTTTAGCATTATCACACAACTTCTGCCTATTCCAGATAAGAAATAGATGGGAAGGACTCAATAGGTAGATAAAAATGCCAAATCTAACATAAACATCTGTCTGATTGTACAACCCACAGTAATAATAAATATGAATGAATAATAGGAAAATAGTTTGTCCAGCTACTTTTGACAGTAAGGGAGCTAAAATGTATACTGATTCATTTATGTAACTCACTACAGGATTATCACAATGGATGACTTACCACTTTTGAAGTTTCTATAAAGTCATAGTTATCCAGAGTACCTATACAGAGTACACCCAGAGGAGAGAAAGAGTTGTCAGCTATTATCCTTTAGCAGCCCATTGTCAATAGGAGAATCAATGGGAAAAAGCAGAGAAATTCACCATAAAGAGAGGAAATAAGTAATAGGAAACGAGGAAGAGAGAACATGGCAAGGCAGAACTTGCTTTGTTGTTGGCTTGATTATAATGTTCAACATTCTCTCCATTTTGTCTAAAAGTCCTAATGATCAGGTGTGACATACATCACCTTTACCTTCCCAGGGCTTTCAAAAGCTCTCAGGAGACCATGGAATGGAACTGAGGTCTAACACTTGATTTCCATCCATATCCGTGCAGAATTCACAGGATGCTGGACAGACATGGAGGCAAGTTTTTGTAACAGATTTATAAACAAACATTCAGTACGTGAAAATTAATGCGAGTTTATAAAAAGCATTTACCATTCAGCATGTTATCTGGGTAAACATGCTTCTGACATGAAAAAAATTGTTTGTTTACTTTAAGCAGCCTTGATTTTTATGAGAAGTCAGCCAAGACTCCACCAGTCTAGCTCAACAAGGAAAAGACTTAAAAGTTCCTGAATTATCTGCTGGATTGAGCTATAACACATGCAGAAGCCCTGCAATAAATTTTTTTAAAAAGCTGTGGATTATGTTCTGTCAGCAGTCTCCTGTTTAAAATAAAAGGACTAAAAAAAAAAAAAAAGATGAACCACAGATTATGTCTGCTGGCTGTTTAGCTGATAAGCATGGTAATAAACAGGCAGCTAGTAAATAGCAGGAACCCAAAGAGAAAGCTGCCTCTGTCTGCAGATCGTAGCATATTACCAAACCAGTTTTATCCAACATTTCCTCCCAGACTTTTCCTTCACTGCTTATCCTCTCTGTTTGCTTGACCAAAGCAGTCAGTATTTCACTGAAGCTGCATGAGTCAGCATTAACTGGCCTGCACAGAAAATAAAAAACGCAACCACCACAACTTTCCTTCGCAATATATTTCAGTCTGATGGGCTTGCAAGTCATGCAAACCTTAAACAGAATGAAGGGAAGTCACCATAAATAATACCTTTAAAAAAAAAAAATCAGGAAGAAGACTATAATAAATCAATATTGAGATTTCATGTGAGTTTTTAAGTTTGGCTCATGGTGTTAATTTTCTTCCTGGTACAGGGTTTACATTTTTTTCCCCTGCCGTCTGTAGACTCCTTATTAACCGTAATGTTGATTACACTCTTAGGGCATCAACTAGGTTGCATATAATTTGTCTAATTAAATGTAAATACAAGATGTTTTGTGGTACACCAGCGTGTCTCAGGCTCACACATGCAGACCTTGGGCATCATGCTGTGGCCTTTAATGAGGACCTAAAACACCAGTTTAACTTGCCTTCAGTTCATTCGCCTTGTTAAAGTAGTTTTTAAACTCATCAAGAAAAATAGCTTTATTAAGTTCCTGAAACTCTTGAGGGTTTGGGACTAATCAAGAAGGAAAAGAATGGCCGATTAAGCAAGAGTCCTAGGCTAATGTTCTAGCTCCCATCCACAAGGACATGCCATCCAATGGCACGCAAGACGGAAACCTTTTCTGTCACTGGACTCACTCTTTGGAAATTCTGAGATCAATTTGGCTAAACCTTTTAGCCAAAGATTTATGGCTCAAAAAGTACAGAGAAGAGCAACCAGGATGATTAGGAGATTGGAGACTAAAACATATGAAGAACGGTTACAGGAACTGACATGGCTAATCTAGTGAAGAGAAGGACCAGGAGAGACATGATAGCAGTCTTCCAATATTTGAGGGGCTGCCACAGAGAGGAAGGGATCAAGCTATTTTCTAAAGCGCCTGTAGGCAAGACAAGGAATAATGGATGGAAACTGAACAAGGAGAGATTTAATCTGGAAATAAGGAGAAACTTTCTGACAGTGAGAACAATCAACCAATGGAACAGCTTGCCTTCGGAAGTTGTGGGAGCGCCATCACTTGAGACTTTCAAAAGGAGGTTGGGCTGCCATTTGTCAGAAATGTGTAGGGTCTCCTGCTTGGGCGGGGGGTTGGACTAGATAATCCAACTCTGATTATCTGTTATCTGTTAAAATATCTCTAGCTTTTCAGAATAGGCTGAAACCTTGGCTTTGCCTTCTGGTCTGGGGACCTAGGAAGGCAGGGTATGGAAGTTGCAAAACGGCCATTGTAAGAGATGACCAGGCTGAACCTGAAGGAGGGGTCAAGAACATCATCAGTTTTGAGTCCCTCTGCACCCACAAGAGATCTAAGTCCAGCCCACTGTGAATTCTGTCGGCTCTTATTTACCTCCAATTTCCTTTGACCGTTAGTAGTTCAAATTCTTGTAAAGAGTGTTAGCATGCAATAAACCTGAGGTAATTTGAATCATTCTAATGGGCTTCCTAATAAATCAAAGCAAGGCTATGGCATGCATTTGAAGAAGAAAAAAACCTGGAATGCCCGTAATTGTGGAGTCTATCTGGCAAGAACAAAGAACGTTTATTCACAGAGAACATGCACGTTTAACACTAGTATCAATTCTAGGTGGTTAGAGGACAGATAACAGTAACAAAGAGTTAGACATCTTGCATATCTCAGCTAGAATTTAGGAATAGGGATTGCCTGGAGGAAATAGAATGTGTATCAGCTAGGACAATTGTCCTATAGGACAATTGTTAGGTCATTACTAAAATGTATACTTTAAGATTTTGGACTTCAATTCCACAAAGCTGGCTGGAGAATTCTGGGAGTTGAAGTCCACAAGTCTTAAAAGTTGCCAAGGTTGGAGACCCCTGTACTAGATGATTTGTTTTATATATTCACGTTATCACGCCTTCTGTGAAAATGTATAAAACGTTCTTAATTCTACTGTTTGGGGTTCCTAGGCATTGGAATGCTTTAATAAAAGGAAATAAAACTTGCACCTCATTTCTAGTGTTCTTCATCATCTTTGTCACCAGGTTCAAGCCTGAATTTGGGGACAATAATTCTGGCTCCTTACTTCTTATGCTTGAAAGCTGTATTGCTAAGGAAATTGGGTGTGCTATGATACAGATGTTTTTTTATAGTTTTTAATGTTATTTTTAATTACAGATAGCCCTTGACTTATGGAAAGAGAATTGGGAACAGAAAACCAATCGTAAATTCTTATGGTTATAATTTAAGTTAATCAGATGACCAGAAATAATTTTATGGCTTTTTCACAGCAGTTTCTGTCAAATGGATGGGTGTTTTTCTTTTGTTTTTTTTTCCAGAAATCATCAGAACAGTCACGTGACCAGGGAATGCCACAAAAGTTCATAAAACTGATCCATCCAACATGCAGCCTCATGTGACCATGAGGAACCACAATCATTTTTCAACAGATGGAGGTCCTTTATGGGCCATTTTAACTTTGAGGAGTGTCTATATTTCTGTTGTTATTCTTCTGTTATTCTTTGTATTTGTAACTTTATAAGCTGCCCAGAGTACCTACGTGTGTTCAGTGGTTATACGAATTTGCCCAATAAACAAACAAACACACATGACTGAATTCAGTTCCAGTGACTCTGCAGATACGTCCTTTGTGCTCGACTGGCTCCTGCTCCTCTCTACGTTTATATGTATTTCTTTTCATTAGGAATTATAAGTTGGAAACTTGCATGTTGTAGAACAAAACGATGGCTTCTAAGCGCTTACAAGAATGCCTCTGCATCCCACAGAGGTCCCATCAGCAGTCTTATGAATAATGACAGGTGGTTGGACATGTTTCGTTCTGTCAAGAAAGCTGTCAAAAGCAAGCTGAGATGATATGGAGCATCAAGAGGAGAAAGGGCAGGAATGAGCTGGAAGAAATATTTATTTTCTACTGAAGGAGACTTTTGTGAATTGCCCATGCTACCCGCAGCAGCCATGTTCTGAAGAATCCCAGCCCCAAGATTTCCAAATATAAATACAATCTTTGGCTCCAAAAGGTTGTTTTGCACTTTCTAAATACCCATGAAGTTATTACAGGATATTCTGTTTCTTTAGGCCATGGTAATCAGTGTGGAAGAAGCTCATCAATTTCAGTAGTATGCAAGTGTAATCAGCCTCACAGCGAGCCTCTATCAACTTACTGTCATGCAGGTGGCATTTATACTATTTTACAATGCCCTTTGGACATTTATCTCACCTACCATAAAGTTTTGGAAAGATGATGAGGATTAAGGAAACATAGAATAATGCTCCACAACCATGGCTTCTTTCCATACAAATATATTGTTTAGCCATCCTTAATTATTACCTACTGCTTTAGCTGTGAATTCAAGTTACAAACAAGCACTGCTCTGTAAGAAATCTCTGAGTGGATAAGCTCAAAAACAAAACAGTTCAATCTTTTATTTCTGCCTCTTTAACACATTATTTAAAAAAAAAAACACGCTGTGGCCTTTTCAATTACAAGATACGTGCAGCTATTAAACTAATGCAGATGCCATTTGTCAAAGACGTGGATGCTCCTGTCTTTTTTTTTTTTTATTTTTGGAGGAGGTGCAGGGTTTAAGCTTCTAATCGAAAACTTAAAGTGGGAGCTTCAATTATCCTTGTTTATAGTCTAATGCTGGAGAGGAAACTATGTACGCATATTATTAAATTCTAACAGCAGAGACTAAGCAGTTAAGATAGTAAGGGTTCTCTAATATATTTAAAAGAGTTTTTGGAGGCTGATCTGATCCGGTTTATTAAGCCAAATAATTTCACTAAATATTTTGTTTTTGCCATGTAGGTCTATATTAGCAATTTAAAAAGGACTGCAAGTGTAGAGTGGAATTTGTTAATGGCGCCAAGTGATGAGAAGCCTGCTTTCTGACCTCTGCAGCAGTCACTGGTTTTTTTTTAGACATCAATATCTACTGGCTACCTAGATATTTGCATCTTTGCTTACAGCCGATAGACAACTCCAGCTCACTGAGCTGTAAACAGAATGTCAGTGCACAAAGGTGTGAAAGAAAGCCAACTGGACATTGCTGGCCGCATCACTTCCTTTGATTAAATTCATACCCATTAAATTGATAGGTATCAAGCAAAGTATTTAAAGACAAAGTTGTGGCCCTGACACTATGCTGGAATACCAGAACTAGATTTATGGTGAAGACAAAAAAATCAAACCATGATTAAGTTTAGTTATTATTAATCAGTAACAAATTATGGCTTCAAAGCATGGTATCTTGAACCAAAAGAGAGTATTCAGTTTATATCCTGGATTTACAGTATACCACATTAAACCAAGGGATAAATAAATCACATTATAATTTAGGAATATCAAACTAGTGAAAAGTGTATTGTGAATAAGTAGCTGGAAATGGGAAAAGTAGTGAATCTTGGAGAAGATAGAGTAATTTTTTCTAAAACCCCATATTTTTTTCAATTTATTAATTGAAAACAGAAGTGATCAAACAGTCCCAATGCAGTCAGAGATATAATTATGCATAAAAAAAGTTTGTATTTCTTTTAAGTTTGCTAAAGTTAACATAGACCATCAGGCTTATAAAGCAGCTGGCAAAAATTTTATATCATGTTCCACTACAAAAATAAAGAGAATTCCAATCAGATAATCAATCAATACAACCATTAAATACAACTTATACACACATACTTTTAACACTTTTATTTTTGGTTCTTTACTGGAAATGCCCTAAAGGACCTGTGTTCACACATCAACTACTATATTAGAAAGGGGTTAAATCTGTATAAGCTTATGGAGGGAAACAAATATAGCTTACAGTACAGTATTTGTACATCATCAGTATAAAAGCCAGCCTGTCCATTCCAATTTTGTACATATAAAAAAGAAAAAGACTTCATCAGGGATAGTGGAGGAAATACATTGCTTATTCCTATGTTTTCATTCTCTACAAATATTATACCAGCTAAAACTGGGTATGATTATAATTTCAATAGTATTCTTAATTTGGCATGGCATCAAATCAATCCAAATCGAATACTTAAGCCCATTTTGTAAGAATTCTATTCAAAACCATTCACATCTGTTTGTGACTTCAACAATAAAAGAAAGCATTGTGGGTGAGGCCTTTTAAGGTTAACTATAAAAATGGTTCCTAGAACTTGAGGTATACACAAGGATATCCTGTTAGCAGGCCTGTTTGCCAAGAATGAGTTTGGGAAAAAACCTCCCTATTGTGTATGCGGGCCTCGTGTCCATATTTTATCTATCTTCTAAACCTTCTGGAATGTTTTTATAGACTCGTGAGGTTTTTTTTTTTCTATACTTAGTGCCGTCCTATTACTTATATTAGTAACACTAAGTTTTAATAGAGAAAGAAAAATAGGTAAAATATTCAACAAGCACTGCAAAGCAGTACCCGCAATCCAATCCCTCAGAGGTGGATCAAAAAAGGTTCCATGATCAATGGTATCAAAAGCTGCTGAGATATTGAGGAGAACCAGGACAGTTGCCGCTTGCCTGGTGACATGCAAGTTAAGCATGATTAATAAAAATCATATGCTGCATCCCAGCCTGAACCCTGATGATTAAAAGTCAAAATAATGAAGAATTCATTTTTTCAAGGATATCTTCTCCACGACCTTTCCAAGAAAAAAGATAGAAAACAAATTTAAATCGTTCAAAACAGTTTGGCTGAGGGAAGGCTTCTTGAGCAGCAGATATGTCATCATTCCTTTCATATATGATGGACAACTTCCTCTCCCTGCAATTGTATTGTTTGTTGATTAAATCCTACTTCTTGCTTCCTTATGAAAGGCCTTATCCAACTACAAAGCTAATTCATTTCTATGGAAATCACAAACAATTCCTTCATCACTTCACCTAGCCAACTTCATTGACACTGTCCAGATGAAATTCGGTTCATCTTACATATAAGGGGTTTTGTTTGCCAAATACTGTGAAAATGTTTCATAACAGACTTTCAGATAGTTTTGGCAAAGATCCTTCCATAAAAGGAACAAGCCATGATAGAAGTAATAAAGGTAGTTTGTTCTTTGTCACTCAAATTGTCACTGTGTTAAGCTCTTTTAAGTATCCAGTCAGACTCAAACCAGCTTTTCATCCTGAGCTTCCCCACGCATTTTCCCAGATGCTTTATCCCTTTGAGCCTCTCATTAAATCATTGGACTATAGTGTGAACAGACAAACTTGGAGAAGCTACTTCAAAGCAACCCATTATATCACCCTAGATGCTTCTTTGGTCCACTGAAATCCATAGTGTCAACCAATGAGACTATTCCATAGCCCACTTTGGGAAACTTCCTAAGATAACAGTAACCTCTGATGCTAAATATATGAAACTCAGGTGGGGCAGATTTCTGAGAGAGGAAACCTCCTCCTTCCCACCAAGGTTTTGGTAATACAAGCCACCCAAAGTATGGATCAGGAAGATCTTACAACAGACCAATCTGGCATTAAATAGCATCACTCTAATTTCACAAGTTTTATTTTTCACCATCATGAGCAAAATCTAGTTAACTGTAGCAGTGGAAAAGAACAATGATATTGAGACTATTCCTACTGGGATCCTTCAGGTGCAACAGTTTACCATATGTGGTTCTATAACTGTAACAGTGTAGAAAGAATTTGGTTCAGTTTGCCACTGAAAAGTTCCTATATTTCATGCATCATGACAGTAAAATTGAAGAATAAGAGCTTTTTTAGAGAGATGAATGAATGAACAAATGAATGAAAAGTATTTATTGTGCCAATCCTCTTTCCTCTCACCCATACAAATCAAATCCAAACTTTTATTATGGCCTTTAGACAAAACTACAGTAAAATACATAAATTTATAATTATTAATCAAAATAAAAGCAAACATAAAGAACACACCATAATGCTCTGTACAAATTCTGTTAAGTCACACAATATTTACAAAGATACATTTGTAGGATAGCACTAATGCCAATGATCACAGAATTATGGTGTGACTTTTGCAGAGAAAATTACATACATCTTCCCACCCTCAAACACACACACTTATAAATTAAAAATAAACATAAATTCACTCAAAGCTTTTGAACAACTAAAAAATTAAATTACCATTATTTTCATTAAAAATATGCAATTTTTCTTTAATGTGGGCAACTGTTCCTGAGGACTAGAAAATAGCTAACACGATTTCCTTTTTCAAAGAGAATATTAACCCAATATTTCTCAACCTCAGCAAATTTAACATGCATCGACTTAAAATTCCCAGAGTTGGAAATATGCCATGCTGGCTGTGGAATTCTGAAAGCTGAGATCCATACAGTACACCTTAAAACTTGTTGAGGTTGAGAAACACTGTTATAGGTCATGTGAGGTAACTCATTCTCCCATGGTGCCCTACTATCCTGACATTCATTTACCCAACAGATATGTAGCAAGTCCTGGGAGTGGAAGAGTACTGCTGCTGTGTGCTGGCAAGGAAAAAAGTGAAGGCGTGGAGGGGGAAGGGGGGGGAGGAATGCTGAGAAGAAGAATGATAAATGTAATAGCTGCAAATAAAACATTGAAACACTGTTGTTCAAGGAAAATCAGATACAAAACTCTTGAACTGGAGATAAGCAGAGACTGTAGAGAAGACCCACTGGAGGTCAAAACACAAAAACAGGTCTACACATCACAGCCAACTCTCACAGAAAGCTGAAGAAAATAGGGGGGAAAGCATGTTTGGCTGGCCAGCCGGAAATAATGCCATCCTGAAAGAGAAAGCCAGCAAGTATAACTATCCTTTACATAATACTTAGGTAAGAGTGTATAATATGGAAGTAACTTGCTTACATATATAGGAGAGAGAAAACGTCTAATTACTTGGGCAGATACATATAAATGAAGCCTGTTTATGTCCTTTCCTTATTGCTCATTAGAAGAATGGGGAAAGAATTTTAGTGCCTTTATTATATTTGATGTTCAAAATCTTAAGTGCTTCACATGTTTACAAAGTTAATAGAGGAAAAGGAAAATTCATAAGAGGTGCCTGGTGTGCTGTGAGTTACAATCATGTCCCACCTATCCACAAAACCTTTATGACAGCTGTTCTGGTAAAAGTGATTGAAAAGTTTGCCAAAATGCGCATCTAGCAAAAAATAATTGTTTCATCAACCTAACTTTCTTGTAGGATGCTAGCTAGCAAGCAGATGGACAAGGGACTCCTAACAGACACTGTATCCTTGAACTCTAACCAAAGGCTACAGAGCAAGCTTAGTTTCAATGAGATAAGAGGACAAATGTTTTCCTGAACACTAACTGATTAAACAACAATGGACAGGAGTCAGAGAATACAGTAAATGTGAAGTGTTACTGGTGTAAATATCCAGAGTGAAGTCTCCAATTATTCAGTGCTAGGACTAAGCACTGAAGCTTAGCTAGGTTGATGGATATCCAGAGTGATAAAATTAAGGGCAGAATTGAACAGCACCGAAAGGATTTCTCTAAATTAGATCAACAGTTTTCAAAATGCAAAAATTAAGTTTAATATGCCTAGTGGCAAAGAAATTACAAACTTCATTTATACATCAATGGGATATGAGCTAGTGGTGATGGACAAAAGAAGGAAATTTGGAGTTATGATGGGCAGTTCAATGGAAATGTCACCCCAAAATGTAACTGGTGTCAAATGTAAATTCTGAGTTTGGAATAATTAAGAATTAAATTATGTTCTTATACAATTTCATAATGAAGCCTCACCTGGAGTATCTGTGGGACTGTATTACTAGCTGTCCAGGGCTATATGTGGTCCATAGGCCACAGATTGGACAAACCTGATGTAGACATCCACAGTCTTAAGGTTATTGAGAGAAATGACTTAGTATTATATCCCATATATAGTATTTACATTTATAATACCGGTAATATAAGATTTTGTCTTTTAGCTAGTTGAAAACAATGATATTAAGAATAAGGGAAACACTGGACAACTCAACAAAACACCAGTTGTGTGAATTCTCTGCGAAAATCCCAAAACCCTGTTATCTTCTTGGTGATAACTCGAATGCAGATAATGTTGCATTTTTAACTGTTAACAGAGCTTTCCCAAGTTATAACATAAAGAACAGCTTGGTCTTTTCAAAAAAGAAAGAAAGCAAGCAGGAAGGAGACCTGCAAAAATATAGATTATTTTTTTTCCCTTTGCTATAATGAATATGTTGTTTCAGATCTGATAACATACATCACTTAAAGTTCTGAATGTGAGTAACATAAATTAAATTGTTCTCTTGCCACATCTGATCTTTATACATATATTTATTGAAGTTTTTTTTCATAGAGAAACATGAAAACATACAAAGAAACATTATATATATAAAAAAGCAAAACAACAGAAAATGTGCAAAAAGAAATACAGCTGGGGGAAAAAGGATAAAGTTGCAATCTTCATAGCAATAACTTTTTTAAAGAAGAGATTGGACAACTATTAATTTATTTATTTATTTGATTTGTCAATCACTTATAACAGGCATAAGTATAAACATAGCTATGAATACATGAGATGTATATGTTTAAGAAAAACAAGAAACAATAGGACAGGGACGGTAGGCATGATTGGTGCACTTACGCACGCCCCCTACAGGCCTCTTAGGAAAGGGGTGAGGTCAATAGTAGAAAGTCTAAGGTTAAAGTTTTTGGGGTTTGGGGAAGAAACCACAGAGTCAGGTAGAGTATTCCAAACATTGACCACTCTGTTGCTGAAGCCGTATTTCCTGCAAGAACAAGTTTGGTGCAGTTAACCTTGAGTTTGTATCTATTGTGTGCTCTTGTATTGTTATGGTTGAAGCTGAAGTATTCATTTCTCCAGAAGGATATAGGGTCTTCTGCTTGATCCGGGGATTGGACTAGAAGACCTCCAAAGTCCCTTCCTAGTCTGTTATTTGGTATTCCTCTTCCTTTTAAGATTACATTATAAATGCCCCTTCTGTCCCATATTCAACTCTTTTTTCAAACAAGAAATAGAAAAATCACCTTTCCCCCACCTTTTATCAAAAAGTCCATTAAGGTTTTGAGTATAATAGTACTTTTTTAAAAAAAAAATCTCTGAACATACCAGACAGATTTGCCATTTCTGCTAATTTTGCATTGCTTACATTGTGGATATTTCAATATTTCTCCATCGCTGTGCATATAGTCATTTTGCTTCTTGCCATACGTCATTACACAATAGGCCAAACTCACTTCCTCCTCATATGTGGAATTATAATTTCCAAAGTTCTCAGCCATATATAGCCAACGGCAATTATTACAAAATACTAATTTGGAGCAAACTATTTTATGCAACCTCACTGAAGTTAGTGGTACAACCCCAGATTAAGTTTTTTCCAACTATTGATACTTTTTGTAATGCTGCAACTTCAGAAGAAAAGTATAATTGCAATAAACATGCAGTTGAGGATACCGTATGTTTATTACCTATTATGACTTGGAAATATTCTGGTATGGACTTTAGGAAACCTTTCAGCTTTTGAAAATATGTAGCTGTCATCTGCTTTTGTGATAGCATTCTGTGGCTCTATGCCAAACATCCACTTGGGATTTCAAAGACAATAACATTTTGTACAGACCAGTTAACTTCCTCCATAGAAAATTAATTTATATATCCACCTTCCTTTGAGAAATGACATGTTCTTCAAAAACAATTGCAGAGCAGGTTCATATCCAACAACCTCCAATTGTTCCCACTACAGACTTCTGTGTTCTCTTTCTCTCAAAGATATACCCATTCAATAGCAGTGTACATCCACCTTTAAATTTCGTATAACTATCTTTGGGCAATTTTCTTCTCTAGTGAGAAACCCTTCACCTAATGTCTAGCATCTACCCAGTATTAGGGAAAATCTGCTGTGGAATTGATTAGAAGCTATTCTTCCTTCACTACACCATGTTGAATTGCTGCTGGATAAGCTGATTTGTATAGTAATTTCTTCTATACTTATAAACTTTACACATGAGAAAATAATTTCTTTAAGTTTCAAACATTATTACTGTAGAGCAAATAGCACAGAGCATGAAAAGAAATGTCTTGTTCCAAATGGCAAGTCCAATCCAATCATTCCCTAAGTGAAATGGATATTGAAGGTCTCTGATTCATAGGACCAAAAACAAGTGAGGATAAATGACAGAGAACTTCGAGGCTGAGGAAGGGACTGTTGTCAAAGGTCTGTTGGCTCAAAAAAGCAACTAGACAAGGATTTGAACACTAGAACTGCCAGAGACGGAGATGGAGACAGAGATAAAGATAAGACATTGACCACCTTCAATCCAATCTAAGTATAGTACATAAAATTATACATTGCAATGTCCTACCTGTCAATGAATACATCAGCTTCAACCATAACAATACAAGAGCACTCAATAGATACAAACTCAAGGTAAACCGTACCAAACTTGATTGCAGGAAATAAGACTTCAGCAAGAGTGGTCAATGTCTGCCATACTCTACCTGACTTTGTGGTTTCTTCCCCAAATCCCAAAAACTTTAACCTTAGATTGTCTATTAGATTGTCTCACTCCTTTCCTAAGAGGTCTCTAGGGGGCGTGCATAAGCGCACCAACGTGCCTACCATCTCTGTCCTGTTGTTTCTTTTTTATTTTTCTTATATGTATCCATTTCATGTTTTCATAACTATGTTTATACTTATACCTGTTATCTTACAATTTCTTGTCAAAATAAATAAATAAATAATAGTTAAATAAATAAATATACAGATACATATACACATATACATACATATATACATGTATACACATAACTTTAATCTGTGCTGCTGTACATAGAGCTTCTTTGTACATATGGCTTCCTAATTCTTTGCAGAAAAGAAACTTATTTCATATTCTTCTGCTTTGTTGAGAATATGCAGCTAAAAGAGTTTTACAGCCCTGCTTGGCATTTATTTATTTATTAATTAAACTTTTATACCGCTCCCTCTCCCAAAAAGGGACTCGGGGCGGTGTACAGCCTACTAAAAACACATAATAAATATACTATAAATACAATTAAAAATATATTAAACGAATTGATCCGGCTGTGTCCCATCTAAGGGATTCAATTAAAAATTAAAAATATAAAATTGACTAATAAAACCCAATTAAAATTAAATTAAAACTGGAACACAATTACTGGGCCAGGCCAGCCTGTCTAAAAAATAGGGTTTTCACTGCGTGCCGGAAGGTCAGGATATCCGTCATGGCCCGTATCTCCGGGGGGAGATCATTCCATAGGGAGGGAGCTCCCACAGAGAAAGCCCGAACTCTCGGGGCCATCAGCCGGCAACAGCCGGGCGGCGGTACCCCAAGTAGGGCAACCCTGTGGGAGCGTACTGGGCGGCGGGAGGTTGATGATGGCAGCAGGTGGTCCCGTAAGTACCCAGGTCCCAAGCCATGGAGCACTTTAAATACCATCAGTACCACCTTGAATCGAATCCGGAAGGCCACAGGAAGCCAGTTCAGCCTGCGGAGAAGCGGTGTAACGTGGGAGCTCCGAGGGGCACCCACAATCACCCGCGCGGCTGCATTCTGGACCAACTGTAACCTCCGGAGACTCTTCAAGGGGAGCCCCATGTAGAGAGCATTGCAATAATCCAGGAGGGAGATAACGAGGGAGGAAGTGACAGTGCGAAGTATCTTGACAGCTAGTTCAGCGTCTTCCAACACAATGAGATGACACCCGACCCTCTGGCCTTGAGTTTAAGCAAAGCCTAGAGCAGAGGTATCGAATTGGATTTCTTCAAGGGCTGGATCAATATTGTAGTTCTCCTCTGCAGGCTGGCAACGTGGGGGGTGGGGGCAGCATGGGGGCATCAGGGGGTGGGACAGATGCCTCCTGCAGCATCTTGCCGGCCAAAATGGATCTCGGGGTCCACGCACAGCCCCCCTGTGCCTCATTTATGCTCTCCATGGCCCCTTGCAGCACTTTCCTGGCTGAAAACGGGCTATGTGGCCCATTTTCAGGCCATTTTTTGGCTATTTTGGGCACATTTTGGTCCATTTTTCAGGTCAGTTCCAGCTGGCAGAGTGCTGCAAGAGGCCATGGAGGGCACCAAGGGCTGGATTTGAGTACCCCACAGGCCAAATCCATCCTGTGAGCCTTTGACACCCCTGGCCTAGAGATACTTTTGATAACATGACGACCAGTGATCAAAATTTTGTCCAGTAACAGAATCAACATATTAATACAGACAATGAAACAGCTAGCCCAGCAATAAGTAATTATAATTCTGCTCCTGGAAAAACAGTCACTAGCCACTGATATTGCAACAGAAGTCATCCAACCACAATAACAAAATACCTATTCTCTAATGGCAAGCATGAGAGAAATCCTTATAATTTAGCTTACTCAATATATTGAATGAATTATACCATAATTCATCTTGGGTAGGATTTATAATTAAACCAATGGCTACAAAATGGGAAGCCTTGCAAAAAAGAGAAACTCTAAGGACAACTATGCCAATTTCATGATATTGAAGAAATTGAAGAGCCAGCGCTGTCCAAAGACATCTCCGTGGTCATGTGACCAGCATGACTAAATGCTGAAGGTGCGTGGAATTCTGTCAATTCCCACCAAAGTGGTCCCTATTTTTCTACTTGCATTTTTACATGCTTTTGAACTGTTAGGTTGGCAGAAGCTGGGACAAGCAACGGGAGCTCACTCTAGTCACACGGTGCTAGGGATTCGAACTGCCGAACTGCCAACCTTTCTGATCAACAAGCTCAGCGTCACTGAGTCACTGCATCCTTGCAGTTGGGAATTAGCGCATAATGCAGCTGCGTAGTGCAGCTGGGCCTCAGCACAGCTCAATTTTCTGAAGGAGAAAAGCTGCATCAATACATGCAAAATATACATTTTATACTGTGGAGAATCTGGTCACATGCGAATGCCCTGCTAACACCCCTCTTCTGGATCATTAACCAAGCACCATACTTGTGTGGGAAAGGTTATATTTTGCTGCAAGTGTCCCAAATGTTCTAGATCTGACCTTCTGGGACTGAAGCACTTCTAGCCACAGGACTTTACCTCTACAACATCAGTGTATCTATCAGTGTGACTGTTCTATTAAGCTCACTGCTGGAGTTCAGATTCCTACAATGCACCACTGCTCAACATCAACGACAAAGTCAGCCTTCATAAAAGAAAAGTGGAAAATAAGTAGAAAAGGTTCGTCTCACCATCCTTCTCACACTAAAACTGCTCCTATCTTTTTGGAGAAAAGGGATGGAGTCTTTTCTATAGTCCACAAACACCAGCTCCCAAATGCTCTAGTATTAGGGATTTCTATCCACTTTCACTCATACTGAAAGTCTTGGAATAGTAATCATCCATTTTTCCAAGCTGAGTCGGATTCACATGAAACAAGGCCATGCATGTGTAACAGTCTTTGATCCCTGGCATGGAAAGTTTAAATATACAACTTGGGAAATTGTTTCTTGTTCTCAATGATTGATTCATTTATTAATATAACATTCCTGATCTTTGAAAACTTTTTGGTAGGTTTGTTTGGACCCTTTGCTTATTTATGCTGGAGAATTCCACTCTCTACATGGAACAGACAGAGTTAGTACTGCAACTTCTGCATGAGCACAAAGTCTATGCCAAGCTGGGGAAGCCTGACTTTGATCTGCCTGCATTTGTTTATTTGAACTACTGTATTTTCTTTGGAATCATTCAGCTGTATCCAGCTAAGGTTAAATCTCGGTCTTCAGATTGTGACCAGCACACTACTGAATTAGGACAAACAAAATTTTCTGACCTGGGCCAACTTTTACTGAAAAATGTATTCCTAAGTTTGTTTTCCAATGGCACTCATCTTGCCGTAGGATTCTCTGTAAAACGGATTCTTGGTCAACAAAACCAATCTCTTGCTCAAACAGACCTCAAACAGACCTTTATTTTTCAGCCTATTCTCCATCAGCTAGATCCTATCCGCCTATTGTATTGTAATCCAGTCTGACCTGTCTGGTTTTACTTTGAGTGCTGTGCTTATTCTTTTGTCATTTTCTTTTCAGCCATTCCTTCTAGTCCAAGTTAATTCTTCTGTTTTGTTAACAAGGAACTTGTGGCAAATGAAGACATCTTCCATCAGTGGCACCAGGTCCCTGAAGATGCAGAGCATCCAAAATGACCGTAAGAACTCAAAACACCCACAAAAAAAGCCTTGTCGAAGACCAGATTTGATGTCCAGTTATTTTCACATAAACTTTCATGTCCCTACATTCCTACCTTGTAATTTGTATCACATAATCCAGAATATTTCTTGCAAAGGAAATGCCAACTGGCTGGGTCACAGGAAACACATACATGGATACACACGAGGCATAATAAACAGTTACCTGTGGTAAGATTGGCGAACAATAAATTTAATTAATTTAATTAATGAATAATAGTTAATAAACACACATCAAAAGCCCACTCTTTCTCAAAGCTTTGAATATTAGCATATTGCCAGTGCAGCTGCCTGGCTTGACAACTATAGATGGACTTGTTCTTACTTTCTGTCTTGCACAGATTGTTCTGAATGCTGAATCACTGCAAAATTTCCTTCAGGAGTCCTGCAATTTTATTTCACCTTGCAAAGTGTCTTTATATTTCTTCTTTTCAGATGTTTATTCTGAAGAAGGAACAAATGACGTAGCATGCTACCATACCATTGATGTTAATGGTCATTAGGCTGAAACAATGTATGGAAATTTCCATGACTGCATATTCCTGAGTTATTATTGCTTTTAATATCACGTAGAAACTCAAGCACAATTGTCCTCCTTAGAAAAGCTTGGGACTTACTCTACCAGTAGAGGGTAAGGTTGGGAATATGCAGGAACCATTACCTAGATAAAAAGGGCTGGAAACCTTTAAGCCCAGAGCAAGGAAACAACATTTAGAAGTAACTTAGGCACTTCCCTGATTAACTGTATAAAAATAGGGAAGAGGTACAGCACAATCAAGCTTGGCAGTTTATATGATTACTATATACCCAATTTCAATCAAGTAGTTTTAGCCTTCCTTTGGAGTTGATGTCATGGCCCCATCAGAGCCCGGTTCGGAGGAGGATCGAGTTGGAACTGAGACCATCTGACAGGGAAGGCAAGCCAGGGACTGAGGACAATGCTGTCCCGAGCCTTTCAGGCATTGGGGGAGGTGCTCGACTTGCCTGAAGATAGGAGGAAAGTGGTGCAAATAGGCAGCCGATCTCTGATGAGGAGCAACTATCTACTCCACTCAATCCAAGGGCAAGGAGAGTGAGAAAGGCTGGGAGGAGGTTGCTCTACCCCTCCTCACAAGGCACACCTGGAGGGGAATAACTTAAGGAGTAGCCATGGGGAGGTAGTCTTTGCCAGGAACAATTGCTTGCTTTGGCTTACACTCCCCTCGCTTTGACCTGTGCCTGTTACTCTTTGCCATGCCTTGCTTAGAAGATTGCTCTTTGCCTTTTGTTTTTGACCTAGCCCTTCTCTTGTGGCCCATGTTTGGCCTATGCTGTACAGTATCTTTGGAACTGCATCTTGTCCTGAAGACTGCCCCTGTCTTGGGCCTGGACGCTGCCTTGTGGATTGGACTTGGAACCCTGGATCTTGCCCTGTGAGCGTGCTCCTACTCTGTGGGCTTTCTTTGTACTACCTGAGCTATGTTTGGGAGACTGAGGGTGGCTGCCTTCAGGGTAGCGTGGGGGTGGAGTCTTACCAGTTGTTCAAGGGCCACTGACTAGAACATTTGTTAAGAGAAATAAAGAACTCTCTAGAGGCCTGCCTTGCCTTGCCTTGTCTTGCCCACCTGGATCATAACAGTTGATTTCCAGGTCGGCTCTACCTAGTAGGGCTGAAACCATCTTTGCAGTTGCATGTTTTTCAAGTAAACTAACATTTCTCTTGTTCATGAAAGAGTGTGTAATCAATTTAGCTACTCTTTCATGACAAAATGTGCTTTTAAGTGTGTGTCTGTGTGCAATAATATAGATGATATTACTGAAGCAAACATAGGTTACTCCGATCTGAAAACTTCATAAAACAAATATGTACATGTATGTATGTATGTATGTATATATATATATATATATATATATATGTACATGTATGTATGTATATATATATGTACATGTATGTATGTATATATATATATATATATATATATACACGTTATTAAAGTATGTATGTAATATGCCTACTATCTTGTTACTGTATTCTTGTTTATTTAAAGCAGGTATGGGTTGCATACAGAAATAAGATTTAGCACAAGTATAACCACACAATCTGCGGTTACAAAAGCCAGAAACTTTTGCATTGAAAAATTCAGAGAACACAGAGGGAAAAGATTGGAATAATAAAGTAAGATGCCTACTGTGGGAATGGCATCTCCTGCCCTTTTTTATACTGGCTGAAGGAAGTCAGCCGATTCAGATATTCACGCATGTAAGTACTATAGTTCTCTGTGGAACTCCACCATCTCAGAATGTCTAGGGGGAGTTTTTTTTTTTCCAAATGTCTTCACATCAATGCTTCATGTATATGGAATGCTTCTTTCTGGCAACATGGTTTTCAATACAAATTACAATATGGACAACTATCTCCCACATGAACACCATGAAAAATGACTATTCTGTGAGCATCTAAGTAAATGAAGTTGCTTTAAAATAAGATGTTATCATCTAGGAAGATGGACTAAGCATGCTAGTTTATCTGTCTTGATCCTTGTCATCTGCAGTGCTTTGAAATTGATTACTAACAGTCTTGCCTCACTCTGTCTCTTCTTGAGCAAGCATGACATACATTAAGGATGTCTCAATAGATGAAATGTCTTTTTTTCTAGATTTCTTTTAATCCCGCCTTTATTATTTTTACAAATAATTCAAGGCAAAGAACATATCTAATATTTCTCATGCTTCCTATTTTCCCTACAACAACACTGTGAGGTGAATTAGGTTGAGTGTGAATGACTGGCACAAAATCACCCAGGCCAGCTCTCATGACTAAAGTGGTACAGGTAGTCCTCAACTTACGACCACAATTGAGCCCAAACTTTTCGTTAAGTAAATTTTGCCTTATTTTACAATTTTTCTTCCCACAGTTGCTAAGTGAATCACTACATTGGATAAATTACTAACCCGGCTGTTAAGCGAATCTGGCTTTTCCATTCACTTTGCTTCCCAGGACATCACAAAAGGGGATCCTATGACCTTGGGATACAGCAATGCTCATAAATATGAAAAAGTTGTCAAGCCTCTGAATTTTTTCATGAGATTATGCAGATGCTGCAAAGGTTGTAAATATGAAAAACTGGTCATAGGTCACATTTTTCAGTGCCATGGTAACTTTGAACGGTCGTTAAACAGACTGTTGTAAGTTGAGGACTACCTATACTCAAGTTCAACTACTACAATCCCCTGGTTTTTAGCCTGGTCTCTTAACCACTACACCAAACTGGCTTATTTTGATGTATCAAATAGGGTTTGATGCAACTACCCAATTCCTCCTGTTGTTAATTGCACCACTTGATTGTTGAGGGCATTCATAATGCCACAACGCCCTTGATTCTCGCTTATCCAGCCTTGTTATCTAAATAGTTTAGATATGGTCTGGATTTTTGGCTATTGTTATTCATTGTAAACTGCAGCCTTCCACAGATGCCATCTCCATACATAGCAATTGTAAGGCCAAACACCCAAAGGATGGGTTTTCCGATTGTAAATAGACAACAGGCTCATCAAGTGCGTACATGCTGTTATAGTTACACTGAAGTCCCAGATTTATTATACAATAAGACAACCTCAACTGTAGATGCTGCTTTGCTGCAAGTCAAATGTTCTGGTAAGTTGTAGGCCCTGCTGGCACTTCCTAGTGTGACCCATTTCTAAAACGACTGCAGCTTGAGTCAGAAACCTGTTAAGACCCAATTAACAAAAATGTTATGCATCACTGGTGCATGTTTCATCTGGAACTTTAATTCCACAGTTTTCCCAAGTAAATTCTCTTTCATTTTCTAGTCATTAAGTATCTCTTTCCCTAGAGTACAAGAAGCTTCCCCCATTCCAGACTTCCTTTCAAAAAGGGGCTACATGGCCAAAAGAAGGGGGGGGGGAAGGTCACTTGAGAAACAACATTTGATTAGTTGTATTAACATAATGAAGCAAAAAAATTATGTTTTCCTTTGAATAAAATAGGATTCATGACATTGGGGCAAGAAATAAAAAATGAGAACGTTTGCACCAAGACAAATTCCTTGTGTGTCCAATCACATTTGGCCAATAAAGAATTCTATTCTATTCTATTCCATTCCATTCCATAAAAAGAATTAACCATACTCTCATTTTGTGTTATGACCTACTGAAAAGACACCCATAACTTAGGACATGCCTCTAAGTCCATTTATTTAAAAAGTATGAGGTAGCAAAAAGGAGACAGATAGATGGAGCAAGCATATTACTAGCTGCCCAAGAGGATGGCTTGTTATTTATTGCATATGGAGGAGCCCATTTTAATTATTGCGAAGAGGTCAGATGCTCTGGCATACAGACCTTAAACGTTTGCAACTTTTAAAATGAAAATTTATCTATTGCACATGATTATGTACACTAATCTTCTAATATGCAGGCAACATTTAAAAATGCATTTATGAAACTATTCCTTTTACATTTAGCCTCGCTGTACATATTAATGGGAAAGATCGAGCATATAATTAAAGTCAGCGTATAACTAAAGTACACATTCCAGAGTTGTAGCCCTACTGATTACTAAGATCCCTGCAATCCGTATTTCTCCTTCAGCTCATTCCTGCATTTTTCAAAAAGTTTTAAGTATCTACCATACAACCAGATCTTAAAGGTAATTTAAGTTACTGCTATTACTTCAGCAAACTGTTTTTTGTTTTTGCTATCTCAAGAATTTCCTATGTACAATGATTAAAATCAGGATATGTGTACATATATGTGTCTGTGCACAAATATGCATACAAATACTGCCTCCCTGTGTGTGTGTGTGTGTGTATGTGTGTATATGTATGTATGTATGTCCTTTTCATAAGTGTTTGGCTCAGAAATAGTAATTGTAAGATTTGATAAGGGAGATAACAAAGACATGTTCAGTAATACATAAGTGCAGAAAATACTAGCAACGCTTCATGCTCTTAAGATGAAAACTCTTAATTTCCCCAATATACAGTATCTTAGAAAAGCTACTAAATCAGAACCTTAAAACCTTCTAAGAATGCTTTTATTTGCAAATAGGAATGCTGATCTTAACCAGCTAATGGTCTTAAAACCATCTGTCATAAAGCAATGGAAACCAAACTTTTTAACTATCATAAAGTTTCAGAATAATGCATGTTCTTAATTTATTTCAAGTATGATTGATGGGACTGAGCCATGCTTATAGCTAACTGGATCTGGCCCAAAATGAATATATCAAAAGATTTAATCCAATAATGATGCACATTCCTGATGGACACTGTATTGGTAGAGCTAAATATATATACAATCTGTACAGATGAAGACAAAAAGCCACTTCATATTTTAAAATGGAAGCACTTTCTTTAGTAAGACTGTAAGAATGGTTCCTACTCCCAGGCTATTCAAAATCGTATACAGCACTTTGTTTTTGCAAAGTTTTAATGGTCGTTTAAGTAATACCTGATACAACCCTTTATTAATTTTCTCAAGAGAAAATCCCACTGTGTTTACCGGAACTACTTTCAAATAACCAAGAAAATGGATACAGTCCAGGGAGAAAAAATATGGACATTTTATTTAGCTGCCAATCTACCAGATTACCAGGGGAAAAAAATCTGAGTTGTGAATACAATGAAAACACAATAGAGGTAGTCCTCGCCTTCCAACCACAATTGAGCCCAAAAGTTCCATTGTCGTAAGGGACCATTTAGTAACCATTCGAAATTGCAGTGTCCCAGGGTCACATAGTCTTTATGACTCTTCTGACAAGCAAAGTCAATGGAGAAGCCAGATTCCCTTAACAACCATGTCACCAACTTAACAATTGCAGCGATTCACTTAACAATGTTGGCAAGAAAGATCATAAAATGAGGCAAAACTCACTTAACTGTCTTGCTTCGCATTAGAAATTTTGGGTCCAATTGTAATCGTGTATCGAGAACTACCTATGTAAAGGTCCTATGTATGGCATACGCACACTTGCACCCATACATACAAACATATAAATACCACAGTAGTTATAGTTTGTTTATTTTTCCTACCTCAGTGTTCTAATTTTCCAGATGGACTATCAGGCTTGTGTATTGTATTTAAAACAAAGATGACAGAGCACAATTCTATAGTCTTTACATCTATTTCAATAAGATCAATGAGGGTGATTCCCAAGTTAAGTAAAGGAAAGGATCCATAGACTAAACGTGAGATACTATGAAAAGAAGAGAGCTTAAAAGGAATGCTCCTTAAGCAAGAGGTATGCAGTATGAGTAAAGATATGCTTAGATACTTGAAAGTTAATAAATATAAGTGAAAAATAGCTGTGCTACTTGTTCTCAAAAGAAATTTTTTCCTCTGAAATAAAATTTGTTCCCAGGCGCTCAAGAACTGGAACTTGTGCTGAGCCACGTTCCCCCTCTAAATTATACAGACTAACCAACAATTATGTCATTTCATTCAAACATTCATTTGCACGTCATGTGCTCAGATTAAACAGTAGCACTTTGTTTTAAACATTCCGCTCAAATTAGCAAAGTAGCATTTCCGTCACCTATATTTAATTGCTTGGTAAAGCATTCAAAGTAGCCTCAGTTGAACTCAGGCATGTCCATGCAAGACTTTGTAACTTTGATTTAAAACAGCCAAGCGATAAACCCTTATTTCTTTTCTTTTTAAAATTAAATATCACCCTAGTTGGACAGTATTCCTTGTTTATGAAACTGATTTATTATCAAGGATCTCTGGAGAGATTTAGAAGCAACAATGCATTCACTGTAGGGGGAAAATAATTACAGGAATTATAGCATATAGATTTTCTAGATCATTTTATTTTAAAGGAAAAAGAACAAGAATTCTTGAAATAAAAAATGCCAACAACAGAAATGGGATAATAACCTTTAATCCTGAAAAATACAGCATAAATTTTCAATTAACTATGCAAAAAAAATCCCACAGTACAAACCCAGAGGACTTTATTTTTCCTAATCAGGAATGGGAGCATATTTTTTCTTAGGTCTATGGGGAACTCCTTACTTTCATTATACAACAACTTGGAAAATAGTTTCAAATATATTTTTTTAAAAAGAAAACACATGTAAGATACAATATCCAATTGCAATGATGCTTATTTAGACATTTCATTATAAAGATGTTTTTAGCAAGATTATTTGCACATCAAACATCAGTACCATCTTTCCCCCCCATCAAGTCATATTAGACAGAGAAGATTCATGATACACAATGATTAGCATTAGTATTAAAAATCCGCAGTGCTCTTCCTGGATGTCAGCCTGCTTTTATCCATTTTGCAGGACTAAATAGGCTGTATATTTAATTAACCATATTAACATAAATCTATAGCAAACTCTCAGAGACATGTGGATTTGCCTAAAACTCTAAAAATATGGTCCCTCCGATGTCTTGACTGTCATAGCCACAATTACTTCACTCTTATTGCTACTAATCTTCTTGTATTTTGCATATGGTTGACATTTTTTCTGTAATTTGAGGGTTTTTTTGCACATGTAGGCTATATGGAAATATTAGGAAATATGTACAAATGACATAGAATGAACTGTACAATAGAATGTTTCCATTTAGCAATGAAGGATGGAGGCAAACCCCCAATCCATGCAACATTCTGTACAAAGATACTGCACATAAACAAAAAGGTTCATGAGTGCATGGTACATGAAAACATCACGTTTTCCATACATTATCTTTTTATTCACTAAAAAATGCATGAGCAGAGGAAATGAAATCAAGACATATGACACATACACACACACACACACACACAAAGCACTAATACTATTCTCTCTGTGTGCGAAAAGAGAGTAGCATTAACTTCCTTTTTGTCTTCCTACAAATCACCGACTTGCTTTTGCATACCATTTGGCCAAACCAAGCATTTCCTGGGTTATCTGTTGTATATATTGTCCAAACCAGCATGATATCTATTCAGCTGAAGTCTATTTAGCAAAATTCATTACATCTCCTCATCCTGAAAGGAATCAAGTGATGTGTGAACACTAAAGACATCCAAGAGATTTATGTGACACACTCCAAGAGATGTACCTCCATCCATGGCCTTTTTTTCCTTTTCACATAACCCAGGCATTTGCAGATTTACCCTGGCCAAAAGGCATATGGGATATGGGAAGTAATGCTAGGTATTTCATGTTTTCCCACCCTGGGAGAAAAGTAAATCTGTTTTGCTTAATTGTCAGAACTATCTCTATACACTGAAGATACTATGCCATATTTCATGGTTTCCAAAATGGAATCATACTGCATGTTAAGCCAAATAGCCAACATTAAGTCTTCATATGAACTCTGTTCTAGTAAGGCTCAGTAGGGGACATAGACATGGTTTCAGTTGTTTTGAAAGAGATAGCATTTAAATTAATTAATATTTTCTGAAGTGATGTAGTAGAAAAGGCATTTTATGATATATATTACCTCTCATACCCTATGAGAGTATCTATCTACCTACTATACTCTCACTAACTATATCAGAATATTGAAAGCCCACAACCCACTGATAATTCTTCTTTGCACATATAATATGCCCTTCCTTTCATGACATTCACCAGAGCCCTGGTGAAGTCCTTTTCCTCTTCCTCCTCCTTGGCTGATCAATGGAATTGCCTGCCACCTTTCTGAGGAAGAGGGAACAAAGAAAGCTGCAGACCACAAGCAAAACTACAATCCTACTGTTGAACTTCTTTGTGAAAAGTTGTTCCTCCTTCCTTCCTCTCTCTTCCACCCTCCCTCCCCTAATTATTCCAGCAGGCAGGTAAGTGGCTGCTGTTGGATGGGAGAGGAAGCAAGGGATTGTGAGACTGGCTGGGAAACTGTCACAGAGGATTGAAAATAAAGATCACATGACTGCAGCAGCAGCCCAATAACAATATATAACAGTATATTGATAGATGCATTTAAATGTATGGGATAAGTTGATTTTGACAACACAGGAGTTATATTGGGAAGAGCTAGAAAGTATAAGTCAAGAAACATTTTCTTTTTTGTAACTGCATTCTGAAGGGCTACTTCATAATTTCCAAGGATTAAAACCCTCTCTGAGCACATGATGGCATCAATGAGGAAGTGACCATATACTGAATAGAGCTTGTTTTTTTAATAAATAATCAATAAAAGGGGTACTTAATGTAATGTGGAAATAATTATTGATTGTAATACTTTCTGATTCTGAACATTTCCCAGCAAGGAAAACATACTTCTATTGCCAAGTCAGTCAACAACAATGAATCTGTATAACAAAATCTCTATATTATATTTTGTGAGTTCTCCCTTTCCCCATCTCTGACTTGTCTGAGGGCATTTGCCTTGGTATCTGGTTTTACATTATGCTTTTTTAATCTTATTTTTTCTTCCTGTTGTTTTTTCTGTTATTTACTACTATTATCATCATAAAATTATAATACAAATATCTCAAAGTGTTGTACACAAAAATCAAAACATTAAAAAAACCTAAAATTACAATGAATTAAATATAGTTGATATTGAAATTGCATTCAAAGGTGAAAGAGGGAAAATCTGGATGTTCAAGGTGCTTTAAAAATATAATGGTAAGAACATCCTATATATTCCAGAAGAACATTCCAAAAAGTTGGTGCCTCTTTAGAAAAAGACAATTTGTGAGTAACAGCAATATTTTATCCTCTGGTCTATGATCTTTCTTTCTTTCTTTCTTTCTTTCTTTCTTTCTTTCTTTCTTTCTTTCTTTCTTTCTTTCTTTCTTTCTTTCTTTCTTTCTTTCTTTCTTCCTTCCTTCCTTCCTTCCTTCCTTCCTTCTTTCTTTCTTTCTTCCTTCCTTCCTTCCTTCCTTCCTTTCTTCTACTTTGCTTTAATTGAGGGTTTTCTGTCTTCTCTCTCTCTTCATATAAGGTTTCCTATCCTTCCAAAGGAATAAGCCAAGTTTTGCAGCTCTATCCAGAAACAAGCCGCATTGCATCCTACAGAGTCCTCAACTTACAACAGTTAGTAATCAAAGTTATAACAGCATTGAAAAAAGTGAATTATTATGTTTTTCACACTCATGACTATTGCAGCATCCCCACTGGCCACATAATTAAAATTTGGATGCATGGCAACTGGTCATATTTATGACGGTTGCAGCATCCTGGGGTCAGGTGATCATCTTTTGCAACCTTCTGAAAAGCAAAGACAATGGGAAGTCAGATTCACTTAACAACTGTGTTACTAATTTAACAACTGCAGTGATTCACATAATAACTGTCACAAGAAAGGTTGTAAAATGGGTTAAAACTCCCTTAACAATGGTCTCACTTAGCAACAGAAATTTTGGTCCTCCATTGTGGTTGTAAGATGAGAACTACCCATGCAGGTTTTGTAAACAGATTAAGGACTGTTGTATTACAAAGAAACAAATTTAGAGACTGGTTTGGCAGGCCAATTCAATCAAACATTATGGTTCAGATTTTGCCTTGGAATGAAAAACATTTTGTGCTGGCACAGGGAGACACATTATCAAAATCTGTAAGCCTCATTTGAGGGAATTTTGGGGAACAAGAGAAAAATGACTGAAATTTGTTAGGTAATCAATGATTCAGGATTATGAGAATTGGCCAGCAAATACTGGGAACTGGTACAGATGATAAGGATTATTTCTGAGAAAAACTTGATTCTTCAGACTGACTCCTAATTTTTAGTTTTGAGATAATTGTAACTCCTGCACTTTTAAACCACTACAAACACTTACAAGCAGAATTCTCTAAAATCCAATGAGGTAATAAAAATGTTCCTGCGTGGAGATGTTTTAATGCGTAATTAAGCCTAAAGTAAAAACAACTGGCAAGCTTCTGATAAAGTACTATGAGTCAGGATATTGAAGTCCTTGACTATCATCGTTTTGGGTGAATGTTTTAAAAACCACTTGCCATTAATTAAATATCAAAAAAGAGCTATTTCCGTTAGTCTAATTACTTAAATGAACAAATGCATGCCAAATAAAGATGAGAAATGCCCTAGAATGACAATTTTCTTGATTAATATGTTCATAAGATTCACTGTTTTACATTTGTGCCTAGTACAGGACACACAGTATCTTATCCATCCTAAACAGTTTAGAGCATTACTTAACTTTATAGTGCTTTCTTTGGTTGTGTACTTAATTCATTCTCTTGATCAATGATACTCATTTTAATTTAAGGGGAATTAATAATCCAAGTAGGCAACAGTTCTTCATATCGCAATCCTGAAGAATCGATCTAGACATTCTGTACTGTTTACAGAGCATTAGATGGAATCAGCTCTAGAATGTATGACAATGTGTGAATAATAGAAAAATTCCCTAAATAACTAATGCATAATAAAGTGTTTAATGCTTTACTCAAGGGTTCTAGATTCTTACTTCTTTATCAGCCATGACATTCGCTGGGTTGTCTTTGATCTATAATTATTCCTAAAATCAATTCATTGGATTGTTGAACTGTTGCACACATTACACATACTGATAAGAACTGACATAAATGAGATTCCTGTTTACTCCCAAATTTCATTACCTGCTTACTTTCAGCAGTCTTGGGCACTAATCTTGAATTATGGTCAGAAGTCTGCCATACCATTTTTTCTTGCTTTCATCCTCCACTGCAAACTTCAACATTATGTCACCCATCAAGTACACAACCAAAGATTGAAATGTTAGTATTACTAAGGAAGTATTTTGCACAACTATATATATACATTCCGCCAACTACTATCCTGCTGTTGCCATAGCTCAAATATTATATATGTCCTTTATTAATTGCACTTACATCCTAGCTTTCTTCCAGGAATTCAGGGCAAACATTGTAAACGCATATAAAAACTTGCAAAACTCTTTTTATTTAAAACTGTGAAAGGTGATAATCCAGTTTGTAGTTTAGTTAGATCTGAACAGAATCTGTCCTCCATCTTACCTCAATAGTTTATGTACTGTAGCTTCTGAAATAATAACATCTACATATATGATGTCTCATCTTCTTTCCTGTTTTTCTGCCTTTGAAATTGTGTTGTGCCTAAATAGCTAGACAGATATTTTAAAAGCATTACACATAATAGATATAATTTACAGCATTACTTTTCAACTTAGGATAACATCTTTATATTTGTGTGTTTTACACAATGCAAAACTCATAAATAGTCATAATCCAGACTTTACTTCTAATGAGTTTTCAGACTGTTAGAGGGGAAATGCATCTCTGAATACTATGTGGCCACCGGCATTGGGACTCATAGCCAATTTTGCATTCTTGTGTCATTGAAAAGGAAGAATCTGAAGATGGGTCATATTAATTTATTTTGTGTTTCTCTAGTCATTCTTCAAATAACACAGAGGAAGATTGTGCCTTTTCCCCGAGAACCCATTTTTGAAATCAAATGGACATATTAGATTTGGTGAAAATATGGTAACTGAAAAGAGATGATTTTTTTCAGCTGTATAGTCAAAATCTAAACATAGACAGAGCATTTCTGAAGCAGATGCCCTAATGATCATCACAGTTTTACATTAGATTTATCTTCTACAAACATTTGGCTTTAAAAGCACATGAGATTCATGCATACTTCCCCATTCACATTAATAGTAAGACACAGATGGTAATTTTCCTTTAGCAGTCCAAGAGACTGGGAAATTGTGAGGATGAAAATTCTTCTATGAAAAAATTCTACTCAATGGAAGCATTATCTCTTTTCATCCTACTATAATCCTGTATACAAAGTATTATAGCAATGATAGTTAATACCACCATGGCTATAATACTTTGTGTACAGAATAACAGTATACAAAGTACTAATGGTGGTTAGTACTTTAGACATATGAACTATATCTAAAAAGATGCATAAAATAAGGATTGAGTACATTGTATCTGTAACTTTGAAAGAATTGACACAGCTTGATGGAACATAATAAGTCCTAAAGTAATGGCTTAATTATTCAATCATTCGCATTAAGTCCTTCACACAGAGGCGAGAAATAGTAACACAAAACAACATTCTCAGAACTTTATTTTGGATTGAGTTGTATCTCAGAAATACCTGGAGGACCATATGCTTCCCATCCAATTTTGTGGATAATACAGTTCTTAAATCTTCAATGACATATGAGGAACAAATTAATACATATATTTCTATCTATTACCATTATATTGAAATGATGCATAGTAGCCCGTTTCTTAATTATAAATTCATAATCACCTTTTCTAAAAACTATGAGTGTCTGATCAAAATTAACAGACAGTAAAATTTTTACTGTAAGTACTGCAACATATAGTTCATAATTTTAAAATTCAATTCAAGAGTGTAATGTAGGAGTTAATATCCAATTTAATTTATTACATCACTAAGCACCTATTTAACAAGAGCCCAAACTATTATGTCAACCTCTAGACAGAGTTTTCTATTTGGATAGAATAAAAGAGTCCCTACTTTTCTTTACATAGAAGCATCTTGAAATAATACTCTGTCATTTTGGGAGATGTTAAAATACTAATGCCTTATTTCTTATTATACCAGCTTTGTTTTTACACTAAATGAAATTAGTCACATTTAAGTTGCAATTCTGCACTCTCATACTTAAAAATAAATCCCACTGATCCAATTGGATTTACAACTGAACAGAAATAAATAACTAGAATAACCAATGGCTGACAATCATTTTGAAAAACAATGTAACCAGGTCAGTGATGGCATAGAACCTATATATTTTTTAAAATAATTCAATGCTTCTGTTAACATGTGAGATAAAATATATTGGGGAGGAAGCTATTACCCACTGCCTGAATAATTTTATTCTTTAAGAGAATATTAAATACAATTCTATATTTATTTTTATTCATCATGTAATGATTTCACCAGATGAATTTTAAAAAAATGTATTCAGCATTAGAAATCTCAAATGTAAATGGACTTCTACCAAGAAACACTAATACATGTAATTTCACCTTCCTTTATTCCGTATCCAACCAAACCTTTATATATATTCTTCTGGTCAGGAAACAAGAATATAAATCTGCTGTTCTGCATTTATGGCAAAAAAATTGAGCATGTTAAATAAAATAAAAATTAACAGTTTTATAATGTTGTACATTTATTTACTTCCCTGAGGTTTTTCTTGCCTGATCCCATGTTTGGAAGATGAGATTGAATTTTACTGTGTTTCAAATTCCACTGGTTTTATTTCATATAAGGAAAGATTTTGGCTACTGTGATATATTTACATACATAGGAGGACTCCAGTGAAGTACATCTCTACAATGCACTTCATTGTAGTCAGTGAGAGCTTGTGATGCCTGAACAAAATTAGGAATCACTAAGGAAACAGGATACCCACATGGAGCTATGCCAAAAACGGCTATTCAAAGAATTATTTGTCAATGCAGATATATATTACCAAAATATCACACACACACACACACACCTTCCCAAGTCCTCTCATGGTGATGATTCTTATACTGTAGTTATAATGAAGCTTGCTTGATTTTTTGCTTGTTTATTCCCCACCTTTACTATTTTTAACAAATAACTCAAGTTGGCAAACATACTCAAACACACCTTCCTCCTCCTATTTTCCCCACAACAACTACCCTTTGAGATAGGTTGGCCTGAGAGAAAGAGAGAGAAAGAGAGAGAGAGATTGATTGCCCCAAAGTCACTCAGCTGACTTTCATGGCCATGGTGGGACTTGAACTTACAGTCTCTTGTTAGAACATAGAACAGTGTTAAAAACCATGTTAGCCCTTTGAGATAGTCCATTTGATGACCCGAGGCATGGCATAAAGGCAACACAGGCAAATAAGCAAGAAATGTCCCTTTAATACCCCCAACTCTGCCCCCAATGTCCAGGTTACCTTCAGCTGGAGTTCTCCCAAGAACAGTCTTTAAATGGAGGAAATTCAGTCCGAAAACAAAGTACATACAAACTGTAACTAAAAATCCAAACAAACCATGCTGCAGTAATTAACTTGACTGGGCAGGAGAAGAATTGCAGACCTGAAAGACCAGCAAAACACATACAGTTGGGAAGACGCCAGGGACCCAGATAAGCCTCCATGATACCAGCTAATTCATGATTTGTTCCCAACAACTTTGCTGTGCACAGCTTTCCTTTTTAAACCCTGTGTTCCCAGCTGCAGCTAATGAAGTGAATCAGAGCCCTTTCCTCCCCCATAAGCCATGCAACTCACGTTGCTCCCTTTTCCATTCCTCCCTGTGTGCCCTAGGATGAAGAGGGGGTGGGCCTGAGTCTTCCTCCAAATTCCCTCCGCTTTGCTCTATCTGTCCCCTGCTCTGCCCAGCCGGCCTTTGCTCTTCCCCAGTTTCTTCCATAGCCAAAGGAGCCACACCCCCATTCCCTGTCAGCTGCTTGGCCTTCCCCTCCGAATCAGATTCCAACAGGGGCATTACAGCCCAAAAGAGAAGCATAACCAGATGCATTAGCACTGTCTTTAAGATCACATTAAACAGAATCTTGAAAGACTTAAAATATTTCTCCACTACTCTCTTTTGAGTCTCTGGAAAACTAGGGAGGGTCTCTTCTCAAATGCTTCCTATGCTTTTGCTGTGGACTGAACTGCTCTTATCAGAAGTCACCCTAAGCCCGTGATGGTGAACCAATGGCAAGCGCCTCCCACTGGCCAACTGGTCTTTGGGTCTCTGCTGTGCATGAGTGGGGGACAGGATGCACACAGGGGTTGTGCGTGCATGTGGGGGGGGGGCGTGCATGGGGGGGTCACACACATGCATGGGACACATGCATAGGGGTCACAGGATCACATGCGCATGTGTGGGGCGCATGCATACGCATTGCATTTTGGGGATGTGCACACACTTTGGGCACTTGTTGCCAAAAAGATTAGCCATCATTGCCCTAAGCTGTGGGTCTTCTTCCTTTCTCCCCAGATCATCTCCATATACCATCAGATCATATAAAACATCAACATATGAGGAAATTCCACAAGATTAAGGAGAAACCTAAATTCTATATTTGCTACATATTGAACACATTTCCATGATTTCTAACTGATCTTTTGGTTGACACAAAGAAAATTGATACTACTGTGTTTTTTATCAATGTAGTTGTGTTTTCATATCTAAGAATAGATTTTTTCATGATGGTTTTGCATGTCTTCAAGATAAATATTTAATAGCTAATAAAGAGAGCAGTTCATGTTCAAAATAAAAGAATTCCAGAGTAAAAGAGTCATAAAAGAGTTCATGTTCAAAATAAAAGAATAATATTGTCAGCTTCAGAATTTTTTTAAAAAATCCTATGTGAAACACTCGGGGCACTTGTTACTATTTTGCAAAACTACATTGAAAGTATAATCTCTATTGTTTTACTTTGTTGTCTTCTATCAAGTATTTATGCAAATAAGATGTTAATTGAAG
This sequence comes from Bungarus multicinctus, assembly GCA_023653725.1. NCBI lineage: Eukaryota > Metazoa > Chordata > Lepidosauria > Squamata > Elapidae > Bungarus > Bungarus multicinctus. Next base: position 65,192,264 of record CM042842.1, read on the forward strand.
TAACTATAGCTGAAATTACGTTTTTGCAACCCTTTTTATTGATAAGATCATGTAGAAATCTAGACAACCAGTATTTAAAGCAGTTGTATGAACTGTCCTGCAAAATAAAACTTACCAAGATCAATTTAATGTCTTTACAATATGTTTTATCAGGTGTAACCTCCCCTCTCAAATATTAACAACTTTTAATTTTTCTTAAGTGATATTCTGATATTTGGCTTATTCAGAACAAAGTACAATATTCTAGCTATAACACATTAACTACTGAATAGGGACAGAGATGCTAATGTAGCTAACAAAGTTTTGAAAAATGCTTTGCACACTCTTAACACTCTTCACTATTACTGTATATGTTAATAATAATCATTTATCCTATTTCTTAAAATGTAACTCTTTAAATTACTCACATCAGCAGCATTTAATGGAGTGCAAGATCACCTTAATAAAAGCAATCAACCCAAAGAATGGAATTGTCTTGCATTTCAAAGCCTAACCACTCCTAATTTTCATTTCCACTTCAAGGATGTTTGGAAAGAGGGGATATTGTAATAAAAAATGAAACATAAGGAGGTTTATTGAAAATTCTACAATAGTGTATATAATGCATTCTCACCAACTATAAGTCAAATGACAACCAATGTGGAAAAATTCATGATGGGACAGAAGATCATCACAACAATCAAGGAAAGTCTAGACAAAAAATCTCTGTGAAGTAGTAACATCCTTCAATGAATAATATTTAATTGATGGTTCTACTTTTTCTACTATAAGACTTTTACTTTTGCACTATAGCTTTTTTTGAGCCCTAAAAGACATAGCAATTTAACATACATCTCAATTATATTCCTGTATATCGTAGACATAATTCTACAGCGTTCCTTCCAGCAAATTTCTATAAGAGATAAATCAAGTTTACACATTTGGATTTTGTCATGTCCAACTTCACAATTGGGAATCAACCAATTGCTTCATGCAAGGACTTTATTGGCTTGTCCTCTGCACTATGTTGTAAGCAATTGGCATTCACCACAGAGTCAAGCTTGATGTCTATGTATTACCTCATGAGTTAAGGGAAGTAAAGCAGTTCAAGGAAGCAATATTTTTTACCTTAGTGCAAAATACTATTCTTCCTGAAGTATAATTCCCCAATTTCCTTTCTAGTTTTAGCTAATTTCAACTTGGTAGGACCAGTAAGCATTATGGGCTTTCTGCTCATCTAAGACTTGTCTTGGCCAATTCAGTATAGGCATCATAAGAAATTCCTCTACTGGTAGACTGAGTGATTTAAACCAGCAAATTATGCCAAAAAAGATACTAACTGAATTGAAAATTACGTCACCTTTAATTATACACAAACCTAAACAATCCTGAATTGTTAAACAAAACAGCACTTGCTTCCAGCAGGTTTAAAAATGGATTCTGATCCTTGGGTAAATAAATCATCGTTACTTAATTGCCCAAAGAGAAACAGCCAGTAGGATCCAAACCTCAGTCGCTCTTTCACTGACTCCACATATTTTAAACTTCAATCTGTACACACTTTCAAGCTGATTCACCACTATCATGTATTCCTTAAGGGCCAATAATTTAAACTGATATCTTTGCCCTTCAGCAGGCTTCTGATTTGTTTTTATTTTGTTTTTTTTAGACACATAGGCACTGTGGATGCAGAAATTCTAACTCTTAAAAAAAAGGAGCAAGCAAAGAAATGTGTGTGGCAGTTTAGAAATAGCCATTTAACCAAATTGCATACCTGTGCTGTGTCAGCTGTATAGTAGATTCATCTCATTCCATTGGTCTAATGGATGGCAATTGAATTTAATTAGTGAAACTACTTTGACTTAGTCTCATACTGTGCTGAATGTAATGAAATCTTCCCCTCTCCCTCTCTCTCTTCCACTGAAGAATGTCCTTAAACTGCATTCCACTATCAGAATATTAACTGCTATCTGTGTTATACTTAAAGCCATAATGTTTCATCTTTCTTTCAGGGGATTTAAATTTCTTGTATAATGTAACAAAAGTCAAGAAAAATAAGCTGATAAATGTCATTTCAAATCTAAAAACTTTGGGCCCTGAAGAGATTAGATGCAATTCCTACTCTTGCTTAATTAGAAGCACTTTTATAGTAATAACAATATGAAAGTCTTTTTCTGGATCAATATTTGAAATTTAGTTCCATGCTTCATTCTGAAAGAGAACTGAGCCTTACTAAATTACCTCCATATAGTTCTCTAAAATGCATGCATGTATGTATGCAGGGGTGGGATTCAAAATTTTTAACAACTGGTTCTGTGGGCGTGGCTTAGGTAATGGACATGGCTTGGTGGTCATGTGACTGGGTGGTCATGTTATTGGCTAGGCGTGACCAACTCAACATCACTCACATCGAGGCACGCATCTCCTCGCCTGGCCTCTCATGACTGTGGGGATGCTGCAACAGTCGTAAGTGTGAAAAATGGTCATGTCACTTTTTTCAGAGCCATTGTAACTTTGAATGGTCACTCCACACAAGCAAAGTACCAGGAAAGGAGGGGGAAAAAACTCCAGAGATGTTCCTGAGACAGGAAGTCTAGTCCTGCCAAGAATCTAATAAGGGTTAACGGAGAGGCAGTTTCTGTAAGCAACACCAGAATGTTTTCTTCCTGCCTTCCTTTCAGGATTAGGCCAGTAATTTCTTCTAACAACCGATTCTCCGAACTGCTTAGAATGTTAACAACCGGTTCTAACGAATAGGTGCAAATCTGTAGAATCCCACCCATTTATGTATGTATGTATATGTGTTTGTGTGTATGTGTTTTATTTGTGCTCACTGATGCCTGAAAGCAGTTAATCAAAATTGGGCCGAGTTCCTTTGATTCAGTCTTGACTTCTGGCAACTGCCTGGACTAGTCCCTGCGGTTTTCTTGGCAAGATTTTCAGAAAGGGTTTGCCATTGCCTCTTTCTAAAGCTGAGAGAGAAAGTGTCTGCCTCAAGGTCACCCAGCTGTACTTAGGATGGAGCTACAACTCACAATCAAGATCAGAGTTATTGATTCAAAGTTTAATTCCTTTGACCATTGCAACCAAACTTCTCTAATCAAAATTTGTGTTATTCCTATACCATTAATGTCCATATATTTTCCCTCTCTCTCCCTCTTTACTGTTTGCAATAAACATCAAAGTTATATGATGTGATCTAAGAAGAACTGAGGTCCTCCAACATCTTGACCTGAACAAGTAATCCAGTCTATCTTCTTCAATATTCTATTTCTGTTAGCAGGGGAAAACATCATTTATGAAACAGATTTCTGGCATTCAAACCAATTTATTTGTATGTGTATATGTATACAGGTAGTCCTCAACTTATGACTAAAATTTCTGTTGTTAAATTAAGCGTTTGTTAAGTCAGTTTTGCCCCATTTTATGACCTTTCTTGCCTCAATTGTTAAATGAATCGCTCCAGTTGATGTTAGTAACCTGGCTGTTAAGTAAATCTGGCTTCCCCATTGATTCTGCTTGCCAGAAGGTCACAAAAGTGATCACTATCCTGGGACACTCCAATGGTCATAACTGTGAACTAGTTGCCAAGCACCTGAATTTTGATTACATGATCAAGGGGAAGTTGCAAAGCTCATAACTATGAAAAACGGTAATGTCACTTTTTTCAGTGCCATTGTAACTTTGATCAGTCACTAAACAAGTCAAGGACTACCTATATATATATGTATGTAAGCATGCTTGTATGTATCTATATCTCTGTAACTTCATCCATCCATCTATATCATCCATCCTCATCTATCCCTATCTTTCCATCCAGCCATCGTTCCATCCATCCATCCAGCCATCTATATCCATCCAGCCACCAGAATTGCAAATGTGGCAAATCCAAGAATGCAGCATTACTGGTGAAATAGTGCCAAAATCCCATGCAGAAATGCCTTTGATGTTACTCTTGGGCATAAGCAAATAGCCTGTGATCTGTCCGGTCCATGGCCAATAACAATATCACATGGGCAAGAGAAAGAGGTTCAAACCTTGCATCTTATTTCTACAATAAATAGGATTCACTTGACAGTTGTTGGTTTTCCTCTAGTTCTTTTCTATAAACATACCTTGTTCAGGAATGACATCTTAGAATCACTGCCTACACGGCTTCCAATTCTACTTTAGGCCATCTGACCGTTCCATTGGTCAATAGCTGACTCAACTTTGGGAATATTTAAGAGATAGCTACTATTCTTTCAACCTGTATCTAACATTCTTTTGATTTACAATAACTGATTGTCTTTATCAGTGTTGGAGAACAAAAAAAAATGTGATTCAGAATCACATCTATCCCTATGAAAATCAAATCAGAGAATCTAGTGCTTTAATTTGTAGTGCTTCCCATGAACCAAGCTATACTTTCCAAACCTTGGATGAACAAAAGTGGCCAGGATGGAGCATAAGGGCATGATTTTTTTTTTCATATTTTGCTCCCTTCAGAATATCCCACACCATTGAAATGACAGGGAAATTCATGCATGAATGAAAGTCATTTGAAACTTTCACTGGGGAATGTCAGGACTTCAGATCTAATGGATTCAAAGTTGTTTCTCTACCAGGAAATGTCCAATTGTTAAATTGCCTTCAGACTGTTTTCAATGAAATGTGTCAATGATAGCCTTCTCTAGATGTGATAAGATGCTCACAGTGGATGGATCCTCCCTTCTCCCTATCATTTTAGAACTTTTGATTATGACTGATATGTTGGAGGTATGCATGCAGATATGGATTACAGAATTACCACATCACTGTACATCCTGAAAGAAATAATGTCTACTAAGTAGCATTGAAGATCCCTCCGTACAAAATAGATTACACATAAAAAGGTAGTATTTTTTCCGTTGGAGTTTTAAATAAATTGATGGGATTGCTGTATAATAAAAACAAATTATCCAAGCCTCAAGTGGATTTTAAAATTATAATGCTCCTAAGACATTTCTGAAGGTTTTTTACAAGATATTTTATAAATATGTTACCAGAAAACACATTACGGTCTCTTCCAGTCACACTCTGATAATGATTTTAAATGGCGGTTTTCTTCCTTTTCTACCTTTTGTTTAATTACAGCTTACTTTTCTAAAATTGTGCTGAAATACTTCAGTAATTTTGGCAAGAACTGTTGTGCACTTTTTATGAAAATGCTTTAGGACAGAAGGACTTGTTTAAATTGTATGAAAAAAATAGATCAAGAGTTTTGTAAATGAGATAAATGTTTAGGTGGTCATTTATGCTATTGCCAATTTATATTAAATGGAGGCTTGTAGGAAACTTTAATGAACAAATAATTCATTAAGGCATTTTCCATTTTCCACTGGTGCAATTATTGACTACTTGAGAGAGAATAAACGCTAAAATAGAGACATATAGAATAAGTGCTTTATGCTTTTTAATGCTACCTATCAGACTGGCATTTTAAAACATAATTTCCTAGTGCTAAGGGATCATACTTTATCCAAAGAGAAAATTATGGCCATATGAACTATACAGTTAACAGGAATATTTGAACTAGCATAAATGAAACTCAGCATCTTGCTCCAAAGTCACATATTTAATTCCTATTTCTGACTTGAACTTGAAGTACCAGGGAGCAGAAAGTCAAAGCACTAAAGCTGATGCATTAGTATATTGAACTGCTATGCTGGCAACCAAGACTGTGCAATTTTGGAGAGAATCCAATCTAAAACAAAAGTAATCAATTTCCAGGTGTAGGGCAGGAGGTTGGAAATATGCTATTGTGGAGCAATGCAATCTGAGGCAAAACATAGGGAGGAAACAGGGTAAGATTACATCATTGAGGAGCACATTGCAGCTGGACAGTATGTTTGTTTGCAAAAAGGTACATTATTAAAACCTATTTATTATTAAGGAAAATGCTTTCATCTACTGGTTATATCTAGAACAATCACACAAGACAGCAAGTAACAAGAACTGAAAAGACTGGTTTGAAAAATGCTGAAAAAAAACCCTGTGACAAGCTATAACAATGGGCAGGATCCAAAAAGAATAATTTCAACAGAAACAAATGCGAAGTCCTTGTAGGGCACAAAAAATCAGGACCGTACATTAGGTTCCTATAAAGACTTATTGCTTGAACCTATAAACAAGAATCTAGTCAACTAATGGTCAGTACTAAATTGACACTAGATAAAGTTAAACGGAATTCAAGGGAGGGCTGGGTTTGGAGTGTTTATGGACATGTAATGATTCTAGGCTTAGTCCTCTCTTGATTCTGCCCCCAGGCTCTGCCTATTCTCCTACAGTCCTTCATTTAAAAGGAAAATTCCAAGGCAGAAACTTAAGGATAGGACAGATTCTATTTGGCAGGGCCACATGCAAAAAGGATCTGGGACTCTTGGTAGATTATACACCGAAGATTAATGATGTAATGCAGTTATATTTATTCCTATTGAAGAACACTTAATTTCATTTGACCTACTGTTCAACCTGCCATATTGAATGGCAATCTTTTCTGTTGTTCTGATCTGACCATACTTGGAATAACTTGTCTTCATTTTAGGAATATGTTGACAAAAGTACATGTTTGTTTATTAAATTCATACACTGCCCATCTCATCATCAAGACCAACTTAGTGTTTTCAGAGCAGCAACTAAAATGACAAAGGACCTGGAAGGAAAAAATCTGTGAAACACCAGAGTACATAATGAGATAAAACTCCATAGACACTTAATAGTTGTCTTCAAGAATATGACAACTGAAGACAAGTATGACAAGAAGTGTTGAGAATTGTTCCATAAGACAAGGAGTATAAGATATCCACCAACATGGCATAGTAGTTAAGTGCTGGACTCAGAGCAGAAAAACCCAGGTTCAAACCTTAATTAATCTGCTTGGCTATTTACTATGAGTCTTAATTAATTAATTAAGGCATTAAAAGTTGTTAACCTAATCCTATGTAGCTTTTTCTCTGGTAATATCACACTGCTAACTAGAGCATACAAAACATTTGCTAGACCAATACTCGAATACAGCTCATCAGTCTGGAACCCACATTACGTATCTGATATTAACACAGTTGAGAAAGTCCAGAAATATTTCACAAAAAGAGTTCTCCCCTCCTCTACTTGTTGTAGAATACCTTATGCCACCAGACTTGAAATTCTAGACCTAGAAAACCTTGAATTACGCCATCTTTGGTCTGATCTAAGTATGGTATATAAAATCATACATTGCAATGACTTACCTGTCAATGAATACTTCAGCTTCAACCATAACAACACAAGAGCACACAATAGATACAAAATCAAGGTTAACCACACCACAGTTGATTGCAGGAAATACCACTTCAGCAACAGAGTGGTCAATGTCTGGAATACTCTACCTGATTCTGTGGTTTCTTCCCCAAACCCCAAAAACTTCAACCTTAGACTGTCTACTATTGACCTCACCCCTTTCCTAAGAGGTCTGTAGGGGGTGTGCATAAGCACACCAATGTGCCTACCATCCTTGTCCTATTGTTTCTTTTATTTTTCTTATATGTACCCATTTCATGTATTCATAACTATGTATATACTTATACCTATTATCTTGTAAGCGATTTCACAAATCAAAATAAATAAAATTAAAAAAAATTAATTCAGTCTAGCTACAAGGTTATAGTTGTCCAGTTTTCACAGCTGTACATTGCCACTCGAAAACCACTGGTTTGACTATTGCATGTTTTGTTGTTATTCAAACATTGTTATATTTCCTGGTTTTATCAAATAGCAAATAAATGGGCAATTATTATCAAACAAATGTATTGGGCTTTTCAAAAGGTGGGATTTCTTTTTAAGCAGAATGGTGCCCTAAAGCAGAACTGGAGGCCTAGCTCTAAAGGAAGAGAAAAAACCATGGGTTCTGGTTTCAAAATAGATTTCTATATCCATTTAAAGCTTTTGTGTAACAATTTATAGCCTCTAAAAAAGGAAATACACACATTAAAAAAATATTTACAAAATATTCTCCTGATAGCCAGACTTTCTTGTTTTTCCTGCTGACATTTCTCCTGGTCAGGAGAAGATTGATAGATTCCTGAAGAAGCAGTAATCACTTTTTATATTACAAACTGTTTTCACTAATAAAACCATACAACCAGTTTCTATTCCCACACCTTCTTGTTTCCTGTTGAACTGCTGGAATAATAGCTAGAAACTCCCTCAGTGCCCTCATATTCCCTGAAATATAAACATATTATTATTTAAATATGCATTATTCCTCAAAGCCAAATGTTATGACCATTGTTGTACATAAACAGTGTAGTAGTATGTTGAAAATTTGATATCACATATGTGGGGATGGGCATTATGTGGCGATCTGAACCCCTGCAACTTGGGTCTTCACTCATCAATTTCCTTTTCATTATGACACAGAGGTAAGCATTTCAATGAGACTTAAATGGTATAATATATGTCACCATACTCATATTATCTTTGTCCTTGGCTTATGAACGTAAGGGGGAACCAGAATTTCCTTTGTAAGTCAGTGGAGTCATTTTGTGTTGGATCCAATTTTATGACCATTTTACAGTGGCCATTAAGTGAATCACCAGTCATTAAACAAATCCATGATTATTAGGCAAACTTCCAAATGAATGTTTTGCTGGAAACTAGCAAAAAAAAGGTAACGTATTGTGATAATATAGCCACTTCTCATATTTGTAATGGCCATGAAGGTGGTATGTGGTTGTAAGTGTGAAGACCAGCTGTAAGCGTGAAGTATAAATGTGAAGACCAGACATTTTTCAGCCCAGTCATAACCTCAAATGGCCAGTAAGCAAATAATTGTAAATTGAAGACTACATATATTTGATAGGACACTGGGATACATCAAAATAAATAAATATTGGTTACTTCCATTTATTTTTTAAATGCAATTATTTTCTTTATTTTTTTTTCTGCCACTCTTAGCCAAATCTAGTTTGTGTCATTTTTTTTCACTTTTTCTGTAACAAAAAACAAACAAATGTGCTTCACCGCCACCACCATCTAAAACAAAACAAAAAACAAAAGAAACCCCACATTTTAACTGTGACTAATTCAGAGCTAAATTCATGCAGAGTCTTATGGACACCATTATGACAAACTCGTGACATGCTAAATGTGAAGAAAACCATATGTTTAATTATCTCCTCTAATAATTGTATGTCATGTAATTTGTAAAATATTTTCTTGATATTGCAAACAGAATCTGACCTGAAACCCTGCAGTTACTCGCATTTGCTGGCTGAATCACTGGAAAACCAAGAACTAAATACTGCACCCCAAAAATGTATAATTTACAATGATAAACCAACATAATGCATTCCCCCCCCTTTTTTTGGTATTTCATTTATCAGCCATGCAGTCATCATTCTCCTCCTTACTACCATCTGTACATACTTTCCCAATAGACCATCACAGCTGTCCCGTTTTTCACACACACGGAACCCTTTATATGCTTCCCAACTGTTTTTAATAAGTGTTCTGTGCTTAGCACTGTAGTTCCTTTGTCTTCTTCTCAAATATGAAAAGATATTATCCCAACATACAGGTCATCTCAGCAAAAGGCTCTCCTTCCACCATTGTTGTTGTTTTTTTAAGCAAGAACAATGGAAATGTTTCATTGTTGATCCTTCCAAAGATCCAAACATTTTAGATTCCAGTTTATGGATGAAAGGTGTTAAGAAAACACTTCCATGCATGCAAAAAATTATAACAGTGCCAAAATTCTACTTTACTTTTATAAAACTCAACTCATCCCTTCTTAGCTGTTACAGCATTGGCCGACTACTCAAACAGTCTGTCCCTGCCCATAACACCGATATCATATAGTCATGTCCATCATCAAGGAAGGAATCAGACTGGACTGGCTTATTATCAGGACTTCATCCAATCATAGGTCTCCAAAGGCAAAAGTTGCAGTAGGTGTTCTTTTTCAATGATGCAGAAGGGGGGTGGGGGAGATGCATTTTCTGCAATTTCCATAGAAAAGACTCTATGGCCACAAAAAGGAAAAAGAAAGAGCTGTGACCTCAATGGAAACGAATTCTTCCAGGAATGAGGTATTTGGGGTTTTGCCCAGAGTATCATGCTGCGAAGGACAATGAGCTGTGTGAGTCCAATTCCTCTTGAGATATTATGTATCTCAACAAATTATCATTATTTTACATAATTATTACTATTCTGAGATGGAGAAAAGATGAGAAATGAAACAATGCAATCCTAAATTTAGTGGGTCTTTTTTTCAAGATTGTCCGGGCAATCTGAAAGTCTTCAGCATTTCCAAACTGAAATACATACTGAGATGAGAATGTAGATTGCCTCTTGGCAGGATGAAAAAAGTAACTGTGAATAATGGTTTTTTTAAAGGCCCTTCCACGGGCTACATAGCATTAACTACAAAATGCATTTCTACTAAGTAGATGGAAGTATAATTCTTTTTCCAGATTGATATTTCTTTTTTAAAAAACAAACAAAATATGAACATTCTTATCAATCGTTAGAAATACTGTTAACAGGAAGAGTCAATGAGTGAGCATATCTGGAACTTTAAGGTATGTTCTGGGCAACTTCATAAAATGGCTGACAATAAAGGACTTGCCTAGTCACAAAATGGATGAACAATGGACACAATAAATCACAAAATTGGCAACTGAAAAGAAAAACTAGAGATGTCCCTTGCCAATGAACTGAATTCACTAGGATTTTACCCTCTCATGTTAATATAATTCCGTTCTCTTTTGGTAGAAGGTGCATTGCTGCCTCCATTATTTTTTAATATTTGAGAACATCTAAAGAACCAATAAGCATGTCTGAAAATAAAGATGCCACCTTGAAATTACAGTAATTTAAGCATGTGATTAATTTTTAATTAGACTATCATACATACATGCACAAATATAAATATATCGTTCAACTCAGATACAGAACCTGTTAAGAAACAAGAGAAATCTCCATAGGCACTATGTTGCCTTTTCATTTTATTGTGGTACTTTTGTGTCAGTCAGGACAAGTCCCTGCAGTTTTTTTGGCAGGATTTCAGAAGTGGTTTGCCATTTTCTCCTTCCTAGGGCTAAGCGCAACTGACTGGCACAAGGTGAAACTTACAGTCTCCCAACTTCTAGTTTGATGTCTTAGCTATTACACCAAACTATCTCTACCATATTGCCTGCTTAAGTATAAAAATTAGTCCAGTATTAGCAAATATTTGTCATGGAACAAGGATGTGAGTTTGTTCAACATGTAATTGTTGAGTAGGATAAAGTATGTGAAGAAAAGATATTCTAGCATAATTCCCACTGTAAATACATAAAGTTACTTCTTTCATAATGGATTTTTGGTCCAATATAGCATAGGTTATTTTATTATATACATTCTGGTATGTGGAAGTTACACATTACTTTGAAACAGAAGTACAATAAATTATAAAAAGAGAGATAAAACGTTATGTTGTATCTCAACAAAGAAGATAGAGAAAAGAATCCTCTCACCCAAAATGTGTTATATTTCATTGAACGTTAATCAATTTTTAATATTCCTCAAAATGCCTCATACTTTTTATTTTCAAGAATCTCGATCAGTGAGATTCTTGAAATAAGGAATTCAATAATGAAGGATACCTTTGTTATGAGATCTCTGGAACGGCTCTGGAAGACTAAATTATTTTGATCTTTTTCCACTGGAATTTGGGCTGGATTATAGTATTGAAATCAGTCAGGTTTATAGATGACCTATGGAAGGGTGATGGTGATGCATCCATTTTAGCCCTCCTGAATTTCTTAAGCGGTTTTTAAAGCCATCAACTATGGTATCCTTCTGGATGGGAATAAAGAATTAAAGGATTGGGGTAGGAGTTATGGTGCTTCTTTTTCCTCAGTGGTTTCCAATCAGCGTCAGTAGGGGAGAAATCAAGCCCTATGCTCCTTTTATATGGGGTGCCTCAGAACTCTGTTCTTTCTCTTCATATTCAATATGTACACAAAGCTGATGAATGAGTTCATTCAGAAGCACGGGGTCAGTACCATCAATATGTTGATGACATACAGGTATATACATCTCTTCCCCATTAAGATGTTAACTCAATGGTTGAAAGTTGTGATGTTTTCTATGGGAGGAATGGGTGGCAATGTAACCTTGATGAGAGCAAATGGCTTCTTCATGACAATTCTGATGGGTGTGACCAACAAATCAGTGGAGATGGTTCCTCCCATCAAATTCAAATATGTAAAAAAAAATATCAACAAGCTATCTATATCAAGAAACTAAGAGCCAGTCTTGTATGTTTCAGAAATTAGAAGGGGGGGGAGATATTTTCTTTTATCATGGAAAAACTTCATGTGTGACTCAAGCGCTACCTTTTTCTCTTCTGACAGATCACTAAAATTGACAGCAGTTCCAGCTGTAGTCCTGGGAGGCATTAATGTAGTCCTGGGAGCCACTGGTGGGCCATGAGAAAAATTTGGTGGATCACAGAGAAATCTCACCCCCAGAGCACCCCCCCCAAAGCAATTAATCCAGGCTGCGCAGAAACACAAGGCTACACTGCCCACATGGCCCACGGGAACCCTCCCCGCCCACTCCGGCAAACTTACCTGCTAAATTGCTATTTTTCCTTTTTCCGACCATCAGTTGTTCTGCTGTGCCTGGAGATTTAGATTAGCTAGGAAGCAGGAAATGGTTGGATTTCTTGCTTTCTAGCTAGTCTTTAGATCTTCGGCTCTACTTTTAAGCACAGACAAACCTCCCTTAGGACTGAAGGTTCTATTATTCAGTGCAGACTCACAGCAAGCAAATTTTATGTGACAGACTGAGTTAGCCAATGGCAGATAGACTGAAAGATTTTGTGAGCAACTCAATCTGCCTGCCTGCTTTGCCTGATTTTGGGTAAAAGTTGCTCTTTTTTTATAAAAAATCAATATTTACATACATGGTATGAGTTAATTTTGTGCGTTTGCTTGTTAGCAAATTTTATGGCTTTGCTTGCAAGCAAATTTTATGTGACAGACTGAGCTAGCCGATGGCAGATAGATAGATCTCTGAATGAATCTGTGATTCTGTGAGCATTTCAATCTGCATGCCTGCTTTGCCTGATTTTGAGTAAAAGTTGCTCTTTTTTATAAAAAATTCAATATTTATATAAATATTTATAATATTTACATACAAGCCATGCCCATCCAGTCACATGACCACCAAATTAGGCCATGCCCAAAGAACTGGTTAGTAGTCCCTGGGATTTAAAATTATGAATTTGGTGGTCCCTGAGGTCCAAAAGGTTGGCGACCCCTGGTCTAAGTCATAGTCACCATGGAAGAAAACCAGTGATTGGAAGGCCAGGGCTATAGTCAAAGGTGATTAAAAGGAGGACATATTTGTGGTCCAACAAGTTTATGTCAGCAGGAAATAAAAAACACTACTGCCACATTGAATCATAAAATGTCAAAGTTATCTAGCCATAAGTATAAAGTATAAAGTTGGAAGGAAAGAAGACATAAAGCTGGAAAGAAAGGAAGACTGCATCAGGAAGACATAAAAACTAAATAATCTGCTTAAAGGAAGATTTATTTATTTATTTATTTATAAAATGTATTGGCTGCCTATCTTATATAGGGTATCTCTGGATAGCTTACAGTTACATATAAGCTAAAATATAAAAAGTTAAAAACAAACATTAAAACCAAAGATACAGGGGAAGGGCGGATGCGGAATGGGGGGAAAGTGGGAAGATATTTCTATAAATGCTTCTATTTTCAGTGTTGCAAACATAATATTTGCAAATATACTTGGATGCTTGATATATAGAAAGGGATGGAAAAGAATAATTGCTGTAACTACAAAATAATTATTTTGCAAAAAATGGTGCAAGACTTTGTACATAATTAAATTGTTATAATGTTGCTTTATATATGATTTAGAAAATCTAAGTTGGGTTACATGATAGTTTTTCATCTCAAAAAATAGTTGATTTTTATCATTTTATATTGTGTCTTAATGCAGAAAAAGTCCCTCAATGCAGTTATTTGCCATTTTTAAAGGATGTCTCTTGGTTCATTCTTTGTTTAAAACAATTCTTAGGATTTGAGCAGCTGCCTACAAGTTTTTTACAAGATGAAAGGCAGAAGCATCCAATACATGTCCATTTTCTGGTCTTTAAGAATCCATAATAAATATTCATAGAAAAATGAAAACAGAGTGTCTTTAGTGTTGCTAAAATTAATCCAGACCCACTGCTACTGCATTGATCTAAGAAGCTGAGCCATCTTCTTGAGGGTAAAAGAAAAAAACAGAAATAAATAGGAAATACAACAGCCTAAAGAAAGTCTAATTGAACTCAATGGTGCTTTCACTGGTTTTTTTTCACTCTTGTGGAAGATACTCATGTTTCACATTGTGAAATGTTTCTTTATAATATATTCTATTAGAAAGACTCTTAAGAAAAAGTTCTTACTGGTAATCACAAGACCCAAATATGAAAAAAACTTGACAGTCTCTATTGTTCATCATATCTATATTCCCCTTGGTGAGATGGATAGAAATCTCTTTGTAATCCTTGGTTGTGAAGTTTAGCTTTGTTATAATAATTGCCCCTGGATTGGAGAACTTTGAAAGATTGTGTACCTTCAACTGTACACTCAGGATACAAAGGTTTAAGTTCATTATGACGTAGTAAAAATTCAATCTTATAAACAACTTTTTCCTAAAAAAAAAAAAAGGAAAAGTTTTCCTAATCAGATCAAATTCCATAATATTAAGAGACTGCGATTACTCCAAGGTTCATAAAAAACTGAGAACATGCCGGAAGAAGGCCTATCTTGAGGTAAATCATCTCTTAACATGGTCCACAATGTCAAATCAGGATACTTGGTGAGAGTTCTGAGCAATAATGCATACAATTATCCATTCATATTTAGTGTGACTGGCTCAGTCATTATACATCCACAGTCCCCATTATCTCTCTGTTCCAATGTGTGATGCACACAAATTTGGATTTATCTGAAGTATTTTCAAAAAGGTATATAATTCCTCCTTTAGTCTACCTCCAAAAGCTCTCTCGGTTTCTTGCACATTTGCTAGGGATATCGACAGGCCAGCAAGCAAGTCAAATAATCCTTGATTAACTTGCATGTAGATTCTGCATATCACTAAGCTGATATGCAATCTCTCAATTTGGCGTGTAATAATTATAAGAAAGAAAAAGTGACAGATTTAGTAGAAAATCTGAAACTTTTTTTTTTAAAGAAAAAAAGCGGCATGAAAGAACTAGTCAAATTCAGAGGCTGCATCTTCTGTTTGGATGAACAATTCATTTCCAGCCTGCCACTAACCATGATACAGGAAAATCTAGCCAGACAGTTTCTGATAACTGAAATCAAAGGGAACATCAAGTTATTAAAAGTACTGTGAGTGACACACTGAAATCGGACACACAGATTTTTTGCATTCTGGCAGAGATTAAAGGGAGCTAGGCAACACAGACAATAAAGGAACAGATAAGTATTATAGACACATCTGTAACTAGACCCTAGCAAATAGCAACACTGAGATCCAAGACAAACCAATACATGAAACTTTTAGAATGTCGGTACAGTAACTCAAAAGACTGAGAAAAAAGGGGCTTTTCCAAGTACTTTAGCTGTGTCCGCACAGAGGACATCACATGCAGACAGGATTCTGAGCCTACACACATTACCCTATGAAAAATAGTTTGCTAATATGCTTACTTTTCATAGTTTCAACTTTTTAAAAAAAAAATTTCTAGCTACTTTATGAAAGCCTATTGCATCGTAGAATATAAAGCAGAGAATCTGGATATGTCTTAATTCACCATATAGACCAAACAAGTCCAACCAGTGGCTTCTCCAAATGCTGTTGAATTTCCAGTTCCCCAAAGCCTAACAGCAAAGGAAAAGGAAAAGTTTACCCATAATCATGGTATTTTGTTATTATTGTAATATGATGCATTTTAATCATACTTTATTTATTTTAGTTGTTTCTGAGTTTTATATTAATTTAAGTCACTTTGGAAAAATCTGGTCTTGAAGACTAATATGTAAATGTAGTAAATTAAAAACTGCTGTTACAACAAGTGTTTATCTACCCACAGACTTTTCATACTTGAAAAACATATAAATAAAAAGGCACATGTTATATGGTGCCTTTTGACTGCAATAATCTCACTTTTGTAGCTGCACGCTAAAGACTAGTCTATTAGCTTGCTAAGGACAAACGAATGAATTATGGTTCGAGCTAGTAAGATGCATTATAACATTGGTATACAGACACTGTACCTTCTAAGCAAACTAAGTTTGGTAATGAAGCATATACAATTCCTAAATATGTACTTCTAGAAAGAATAAATGCAACCTATTTTTTAATGCATGTATATCTTTCAATTGCACCCCATTTGTTGATTACTCCATCCAGCTCTCCAAATATATCTAATCAAGAGTTTCTTTGGGCTTCTCCATGAGTTAGGAATAGATCACACTGCAGAAATTTTCATTCTGCTACTGTAACATAAGGCAGGTGCTGTTTATATCGCCTTCACAAAAGCAGCCATCATTAAAGTTGCACATTAAATACCACATACCCTCTTTAAAATCTGTATATTCATTTTCATAATGCTATGTCTCCAAGTATATTCCTTGCTATCTGATAGTGATATTTAATAGTTTTAAAATTGTACGCTATACTTCTGCATGCATGCACCTCAATCAAGATAATTTAATATTTTAAAAATGCCCTTGCAAACACAGTGATAATACAAATACATTTCTTTAAAAGAGAAGGTTGGATTTTGACCAGTTTCTTAAAACCTGGTAATAGTTTTCTGTCTTTTAAGTATGTTAAAATATATGTAATGACTATTCCATTTATCTAACTTTCAAGTTATGGTTTTTACTGAAAATGTAACTGTCATAATGGAGACACTGTTGGATAATCTTTATGTGTTTATTTTTATATACAATTATGAAAAATATACAATATCATTAAAATATAGAAATACCATTAGGGAGAGTAGTTAATTCTTGGTTGCATATTACACAAGGTCATAATGTGGTTTGGCTTTGGTTTTACACAATACATAAACCCATCAGAAGACATTAGGAAGGAAGGTAGGAAGACAGGAAGGCAAGAAGGAAGGGGAATACATTCCATGATATTTAAAAGAAGTCTTATCCCTATAATGTAAAACAGGGTCCCCGACCCCAGTCCGCCACTGGTCCACAGCTCATTGGCAATTTGGCTGCAAAAGGGCAGACAATGAGGGATGCTCCATTAGCGCTAGCAACATGCACACATGCAAAACTGTCCCCTGCCCCTCACCCCGCCACTGCTGCTGTTACATGGAGCTGGAAAGCTTTGGGACCAGTGATATAAAGGAATTGTTAGAGGACATCTTTTTTTTTCCATTTTCCTATTCTTATCTCACCGGACAATAATATATTTGGTTCTGAGGTTAGTTGATCCTTCTGGAGCATTTATCTTTATAAATTTATTTATTTATATTTAGGAGAAAAATGTTACCCTCAACACTACTCAAAGCTTGGGTCATACATGACACAAGCGTACTTTGATTTAATCTGTTTGTTGAATATGACTGTGCAATGCTTTGGATTCAATTCCAAAAAAGGTGCTTTTGGAGCATGTGGTAGTTTTATCATCACACTTCTCTGTAAATCTTTACAATGTAGATAAACAGCATCAAAATACTGCAATACTCTGTTCTCTATTTTACAAAGACATGGGTGATGATTACTCAGTCCACTTTATAAAGGAACAGGCACAGCTGGAGTAGCAAATGAAACAGATAAAAAACATTCTGGTCCAAGACTGCCACCTGTGCCTCCAGGAAAAAAGCCAGATCCCAGATATTCTTGAACTAAAAACTGATTTATTCATGACAATGAAATTGCATTAGAATATGCAGGCTTCAGATCACATGAGCTGACCGCCTTAATCACTTCCATTTTATCTGAATTCTCTTATACTTTTTCTTATCTACTTCCAAAGAAATGGTGTATTTTATGATAAAAAATGGATTAGATGAAAATTGTTACAGAATTAGATGTAATTAATATTCAAAAGACATCATAATACAAATCCATTCTTTTAAAATTTCATGGCGATGTATCCAAAACAGATGAGGAAACAGATTTTTGAAATCCCAGGAACAAAGCCCTAACTATAAAATAAAATTCCTAATTACTTCTATCAGGAACCAACTGATTAATATCTGTTTCTCTACTAATGCAATTAAGTAATCCAACAACTAATTCATTTCAATTATTACATTCCAAAACAGAAGAAATGCTTTGATAAGAGATTTCCCCAAAAAATGTCCAGTTTTTTTTTCAATTCAGTGCAAATCAACATATTAAGCAATTTTATGTGGACTAGTTCTTTAAATTTTGACTATGTGAATCTATAATTTTAGTGAATAATTTCTGTCATTAATTTGGCTTCATTTGTATGAACAATCTACACACTTTTACCAGGCATCACAGCAGCATGATCTCCGCCATGATGTCATTGTGTATTGTCATTTTCATAGATAACCTATGGTTTCACACAGTTAAAAAAAATACCAAAGCAATAAGAGTGAGAACAACAATTAATATATGTATATTATAGCAATATACCATATAATTTCCTGATCCTTATTCAGCAGTAGCAAAGGAAGAAAGCTAAGAATCCCAAAAATATTCTACAGGTAGAGTACATTTGTCAACTATCTAGGTTATAAATGATAAAAGAAACAAAATTGGCCTTGTTCACATGTAACTTTAAATTATAATTCCATTTTTGGCTTGGTGTGATATGCGAACTTGGCCACCATGATAAGCAATAGTTTAAAAATTCTGGTTTAATATGTTGGAACTTTACCATTGTTTGCGTTTAAAAAGATGTTCATCCACAACCTAATCAGCTGAAGAATTGACTGAACATTTCTATAGGCTTAGTCTTAAAGGTTCTAAGACAGTGGCGGCTAACCCTTTTGGGCTCCTGTGGCAAAAATTGTGTGCGCTTGTATGCTTGCACTCGTGTGCCAGCACCCAGAAGACAATGTGTGCCCCCCCATGTCCCCTACGCCTGCGCGTGTAATCCTCACCCACACCTGTTCCCTTACTGCACTGTGCCTCACAGCTGATTTTTGGCTGGTTTGAGGCCTTTTTTGGCCTCCCAAAGGCTTGAGGAAGGCTTCTGCAAACTTTGCAGGCCGAAAACTAGCCCCGTTTCATCACTGCTGGTATTTTCGGAAAAACAGGAAGTGACAAAACAGGCTAGTTTTCAGCTTGCAAAGCCTTTTGAGGAATCAAGATTTTGGGAGGCTGAAAAAGGCCTCAAACAGGGCGAAAATCAGCTGTGAAGCACGCGCATGCCCAGTGAGGTAAGTTTGCCTGCAGCTTGCATGCCGGCACAAATGGCTCTGCGTGCCATAGGTTCTAAGACAACAGAAGAGCAACAAAAGACACAACGAATGCTAAAAGTTATGCTACAGTTATGCTTCTACTATTCTGAACAGATTAATAGAAAAAGACTCTCTCTACTATTCACTGCATTGCAAACCCAATTGGAGTGAACAAGAACTAAAATCTCATGTTCTTTATCTAAGCTGTAGGATACATTT
Organism: Bungarus multicinctus; assembly: GCA_023653725.1. Taxonomy (NCBI): domain Eukaryota; kingdom Metazoa; phylum Chordata; class Lepidosauria; order Squamata; family Elapidae; genus Bungarus; species Bungarus multicinctus. The sequence goes on from CM042842.1 coordinate 65,211,897, forward strand.
GCAAAATTCACTTCAGAGGACCATCAGTTTAGAAATATAGAAAACTGAAGGCAGAAAAAAATCTAATAGTTCACTGAGTCTGTCCTTTGAGGAATCTTAATGGTTCTTTTTAGTCTGTGATGGACATTTGTTTATCCCAAGCTTGTTTAAACTCAGTTACTGATGATTGACCCATTGTCTCCGCTGCAAGTTGGTTCCAAATTTCCATTTCTTTTTCTTTGAAATGGAACATTATTTGTGAACTTCCCTACTGTCAGTTATGACCCTGTGTTCTTGGTTTTTGCTTAATATTGTACATACTGCCTTCTAGAATCTTATTCACACCCTTATTATATTTAAAGGTTTCAATCATGATCCCCTCCTTTTCCTTCAGTCCTTCAGGCTATACATATTCAGTTCCTCTGAACTCTAATATGTTTTTCCCCCTCAGATCTTGTACCATTTTTTGTTGTTGTTACCCATCTCTGGATCTGCCCAATCTTATCTATGTCTTTTATAAATGAGGTCTCCAGAATTGGGCAAAGTATTCCAAATGGTATCTTCTACTAAAGCTCTATATCAGAGGCCTCCAAACTTGGCAACTTTAATGCTAGCTGGAGAATTCTGGGAGTTGAAGTTCACAAGTCTTAAAGTTGCCAAGTTTGGGGACCCCTGCTCTACATAGTGGATTGGTACTCTCTAGTACTGCATACCAGAATTTTGTTTGTAATTTCTATGTACTATAGAAAGAAGTCTACAAGCACCAGGCTATTATTGTCATAAATCTGAACATTTCTAATGAGATAGTGGAACCTTAGTTGTTCTTCACATTTGGCTTATATGAGTACGGTTAACAGAGATATCATCAACACAAAAGCATCAGTCCTTCAGTTTAGTTCTACACTTTGACAAAAACAACTGTGAGAATTGCTTACTATTGGGACTTGCTTCAAGAAATGTATCGTGCCTAGGCCTCCAAAGGAGGGGGAGAAGCATATAAAAACTGGTTGGTGTGACTGTGGACTCCATTAGGCTTCCAGATGGTTATTTTCACAGAAAGTAGAATTGTTATTCTGTTGTTGCCACTGGGAACATTAAACACCCATCCCATAATAATTATTATCACTGTAAAAGAACTTTCACTTCTTTTCATGCAGAGTTAGAAAAAAAAGATGACATGGCATCTACTAGAGTCAACTTTCAGGCCTCAAATCAAGTGAAACATCCAACCCTACTGTGTTCACCACTGACCACAACAAAGGCTGTGGTTTCTCCCACACTTGCTTTAAATAGATTTAAATTAATGCTATTCATCATTGGATAAAAAGAGAGAAATTTAAAAGTACAGTAATTTGAGAAAGATCAGCCCGGCCAGGGAGATTGGGCAATTTTTATGCTGTTGTGTTTGCTTCATAGCTATAAATGCAATACGTTCCATTCAAAGGCTTTTCTTAAAGTTACACTAGGAACATTCTTTTCTGGACTGATTGGGCCCATCTGCTATTTCAGGATACAGGAAACAGCTTTTAAATCATGTGATATTTCTTTTCTGAAAACACCTGGCAGAATTCTAAGAAATATTAAAACCCTAACATGCCTGTCTTTATTTGTTTCTGTTTTGGAGAAAGCCTAGCCACAGGACTGAATAGGTGCCAACAGTTCATGATATAGCAAATACGACTAAGTTCCACTACTGTTAGGGTTCAAATTAGCATGGATGCTTACCATCTCAATTACAGCACCAGGGAGAATGCAGTTGTCCTCATCTAAATCCTGCTTCTGTCAACTACAGTCACTCACTGCTAATGGTAGAAACAGAATCCTTTGCTTGCCAGAATAGAAGAATATCCCTTTCTATGCAGTTTTAGATCAAGTGTTGCAACCTGGAGTAGAATATAAAATCTGTGGCAGTTAAGATTAAAAACCATGCAAATATTTATAGGTGACTCTTCCAAGACAGAGAGTAAACCTTGCGGAATTCCACTCCGAGTCTGTGAAACTTGAAGGAAAAGCATTATCGCTACAATCCTTCCACAGAATTTTATACAACACTAATTTTCACAGGAAAGACAACAAGAGTCAGAAGTATGAGAGTCCACATCATAAGCATTTTAGCTGCAAGACTATGTTAATTCATCACAAAAACCTTGAGTGTTCAAGAATCAAGAGTGGCTGAAGTGATAATAATGTAAATAACTCTTCTACAATTTGTTCCTACAGCTGTTTTTAGATCTCAAGTTGCCAGAGATGAAGGGACAAGATACCTATAAGTCTCTTTGGGGAGATGATTCTCTGCTATCAGACTCTGCTGAAGTGCTAAACTGCTAAAATCTGAGTATCCTTTTACCTCCCACCAATATCAGTTAAAATGCTGGAAACTTATTGTCCAAACTGGAAGAGAATAAGTGTAATGTAAAAAGCATCTTGCAGCTTTCAACATGCGTATAGGTAGAGTTTTGCATTGGTATAAAGATACACTGAACAAAATATCTTGGAAAAGCTTTACAACTGGGAGACAAACCCAGAGATTAAAAGCCTTCTGCTACAACTTGTTGCTTTTGGTACAACTCAGAAAAATGTGGATACCCTGCTGTCTCATTTATATTAGGATTCCTTATATACGTGGTAAAGCATAATTAGCCAAATATGTAATGTGCAAAGATATATATCCCTATCACAAGGTATGTTTTCGGCAGCAACCAAAAGATTCCACACGTACAACTTCAATTTACAATTGCTTTCCAACTATGTAAAAGATACAAGCACCTCTGCTCACCTGCTCATCAGAATATCATCAATACTTGCTTGCCTGGAACTTATTCAAAATCTTTCTGACTATCATATCATATTTAAAATCATGCGCCTTGGTGATTTATTTATTTAATGTACATACAGAATCCAAACAATGTTGGATACCCAAATAATTTAAGTTCTGATATAGATCATTGAATTACTTGAATCTATGTTCATTACGGCATCTGGTTCAGATATTTAGAATGAAACATATTTAATGTTATAGCTTAAATTTAAAACGAAATATAATTATCTTTACTGTGAGTCACATACAATTCTAAAAGGAATTTCTAATTCATTTGGGGAGAAACTAGAAACCTCTGTGATCTTACACCTGCTTTTTATTAGTTCAGAGCAGGTTCCCAATCTGTTACCTTGGCCATCTGGTTAATCAGAAATCATGTACTATCATTCAAAGGAATAGCAATAATAAGTAGAAACCAAGGGAAATGCTATCTGATATAAACAAAGGGTATTTGTTTTCATTTTATTTATAATAAATAAGTTATTGAACAAGAAAAAGGAACTATTATTTAAAGAGATAAAATAATTAAGAAGAATCCTCAGTCCTACATTGATGTTGAAATAATATGATAAGATTAAAAATATATGATAAAATTAGAATTAGAAATATATGATAAAATAACTGTTTTTCCTGGATGGTATCACGGACTACAAAGACTTGTAACTATTTTATTTGCAACTTACTGTATAAGTATACTTGAAGAAATGCTGCTGCAAAATACAAAATTATCTATTATCAGGATGGGTATAATGAATGTAATTTATATCAGAGGAGTACATTATAAAATTACAAAATCCAAGTCCTGTAATAGTATCCAATATATTTTATTATTGAATATGTATCATCTTATTTCAAATTGAAGACATGATCCCATCTAGACACTGATTTATTTCCAGAACAAAATACATTTTCACCATTATCAAAATTAAATTGGCCTTGTAGCTAGTTTTGATTCAGTACTTAATCGCATTAAAATCTATACAAAACAACCTAATTCAAATGTAAAAGGCCTAGCTTTTTCAATACAGTTTATCATTTCGAAAAATTCCTCCTGAAGTTTTTTTTACTATTTTTTTTTCAAATATAGATTGCATTCTTTAATAAATAAGTAAATTCACTGTGGAATAAGGTCGTGGAGTTTACTTCAGAGTAAAAATTAACAGGCTTGTGCTGTTAAAAGTCATATCCAAAACAAACAATAGACAAAGCCGTGGACTATTGTGTGGCCAACAGGACACAGCTTTGCCTGCAGGAAAAAGGCTAAAAAGGAAAAGAAGAAAAGAAATCCACACAGAAAATCTTTAAACTTTTGCACTGAACCCAATACTTGAGCTAAGAATCACTTTTAACAATGTGATCATGTTAGCTGCCGCAGTAAAAAACAAGGAAGTTCTTGCTTGAGTGCCTCCTAATGAACAAAGGTTAACTTTATCACAAAGGTCAAATGCCTGGTGGCGAAGGTTGTGACCCCAACAACTTAAATGGTGACCTTGCCACGTGCCTAGTATATGGGAGATTCTGATACAGATCATCTGGTTAAAAGACTGGTCATAAATTTCCTGGAGACTTATACTCCCACAAAGAAACAACGTTTGCCACAATCATTTCCAACTTGTCATTTGATACTAGGGAAGCAGAATCAAGATATATATAAATTATATACATACATACATACATACATACATACATACATAGACACACACACACACTTATATATACACATACACAAACACATATATCCCTTTTTTTAGTTAAGGTAGTCACAGGAGTCAGCTTCCCCCCTTTCTGTACTGTAAAATCAGAAGAAACATCTTGAGACCTCCAAGCGGATGACTTATTGTTCACTTTTTTTTTGGATATAAGGAAAATATTTTTAGTTACAAAATTGCATTTTCTTGTTACTACATAGGACCAATATTTTTTGTGATTTAGCCTAGTTGGAATAGAATGGCGTGGCTAAATAATTTTAAGTTAGACTAAAAAACGGTAAAATGTGGGAAAACATGAGATTTTTAAAGCAACCATGGTACATGAACTTTTTTTAAAAAAAGGGACAGCTTGTCTAGAAAAGCTTGACAATTTCCTCAGAAGAGTATGAAGTAATAGTAATAATATACGAATAATATACGAACACAATAGTTTTAATACATATATATGTGACAAAAATCTTACACAATGTGAATTTCTTTCCATTTCTGATAACAAAAGTTTTACCAGATAAAAATGTCGAAGATTTCTGATTTGCTGTTCAATTCTCATTGCATGTAAATCGATGTTTGTATTATTTCTTAATTTTATACTGGCAAATTCCTTACCATAATTAATAAGGTTACCGCCATTTGGAAACATTTGACAACAATGGATGCCTAAGATTTGTGTTAAGTGTTCGCATCTGGTGTAAACTATAAGCTGTCACCTATGCTTGAGTTGGGTGGCTCTATAATTTTTTTAAATAATAAACAAACAAATAAATAAATGTCAGTTTCATTACTACACCTACCTATCCAAGAGAAGTTAGTATGAACCTCATTGGTATTTTGGGGTGACAAAGGATTCTGAGAAATATCAGAATAAAGCAGACTTCAAGTACAAGTAATCCTCGACTTACAACAGTTCATTTAGTGACCAAAGTTACAATGGCACTGAAAAAAGGACATATGACCATTTTTCACCCTTATGACTGCTGCATCATCCCCATACTCACATGATTCACATTCGGATGCTTGGCAATTGACTCACATTTATGACCATTGCAGTGTCTTGGGTCATGTGATCCCCTTTTGGGACATTGATAGTCAATGGGGAAGCCAGATGCTACTAACTTAATAATGGCAGTGATTCACTTAACAACTGAGGCACGAAAAGTCATAAAACGGGCAAAAGTCATAAAACGGGGCAAAATTTATTTAACAAATGTTTCACCTAGCAACAAAAATTTTGGCCTCAATCATGGCCATAAGTACAGGACTACCTGTACAAACTTTCTTCCTCATTTACAAATAATGAATGCCAGTGATATATTGCATATAAGGATAATAGATATGCTTTTCATTCTTTACAGGTGATTACTGAAATATTTTCTAAAACAGGGCATAAAACCTGATGCAATACAAACATGTAATAAACTATGATGTGTTCTAAAAACACTACAAATCTATTTTTATTTATAACAAAACTACAAGTACCACCTGTATTTTATATAGAAACACTGAATTCAAATGATCTAAGTCTTGAATAAATTATACAGTTGAATTGTACAATACCTTTAGTTGATTTTCAAAACAATTGAAAAAGATATTCAAAATGAGAGTTGTTATTCTTCAGTGATAGGAAAGCAGAAGAGTTGTAATTAAAATATTACATTATTCTCTTAACATCTATAATGCAGCAAAGGGTTATATTCAGCCTACTTGTATTCATTGTTTTTTTTCCACTTTGTGCATTTTATTTTTACTAACAATATTATAGCACAGTTATAATTTTAGAAAATATGTTATAGCTTTTTGGCTTTTTTGCAATGTTACCAAATAACAACTTTAAATAACTAAACCAAAGTGAGAAAGGCATAGCATTTAACAAACACTTTCAATGAAATATGAATCCTTTAAAAATCCATTTAAAATTCACATTATACATCAACAAACGTGCAAAAAGAGTTTGCAATATGCCATTAACACCAAATTTATTAAACTTCTATATTTTAAAATCTGTTCTTAATTCATGAATTTTTCCACTCAATACACTATATATAACTATGAACTCTCACGGAAGCCACAATCTATTGTAAACATTTGCACTTAATAAAACACAGTCATTATTACACACACACAAAACACAGATCCCAAATAAAAGTCATAGACTTACAGTATTGGTTTTTTAAAAAATAATCTCTTTATCAATATTTTCAGATGCTTCATTAATGAAAAGTGCATAATAGTTCATATTCAGAGCACACCACTCTGTGTGATTCCATAGTACAAAATCAAAACTATAACTGCACATACCAATTATCACAGTAATACTGGTACATATAAAACCAGTAAAGAGACACAGGCAACTTCACTTTTGTACAAAACCACCTAAAAGCTAACAATATGCCTCATATTTAAAAAAGCTGCGTACAAACACAGATGTATACATTTAACAAATTGAGAAATTTATGTCTTTTCTTCTCCATATCTGAACCAAACTAAATTCTTGGTAAAACTAAATTACAATGAGTTGCTTAGAAATATCACTCTGGTGCTCATGTTAGCCACCAAAAGTCATAAGGTAACAAACTTCCTCAAAGTAGGCTGCAGAAAAATGTATTATTTTGCATTAAGAATAAAAAAAAAACAATGCATATATCCATTTTCCATCATGCAGCGTTGTTAAATTAATAAACCATTCTTTAAAATCGATAATATTCTATTTATATAGAGCAATTACTAAGAACATATTTTTATTTTTCTTCCTTCATTAAGTAGAAATTTCTTTAATCTATATAGCAGCTAGTAAGGTCTCTATTTTTGCCTATTTCTTTTTTAGGTATGCTAACCATTTAACACTTGACTTATATAGCATAAATATTGTTTTCATTTCTTTTCTTCGTGGCCAAATTTACACCAAACTAAAAAAATAATCTAAGAAATACACAACATTCTAGTGCCAAAATTTTCAAAAGGCATTCTAATGAAAATGCTTCAGGTATATTGCACATTAGGCCAATAGTGAAAGACACCGTTCTTTCACAATAACTTTTCTTGAACTACGCTGCAGTTTTACACAATCTATAGCTTCTCTGCTTCTGAGGTCATGCGGACCACCATAGAGATGGAGCAAGCAACACAGTTTAATTAACTTACATGGTCAGGTGCAAGCACGCCTCACACTGGAATAACCATGTGGTTAAGTCCTTGCACAACAAACATATTCAACAGTGGACAACTTTAAATATAGGCACTTACCTGCTGCGTGCACAAAGTATGCCAAATATAAATCGAGTTCCTTAACAGAAACCCCTATGTGATGGGGCTGTACACACAGCCCTGGATTTGAGCACTGTGGGGACTTTACAAGGCGTTCGCCATCAGTACTTTCAAGCGGAATACCTTTAAATAAAATCACCATAACAAGGTCCAACCTCCAGACCTTATCTGCTTGCCGTAAACAGTCAATTCTTCTCATTTTGCCTTTCTGGTCTGGATTGGAAAGAACACAACAAGGAGGTTTTTTCCCTGTCACAGTTAGAACAAAATCTTCCCGATATTCAGGCCTGATGTCTTTCCGAAGCTTTGCCAAAAGTCTGGATGCCCATTTCTGTTTAACCTCAGGTTTTTCGCTTAGCAATTCATCCTTCACCGCTCTTTCTTCCTCTTTTGACATGCGCTTTTCATGTTTTTTAAAGTATTTTCGTTTCCGAGCTTGTAAGTTGAACCATGTGTACGCAAATGCTCGGACATGGGGAAGAAGTGCTTCAATGAAGGGATGAAATTCATCCTGAAAATAATCAAAGTGGAGAGAAAAAATTACCACAAGGAAAAGGTGTGAAGGTTTTTATGTCTTCTGAACTGGTTACTGTAACTTACAACTAGGCCAATAACAGAGCAACATCTATATTATGTACAGACATAAATGTTTCTACATTCTGATAACAAAGGAAGAAAATCTCTAAAATATATCATGCAATCAACTTTCTGCTGTCACTCAGTCCCACATATCAAGTGCTGAAAATATTTTGCCATAACAGTGTAAATCGTATTTGCTAAAACAAGCAAGTTCAATAAAACTCATGGCACTTTGCAGCAAATGTTATTTTGGGTCAGAAAGGTGAGACTCTAAGCTTTAAACAGCTGACTTTACAATAGTCAGTTGTTTAAAGTCAATAGGGTAACTCCAGAATCAATTATTTCAAGTCTGCGACAAGACCACTGTAATTTTCATCCATTTTTTTTCAAAAAGGAAGAGGTATATTCTTTTGCTTTTTTCCTGACCCTCTTGTGAATGATGTGACCAGCTTCCTATATGCTTGGCAAAAATTGTAACTTTTGAAAGTCTCAACATGATCAGCCAATTACCATCTGATATATGATAAAAATATTTTTTAATTTAAGGTTGAATGTGTGAATGTAATACAATAGAATGCTAAATAAAGTGGAATATATAAAAAGAATTTCACACCCACAAAAAATAATAATTTCCACACACAATAACATATAAATCTTTCGACTAAGCTTTCTGATCTTTATTTAGCAAACAATAATAGTATAGAACATATTATGGCTTTAATACATTCTAAGCCACAAATATTTGAAGAAAAAAATGAGAAACAGAACTGAAAGGTAGTGCATCTTAAAATGCATTATGTATGTATGCATGTATACAAGGGCTTCTACCCTTTTTAAAAATATTATGTAGACAATAGTTGCTAATGAGAGCATTATCTACCTTTTCACGTCTTTTATGTGAATTTTTCTTTTTATAAAACCAAAAAGGGATTTTAAACATTTTTCCAATGTCTGTCGTATAGTAAGAAAGATTGTATTATAAATATTTAAATAAATAAAGTATCCTTCAATGCTATAAAACGCCACTTGAAATTAGTAATAGTGCCCATTATTGATACAAATGCAGTTAGTTACAAAACCATATATAGAAAATGTGCAATGTAAAACTATGATCCATGAAATGCACTATTTTAAAATATTAGGAGGTCTCTTGCCGAATTTGAGCTTTCTTTGTAAGAAGAGGAAGCGCTGTTGGCATACTAGAAGACAACATGGTCTTCCTCTTGTTCCTAGAAGTATGTGTCCTTCAATACTGAATATCTACTGTGCAAATGTATACATGCCTATTCAAAAGGAAGTCCTTGTGAATTCATTGAGACTTACTTCCCCTAAGAATGAATAAGATGGATGTTTAAATTTCTCAATTTATGTAATTCAGAAAACTAATCAATTCTTAAAATAATTTGATGGGTATTTTTTTAAAGGGTATTTTTACGTAATGCTACAAAAATGTCTAAAATTCTTTGATCAAATACAAGAAATTTCAGAACCAAAAGGTCAGAGATAAGAGAATGCAATAAATGAGCCAGTTGGCTCTTGTGCTATCTTGTAAAAATAATTACCCGCTTTCTACCATCGTAATGAAAATATTGAGTTGAATTAATTTTCTGCAGTAAATATTTTTCAAAATAATATAAGTAGATTAAGTGTATTGCCTGATTTTGAAGGAAAAGATGACTTAATATTTATACCATTTAATAGATGATTACATGTAACAAAGAAATAATTTACATAAATCCCATGAAAAAAAACTAGAAAAATATTATATTGATAATTAAGTAGCTATATTTTCATAAATTTACTCTCAAATCCAAGATAGCCACAAACCAGAGCTGCAACTAAAATAATTATGCATAGAACAGAAAATGTTAAGGCCTTTCTCACGTGCATACAATCGCCAACAATACCAAAAAGAGAGAGAGATTTGGGAATGCTTACCCTTCTATGCCATACATCTGTAAAATTACCCATCCTAAAGTAAAAGATTACTACAAATCTTTGTGCTTTCTTAAATGCATCTCGACTTTATTTTAAAAACTTTTTTACCATTTATTAACTATACATAGAGGCTCACATTTTGAAATAATGTTATTGTATAATGAAATCCAGCAATGCTATTATACACAATTGAAAAAAGAAGACAATAGCTTAAAAAGCTACCTAAAATATTCAAAATCTACCAAATGAGTTTCTCGTAATGATATAATTAAAGAGATCCCCCATTGCTGATATAAGTAATGCTATCCAGATTGGGTTCCGTCAAACCATGTATGAAAGATCAATTGTTCAAGAAGGATCTGTTTACTCTATAATACATTATCTTTAAAAAAAAATAAGGAATATTATTATATATATTCACAACTAAAACAAATTATTGCTTTCCAGGTTTGCCAGAAAATTTAAGAACATTTAGATGTGAGTCAGAATTACTTAAAAATGAAAAGTAACAACTACCACCAAAAAAAGAAAAAAGACAGGTACGTATGGTTTTCTTTTTAAAATTAAAATTATAAGTAAAAGTTCTATAACATTAAACGAAGAATTTTAGGATTATTTTTTATATCACATGATCCCATTTATATCTTCCAGATTGTCAGAAGAGGAAAATAACAAAAGTGAATTTATAATACTTTTTATGGTTCACAGCTATAAGTTCTTAATAACAATGCCATAGCTATACAAATACATTTGAATTATTTAACAAAAATCTTAACATATATTTGAACATGGTATAACAACATTGAAGCCATATTTAAGAAAAACATAGCATAGCAGTATTTAGAAATAATTCACTGATCTGCTCCATTTGAAACTTTGCCAGATTTATAAACTTTCACAGCATTAATATTTCCATTGTCCTAAATCTACATAATAATCTGTACGTCTAGGATAAGCTGTTAAAATATAGCCAAAACAGTATATAATAAACAGCATATAGGTAATTTCCCCTATATTACAAGGTAAATGTAGAGATCCCTTTATCATATTCTAATCTTCCAGTATTGTGAATGGGTGTTTAAACAACATGTTAAGCTAAGCCTTTCTTAATTTTCAAATCTTTTGGTCCAAAGCAATCAGGTGTCATGTATACAACTTTTTGAACAGATTCTATAAAAATGTCTCTGAGTCTCTAAACATTTCCAAACTTACTATGAGACTGGAAAGCAACATGCCACAAAGTAACTCTTAGGTTAAGGACCAAGGTGCAAAAAATATATCTGGAAACTTATGTGTAGCAAGGCCTAATAAAAGACCCCTCCCCCTTGTGGGAGATGGGAACTGAGGACATTTTATTGGTGTTTAAAATAAAAAATATATTATCTATTTTAAGAAAGTAAACAAGCAGAAAATAGATTTGACTTGAGTTTTCTGTGAGAGATAAAACTTCTGAAAAAGTTGGCTTTGAAAAATTCATGCTCAAAATGTAGTAGCAGTTATCTTCTACCAATAATCAATGTAGTCAATAAAGTTTAATGGCATTGTGTAGTACTTTTGATTTGATATGTTGTTATAAATAAATGCATTCTTTGGCTCTAGGTGACAGCTTTCAAGAATCATTGGGCACAATTTTTCCAAGTTATTCATTCCTAAATTTCTACTGGGTCATTTGAAACATGTATTGTTCATTCTTCCTTCTTTCTGGTGTTTTAAAGGTGTTCAAAGTGTTCAATTCCAAACCACCCTTTTCATCACCATTTAGAAACTAAAGTATACAAGTGCTTTGTTTTTTTTTCTGTGGGGGCAGAAGTGCTGAAATGGCAATGGAAGAAACTACACAATTTCCTTAGGAACTTTTCCGGTTTCACTGTTCAGAATGGGAAACACCAAAGATCTAACCAAGATTATCAATTAGAAAAAAGGGGGCCGAGCAATGTAATTTGCTAAAACCATCAGAAGTGCAACCTATTTTTCTGATTTTAAATCGTGGCAACTCAACTCAAAAGGAGCATGGATGGGGGTAGGGTGGGAATGTTGCCAAAAAATCTGGCGCTGCATGAGAGTTTTCTTGAGGGGGGGGAAGCACTGGGGGGGGGGGGGTTGTGTAGGGAGTTAGAAAAGTTGCCGAACTCCTAAAGTTCGCAGTTTCCCAGAAGGATCTGCCTGGGTAGTATTTAGGCGTCATCCGCACAACTCTTCAAATTTCAAAGTAATGCAATCAGGAGATCTGGGGAGGCGCGAAGTGGGCTGGAGACCCACTTGGAATGGTTTGTAATCCACGAGGAACTTCGCTCAGATGCAAACAAAAGGAACCCAGCAACTTTCTCCAAACAGCAACTCCCTTCCCCGCCTCTTTCTTTCCCCGGGCAGGACATTACAACCAACCTAACTTCCCAAAGGAAACAACCCCAGGCAAACATGACACCCGAGCAAGTGACAAGCGTTAGAGGCAGCCAGGAGGGCAGCTCTGACTGGGGATAGATAGCCCTGGCTCAACCGCCTTGCGAGAGGCTGCTGGAGACTCCGAAGATCCCGAACTGGGCCGTGCAGGAGAGTAACGGAACGGATTGCAGAACTGCGGCCGCTGCAGCTAGCGCGGTGCGCAATGTGGATTCCCTTAAAGCTCTTAAGTTCTCCATCAAAGCGCGACGCAACGTACGGGAGGGAAAGTTAGAGGCTTAGGTGCAATGCATCTCTCCAGACCTCCGGTTCCGACGAGGACCGGAGCACAAGTGGCGTGCCGCGTACGGGCATAGGCAGAGCCCCAAGGCTGCCGAACACATTACACATTTTATACTCAACACAAAAGTGTGCGAGGGACTTTATGGAGAAAAAGCAATGCAGCTCCAGCAGTCCGGGAGGCGGGGAAAAGAATACACGCAGCACGCAATTACTTAATGCTACACTTTAAAAACAACACACAAAGCATCTAATTGTATCTGGGTTGCGTTTGTTCCACGTTCGTCCGCTTCGGAAGCACAAACAGTAAGTATTGATTTCAGATGACCAAGCATGTAATGGGTTGCGAGGCTGCTAAACACGTGCATATCGTCCTAAACACCCACATACGCAGACATCCACACCGCATTTCGGTACGAACCCTCCCCACTGCCGAGAGACACCCGGTTTCTCCAACACACACACAAAAAAAACCCTCGCATATTCCCATATTAATTAAATAAAAACCTTAATAACAAGGCGCCATTAGCCATGTGTCTATACAAATGGCCGAGCCAGAGCAAGAATGTAACCTCGCGGAAAAGAAAGTTACTTTCCGCAAGCTGGATCTCACCCTCCCGCCCTCGACGCGCCCCCCCACCACCCCCGGCAAAGCTCAGACGAACCTCCCGCAACCCCCCCTCCGCCATTACCCTCCCCCCGATTGAATCCGAAGAGCTTCTTACCTGGGTAAGGCAGAGAGGAGAGTACATGATTGCTGTGGGGAGGGGGGGGTTGTGGCTTGGAGGTGTGTGAGTGAGAGGGGAAGAGAGAGAGGGAGAGAGAGGGAAGGAGAAAGAGAGAAGGGGAGGGAGAGGAATAGAGAGAGGGAGAGAGAGGGAGAGAGAGAGAAGAAAAAAAAAAAGAAAGGGGGAAGAACCGAGCCTGCTTCTTGCTTTCACATTTCCAACTCTGCTAAACTGCAGCCAGCGCTGATCAGCTCCATGAGCTGAACTTTAACCCCGCCTAGAGTTTCCCTACACTACACACTATACATGTCTACTGTACCCAGGCGTTAAAGGCATAGTGCACACTTCCCCCCACCCTCCCCACGCTTCCAGCGACAGCGGCAGCAGAAAGCCTCGGGCTCCAGCTTCTCCGGGTGCCTGCCAGCGTGCCTCCAGCCAGCTTCTGCTCCGCTCTGCACCGCTCCACAGCAGCAGCAGCAGCAGCTCGCTCGCTCGCTCGCTGCCTTGCCCGGGGGAGGGGGGCTGCAGTGCTACTGCTCGGCCAGCCCTCCCTATCCCAGATCCCCGTGCTCAGTGCATTACTGGGAACGCAATTAGGAGCCGCTTGCATGTCGGGCTCCCGAGCGGCTATAGGCTATGCAGGATGTGCTTAAGCAACCAAAACTTCTTTTTGGCATTTCGGTCTCTCTCGCCCACCCACCCCCGACTCCCATGCGCACACACGTCTTTTTTTTTTTTTTTTCCCTCATTCTTCTCTTTCCGAAGAATTCCGAACCAAACTTTCTTACCGCTCATCTCCTGCAAAGAGAGATTTTCTGCCCGGAAAGAATCGTACATAATAAGCCGGGTGGTTGCAATATCTTTCCAGAGTATTCAGCTCACTATATATAGGTATATACTCTTAAAAACGTATACAATTCTAAATAGGTGCTATCTTGAACGCACTCCTCCAAGTATCAAAATTGTGTTCTTTAAGTACAGAAAACTGCATTTCCCCACAAGAACTTTCTGCCTAAGTGAAATTCTTTGGAGTGTTAAAGATTATTTCCTTTTAATAATAACAATAAAGATGATAATGCATTTACCTACAAATGCTGACATTCATCAATCTGTATGGCTCATTTGACAAAAGATCGTGGTAAAGAAAAAGGATCCCAATGAGGAGCTCAGCACCATACTTTCCATGAATGCCCATGCTTGTTTGTTTCTACTTTGAAAAACGTTAAAGCTTTGCTGCTTTTACTAACAATGCAGAACTTAATGGCTGCATTGCAACCCACAAGAAGAAAGCATCAGTATTTACTACTTAAAAATGATTAAATTACGAATCCAGCCTTCCATCCTTTATTTATCATAATGCATTGTTCTGGCACAAGAAAAGCTTTGGTTTTGGGGGTTTGGAAAATTGCCAGCAAGCTAGCATTTTCTTGCCCTGAGCTTTATATTTTCTTTCCAGTCTTACTAAATCTACTAAGTGGAGTCCTTTCTGATCTTCTTTCCATTTCCCCAAAAAACCAGCAACCTTCAGACACTTGACAGATTCATAACCATTCATTAAAAAAAGGAGAAGAGGATACCACAAGACATACCACATTCTGCTTGCCAGCCTTCCTTTATGGAGCTTAGATTTAGGCGCCTCAAAAGTTTAAAATGTTACAGACTTTTTTTTTTTAAGGGCAGGAAAACTTTTAAAAGTCTATCCAGGGGATAAGGCCTATGTTACTATATTACTTGATTCTTTTTGAATGTATCACTCAAATCTTTTTTATCATTTGTAAGCTGCAGAGAGTTGATTTCAGTGAAGGCTCCATTCCAAGCTTCTTAATTAAAAAATAAAAGAGTGGCCAAGATATCTTTGATTAACATAAAGCCATGGAAAGAAATTTAATGGGATTTCTTCATTTTCCAAGTTTCCTGGGCAGGATTTTCTGGTTGACAAAACTTGCTTAGAGCAAAAACACTGAGGAAAAACAACTCAAATACCATGAAAATACCATTTTTATATGCTCCAAATGTGGTTTGCCCTCTTTTTTTCATCCTTCTCTGAACTCAAGAGAGCTTGCTGGTCCAGAGAACATTTTCCTTTCTTCTGCTGTGTATCCCCAGAGGTAGATTAGGTGTAGTTCCTGCTGCTTGCCACAACCAACCCAGCTTAAGGCTATTCACAGTCCCTACATCAGGCACTACTCACAGGTTTTGGCATGTGTGGGACACTACAGCCACAAATACTTCCAAAGCGGTGTCTGTGGTGGCAAGGGGAAGCTGAAACCTTTCCCCATGGCAGTAAATGTGCCCCATTGGTTAGCCACAGACTGACAGCTTGGCACCAGTTGCCAGACCTTTCCTGATAGCAGTCCAGTAGTTGTGTGAAAAGGCAGGCAAGTTAAGTAAGGCACCGGGTTTAATGAGACCACTGAGCTTATTTTGTTGAGCAAGAGACCACAAAAACTATTTTTTTTAATGGTTTGATATCTTTTTTCCCCCGGGGTGGGCTGGGTGTGGGGAGGGGGAGACTGATAACATTCCTGTTTTCTATTGTGGGTGTCCATTTCACAAACTCTTCCTCTTTCCCCACATTAAATATCCCACCTCCTTCCTGATCATTCTGTGGAACTTGCCAAATATTTATTTATTTATGCTCCAATTTTCTCCTAACGGAGGAAGAAGAAAGGGGTCAAAGAAGGAATTGGCGATGGAAGCAGGATCGAACCCCTGGCTGTCCTTCCCTCGCTGGCAAGCGGTTTTTGCCCTACGACTTCCAGCTCTTTGTGGTTAGCAATATTATCTTAAGTAACTTTTGGCGCCCTTCGTAAGACTTTTGGACGCGGGATGCTGGTTTGCGCCCTCTAGGCAGACGTTGCATCCAAGTTCAGCGCCGAGCCGTTCACATCCGCTCCCTCCTCGTCTTCCTCTCCCCCGCCCGCAAAACCTACACAAAAATGCCCTCAGAGGAGCGTGCTCTCCCTCCCTCTTCCTCACACACACCACACACACACACACCAATACAGTGGAGCTAGTGAAAAATCGAGGAGGGGGAGGCACAAATAATAAAATCTTTTTTTCCCCAGCCCCCAAAGGAGGCAGAGAGGTACAAAAAAAGAGAACCGTACGAGATCTTTCTCCGGGAACGTTTCTCTCGCGGAGGGTGGAGGGAAAAACCTCAAAACCCTAAATGTGGGTGCGCGCGTTTACGTGGGTCTGCCTAAAAGCTTGGAAAGCCAAAGGAGGCCAAAGTAGGAGAGCTCTCCATTACAAACCCAGGACAAAAATCTCACTCGAGCCAGCACGTCTCCCTTGAAAATGGGAAGTTTTGAAAAGCGCTATAGGCTGCTACCGTGAAATGGTATATGTCTCTGTGAAAAGACTTTCTGCCATGATCCCTGCTATCCATATTGTACCTGGCACGCTGCCCGGCATTGCATTTACAATGTTTTATTTGCAGAAACTTTTACCTCGCCAGCCTCTGTGAAATCCTCTTAGATATATAAATTACGTCGCGAAGGGTTCACTTATACAGACCATCTTGAATATATATTAAGGAGAAGCTTAACGGGAAATTGCATTAATATGATTTAAAAACTCGAGGCTGGGATGTTTGAAACCACTTCCTTGAGATGAGTTGGTCCGCCGAAAAGGAAGCTACTCCAGAGTAGGATGACTTCAAAGTCAGAATTAATGGTGGATTTTAACACCGTTCCCCCCCCCCACACCTTCTCCACCCCATAAATTTTATTTTAAAACTTCCAGGTCCTTGTACAGTATGCAAACCGACTCACATTAAAAAAAAAAAACTCTCCTAGGGCCAAGGAGACAATATATTGTACCACATAGGTACAACTCTCTTGTGTCAGTTTAGCACAAATACCCAGGACTTCAGTGGGACTTTGGTCCGACTAAATTTTCAACCTTGAGGATTCTATCAGCCATCAAGCATGTCCCAAAAAATGTGTGCAGAGTCTGCCTATACACCACTGAACCAGGCAATTTTTTTCTCAGAGGCTCCTGCCGAAAGCCAAGCTGAGTTCAAGGATACCTTTCCTTAGGTAGCTTTCAAGATTTGCATCAAAATAAGGGGTCTGGATCTTATTTCCAAGGGCAGGAATAGACTTCAATTTGGTTTCTCTTAGACAATGGGATTCTGGAACAATAGGACCAGATTTCCAACTAGTTGGGTACAAATCTCCTTACATTCCCTCCAGCACTGGACAGGAGAAACCATACAGTACCTATTCATGTTCACTTGCACATCCATCTTCACATCCACTCATTTTTCCCAGTAGTTTACAAGATTACCCTTTCCATTTTTTTTGACACCCACTTTTTCTGCCCCAAGATTTAAACTAGATGCAAGTGTGTGTATCGCATTGGAAAATAACAAGAGTTAAGGGTCCGTGTGAGGCTGGACAGTGCTATTATTGCTTCAATGAAAAATTGGAAAACGTCTCCCCAATGCATGCATATAGGATAATAACCACTAAGACCATGTTAACTCAGGTGTTGAGCAAAGGTCCTGATTCACTCCTGATTATACTTCCTCCCAGAAATCAGAGTCAGAGTGTCATAATTCCGTGTAAACAGGCTGCACATATGATGCTATCAGTACAATCATGGATTCATAGTATCATAGACCTGAGCACTCAGAACAAAGTTGGAGGTTACAACAGGCACTGAAAAGTGTCTTATGACTATTTTTCATATTTATGTAGCATCTCCATGGCCATGACATCCAAATTGGGATGCTTGACAACTGACTCACATTTATGACGGTTGCAGTGTGCTGGGGTCATGTGGTCCCCTTTTGCAACTTTCTGATCAGTGAAGTCAATGGGGAAACCAGATGCACTACAAATGTAACAAAGGCAGTGCTTCACTTAACAAATGTGCTCAGGAAGTTGTAAAATGGGACAAAACTCAACAAATGTCCCGCTTAACAACAGAAATTTTCGGCTCAATTGTGGTCATAAGTTGAGGATTACCTGCACAAGCTTTTAAGTATAATAATGCACAAGGAGCGGGGTGGGTGTGGGTTAGTCATATCAAGAATTATACTCCATTGACACCTACTGTAAAGTACAAGGCGAGTGGAATAAGTCCACTCCCTCAAGTGATGCTCTGGCATGTAATGCAGCTCAGTATTTTCTCTAGGAAAAATAATCCATCCTCTTTTTAATTAAGGATTCTTGAATACCCAAATAGTTGTATGTATGGACTCGACCATTTTTAGCTAACCCTCCCTCTCCCCGAATGGAAAAGAAACTTCAGAAAATACGGAGGAGGGTTACAACTAACTTCGCTCTCTCTCTCTCTCTCTCTCTCTCTCTCTCTCTACCACCCCACACCTTCGCCCACTTGGAATATTTCGAACGTTACCACATCCAAGCTGCTCTCTGATTGGATCGCGCTGGAGTCCATCACAAAGCTTTACTACATTGATTAGAGAACGCGCTTGTCAATTACATCCCAAGTCTAGACACTTCCTTTTGTGCTAGCCTGGCTGCCGATCCCAGACGTCTTTTAACAGAGCACGTACTTTTCGGGGAGGGGGTGAGGGGCGGGGGCAACGAGCAAGCGCTATGAAGCAAAGTGCGGGGTGGGGGAGAGGAAATCTGTCAAGCTCAGCGGTTTTCCTAAATCGCTGGAAGGGGGGGGCGGAAACGCTAGTGCATAGACAAACCCACCCACCCTGCCGCTCTCCTCTGCATAGTGCACAGAGTACACGTTATTTTGTAGCAATCGAAAAAAGGTCACAATTTAAGCAAACATCCGCAATATAATAACCATTACAAACTCGTGACACTGTACTGTACCGTGTTGCTTTCCTATTTTTTTTTCATTAAGGGAAGACTAAAAGTCCCTTGTATAGAATATAGAAGTATTAGAAGAAGAAGAAAAGTATAGGGAGAAAAAATACGTGAGAAACTTTTAAAACAGAACGAGAGGATTGACTTCGTGGGTTGGCACAGGGGTCTCTATTGGTTTGTTTATTTTTTCCTCACCGTGGAATGGTGAAAACTTGGAATGGCTCATGCTTAAAGACTTTTTTTTAATGCATATACCTAATTAACACTTTCATGGGCAAGGATATATATATATATACACACGCACGCACACACACACGGGCAAGCTTCTGCGTGTGTGTGTGTATATATATAATAGTTTTCTAAATATCACACACACACACACACACACACATTTATAAACATCAGAGAGGCAGTGACGCATTCTGGGCTAGCTTCTGTGTCTTGGGAAGGCGACCCATCCTCAAGGGAATTAGCTGGGTTTTTCAGATACTCCGGCTTCTCTCCGGTTGGCGACTCGTGTTAAGACTTTGCAGAACTTGCGGTCGATTGAGACCTCCCCCCACTATCCCCAGCCGCCAGCGCGTGGATTTCCGCAATGGCTCTGCAATTTGCATAGGAACCCCCTTCCTCCCCACCACATGCACAGCCTCGGAGGAGGTTTGTTCTCACGGAGCCCCGAGCGCTGGGCCAATCGCCGCCGCCGCCGTCGGCGGAATTCCTTTCAGGCTGCCCGGACTGCGCTGCCAACGGTCTCTAGGCCCAATTCCAAGCTTCGCAGAGACAGCGGCAACAGGAGCAGGAAGCAAGGAGAAAAGGAGAAACGCTCTTTATGCTCAGTGCGAGTCCTTTCTGAATGAATGGGAAGGGGAGAAGGGAGGGGGGAAGACGACTGTGTGTGTGTGTGTGTATCTCGGTGCGTGCCACGGAACGGAATTCTCCCGCCCAAGCCTGAGAGATTAATAATGCACGTGCGAGCGCGATCTTGGCACGTTCAACTTGCCTCCCTCAGAATTGCTCTTCAACAAATGGTTTGCCAGGGAAAAGAATCCACCTTGAACTTTTGCACTCTTGAGTGAAAGTGCCGCTCGTCCCCGTCCCCACCCCTCAACCCTGATGTCACCCGACCCTGGCCCGTTTCTCATGCATCCCTTCCGATGACCTCTGAATGGGGCTGCAACTCCCATGGTTGGTCGGTGGAATCTTGGGGCTTTCCTAGTTTCGGCCTGTCACCCCCTGGTGGACGTCGTGGGCCAGTCGTGGCGCGGCCGGAGGGATTGGGGGCAGAGGTGGCCTTTCTTCCAAGGCCCTTTCTTACAGTATGTCCCTCTCCTTATTGCAAACTCAGCTGAATAAAGTAAAAAAAAAAGTCAGGAAAGGATAAAGCAGCACTTTCCTTTGTAGAGATAAAGAATGTGGGCTCTCCAGTTTGTTATTTTTAACCTGCCTTTATTGGGTTTTTTAAAAAAATAAATAACTCAAGGCAGCCAGCATACCTAATATAGATACTTCTCGAGTTACGACTGCAGTTGACCCCAAAATTGAGCCAAAGAAAAGCAGTTAAGTGAGTTTTGCTGCATTTTACAACCTTTTCTGCCACAGTTATTAAGTGAATCATTGCTGTTCTTAAGTGAATTGTGTCATTAAGCAAATCTGGCTTCCCTATTGACTTTGCTTGTGGGAAACCAGCTGGGAAGGTTACTAATGGTAATCACATGACCCCATGCCAGTTGCCAGGCACCTGAATTTTGTCATGTTGCCATAGGAATGTTACAGCAGTCACAAGTGGCCATCTTTTTTTTCAGTGCTCTCATAGCTTCAAATGGTCACTAAATGAATAATTGTAAGTCCAGGATGGCCTGTATTCTTTCCTCCCCTGTGTTTTCCACAATAATCCTGTGAGGTAGGTTAGGCTGAAAGAGAATGAATGGCTACAGTGACTCAGTGAGCTAAGGTGAAATAGATCTAAGGTGGAACCTCATTCCTAAGGTGGAACTAGAACTCACAGTCTCCTGGTTTGTAGCTTGGTGCCTTATTCTGTTTATTGCATTGTAGTGGTGTTGAGGACAATGTTTATTTATTTGTATGTGAGTTGGGCTTGTGAGAAGAGGGGAGCTGAGGGAGAAAGACTGACCCCAGATTACCCAGCTGGCTTCTGTGGCTAAGGAAGGATTTGAACTCATGTTCTTCCAGTTTCTAGCACGGTGCCTTAACCACTAGATTGAACTGGCCTAGACATTCCTGACATTCTACTTTTTCAAAGTTCCCCAAATCTGGCAAAGCAATACTGTATCCAGCTCTTTAGAGAGAGCAGCATAGTTAGGGCTAGAGACTGACCAGGAAATGGAAAGGAATCAGCGTGCTTGTCATAAGCTTTATAACGACCTGCCGTAGTCTAGGTCACCTGAATTCCCTTCCCACGCAATGTATACACTTGGTTAACGTGTAAAAAATTGTACCCCCCTTGTGACTGTCACTGAATACAGACCGGTTAAGAGGGAAAACATTGCTTTAATATTGATGCAGCTAAGGAAGGTTAATCTTTTTTTCATCCTTGGTCTGTGGCAAAAAAAAAAAAAACTGTTGCCAAGCAAGTCTGTACAGTATTGTGTTTGGATACAAGTGGGAAGGCACAGGTCTCATTCTACCTGAATCAGTTATTTGTTCTCCCAGTTCATTGGCATGAATTCTTTTGAGTGAAGTGGAATTACCAAGCACAATTTTAATGGTAAATACCGCAGCGTTTCTCAACCTCAACAATGATAAGCTGTGTGGACTTCAACTCCCAGAATTCCCCAGTCCACACAAAGTTGCTAAGATTGAGAAACATTGCAATAAATGTTTACATATTTTGCATACTTACTTGGAAGTAAACAAGGCAAGCACATAATTCATTGCAACAAATGTCTTGAGACATACTCTTCATTATGCAACTCAGTCTCAGACTAAATTGCAAAAGAATAGTGCCATTAAAATAATTGATTCTGTGCAATAATTTTGCATTGCATTTTGTGTTAAAATTATAAATGCTACATTTATCATGTGTTGTTTTGTATTGTTCCTTGTTTTTAAATGTTTTTAACTATTTGTAAATTGCAGAATCCCTGGAAGCCAGGGAGTGATATAAGTATAATAAATTAGTACTGTTATTATTAGCTAAGACCAACCAAGTGTTGAAACCTATGTGGCTGTGCCAATTTTAATTTTGTCAGTAAGGCAAACTATAGAAAAATATAAAACTTTATTCATCGTTGACCATGCTAATTGGGATAAAGCTAGTGTCCAGTAACATGTTGTGACCTAAACATTCTCCACCCCATGTAAACATTGTGATGGAATAATATTGTTGTGAATTATATTGAAAAGATTCACTGGTAATGAATGCAATTCACAAAACCAGAAATCGAAATATGGGGGAAAGAATTCTGTGCACCTCTTGCTTTGCTTTGCGTGTTGTTTTTGTTCTAAGTTTATGAGATATCCTTTTTGAAGGCTTCTCTCAACCACATTAACCATTAATTTTTGATATTAAATAAAACGTGCATCAATTTTAAGGATGAAGACAACATGCTTGATATCAGCTGGCTGTTTGACCATTTTTCTTCATCGGTTATTGCACATAATAGCATGGGAGTGTTCAGCTAAACCAAGGAGTAGTTCTAACTTCATTAATAAGATTATATTGCATTCCTTCCTAAAAATGAGTCTAGAAAACTTGTGCAGTTATAAGTCTGTGACCCGAATCCCACTCCTGAGCAAACTGCTTGAATGAGTATCTAAGTTAAGTTTGTGTAAAGTTGTGAACCTAATTTTCTGGTGCTTCTGATGATACCTGAATGATCATCCATAGAACCTAGCACTAGGGAATTCCTCTCAATTCCATAGTATTCCACAAAAGTCATTTAATTCCCCTCCCCCTATGAAATATTTACTTAGAACCACTAATTGTGACAGTTTAGAGATTTAGAATAAAGCATTAATATCCTGATATGTATCTATATCTGATATCGGCATCTATGTGCCGACTGGTGACCCCGAGGAATAGGGCCTTCTCTATGGAAGCGTCTGCCCTCTGGAATGGGTTGCCTCCGGAGTTACGTACAGCCACGGACCTGGGGACCTTCAGGCGTGCCTTGAAAACCTGGCTTTTTGACCAGGCCGGCTTGGGCTGATTTTAGATTGGGTATTTTAATTTTTAGGGTTTTAGGAAGGGGTTTTAATTATTTTCAGCCAGGGCCTTTAGTTTAATTTAGTTTTAACTTTTATATATTTATTGTTTTAATTGTATGGCTGTGCACCGCTCCGAGTCCTTCGGGAGAGGAGTGGTATATAAATATTATTATTATTATTATTATTATTATTATTATTATTATTATTATTATTATTTCTTTTCATCAAATTCCTTATTGGCCTAAATGAGTGGTATTCAACCAATTCTGGGCAGGGTGGAGTATTTCTCTACCTACTCAAGTTTGGACACTGAATAATTTTCTAGGTTGAGCTTTGTTGTTAGAAACAGGAGCTTCTTCGTAGCAAAACACACTTTTTAACAGCTTAGACTAATGCATCAGCTAGCCCTAAGTAGTAAAATGATAGCCTTGGTTGAGTTATTTCTGTTCTGGTAATTTATTGCTAAGATCACTGTAATATTGTAAAAGTGGATCTACATTTAAAGATAATCTGCAGCAAGAGTACTAATTGGAAATGGGAATTACAAATATATGGTCTCACTTTTATCAATTGCCACTGAATTTCAATTAACCTTCAGTTCAGAATGTTATTATTAACCTATTAAATCATTATGCCTTCAGATCACAGCATTTAAGTTGTACAACAGCATGTACAATCCCAAGTTTTGAGCAGTGTTCATATAGTTTGTATTTTCAAAATCTGTTAACCAATTCTGCCATTAAAGCCTCTTAAATTAGTTCAGAATTGTAGAACTGAAGGGATGTTATGGATCTTCTAGTCTTCCTTGAAACTCAATGCAGGGAATGCATAGTTAGAAACTCAAATGGTTTCCCATTTTGGCTTGAAGGCCCTCAAGAAGGGAAAGTACATGATATTCTCTAGGTAACGCCAGGTGAGTAGTTAACAATGAGGCTAACCCTAATCCAGTAACTCCTAATCCAATCATATCTTCTTATAATTGGATATAGCAACACACAGTCATGTAAATAGGTCAAAGTTGATCATTGTGGAGAACACAAAATACCTGTCCATTTCCTTAATTCTGCCTGGTATCTCATAAGCTCTTGCATTAGGAAAGTATTACAAAGCCTTCATTAGTGCTCTTCTCCTGGCCAGGCAGAGTGTTTGGATAAATGGAGTTCTTGTTACTCTTTGAGCTTAGTTGTCTGCTTTCAGAAGTTTCATCAGCCAACTTGCTAACATCATGATGTTACCTAGTTGGGCAATGAAGTGGGCCAAGCAAACAAGGTCAGAGAGCATTAAAAAAAAAGCCACAGTTCAACTCTGACCTGCAGATATTCTCTGCTATGAGAATGGATAAACTTGGAGATTGCAGCTCATCAGTATTAGGGAGGCATGCTCTATATTTCTTGAGGTTTGAAGCACCTTGATTTTTTAAAATCACTTTTCTTCCAAGGAGGGCTAACTCTGTAGGCTTAAAAGTGCTGTTCAGTCCCAGTACTCTCTGGGTTAAAGTGGGTACCTCACCATTGATCCAGTAAACAGGCCACTGAAAACAAATATTATATGAGTGCCTAAAAAACTGGTACCAGGCCTTTCAATTTCAGCTCTTAATTTGGGGAAGTTGTGGGGCAACCAAAGTAAAAAAACACACACACATTGGTATATGGAGTAAATGTCACTGCGTTTATTTTGGGTTTGTCTGTTGAGCTTCCAGAATATGCCAGACTGGTTATCATGTTTCCATAGTAACAAGATATAAGTGTGCATGTGTGCAGGGGAGAAGTTTTACTTTTACTTTTCTTCATTTTCTTCATTTTTTTCTTTTACTTGCTTCATAGAATATACTGCTTTTTCTTTTGTTCCTAGTTATGTGTAAATAAAGTATGCTGGCAACAGAAAAACAAGATTCATTTCCTCTAATTTATAAAGCTGAATTTTTTTATTTTGACAGTAAATATTGAAAGTGGCTCACATTGTCTCTTGAGAAAGCTATTTAGGAATAAACAAAATTAGGACAAGTCACTTTCCTTTTGTTATTTTCCTTTTTGTTTTGTTTTTTTGCCATTGTAGGATCTGTCACATGAAAACATCGATCAAACAAGACTAGGAAGATTAGGAAGGTTAGTGGAAGCTAACGTTCTGGGAAGTGTTTTATCTGCTGCTTAAATTTGGTCAAATGTACCATGTTGACCCTAACATAAACGAGTGTTCAGGAAAGCACCAGAAGATGACTAGAATTCTCAGTGCTATTAGGTCTTCCGTGCTGAAGTTGCCCATATGGTAGCAAAGGCATTGCCTCATAGGTTTTAAAGACTAGTTTTCTCATAGGAGCTTCTTATAAACCAGGGATGTCAAACTCGCGTTGTCACGGCAGCATCATATGACGCATCAGGACTTTCCCCCCTTCGTTAAACCAGGCGTAGGCATGGTCAGCTTGTGATGCATCCAACCCAAGAACCGCAAGTTTGACAGCCCTGTTCTAGGTTTCCCAACCTTTAACAACTTTAAGATATGTGTAGAATTGGGAATTGGGAACTGGCAGGGGATTTCTGGGAGTTGAAGTCTACATACCTTAAAGTTGCTGAGATTGAGAAACATCAGTCTAGACTGAGGTACCTACTTCCTGTCTGAGGACTTTTTCCAGTAAGAGTAAGAAGAACAGATTGTGAAAGAAGGCCTCATATGAAAAGTTAATGGAGAGTTTAAATGGAATGTTCAGTCTGATAATCAACAGCTATGTTAATAAAGTGTTAATAATTAATTACAATCTACAGTACTGTTTATTTCCTGATATATGAATAGTCAGAATTTCCTTCTTTTGAAGGAAATTTGGGCAGAGAGGACAAGAATGATTTAGACTGTAAATTAATAACTCTATGAGACATATTACATGAGAATTATGCAGCACACACCAAGCTATTCACAACTCAAGTCTTGTGATCTTTTGCCTGGGAAAAATGGCCATAAGGAATAATTTGTCCTAGCTACTACTGAGATGTCAAGAAAATTTAGAATTTTCAAGAATTCTGGAAACCCAACGAAACATGACCTTTTATAAGCAAGATTTAATTTCTGTGTGCTAGTTAAATAATTTTATGATTTCTTAATACTTGCTATATAGGGACGTGTCTCCTGTTTTCACAGAATAAATTATTGTACCCTTATTGTACCTGTATAAAAGGAAGGCACTTATAAGACTAGAGTTTCAGAACATTCCTATAGACCTTTTCTTGATAGATATTAACTTGCATTACATACAGATTTATAGGTCAGGAAAATAAATTTGTCCTGAGAATATACTGAATAGTTTCAAAACAGATCCTCATTTTTACCATTTGTTTAAAACTAATTACTTGTAGATGAAAATTAACCTGATAGCCAATATAGTATAGACTAATGTAATAATTTCGGTGAATGCAATTGTAATTAGCCCAACAAAGTGATTTGGAAATAATGTTTAGTATATGGAACATGTTAGAGTAACGTAATAGTGAGACATAAAAAGCAAGTTCAGCAATTTTAATATTACTCATGCTTTCAGAATCCATCTTTAGGAATGAGGGCTAGAAGATTGGATACCAACATCTGTGGAGATTCTCAATCATCCAGATCATGGTTATCTCAAAGGTGCTTTAAAAAAGCATTTGGATTTTCTTAATTTTTTTTTCTTGAAAACATTTTGTTTCTCATCCAAGAATCTTGGGTGATAAACAAATATTTTTAAGAGAAAAAAACTAAGAAAACCAGTTGCCTTTTGTAAAGCACCTTTGTTATGTTGGAAACCAACTGTATTATTCTTAAGGGAAGCCCAATACAGATAGTCCCCGACTTATGATCACAATTGAGCCCAACATTTATGTTGCTAAGTGAGACTTTTGTTAAGTAAATTTTGCTCCATTTTACAATCTTTCTTGCCATAGTTATTAAGTGAATCAATGCAATTGTTAAGTTAGTAACATGATTGTTAAGTAAATCTGGCTTCCCACTTAACCTGGTCAAAAGGTCACAAAAGGAGATATCATACCAAATTAAGTGGTCAATTAAAGTGGACATAGCTGAACTTGATCCACTGATTGCAAAAGGTCTGGCCTTAGCATGACAAGCCAGTCCCTTATTTTTACAGAAGCTGACTTGAGAATTGTTAACTCTTAAGCCAAATAACATAGTAATGTGTCAAAGAAACAAGGAATGCTATTCTATGTCCATTCTCATGGCAGTAATGAGTTGGGCCTTGGGACATCTTGGGTTACAAAGAGAGGTCCAGGACCTCACTCTGCAGAATGCGTAGGAATAGAGGCCCCCAAAAGAAGCATGTTAAATTATTACATTTTGACGTGCCAACTAAAAGAATATCATAGAACAACAAGCACAGTGGGAGAAAGTAATAACTGCTCATAAGATGCTTTGGTTGCTATCACTGACAAAAACACGTGATGTGTTAATACCATTTTATTATGCCTCAGTAAGGCCATACTTGGAATACTTTCATTATTTTATTATTTATTTGTCAATTGCTTACAAGATAATAGGTATAAGTAAAACATAGTTATGAATACATGGATACATATAAGAAAAATAAAATGTAAAAGAAACAATAGGACAGCAAAGGTAGGCATGTTGATGCGCTTATGCACGCCCCCTACAGACCTCTTAGGAAAGGGGTGAGGTCAATAGTAGACAGTCTAAGGTTAAAGTTTTTTGGGTTTGGGGAAGAAACCACAGAGTCAGGTAGAGTATTCCATATTTCCTGCAATCAAGTTTGGTGCGATTAACCTTGAGTTCGTATCTATTGTTTGCTCTTGTATTGTTATGGTTGAAGCTGAAGTATTCATTGACAGGTAGGACATTGCAATGTATGATTTTATATACTATTCTTAGATCGGACCGAAGATGGCGTAGTTCTAGGTTTTCTAGGTCTAGAATTTCGAGTCTGGTGGCATAAGGTATTCTACAACGAGTAGAGGAGTGAAGAACTCTTCTTGTAAAATATTTCTGGACTTTCTCAACTGTGTTAATATCAGATACATAATGTGGGTTCCAGATTGATGAGCTGTATTCGAGTATTGGTCTAGCAAATGTTTTGTATGCTCTAGTTATTAGTGTAATATTATCAGAGAAAAAGCTATATAAGATTAGGTTAACAACTCTTAACGCCTTTTTGGCTATGTAGTTACAGTGGGCTCTAGCACTTAGGTCATTTGAGATGAGTACTCCAAGATCCTTGACAGAGTTTGGATCATCAACAAGGTCTTGATTATTCAGCCTATATTTTATTTTCTGATTTTTTTTTGCCAATATGTAGGACAGAGCATTTATTTGTTGAGATTTGAAGTTGCCATTTGTTTGACCATTCTGATACATAGTCAAGGTCTTTTTGAAGGGTAGCAGTATTGTCTGTGGTGTTGAATAGCTTTACATCATCAGTGAAGAGAACACAGTTGCTCTTAATATGATCACAGAGGTCATTTATGTAGAGTATGAAGAGAGTTGGTCCTAGAACATTGCCTTGGGGGACACCACTGTTGACAGATACAGAATTTGATAAGACACTCCCAATTTTGACCATTTGTTGTCTGTTTGACAGGAATGCTTCTATCCAGTTATGCAGGTGTCCAGAGATACCGTAAGATTTTACTTTTAGGAGTAGTTTGTCGTGTACCACTGAATCAAAGGCTTTAGAGAGGTCTATGTAGATTGTGTCTATTGCTTTGCTCTGATCGAGTTGTGTAGTCCATATGTTTTTGCAATGTCAGAGTAAAATGTATACTACATCCATTTTTGGTCACCACAATATAAAAAAGATGTTGAGACTCTAGAAAGAGTGCAGAGAAGAGCAACAAAGATGATTGGGGGACTGGAGGCTAAAACATATAAAGAATGATAGCTGAAATTGGGTTTGTTTAGTTTGATGAAAAGAAGGACATGATAGCAGCGTTCCAATATCTCAAGGGCTTCCACAAAGAAGAGGAAGTCAAGCTATTCGCCAAAGCACCTGAGGGTAGAGCAAGAAACAATGGATGGAAACTAATCAAGGAGAGAAGCAACCTAGAACTAAGGAGAAATTTCCTGACAGAACAATTAATCAGTGAAAAGACTTGTCTCCAGAAGTTGTGAATGCTTCAACACTGGAAGTTTGTAAGAAGACATTGGACAATCATTTGTCTGAAATGGTATAGGGTTTCCTGCCTCAACAGGGGATTGGACTAGAAGATCTCCAAAGTCCCTTCAGACTCTGTTATTATGAACTACTGCAAATTTGTTGCAGAAGGCTTTCCAAAAGCCAAAAATTTCTCACCATCATAACATGGATGACCCACGATAGCAGTCAAATGCCCTGCATTATTGCTACTGTCATTATTTGTGGAGTTGTAAGAATTGGACTGATCATTGCTCTCTGAACTGTGAACTGATAACCTAATTGAGGGAGATTATTATAATAGGACATTTTTAAAAATATACATTTAAGAATTAAAAAAATATACTATGTGATTTGGTATTTTCTAGATTGCAATCAAGCATGTGTTTAGTTAGCTTTTGTAGAAATAGTTTAATATTTGGAAGCCCATCATTGAATAGTAAAGCCCATTAAGTCTAGTTTTAATGCCTTGTATCTCCAGTTTTTAATATGTAGGGCTAGAAAATACTTTGAGATCTCAGAATATTAAAATGAGTCATGTTAGGAACTATTAACCTGAATTGCAGAAATACCTCTCAGTGAAATACAGGTAGTCCTCGACTTACAACAGTTCATTTAGTGACCAAAGATACAACAGCACTGAAAGAAGTGACATCATTTTTCATACTTACGATCTTTGTAATAGCTCCATGATCATGTGATCAAAATTCAGATGCTTGGCAATTGGTTCATACTTATGATAGTTGCAATGTCTGGGGAACATGTGACCACCTTTTGCAAGGAAAATCAATGGAGAAGGCAGATTTATTTAACAACCATGCCAAGAAATGTTGTAAAATGGGGCAAAACTCACTTAACAAATACCTCACTTCACAACAGAAATTTTGGACTCAATTGTGGTTCGAGGACTACTTGTATACCTGACTAAATATAAACACAGTTGTGTCACAATATATATAATTTAATTATTCCTATATATATAAATAGTATTAATTCCCTTGTTCTGTGTAATTTCTTTTACAGATATTGCTACAGATTCAAATAGTACAAGGGCAGCCATGTGATTTCTAGTTTTTATATAGAATACAATCTTCAATAAAACACATGCCCAAAGATTTTTACCTCAGCTTTATTGTGGTTAACTTGGTGTCATAATACATATAGAATAATTCCAATAACATCATTAATTTTCAGTGACATAGTTCTCTCTTCCATTTGGAAAATTTATTCTTTGGGGGGGAGTTTCCTTTTCTTCTTTAAAAAAATTATAAAGTAAAGTAAATTACACCTGCCAAGCTAAGAAACTTCTAGGCTAATGCTAAAGAGCAGCTGGAGGAAGAAAGTAATGTCAGCTTACTTATATATTTACAATTCAAGATAAAGTTTTCCCCCAGAACTTTAAAAATATTTTTACAACATGAATGTATACAGTAATTATAAGTTAAAACCAATATTTACAAATACATAGGATATAAACAAGAACATCAGAGAACAGAAGTGAATTTAATTTAAATTATCCATGCAAATAAAACTTAAAAATAAAACCTTAATATATTTAAAAACCTATGAATAAAAATTTGCAGAAACATGGAAAAATTGAAAAGAAGTCCTTCGATAGGCTTCACTAAGGAGGGCATTTCAGAACTGAATATTTGGTCATTTCAAATAAAAAGCCTGAATGAATTATTTACTTACAATGCCAAACATTTAATTTTTCTTTATTAAATGCTTTTAGATTTCATTTTCTAATTTCATGAAATTAAAATTTTTAAACTGTGAACGAGGTATACATTTCTTGAAAAATTTAAAGCCTGGCAGTAAAGTTGTCCCTGCTCATTTTCATCTGCTTTTCTACCCAGGTATCAACTCTAGATTGCACTGTCAATTTTAATTTTGGGGGACTTACACGCTAGATCCTAGTCCACATAAACTATGATGCAACATCAGTGCAGTTTTCTTCACTGTGTTTGCCTAGTTGACAGGAGTCAAAATAAGTTACTAAAAACAATAATGGCATTTATCTGGTTAAACTTCCTTTTGAGAGATGGAGAGCTCCTGAAGGCAGGCATCAGAAACAAGAGAGCTTTCCTTTGTCAAAACTATCATCACAAAAGCATAATAAATGGCTTCAGTTCTGACCCTGTGTATCTGGAACATAGGG
Organism: Bungarus multicinctus; assembly: GCA_023653725.1. Classification (NCBI taxonomy): domain Eukaryota; kingdom Metazoa; phylum Chordata; class Lepidosauria; order Squamata; family Elapidae; genus Bungarus; species Bungarus multicinctus. The sequence goes on from CM042842.1 coordinate 65,243,838, forward strand.
AGGTATGTATATTCCACACAGAAAGGCTTAAAAGTGAATCTCAGTCATGGCCAGGACCCAAACCGTTCACAACCTTATTAACAATGATGTCATTGTAAATTCAATCTGCCACTCTTCAGGGACAAGAAGCCAATGGATAGAGTGGAGAGCTGGCCTAATATGGATGCAACCTCTCTAGCTAATAAGCAGTCACGCTGCTGTGATTGGTACAGTTTCCAGACAATAGAGAAGCACTAACTTGCCTCCACGCTGGGGGCTGGGGTGGGGGTGGGGGGGGTGAGAGACAACAGGAGTAACAGTAGTAGCAGCGGCAATAATAATACCAACAACCATTGTGGTCATAAAAGCTTGGGCTGCTTTGACAAAATCCCTATTGGGAAAAGTGAGGCTATCCAATGCCAAATCGAGCAGCTGAATAAAAGGCACCACTGCAGCCCATCTTAGATGTGATATATTCATTTGAAAAGCTTATCCAGCCAAACTCAAAACGTGCTTGTAACACGTTTTAAGCAAGCCACTGCTGTCTCCAAATCAGCTCCATCAATAAAGTAGAAAGATGATGCAAACAAAGCAAGCACTATTTATAGTAATTGTCCATGGTTTACTAAAGAGTGTAATTGCTGCATTTCTTTCTCCTACTTCTTTCAGTCTTGATGGATTTGGGAATCTTGATGTATAGTCTACCCTTTTTTCTGACTGCATGTTCAAATATATTTAAAATATATTTCTGTGTTAAAAATAGCAAAATGGATATTTTATAATCACTGTGTCTTTGAGTTGAATAATAGATTGATAAGCAAGCTTTGCACATTATTGTGTTTACTACAGCTCAAGAGTTCAAAAGTTACTGGGGTGTGGCTGTTTTGCTGTTGATGAAGATCTTTTTTTTAATTCATTGTAATGATGAATAAACAGTAATGATTTATCCAAGCCTGGTAACCAACAATCATGTTAGGTAGATGTTTGATCCCAGGAATTCTGATCCAATCTTAACTATTTCTGGTTCAAGATTTACTATGCAAATTAATCATATATTTATTTCAGTTAATACATTTGTGAGGTTTGCAAGCCAGGAGATAAAGTTATTGTTGCCATCACAAAACTAGATGGGACTTTCTCATTTCATGATTTGCAGAAACGGGCAATTTGAATGCCAAACTACATGCCATTTCCAAGTCTCCTTTTTGTATGTCCCAAAGCCATTTTTGGCCATAAGTTCTAAAAACTAATGAGATATTTCTTGCTATCTTGAGTTGGGAAACATAAAAAAGATAGATAAACCCTAGAATAGGTTTAATGTAATTCAGTAAAACAAAGAAAACCCCTAAATATCCTACAATGTCCTAGGAAGAAAAAGCAAAATTTTCCTCGACCATCTCCTTCTAATCATTATGCTTATTGGAAGTAACAAACTGTTAAGTGATTAAGCAAGATAGAGTATCCTCTTTACTATAACCTCAAGACATCACCTTCTTATGACAACAATACAAATATTATAATACATTCACATAGTTCTCAACTTCCATCCTACTGGAAACAATTCAAAATTTTAGCTTGAGCATCTTCCAACAATAGTCCTTCCTCTCCAGGTCAAGGAATGGCTGATGGGTCTAAACATTTCACACTAAACTTTGCCAAATTAGGCAGTTTTATCAATATCATTTATTCCTAGCCAAATTGGATAAGGAACAATTCTGGCACCAATAAATCTAAGAAATAATAGCATGGTAACATTTTCATTCATAAATTTTACTAAAGTATTTTTTTAAAATTGTCCATCTAGATTTTTTTCATGGCAACCTCATCACACTTAACCCATAGCAAAAGACAACTGTACATTTTTAGAAGCAATTGTATATATACTAAGACATTCATAATTAATTAAGGTTACAATTGATGAACTATTGTCTCAGATGTTCAAGGGCAAGCTACATGTTACATTCCAGTCATCTGTGAACCTAATTTTCTTTTCACTCTGACAAAGCATTCTTAGTCAGGGATGATTTGCACTGGAGAAAAGGATTGCAGGAGGAAATAAAATACTTAATCATTCCTCTGAAACTCCATTGCTGTAGGTAATCCTGTAGTCTTTATGGTTGTAAAAATCACACCAGTACAGAATTGAAAGTGATATAAGCAATAGTCTAAAGAACTGCAAGAAGGAAAAACAATTGGATGAGGAAAGCTTAACTGTTGTCTTCATTCTATGCACATCACCTTTTTCTGATTCATATGTATAAAATTAATACTTGGAGTAGGCATATCCAACCCGCAGCCCATGGCCACACACAAAGCTAGTAATGTGGCCCCACAAGATTTATGTTTAAAAAAGGACGTTTGTTATTTACTGTATATAACATTTTAGAGAATTATTTGAAGGCAATTTAGTAAGGCTCACTTCTCTTTCAGAATGAAGCATGAAACTAAATTTCAAATATTGATCCAGAAAAAACAAATATACATATTGTTATTACTGTAAAAATGCTTCTAATTAAGCAACAGTAGTAATTGATTCTAATCTTGTCAGACTTTAAAGTTTTTAGATTTGACATGACATGAAAGGAATCTGAAATCTGTAATTAAAGGTATAAAACCATAATATACATGTAATCACTCTCCAGTAAATTCTGCCTTCAATGCATAATATATAAACAATTTTTCTTTAGTATTTTTTTAACAAATTGGATTTAAGTTTGCTTTGAGGTGAATGTAAGGGGACATAAATGCTTTGTTGCTAAGTTAAATCTCACAGATTTTGGTGGGCCTATTCTGAGCATAACTGATGCTCTTGATTCAGCTCACCAGCTAGTACTATCCCTGACTGTAGAAATCAACCTCAAGTGATTGTCGACTATGCCAATAATAATATACAATTTATTATTCATTTGCACTTAGAAATTTGGGTCTCCATATTTTAGTACTACCAATAGGTCTTACCCTTCCAAATCAATAATTTTATATTGTGTCAAGTTATAAATAATTAGCACTAAAAGCTAATTATTGCTATACTAAGAACATTTATCAATTATTGGTACAAATAATCAATGAAGCCTTTCACTGCACACTTAAAAATGTGGGTATTTAATCAGGGCTGTACCTCTTAAAAGGAGATCAATGCTGATAGCATGGTTATAAATCTCTCAGCTTCAGCAATGGATTTGATTATTGTACAAACATAGAATTTATCTACATTATAGCACTAAAGACTTTTAGATAAAACTATCTAAAACTATCAATGTTAAATATTATGTTTATTCCAATATTCCATTAAAAACAGCCTATAACTCTTAAGAGCATAATCTTATATCTATATGTTCAAAAGTAAGCCATATTATTAAGTTTAATTGCACTTTCATTCAGGAATGATTGTAGTCTAGTTGATAGACAAAACTATAAATAATAGGTCAAGGAACATAAAACCTACTCCAACATGTATTCCATATAAATCTGAATAAACAAGGCAATAAGCAATAAAAATGCATGCCTGTAGAAAAAAAAAATACAGATTTTTCAACATTTGCAATAAGACATTAATATTTCTTACTTATTTTCTATTTCAAAAGTTAATTGGCTGATGTGACTGGTTCCCTATAATGTTAGAAATGTCACCCAGCCCAGTCATTTATTTTTCTTCATTCCCATTTGGGTTTGTCACCTTTACTTTTTGTTTTGTGCTGTTTTTTTTTTTTAAAGTTCTTAATAATTTGCGAACCACCCAGATTTGTTGGGAGTCAAGTGACAAATAAACTTAATAAATCATTATTACTAACCAGACTTAAGATTTCACTTGCTCAACTTTGTTGAAGTTAAAATTCAATAAATAAAGGGTTTGTAAAACATGGCTTCTGATTAATCAACTGAACTGAACGAAGTCATCTGAAGTGTAAGAGCAATTTGAGTCTCTTGAAACTATGAATACCTAGCTATTCCAGCTCTTTAATAAATGTTTCCAGGCAGTAATACTGTATTTTCTGCATCCGTTGCTTATAGCAGCAGACTCCAACATTTTGGGCACCAGCAACCAGGTTTTTCCATAGACTAGAGGGGGTGTGTTTTAGTGTGCTGCCTGCATCCCGCAGTGGGGGCTTGGCTTGTTTAGTGGCCCGGTTTCTTGTATGCTGTGGCCTGGTGCCAATCCATAGATTAGGGACTGGGCACCCCTGGTTTGTAGACTTTTTCTTTATTTGTCTTCATTCAGAAGCAAGGCCTTTTTCACTGGGACATCCTCATATGTAGAAGTGTAGTATGACAAAGCCACATCTGAAGAATGGCTAATGTTTTTTCCAATTGGTGATTACTTCTAAGTCATACATTTTTTTTCCAATTACACTGAGTTCAGCACAAATAAATTAAAATAAAATAAAGTAAAACAATGGTCTTAATGGCATGGGCCAATCTTTACACTTTCATTTCACTTTATTAAAGAATGAAAGGAATTAGTAAGTCATTTTATTTCTACTTCATGTGTATCTAATGCTTGTCACTAAATAAATTTCAACACTACATGCTGAAGGAGTTATTTTATAATAATGGCAATATACTACTTAAAATACGGATTTATATATAAAATACCAAAGAAATAGCTTTGGGTTCATATTTTTAGTGATGAAACACTAGAATTTATATATAATCCATATACAGTGGAGATTCTAACATATGGAAAACTTTTACAAATAATGGAAACTGTAAAACTGAAAAAAGCTTTAGACTTTAAACTAACAGTGTCAAAAGAATAGTAAATATTTTTTAATATTTTTAATGCTTTAACTCCATATTAGCCCAGGAATATGTCTAATTAGAACCTTTACAACTTTCCCCCAGGTGGTATTAATTGTTTGACTTATTTTATTCTGAATTTATGTTTATTTTAAACACATTATTTATTAGTACTTTACAAAACATTGCAAAGTTAATATTTTATAGAAATATTCATTCAACAATCTACTGAAAAGTGGATAAGAAACTTTACAATTAAATTATAGGTATTTTGGACTATGTCCCTAAGATCAGTTATTCAAAAGCAAAGTGTATCAATATTATTGGACTTTGCATCTATTTAAGTCAATCAGTACAAATTGTTAACTCCCAAACTCTTAATATCAGTCTACGTATCTGAGCATATCTACTCCAGAGACACTTTCACAGTATTTCACAGAATGTACATGGTAGGGGACCAGACTTAAATTCAAGCTAAACATTATGCTAAATTTCAGTCTTTAAACAATTGTTATAGTTGCCTAGGTTGTGTTGTCAAACTGACAAACACAGTATAAAGTTTGGCATGGAACATCTTTTGTGACAGAATATTTAATGCTGGCAAATATTTTTAGCTGAAGCAAACCCTCTGTAAACAACTCTGCCCCTTAACTAACAATTGTCCTCTTGTTCAAATTGAAGATGTCAACTTATTTAATTTTTTTAAAAAAGCAAAGGTAACACAAATTCCCAAAACATCAAGCACCCCAATTTTAACTATGCTGCATCTGTAAATCACTGACAGACGCCCACAGTGTCATGTTGCTATTATTTCATCCCAATTTAAGTGTTTAACTGCTGATGCAGCTGGTTTAGGACTGGGCTAGATAGATAATTAAATAATCACAAATTAACTCTGTGCATATTAACTGTGTTTGGCAGACTGACTTTGGCTTATACCCCAAAAGTGCTTTAGTCCTGAGACTGGAAGTTTAAATAACTAAGCAGTTTAAAACAAAATATCTCTTTTGGCTTTGAATGGCTCAATTTTTAAAAATGAATTTGAAAAGGCACTTTTCAAGTTTCATACACGACTCTTTACTTCAAGGACAAATTCTGCATTCAAACAACAATGAAGGAAGAACAACTTTTCATTTTCCAAGTCTTGCACAACAGGGGGTCAGGGTGGAAGGAAATGCCTCCTCTGAATACCCATTTTCCCTTTGCCTCAGCCACCATTAATTATAAATCACTTAGACTTGTACTCTACAACTTTTCTAACCTGCAAGTGCAGGGAATGTGTAGCTGCTCCTTCCCTATAGGACGCATAGGAAACTGACAGAAAAGTAGAATTCAGAATAATACCTGCCAATTCCTGCCACAGACTATGCTTTTTTGCAACCTATCGGCTTTATCAGAGATTCCCACCCCCCCTTTTCTCTTTTACAAATGAAGACTATTTTAAACCACCACTTCCTTCCTCAACACACATCTCATTTGACCTATAAGTATCCCAGGGAGATGGGTGGTTAAGAAATTTGAAATATTAATAAATAAACATAACTATTCCTAAAGAAAAGGGATGATGATATTTTTGATATCTTTCCTTGTGAGGGGTGGGTGGGTGGGTGGAGCGGGCTCTGGAGGCAACTGCTACACTTCTGAAAACAAGCGTTCCTTTTCTGAGCGTTTTGATAAAAGTGGTTTCTCTTTAAACCGGAGAGGTAGGAGAGAGGCTGGTGGGGTCAGCTGTACCTATCAGCCAGCCTTGCCCTTCTCTCTAGGTCCAGCCCCAATGGCGATATGTGACTCGGACTGGGAGGGTCGCGCAGAGGTCACAGCAATTTTACGGTGATGATGATAAAATATATGACCGAAACCGTCCCATTGCAACCGGGGCAGTTTTAATCGATCACTAGCCACTCCCAACAAATAGTAATAATTATGCTAACAGTAGCCAAAGCAAGAATTAAGAAAGCATCCCAAAGATTATCTCTTTCCAACTGGCTATGGGCGTGAAAAATATATTTCATCTTTCCTCCTGCTCCTAAATCCCTCTCCCAAGCCACATTTATTTCCCCAAAGTAAGCCTCCCCCCCCACCCCGCCCCAACACACAGTTTCTTTCCACCCCACCCGCAGACAACAAGCATTTGCTAATAGGGGCACGATATGGGCCGTTTTGCCTTCTCATTCCCTCTCCCCTCACTCGCACTCTTTTTTTTTTTAAGGGACAGCGGTGCAAAGGGAACAACACACAACACGGATGGAAAGTGAAGAAGCCACACAAAGACAAGACACGGACTGACACCAATTGCCAACACACAGAAACGCAGCTTCGGGTACAGAACCAAATCCTCGCCGATCTCCAGCGCTTGTTCTGCGGCGGGCAGAAAAAAAGGCAAGAGGAAAAATAAGAACAAATCCACTCCGTGGCTATTTCAGCCGCTCCGGTTGCGGCACAACTGTGCTTGTTGCGACGCGGCTGAGTGGTGGGTTGGCTTTTTTTTTTTTGCCGCAGTCCAGCGTGTGTGTGTGTGTGTGTGTGTGCGTGCGCGCACGCGTGTGTGGCAGAGCCTGGGTGTGCGTGAGTGTATTTATTGGTTAAAAAAAATTCGTCTGGACGTGGCAACGCGGAGAAGAACCCAGCCCAGATAGAGAAATGATCCCCCAAATTTTTACGCAGCGATCCTGAGCCGTCCCGCCAGCCGCTGCCCCAAAGCTGAACATCTAAGTCGGTGGAAGTGTGTGTGGTGGGTGGGAGGCAAAGCTGCACCTCCTTCCTAACCCCGTTATATTAGCCCTCTGGGGCCAGGAAGAAAATCCACGCAGTTTCCAAGCCAAGAGAAGAGCGCTGGTCCTTCCTGTGGGAAAGCGCTTTGGAGCGCGGACTGAAACGGGGGTGCGCGGGGCGAGAGGGGAAGTCGAGCTCCAGACAGAGACTCGGGCACGTAGGAGGCTTGAAACTGACGCGGACGCCGCTTGTGTCGGAATCCGGGTAGTTGCACCCCTCCGGCGCTTTCTCGCACATACACACGCACACGCAGGCGGGGGAGCGGAGGGGAAGGCTGGTCGGCTGCGGACCGAGCCGGGTTGGGAAAGGTAAGCCCAGCAACCTCGGAGAGGTAATCCCGTGGAGATACATTTCCACGTTTCGTCCACTTCTGCCAAAAAGGGTGGGGGGGACGCTAGACTTTCCCCGGGTTTGTTTTTCCCACGACCCCAATTGTTGCGGCTGGACAGGGGTGCAAAAGCATAGGGATGGGAGAATTGCAGCGGCCACGGACGAAGGAGAGAGCAATGGAGAGTATGCGAGGGTCTTTCCACGAAGCGAGAGCCGAGAGGAAAACAGGCAAAGACCACGCGCGTTTTTTTTTTTAAAGAAGCTCCCGGGTGTGTGAGGTCTCCATAGGTTGGTTCAGAATAATGTTTTCCAGGAACCATCGCCGTCCTTGCTGTGAAATGTGTTCCAGCTAGTTCAAATTAAACATTTCCAAGCTCTGATTGAACTCAGTCAAAGAAAACACGTGAAAAGGGAACAACTCGCTCCTGGGAATGCCTGTGGTTGAAAACAGACAAGCCTTCAAAGGGGGCACCACTTCTAGGGATCACATGGACACGTTTAGGTTATTTTCTTGGAAACAATGGAGAAATGATTTTTTTCCCCATTAGCTTCTTCTGGCCTACGTGTTGTTTCCCAGTGGGGTCTATATTTAGAGTCTCTCCTTGTAGTCTCCCATCCAAGTAAGAAGTAGATTCCCATCTAACCCAGCTTAGCTTTTTCAAAATCATCCAAGGGTTTCAACTGGGGTTGGGTGAAACTTGACACTGTCACAATTGTCCAGGTCACCAACAAACTTTCCCATGGCAACAACAGATAGGCATTTTAAGGATGATCACAGGTTGCGTTTAGCATACTTTCTCTGGGTTATCATTAAAATGTGGATTTGAAATTGCTTCCACTATACTTTTAAACATATACCTGGCTTTCATGATTTTTCGCATTTCTGCATTCTGTGATGGGCCCGAATGACAAAAGAGATGGCCTTCTTTAGTGGTGGCTCCCTAGTTCATGAGAAAAGTACAATGTTTATCAGGCTACAGTACTACTCTCCTGATTCTCTAAGCATTTAAAATATCTCAACATACAGGTTTTTTTTTTTTTTGGCGAGGTGGGGAATTGGGATTTTGGTCCCTGTCATCTGAAGTTCAACTCTTTTATCTGATATGTTTTTAGTTTCTATCTTTATATATACATTTATTTATATATTAAACTTAGAAACCAGCCATCTCATTCACAGATCAACTCTTCTAATTGTAAACTAGCCCAATGTGTTTATCAGTTTGAGATTATGCATTGCCACATTACTATACCACATTCTATTATTTAAATGATACTTCTGCGGTGTGTTGTGATATTGTTTAATGCATTATTTATTTCATTAAACTGAAACTATGCATCCATATCTGGAAGCCATTTCCAATTTCCATTAATGACATTAAAATATTGCACCCTGAGATCTCTGAATCTTAGGTTTGGTGTTGTTTACATCAATTATATTGGTTCAATCCTAGCAGAGAGCAGCAAAACATTAAAATGGGCTTGTAAAAAGAAATGAACAGGGTGCTTTGAACTCTGCCTTTGGAAAATTGCTTGTCCAAAAAGAATTGGTATTGACCTGAAGAACTAGCCAAGTGATTAATTAATTAAAAAAAAAAACTGTAATAGGGTTTGATGACATTTTTTGTTTGAAGTAGATGTAAGAGCAGAGCAAGTCTGGTGTGGTGGATAAGGCATCTGGAGAGAGACTGTTGGGAGACTGTGAGTTCTAGTCCCATATTAAAAACAAGGCTAGTTGGGAGAACTAGTGCCAGTCACTGTCTCTCAGCCCTAGGAAAGAAGCAGTGGCAAACCACTTCTGAAAACTTGCCACTGCAGGGTCTGGCTCAGGCCATCATTAGGAGTAAAAAATTAGCTCTCAGGAGAGGAGGGGGTAGAGGAGGAGGAGAAGGAGAGGTTGTGGTACAAGGACACTGAGAGGACCTAATGCTGATATTGTTCAGAGGAAGTCTCCTATTCCCACCATAGTGTTATTTCATATATTATGTCCCCACGAACACCTGGTCAGGGAAGTTGGTTAGCATTGGACCTAGATCATCTGAAGCAAAGTTTAAATTACATTTTAGCCACAATAGTACATTAGATAACCTTGGCCTCTTTATCCAGCCTAGCTCAGAGGAAGGATCAAATTGAATAAACTCTGTGTAATCTTTCTTACCTTCTTGAAAGCAAGGATGAGATACTGATAGTCATCTCTTCAAGTGCTGATATACCCCAACAGTGCAATAGAGGGATAGGAATATATTCTACCTTTTCCATTTCAGACTATTGTCCCATCTAATGCCCATCTTATTATACTTTATGTTCTTTATACTCTGTTGTAAATTATTGCCTTAGATTTAGCAATAAAAACATTGCTATGACTACTAATTCACACTTCTCTCCTGATAGGGAAGGCCGTTTTTTATGCTGTTATAATTCTATGAATGATTAGCAAGGCAGGGTTTGAGATAGCACACAGCAGCTAAATCATGCTCAGCCAAATGCAATTAGAATTTCCCTGCAAAACATCCCCACCAAGAGGATAATTTGAGATGAAAGACTCCAAGCCAAAATAGGTGTTTCCCCCACTCTTGAAGCTGGTATCTTGGCCAGTGTCAAAGATGTTCTTTGCTCATTATTGAACTTCCTATGGCTGAAAGGGTGAGTACACCAGAAGGCTCTTTGGATGGTTATTTATTGTATAATATAGCTGCAATCTTATATATATGAATATATATATTTGTAGGAGTAAGCCAAAACGCAGATCAATAGTTCAGTAGGGTTCTGAGTAACATTCATAAGAATTCTAATTTGAGAGAGTATACTAGTAATAATCCTAAGCCATCAAATAGTTTTAAAATTCTTCTGTACCACTAGAATATGTGATTCTCAAGTTGGCAATGTTAACATGTGTGGACTTTAACTCCCAGAATTCCCCAAGTGATACATCTTAGAGGGGTTGAGATCAAGAAACACTGCTCTATATCATATTATACATTTTCTTTCTAGTCCTGGAAAGTATATGAGTATCTGCTCATTTTCAGAAAACAGTCCTGAGGATATTATCTCTGTACACATATATTTTGCACTGTTATGCTATTTGCACGTAACAACTGCTATTCTGCATTAAGTAGACGCAGATGTGCATTTAATTTAACTGCTTAGTACTTGCACTTTAGTAATATACATTTGTGTTGAGAAGTTTTGAAATCTGCTAAACTGGATCTTTAGAAATATTTAAAAATAATTGCTATTTGTAGCAGGTCTACGTGCCATTTTTGCCTCTCATTTTTGAGAATAAGAGTGGGATCAGTTGATTACATACCCATCATTTCCAGCAAGAAGTGGTTACTGGTGGATATGCTACCAGTTTTTTTTTTTTCATTTCCAAAAATCATAGAGACAGTATTATTGTGATAAACTACATGGATCAAACTGATCCATGATCAGTTTCACTCATATATGAAGGTTGCACTAGACTGGAATCTTCTCTTAAATAAGTTCCAATGGAATAAATCAGAATTTTACAAGAATGACTGATAAATCTCAAAATGTGTAAGATGATATAATATGCATAGGAAAAAAATCTGTGTAAAAAAAAATCTGTGTAGACAATTAGGATCCGTAAGTTGATATTGTTTCTATATATTAGATAGTGCCTTTGTCTGGTCTTCTGGCGGCTGGTGGACAAGTTTGTGTAGTTTTCTTGATACAATTTTCAGAAATGGTTCACCCTGACCATTTTCCTAGGGTTGAGACCAGAGGTGGTATTCAGTCGGTTCTGATCAGTTCTGAAGAACTGGTAGCAGAAATTTTGAGTAGTTTGGAGAACCGGCAAATACCACCTCTGACTGGCCCTGCCCCCATCTATTCTCTGCCTCCAGAGTCTCAGCTGATCAGCTGGGTCTTTTGCTGCCTTGCACAGGAGAATGGAGCTGGAAAGCAGGTTAGTGGGGTGGGGAGGGAATGGGGATTTTGCAGTAACCTTTCCCTGCCTCACCCACCGAGCCACATCACACATACCAAGCCAAGCCCACAGAACTGGTAGTAAGAAAAAATTGAATATCACCACAGGTTGAGACAGAGATGTTAGCTCAACGTCACCCTTAAAGCATTTGTTTTGTGTAAATTCATGATACCCCTTCCATCCCAATTGATCACAAATTTTAGTCCTGCCCAACCCAGAGATGTGGATGCATCTCTGGATTGGGAATAGTATGTTCCTAATGGCTTTGGAGGTTCAAAAATAATAAATGACTTCACATTACACAAGAGTTGATTTTAACAATTGTAAGGCATGTATTTATTGACTGCTTCAAATTAGGTTTGTGAACAGAACTGAAGGAGGTTATGCTAATCCAAGTACGCCATGACTGCCTTTATTCTTCCTAAAAATTTCAAGGAAAGGCATTTGCATAAGTGAACTCCCATTCTTTTGTTCACTATTCCATCTCTACCTGCAATGTAATGATTCCCAACTTCCATATATTGTCCATTTTCTCTTGCAGTTCTTCTTACTCATTTTTGTAAAAAAGCAATCTATCTTAAAGTTCTCAAGGCCAATTTATTTTCCCTTTGTTTCAGAAAAGAAGGTCTCAAGTCTATGAATTCTATTAATGGAAAGAAAATGGCTTTGAAAACTAGTTTCCTATTCTCTATTGAATGTCCCATTCAGAGACATAGAGGGGGTCTCAAGTGCAACATAAAGATACACGGACATGGATGTAGATAGACATTGATGTCCTGAATGGCAAATACAGTTACATCAATATAATGCTATTCAGAGGACCATGATTGACAGAATGATTTGTTAATATCAACCAGGGAGTTTTTATATGGCAGGATTTGAAGCAAGGCATCTCCACTTTCTATTTGGCCATGAAGTGAAGCCCCCAGAGTATAAGTATATATTATGACATGTATTTATGGAGGTTCAAGCCAATCAACAAAAAATTCAAGGACCATTTTGGAACTCAAAAGTGTGGCATCAAGTCAGAACTTTTCCTTGAGCAAATACATCTGGGCCTGTACCAAAAATTCTGGCTGAACATCTGGGCCTATACCAAAAATTTTGCTTTTACAAACTATCATAAGATTCAGAATGTCCAAAGCAGATGGAAATCATTAAAAAAAACATGGAAGAAAAGCACTGTGCTCCAACTTACAGACAGCCAGGAATCTCCAGCTGATTTTTCCACATTACCTATGCATTGAGCATTGTAATGAAAACTAAAGGTAGAACATATGCAAAATTTTATGCCAGTTTCTTTGCTGGCTTCAGTTATTCTTACAAAATTGAGTATTCAAAAAGAGCAAATGCAATTACCAATGCCTGGGTAGATTTTTCCAAAAGCAGAGATACCAAGGCAAGAGGAACAAGGAGACTTGATCCATATTCATATTCATTCAGGATTTAATTCTATCATTGTTTCCTTCACTGAAATCATTTTTAGGTAATAGTGATTTGAAAACTATTTTAGATGATAAACCTGAATGGTCTCACTAGACAAAATAGGGATCATTTCTGAATAAGAAGGCACAATATTGTGGTTTCAAAGTAACATAAACTCCAAATCTAAAATGTAAAGTCGATCTTTTAATTTCTTTTTAATATAAATAAGTATTTTTCACTGAGCACAAAATATAACCAAGATGCTTTTTGCACTTAATCAATCTCTTTCAAGCACATCTGTACATAAGGAACATTCAGTTGGGTAGATACATCATTCAATCCCAATTTTATCTTCTTATTTATATTGCAAAGAACTGTAGGATTGTACCAATTTCTTCTAAATAATCAGTATATTAATTATTAATAATCAGTACAATTATATATACATTTTAATGGTTTATTTAATAATGTAAGTGATCATTTTGAGACATGTGAAATGCAAATGTATATATATAATAAACATATGTTGGAATATGTTTTTACTGTTTCTAGGACTAACCTTTTTTATTTAAATGGCCAATGGCAACTTTCACTTAAACAAAATCCTCACCACTACTCCTTAAACTTAAAATGCCTATTCTGAACACAAAAAATAAAGCATGCTCATGATACAAATGTTCATATGATTCCACATGAAACTTTAATCATGACATTTTTTTTTATAATGATATCATTTGTTAAAATATTGTGAACATTCATTTTTGTAAAAAGTAATCTGTCATAAAGCTCTCAAAGCCAATTCATTCTCTCTTTGTTTCAAAAGTTATAAAATCTCAAATGTTTTTGGCTCCTATAACTTTGTAAGTTTTTGGTGGCTAAAAAATAAAAATAAAACAATCCACAATTAATAGCAATAGCACTTAGAGTTATGCGCTTCTTCACAATGTTTTACAGCCCTCTCTAAGAGGTTTACAGAGTCAGAATCTTGCCCCCAACAATTTAATCCTAATTAGTCTATGGATTTTAATCAATTGAGTTTCATATATGTTTATCTATTGTAGCTGAGTTATTTCCTAATAATTAAGCTATCTATAAAAACTGGCATATGCTTATATATCATAGGATATTTGTATTTACCCATTACTGTGAATTTATATGTATCACAGCATATATTACTCTGGATATGGATTTGTGTATGTGTATGTATCACAATTTTCAATGTCTTTCATATTGTTAAAACATCATTGTAGAATTTCAAAATATATTTGGTTGTTTGTTTAAACTACATTTCTTCAGGGTTTCTGATGTCCAGAACCAAACCATGCAGAGACATAAGTTGATTTGATTATCTCTTTGTCTATATGACCACTTTACAAATTTTCATGTTAATGTTCAGAATATACTTTTTGTTTTTATATAATGTTTCCCCTCCTACCTTATATGAAATATAGAGAAGAAAGTGTAGTTAGTATAGTTAGATCCGTGCAAATATACTATAAGAAAGCAAACTTAGGTGGTCTGAAATAAATTCAATTTTTATTCATTCAAAAAAATATTGTGTTTAAAAGATGAGTTAAAATAAATATCAAGACAAGAATCCATAATCGATTAAAATTATTAAATTAAAATAATTAAAATACCATCAATTACTAATTACTGCATATGTGTTTTAAAACTCAGTTTATTACTACATATGATTATAAAATATTTTCAAGTTAACAAAGCCCTTGTATTTTATCAACTTGAAACATCAAAATCCATATATAGGATTTTAAAATCAGTTGTTTCAGAAAGTGTGAAAGAGTGTTAAGTAGTGCTTTATAAACATTAATAATATAACATGGAAGAGTTAAATTGATATTGACACTGTTAACTGTTAACATCACTGAGAAAAAAAATCAGGTACAATTTAAAGCTGTTACTATATTGTACAAAATACATTTAAATTCAATTTGTAACTGATGAAATCATGTTGATTGATTTATCACATTTGATATATATATATATATATATATATATATATTCAATATACTTGCTGTTATTTAAAAATATTTACATTATTAGGTGGGATTATAAAATTAATTTGGTGGTAAATGTCATCCTCTGGGCTCGGAGAAATACCCAGAACATATATATATGCACACCCATAGTTTGAAGTAAGAAAAGCAGTTTGATTTCCAGCTTGTGCTGGGAAATGTTTACCACATTTTCAGAACTCAATATCTCATATTTTCCTTCCTTCCTTCCTTCCTTCCTTCCTTCCTTCCTTCCTTCCTTCCTTCCTTCCTTCCTTCCTTCCTTCCTTCCTATGTTTCTAAAAGAGGGGCTTTTCATATGATTCACTGGTTTACACAGAGTTTCAGTACTTGACTTATAAATTATCAGCCATGTCTGATTACTACTACGATTCATGGTCAATATCCTATATTGCTACCTCAGAAATACATCTAACCAGAAGAAAAGGAAATATATACAGCCCGGAACATTTACACATAATTGAGAATGATTAATTTTATTTCTTTTCTTTGCTGTTTGATATAAAATGATTTGTGAAGCAGAAGTCCTTGTTGATCTGATTTTGGGCAACCTCTGATCTCTCCACTCTTTTCCCCTTTCTAGCTCTAAGCAGGAAATCTATCTGGGATAGAGAATGGTTTTGTAAAAGCAAGCTAGCTTGCATATTAATGTTGCTTTTAGCAGTCAGAGTCCTCCTCCACTTTACTAAATAAATGTGTTTTGAAGGGAAAACATTCTTCTTCATCAAGAGAAAGCCCCAGGCCCCAAGGACTGGGAGGTATCTATATCTTTAAACAACAGGAACAACAAAAATCAATAGTGGAAACTAAGGGAAACAGTTAAATATTTCTGGACTTTAGCATGCAGAATAATCAAAGGCATGCTTTGAGTAGCCTGAAGGAGGAAGGCACAATTAGTGCGCCACCTAGAGGTGAACCATGTTAGCATACCGTATTGTAGAGATCTATCAAAACATGTGAAAACAACTTTAAACAAATGTATTAAAATCACAGCTTTATCAGCAAAAGCAGAGACATATATTCAAAGATAATCAGGGATATTGGAGCAACAAAATGGAAAAGGCAAACTGATTCCAAAAGTGATGTAAAGCTAGACCAAAAGTGTACATATGGACAAACTTTTAAAATAAATAAATGGATGCACACAAATCTTCCTTATCTTTCTTTTCATTTTACTCAACTTTGCTACTTAAAGTATACTTTTAAAAATATCCTTCTAGCTGCACGTGCATGCACACACACACACACACACACACACACACACACGATCTTGCAGAGTGAAAAATAATAGCCTGCCTTCTGCTTAATTCATACAAAAGGGAGAGGAAGAGCTGCTGAAGGTCCATGTATTATTAACTGAATTAGCTGAAGGGATGTATATTTTGGCTATCGCAGATGAACAAATCACACCCTGCTCTTTTTGCATTGTAACGGAAAAAATATATGAAAGCCAAGAGGTTGAAAAAGGGGTCTCGGGAGTATCGTTTCTGCAGCTGAGACTTGCCCATTTGATACAGTGGTTTTAAGAATGGTTGGTCCCACAAGAACATTTTGGACCCGCTTATACTCGGGGAGAAATTAATCCTGCACAGGATAATAACCGCAGCCAATCCACACAACTCCTTCTCTGTGGCTTTCTCCATATGATCCAGATCTGAAAGGATGCTGCCAAAGAGGAACAGACAGAAGAGTCAGACAGACCCGGTTGATGCATCCTGCTAAACTATGTTTGCTTAACAATGGCTTGTAGAAAAGCATGAGCTGCAGGGTTCAAAAAACCATACTTAGCATGCTCACCAATCTTCCATATCAAATTGGAGAGAGGTATACAGTGGGGTTATGTGTACAGTATTCCAGCCCTTAATCCCTAACTCTTAAATATTTTTTATTAATGATTTGGATGAAGAGGTTGGAGGAATGCTTATCAAATTTGCAGGTAATGAAAACTTGGAGGAGATTACCAGTAGCTCAGAAGATTAGGGGTGGAATCAAAGCTGTCTTAGTAGTTTGCAGAAGTGGGCAAAAAGTGACAGAAGGAGGCAAAGAGTTATTTGTTTGAGAAACAAAAATATCAAATTCATTGTTTTGTGAATCGGATCTTTACAAGAATTGGGTTATCAGGATAGATAGCAGAAGCTATTATGCATTACCTAGAAGTATCAATTAATTATGCCGAGGCCACTTTTGTCATATTGAAGAAAAGCCAAATTGTTAACAATTTTTTAAGACTCTGAATTATACATACCCAGGAATCAACTCCATTATAGAGACAGAGACAAATGACAAACGCACATTCTTGGAGATTCTCATCACCATACTGAGGGATAGAAGCTTGCAGATCCAAATTTAGAGAAAATCCAATATAACAACCAAATCCTTTACTTCCATAGCAGGAAATGTGCCCTGTGGATTAAGGGTTTTAGGTAACTAAAAACACACTGCAGCTTACTAAGTCTCAGAAAAGCTAAATTCAAATATTTCCATAGCATATTCAAGAAGAATCAATACCTTTTCCTGTTCCATTTCATTAAAAATACATCAGAAACACAGAACCAAAGGATAGCTCAGACACAGAATTAAAACATGTCAAAATAATGACTATTATAACACTTGCAGACATAAGAAATGTGTCATAACATCAGTGGTGGGATTCAATTTTTTTAAACTACTGGTTCTGTGGGCGTGGCTTGGTGGGCGTGGCAGGGGAAGGATACTGTAAAATCTCCAGTTAGAGGTGGCATTTGCTGATTCTCTGAACTACTCAAAATTTCCGCTACAGGTTCTCCTGAACTGGTCAGAACCTGCTGAATACCACCCCTGCATAACATGCTGGCAGATTACTCCAACCACTAGGCACTGTTGTTGCCCACAGTTAGCCCCACATAATTCAAGCCCATCAGATTATAAATCAGCAAGGCAACATTCACTTCTGGACTCTTTCACTTTTGAAGCTTTGCTGGAACACATATATAAATGTTTGCACTCTCATTAATTACATTTCAGTGTAACTCTTTCCGAGCTAGGAAAACCTTCAAGTATTTAAATTTACAAGTATCAAGAACTTGAATAGAGGATTGTATTTGCTAAAAATTGGAAAAATGAGAAAATACCAACACAGGAGGAAGTTATTCCATTATAAATAATGGAATGTGCTGAAATGAGTAAATTGACATTTGAAATTAGAGAACAAGAAGATAAACAATTTTATAAGATATGGGATTTATTTTATCAATGGTTAGAAAAAATATGGAAATGAAATATGTTAGATAATTTTACAATATAAGGATAATAGAATTACAGAATATAATATAAGGATGTATTACTATTGGATGGATTTAGGATGATGATATGAATTGTTATATGACAAATTAACTTAAAACTTTGAATATCTCATATAAAATGAAGGAATAATAGTTTAGTCCAATAAATGATTAACAATGACAATAATGTATACATATATATCAGATTGATAATATGAGAATTTATACAAACAATTGTGAGGACTATGGAGAGAATGCACAAAAAATTTGTAACCAACCGACACACTGTATGTATGAAACTTGGAAGATGGTTTTATGTTTTATGTTTTGTTTGTGTATGTTTGTTCAAAAATAAAAAAAAAATAAAAAAAAGAACTTGAATAGTAATTGGTCACACACTAAATATAAGCCAACGACAATATGCAATTTTGATTTGCATCAAGGACATTATGATTTCCTAAACACATAATGTCACTCCATTGTGTTCTTCACTGGATATACGTCACCTCAAATACTATGTTATATTTTGGCTTCCATACTTTAAATCGATGTAGAAAAAAAAAATAGAAGTTTCAAAATACAACAACAAAGATGCATTAGGTTAACAGTCCCCAACCTTTGTGGCTTGGTGGTCCAGTGGGGGGGGGGGGGGGAGGGGAACTGGGCCATGTGAGTGACTGGCTGGTGTACAGCTCAATTTGTGCAAATGACAGGCCAGTGTGCACTTACATGTGCGTGAAGCTCAATTTGCACAAGTTAAGCTGTGTGCATGTTGCTTACCCAAGTTGAGCTGCACCAGGGGTGAAATTCAACCACCTCAGCCTGGTTTGGGAGAGATGGTAGGGATGAGTGGAATCAGAAAAAAATCATCCCTGATTGCTATTGCTATTATATCAAGCCACGTCCATAGAGCCGGTAGGGGAAAAATTTGAATTTCACCCATGAGCTACACGCATGAGAATGGGCGCCAGTCGGCCACTTGCCTGGCCTGGTTGCGAATAAGCCATGATCCACTAGGGGGCCACAGCCAGGGGATTGGGGATCCCTGCTCTAGGGTCTAAAAGTTAAGCCCAATTAATGGAGACTGAATGAGTGGAATATGTTTAACTTGGGAGAAAAGACAACTGTGAAGGATGATGAAAAAATGTTCAAACATCTGAAAGAATGGAAAAAGATCAAGACCTTCTCCCTCTCATTTCAGAATACAGGACATAGAATAATGAACTTAAGCTTCTGAAAGCAGAGTTCCTATTGACTGTTTTATATATATAAAAAGCTAACAAAAGAAGGATTTGAAGAGTAGAACCAGTACCAATTATTAGATGTGTTTGAATTGAGGCTAGATGGCCATGCAGTCTGCTTTACTTAACTTTAACCCTTCAATGTACTCAGCAGAGGATTGGTCACAAGCGCCTAAATGGCCCCTTCAACTCTACAATTCTAAAGTTTTAGGAACAAGCCACAACTCATTTTGTTTACATAACTTGCTAAATCCCAAAACATAATAACTGAGTTCAGGAAACCCACAAGGCTACACAGAAGCAAATGACATGTTGGTTTAGTGCAATGTGCAAATCACAGGCATTTATAAGGGGGTCAAAGTGATAAAATGTACATTGCAAAGAAGCAACACAAACTCCACCCCTGACATAGTTGTTTGCAACATTGTTATGAAAATAGAAATGGGTGAGGTTGCATTGTGACATCATAATGCACAGTTAGTCATTTTGGTGTCATTTGAGGTCTGTAATCTGAACCAGTTCCTAATGTTGTTTTCGGGTCCCGTGATTGACCGAAAAAATGGGAATTCTGTCAAAAGAATAAAGACCAAATTCTACTGTTTCTTTTTCTGGATAAAGAAATCTGCATTAAAGCATGTATAACACAGATCTATTGTTTTGCACTATTCTATTAGTGTAGTTAAGCAAGTAATAATCACATTTATTTATTAATAATATTTCTATACAGGGATGGGATTCTACCAGTTCATACCTATTCGCTAGAACCAGTTGTTAACATTCTTAGCAGTTGGAGAACTGATTGTTAGAAGAAATTACTGGCCTAATCCTGTAAAGGAAGGCAGGAAGGAAATATTCTGGTGTTGCTTACAGAAACTCCATCTCCATTAACCCTTATTACATTCTTGGCAGGACTAGATTCCTGTCTCAGGAACTTCTCTGGAGTTTTTTTTCCCCTCCATTGGTGGTACTTTGCTTGTGTGGAGTGACCATTCAAAGTTAAAATGGCACTGAAAAAGGTGACTTATGACAATTTTTCACAAGACTGTTGCAGCATCCTCAGTCATGAGAGGCCACGTGAGGAGATGCGTGCCTCGATGTGAGTGATATTGAGTTGGCCATGCCCAGCCAATAATATGACCACCAAGCCACATCCACCCAGTCACATGACCACCAAGCCACGCCCACCAACTAAGCCACGCCCACAGAACCGGTTGTTAAAAAATTTGAATCCCACCCATTTCTATAGTACTCTACTCCAAATGGCTCAGTTTATCTTTTCCATAGATAAGTTCATGATAAAAGCAACTAGGGAAAAATTAGGGAAGCAATGTATGAGAGACATATTTTATCCATTTATTCGTATCCCACCTTTATTATATTTACAAGTAACACGTTTTAATGCTAGCAATCCACTTTTTCTAGGACAATATCCCCAGTATTCTTAACACAATTTATTAGTTGTTTAAATGGATTTATGATCATAAGTAATTACATATGCAGTTCAGTTCCAGCTTGCTTTAAACCACTTTCTCAGGGACTTCAGAAAACTAAAAATGTCATCAGGAGTCAGGCAATGCTTTTCTTTTTCAAGATACAAAAACTGCCATCAGTCTTTGAGGGAAAAGGTGGGGTTCAGAAATCTGATAGATAGATAGATAGATAGGTAGGATTCAACTGGTATCCACCACTTCGGCCGAACCAGTTGTTAAATTGCTGGCTGGCCCTTCCCCTCACCAGCCCACCCCTTCCAGGAGTACCCACTTGCTCGTTTTTGCTCCCAGGGGGCTACAGGGAGGCCCACTAGGCCCAAAACGGGGCACGGGGTGTGTGCGCCCCCCTGTGGCCCGTTTTTGCTCCCAGTGGGTGCAGGAGGCAGAGTGTTGCCTGTCACACCCCCTGGCCACACCCACCATGTCCACGCCCACCCAGCAGTCATTAGGGCAGAGAACCAGTTGTTAAATTATTTGAATCCCACCACTGGCTGGATGGATAGACAGGTAGGTAGGTAGGTAGCTGGGTAGGTAGGTAGGTAGGTAAATAGATAGATAGATAGATAGATAGATAGATAGATAGATAGATAGATAGATAGATAGATAGATAGATAGATAGATAGATAGATAGATAGTCCAGCCTAGCTTCATGATTATTGCAAGACTTTTGTTCCAAAACCACTTATTAGGTCCAGAAAATACCATCATTTAGACATTAATTTAACACGTTACATTTAAGACCCAGTTTTCTCCACTGAAAATACCAACTTTTATTCTTATCATTAAACTACAGCCTTTGTGTCTAGCTAAACTGGGTGTTCAAAATCTTTGTGTTTAAAAAACCTGGTGAGTTAAAATATCATTTGGAGTGCACACGTGCATGAGAATTTTCCGTTTTGAAATTAACCCCATATATATATTTATATATTTCCTGTTTTGAAATTAGATTTTTTTTAAGAGTGGAAGAGGGTGTGGTGTAATTTAATATGATGTTTTAAATATATGCCCCAGGACCATTTCCTCTTTCTGGAACTGAAGAGCTTACAGAAAATGGTGTATTATAATCACTGGTTCTAAGGCAATAAACTCTCTCCCTTTACTCCCTTAATATAATTTGACAGTAGAGGGCGCCCTTTTAATGTAATTCAGTAGTGAAGTTCCAGATAATTGGACATAAATACATGGAAATAATACTGTAGCTCTCAAGGATTTTAATTAGAAACACACCTTGCCCAGATGCTTCCTTTACTTTCTTATTGCTCCAGCCAATTCAGAATATTGTACCAGAGGCTGAAGATAGGGAAAGAAAGAAAAATCGATGCTAGAGTGTGTTAAGAGTAGCAAGTTACACAAATGTAGGTCACTTTAATTTTTACAGTCTAATAAAAGTAAATGTAGATAGATTTCAAGTGCTCATTGCTGAAAATAATAGAATCAAAAGCATTTGTCAAGAAGGACCATATGATTTATTTAGAGAATTGGAGGCAGGCCCCATAAAAACTTTTAGCCCAAATAACTCCTGTATCCTGGATGATAGAAAATGTCCTATGTTTTCATTGGCATGTATATCTAGTCAATGGCATTTTCTAGAGGACTACGTTTATTTATATCAGGTACTTAAATACTATATATTCTCAGCAGGTGAGTGGACTTGATAGATTTGGTAGATTTAGTCTTTAAAGTCCAGCAGTGTTAGATACTTAGAGGGAAATACTTAGAGATTACTGAAAGATGACTGGGCTGTACGATAGATCTGATATTTTATTTGGATTGACAGATTATCAAGAAAAAATACCTATATGGGAAGACAGGTTATCAAGTATTGCATTGGCTAAACTCAGATCATTTAGTGAATAAGGATCTTTAATTTACTAGATTTTCAAAAGTATTACTGGGAATTTTATTATCAATATTTATGCCCATGCCTTTGCCTATAGTATACCTATATACCATGCATATAATCTCTCTATATATATCATATATATATATATATATATATATATATATATATATATATATATATATATATATATATATATATATATATATATATATATATATATTATATATCATTTATACCTATACCTATATAATCTATATCTATGTCTATCTCTTCTATCTATCTATCTATCTATCTATCTATCTATCTATCTATCTATTTATCTATCTATCTATCTATCTATATCTGAATCAGAATTCAGCTGACTATCAGTCTTTATTAATTTAATTGGGAAGTTGCAACTTACCTCTATCAAGCTCGTGGCAATATTTAGATCCATCTATGCCTAAAAGAGGTTTTCATTTCCTGGGTTTGAGTATAGTAAGATATATAAGGACATATTGGGCCATTTATTAGATTTGGGTATTGAATTTCTTGAATACTTAACTTTATGGAAAAATTCTACTATAAAAATCTGTGCTAAGATGTTTCTGTAGGAAAATATACACAGAGTACGGAGGAATTACTTTAAATCAATTACTTTATAATGATTATTTTAAGGAATTAGAATGACTTCAGATAAAAGTTTCCTTGCCAATGTACACAACAATGGCAATAAAATCAAGCAAAGCATGTTTTGATAGCTCAGAGTTTATCAGACATTTTAGTCAGTTCAAAGAAGCCTAGGATGCTATAATTTTGGATGGAATGTCTTTTGTGTCTTTTTTATTAGTTAGGGGAAAATTGCCTTTTCAAACATTGATAAGTTTTACACATTGTTTTAATTCAATCCTAGATTACCAGAGTAATATTACATTTTCAAATTTTCTTGGCTACATCAGTGCCTGATGTATCCAAAATTCTTCAAAAATGGTCAAATTCCATAATCAGAAAATACAATTGAAAGCAAAAATGTTTCATTTAACATATTAAATGCTTATTTAGCATAACCCTTTGAAGGTTATCAGATAAATGCAGAAGTTTCTGCAGAACAGATCACTTTATATTTCATTTTAGGTATGAAAGCAAACATCATTTTGTGCTTCAAAAGTAAAAAATGGCACCTCTTAGAAAAGTTTGGCACATGTTTTTTCCCCCTGCCAAATACTTTGTCTTAAAAGTAGCAGATCAATTGTCATTTTCTC
This sequence comes from Bungarus multicinctus, assembly GCA_023653725.1. NCBI lineage: Eukaryota > Metazoa > Chordata > Lepidosauria > Squamata > Elapidae > Bungarus > Bungarus multicinctus. Next base: position 65,268,138 of record CM042842.1, read on the forward strand.
TGTCCATCATGTTCTATTACAGTGGATTCATTGATCTATCAATTGAACCATTTGCCCACTCACATAACATGGACTTATGTGACTTACGACCACAATTGAACTCCACATTTCTAAACAAGGTGGTTGTTAAATGAATTTTGCTCCATTTTATGACCATTCTTGACCCAGTTATTAAATGAATCATTATTAAGTTAGTAACACAGAGACTGTAGCAGCCATAAATATGATCTGGTTGCCAAGCTTCTGGATTTGATCACACGACCATGAGGATGTTGCAGTAGTCATTAAGTGTGGGAAAAAAATCTATGGAGATTCTCAGCTATCTAGATCATGGTTGTCTGACTCAGAAGTAAAGAAGCTTCTTGGATGAGAAGCAAAACGTCTTCAAGGAAAAACAAAGTCCAGTTGCTTTTTTTTTTGAAAAAACACATTTGAAGGAAAAATGGGTCATAAGTCACTTTTTTTTCAGATTGGTAGTAGGTTTGAACTGTAGAAACGAACTGTTGTAAGACAAGGACTACTTGTCCAAGTGGCCCTGGATTTACAACAGTTCTTTTAGTGAATGTTCAAAGTTACAACGGCACTGAAAAAAAGTGAGTTATGACCATTTTTCACACTTAACGACCATTGCAGCATCCTGGTGTCCTGGGGTCACGAGATGACCCTCTGACAAGCAAAGTCTACAGGTGAGCCAAATTCACTCAACAACCAGGTTACTAACATAATAACTGCAATGATTCATTTAATAACTGTGGCAGAAAAGGTTGTAAAATAGGCAAAACCAGAGGTGGTATTCAGCAGGTTCTGACCAGTTATGGAAAACCAGTAGCAGAAATTTTGAGTAGTTCGGAGAACCGGCAAATACCACCTCTGACTGGCCCCGCCCCCATCTATTCTCTGCAGTGGTGGGATTCAATTTTTTTTTACTACTGGTTCTGTGGGCATGGCTTGGTGGGTGTGGCAGGGGAAGGATAGTGTAAAATCTTCAGTCAGAGATGGTATTTGTTGCTTCTCCAAACTACTCCAAACTTCCGCTAACGGTTCTCCAGAACTGGTCAGAACCTGCTGAATACCACCTCTGATTCTCTGCCTCCCGAGTCCCAGCTGATTGGCTGGGATTTCTTTTGTTGCCCTGCACAGGAGAACAGAGCTGGAAAGCAGGTTAGTGGGATGGGGAGGGAATGGGGATTTTGCAGTAACTTTCCTCCTTCCCTAACATCCAGGAGTGGGGAAAGAATGGAGATTTTACAGTATCCTTCCCCTGCCACGCCCACCAAGCCATGCCCACAGAACCAGTAGTAAAAAAATTTGAATCCCACCACTGGGCAAAACTCTCTTAACACTCTTGATTAACAACAGAAATGTTGGGCTTAATTGTGGTTATAAGTCAAGGACTACCTGTATGTCCTTAAGTCACGAGAAGGAGCAAAACCAAAATCTTGCAGCTCTGTGCCTGAAGCCTTTCCTGAATCATGGCTAGATTACATATTACATATTCATTTTTCAGCATTTATGACACCTCATTTAAATTGGGGGGAGAGGGGGAAAGAGGAAAAAAAGGAGACTACCTTCTTTTACAATGAGACCGATGATATGCACCTGCCATTAATATATTGTACACAATGTCTCCATCTGATTGCACCAACGTTTTGGGCGAGAACAAGAGTCACATAGTGAGAGAATGACTTCAACACACGCTTGTTCATATGCATAAACTCCTGTGTACCAGATGGCAAATATAATGACATCTTAAACAGCTAATTGCATAAACGTTGTAATGCAGATAATTGGTGAACCAAAGTACAAGTTAATAATTTCGCACTGTAATGTCTGGCTTGAAATTAATCCTCAAGGAAAGTTGTGACAATCCTCATACGCTAAAGTTCATGAAGCGGTAATTAAAACTAGCACTCAAATTATTTGCTTTTCAAACCTTCAATTATGATTCGGCAGACTCACGTTTCTGAAATGTAGACATGATAGCCAATATTTTGTCGTGGGCTTTTTTGACAAATAGCACGAGATTGTTTATGCCAATGCACCCTGAAATACACAGAGTAAGATGAAAGGACAGGGATGATTTCTCAACTAAGTGATAGTCTTTACCTTCAAAGTCTTAAAATTAACTCAGTGATCTCAATTAACTTTTTGTATGGGCCATCCTTTAGTTTTGAAGCAGACAGACTGAAAAAAAATGCAAAAGGTTCTTATATTGGTTTCTGGGATACTTATTAGCTTTTTTCAGCTTCCTTCCCTAACATTAGAAAAAAAAATATAGGAAAACAATCTTTGAATGGCCTCAGATTTGGGCTTTGTGGATTCTCCATATAAATGTGTGAAAAAGTCTGATCTGAAAATTAGTCTCTAATCCTTGGTACTTCTAAGTCACACTTGAAATTCAGAGAAATTGTCATGGTGCCCGCACTAAATGTCCGATGCTCAGACTTTGTTGAATTACAATGTGCAAATTAAAGATTTTTTAAGAGGCAGCTCCAGGACTATCGTAAAGTCTTCCATATGTTAAGAAACAGATATAGAAGATATGGAAGATTTTAGGAAACATTGAATCCATAATTATTATAAATACATTATTGGCTTAAATATAGTTCATCTCCCCTCAGAGAATTGGAAAAAGTAACTGTTTAGAAGCACATATCTTGTCATTGTGAGAAAGACAAAAGCAAAGAAGAATACTAAAGAACAGATGTGGCAAATGATCAAACACCATCCTAAATATTTCTTTTCACAGGGGAAACAGAGGCAGTTATGTGCCCTGCCGCACTTTGATAAGGTGGAGGAATCAGGCTATGGTAATAAGTTTGTTTTAAGCTTTTGAACTACAAAACTCAAGTGACCTTTAGGTGGCAGCAAAGTGATAAAGAAAACAACTCTTTGCTATCATTCTAGTGCAGGGGTCACTAACCTTTTGGACCTCAGGGACCATCAAACTCATAATTTTAAATCCCGGGGACCACTAATATGAATTTTGACTGATGGTGGCTTGCTGACGGTGGGAGGGAGGGAGAGAGAGAGAGAGAGAGAGAGAGAGAGATCTGATCTAACCTCTCTCTCTCTCCCCCTCTTCCCCCCCCCACACGAACACACAGAGGCAGGGGTGGGATTCAAAGTTATTAACTAGTTTGGTGGATGTGGCCAAAATTGTGGGTGTGGCTTGGTGGTCATGTGACTGGCTGGGCATGGCTTGTATGTAAATATTATAAATATTTATGTAAATATTGAATATTTTTATAAAAAAAGAGCAACTTTTACCCAAAATCAGGCAAAGCAGGCAGACAGATTGAGTTGCTCACAGAATCACAGATTCACTCAGAAATCTACCATTCTGCCATTAGCTACCTGAGTCTGTCATATAAAATTTGCTAGCAAGCAAACTCAGAAAATTAACTCACAACACACACCATGTATGTAAATATTGAATTTTTTATAAAAAAAGAGCAACTTTTATCCAAAATCAGGCAAAGCAGGCAGGCAGAATGAGTTGCTCACAGAATCATTCAATGATCTATCTATTTGCCATCAGCTAGCTCAGTCTGTCACATAAAATTTGCTTGCCGTGAGTCTGCACTGAATAATAGAAACTTCAGTCCCAAGGAAGATAAGGCTCTGCTTAAAAGCAGAGCCGAAGATCTAAATATTAGATAGAAAGCAAGAAATCCAATGCGTTCCTGCTTTCTAGCTATTCTAAATCTCCTGGCACAGCAGAACAGCTGATGGTCAGGGGAAAAAAAAGGAAAAATAGCAGCTTAGCAGGCAAATTTGCCAAGTAAGGAGTGAGTGGGTGGGAGGGTTCCCATGGGCCATGTAGGTGGCACAGCCTTGTATTCCTGCGCAGCTTGGATTGCTTTGGGGAGAATGCTGTGTGGGTGATATTTCTCTGTGAACCACCAAAATTTTCTCATGGACCACCAGTGGGCCACGGACCACCAGTTGGCGACCACTGTTCTAGTGGTCACTTCTAATGCTATCTAGTGGTCTAGATAATTGTTGCAGCCCATGACAATCCTAACGAATGGGACCCATTGTACATAATTCAGACAAATCTCAAGAAAATATAGTTTTGAATAATTTATTAAACAAACAAACAAAATAAATAGAAGTTCTTAATGCAAACACCAATCCAATCTTAAATAATACAGAACAGACTACCATATAGCAGATTGACATTAATCTGTAATATCTAAGGTGGTATAGGAGAAGAAATGGCAGAACAATCCCACCCCTGAAAGGACCTAAAGACTCCATCGACGACATCATTAAAGCCAACCTCTTTAACACATTATTTGGCTCAGTATTTGTAAACAGCAATGGATCATGCCCAATATTTCCTAGTCGAACCACAGACAACTACAATGATCTAATACATATCGATTTTACAGAAGACAATGTTGAAAAAGCACTACGCAATCTAAAACCATCTCTATCTATTGGACCAGATGGAATATGTGCCTACTTCTTAAAAATGCTATCCACTGCCATTGCCAAACCTCTAAGCATAATCTTTGAGTAATCTTTCATGACCAGCTCCTTGCCAAAACTATGGTCACAAGCCACGGTCATCCCCATCTTCAAAAAGGGAGACCCCAGCGTAGTTGAAAATTACAGACCAATCTCTTTATGCTGCATCACCTGTAAAGTCATGGAATCAATTATTAACCAAGCCATCATCTCCACTTAGAGACAAACAACCTACTCTCTAATAAACAATTTGGTTTCAGAAAAAAACTATCCTGTAATCTGCAACTCTTACACAGCAAAAACATATGGACTACACAACTCGATCAGGGCAAAGCAATAGACACAATTTACATAGACTTCTGTAAAGCCTTTGATTCAGTGGTACACGATAAACTACTCCTAAAACTAAAACCTTATGGTATCTCTGGACACCTGCATAACTGGATAGAAGCATTCCTGTCAAACAGACAACAAATGGTCAAAATTGGGAGTGTCCTATCAAATTCTGAACCTGTCAACAGTGGTGTCCCCCAAGGCAGTGTTCTAGGACCAACTCTTTTCATACTCTACATAAATGACCTCTGTGATCATATTAAGATCAATTGCATTCTCTTTGATGATATTGTAAAGCTATTCAACACCACAGACAATACTGCTACCCTTCAAAAAGACCTTGACTATGTATCAGAATGGTCAAACAAATGGCAACTTCAAATCTCAACGAATAAATGCTCTGTCTTACATATTGGCAAAAAAAAATCAGAAAATAAAATACAAGCTGAATAGTCAAGACCTTGTTGATGATCCAAACTCTGTCAAGGATTTTGGAGTACTCATCTCTAATGATCTAAGTGCTAGAGCCCACTGTAACTACATAGCCAAAAAGGCATTAAGAGTTGTTAAACTAATCTTATGTAGCTTTTTCTCTGGTAATATCACACTACTAACTAGAGCATACAAAACATTTGCTAGACCAATACTCGAATACAGCTCATCAGTCTGGAACCCACATTACATATCTCATATTAACACAGTTGAGATAGTCCAGAAATATTTCACAAGAAGAGTTCTCCACTCCTCTACTCATTGCAGAATACCTTATGCCACCAGACTTGAAATTCTAGACGTAGAAAACCTAGAACTACGCTGCCTTTGGTCCAATCTAAGTATAGTATATAAATTTTTTATTTTTTATTTTTATTTATTTATTTTTGTCAATTGCTTACAAGATAATAGGTATAAGTAAAAACATAATTATGAATACTTGGATACATATAAGAAAAAAAAAAACAATAGGACAGGGATGGTAGGCACGTTGGTGCGCTTATGCATGCCCCCAACAGACCTCTTAGTAAAAGGCTAAGGTCAACAGTAGACTGTCTAGGGTTAAAGTTTTTGGGATTTGGGGAAGAAATTAAATAAATAAATATAATAAATAAATAAATCCCTACGTAGCCACATGTCATGCCCCTGTCAGAATCTGATTCCGAGGGAGAGGTCAAGCAGCTGACAGGTAGTGAGAGTGTGGGTCTATTGGCTGTGGAAGAAACTGGGGAAGGGCAAAGTCCGGCTGGGCAGAGCAGGGGAGAGGTAGAGCAAGCCAGAGGGAATTTGGAGGAAGACCCAGGCCCACCCCCTCTTCATCCTAGGGTCAGAGGGAGGAACAGAGAAGGGAGCAATGTGAGTTGCATGGCTTACGGGGAAGGAAAGGACTCTGATTCCCTTCATTAGCCGCAACTGGGAACACAGTGTTTAAAAAGGGTTGTTATGCACAGCCAACTGTTGAGAGCAAATCATGAATTATCTGGTATTGTCGATGCTTATCTGGGTTCCTGGCGTCTTCCCAACTGTATGTGTTTTTCTGGCCTTTCAAGTGCAATTCCTTCTCCTGCCCTGTCAAATTAATCACTGCAGTGTAGTTTGTGTGGATTTTTATTTACAGTTTGTATATACTTTGTTTTCAGACTGAATTTCTTCTACTTGAAGACCTTTCTTGGGAGAGTTTTTTCTTCAGCCGAAGGTAACCTGGACATTGGGAGCAAAATTGGAGGTACTAAAGGGGCTCTTCTTACTTATGTGACTGTGTTGTCTTTGTGCCATGCCCCAGGTCATCACAAGTGAGCTAAGTCTGACCTATTCTAAGTACCATTGATCCTAGTCTAACTGTTAGTAGAAAAGATTCCTGTAAAAGTTTTTAGCAATAAATCACCTTCGTTCTTTCATGCTTGACAGGTGGCAACATCTCCTATTTATCCCCATTGCTGTTCTGGGCAAAGAATTCTGATTGTGATCCTGATCCATATTTCTATAATGTTTACCTGAGGAAAGCAAACACAGTCTTACTTGTTTAGGCTGGACTGAGCATATTGTATGATCCCAGTCACATATTTCCCTCACACAGTTCAAAGCTCACCTGTCCTCTTATTTTTGTTTTCATGAAGTTTATTCTGTTGTGTTCCATGAAATATTATGCAGATTATCTGATTACAAGAGAGACTTATCCTCCATTATAAATAATTCCATGGTTATTTTCCATGGCAAATCATGAAGAAATTTGGATGAATAGGTCACTCTGCTGATTAACAATCTGGCTTCCTGTTTTTTAAAGTGTATCCAAAGGGAATGCCAGCATCATTTTGTTAGTTGTTATAATTTGTAGACACTGTTGTACATAATAAAATATTTCTTGATTGCAGGAATTTAATGAGTGTGTGTTGTTGAAGCCTGCTGGATTGGCATGGCAGCATGCAGAGCTCCAGTACTTTCCCATAAGATATTTTGCATCAGAGGACAATAAAAGTTGTATCTATACCAAGTAATAATCATTGGTTCAGGTGGAAAAGGTGCTAAATATGTTGCCATAAAAATATTCTGACAATGGCAACAATGGACCCAAGAAATTCTTTTTTTGTTAACTGATGAAAAAGCAGGTGAAATGATGCTATCAGAGTAAAAGCTAGAAAAAACCTTCAATATATACACACATAATTATGTAGTAGGTGTAGAGCAGTGGAAAAGTGTAGAGCAGTGGTTCCCAAATTTTTTCAGTCCACCGTCTGCTTGGTGCTACAAACTCATCCTTGGTGCCCCCCATCCAGGGGTGGGATTCAAATTTCTGTGGGCGTGGCCTAATTTGAGGGTGTGGCTTGCTGGTCATGTGACTGGGTGGACGTAGCTCGCTGATCATGTGACTGGCTGGGCGTGGCTTGCTGGCTGGGCATGGCTTGCTGATCACATGACTGGGTAGGTGTGGTTTGGTGGTCATGTGACTGGGTGGTCATGGCCAGGTGACTGGCAAACAGATGGTCCTCATTTAATGGCCGGCTGTTTAGCAAGTGTTCTAATTTATGACTGGCCTCTCTAGAGATACTTGAACTGTTTTTGGAGTTTTGACAGCCATGCACACACATACACACACACTCCCATCTAACCTTGCTGGAGCAGATCATTGGACTAGAATCGGCAAAGCATCTCTGATTAGATTCTAGTAGTGAATAAAATCTAATCAGAGATGCTTTACCGATTCTTGATTTGTTTTATTTGTATCTCTTTATTTTATGTTGCTGAATTGCATTGACATGTGTGTCCCTTCTTGTGCACAACCCAGAAGCTTTTGTGATTCTTTGCAGCAAAAATTACCGACCTCTGGCTTTGCTCTACTCTTCAAACATGCCACCACTGCCGCGTTCTAGGTGCCGGCCCTGCAGGTCCACCCCATTGAGCCCACTGCACTGGAGGGACCTGCCCAAGCAAGTCAAGTCAAAGGGATGAGCCTGAGAGAGGGAAAGAGAGAGAGAGAAAAGAGAGAGAGAAAAAAAAAGAGAAGGAAGAAAAGAAAGAGAAAAGGGAATGAAAGAAAAAGGGACAAAGAAAGAGAGGGGATGGAAGGAAGGGACAGAAAGAAAAAGAAATAAAGGAGGGAGGGAGGAGAAAGATAATGAGATATCTATTCTAGTCCAATCACCTGCTCCAGCAGAGTTAGAAGGGAGTGTGTGTGTGTGTTCTCCTTGTAATTTACCAGTACATTTTGGTTTTGCCTTCTTCAGAATTGGCACTGTAATACATTGGGGAAAAGCAATTTTTAGGGAGGAGATCTGGTCCAATGGATCCTGTTTAAAGCCTCAACAAAATGTAAGAGCTTCCTCATAGTCTTGACCATATTTTGTCCACAAAACCTTTAATAGAAGCCAAAGATTTTTCAATTTGCTGGCAAAGATATTTCAATGTGGAAAAGGGCCTCAGTCTAAACTAGGCCTCATTTCAATCTGATGCATCAGCTCTCTCTCTCTCTCTCTCCTTCCCTCCCTCCCAGACTGGCTTTGCTCTACTTTCCCAATGTGCCTGAGATACTGGCGTTTTGAACATGGATGGATGGATGGATGGATTGAGAGAGAGAGAGAGTGAGAGAGAGACAGAGAGATAGGTAGGTAGGCAGATAGGTAGGTAGGTAGGTAGGTAGCTGGGTAGGCAGGCAGACCTTTTGGATGAATGTCGGTAGGTAGGTAAATTGGTAGATAAGTAGATAGGTAGGTATGTAGGCAGGAAGGCAGGCAGACAGACAGGCAGATCTTTTGTATGTATGTATGTATGTATGTATGTATGTATGTATGTATGTATTATGTATGTATGTATTGACAGACAGACAGACAGACAGACAAAGAATGCGACAGCAGCAGGGAAAATAGAGCAAAACCAGAGTGGGAATTGAAGTCCACACAAGTTGCCAAGGCTGAGAAACACGGGCTGAATATATCAACCCAGCCATTCTGATTTAGAGTTTAGCATGCTGTTTGATTCCGGCTTAGTCAATATACCATGGCTAAGATCTTCCTGCTCCTTAATGCAGCTGCCCCCCTGCCCCTTCTCCAGCCCCCTGCCCCAGTTCTTTCTTTGGCATCCAATTTTGAAATGCCAACCTCCCCGGGGCAGCGATGCAGCCGACTTCACCCTCTTTGCTTCAACCCAAGGTCCATTTCCATCGGGCCAAGCAAGGGGAGGTACTCTGCACACACTCAGAGACTCCCAACTTCATGGAAGCATTCTGCCCATCCTTATGCTCCACCCGGGAGGAGGAAGGTGTGGGGAAGCAGCCCAGACTGGCGGAAGCAGAGGGAACGATCGCTTGGAAACTAAGCAAACAAGCAAGTGCAAGGCTCAGTCAGAAGAACTGGGCTGCAGAGGGAGGCTAGCTTCTAGGTCCGGGATGGCCACATAGAGCCAAACCAAACCAAGCAATGCGCCTTGGAGAGCCACAGCTGCATCTACCCGCATCCTGTGCGCAAGCCCGGCTGGCTGGAGAGGCAGAGGCTAGGTGGGCGCTACGCGCTCCCTTGTTCTCCTCCGGGGAAGGTGGCCCTAATGCCAGACCACCCCTTTCACTGCATGCCTTGGGAGGGTTTTGCTTTCGGGCCTTCTGGTGCGCCTCCGCCGCTTCCACTGGATAGGGCAGCCTGCAAACTAAGGCACCCCCTTTCCACCACCTCCCACCTCTCTCTCCCCCCAGGCTTGGCAAGGCTCACCGCGTGGGGATTCCACATTTGAGGCGCTGGCTATGGAGCGATGAAATAGTCAATGGGCTGTGTAGCCAGCAGTCAGTAAGCCTATGGGGCCATAGCCTTGAACGCCCCCCTGCTGCCTCTTAGCGCTCCCCTGCTGCCCTCCTTGCCTCTTAGTGCCCCCCTAAGGCATCCCACCACCCCCAGGGTTTGGTTCCACCCACTTTGGGAACCACTGGAGTGTAGAGCATATATAGAGAGCCACAGGTATTAGAAATGAATAAAATCCCATAAGCCCAAGTGCCTCGTTGGGTTAACTCAATAACATTAACTGTACTAATGAAATCTTTATATGTCTTTGTGGAATCTGGTTTTTAATTAATTCCTTCTTGAACCTGACATATCAGTTGTTACAAATAGACAAGATTCTGTGCTAAAATATAATAATGTAAATATCTGTCCAATTTCTGCAGCCAAGAATCTAAATCTGATGGTTAAAAAACTACCATCTACCTAAATAGTGCAAACCAATCACATAGCAAACATCTTTTCCTTGCTTTGCCCAATTTAGCATGCTTTCATAAAATCATAAAAATGCCAGTCAAGGATCCTGAGTCCTGGAGTTTGTGTGTTTACTTAATTCTTGACATTTCCTCAAACATTATCTACAAGTTTTCAAATTCAGCTTTATGATTGTTAATTTATTTTTCTTTCGAGAATAAGAGTTAAATTTCCCATATGGTCATCTATCACAAAGTTAGAAGCTTGGACAATGTGATGACAGAATTGTAAATTAAATAGGGATACAAGTCAATTTGTCCTTCTTGTTTAGTCACAATAACTGAATCAATCAATAATTCAGTAATGTACTAATTTATGATGTAGCCATTTCAGTGGGGTGCAAGTCTTGATTATGAAGCATTCTATAGAAGTAACTATTACTATCACAAACTCATTTTCTCTGCTTGCTTATATGAAAATATGCTGGCATTATTTAGATTGAGTGTCATCAAGCATGGACCACTAATAAAGAACCAGTAACAGAAGGTCTGACCAGTTCTGGAGAAACGGTAGCGGAACATTTGAGTAGTTTGGAGAACCGGCAAATACCACCTCTGACTGGAGATTTTACAGTATCCTTCCCAGGGGTGGGATACGATAGGATTAACTACCGGTTCAGGATTTACGAGGTTCGGTGATTTATGATGTGGTTTCCTGCACGCTGCAAGTGGTCACCTGTAAATCGTCATCAGCACGCTGTGTGCAGAGAAGCAGCCTTTAAAACAGCCCTCTTTTCCTGCTTTTTTAACTGCAACTGTGCCTCGTTCGGCAGCTGAAGTTGAAAAATCAGGAAATAAAGATCAGGTAAGAGCCCAGGTGGGCAAAGACATCATCACACATAGAACCGGTTCTATGTCTGCTGCTCTTCAGAGCTACCAGTTCTATAGAGGTGGACAGAACTGGTAGAAACCCACCCCAATCCTTCCCCTGCCATGCCTACCAAGCCATGCCCACAGAACCAGTAGTAAAAATTTTTGAATCCCATCACTGACCAGTAAGATACGGATGTAGTGGCTCAGTGGCTAAGACATTGAGCTTATTGATCAGAAGGGTCGGCAGTTCAGCGGTTCGCATCCCTAGCGCCTCACAATGGTATGAGCTCCCGTTACTTGTCCCAACTTCTGCCAATCTAGCAGTTCAAAAGCATGTAAAAATGCAAGTAAAAAAATAGGGACCACTTTGGTGGGAAGGTAGTAGCATTCCGTGTGCCTTTGACATTTAGTCATGCTGGCAACATGACCACAAAGATATCTTCAGACAGCGTTGGCTCTTCAGCTTTGTAACAGAGATGAGCACCACCCCCCTAGAGCCAGAAACGACTGGCAGGTATGTGCGAGGGGAACCTTTACCTAATATAGAACTGATAGTTAGAGCCAAGCATCTATTTGTGTAGAAGGAGGAGGAGGAGGAGACACATGCATGAGAGAGAACACCAGTGTCTAATGGTTAAGGTACCAATCTAGAAACCAGTAGATTTGTGAATTCTAGCCCCATCTTAGCCATGAAAGTCAACTGGGTGAATTTGGCCAGACACTCTCTCTCTCAGCCTAACTTACCACAAGGCTTATTGTGGGGAAAATAAGAGGAGGAAAGAGTGTTAGCTATTTTATCTTCCTTGCGTTATTGATTAAAAATAATAAAGGCAGAATATTAAACAAAGCAAGCAAACTTGGATTATCTGGTCATATTTCCAAATGCATAGACAGAAAACCATACCAAAAGTTCTATTCTGTGATTCCCAGCTAAGCAGTAGCACCTAGCCAAGCCTGTTGATCTGGAAACTTAAACAGGATTAGTCCTAATGAGGATTTGGATAGGGAATCCTGAGCTGCAGGCTAGAATGTCAACTTGAAATAAAACATTTCTGAAAAAACGATTGCAAATCATTCTACATCATTCTCCACCCTGCCCCAATGAATAGCTGTATCCATGAAAAGTATCAGAAATCCAACCTGAATCAAAAGCAACCTAGGGTGGCTTCTTCATCTGAACCAAGAGTGTCCAATTGCAACTTTAAGACTTGTGGACTTCAACTCGCAGAATCTCTCAGGGCGAAATGTCTATGGTGCACATTTGTCCTTTTTAAACCTAACCAAATTTAAGATCTATGGCAAATAGAAGAAATGCTCTTGCACTTCGGCTTTTACTGTATATGTTGCAACGTGGCATCCCAGATATAATGGGACACCATATTCTTTTAATATAACATGGGAAAATTCACAACGCTTGATAGAAAGTTTATGTTTTCAAAAGTTGCTGCATTATGCAGTCTCAGAAATTGTCAACATTACCTCATCTTTCTCTACAGCCCATAGCTCATTCTAATCTGGGAACATATAGATCTTAACTACAGTTTGTAGCAGGATGACATAAATTTTTGGATGTGCAAAAGACTTAGGCAATCTAGCTAATATTCAATTTTGCCTATAAAGATCTCTGGGGATTTAGAGACAAGCAAAATCACAAATTGTTCCTTTGGAAGTCACCAGGGTTATACATTATGATGCATGGCGTGAGAGTATGGATACTTTTATTTATTTCTTCATTAAATGGGGTTTCACTAAAACATTAGTTTTCCAGATCATGAAGTACCAAAACAATACCTCTTTGGTTGATAAAACTTGTACCTATCGTTTATTTCTGCGATGAAATAATCTGCAATGAAATAAAAAAGAACAGTCTAATAGAGAATTCAGTTAAAAGCAGTTTAGGATACCTGTGAGTAATTACACTATCACATTCTCCACAGGGTTTAATTCAGGCCAAACCGCAACTACTGTGTGTCCAAAAGATAATGAATTAAAGCAGTGCTCTGGCATATTCCCTTACTGAAACGTTAGCAGCCTTCTCAAGTGACATGAAAAATAGGCTTCAATAAGAGCTGGGGAAATATATGCAGTTAGATTCAATCAATAAGCTGTCCTTGACCAATGTCCAATTTAAAAAAAAAAACAGTCCCAAATGAGTTATGAGAATTCTTTCTCTGATTTTAAGTGTATTAATTTTGCAGGATATACACAGAAAAGTCCTATGCTATCCGAAGGCAGTATTTCAACAGCTGAGGAACACTTCTTTTTTCGGAAGGTAGGAAGACCGAGCACAGCTGGTATGTGGATGGCAGGCTGCTATGGAAAAACATTATGTGCTAATTTGAGTAAGAGTAGAGAAAGTAAATTGTACAATGAAATAGACATCTCACTCCCAGGTTCGGGGTTGAGTGATGGGAACATTGGTGTGTTAAAGGAGGGCAGTTGCTTCCCTACAAGGTACAGCAAAAGAGTAAGAATCAGGAGTGAATATAATGCCATGTAGCTAAATGTCTATGGAGATTCTCAGCCATCCAGCTCATGGTTGTTCCTAAGGAGCTTTTTCAAGAGGCAACTGGACTTTCAAGAGTTCAGTTGCCTCTTGAAAAAGCATCTTGGGGACAGTAGAATGGAGTCTATCACTCTGCCATCAAAAGGGTTCAACACCAAAGTATGTCTTCCATATAGAGCTACCCTACTATAACCATTCTCCCTTGAGACTCAGCAGCAGTTGGGAGTATCACCCCTTTGTTCTTGAAAGATGACACTAGCAGAGGTGGTTTGGCTCAGAGGACCTCATTCATAACCCCACTCAGATTCCTTACACACAATCTGTTCAATGACACTATGAAAAGCCCAGTTAGTACAAGATCCTTTAGATTAGGGAGGCACAATTGGCAGCTCCTGGGCTACATTAGCCCTTTAAGACTTGAATGCGCTCAGAAAGTGCTTCCTAAATAACATCTAATGAGAGGAAATGTGATTCAATATATGACAAATCATATTGACTTCAATTAATTAATTTAATTAAAAATAAAGGACCGTTCAATTAAATGTATGACCTTTCCATTTCTTAGCTTCCCTTTTTTGAAATCCTTTTCTCAAAGTTTGTGTAATCTTTGGCCCAACACAAATTGAACATTTCTGGTGTATATAAATGATTAGTTGCCTGTGTGTCAACTATTAGCTATGGGTCAACTGTTGAAATATGTTTGGGTGTTTGTCCTTCCCAAGTGATCTATTTTATTAATGCATCATGTGAAGACTTCCACTTTAGCCCACTTTAGGATGAAAGGTTTTGGCAAGCCAGTTGTGGATTATATTGATGAGTGTTTCTGACAGTATTATCTATTTCAGGGGAACCCCAGGCCACAGCCCACTACCAGGCCACGGCCTATTTGTAACTGGACCGCACAAGTGGCAGGCTGGTGTGCGCACACATGTGCATGTGCTGGCTCACCACTCACATGGCCCAGTTCCCCTCTCCTGCCCCCCCTGGGCTGCTGAGCTGGAAAGGTTGGGGACCACTGATTATCTGGTGTCAGCCCTGAAGCTGACCTGACCAAGGCCATTTTAGCATTGTCACACTGGAGCTGAGGGATAGGGAAGGGGGAATAGAGATAGCTGGCATTTTGTAGCCAAAACAAAATACTTTTTCCTGGGAACCAAGGACATTCCCACAGGTGGTTGGAGAGAAGAGGAGTGAAGTTATCAGGCAATTGGATCATGTGACTGATTGTTTGGGGAAGAAAAAAAACCTTTAATTAGGTGAAAACCATGGGAACATTCAGAGTCAGATTTCACCAGTGCGTGCCAATATGATATATCCCAATAAAGCTGTTCTTTGAGGAATCATCCTGCCTCGGAATTTTGTTTGCTATGGGTGTATTACTTGGAACCCTGACATTTGTTCTGGCGAAAGCAGGTCTCCAAGAAGCAGAATCCATGGTGAATCAACAGTAATCTGAGAAACAACAAGGGATATTGTGGCTGCAAATGCCGGCTTCTGCCATCAGTATAGTTGAATTGCCGTTTTCATCAGAGTAGTTTGTGAGGCGCAAAACTGGAAATAGATCAAGTTGAAAATAATATTTTCCTCCTGGATAATTTCTTTTGCTGCCTCCGATGCGTTAAGAAGAACACATGCATCCATACGTTATAGCAGTATTTTTTTTTTAAAGGAGAAGTAAGTTTTTCATTTTCTCTATTGAAGCTATTCATCTTTTCTGCCTATGAGCCTTTTAAGGATATGTGGTTTTTCTTAGGAGAACTCAAATCTGTTGTTCACAAATGCAAACTTTTGGCTAGTTCTTCAGCTTCAGCCATAACAATACAAGAGCACACAATAGATACAAACTCAAGGTAAACGCCACCAAACTTGATTGCAGGAAATACGACTTCAGCAACAGAGTAGTCAATGTCTGGAATACTCCACCTGATTCTGTGGTTTCTTCCCCAAACCCCAAAAACTTTAACCTTAGACTGTCTACTACTGACCTCACCCCTTTCCTAAGAGGTCTGTAGGGGGCGTGCATAAGCACACCAACGTGCCTACCATCCCTATCCTATTGTTTCTTTTCTTTTTTCTTATATGTATCCATTTAATGTATTCATAACCATGCTTATACTTATACCTGTTACTTTGTAATCACTTGATAAAATAAAATAAATAAATAAATATAAAACAGTTTTGTACAAGTCACCTTTGTTACTCTGTTTTCCAGGTTGACTGTTTTCCAGGTTGACTATAGAAAACAATGTTAGACAATAGCTGACTGTATCATGGAAGTATCTGTGAAACAGTAATATACAGATCGACAAATTTGCTTAAAAAATACTTCATGTACAAACCTGTTGTGTTACCAAAATAAATATCATATATCAAGATGTGATAGATAAAATAATATAGATTGGTCTCTTGCTAAAAAGAGGCCAAACTGGTCCAGTAGTGTTGCTTGTAATAAAAAAAGACATTTAAAAGAGAATAGAGTGGAATGGAACAGAACAGAATAGAACAGAATAGAATAGAACTTTATTGTCACTTTAAATGTACACTAATCAGCATACATTAAAATGAAATTTCGTTGCATTCAGCTCTCAAAAGATAACTATTATGCATATAGCTACATACACATATGACACAGAGAAACATCACAGTCTAATTTGAATGTATACATATGCATGGTGAAAAAAAATAATCCTATGAATTTACAAGATGGATGGCATAAGGAGCAAAGCTGTTACAGAATCTAGTAGCCCTGCTACTAGATTTGAAACCTCCTTCCAGAGGGGAGCAACAGAAACAAACAGTGCTTATAAGCAGTATCCTGAATAATGGGAAGCGTGCTTCCTATAATCTTCTTGGTTGTCCTTACCACTCTCTGTATGGACTTTCTATCTGAGGCACTGCTGCCACCAGACCAAACAGTGATGTAGCTTGTTAAAATGTTCTCAATTGTGCCTTCGTAAAAAGTGGCCAAGATAGAAGGAGAAAGATGTGCTCTCCTCATCCAACGCAGGAAGTGCAAATGCTGGTTTGCATGCTTCACTAAAGATAATGTATGAAGAGACCAAGTCAGAGTGTTAGTTATCTGCACCTCCAGATACTTAATACTATTGACTACCTCCACAGCTGCAGCCTTGATACAAAGTGGAGCATGACTATGCTGGCTCTTTTTAAAATCAACAGTGATCTCCTTTGTTTTGTTAACATTCAAAACTAGGTTACTTTTATTGCACCAGTCCATCAAAGCTTTCACCTCCTCCCTATAAGAATCTTCATTGTCATCTCAGATAAGCCCCACCACTTCCATGTCATCTGTATACTTCATAAAATGATTTGTAGCAGACTTGGCTCAGCAGCCATGGGTCATCAAGGTGAACAGTAACAGACTCAAGACATAGCTCTGTGGAGAACCCATACTCAAGGAGATCATTTCCAAGAATACCAACACTTCTTTTCCTTCTACAACAACTGAAATTGGCACCAGAGGCAGAGGTGGGTTTCTACCGGTTCTGTCCACCTCTGTAGAACTGGTAGCTCTGAAGAGCAGCAGACATAGAACCGGTTCTATTGTCTGCTGATGTTTTTGCCCACACACCCACCCACCCGGGCTCTTACCTGACCTTTATTTCCTGATTTTTTCAAGTTCAGCTGCCATGCAAGGCACAGCTGTAGTTAAAAAAGCAGGAAAAAGGGGCTTTTTGAAAGGCTGCTTCTCTGCACGCAGCATACTGATGATGATTTACAGGTGCACCGCCCGGCAGTGTGCAGGGAAGCACATCGTAATCACCGAACCTCATAAATGACCGAACTGGTAGTTAACCCTGTCAGATCTCACCCCTGACCAGAGGTGTTTGTTTTCTGCCACCATTGTTCACTGATTTTAGTGAGGTTAAACAAGTGCAGGTTCTGCAAAAATGGAAGTTGTCTCACTTGGACTATAGTGGAGAGGAAACATCCAAGCTCCCAACAACCTCTTGGGGCCTTTGGAAACATAGAGGACTTATTTGTTGGTTGTAGGTTTCTTTTAAGGAAGGCATAAAGATGAAAATATATCAGGCTGAAAGCTTGACACACTCACTTTTCCTTGCTTATAGAATTTCCTGCTGAGAAGCTTTTCCCCCCTCCCGCCTTTATGTGCTCATCTGTGAAGGATTGTCCACCTGCTGCCTTATCGTGGGCTCTGGAAAATTGCCAGAAGATGGCAACAGCATGTACTACTAAGGGAGCATTGGGGCTGTGTGGAATAACAAGGACTGTGTTATGACTGGGAACGTTTGCAGTACTATAAATAACTCTATCAATATTGTGATAATGGCACTTTAAAGAGGTCTATTTTACAAGTGTTGGATGTAAGAGACTGCAGCTGTGCTCATTAATGCTGAAGGATGCTTCACTCTATGTACAATTTGCAGGTGTAACAATAGGGGTGTTGATTCATTGGGAGCTTCGATTGTGACTGGAATTTGTTCAGATCTTCAAAAGAAGAAGAAAAGGTTATACTAACATTGTTAGTGCCTAATAAGTCTTTATTGTATTTGGCAGATGAAAAGCAAATTATAACAGTTTAATTGAAAACCCCAAAAAGATAAAATAGAAGAGCACAGTTAACAGGATTTCAATAAGACTTAAATAGCTCCTTCTCACCAAAGAGCAAGTACTATAATTGATAGAAATAGATTTTTTTAAAAAAATAATTAATTGCTGTAAATTATCACTTGGCACAAAGATGGCATAATTCTCATTAATTTGCAACCTTTCCTAGTTTAAAATTCAATCGGGGATGGCACTGTTCTAGTTCCCTTGCAAGTTAATTCAGAGCTGAAGTAACTTCCTTAAAATGTTCTACTTCTGTAGTAAGCTTCATTTCTTCTGCAGTATACCTGGCACCCCAAAGACATCCTAGGTTGTCTCAACTTGACATTTCCAGCTTACCTGAGGTTAACTGAATATTGTATAGAAGAAATCTCATTAACTGTGCTTTGAACGGATCAGCTTTAAAATAGCTCCACCAGTGGTGGGATTCAAATTTTTTTTACTACCGGTTCTGTGGGCGTGGCTTGGTGGGCGTGGCAGGGGAAAATCTCCAGTCAGAGATGGTATTTGCCAGTTCTCCAAACTATTCAAAATTTCTGCTCTCGGTTCTCCAGAACTGGTCAGAACCTGCTCAATACCACCTCTGACCTCCACTTTGAAAGCAGAATGAACCACTGGGCACCTTGAACTGCTGCTTCTAGATCAGGGGTGTCAAACTCACATTGTCATGGTGGTGCCATGTGATGTATCAGAACCTTTTTCCCTTCCCTAAACTGGGCGTGGCCATGGCCAGCGCATGACGCATCTGGCCCATGGGCTGGGAGTTTGACAACCCTGTTCTAGATGCTTCTATCAGCAGGTAACTAATATCTGGAAAGCCCAGGTTCATTCTCCTTGTCATAAGAGGTCAGTGCAAAATAACGTGAGACACAAGGTAAGGATTCTGCCAGTGAAACTGAGATTTTATTTTTTCCCCTTATCTTATGGCTAGATTGTTACAGCAGCTGCCAAGTCTGAAGAATGGTTACATCAACTGGGCATGGATAATCTAGTGAAGAGAAGGACAAGTGTTTGCAATGTTCCAATATTTGAGGGACTAACCCAGAGAGGATGGGGGTCAAGCTATTTTCCAAAGCACCTGAAGGCCAGACAAGAATAATGGATGGAAACTGATCCAGGAGAGATTCAACCTAGAAATAAGGAGAAATTTTCCGGCAGTGAGAACAATCGATCAGTAGAACAGCTTGCCTTCAAATGTTGTGGGAGCTTCATCACTGGAAGCCGTCAGTCAGAAATGGTTGGCCACTGGGTTGGACTCAGTACCCTACAAGGTCCCTTCAACTCCGTTATTCTGTTGTTTAGTCAACTAGATCAGGTAACAGAGGGAACCAATAGGATTCCATTTGTTTGGAATGTATATGGTGGGCTTTTTATCCGGCCAAATATCCAATTTAATCTATTTTAACTTTTGTATTATTGTTGGGGTTTTAGATTGGCTGTACACTGCCCTGAGTCCCCAGGGAGAAGGGCGGTATAAAAATTAAATTAAATAAAAATTAAATAAATAAATATTCTTTAGCTGATAAAGCTCTCATAGATGCTCTTACAAAAATACTTTCAAACCACAATTACTTTATAACGGGATGGGCAACTATGGCAACTTTATGACCTGTGGACTTCAACTCCCAGGAATTCTGGCAATTGAAATCCACAGGTCCTAAAGTTGTCTGATTGCCCACCCCTACTGTATGTAATAAAACAATATGGATATAAGAAAGTCAATACTAGACTAGATAAACACTCCAGAGCAAAACAAAATAGAATTGGTAGATGACAACAACCAGAGCTGGAGAAGTTTTTTTTCAGTCTTGCATGGTGCGGCTGGGAACTGAATGGATTTTATCTCCTCCTTGTAAAATATGACTGTAAAAGTAAATTCTGGATCCTACAAATCTATATTCTGATTATTTTCTTTACTTTGGGATGTAATTGAGTATGGATCTTTTGTTCTTACATAAGAGATGCACAAATTCTTTTGGCTTGTAGTCTTCAGCAGAGTCAACATCCATTTTAGGGAAAAATTGGAGTTTAAAAGATTGAAATGGATGATTTATGTCTCTGCAAGGAATGGTACCCATGTCATTCTTTTTAACTTCCTCAAAAAAAAAAAAGAAAAGAAAAGAAAAAAAAACTGTCAAAAATATGTTTTAAAAAGAAGCTCAAATTTGGTCCATTCACTCTGGTGGCATGAAAAAGACACAGCCAGGCTGAAAATGCTTCCTGAAATACAGTTTTTGTATTATAATTGTCGATGAACATAGAAGGAGTACCCTGAGGATACAAGATTAAATCAGACATAGATGCATTTAATAATAATCTCAGTGTACAATCAGGGGTGGGATTCATTTTTTTAACAACTGATTCTGTGGGCGTGGCTTAGTTGGTGGGTGTGGCTTGGTGGTAATATGACTGGCTGGGCATGGCCAACTCAACATCACTCACATCGAGGCACGCATCTCTTCGCCTGGCCTCTCGTGACTGTGGGGATGCTGCAACAGTCGTAAGTGTGAAAATGGTCATAAGTCACTTTTTTCAGTGCCATTGTAACTTTAAATGGTCACTCCACACAAGCAAAGTACCAGCAAAGGAGGGGAAAAAACTCCAGAGAAGTTCCAGAGACAGGAAGTCTAGTCCTGCCAAGAATGTAATAATGGTTAACGGAGAGGCAGTTTCTGTAAGCAACACCAGAATGTTTCCTTCCTGCCTTCCTTACAGGATTAGGCCAGTAATTTCTTCTAACAACTGGTTCTCTGAACTGCTTAGAATGTTAACAACTGATTCTAGCAAATAGGTGTGAACTGGTAGAATCCCACTCCTATGCACAATGGTGAAAACCTTGCCATAAGAATAACAGATACCTAGATTATCTATGCCACTTTTCTCACATTAAAAATTGTGGGTTTTTTTTTTGCTTTCCAGGATCTTTTAACTCTTTTATCTCTCCCCCTTCCACCCCTGAAAACACCACACTTCAAATAGTCTCTGTACTCCCTATCCACCATAGCCTCAACTACTCATGTCGCCCATGAGAATCCAGCAGGAGGGCAAACCAAATGGCATAAGCATGCAATTTATGGCCAGTTTGCAGTGATGTTATGGTGTCTATGATCTCATTGGACATCATCCTGTTTTTCTGGTGCCTATGCTCCTATAGCAATACCATTTAGACCAGGGGTCTCAAACACAATCTGACCCATGATGTGGTTGGATCCAGCCCATGGGCCATCCTGAAAAAAGTAAGAGGCCATCCTGCATCACTTCAGCCCAGTCTACCTAATGTGAAGAGAAAACATCGGGCCAGCATAGCTTCAGCCCGGTCTATCCAGTGTGAAGAGGAAACATGCCAGCAGTTTGAGGAGTGGCTATGCCCACCCCATTGGCCATGCCCAGTTAATGGCATCAAGTGGTCACGCCCACCCAGTTGGCCACACCCACCCAGTCAGCCATGTCCGCCAGGCCCCCCAAGGTTAACCATAGCCCAGATGCGGCCCTCAATGAAATTGAGTTTGACACCCCTGATTTAGACTTATATATTGCTTCACAGTGCTTTTATAGCCATCTCTAAGCAGTTTACAGAGTCAGCATTTTGCCCCCAACAATCTGTGTCCTTATGCTCCATTGTCCTTCCAATGGCTTCATTTGCAACATTCTATGAGGTATGTACAGTAAAAAGATTGCACAATCTTTTGTTGCAGCTAGTGTTTTGCTTCATGTAACCTATACAGGTGGTCCTCAACTTAAACCACTCGTTTAGTGACCGTTTAATGTTACAACAGCACTGAAAAAAGTGACAGTATTTTTCATACTTACGACCATTGCAGCATTCCCATGATCACATGGTAAACAATTTGGACGCTTGACAACCGACATGTATTTATGATCGTTGCAGTCACCTGGGGTCATGTGATCACCTTATTCAACACTCTGACAAGTGAAGTCAATGGGGGAGCCAGATTCACTTAACAATATGTTACTGTTCTGACCTAGGCTTCCTCAAAAAGCATAAAACACAACCTTAGTTTTGGCAAAACCTCTTTTATTTCCATGGCGCTGAATTACATTCATTCACAGCCTGCAGGGCTTCACAAACAGTCCTTCAGGGGAATGTTTATAAACACCCACCTTACCACACTTGGAATGCTGCCAGAGAACTAATTGCCAAATGCAGGGCAAGGCCAAACTTGACATAGAGTCAAACAGAACTTTCCAAAGCTTCAATCGATCAGATGAACTAATTGTTTCCTGCAAAAGCTCATGTCCCATTAGCTCCTCTTTTATGTCCTATGGGAGGGGGTCAATCATCTCCGAGATATGGCCTTACTCCTGTGTTGACCCCGCTTTCTCAATTATTCTTGTCTTCTAGTAGCCTTGCGCATGTGCAGGCTGGGAACCAGTTCCAGAAATTCCCCCGCCTCACTGCTGTCTGAGTCTGCTGCCCTGCCCTGGCCCCATCCCTGCCTCCGATGTAGAGCCCTCGTCTGAGCCCTCCTCAGCCTCCAGCCCAGATTCCTCTCCAACCGCTTTGCTTCTGTCCGACTCTGCTGCCAGCTCCAACAGCCGCCAATGGCCACGACAGTTACTAACTTAAGAAGTGCAATGATTGACTTAACAATTGTTGCAAGCAAGGTTGTAAAATGGGGCAAAACTCACTTAATAACTGTCTTGCTTAGCAACAGAAATGTGGGGCTCAATTGTGGTTGAAGACTGCTTGTATTCTGAGATGTTATTTCTTGCTGCCTGTATGGCTTTTGGGTAACTCAAGACTAAGCTATTTTTTGCTCTATTTTGACCAATTTTTTTTTTCAGTTTCCCTTCATATTAGCTTATTTTTCTTAGAATCACTTTATTTTTAATCTATTGCACTGCTTATTCAAAAAGATATCTATTTTTACTAATTCCCATATTTCAGTTTGATCTTCCTTTACCATTTTACAAATCATAAAAAATGTTCTGTTTAATTAGCAGAATTTAATCGAAGCACATCTTGCCCATTAAATTTTTCTCCCACAAAATCACTCATTAACAAATACATGCAAAATATTGAACATGATCGAAAAAAATATAAGACTATCAAAGATAAATTAGCCATAAATGTGATATGTATTTGCATGTTGTCTTCTTGTTTCTGTATTGGAAATATCTCTCAAAGTTAGCTTTTTAAAGCAGGCAAGGCAGAAATTTCAGGCTTTTTTTGATAGCAATAAAAACCCCACAGGATCTTGAAAAACTCCCCAAATTTCTCTCCCCCCAACTTATACTAAACAAAATCAAGGTGATGTTATTTTGACTGTCTTTCTTTCTCATGCTTTCCACTTTATTAAGTGTAATCTTTTCTCAAAATTCCCTCTTAATGGCCCATGCTCTTCCCCATGCTTAGAGCTACATTCCTTCGTACCCAACAAGCTTATCTGATATGAATTTTGACCATATCACATATAATGAGATCTTATTGTAAAGCTATTATGTAAGAGGAATTATATGCATTAAACAAACCAAAAGTCTAATGAAAAGACAATATTCAGAGTAAAAACAGCTTCCCCACTTTCATTGCTACATCATTTTTTCTTGATTAATCTTGGTCTTGACAGTAATGATCTCACAAAAGATGGAAAACATATAGCCCATTCTATGATTTAATCTTGATCCCAACAGATCTGGATTCCATTTAATTGTCTACGATTAATTAGAAACAGAGGCAACATTATTAAAAAGAGACCGTTTTTGCATATAACCAAGAAGCTGTTTACTACATTCGATAGGAGCTTACCTTAAACCAAATCATTACAATCTGAAAGATTACATTTGGATAAAAATTAAAGCCAAGCCGATTCATTAACCCAAATGGTAGCCTACAGATTACTAACACTATATTGCTACTGTAGCAATCAAAGGATTAAGGGATACCCAACTGGAGGGTCCTAATTGAAACAGTCTATGCTGAATTTCAAAATGGAGAAATTGAAAGGATTAAGAAGGTATTCACCAACTTCTGTCAACATGGAAAATACATTCATTCTTAAAGCTTTGCTGTACATAAATACCAGAATGAAAAAAAGAGGAAACCATGTTAATGATTATATTTTACGCAGTATACAATTTTAATGATATTCTATGGCATATGTACATAAATTTATCACAGCCATCTGTTTAAGACTACAGAAATTCTGGAATTAACAGCCAGCTATATCTTACTGCATTGCCAATAATATATCCAACCTTTAGAGACACATTTTCGGGGGTGGGGGGATTGTTATGCCATTGGTACACAATTTTTTTCCAGATGGGTTCAACTAGATGTCATAATTTTACATCTCCCAATGGTTCCACAGATGATCTTATGGAAAAAAACCCCACAATTCAACAGATTGGAATATCCATTGGTGGCACCAGGATTCCATGCAGTCCCTAAAGAAGTTATAACAATAATCATGGTGGCCCAGTGGTTAGAATGCAATATTGCAGGCTAATTCAGCTCACTCATTCAGTTCACCCAGGAGTTCAATCCTCACAGCTTCAAGATTCTCAGCCTTTCATCCTTCTGAGGTCAGTAAAATGAGGACCAGATTGTTGAAGGCTCTATAAACTTCTTAGAGAGGACTGTAAAGCAATGTGAAGCGATATATAAATCTATTGCTATTTGTAGTTTAGAAAGGATTCATTGTGGAATTTGCTGAAAATCAGGACATAACTTCCTACTACAGGTAGTCCTCAACTTATAACCATTTGCTTAATAATCATTTAAAGTAAGTCATGGACTACATAATTTCCAAATCGAATGCCTCTGGAAAATCTGAAGTTGACCAACATTTGAGATTGAACTTGACCTAATTTGTGTAATTGTCATCATTGAATATCTTGATAGATGGTGCCATATTGTGTGCTGGTTAATATATTTGTTTAGAAGAAAGCCCCGCTTGGTGCAATGAAATTTACTTTTTGGAACCCACATTTACTATTGTATTCCCAGTGTTGCTATACATGCACATATTTATTGCTATCAAGATACATTTGATTTTCACTTTGAATTTTGACTGGAGAGGAGGCTGGAAGCTAATGAATGGAAAAATACAGCCTTGTGAATTAGTCCAGTCAAGAAGCACACCAATACTTAGTGTGTTTCAGCTCCAAGTTTATTGTAATGTTACATTAGTAGAAATCTGAAACCACATTTCTTTCCCATTGTCTTTATACAATCCAAGAAACTAGGGAGAGTCCCTTCTAAGATGTTTTCTGTACTCATATTCTTGCTGTGGGCTAAGTTGCCACTTGTTCAACCATTGCCCTGGTTGCAGATCTTACCTCTGTCTCCCAAGGCCATTACCATGTGCCATTACAATAACATACATATGCCTATCCACATAAAATACATTTTAAAAAGAATCTCTTAAAAACAAAGCAAAACAGTAAAACAAGATTGGTGTATCTCAACGGATATCAAAGACTATTCCTATTGTACAGAGACAATGTAATTTTGCTTGTGAAATCTAACTTCATTCCTTAAAAAAGACTATTGGGTTTTCTATCAATTAGAAGTTTCCAAATTCTATATTGTTTGTATTTATTTAAAGTGAAGCCTCTGATATTTGCTTGTTTCTATCTTTTCTATCCTAAATAAAGAACAAACTTAAGATAGGTAATGATTTATATTTCTTCTCTTGCTTTTTTATCATCAATCCACACTTTTGGAGAATCTCCCTAAGGAATCCTGGTGGAAAAACCAGCTGGACTGATGTAATATGTGCCAGCACAAGAACCATATTTTAACTGGGTTAAATGATACAAATAGAGATGAATATTATCTATCCATGCTACACTAATCTAACTGAATTTGCAGTTAGGTCATAGGTACATCTATTCCAAGTGCACACTACAAATACAAAGGGAAATGCAAATTTGGAAATGGAAACTCAAGTACTTTCCATTGGAAGCAATGGAAATGTGATATATTTGGATGTATGTTTAATCAGCCCTGTGGCTCACAGAATCAACCTTCCTGGCTCCCCACTATTTCTGCCCAATATTTGAACTCTGCAAAGAATGTTTCATATTATAATAAAGTAAAAGTTCCCCTTGCATATATATGCTAGTCGTTTCTGGCTCTAGAGGGTGGTGCTCATCTCTGTTACAAAGCCAAAGAGCCAGCGCTGTCCTCAGATGTCTCCGTGGTCATGTAGCTGGCATGACTAAATGCCAAAGGTGCATGGAACACTGTTATCGTCCCTCCAAAATGGTCCCTATTTTTCTTCTTGCATTTTTACATGCTTTTGAACTGCTAGGTTGTCAGAAGCTGAGACAAGTTGTCATAAGCCGAGACTCCGTTATGCGGCGCTAGGGATTCGAACTGCTGAAATGCTGACCTTTCTGATCGACAGCTCAGCATCTTAGCCACTGAGCCACCACATCCCTTCATATTATAATAATGTTGGTAAAATTCAAGGTTGGTGCATAAATATTATTTAAATAATAAACATCCAAGGTTTTTCACCTCCTTCATACCATCTCTTTTAGACCCCAGGGAATAATTGTCTGAAAGGAATGTGGCCATTCAATGAAGGTCAGAGAGACAGAGTTTGCTGTGGTCCCATCCCTGAGGGAATTCCATCTGCTGATTGGTGGCCTCCTTCAAAAATACAAATGGCACATTAAGTATCAGCTCCCTGCTGATCTTCTACAGGGTTTTAAAGTAGGGTTCGTTCACCGAACATTTAGGTGATGTTAAATTCTGATCTGTCCCTGATGAATGGTGCTGTTTTTGCACTTTTGAATCGATAGGGTTGGTAATGCTAAGGTGTTTTTCATCCTTTTTCTGACTATTATATGCCATTCAGATTGTATGCCACTGCAGGAACAGAATGACACAGAAGTCCTAGCCAACAAGCGAATTCTGATGACTAAGGAATTGCATGTGTTACGGGGCAGGCATTTGATAAAGATTTGACACATGTGTTATCTGAATCGACCTGATTCATTTTTAAATTCCATTCAAAGGAATATTTTAAAAATTCATTCAAAGGAATATCTTCTCAACCAGCTGCAAAATCCTGAATATTGGCTCTGAATTTGCTATGAAATCAAGACAAGAAGGGCAGGTTTATTTTCTTGCGTGATGCTACAATTTGCCTTGAGAGAGAGAGAAAAAGAGAATCCCCCACCTTAGGGGCTATTTGTTACTTGCAGGGGTGGGATTCTGCCAGTTTAGACTGGTTCAGGTGAACCCCTAGCTCCGAAGATCATCTGGGAGAGAACCGGTTCATTCCAACAATCATGTGGGCCTGTCTGCCCCCTCCTGCACTGTACTGATCCTTTATTGTCCCAGCTGATCAGTGCAGAAGAGTGGATTGCTGCTCCTCATAGCAGGTAACAATTTTGCAGTGCTGATCAGGGCACACACACCATCACCAAACCGGTTGTTATATGGGCAGCATCCCACTCCTGCTTAGTTGTAGTGAGGGGGCAGGAGAATAACCAGATTTTTAAGCAATCTGGAAATATCTGATAGAAGCTAATTTCCACGTAAACATAAGGCTTATCACTATTTTATTTTAATACAAATAATCAAATTGCTATAGGTAGCGTATTGCTGTATTTTCTGGCCCTTCATTTCTATAATCATTGCGTAATTATAAAGGAGAAATCAACACAAGAGAAAACTTTCTGGTTGAATTTTGTCAATAGTAATACTAATGATAATAGTATGATATCCATGTGATGTCATAGAAAAACCAGAAAGACAAATAATTACTAATGCAAGACCAATTATTTTAATTCTGATGAAATTAAGTCATTTTAACTAAAGTCTTACTATTTGGCATAGCAGTAAGCATGTTTCCCTTTGGAAGAAGAGCTATCTCAAACTTCTCACCTCTCTATGAAGCTAATTGACAATCTGATGATCTTTCAAAGGTGTGTAAATCACAAACGTCCATTTTGGAAAGCATTTCTATTTCTATGTTCTATTTGATTAGAACAATATTATATGGAATTCATTTTGGGGTTGTTTTTTTTTTGACTAGTTGCACAGATGTCCACTTTTCCAGAGCCAGCTGTATAGAGAGCTGCTTCTAGCTTAGACTAGACTGGAACCTGCTGACAAAATAACACAACTGAAACCAGACATGCTGTGTTTTACACAAGAGGTCATATGCAGAAATACCAACTGTCTCTAGACAAGCTGCTTTATATAAACATACATTTGGTGTGTGGGTTACTCAAAGAACACTGGTGGTGCAAAGATTTGTAGAAATTGTAACAATTGTTTATTAAATTATTTCAGGGGTTATATTTGAAAACAATGTGTGGGATGTTTTTACCCACAAAACAGCGTCAAAACCAGTTTCCTCACAATATTCTACACAAAAATCCCTGCTTCTTTAAGACTGAAATTGTTTCTTTCATAACTCAAATTTAGATCAGTTGCTATTTAAGATGGATGCTTCCAGTTACAAATAGAAAAACAAAGAAAAGGAAATAATGCAGATGTTGGTATATATTTAATGAGCGTGAATCAAACCACAACATCTAATCAACATATAATCTATTAACTATCAGCATCCACTTAATACATTTCAATTTCATCAGATTAAAAAAAACAGGGAGTGCTATTTCCATACAGAATTCATGAGTTAACCAATTAGTTGACTTTTCTTTAACAAGGTTTTTTTTTTTTTTAATTCTGGATAAGTTTTAAGTACTGTAAACATTTATAATTCACCTTATGGAAACATCACCTCAGTAAAAAGACAATGCATCAGCTTCCAACCCCAAGCACCAGACAAATTTCAGACAAATAGCTAATAAACCTAGCCACACTGCCAAAGTTAGGAGATATCATATCATAGAAAATGTGGGCTCTCCAGTCACATTCTCTTGCAAGAGTGTTTGGTTTTTTAAAAAAGTAATGTGATCAAAGCTTCACTTGTTTTTCATGTGTGTTGCATAAGCACATAACATAAATTCACTCATACTGTCCTAACTGCTATCTTGATGCTTTTTGACCAGATGCTGCAAATACCCTTGTTTCTGATAATTGCCCACCTAGCCTGTTCTTCTTCTAGCTTCAGAAAACCTAGTTCCTTTTCTTTGCCTTTATGACGACCCGGGATGTGGTCCAGTCAAATAAGCAAGAAGTGTCCCTTTATTATCTCCAACTTTGCTCCCAATGTCCAGGTTACCTTCGGCTGGAGAAAAACTCTCCCAGGAGTCCAAAACAAGATACACACAAACTGTAACTTAAAATCCAAACAAATCAAACTGAAGTAATTAGCTTGGCAGGACAGGAGAAGGAATTTCAGACTTGAAAACACGGCAAAACTCACACTGTTGGGAAGACACCAAGAACATAGATAAGCTACCACGATACAAGATAAATTCACGTTTGCTCACAACAGCTTGTTTGTGCTCAGCTTCCTTTTTTATACACTGTATTCCCAGCTGCAGCTAATGAAGGGAATCAGGGCCCTTTCCTCCCCCGTAAGCCACGCAACCCACGTTGCTCCCTTCTCCGTTTCTCCCTGCGTGCCCTAGGATGAAGAGGGGGTAGGCCTGGGTCTTCCTCTGAACTCCCCTCTCCCTTGCTCTACCTCTCCCCTGCTCTGCCCAGCTGGACTTTGCCCTTCCCCAGTTTCTTCCACAGCCAATGGAGCCACACTCCCACTCCGTGTCAGTTGTTCAGTTTCCTCCTCCAAATCAAATTCCAACAGGGGCATGACAGCCTTCCACACACAAAGCTGCTTACACCTTTTCATTTTCTCATTGTGCACTCCAATTGTTTCTACCACTATGTCACTGTCTTACTTACTATTCTGTCCTGCTACTCCTTATCCAGTGCAAATCAAAACCCACCCGAGTTAGAAGATTGATTAGGCACCATTTTCAGCAGCTACACAATATTTCTCTGGAATAGTAGTACTTTTGTGAAGAATGGGCAGATATTCAGGAGACTGCAGCACTCTGAAACCTATCCATTCATCTATCATTGACTCTGGAATTCCAAAGCAGAATCTGTTGAATTCAGGTCAGTTCTAGTTTAGGAAAATGATTTGTAGTTTGACGTGTCGTGTACATAGTTCAGCTTGAAGCCAGCCTAGCTATTGTTTCTCCTTTCCTGTGCAGTTAATTTTAGAAGCTCCTAAGTCAACTGAAATCCCATCAAATAAATT
Organism: Bungarus multicinctus; assembly: GCA_023653725.1. Taxonomy (NCBI): domain Eukaryota; kingdom Metazoa; phylum Chordata; class Lepidosauria; order Squamata; family Elapidae; genus Bungarus; species Bungarus multicinctus. Next base: position 65,298,733 of record CM042842.1, read on the forward strand.
TATTTCATGTTAAAGCCCCAAATCATTACCAGATATAAACTCAGATCAGCACATGAAGTGAAATTGATAACGCCCTATCAAACAGTGATCAGTCAATAAAGTCTCTGGACAATTGGTCTAACTTCTTCCTGTTGTAGATGTGAGGTTTAGGGTAAGTAGAAAAGTTTTGTTTGAAGATACAGGTAGTCCTCAGCTTATGCCACAATTGGGACTGAAATTTTGGTCACTAAGCAATTCAGTTGACTTTTTTTTTTTGCAGTAAAATTCCTTATCAGGACTTTCTTGATTCTTTAATATCTTTTTAAATGGATCCCTTTAGATTTCCTTAAGCAAGCCTGAAACTGAAGAAGCAAGACCCAAGTTTCTATCCATATTTATAGTATAGATTATAAACATTTCACTTTTTTAATAGTTGGTGTTTTTATTCAGACAGCCTAAGTAGAATACAAACAAGAACAAAAAGGAGAAAAACATTCTGGATAACACATTGAACATATGTTTGAAAATCTGTTTCTAAATTGCTTTTCAAGTACCTGGAATGTGGTACAATGTGCTCATTCTTGATATATGTGTATGGCAAATTATTTAGCTGGACATAGTTTATTGATCAAGGTCATTCAAAATGGCAGCAATTTCAGAAAATCCAAATTGAATGGAGAGACTAGCTTGTCTGTAAGAATAATTGCAGCTTTGAGAAAAGGAGATCAGACTAGAAGAATTTAACAGGCTAGAAGATCAGATATGATAGCAAAAATTAAGGATATTTATCTCAACTTTTCATATATTTAATAATATTACTTGCTTGCTTAAGTGCTCTACATTTTCTCAGAGAAAGAAGTCTATCTCTCATCTTTTACACTATCATTAGAGTTTAATAAGAAATTTTAAATTATTTGGAAGAGTAAGACCATCTTGGAATAGAGAACTATTTGGACAAGAGACCTTAAGCTCAAAATCTAAAATTGAGATACTTGCTTTCACATTATGACTCATTTATTTGAACACTGAGGCATATTTTGTCATTTTTTAAAAACTTATTTACTGAAGCTAAGGGCCTGAACAACAGGACTTGGGCCAGGCCTCCCTGCACTTCTGAGAGGTCCTGGACAAAACCCAAATGTAGAAATATGGAAAATGATAGTGGCCAAGTGATTGTTTCTGTCTCATACCTGCGCTATAAAACAAAATATAGGTAGTTCTCCCTTAGCAACCACAGTTAAAACCAGCAGCAATGTCTTTAAGTGAAGTAGTTGCTAAGTGGGAGATTACATAATTCTGACTGCCTTTCTTTTCCCTCACTCCCCGCCTTTTGGAAAGCTCCAGTGCTGGAATATTTAGCAAGAAGGAAATTATATATTTACATTCATTGGAGAAGAAGGGATAAGAGAAGAGTAAGCAGGGACATAATAGGGAACATAAATTGAAAACAATGCACTAGCATTTGCAGCCATACATGCAGTTAGCAAACACCTGATTTGTTTCTTAATGTGTACTTGCTTATTCTCTTCTAATTCCTACCACTCCAATTTCTTAACTCAGCAAACGGAAAACAAATTAAAAAACAATATCAGGCACAGGGCACCACATACTGATGATAATGGTGATCATATGACTGAGGGATGCTGCAATGATCATAAATGTGTGCCTTGGTTGCAAAACTATTTTTTCAGCAGTATTAATAACTTTGAACAAGGGAGTTGACAAGTGAGGTCTACCTGTACCTATTTTTTTTACTAAATTATTTATTTTCAAACTTGTTAAACATTCTTAATGACTCATTCATTGGTAGGGAACTTCAAACTAGCTAGTGTTCTTGTCAAGTACTGGCTTGAGAAAATATTGGAAGAGTTAAGCTATGTTTGCTTTCTTGTTTATTAATTTATTTATACATCAATATGATAACGAAAAGATGGATGGGTGCAGATCAGAGTGTGAGTGGGGAGGTCGAGTCTGCCATTAATCAGCAGCCTCTTCTAGCATGGAACTCTCCTATTTGGTTCCCAAGCCAATCAGCAAAGCCAGGTCTTCAGGCTCCTTAGAAGGACAGGAAGGAGGATGTAGGCAGATTTTACCCTAAAGAGTAGGGTGTTCCAAAGGGCAGGCTCTACAACACAAGGTTCTTCTTCTGGATCCTGAAAGTCAGAGTTCTTTAACTGACAGGATCCATAGTAGGCCCTCTGTGCCAGCATAAGTAGGGTGGGATGTACACAACAGAAAATAATCCTAACAAAGTTGGGAGGCATACAGGGCCTTAAAAGTGACAAGCAGTGCTTTAAATTATATTCAGAAGCCAACTGGCAACCAATGTAGCTCCTAAAACAGTAAGGATACTGGGTATACCAGGATGCACTCATCTCTATTCAAATTGTCATATTCTGCAGAAACTCTACCTTTCACGTGTCCTTTAAGAGTAGACACATGTAAAATTATCTTTCTGAGAGGTAACTAGGATGCGTGGGATTGTGAGCAGGTCCTTCCAGTTCAGGAATGTATGCAATCAGTGCAAAAACCCACCTAGCTGCATCTACCACTCACTGAGCAGGACCTATGAACATAAAATGACTCCCAAACACATCTGAATGAGTGAATACAACCCCATTTAGGCTCAGTATTTCATTGCAGTAGTTAAGCCCACAAACCCTAAGATACTCCATCTTGGAGCAATTCAGTCTCAGTCTGTTCCTCCCCATCCAGACCTTCCAGCTTAAAGGCACTTGACCAGCACTTCTACCATAATCTATCTATCACCTTTTTAGCCTGAAGCTGAGTTGTATAGCTGGATATCATTAGCATATTTACAATGTTTTTCCGCAGAAGTTCCTTGTGGATGATGAAGAGAAATGGGGATAGGATAAAGCTTTGAGGGACTTCACAAAATAGGGGTTTTCCAAGCATATATCTCCTTCCACTTCCAACTGGAAAGATCATTTCAGAAAGGAGGATAAGCACTACAACAAGATGCTTGTTCCAGTTACTCAGTGATGTTCCAGAAATATATTATGGTAGATACTATTGAAAGCTACGGAGATGTCAATAAAGATTCCAATGTCAGTTGCAGTCTCCCAATCCTGGTCTTTCCATAGGTCATCTGCAACCATGATCAATCAATCTCATGTACTCTGGCCTCAAATCTGACCAGCTATAGCTTCTAAAAATTTATTTCCTCTAAGGCTCTCTGAAGATGCAGTTGCTTTCTACTTGTACTGGAAAGGAAAAGTTGTAGACAGACCTAAGTTATCCAAACTTCAGATTGAGTGAAGGCTTTTTGAGCAGAGACACTCTACAGCCTCATTTAAAGATAATAAAACACACCTCCCTTGGTAATACATTGATTGTGGCTCAACTCCAACTATCAGCCATCTCATGGAAGGTCTGGAAAAGCTGACACAACAGAGGACCCTATCAATTTCCTCAGAACTCTCAAATTCAAAATGATCCCAGATACTTGATAAGACGAAGCCATGGCCATCCTGGGCTTTATAGGGTTTTATTAACCAGCATCTTGACTTGCACCCAGAAACTGAGGGACCCAGTGCAGCTTGCAAAGTATCTGTTACATTGATGTGCTAAACTATACCCATATGATCTACATTGCTGCATTCTAGACCAGTTGAAATTACTGGATAGTTTACAAGGACACATCCATGTAGAGCATGCTGTAATAATCCAATCAAGAGGTGACTAGGACATGAATGACAGACAAGACCTCTTCATTTCATAATGGCTGCCATTGGCACATAACATGAAGCGATGACAAATCTCTCCTAGCTAGAGCTTCCACCTGCTCCTTGAGCAGGAGCAATGAAACCAAGAGGACTTTCCAGATTGTGCATTAGGTGTGAGTAGGGAAGTGACACCCCATCCAGAGCCAAGATATAAAATCTCCAGATCTGGAGGTAGGGCTGAAGGAAAATCCATAGTCAGTCTTGGTAGAGTTGAGATGAACTCTGCTTCCCCCCACCCATCCAGGCCCTCACAGTTTCCACTGACATTTAGGTTAATTTATGGATGAATATGGATTTGTTACAGATAAGCTGGCATTTAACAGCAACATATGAAACTTCTGGGCTCCAAAGATTTATATTCTGGCTCTTAGGATGAAGTCTGGAATTGGAGGTGGTGGGTGGGCATCAATCTAAGATGCTGAACTCCTTCCCTGGATGCCACCCACCCAGAGCTTCGTACCATACCTTCCATTTCTCATCACAACCATAATTTCTTTCTTTCACAATACTTCTGTCTCAAAAGCCCAATTCTCACTTATCACTTATCAAGCAGCAACAACAACCCATTATCATGAATCAGGTGATTCCAAACTAAATCCTTCGGGCAGCCCACTCCCATTTTCAGTACATACTGGATACCTAGCCCACCTCCCCAACTGTCTCCTTACCAGAGATAAGGAGATACCTACATCCCAGAAGCAACTCTAAGGAGCTTTGCAGGGATAAAATCTGGCTTTCAAGCTGCCCTAAATTGTGTTCTTGTTCCAGGTTGTGTCAAAGGACCAAAGAATAAAGACTCACCCTCCTCTAAGCCAACCTCCAGACTGATCTCAATGGTATAGGAAGTTCTGATCCGAGAATTTCTGAGTAGCAGCCAGTCTTTTCCTGGCGCTGCTTTCAGGACAGGACTGGCAGAGGTCCTGTCTGCTTCTGCTGCCAGCAAACTCAGGCATCCCAGACAAATAAAATGCCAAAATAGCCAATGCCAGAAAAGGCTGCCCAGTCCTCCAGCACCAGGACTTAATCAGTTCTTCAGAGCTTGGGAGAGAATCTGCCATATTTCCTCCCCTGATGGTCATGCAGTCATTGTCCACTGGATAGCTGTCTTTGCATTACACTGTCATCAAGCACCTCATCAGAGGGTGAATCAGCACTCCACCTTCTTCTGCAGTATAAAATACCAGATTTAATCTTATCCTTCTCTAATATGGAGTTGATTGACTGGTTATCATTATTTCAACTAAAATTATATATTTTACATATCATGTGACATTAAGATATTTTTCTGTTAGATATACAGAGGATAAGCAGTGGCAAGTTGCAAATGGAATTAATGAGAAAGCAAAACTACAGTGGCTTTCCATTTTTATAAAGAGTTACTTAAGAACTTAAAAGAGCCATGGTTAGAATGCAGTATTGCAGCCTAATTCTGCTGATTGCTAGCAGTTCGATTCTCACTGGCTCAAGGTTCATTGACTTGGCCTTCCATCCTTCTGAGGTGGGTAAAATGAGGACCCAGATTGTTGGGAGCAATATGCTGACTCTCTAAAACTCTTAGAGAGAGCTGTAAAGCACTATGAAGTGAATATTAGCACTTATTGTATGTATATAAGTCTAAGTGCTATTGCTAAGTGCTATTTACTACCCAAGAAAAGTATTCAAATTAAATGCACCTGACAAATTCTTCCATATTCAGGCAGAAAATAGGTGTGCTTGGTAGGGGAGGGGATACTGCACTGCAGCATATTTTTAATGGGGAACTACAAGATCTGGTGAGGTAGTATAAAAGACCAGCTTTCTATATCAGACCGTATCAGACCGTACCAGGAAAGAGTTAAAAGAAAGTATTTCCCCTTTGCTTCTAGTTCACGATTAAAATGAAAAACCATGTTATAATATCAAGACTAGCCACAATATCCCAGCCCCTTTTGTCTCTCGGTACTTAATTTCAGATATGTCAACAAAGGAGCTATTGTGCATTTATCCACTCCAAAGCATTCCCTCAAAATGTTTGTAATACCTTCGAGAATAGTTTTTTTTTTAAAAAGGCATCTTTCTCCAAATAGGAGAAATCTTTCTATCTTTCTATAATCTTTCTAATTAAAAAAAAAATCTTGAGATTTCAGGTACACTTAGCATTTTTGCAAATAAGTGAACACTTTCGGACAGACAAAAGCTTTCCCCTGTTGTGAATTTTCTTAGACAGTTTTAGTTTAAATATCACAGATGGAATACAGACTTCTCTTTCTGTTCTCAAATTTCTTCTATGTCCACAGTAAAATATAAAATCTATTCTGAAGGCCATTAGGGAAGAAAGCTGTGGTTATGCTATTCTTTCTAAATATAATTGAAGTGGTGGAGTGCATTAAACATTGAAATGTTTTAAGCGGGTTGGGGGAATAATTTAATGATGTTCTCTTTAAGATAGTTAATTAGCATGGCTTGTATGAAAACGTAACAAGAACTCCACCTACTGTAAAATTGAATGTTCTACACACAGGATGCTAATTTATTTATCTCTTTACATAGAGGGGAGATCAAGGCTGTTCACCATCTTATGGGAAATTTCAGATCATCACTAAAAAGGAAGAGTGTTCTGTGTATCATTGGGATGAAATGATACCATTCTAAAATATTCCAATGATTCTTACGTTTAAACCTGTCTAAAAAATCTACATGAGAAATAATTCTGAGCTGCCATGTTAAGTAAAACAACTCAATAGTAAAAAAAAAATGATATAGCAAAAATGCATATTCTTATGGATTTCTTTTGCTACCTTTCTAGTAATTTGCATTTTAAAAAATCCAAAACAAATAACATTTATTTTTAGAAAGTATCATCCTGAGTGGAATATTAGTTAATGGAGGAATATGACCTTTGATCATATTTTTGCTTTCCAAAATGAATATTGACGTTTGCTTTTAAATAAAGTTAATTCTCAACCTTTTTCATTAATAAGCATGGTCTAAAGCAAGATACAATAGGTGAAAAGTTCATACCAAGCAGTTTTGCCCCAGAGGTTTTCTGTCCCAACACAAGGTTTATATTGACAAATTCTATAGACATTTTCAGCGTGTATTTAAGGTAAATTGAATGTCTTATTAGAGGAAGAGTCTAAAGCAGGGGGGGTTTAACCTTGGCAAATTGAAGACCTGTGGATTTCAACTCCCAGAATTCCCCAGCTGGAGAATTCTGAGCTGAAGTCCACAAGTCTTCAACTTGCCAAGGTTGGACACCCCTGGTCTAAAACAAGATACAATAGGTGAAAAGTTCATACCAAGCAATTTTGCCCCAGAGGTTTTCTGTTCCAACACAAGGTTTATATTGTCAAATTCTGTAGACAAGAGGCCTTGTCTGCATTGTGCATTGTATTGTTTTTGTGTGAGCCTGAGCTGTGCAGTACACATTTTTGCCTAAGATGGAAAGCTTTTATTCCCCCCCTCCTCAATCATAATATTGTATGTTCTAAGTATCTAAGTATGGTGTATAAAATCATACATTGCAATGACTTACCTGTCAATGAATACTTCAGCTTCCACCATAACAACACAAGAGCACACAATAGATACAAACTCAAACTTGATTGCAGGAAATACGACTTCAGCAACACATTGGTCAATGTTTGGAATACTCTACCCGACTCTGTGGTTTCTTCCCCAAACCCCAAAAACTTTAACCTTAGACTGTCTACTATTGACCTCACCCCTTTCCTAAGAGGTCTGTAGGGGGCGTGCATAAGCGCACCAACATGCCTACTGTCCCTATCCTATTGTTTCTTTTATTTTTCTTATATGTACCCATTTCATGTATTCATAACTATGTATATACTTATACCTATTATCTTGTAAGCGATTGACAAATCAAAATAAATTTTTAAAAAATGTTCAAAAACTTCCTGTCTACATGTGGAGGTATAGGAGAGGCTGTAAATGACTTCACAGGATAAGAAATGTCTCCTTCGAGCTGAACAAGCCATGGAATCATGGTTCATGCACAGAGGTGGCATTCAGCAGGTTCTGACCAGTTCTGGAGAACTGGTAGTGGAAATATTGAGTAGTTCAGAGAACCGGCAAATACCACCTCTGACTGGCCCCATCCCCATCTATTCTCTGCCTCCCAAGTCCCAGCTGATCAGCTGGGTCTTCTTTTGTTGCCCTGCACAGGAGAACGGAGCTGGAAAGCAGGTTAGTGGGATGAGGAGGGAATGGGATTTTGCACTAACCTTCCCCCAGGAGTTGAGAGGGAATGGAGATTTTACAGTATCCTTCCCCTGCCACACCCCTATGCCACGCCCCCCAAGCCATGCTCACAGAACCGGTAGTAATTTTTTTTTAATCTTACCACTGTTCATGTAGGGTACTATAGGTAATTCTCAAGTTATGATCACAATTGGGACTAGAATTTCCATTGTTAACCAAGACATATCCAATTTTACAATATTTTTTGCCACTGTTTCTAAGCAATCACTGCAGTTGTTTATGTGAGTCACAAGGTCTTTAAATGAAACGGGCTTCCCCTATTGACTTTGGCTGTCAGGAGCCAGCTGAGAAGGTCACGAATGGAAATGACAACCATCGTAAATACATACCAGTTGCCAAACACCTGAATTTTGATTATGTGACTGTGGGGATGCTGTGATCATTGTAAGTGTGAGTACTGATTGTCAGTCGTCCTTTTCAGTGCCATTGTAATTTCAAATGATCAATAAACAGATGGTTATAAGTTGAGGACTACCTGCATCCAAATCACAGTGGTTGAGTTCATGCATTGCCATATACCACAATATATCATTTCCTTCTTTATTTTCTTTCTTCTGGCCTTTTACTCAATGTTTTTCACATCTAGATTAATCCTGGAAGTAGCTACGAACTTTTGTGTCATCTAACAGAAGCAAATCTGTTACATTTGGGTTGGGAAAATCAACCCAGTGGAAAGTGAAGGAACAAAAAAAAATTTATAGAAAGAAAGAATTGGAACAATCTTAATTTTTGTTACCCCTTGCTCAGGAGCAACAATATTTTATCCCTACAGTAGATAAAAGAAGAAAACACGGTGTGTATTTTCTTCTGCTCCTTAATTGTTTTATATCTATTAGATTAAAAAAGGGGAAAAAAATAATCCAGGCAACAATTTTAAAACAGCTAGCCAATTGATTTATAAACTTTACTCTATATTACTATGATTATTCAATTATATTCAAATGCAAATTTGCAGTAGAAGAAGAAGCCAGAATAGAACAGAGATATCACTGTAAAAATTTCGCTTACTAGAAGGAGAGTTGCAGGAACTGGGTATGTCTAATTTAATGAAAAGAAGGATTAGGGGTGATAGAATAGCAGTGTTCTAATATCTAAGGGGTTGTCATAAAGAAGACTGAGTCAACTTATTCTCCAAAGCACCTGAAGGCAGGACAAGAAGCAAAGGATAGAAACTAATCAAGGAGAGACCCAACTGAAAAATATTTTCTGGCTTATCTCAAGAAGTTGTGGATGCTCCAATGCTGGAGGTCTTTTAGAAGAGATTGTAGACCATTTGTTTGAAATAGTATAAGGTCTCTTGCTTGAGTGGGGGTTGGACTAGAAGACCTCCAAGGTCTCTTCCAACTGTTATTCTGTTATTCTGACCCAGGAGGAGGGTCTTTGCTACAGTGCCACCTCCCCCTTCCTAACTTCATTCTCCAGAAATTAGACTTGCCTTGACACCCCCTGGCTTTTCACAAGCCACTAAAAACCCAGCTTTGTGAGAGATCCTGGGGCTCGGATAGCTCTGGGTTAGCTTGAAGTGTTTATAACTGTTCTTAGCTGCTCTTTTCCCCCGTCTATTTTAACTCCCACCCAAAGCCATGTATATGAAATATGTCACCTATAAATTCCCTAAGTAAATAAATATGTGAAAACCAGTGGTGGGATTCAAACTTTTTTTACTACAGTTTCTGTGGGTGTGGCATGGTGGGCGTGGCAGGGGGAGGATACTGTAAAATCCCCATTCTCTCCCCACTCTACTAACCTGCTTTCCAGCTCCGTTCTCCTGTGCGGGGCAACCAAAGATGACCCAGATGATCAGCTGGGACTCAATGGGAGGCAGAGAATAGATGGGGTGGGGCCAGTCAGAGGTGGTATTTGCTGGTTCTCTGAACTACTCAAAATTTCTGTTACCAGTTCTCCAGAACTGGTTGGAACCGGCTGAATACCAACTCTGGTGAAAACAATATCCTTGAGTATTGGATCAGAATTAAAATATTTCCCCTTTTCTTTATTTCTCTTTCTTATAGCCCATTACTGCCCCCAGGAAACTGCCAAGCACCTAGCTAAGGGTGATCTGCTTGTCCAGCATGTGTCTAGCAACAGTATAGGCCACTGCCCTTTCTCGAGGGAAGGAACACATGAGATTAGCTTCTACTCTAGAGATGTGGTACTGCACCCTTTTATGACTTGTGGACTTCAACTCTCAGAATTACTGAGCCAGCCAATGCTTCAAGGCTGAGGGCCAAGCCAGCCAAGAGCCATCATTCCCTAGCCCCTGTTCTATTCATTTCCATCCCATAGGAAGTCAGTCCCTACCCAGTTATTTTGTATGGCATGCATGAAAAATAGAAATACAGAATTACGTGTCACCTCTAGTGCCGCTGTCCTTATTGGTTCATTGCTTACTGGGTGTTGTGTCCCAGCCTTTAGCAGCAAGTAATGATAAGCCACTTACTTGCAAGTAAAAACAAACCCCTTTTCAAACAGGGTAGGAACAGTCTTTTATTCACGTGGATAAACAAAAGCCAAACATAATTAGTCCCAATAGACCTGGTTCTGGCCAAGAAGTCCGAATTGCTTGCTGTATCCAAAAGGCAAATGGTTCTCTGTGGCAACAGGCTACTCCCAAACACCTACTATTTATTTCCCAAACAGGGAGAGGCCTGGCTATCTGCGTTTGCCTCTCTCTGAGACCCGGCTTACTGTTTTCCTTTGCTTCCTTTCTTTTCCTCTCTGCACATATATTCATCTAGGATAGGCCCCATCTGTTCTTCCCCATCACTCAGCTCATGCCTCAAAGAGAGCTGCCTCTCCACCCTGGGGGAGGACGGAGGGCCCCAGCTCTGCCTCTGTCTGATGCCGTTTCCATATTAGAGCCTTCCAAAGGCACCAAAGCTGGCCCATGCTCCCCCTCAGTCTCCTCCTCGTCTGACTCTGCAGCTAGCTCTGGCGACAACATTGGGCACTGAACTACTAGGCATACGTCAGGATCAGCCCTTCTATTATATCACGTGACCTAAAATTAAAAAAGTTATCAAAAAAGCACAACAAAGACTGTTCTTTCTGCGCCAACTCAAAGCTCAAACTGCCCAAGGAGTTGCTGATCCAGTTCTACAAAGGAATTATTGAGTCTGTCATCTGAACCTCTATAACTGTCTGGTTTGGTTCTGTAATCCAACAGGATAGACAGAGACTTCACAGAGTAATTAGGACTGCAGAAAAAACAATTGCTACCCACCTGCCTTACATCGAGGACCTGTATACTGCACGAGTCAAAAAGAGGGCTGTGAAAATATTTACAGACCCTTCACATCCCGAATATAAACTGTTTCAATGCCTACCCTCAAAATGACACTATAGAGCACTGCACACCAGAACAACTAGATACAAGAATAGTTTTTTCCCAAACGCCATCACTCTGCTAAACAAATAATTCCCTCAATACTGTCCAACAATTTACAAAGTCTGCACTACTATTACTATTAACCTTCTCATCACTCCTTATCACCCATCCCCTCCCACTTGTGCCTGAATGACTGTAACTTTGTCGCTTGTATCCTTACGATCTATATTGACTATTTCCTAATATGATTTCATTGCTTATTGTACCCTATGACTATTATTAACTTATGATTCTTGACTCTTGACGAATGTATCTTTGCTTTTATGTATACTGAGAGCATTTGCACCAAGACAAATTCCTTGTGTGTCCAATCACACTTGGCCAATAAAGAATTCTATTCTATTCTTCCACTCACTGGTCACTGATTTCCATATTCCAAAATATTCCATGGGAATATTTTTTTTCCTTACACCAGTGGTGAGAGAAATTTCTTCATTTTTCTTTTCTTTTTTTATGTTCATTGATGGAACTATAAAACACATAGTGTTTTGGTTGTTTTCACCAAATTGACAAGCATTTTGCCACTTCCCCTTGCTAGCCCAAGTGATGGGAAAAATGGTCAAAATCTGGTGAGGCACTCTTTTGTTATTTACTGTCTAGGAAAAAGTAAACAAGGGGAGAATCCAACAATCAGGAATTGCAATAAATGTACTCTGCATGGAACAGTAAGCTATTGCCATGGCTATAATGGGTTAAAATCTGGAATGTTCCTGGGTAAAAATAAACATCTTTCTAGCCCATTGCCCTAAAGAAATGCAACTCTTTTGTTAAAAAACATCAGAGTTGAGGATCTGCCTCTTCAAGAGAAGTCTCATCAGCTCTTTTTTTTTTTTTTCCTAGGCAGCAATCAACTCTCTCACACACAAAGATGATTGACTTCTCTCCTGACCCGCCTGCTTGGATCCTTCCAGCTCTGGTTGAACAGCCATAAAGGCAAAGAGCAGGTAGCTGGCCAAGTTCCCACAAGTATATTTTTCACTTCCTCGGGCCACAATAACTGAAACTTATCCCACAGACCCTGACTAGATAGTGTCCCTGTAAACTCAACAGTTTCTGCAATAATTGCGGCACCTAAATTGGAAACAGATGTAAACATCTTTTCCCCTCAAAGCGCTTTGCAAAATTGGAACAGAAATCCACAGAGTGATTCTGGCTTAGTCTGAGCAGCTTTGAGCAGCATATCCACCACCTGAGAAGTCTCTCCTAGGTGTTTCATTGGAGTTTCAAAAAAGATGGAGGGGTTACATCACCTTGCTGCAGGGTATGTCCCACTCTCTATTCTTCTGCACCCAGTCAATAATATTAGTAACAATCAGTGCACCACATACACCCTAGCTCAGTGGTGGCTAACCTTTTTGGGCTCCTGTGCCAAAAATTGTGTGTGTGCCAGCGCGCCCACACTCACGTGCCAGCAACCAAAATGCAATGCGCGCCCCCCTTCCCACGCCCCCTGTGCATGCGTGCGCAATCCCCACCCCCCCTTACCTGCACTGTGCCTCACAGCTGATTTTTTGGCTGGTTTGAGGCCTTTTTCAGTCTCCCAGAAGCTTGAAAAAAGCATCTGCAAGCCTTCTCAGGCCGTATTACAGGAAGTGATGAAACGGGCCTATAATTCGGCCTGAGAAGGCTTGCAGAGGCTTTTTCCAAGCCTCTGGAAGGCCGAAAAAGGCCTCAAACCAACCAGGGGAAAAATAATCAGCTGTGAGGCATGCGCATGCGCAGTGAGGTAAGTTTGCCTGTGGCTCACGTGCCAGCACAAATGGCTCTATGTACCACTTGTGGCACATGTGCCATAGGCCTGCCATCACAGCCCTAGTCATCATGTCCCTGTTGGCTTCATCTCCTGGACTTTTTTTCAGGAAACCCAGGGGGATTCTGGGCTCTCTACAAGTAGAGAGCACATTCTTTTGCCAAGCTGTTCATCAATACCAACAGTCCTCAATTCACAACAGTTTGTTTAATGACCATTCAAAGTTTCAACGGCACTGAAAAAAGTGACTTATGACCATTTTTTACACTCACGGTCATTGCAGCATTCCCGTGGTTCTATGATCAAAATTCAGATGCTTGGCAACTGGTTCATATTTATGATGGCTGCAACATCCTGGAGTCACATGACCCATTTTTGCAACCTTCAAACTTTTTGCAAGCCAAGTCAATGGGGAAGCCAGATTCACTTAACAACTGTGTTACTAACTTAACAACTGCTGCGATTCACTTAACTACTGTGGCAAGAAAGGTCATAAAACGGGGCAAAACTCACTTAACAAATGTCTCATTTAGGAACAGAAATTTTGGGTTCAACTGTGGTCTTAAGTCGAGGACTACCTGTATCTATTTCGATAGCTGAGAGAGAGGAATGCTAATAGCATTTACAATGTAAACATTCTCATTCCTGGGCAGCATAAAGGACAAAACAAAAAACAAAAACAACCCTAACCCTGAACATTGCAAGTAAAATGCGTTTACCTGTCTTTCAAGTGGGACCTGCACAGGGGCATCAGCACCAATAGCAACAGCACTTAGACTTAAGAGCCATAGTAGCACAGTGGTTAAAGTGCAGTACTGCACACTACGTCTGCTGACTGCTGGCTGTCTGCAATTTGGCAGTTTAAATCTCACCAGACTCAGGGTTGTCTCAGCCTCCCATCCTTCCGAGGTTGCTAAAGCGAGGACCCAGATTGTTGGGGGCAATAGGCTGACTCTAAACCTCTTAGAGAGGGCTGTAAAGCACTGAAAAGTGGTATATAAGTCTAAGTGCTATTGCTTTCCAGCTCTAAGTGGTTTACAGTCAGCCTATTGCCTCCAACAATCTGGGTCTCCCTTTTACTGACCTCGGAAGGATGGAAGGCTGAGTCAACCTGGAGCTTGGTGAGATTCAAACTGCCAAATTGCAGTCATTCGGCAGGCAGCAGAAGTAGCCTGCAGTACTGCATTCTAACTACTGCGCCACTGCGGCTCATAGGGGATCAAAAAAGCCAATATGGCAACTGCAGAAATGTGAGCAAAGGTTTGTTCCATTTTTATATGCATAGTATATGCAAAACATACTCAAAAAAAGGGAGTACAACTTCAATGGCCAGAATTCTAACCAGAATGATAGAAAATTAACGATATTGTTTCTTATATTTTGACAGACAAAATTGTCCCAATTGTGGTTGCAAAGTCTAAAGCAGTCTTAGAAAAAACAAGGTTTTTAAAGCTCATTTTAACCCATGATTATTGTCTTTTATTTATTAGAATCCCACCTTTATTATTTTTATAAATAACTCAAGGCAATGGACATACTCCTTCCTCATTCTAGTTTCTCCACAACAATATCCCTGTGAGGTGGATTGGGCTGAGATGGAATGTCCCAATGTCATTCAGCCAGCTTTATGTACATGGCTTTATCTATCTATGCTTTTTGACAACAGAGGTGATTTGCCATTCATAGAATTCCCACCCCCCAGTTTCCCAGTTTAATCTAAAGTGCTGACAGATGGTGGTGCGTATAGGGATGTAAAGGGAGGGGCAAGTAACAGAAGTGTGGGTACTAATGTTGTGGTACAAACTCTTCCCTTGACATACTTGCATGCAGTCTCACAAAATAAGTACATTATCATAACAGTTTGATGCATTGTGACATCTTGGTACATGTTTTATCATTTTGGTTAGCCCTAATGAATCTTGGTGGTTTTCCATACAAACATTAACTAGCTCCAATCCAGTTTAGCTTTTCAAATTCAGTTAAGGTCAGATAAATACTGCTACTCAGTTGTGCCAAGGGGTTATTCTAAAACTCCTTTGCATAATTAAAGTAGCAGTATTTTAGAATAATTTTGGAGGACAGGGGAGGAAACGTACTTCACTTCAATGTAGCTATTCTAGTATGCTGTAGAATCAATTGATTTTGGTTTAGTTATTGGATCAAACATACAGGCTGGTAAGCTACCAACTGGGCAAATAATCAGGCGTATCTTCACAAATATGCATCCAGTGTAATGAGTAGCAAGAAAAAGAGGTACAAAATGAAACAAGGAGGGCCCAGAAGAATAGGAACAGCCTTATACAGAGAATTTCAAATTATGAAATGAATATATGAAGAAGAAATGAATAGTCAAGAGAAAGAGCATGACCAAGAAGGTTGTGGTTGGATGGAGTTGGTAAGGTCCCAGGGGTAGGATTCTACCAGTTCAACCCGGTTCTATAGAACCAGTTGTTACAGTTCCCAGTAGTTCGGAGAACCGGTAAAATGTGCCACTGGTTGGCTCCGCCCCTCTCCACCCGCTTCTCCGCTTCCTGCCCAGTCAGTCCTTATCACGCATGTGCAACATCGTGTGCATGCACGACAAGCTGACTGCATTCTAACCCTGCCCACCCCACCCTTTCTTATCTCGGCCATGCGCCATTGCTGTCTGCAGTCTGCTTTTGCCCACCTGCCAGACATCGCTGTCTGCCTTTCACCATGATCTCCCTAGGTGAGTGAGACTCTGCAAGCCCCAGTCGCCTACATGCTGCTGCTGTCAGCCCCAGTTGAGTCCCGACTCCTGGGCCAGCCTAGGCTGCCACCACTGTGCTACCACTTCCTCCATTGCCTTTGCCACCACCACTGCCACAAGCCCCAGTTGAATCCTGACTCCTGGGCTGGCCTAGGTCGCCACTGCCATGCTGCCACCGCCCTCAGTGCTCATGGCCTAGCTAGCTGTTCCCTGTCCCTGTCTGGCTTATTTAGCTGCCAGGGCTACCCATGCAGCTCTTGCAGCCTAGCAAGGTTTCCCCCAAACCATCTCCAAGCTCCAGCTTACCTGGCTCTCTGGTGGCAGAGAGGAAGGTGAGCCAGGGCTGACCCATTGCCGCTCGGGTCCCCACAGCAGCGGTCACCAACTGATGGTCCACGAGAAAATTTTGGTGGTCCGCAGAGAAATGTCACCCCCAGAGCACCCCCCAAAGCAATTAATCCAGGCTGCACAGGAACACAAGGTTGTGCTGGTCACATGGCCTGTGGGAACTCTACCCTCCCATTCACTCCTTACCTGGCAAACTTGCCTGTTAAATTGCTATTTTTCCTTTTTCCGTCCATCAGATGTTCTGCTTTGCCAGGAGATTTAGATTAGCTAGAAAGCAAGAAATCATTGGATTTCTTGTTTTCTAGCTAATCTTTAGATCTTTGGCTCTGCTTTTAAGCAGAGTGGAACCTTCCTTAGGACTGAAGCAGTGCAGGCTCAGCTAGCCGATGGCAGAAACACAGATCTCTAAGTGAATCTGTGATTTTGAGAGCAACTCAATCTGCCTGCCTGCTTTGCCTAATTTTGTTTAAAGGTTGTTCTTTTTCTTATAAAAAAAATCAATATTTACCTACATGGTGTGCTGCGAATTAATTTTGTGAGTTTGCTTGCTGGCAAATTTTATGAATTTCCTTGCAAGCAAATTTTATGTGACAAACTCAGCTAGCTAATGGCAGAAAGATAGATCTCTGAATGAATCTGTGATTCTGTGAGCAACTCAATCTACCTGCCTACTTTGCCTGATTTTGGGTAAAAATTGCTCTTTTTTAATAAAAGAAGTCAATATTTATATAAATATTTATAATATTTACATACAAGCCATGCCCAGCCAGTCACATGACCACCAAGCCACACCCACAAATTAGGCCATACCCACAGAACCGGTTAAGAAATTTGAATCCCACCCCTGTAAGGTCCCAGGAGAAAATTGAGAAGTTTTAAAGAACAAAAGGCCATCTATTAATTGGTGCATAGTTGTGGGGGAGAGACAAGGAAAGCCAGTTGCTTCTACTGGAGGTGGGATTAAACTAAGATACACAGAGTCACCTGCTTACATTTGCAACATACAATCATTTCTTCCACCTCCCTTATGCCAAACCTTGTCCTTTGAGATACAGTATTAGCTTCTAGGTCCATATTCTTTTATCATACTATTGCAAACCATTTGACTTCTTAGCTAACTGCATGGCATCATCTATATACAAAAGGACATTCACATTCCTGTACCCTCACGCACTTCTAACATCACCACAATAATTCCTTCTACATATACCAGTAGATATATTAAATGCAGAGGTGGTATTCAGCAGGTTCTGACCAGTTCTGGAGAACTGGTAATGGAAATTTTGAGTAGTTCGGAGAACCGGCAAATACCACCTCTGACTGGAGATTTTACAGTATCCTGCCATGCCCATCAAGCCATGCCCACAGAACCGATAGTAAAAAAATTTGAATCCCACCACTGATTAAATGACCATCATACTTCCTTTTCTTATTCCCTAGTCTCTAAATATTCCATTTACTCTTTCATTTAATCACACACTGCATTTAACACATTTAATAGACTACAACTTCATTTGTATGGGAAGCATTCTATAAATCAAGGCTATTTATATTATATGAATATATAATATATTTCTTTCATTTTATGATGGCCCGCTGAAGAGCAATAATATGATCTATGACTCTCTCCAAACTAATGTACTTGAAGTATTATATTCACTGTTAGCAATAGCAATTAGACTTATATTCCACTTTACAATGCTTTACAGCCCTCTATAAGCGGTAGTCAGCCTATTTCCCCCAACAATCTGGGTCCTCATTTTACTGACCTCGGAAGGATGAAAGGCTGTTTCAACCTTGACTTGCTACAATTCTTGCTACCTTTTCCTTTGTTTGAGAAAACAGTAATGTTATTTTTTGATTGTTCATTAAAAATGACCTAAGCATATTAAATGTCACACCTCTCTCCATAAACAAATCACATGTACATCTTAATATATCTCCTGTTAAGCCATCAGCACCTGCAGCCTTTCTTGCAACATTTATGAATTCCTTCTCACTGATTTTTCCTGGAAATGAAAAGGATGCAGTTTATTTGACCAACAATCAGTACAGGTAACGAACAATAACTTGAAATATTTTAACCCGGTCTCGGTTACAATATCTGTTAATGGATCTTAAGTACTGCCATGCAAAATTTGGCAACATGACAAGTAGTGTTAGATATTTTATTAGCTAAGAGGAAAGCAATGAGAGAAATTTCATTTTGTTGAGTGATATATGTCTATAAAGGAAGAATGAGGGCTTCTTGACTGTTATGAAAGAACTTAAATACTATGTTGGATGCAGGGGTAGGATTCAATTTTTTTAACAACCGGTTCTGTGGGCATGGCTTAGTTGGTGGGCGTGGCTTGGTGGTAATGTGACTGGCTGGGCATGGCCAACTCAATATCACTCACATCGAGGCACGCATCTCCTCGCCTGGCCTCTCGTGACTGTGGGGATGCTGCAATAGTAGTAAGTGTGAAAAATGGTCATGTCACTTTTTTCAGTGCCATTATAACTTTGAATGGTCACTTCATACAAGCAAAGTACCAGTAAAGGAGGGGAAAAAAATGCCAGAGACAGGAAGTTTAGTCTTGCCAAGAATGTAATAAGGATTAATGGAGAGGCAGTTTCTGTAAGCAACACCAGAATGTTTCCTTCCTGCCTTCCTTACAGGATTAGGCCAGTACAGGATTTTTTCTAACAACCAGTTCTCTGAATTGCTTAGAATGTTAACAACCGGTTCTAGCGAACAGCTGTGAACCTGTAGAATCCCACCCCTGGTTGGATGGTGTCAACAGCAGTTGATGCAAAGGGCAAGTTATTTTGAATATGGAATCTTGATTTTCAGTGTGGACATCTCCCACTTAAATCTATGGTGTTGGAAAACATCCAGTCTTAGCTCTAAAAAAGGCTTTTTGTTGGATAAAATTCTTGGAAACCAACACATAGATAGCATTTGCTTCAGTACAACTCTTTGACAAAATGCTATCATCCCCATAAATAATTCTGACATATTCTTTCCAACATTTTATTACTTCAATTTCATCCCAGGCAATTTCATCATATTACTGGGGTCTTTGCGCTTGGACTTTTTCACCATTTTCAAAACAGTTTAATTCCATCAACATTGCTCTAAATTTTTCTGTCTCTTTTAACCATTTCTTGATTTTTTTGACTGCGTTCTTTGAAATTATTTTTCCCTCTCTGTATACAATTATGCAATATTTTTCTCTCATAATTTTTTTGCACTTAATCCTTGCACCAATCATCCCTTTTCATATTTTCTATAGACTCCAAGACTTGTATGGCATACTGTTCACATAATTCTTTAAACACTCCCAAGCAGCTTTCACATTCTCTTTACTTACAACCATTTCAATTCATTCTGTTATGAAATTAATCTGTTTTCTAATTTTTTTGTACAGGCCTCATCACTTCCCTTGGAGCCATTCTTTTTTCCCTTTCAATATAGTTCATGTCTGTTCTTTCTCTTCATGTATATTTTTTGCCCCAAATACACCCTTGACTCACCAAATAATGATGTACCTCATAGAGAAACTCACTCATCACTCCTGTATTCTTCACTTATTTTTCCAGCTTTTATTAGTCAAGTTTCAATTCAGTGTTTCTATTTACATATGCACCCACAACAAGCTATATCACACTAATTTATACTACATTTTAACCCTTTCATTTTTATTAAAGCCTGCATCTTCATATTCCTACTGTATTCATTCGGTCTACTCCAAAGGACCAGGCCACCTTCATTCAAGATCTACTCCAACATGCTCCTTTCTCCTAGTTTTATAAACACCCAGATTCCTATTTTACTTTTTCATTTGATTTGTAAATTCATGCCTTCTTGTTGTTGTTAGTATTTATAGTATATAAAATCATACATTGCAATGTCCTACCTGTCAACGAATACTTCAACTTCAACCATAACAACACAAGAGCAAACAATACATACAAACTCAAGGTTAATCTCACCAAAATTGATTGCAGGAAATATGACTTCAGCAATAGAGTGGTCAATGTCTGGAATACTCTACCTGACTCTGTCGTTTCTTCCCCAAACCCCAAAAACTTTAACCTTAGACTTTCTACTATTGACCTCACCCCTTTCCTAAGAGGTCTGTAGGGAGCGTGCCTACCATCCCAGTCCTATTGTTTCTTTTATTTTTCTTATATGTATCCATGTATTCATAACTATGTTTTTACTTATACCTATTATCTTGTAAGCAATTGACAAACCAAAATAAAAAATTAGTTGCAAAGTCATGTCCGACCCATCGCAACCCTATGGACAATGTTTCTCCAGGCCTTCCTGTCCTTTACCATCTTCTGGAGTCCATTTAAGCTCATGCCTACTGCTTCAGTGATGCCATCCAGCCACCTTATTCTCTGTCATCCCCTTCTTCTTTTGCCCTCAATCTTTCCCAGCATTGGGCTCTTCTCCAGTGAGTCCTTCCTGCCTCCTACTTATCTTCCATTTCAAATTACATTTTTTTCTGTTTTCCAGCATCATCACCATCCATAGGTACAGGTAGTTCTCAACTTACAGTAGTTCTCTTATTGACTGTTTGATGTCACAACAGCCCCAAGAAAGTGACTTGTGACCATTTTTTCACACTTATGACTATTGCAGCACCTCCATGGTCACGTGATTTACATTTGGGTGCTTGACAACTGATTCACATTCATGATGGTTGCTCTATCCTGGGCTCATGTGATCATTTTTTGCAACCTTCTGACAAGCAAAATCAACAGTGAAGCCAGATTCATTTAACAACCATGTTACTAACTTTAACAAGTGATTGCAGTGATTCATCTAATAATTGTGGCAGGAAAGGTCATAAAATGGGGCAAAACTTAACACATTACTCTCTTAGCAACATAAATTCTGGGCTCAATTGTGGTTGTAAGTGGAGGATTTCCTGTACTAACCTTTCCCCAATCAGAGCTTTCATATAACCCTTTCAAATATGCTAGAAGAATAAGCATATTGTTGAGAGAGCAACTTGCTTAAAAGGCTTAAGTTAATTAACCGATTAATCAAGTTGAGATGTACCTGTGCCATATACAGGTAATCCTCAAATTGCGACTACAATTAAACCCAGGGTTGAGAAATTTGTGAAGTGAGTTTTGCTCCATTTTACCACTTTTCTTGCCACATTTGCTAAGTTAATCCCTGAGTTGTGACATTAGTAACACGTTGGTTACATGGATATGGCTTCCCCATCAACTTCAGTTGTCAGAAGGTCGCAAAAGATGATCACATGACCACGGCACACTGCGACCATCATAAATACAAACCACTTGACAAGCATCCAAATGTAAATAACATGACTGAGGGAATGCTGCAACCGTCATAAGTGTGAAAAAATGGTCAAAGGTCACCTGTTTCAGTGCCATTGTAACTTCAAATGTTCACTATGTGAACAGTTTGTAAGTCGAACTCTACCTATATAGCATTCCCAGGGGTGGGATTCAAATTTTTTAACAACCGGTTCTGTGGGCGTGGCTTAGTTGGTGGTCGTGGCTTGGTGGTCATGTGACTGGGTGGATGTGGCTTGGTGGTCATGTTATTGGCTGGGCGTGGTCAACTCAATATCACTCACATCGAGGCACACATCTCCTTGCCTGGCCTCTCATGACTGTGGGGATGCTGCAACAGTTGTACGTGTGAAAAATGGTCATAAGTCACTTTTTTCAGTGCCATTATAACTTTGGATGGTCACTTCATACAAGCAAAGTATCAGCAAAGGAGAGGGAAAAAACTCCAGAGAAGTTCCTGAGACAGGAAATCTAGTTCTGCCAAGAATGTAATGAGGGTTAACGGAGAGGCAGTTTCTGTAAGCAACACCAGAATGTTTCCTTCCTGCCTTCCTTACAGGATTAGGCCAGTAATTTCTTCTAACAACCGGTTCTCCAAACTGCTTAGAATGTTAACAACCGGTTCTAGCGAATAGGTGGGAACCGGGAGAATCCCACCCCGACCATTCCCTAAAGAGAGGATCCCTGAAGATAAATTGATCCCTTTTTCCATACGAACAAACAAAACCCATTTCTATCCCAGTTATGTCCATCTGTGAAGCTTTTGGTCTCTAATTTAAAAACAACCTTGCATTTCCACCTGATGTGTCTTCATATCCCATCAGTTTCAAAATATAATATAGGGATGGGCTTCTGGGGATTCACAGGGGTTTGAAAGAGCCTCTAGCTAAGATTCTGTGCAGTTCAGAGAACCCCCAAATCCCACTCCTGGCTGGCCCCACCCACCCTGCCCCACTCCACCCCTCTCAGGAGTCCCCACATAGCCTATTTTGGATGCAGGTAAGTGTAGGGTGCACATGGAGGCTCAAGGAGGGCAAAAAACGGGCTTCCCGGAAGTTTGGTTAGGCCAGAAATGAGGCCATTTCTGGGTTCCAGGGAGCCTCTGGAGCCCCGGGAGGCAGTTTTTGTCCTCCCAGAGGCTCAAGGAAAGTTTCCGGAGCACAGGGAGGGCAAAAACACGTTCCCCCCCGCCACCATGGTGCAGGAGGCCACCTGGACCATGCTCATCCTGGCCACGCCCACCCAGCAACTAGGCAGAGAACCGTTTGCTAAAATTTTTGAAGCCCATCCCTAGCATAATATACTGACACAAACTCAAGATGCCAGTTTTATTTCAGTGATTTCAACAGGGAAATGCTTCTTTACTGCAAAGGTCTGCTTTCCAGGGTTTCTGTGTTAGTGTTGGAATCAAAAGCACAGTGGCCCATGACTGGGTAGGTCAGCGTTTTTTATTTCCTTTCTGTTCTCTCTAATGAAAAGCAGATGTGTCTAGTAAATCTTGCTTTTCTTCATATTAAACCAGTCAGTGTTTATTATTGAGGTCTGGGCCTGGCTAGGTGGGAATTAGGATGATCCTTTTAATCACTTTACTAATCAACAGACTATTTCTTATTTCACTCTCTAGGCAGTAGTCACTGAAAGAAAGAAGATTTATCTGCCTCTTTGTATGTGTAAATCATAGAGATTTGTGCACTTGGATATGTACACAGGCAAGCAACAAATGCATGTTTGTTGGGTATAAAGTTTAACCAGCATTTTTAAGGTACTGAGCAGCTAAAATGAAATGTGACATTCTTTCTTTTATTCATAAGTATACATATACATTCTTTCCCTTCAACCCAGTGTACTTTTTGATGATGACTAATTCAGCTTCCTATCAAAATGAAGATTAAGACCAATTATATAAAATATAAATTCAATGGGCATTGATAGTTTAGAAGATGAAAGGAGATAGTTACACACCAATCTGGAGTCTTGCAGAAGAAAAATAATTTCTTGCCATTACCCTTCACTATCTTGGCTTATGTGTAATCATCATCATTGTCAGTTACACAATATTTTAGTTCTAAGTTAGCTAGCTTACAATCAGAATTATTCTCTTAAAACTAATTAATAGACTATCAGAAATAGTAAACTTTGTACAAATAGAAAAACACCAATACTTTTGTCCCCATTTTCCCTTCTTTGGATTTATAGTTCAAGGAGAAGAAAATAGCACCACCATTTTGTTGGAATGAATAATTAATGGTATTCTTTTTTTCAAAAACAGCCTTAAAGGAACATAGACTCTTGAGAAGGAGAAATCGAGAATGAGACAGGCCAGCGGATGGGCAAGAGAAGTTGGATATATGGAGAAAACTACTGAAGATGACAGGAAGAAACAATATTTTCTGAATGTTATTGTAATTTTGAGACATATACAGATTCCTGAACAATACTAAGCTATGGGTAAATTTCTGTATCTAAAAACTTTGGCTTTACACGCACACGCACGCGTGCGTGCACACACACGCACACACACACAGCCAGCCCTTTGAGATAGACTGGTCATTAAGTATGTACCATAAGAATTACTGGGACATTACTTTGTGGTCATAAGGCCATGTATAATAAAATCATCCTGAAAACCTGACAAAGTTTTTTTCCCCTCTGTCTTACACTAACAATAGTGAAAGTGGGGCAATCTGGAGTTTCTTCCCATCCTGTCTTTTTTGTGCTAAACTGACATTTTTGTAACAGCATCATATGCCTTCTTCAATGCTATTCTGTTGTCCTTCACTTAATATTTATATTTCATACTAACACACATACATGTAAAACCGTTAAAGCATTTGCCATATTTTAATGATATGTAGATTGACTTTTATTTCTATTTTTGATTTCTCCTCATTGCCCAACTTCATAAAAAATAAGATTTTTGTTTTTGAATTTATGATTAATTTCAAAATGTCAGAAAGCACTCCTCCTAGTTCTCCTTGGTAAAAATAAAAGAGAAGTGCTTTCAGATTTTCAAGTCGAGTTAGTCCAGACCAGAAGCACAAACCATGAGTACCAACACTTGCTTTTATTATACAGTTATGGTAATAGTGGGGTGGCACAGTGGGTCAGTGATTGAGATGCTGGGCTTGTCAGCTGGAAAGATGGCAGCCAAGGTTTGAGACCTGACCTCCATGTGATAAGGTGAGCTCCCATCCTCACTCCAACTCCTGCCAACCTAGCTCTGTAAAAACATGCAAATGTGAGTAGATAAACAGCTACCACTTGGGTGGGTAGTAACAGTGCTCCGTGATGTCATGCTGGCCATATGACCACAGAAATGTCTTTGGACAGCGCTGGCTCAATGGCCATGAAACGGAGATGCGCACTGCCCCCTATAATTGGCAACAACTAATGGAGTAATATCTGAAGGGAGTCCTTTATCTTTTGTGATAGTATCTTGCAACTCTGAAAGCATCTTCCCCCTTTTACTTTTCAGAGAGTCCCTTCTGACACGCTTCCCATGCCTGTTTTCCTTGTGCAGGCTAAGATAGATTTTTCATGACTGTTGTCTAGGCTGTGGATCTTCTGCCTTCTTCCAAGGTCATTCCCAGAGATAATTACAGAAACTCAGCAACCTGCCAATGGAAGAAAATATGACTCTCATTTTCCATGGATAGTTAGCTGTACCTTTGTGCTGAG
The DNA here is from genome assembly GCA_023653725.1 of Bungarus multicinctus. Classification (NCBI taxonomy): domain Eukaryota; kingdom Metazoa; phylum Chordata; class Lepidosauria; order Squamata; family Elapidae; genus Bungarus; species Bungarus multicinctus. The sequence goes on from CM042842.1 coordinate 65,323,938, forward strand.
AAAGAGATACAGATGTCTGCAGTTAGGCCTCTGCAGCTCTTACCATTGGTTTTGACCTACCCAGTGATGTCATAAGCCCCTGCATAGTTACCCCTGAAGGGATATGGAATTCAGTATAATCAGAGTTCTTTAACTATGGATGGAACTATGAGATGTCTGTCTTCCAATTAAGTTTGAATATAATTTTTCAAAAGTATTTCCAAGAGAAGTTGTAAAATAGGCATATCAGCACTGAAAAACAAAGATCTCCACCAAATCCACGTGCATTTACATATGGGATGTAGCCCTTCCCAATGGGGGTGCATCCCAATCGTCCGCCTAAAAATGTTTCCCCGGGCCATCTTGAGGTTGCTCACACCTGAAATAATAACAATTCAAACAAGTAAAATTAGAAAGTCTTCAGCGAAGAAAAGGAGGATCAGATATTTCTGAGGTTAGAGTAAATGGCAGCAGTAATCATTAGTAGGGCTTTGAATAGTTTGCGGTTTCAGCAGGTGTCCAGCCCAACCCTTGGCTGATGCCTGGAAAAAGCAGAGTAACAAAATTTGTTGTCCCCCCACTTCCTTCCCTTTTTCTTGCCCAGAAATATTCAGAGAAAGGTACAAAATGAAACAATCGTATTATGTCCAAGCAAAACACTTTATACACTGAAAGTGCATGGTTTCAATTAGTTGTGACATCTGCCTGAAGGAGTGCTCACATGAGTGAGAATTGCAGGCTGAAGAACAAATGCTAAAGTCATGGATTCTGTGAAAAATTATATTATGAATGATTTAAATTCAACCGGTTATTAAGGGAAAGTTAGCTTTGCCAAGCATTTCTTACTGAATGATCCATTTTGATTTGATTTTTGCTACCCCCCCCACCCCCGGGCCATAAAAGAGACAAAAGATGAAAACATTCAAGCTTGCAGTGCATCATTCTTTGGACATCTTTCATCTGTGCCTCTTGTTACGTAACAGTGAGATGTGTTTACTTAGGCTTGCAACCTAACACCAGACTTTTTTCCCAAACAGAGGTTTTTCTCATAAAATCCACCCAGCCCCTTCTTCTCAAGTTCACCATAGACTTTTCACAAGAAAAAAGAAATCATTCATATCCAACAAAGAAAGTCTTGAATTCTTTAGATATTTTTCATTATAAGCTTTTGGCATCGTTATGAATTTCAGCTCATGTTACATGCCTGATCTCCTTTTCTTTCATCTGGTAAAAATAGATTATTTCATTATTACCCTGGAACCATTACTGTTCACAGAAGTCAGGTCTCTCTGTGAACAATTCCTTTCCTGCCCTATTATTAAAATCCCAGAGTTGTTATAAACACATCTTAAACTTTCCTTGATAAGAATACAATGATAGCTAACTTTCCCCAATAGTTTTTTTTTTTTTGTATCAGCAAAAACAAATCTTACGCTATAAATGATACAGAACACTGAAATAACTATTTTCTATATTTACAGAATGTTAAATGTGGAGATCACATTGTTTCAAATGTGGAAAGAAACAGCTTTTAGTATTTGATAGCATTAATAATTATCTGCATAATTAGTTGTATTATGTCATAAAACAGCTTCTTTTCCTCTGCCTCTTTAAGAACTTGGAAAACTATAAAGTAGTGGTGTACAGTAGCAAAAATCCTGGAAGGTTATCAAGGCAAAATAATGATAACATGATTTGTAGCACTGAAGTTTAAGGTCTTGGAGAATGGGGACCAAATTATATATTGCATTATTTCTATTTGAGTATTTGTTATGAATTTCTAAACATTACCAGCCCTGATCCAAGCCAGATTCCAAGACCAAAAAAGATAAAAAGCAGGAAGAAAAACTGATGAGGAAAAGTTACGTGGATCATACTTTTTAAAGAGGGGAAAACACCCTTTATAAAGAAATTTACAAAATTTCCTAATCTAGTAGCCATAAATAACAAAGGCAACATTTTAAAAAATGTATCCTATTATGAGCTAATACCAATTAACTGAAGCTAGATTTTAAAGACCTTTTCAATATCCAACCAATCATGAACAATATTTTCAAATGGTTAGACGTATCAGAGTATGGTTGGAGAGGGGAGGAAGAAATTTAAACATATTCTGTTGATAAACTCAATATGATGATTGCAGGGAGGGGGGAGGATCTGAGCTGAGAAAAAAAATATGACATTAGACATTTTTGAAGCAATTTTTTGAGTGGGCTCTTCAAATAGTGTGGAACAAGCTCTTGAAGTTAGAGAAGGCTATCCACAGGAAATTTGGATCTTCGAACTTATATTCTCAAATATTTTGTCATCGACATTTATATGATATGTAAGGATGTGTAGGAATAATAACAATCAGTGTTCAAGTGGTGAAAATAGAGCAGTCATATTTGGTGTTAACCAAGAGGAATCATGATAGGAAAACTCCTTGTTAAAGAAATCAGAATATTTCACTTGGCATAGGTACATTCTCAACCCTTCCTAACTATATGGCAATAAATACTGAATTCTCTCATTATTACACTGACTGATCCATTTTTTTTAAACTTTCTCTTTTTTCCTTTGTCTTTTGACATTCACACAGTCTTTCTTTCAGTATATATTAAAACAATAAAAATAAAATAAACCACAAGAATCCACTGTAATTCAATGTAATAGAAGAATGAACATTTTACTGAGATGTAAACTCTCTCTTCTCCCTAATGAAACATTCCCAAATCAGGCTGAATTGCTCCCGAAAGAGCTAAAACTATTTAAGCTTTATAAATGCTGTTTATAAACTCTGTCTTCTTAAAAAAAAAAACCCTCAAACTCCTTCTACATAAATGTTTCATGTCTCTCCTTGGTAGTGCCTGGGCCCCAAACATTTAGCTGTGAGGGTGTTTATATTTGTGGAACTCTCTTGAACATTTGCTGTGTGGATTTCCAACAGCTGCTACACCGAACTACTGGGAATAAGAAGATCATGAATATTCAGGTGTAGCGACTGGAATGAACAGCCGTTAATAGAATAAATGCCTAAACAGTTGTGTAAGGCTTATTAAGACCTATTGGGGCTGAGATAATACATTCCCTTCCTGACATGTTTCAACAAAATGTAGCTGAAACGTTTTGGATCATCTCTTCAAAAATGATGAGGAGAAAAGAAAAGTTATCTTTGTGCAATAACACAATAGAACACCTGGAAATCTTGGCTATGTATGTATGTATGTATGTATGTATGCATGTGTATGTATATATTTATATATTTATATATATATATGTGTGTGTGTATATATGTGTATATATTTATATATATATGCACATATGTATATGTATGTATATGTGTGTGTGTGTGTGTGTTGTGACATCCTGGATCTTGTGCTGTAATCTCCTGGGTCGTTGGCAGTGTTGTAACATCCTGAGGTTTTGTGGTGTAACCTCCTGAGTTCCGTGATGTGATATCCTGAGTGGTTGGCTGTAATGTGACGTTCCGGTTTGGTTTGGCTCCAAGTTTGAGGTCTGGCTATTGTTGTGACATCAATAATCAATGATCAGTAGAACTCAGAAGGTCATCACACAGCTCATGACCCAGGTCATTACAACCCAGGAGATTACAGCACAAGACCCAGGATATCAAAACAGTAGAACTCAGAAGGTCATCACACAGCCCATTACCCAGGTCGTTACAACACAGGAGGCTGATAGACACACAGCCAATACCTCAGCCACACGTGTTCTTAAGAAAAAGCCAGCCAATCTGCAAACATCAACGCCATCAACCAATCAAGAAATGACAACACAGCCAACCTCCCCACCAGTATATATAGGGAGACGGCAGCTCAGATCACACTTTGCTCGCACAAGCATAAAGCCGAAAGCACCAGCCTGAAGATGGCGAGTGAGATCTCATTGAAACATTGCCAGGATAGTCTCAATCTTACACGGGAAAAGACCTGCATACCTGTACCCGTGAAAATCTACAAAAACATACACACACACACACACACACATCGGACTGTCTATTCTGCAAATTGTCAGGAATGTCTAGTTCCCCTACATTCTAGAAAGGAGATTTAAATGAGAATGATATCTAGATGCATTTTTTTTTTGTTTCTTTGATTCTGTGAAATGTACCCTAGATGGATATTTCTTGTAGAAAAGCCAAAGTGGGGTGGAAAGTTGCAAGGAAGTCTACAAATGAGCAAAAATGAAACAGTCTCAGATATTTGGGGGAAAAAAATCCCATTATGCATTATGGCCTTTCTGAAATATGATTAGTGCTTTGCTCTTGTTATCTGTGTTCCATTGCTTTTGCTCTGGACAGAAACAAGAGCGAAGAAAGTGGCAGAGAATAGATTTAGTGCAAGGCTGCCCAGCTTTTGCAATGTTAAGACTCCCAGAATTCCCCAGCCACAGCTCTACTAATAAATGGGTGCTGCATTACCCAACAAGGTGACACAGGCTGGCTGTTTTTTGACTGAAATTACAGTTTTGAAACAGTCATCCATTGACTCTGTTTTCTGCAAGAAACAGAATACATCCACACACACACTTGTCTCTCGGTGTGTACATATAAACCCACATACAACACACACATATGTGCACAACTACACACAGAGCTACTGCAGCTTTGTGAGATGATCCAGAACAAACTGGAATCACTTAGGGACAGAACTATCAAACTCCTGGCCCGTGGGCCGGATGTGTCATGCACTGGCTATGCCCACACCCAGTTTAGCGAAGGGGAAAAAGTCCCAATACATCATGTGATCCTGCCATGATGCCATGAGTTTGACACCCTGACTTAGGGGAGGTTATGGTAGTATATAGTCAAATGAATTTAAATAATGAAAATTCTTGGATTAAGTAATCCTACTTAATGAGAAGCCATTTAGTTAACAGGGTAATAAACAAATTATATTAGTTTATATTAGTTCTTGATTTAGCACCAGTTTCTTAACAACTGAAATTACACATACCCTCATGCTCATGTGATTGAATTTTTGGGACTTGGCAAGCGGCTCACCTTTATGATTATTTTTGACATCCTGCAGTCACATGATCACGATTTGCAATATTTTTTGCCAGTTTACAGTGTTTACTTCCAAAAGCAAAAAAACACCCAATGGGAAAAATGGATTCATTTAACAATCATAGCATTCACTTAACCATAGAAAAGATGGTTGTAACTTTAAATTGGGTCACATTAGAGGTAGTATTCAGCAGGTTCTGACCAGTTCTGGAGAACCGGTAGTGGAAATTTGAGTAGTTCGAAGAACCGGCAAATACCACCTCTAACTGGAGATTTTACAGTATCCTTCCCCTGCCACGCCCACCAAGCCATGCCCACAGAACCAGTAGTAAAAAAAATTGAATCCCACCACTGGGTCACATGATGCCTTGAATTATGACCACAAAGACTTAACAATCATAATTCTGGGATCAATTAGAGTTGTAGTTGAAAATTACCTGCCGATAGGTTTGATTGAATGATGTGATTTTAAAAAGGCAATTTAAAACATTTGAAACTGAGAATAAAATATTGGTGTAATTCTGAGGAAAACTAACTTAATTACTTCAGCACTGCTGGATCACTTTCCCTGCCACTAAATCAGAGTTTCTCAATCATAGGAATGTTAAGATGTGTGTCCACACATCTTAGTGTTCCCAAGGTTGAGAAACACCTCATTAAAAAAAAAAGAAAACAGTAGTACAGAAACAGAAAATATTTAATTGCATTGCATATGCATTAATATACATAACTACATAAATAAATGGACACATTGTTTTACTATTTACACCTTATTTTACTACCTTACTATTTTTTAAAAAGCAATTATAATGAAGTTATTCAATTTTCTTCCAAAAAGTTTTGACTGTACCTGCAAATACTGACCAAACTACGTACATTTTACATATGGGAAACCATATCTTTCCATTCATTTTTGCTGCGTTGCTGTTTTCTCTAGTCCAGTTACTGTCAGTACAAAGCATTGCTGTCCAAAGGATCTATGTAATTGGTTTTGCAGAATTGGAAGGGGATTTTTTTCAAAGGTCTTGTTAAAATTTCTCCCAAAATGCAGTTTTAAGTAACTGTACAAGAAGTTTGTTTCAGATAATATATCAGCTTGCAGAAGCCCTTGTTTCATACATTTAATAATTTAGGTTTCTGCTGTAGTAACCTTTCACTTGGATTAAAAGTTTCCTTACAGTGATCAAAATAGTATTTCTTCAATTGATGTCAGGAAACTAGAATTGTATATGTCATTTTACATGTTGCTGCTGGTCCAATACAATTTCACTATGATACATAGCGAGTGTACAATGAGAATTTCGCCATTTCCAAATATGGTAACATTTTACCATATTTTCATCATGTGTATCCACTGTCACTTTTGGTGAACAGTGACTAAACTGACAAAGGTGTTTTCCAATGTTAGACTAGTCAATCCTGCGTAATGCTAGGAAATCTTAGTTTTCTGGTTCAGGCTAGCAGTACAAATAAGCACAAGTGGTGCACATATAAAATCAAGTGAAATAAATAAAATAGCCCATCACCCAGAAATACAAATTGCAGTGTCTTACCACGCTGCAAAGCAGCAGTCCCCAATATTTTTGGCACTAGGGACCAGTTTCAAGGAAGAGGAGTTTTCCACGCACCGTGGCGGCGGGCAGGAGTGTGCAACCTAGATTCCGCACATGCACAGTTTCACTTGCCCATTGCTCATCACCAGCAACTCCCCAAGGGCTGAGGATCCCTGCTAAACAGACTAGAATTCTTGGATAACTATGTATTAATCCACCAAAATTATTTTACACAACTGATGTAGCAAACCTTTTTGTATTACTTTTTTTTTTTTGCATTTTAGTATTTAATGACTATGGGCCTCACATTTTATGGATTGATATTATAGTATAGTTAGGCCATGTATAACTGACAGACTGGATGCCAAATTGTGATTTTTAATATAGATTTTATCTGTTATTTATTCTTTTGTTCTAGAATTTTTAACTGGATCTGGTCTCTGTTCTTTGTAATTAACTTGATGTGATTTGATAATTATGTAGAGTGAATACAGTGTGGAAGTTTGCATTAGAACTTTTTCTGACTTCTAAGCTAATATGTTCAGGCAATTTGATAGCATCCATCATTTTGCCCTGTCAATGTTGGGAATGGTTAAAGTAGTAAAAGAAATATTACTTTGGATAATAATAATATAATATAAATATTGCTATGGGGAAAAAAGCCCACTTATCAGTTACTATTTCAGTTATGCAAATAGGGTGTAATTTTAATTGCAGAAAAACTATTATAATTTTACTTCACCGACATTCAGACCTTCCGGCGTGCAGTAAAGACCCACTTTTTTCAACAGGCTGGCCTGGCCCAGTAATAATTGTGGGGTTTTAAATTTGGTATTTTAAATTTTTACCTGTTTTTATACATTTTGATAATTTTATAACTCAGCCATTAATTTAATCATTTTAAATTGCTTTTAACTGTACAATTTTTATATCTTGTTTCTATTTTTATCTGGCTGTACACCGCCCCGAGTCCCTTTTTTGGGAAAGGGGGTGGTATAAAAATCTAATAAATAAATAAATAAACTTCTCAAATACCTGCATATCTTTATGTTTCCCAGAAATTGTAAACAGATATTGGCTACACCTTTATACCTTAAATAAAACTCTCCTAGAAATTATTTGAAAAGATGTAAATGTCAATAAATAGCAACCCCAGCTTCTCTTTTCCAATCTCTGATATCACTTCAACTAAATAATTCATTGTGATGTGGGACTCTTGAACAATTTGAATTCAAAACAAATTAAGTGACTTGTACTACAGCATTTGTTGGAAAAGACCCTGATGTTGAGAAAGATTGAAGGCAAAAGAAGAAGGGGATAGCAGAGGATGAGATGGTCAGGTAGTGTCGCTGGCACAATGACATGAATTTGAGCAAACTCTGGGAGATAATGGAGGAGAGGGAGACCTGGCATGCAAATGGTCCATGTGAAGAGTCAGACACAATTTAATGATGGAACAACCATGACCGGATTAATGGAGAAGGTTCTTAGTAATCTATCTATTTTTGTACTTCTCAAATGCTCCCATGCTGTTTAAAAACAAGGTAATTTGTATTTTTTTAGGAATAATAGTATTGGCAGTTATTACTGTATTACTGTATAATTCAGAAGTATATTGAATACATTGTTAATCTAGACTGGTATTTGTTGATACATATTTTGAAGCACAAGCTAACCTCCAAAGGTCAATGGAAGGAATATAAAACAGTGTGCTGGATTATAGACCATGATGCTACTTTAATCATAAATAATGCGTGAATAATTTCCATAAGTAACTAGGTCAATTATTGTTGTGCTATTAGATAAAAATGGGGCCAGAAACTAGAATTGCTGGGATGGGGGATCGCCAAGACTTTCAAGAGATTCTCACATTAACAAAATAATAGTTTTTTTAAAAAAAAATCACTGAAATTCTATGCAATTCCAAAGCCTTTTTAAAATGCGGGATCTCAATAATCAGATGATCTTTAAGATAAAATATTTTCCTCTGAAGATAAGCCAGAATATCAAGATTAGTCAGACAGATTTTGTCCTTGACTTATAACCATTTGTTTAGTGATCATTCGAAGTTACAACGGCACTGAAAAAAGTGACTTATGACTATTTTTCACACTTCTGACTGTTGCAACATCCCTGTGGTCATGTGATCAAAATTAAGAAGCTGGGAAACTGGCATGTATTTATAACAGTTGTTCCAGGATTATGTAATTACTTTTTGCCACCTTCTGACAAAGTCAGTGGGGAAGCCAAATTCATTTAACTACTAATTATGCTACTAATTTAACAACTGCACTGATTCACTTAACAACTTTGGCAAGAAAGGTCATAAAATAAGGCAAAACTCACTTAACAACTGTCTTCCTTAGCAATGGAAATTTTGGGCTCAATTGTGGTTGTTAAGTCGAGGACCATCCGTAAATGCATTTTCATACAGTGGGATTAATTAGATAGATTTTGTCATGGATTAAGTCATTCAGAAAGTTTTGAGGCCACGTGGGAACTTTATATCCAAGTTAGTAGCCAAATAGCCTATCCTCTTATGGACCGCAAAATGATATGTGTCACCCCTTTGGAGTCCTGCTGGTTACTAACTTTTCTTATTAATTCAGTGGCACAACTCATATGGTATGTACAAAACTATAATTATTTTATTAATATTTTAAATTTTGAAGCCGTTGAATTCCACAGTGACTCTGGATAGCTGACAATTAAAAAACTGAAATAAGTACAAAAACAAAAATATAGGAGAGAACAAAAATATAGTAGAGAACAAAAATAAAGCAAACATATACTACTAAATATTTCAGGCATACATCTACAGCATATGAGTTTCTCTTGCTTCGTGAATTGTATCAGGTGTATTGGTTTTTTTAATATATGCATCATAGTTGAAAATAACAGCAATCTGCATGAAATCCATTCAGAATGCAAAAATTACACACTATTTCTTTTGTCAGTCTCTTTCCTTCCCTCCCTCCCTCTTCCTACCTTTTCATTCATCTATGACTTAGTTATTAATGTAAGAACCAAATCTGTTTCGGAAATGTCTATGTCATGGTTGCACTGGTAAAAGAAACAACAGATGGAATAAATTAATTAGTCAAAGCCTGTTTAAAAAGAAAGACATTTCTATGCCCAGCTGCCAGAAGGCAGAGAGGTAGAATATTTTCAGAAGTTCACAGGCTCCTTTTTAACTTATTTGCGTATCAAATTGTAGATCACCTTCCTCAACACCGTCAAGTTTTACATGAAAACAAAAGGCACAGAAAATACCTGATTTGGATATGTCTGGTTTTTGCTAGCGTATTTTGTATTGAGCTCTGTGATACCCTTTCGGAAGATTAAACATATTTGTCTCAAATACTGTCATAAAGAGAAAGTCGTTCAGGCAAACTAAGAGCAATACAAAAAAAGCTTTCACCTAGTGGATATTCCAAAGAAATAAATAATCAGGGAAGCACTAATAAGCAATAAAACCTCCAGATATATGGGAATATATGTTAGGAAAAATCATGTATTATTATATGTATACAGAAAACTCCTCCTGAACAGACAGCCAAGTTATTTTGTAAGGTAGAAAAACCCTCAAGCATCTCTGGCAACTTAATGTGAAATAATAACAAATTAAATAAGGACAGGTAGTCCTTATTTAATAACTGCAATTGGGACCAGCAATCTTATCACCAAGCGATGAGGTTGTGGAGTGAAACATCACATGATCATACTGACTTACTACAGGAATTCCTCAACTTACATTCATTTAGTGGAAAAAAATGACTTACTACCTGTACTCGCACTCACGACTGTCACAGCATCCCCATGGTCACATGAAATTTAGGCTCTTGGATAGAAGAAAGCAATCTTTCTGGATTCTTCCTTGATGGTTTAAACCAAAAAACAGAACTTTGAACTCAAGCCATACTCATTATAGCGAGCCACACCAATGAGCAGAGTGAAGTGCATGTACTTATGACAGTTGCATTGTCCCAGGGTCATGTGATAGCTATTTGCAATTGTCCCAGCCAGTTTCTGTCAAGCAAGGTCAATTGGGAAACACGGATTTGCTTAACGTGATTCATTTAACAGAGGGGTTGTCAAACTCGATTTCATTGAGGACCGCATTGGGGTTGTGTTTGATCTTGGGGGCCGGGGAGGGCATGGCCAGTTTGATGTCACTCATGTTGGGGCCACCTGTGGAGCCCCAAACACTCTGCCAGTGAAAACAAGTTCCCAATCTCCGTTTTCAGCCGCAACAGCCTCTTGCAGCTCTGCCAGTGAAAACAGAGCTCTGTGCGGCCCTCCTGTGCTCAGTTTTTGCTAGCAGAGGCACCGTGGGTCCTTCACTGTTTCCAGGGCAGCCCCACAGGCCAGATCTAAGCACTCCATGGGCCAGATCTAGCCCCCGGGCCTTGAGTTTGACACCCCTGATTTAACAAATGCAGTGATTTGCTTAACAACCATGGCAAAAAAAGTTGTAAAATCAGTCGTGACTCACTTAGCATCTGTGTTGCTTAACAGCAGAAATTCTAGTCCCAGTTGTGACTAGAGTCGAAGATTACCTATATGCAGTGGTGGGATTCAAATAATTTAACAACCAGTTATCTGCCCTAATGATTGCTTCCAACAACCAGTTCACCAATTTGCTCAGGAAGTTAACAACTGGTTTTCCCGAACTGGTGCAAAGTGGCTGAATCCTACCACTGCCTATATGTCAGTTCTGAGTTTGATTGTTAAGCAACTCATCTGCAGTTATTAAATGCAGAGTCATGTGACTACATATTATAACTTCCTGCTGGCTTCCACATTGACTTTGCTTATCAAAGTCTAGTGCAAAGTCTACCAGGCTAGTAAACTTCGGGAGAATGTGACTTGTAATCCCACTTGTAGGCATGGACTTAGTTGGGTGGTCTTAGGCCAGTCACTTTCTCTCAGCCCTAGAAAGTTTAGGCAATGGCAACCATTTCTGAAAAGCTTTGTGAAGAAAACTGCAGAGACTTGTCTGAGCAGTTGCCAAGAGATGAGACCAGTGGCGGATTAAGTCTCTAAGCACTGACAAATCTTAGTGCCCCCCATCCTTTGTACATACTGTAAAAAGCCATTTTCTCAACTTTGTGGTGCCTTCTTTGGGCCTGGTGCCCTAAGCACCTGCTTAGTCTGCTTAACGGTTAATACATCACTGGACAAAACTGACTTGAAAGTTTGCCCCTCCCAAAAAATCCTAGTGACTCACAAACATGTCATTTTTCTTTTTTTGTTCCTATGTGATACGCTGCCATAGAAACTTGCTCTTTTGCAGGACACTTGTAACAAGTTGTACAGCAGATGCACTATTCACTTAGGGCAGGAGTTTGTCGTCTTGGCTGGGGGAATTCTGGGAGTTAAAGTCCACAAGTCTTAAAAATGGCCAAGGTTGGACACCCCAATTTAGGCTGTTAGCCAGATCTGTTGGAGTGCAACAACGAGAATTATGCAGTCTAGCCAGATTTAAGTTTTCCCAAAGCTACCATTGCAGTTAGGCTGTCTAACTTTCAAGGAAATCCCGCCCCCCACTTTTTTTTTGCTGACTTGAGAAATATCAATAAGCTTCCAAAGGATTTCAGAACATCTCTAAATTGAGCCAGACAACCCATGTACAAAAGTGCATGTAAACTCAACACAGTTATGGCTTTCCACCGACAGGAACATAAAATGCATGCTGTCGTAGAAAAATAAAATAATAGAAACCATATTTTTGGAAAGGGAAAAAAAAACCAAAACAGACGAAGCTTTGGGGAACTGGTTTGGTTGTCTTAGGTATTAGCACCTAAGGCTGGCTTGGTGTGCACATGTTATCAGCTGAGAAGGAAACGGCTTCATTAGCCCCCAGCTAGAGGAAATGTGCTGGAATTGCAGCCAAGCAGAGTGAAATGGAGAATGTGGCTTGGAGCTAATGCAGCTGTTTGTCTTTATTGCTGACAGCAGAGCAACTAAGTTAGAAATGACCACCAAAGGATGGGCTGTAATTTGTCTTTTATGTCTGCGCTTCAGAGGAAAGGCTTCAAGGGGTGGGCTTCAAAAATTTTAGCAAAGTGTTCTCTGCCCGGTTGCTGGGTGGGCGTGGCCATGGTAGGCGTGGCCTAGTCGGCCTCCTGCACCATGGTGGGGGGCATTTTTGCCCTCCTCGGACTCCGGAGGCTCTCTGGAAGGTAGAAACGGGCCCATTTCTGGCCTTCCCAAACTTCTGGGAGGCCTGTTTTTCGCCTTCTTCAAGTCTCCGTCCATACTCTGTACTTACCTGAATCCATAACGGGACACGTGGGGACTCCTGGAAGGTGTGGGGTGGGGTAGGAGGGGCCAGCCAGGAGTGAGATTTGGGGGTTCTCTGAACTGCACAGAATTGTAGCTAGAGGCTTTCCCGAACCCCTGTGAACCCCAGCAATATTTTATTCCTCTTTCTGCACGTTCTTACCTTTCTACAAAGGAGGAACATATACTGGTAGTCCTCGACTTATAACAGTTCATTTAGTGACCATTCAAAGTTACAACGGCAGTGAAAAACATGGACTTATGACTGTTTTATGCACATACGACCGTTGCAACATCCCCCGTGGTCACACGGTCAAAATTCAGACACTCAGTAACTAACTCCTATCGCAGCGTCCCGAGGTCATGTGATTGATCCTCTTTTGCGACCTTCTGACAAGCAAAGTCAATGAGAAAGCTAGATTCACTTAACAACCATTTTACCAACTTAACAACTGAAAGGTTGCAAAATGGGATGAAACAACCATCTCGCTTAACAATAGAAATTTTGGGCTCAGTTGTAGGTCATAAGTCGAGGACTATGTATAACTGAAGGGAGTTTGTGAGTAATTGTGTATAGGTATATTTTGGTGATGAGGAAATCTTTTGGAGCCAGAAACATTACGTGAATGGCAAACAATTGGTTAGGGATAGAAGGTGAAGGAAATTAAAATGGTGGGTAAGAAAAAAGACAATATATGTAATCCTTGACATACGACCACAATTGGGATTGGAATTTCCATTGTTAAGCAAGACAGTTAAAAGTGACTTGTGCTCATTTTTACAACTTCTTTTTTGCCAGTTATTAAATAAACCACTGCAGTTTTACCCAAAGGTGCTTTTTTTCAAGAGGCAACTGGATGTTCTTGTTTTTTTTCTTTAAAGACATTTCACTTCTTATCCAAGAAACTTCTTCAGCTCTGACTGGATGGTGGGGAATGGAAGGATTGGAATGGAACGGAATGGAATGGAAGGTCTTCCAAGAAAAGTCCAGTTGCCCCTTGAAAAAAAAGCACCTTTGGGACAACCATGACCTGAATGACTGAGAACCTCCATAGACGCTGCAGTTTTAAGTGAATGTTATCATTAAAGCAAGTCCTGCTTTCCCCAATTGACTTTGCTTATCAGAAGCCGGCTGGAAAGGTCGCAAATAGTGATCACATGACCCAGTGAGGCTGCAAACCAGGGGTGGGATTCAAATTTTTTAACAACCGGTTCTGTGGGTGTGGCATATTGGTGGGCGTGGATTGGTAGTCATGTTATTGGCTGGCCAACTCAATATCACTCACATTGAGGTATGTATCTCCTCGCCTGGCCTCTCATGACTGTAGGGATGCTGCAACAATGTGAAAAATGGTCATAAGTCACTTTTTTTCAGTGCCATTGTAATTGTGAATTGTCACTCCACACAAGCAAAATACCAGCAAAGGAAGGGAAAAAAAACTCCAGAGAAGTTAATCGCACCAAACTTGATTGCAGGAAATACGACTTCAGCAACAGAGTGGTCAATGTCTGGAATACTCTACCTGACTTTGTGGTTTCTTCACCAAACCCAAAAAATTTTCACCTTAGACTGTCTACTATTGACCTCACCCCTTTCCTAAGAGGTCTGTAGGGGGCCTGCATAAGCACACCAATGGGATTGAAATTTCCATCCCTGTCCTATTGTTTCTTTTATATTTTATTTTTCTTATATGTATCCATATATTCATAACTATGTTTTATTTATACCTATTATCTTGTAAGCAAATAAGCAAATAAATAAATAAATAAATAAATAAAAAATAAATACGTTCCAGAGACAGGAAGTCTAGTCCTGCCAAGAATGTAATAAGGGTTAATAGAGAGGCAGTTTCTGTAAGCAACACCAGAATGTTTTCTTCCTGCCCCTTACAGGATTAGGCCAGTAATTTCTTCTAACAACTGATTTTCCCAACTGCTTAGAATGTTAACAACCGTTCTAGAGATGCGTTATAGGTGCGAACTGGTAGAATCCCACCCCTGCTGCAAACCATTGTAAATACATGCTGATTGCCAAGCCTGAATTTTGATCAGGTGACTGTGGGAATACTGCAATGATCATAAGTGTGAAAAACGGTCATAAGTCCCCTTTCTCGGTGTCATTGTAACTTTGAATGGTCACTAAAGAAACTGTTGTAAGTTGAGGACTACCTGTACTGCGTCTGTTGCTGTTTAAATTTGTTGCCTCTTTTTAGAGGATCTCACCAGCTCCATCAACCACAACCTTTCGCTACCTTCCCCTTCCTTTACAGCAGAATCCCTCTTCATATTTATTTGAGTCGCATTCATTTCCTGTATGATCAAACCATCTCAATGTATTTCTCTCATATTAGTCATTCACTTTTGCATTCAAGCCATTCAACTCACTTTTGTTCCTCCTGCCACACTGAGCTCTTAGTTCATATAATAAGGCATACATGACTTTTTGCTATGTTTTGAGCACATTTTCATTTCTCACAACATCCTCTTGCTCTACCCATTACCTTTGTATCAGCGTTTGCAAATCTTAATATTTCTCCATCCATTTTGTTATCTTTAATAAACATTCTACCAAAATAAAGGAATCAGTTAGCTTTTGGCTCTTATGTATAAATTACAATCACTTTCTCAAGTTCCTTCATTGAACAAAATTATTTTGGTCTTTGATACATTAATTTTCAATTCCGTACTGATGCAACGTTTATCTAAAATTGACTGTAACCTTCAAGATTTCAGCCAATAACGTAGTATCATGTAAAAGTACACATATATTCATAGCTCCAGGCAGCATGCCTCTAATATTACTACAAGTATTCCATGTTTATTTACTTTTGAATGTACTAAACAATTGACAATTATCTTTATCTTACTTCTTGTCCAATGTTGAATCATTTGTAGTACATTCCATTCATTTTTACTCCTGCTTTACTTTCATCATATACTGTATTTATCATATTTTCCAACCAACTTTCATCATTGTAAGATTCCATAATTCAGGTCTCCTTTTCACTTTCTTTAAATCAAGGAACTTGCAATAAATGTCCTTTCCATATTCTAACATATCTCAATAACTTGCTAAATAGCAAAATCCTACTGCTTTAATCCAAAATATTACTGTCATATTTTGATCAGACTCATACACACTTGTCAAATCCCCCTTAATTTACAATCCCCTTTCATGCTTGGATTGAAATAAAGAGATTTCTCTGATTTAGTACTTCAAAGGGGGTTTCAACTGAAGTTTCACTGAGGCAAAGCTACACTCTCAAGTAGATCTTAACTCCTGGGGACTTCAAGTCTATTGTTGCTCAGGTGCTAAGTTGTGTCCAACTACTGGTAATTGCAATGACCATCGCACATCCATCCTCCCACCCAGAGTCAGGGGGAAAATTCTGCCTCCAAGAATTTCCCCAAATTCACATTCATTTTATTGATGACGCTGTCTAACCATCTCATCCTTTGCTGTCCCCTTCTCCTTTTGCCTACAATCCAGTGGTGGGATTCAAATTTTTTTACAGCCGGTTCTGTGGGCATGGCTTGGTGGGTGTGGTGTGGCTTGGTGGGCGTGGCTTGGTGGGCATGGCAGGGGAAGGATACTGTAAAATCTCCATTTCCTCCCCTCTCCTGAGGAAAGTGTCAGGACTCCAACATGCACCCCCATTCAAATCATAAGTCTCTAGCTGCATCTCTCAGAGTGAAAAATATTGATTTATTAGGAGTTGACATGACAGGTTACTGCAAAATCCCATTCCCTCCCCCATTAACCTGCTTTCCAGCTCCGTTCTCCTGTGCAGAGCAACAAAAGAAGACCCAGCCAATCAGCTGGGACTCGGGAGGCAAAGAATAGATGGGGGCGGGGCCAATCAGAGGTGGTAATTGCTGGTTTTCCGAACTACTCAAAATTTCCGCTACCAGTTCTCCAGAACTGGTCAGAACTTGCTGAATACCATCTCTGCTTCAATCTTTCCCAACAGCATGGTCTTTTCCAGTGAGTCCTCTCTTCTCATTTGGAAGCTAAAGTATTTGAGTTTCAGCTTCAGTATCTATCATTCCAAAGGACAGTCAGGATTTATTTCTTTAGGACTGACTGATTTGATCAACTTGCAGCCCAAGGAACTCTCAAGAGTCTTTTCCAACACCACAATTCAAAAGCAATTCACTTATTTATTAAATATATATACCCCACATCTTGTGGTTCAAGGTTTTCTCTGCAACAGATTGGAAGCCATTTGTCACTGTCTTTTTCTGGGACGTTTTCTTGATTTGCCAATCTAGCCTCCAGCTCTGGGATTTCCCAGTGGTCTCCCATACAAATATTCCTTCCACCCAACCTTCTTTAGTTTTTGAGCTCACAAAATGTCTACCACCTGCTTAGACATGCTTTCATAATTAAAGAAAATTAATTAAGTGTACAAAATGTATTAGCATTATGCCCATCGCCATCATTTTCCTGATTTCTGCAATCATCAATGTGCTAGAAAAAAACCTTGGAATATGGAAACTTATATTAACATCCCAACTATGCCTACTACAATCCGATCATGATAAACAATACGATAAGCTGCAAAAGCATATCAGAAAATGTAATGCTATAATTCTATCCATTTGCCAATTAGCCTATCACATTTCAAAAAAATGGATTCTCTCTTTCATTCTCCTCTTTCTCATACATAAATACACACTGTCCATTTATATAATCAAATGACACCCGATTAAAATCAAGTATGAAGTTAAAAGACAAATGTAGACTATAAACATAAGACCATAATCATAAATTACATTTATTTTGGGTCTCCATCTGGCATTGAACCCCTCCCCCCAAAAATATGGTGCCAGACAAACTTAATCTTCCTAAGAAGGTTGTGTCTGAGGTTATATAATAACATTGGAAAGGCTGTTTTCCTAGTAATCATTTGCCACATTCATTTATCATTCCTTCAAGCAGGGTATCCAGAGAAGATGGTAAGATCCTATTAAAAAAAATGTGGTCTTGATATGGGATCTGGTCCACCCAACTTTTCCAACTTCTTGTGGAACAACTGCAATTTTCTGATTGTCTTTCAAACACAGGTTGAAAAATGAAGTTATGGATATTGTTTGATCTAAGGAATTTAAATGGTTTTATCTTTTTTTGATACTGGAAGAGACAGTGACCTTCCTGGTTAATCTATTTTTGTTTTTGTAAAAAAGAGTAGGAATGAAGAACTATGGCTTTACGGTGACTTGCCTGGACAAAAGGCTTTGTAAAAACAAGCAGAGGCCTCATTTGTATTCCAGTTGCATCTTAGGTTCCCATCATTCAGTCATACTTGAATAGACCCTGGCATATAACAAACCAGGCAGTAAGTCTAAACATGGGTGGGCAATACCAGAAAAGGACATTGGAATCTTTCATTTCTTTTATTCTGTCTTTTTATTTTTTCCTCCCAAAATTGTTATGAAGTATTAACTATCACTACTTTTTCACATTTTGCTTACCATTTATGTTTTGGGCGAAAATGCTAAAGAGGGAAACCAAAACACATTTTGAAAACTCTGCTGAGGAATCTATGCCCACGCACCGCATTTGTTTCAAGTACCAGCCTCTCTCTCAGACCAACTCTTTTTTTCTCTCTCTCTTTCCTCAGCCACAAAAGGACTTGAGTCAGCACAAATTTAGAAAACCCCAGTAATAGCCTTGTGGCACTATCAATTTTCCACTTCAGAACATCAGGTTCCTTTGTCTATTTTCAGAAGCTAGTTACAGGGAGATGACATGAAATATAGGACGTTCTATCTTGTTTTCTTTCTCTCTCTCTCTCTCTCTCTCTTTTCAGGTTGAAACTTAAAAACATACATAAAATATGTCTGGAATGCAACAAAGAAAGATTCAAGAACTGGAGTCCTAAGATCGCCAGCTACCAACACAGCCTGCAATTTTCTTTATGTATTAGAGTTTCAGATCTTTCTAATCAAAAACGGAAATTCTCTCTCTCCTCTCTCTCTCCTTCCTCCCTCCCTTTACCAGTAGGAGTCTGAAATCTGTTTCCAGTTTAAAAACGAAATAAAGGGTGCATTTACATTATGTATCAAACATAGTTGAATTATACAATTATATGATTTAGGAAAAACTCAACCCATGTAAAGCAGGCTAATCATGATCCTAAATTGAATTTTCAAACCTTTAATTGATCCCATCCCACAGGTAACATTCTATTTTAATTGCCAGGCCGAGATGGTTGCAATTAAGTAAATTAAAAACTCCATTCCGTGGAAACTGGGAAAGCCATCTAATTGAACAGATGATAGCCAGGTTTTCGAACACTTGATTGCAAAAGGATGTAACCACTTTGCTCATATTTCCTATTTTGGTTACATCTATCCAAATGTGCATCTAGTTTATGTTGAGACATCCACCACAACAAATGAATGTAACCTAAGAGCGTACAGTTTTTAAATCCTAAAATCAGATTTTCAGCCAAAGATAACAAGTTTTAAAAATTCATGCAAGGAGAGAGGTAATCAGGTTCAGGGGTTCTTACATCTTTTTTGGGGGGAGGGAGATATTACATTCAGGGAGTCCATTAGTGGAATTTTGAGTTTGTTTTGGACCTACTTGTCATGTTTAACTCCTCACTACCTGGAAAGAAGCTGTATTTTGAAGTATTCCATGTGCTTCAAATCTATCATAGGCCTGGGTGAAACCAGAGCATAAGTCACTATTAATAGGAGAGCAATTAATTTTCCCAAGAAACCATCTGAGGAACTGGGACTATTGTGGAGGACCAATACTTTATTGTGAAGATCCATAGGCACGCACTCACATATATAAATTGAAAAATAATAGCAGTTGCCTTCAAAATAAAAGCAACACAGTTATACTAGCATGCATAGAGTATATTTATTTACATCTGATTTCTAATTTCCAATTGACCCTCATGGATGGAGACAGCTAAAGGGAGGCCATAAAATGCCCAGGTCTGCACTATTAGAATATCTGTCCTATTTTTAAATCATCTTGATTGTTTATAGCAATAGCATTATATGCCGCTGTTGGAAGAATTATCCTTCTGGGTATTTCCAAGTGGGGAAAAAGACACTGGAAACATGGAGGCTGTTTGGAAAGATGATTTAATGGTGGATAGGACCACATGGCTTGGAGCTCCAAAGTGAAAAGGATGATCACATGCTTCAAGATGAAAGAAAAGAGAAGGTCTGGCCAAGATGCTGAGAGACTCTTATATACCCTCTGTTGGGCCCCACCTTAGTGTTTCCTGTTTCTGTGCAACAAATGTATCCCATTGGCTGTCAGATTCTCTTAAGTAACTTTGTAGGCTCTGTCTGGATCACAGGGCTTCACCTGAGTGTTGATTGATACAATCTTCCTAGGCCAGGTGGTGAGATGGGTAGAGGCCTTTATTATGTAGAACACTCTGGCCTAGGCCTTAATGGCCCATTAGCAAAGATGGGGGGGCTGAGTTTCTGCCTCTCTGAGGTGAGTTTCTGCTTCTGAGTTTCTACTCTTTTTAGGGGAAATATTCTTCCTTTTTAATATTTCCCAGGATATTTCATTTTTCTAGGAGTGGGTGTGTGTGTGTGCTAACTTCCTACACCGCTTCACAGTTCTTTACAGCTCTCTCTAAGCAGTTTACATATTGCCCCCAACAATCTGGACTTCATTTTACGCACCTCGGAAGGATGGAAAGCTAAGTCCATCTTGAGCCTGCTGAGAATCAAACTGCTGGCAATCAGCAGAATTAGCCTGCAATATTGCATTCTAACCTCTGCGCCACCATGGCTCTTAATGGTAATACAGGCCTACTTTCTGTGTCCTCTTATCAGAGGTGATATTCAGCAGGTTCTGACCAGTTCTGGAGAACCGGTAGCAGAAACATTGAGTAGTTCAGAGAACCGGCAAATATCACCTCTGACTGGAGATTTTACAGTATCCTTCCCTTGCTATGAGCCCCAACCCACACTCACACTCAGAACCGGTAGTAAAAAATTATGAATCTCACCACTGCCTCTTATCCTGTGGCAGAACTGCCTTCTTCTTAACTGAACAAACAACATCAACCTTGTAAGGTAGGTTGGGCTGAGAGAATGACTGGCTGGAAGTCACCCAGTAAGATTCTGTGCCCGAGGGTGAATTTGAACCTAGATCTTCTAGCGGCCCAACAACCTAGCCAGCAGAGTTCTTTTAACTTATCTATGTAACAGTGGTGATCCTTTATTATATGGTAGGATTAAAAAGAAAAGATTCCATGATACTGCTACTGTTACAGAAATCTGCCATCGAATTGTATAGCTTCCATATGACATGATGAATTAAAATGTTTTTTGGAAACTATGCCAGTATGAAGAAAATATATTGATTTACCTTATGGATAGAACATATATGAGCCATAAAGGTATATAATGGATTAACATTCACCAATCATAAATTTGAGAATAAAAACAGGAGGTTATGTTAAACTACGGGTATTCCTTGACTTACAAACCACTCATTTAGCAAGTGTTTGAAGTTACAATGGCACTGAAAAAAGTGACTTACAATTAGTCCTCAAACCTATGACCATTGCAACATCTCCAAGGTCCCATGATAAAAATTTTGGACCACTTGGCAATTGGCATGTATTTATTATGGTTGCAGCCTCCCTAAGACATGTGATTACCATTTATGACCATCTAGGCTATCTTCAGACAAGCAAAGTCTGAAGCAGGTGAAGCCAGATTTGCTTAATGACCATGTGTGATTCACCTAACACCTGCAGTGATTCACTTATCAGCCATGGCAAAGAAGGTCATAAAGTTGGGCATAGCTCACTTACCAACTGCCAACTTTGATCCCAACTTTGGTCATAAGTCGAGCACTCCCTACAGCAGAGGTCTCCAAACTTGGCAACTCTAAGAGTTATGGACTCCAGCTATGCTGGCTGGAGAATTCTGGGAGTTGAAGTCCAGAAGTTTTAAAGTTGCCAAGTTTGGGGACCCCTGCCCTACAGCAACCATTTAACAAAATTCAGGACTTTTAATTAAAGGATGCTGTCAGCAATCATATCGTTTCACCACTCTGTAGATCTGAATGGGTAATAGACATGAACATTTGGGAAGACTTTATTGTAAGCTCACAGAAATGTTCCATCACCACTACAGCTTTAAAGTTTGGTGTTGATTTACAACTCTAGTCTTTCCTAAATACTGATAACATGGAAATTTCAGCTGGTGCAGAATGAGCCTGGATTCAAGTTAGTGATGTTTGGAGTGAAGCAGCCACTGAAGCTGCTTCAGCCAGCAATGCATTTTCCTTACTTCTGAAAGGAGAGACAGACAGATGAGAGAGAGAGAGAGAGAGAAATGTAATTGTACTTCTTTGTTCAATGTTATAGTGAGGCCTTTGCCACTTTAAGAACCAGCCACTCTTTTTTCATTCAATCAGCAATACTGGAAGAAGTTTCTCATGAATGGAACTTTTGGGTGAAACCGGGGGCTTTGAAGCAACACAGAGCACTTCAGTGACTTGAGCTTCCCTTTGTGCCTCAGCAAAACTAAATGTTGCATCTCTTCTGTGCCTCACAGAACTAGGAAGTGAGGCTGCCTTGCGGAGACCTATGGCTGATTCTTGATGACATGTTGAAATAGATGCAAAATGAGCCACAGTAAACTCAAAATCTGATAAAACTGGATGCAAACTAAAATAGGCCTGAACCTATTTTCAGAATCCACTTTCAACTACTTGTTAGAATTCAACGCTGTGTGACTAAAAGTCTCTCATTTAAATGCCTCAGCATGAAAAATCTACTGCAATAATGGATAATATTATAGTGATTATATATGAGATTATTTTCATGCAGGATTCACCATGAATTCACTATTTACCGGCTAATTCCTTTGCAAGTTTTGACAGAAGTAGATAGAAAATTCAGTTTTAGTTCTAGAAATGCACTTGTTCCCAAAAATATTTTTGCAAATAGGTGAATCATTTTGATTTCTACTAGTTGATAACAACTGACAATTCAGAAAATAATTCACTATTTATTTGTTTTCTTACAATTACCTCCTAGACCGGGGTGTCAAACTCGATTTCATTGAGGGCCACATCAGGATTGTGTTTGACCTTGGAGCATGGTGTGACGTGGTGTGTGGCCAGAGTAGGTGTGGCCAGCTCAATGTCACTCATGTTGGGTATGCCTATGGTGGCCTGAGAGAACTTTGCCAGTGAAAATGGACTCCCGAACTCTGTTTTCGGCTGTAACGGCCTCCTCAAACCCTCTACCAATGAAAATGGAGCTCAGCTGACAGAAGTACCACAGGCCAGTCCTTTGCTGTTAGCTGGATGGCCCCACGGGCCAGATCTAAGCAGCCCTTGGGCCGGATCCGGCCCACGGGCCTTGAGTTTGACACCTCTGTCCTTGTCAGAGTCTTATGTGTGGTTACAAAATAAATTTGATGATTCTCATTCTGATTCTCAAATAGGTGGGATAAGAGTATCCCTGTGACCTTTAAACTGATTATTTCTGCAACCATCCCACTTCCCTTCAATGCTGCCATTTTGCTGAAGCCGCATATCTTCCTCAACCTTTCTCATTTTTCACAACTGGCATATAGCCAAGCCCAGTCAAGTCATAGTCCAATTTGGGAACTAAGTGTAGCTACTGATATGCCTTGGAATTCTGTCCAGTTATTAAACTCCAAGGAAGTTGCAGTTGCTCTAAACAGTTGTAACTACTTCATTAATTCTTATGAGTCTCTCTTTCCTCCCAGAGCTAGATTTCATTACTGCTGGAATCAAGTTGTGAATGACAGTCTAATATTTTTCATTTTCTTAAAAGTGAAGAAAAAAAACTCGAGAAAAATGGGGAGTGCATTCACTTGGAGATGAGAAATGGGTGCATTGCCCATCTTCTATGTATTGGCTGACATTGTTCTATACCAACCACCCAGAGGTGGTATTCAGCAGGTTCCGACCAGTTCTGGGGAACTGGTAGTGGAAATTTTGAGTAGTTTGGAGAACCGGCAAATACCACCTCTGACTGGCCCTGCCCCCATCTATTCTCTGCTTCCCATTGAGTCCCAGCAGATCGGCTGGGTCTTCTTTTGTTGCCCTGCACAGGAGAACGGAGCTGGAAAGCAGGTTAGTGGGGTGGGGAGGGAATGGAGATTTTATAGTATCCTTCCCCTGCCATGTGCACCAAGCCATGCCCATCAAGCCACATCCACAGAACCGGTCATATAAATTTTTGCATCCCACCACTGAAACCACCCCAGCAATTTTTCTTGAGGTTCCCACAGTTTACAGATTTGGGAGTTCTGCAGGTAGGTGATAGAGGCAGCCTTCAACTTACAATCAAAATTTATGTTGCTAAGTGAGAAATTTGTTAAGTGAATTTTGCCTCATTTTACCACACTTTTTAAGTGAATCACTGCAATGTTTAAATTAGCATCATTAAGTGAATCTGGTTAACAAATAGATAACAGATAATCAGAGTTGAAAGGGACCTTGTAGGTCATCTAGTCCAAACCCTCGCCCAAGCGGGAGACCTACACCATTTCTGACAAATGGCAGTCCAATCTCTTCTTGAAAGTCTCAAGTGATAGCACTCTCACAACTTCCGAGGGCAAGCTGTTCCATTGGCTGATTGTTCTCACTGTCAGAAAGTTTCTTCTTATTTCCAGGTTAAATATTGCCTTGTTCAGTTTCCATCCATTATTCCTTGTCTGGCCTACAGGCGCTTTAGAAAATAGCTTGACCCCTTCCTCCCTATGGCAGCCCCTCAGATATTGGAAGACCGCTATCATGTCTCCCCTGGTCCTTTTCTTTACTAGACTAGCCAACCCCAATTCCTGCAACCATTCATTGTATGTTTTAGCCTCCAGTCCCCTAATCATCCTGGTTGCTCTTCTCTGTACTTTTTCTAGAGTCTCAACATCTTTTTTATAATGTGGTGAACAAAACTGGATGCAGTACTCTAGGTGTGGTCTTACTAAGGCTATATAGAGTGGTATTAGTACTTCCCTTGATCTTGATTGTATCCCTCTGTTAATACAACTTAGGATTGCCTTAGCTTTTTTGGCTGCTGCTGCACACTGCTGGCTCATATTTAGCTGGTTGTCCACTAAGACTCCAAGATCCCTCTCACAGTTACTGCTATTGAGTCTGGTTTCACCCAGTCTATATGTGTACTTTTAGTTTTTCTTGCCTAAGTGTAGGACTTTACTTTTCTCTACATTGAATTTCATTTTGTTAGATACGGCCCAGTGTTCTAGTCTGTCAAGATCCATCTGGATCTTGAGCCTATCTTCTTGGGTGTTAGGTATTCCTGCCAGCTTAGTATCATCTGCAAATTAAATAGAAGTTCCCCTTCTATTCTCTCATCTAAGTCGTTAATGAAGATACTGAAGAGTACTTGTGGCACCCCACTGCTTACTTCCCTCCATGTAGACTTAGACCCATTAAGGACTACTCTTTGAGTACAGTTTGTCAGCCAGTTGTGAGTTCATCTAGTGGTGGTGCTATCTATTCCACTTTTTTCTAGCTTGCTAAGAGGTAGGTTGTGGTCTACTTTGTCAAATGCCTTGCTGAAATCTAAATGTATTATGTCCACAGTATTTTGCTGGTCTACTAATTTAGTCACTGTGTTGAAGAATGAAATAAGATTGGTTTGGCATGATTTGTTCTTAACAAACCCATGCTGACTGCTAGTTTACTTGTTTCTAGATGTTGGCAGAACTGTTTTTTTATTATCTTTTCCAGTATCTTCCCGGCTATTGATGTTAGGCTGATTGGTCTATAGTTTCCTGGGTCCGTTTTTTTTGCTTCTGGAAAAATTGAATTTGATTGTCAGAAGGTCACAAAAGGGGATCCCATGACCACAGGACACTGCAACAGTCATAAATGTGAATTGTGAAGCATCCAAATGTAAATTACGTGACCATGGGGATCAGTCATAACAGTCATAAGTATGAAAAATGGTCATGCCCATGCTGTTGTAATTTCAAATGGTCACTCAATGAACTGTTGTAAGTTCATAGTAATCATTTCATTCCACGTATACAAGCAAGTACTCAATTCACAGTGAAAAGCGATGCTCTCAGGAACTGAATGAAAAAAGCAGTCACATATGATGACATTTTAGTGGACTTAATTGAGGAGAGAATTAGATTGATGGTGTATTTACTTAGTTTTGTAGACTGAATGATAAAAACAAAGAAGGAACTTTCTGTCCAGCTCCATGGGACTTTATAAGATGGGCACAACTGACTGTAAAAGAAACTAGTTTATACAAGTAGTTCCATTATTACCGGTATGTATTGCTCTTTCCTGTCTGAGAACTTTATTTTGTATTTCTTTCATTGCTCTTAAAGGGGTAATACGGGGTTATACAGTTATTAGTACTATTTGCAAGAAATTGTTTATGGTTGAGCAATCTCTGATGCTTTTACAAGAGAATGCATATTTACATTCTCCTGTAAATTTGCCACTCTGTGATTGTATATCGAGGTCTTGATTGCTCAGATTAAAATATTGATGCAAAGACTCACAGTAGGCAGGTCACATTATGACACATAGCAATAGCACTTAGACTTATATACCGCTTTATAGTGCTTTACAATCCTCTCTAAGCGGTTTACAGAGTCAGCATATTGCCCCCAACAATCTGGACCTCATTTTACCCACCTCAGAAGGATGGAAGGCTGAGGCAACCTTGAACTGCTGAGATTTGAACTGCCAAACTGCTGTCAGCTGGCTGTCAGCAGAAGTAATTTGCAGTATTGTACTCTAACCATTGTACCACCAAGGCTCACATGGACAACCTACCTGGGATGTTGTATGGAAAGTAGATGTCCATCCCATCTATTTTTTTTGCTTGCTTCTAAAAATTTGTAAACTACATAAACAAGTAACTCTTCCAAACACCATACATTTGTAATCCCATTCTGACATATTGTATTGCTGCAGTAGCAATATTTTATTTATTTATTAAATAATTTTATATACCGCTCTTCTCCCGAAGGACTCAGAGCGGTGAACAGCCAATTAAAATATATATAAATTACAAATATAAATACAATTAAAAAAGAATTAAATTATGGGCTGCCAATTAAAAATTTAAAACCCCCAATTAAAATAAATTCTTTTAAAACTTTCATACCCCAACCAATCAAATCTAAAACCCCTTATTTAAAATCCCATTTGAAGTCAGCTCAGGCCGGCCTGCTCAAAGAGCCAGGTTTTCAGGTCACCAATATTTGCTGCAGCAATACAATAGTTGGTGTCTTCGAGCAGCTCTTACTGATATAAATATTAAGAACATCCTTTAGACAATCTATTGACAATAGCATAATTTGTGTAGGTGCCTATATGAGCAAAGGAGATGTGCCTAAGATGAAAGGGTCATAAGCACTACCTGCAACCACATTTTACCTTTCTATGACCCCTGGTTCCAGGCAAACTCTATCCTCTGCCTGGAGTTCAATCTTGACAGGTTCAAGATTGACTCAACCTTCCATCCTTCCAAGGCCAGTAAAATGAAGATCCAGATTGCTGGTGACAATATACTGATATTGTAACCTGCTCAGAGAATGATGTAAAGCACTGTGGGGCAGTATACAAGACTAAGGGCTATTGGCATTGTTATTCTAAGTGATTCTTTCTACCATCACTGGCTTCAACAAAAGCAGATAAACTACAATTTTGGATTACATGGATACATTTATTCAATTTATGAGCTGTTGCCAATCTTTCTACTTTACATTAGGTATGTCCCCTCCATGTTTGGGGACACTGGAAGCATAGATGGCATGTGCCTACAGCAACTTTCAACCAAGCCTGTCTTCCCACAACACATAATCTAGGAACATCATGGCCACAAGAAATGCTGATGGTTATTACTTTCAATGTCTTTAAAGAGATATTAGATATATTTATGAAGCATATCTATCAAAGTCTATTGGTGTGGAAAAGACTCTATGAAATCAAGACATGTCTCCATAAATACTAGTTGCATAGAAAAACAATACAGAATAATTGGTATCTTTCCATCCAACTTCTGGGAGTATCCCAGAAGTGTCTGATTGGCCACTGTGAGAAACAAAATGTTGGACTCAGATAGACTTTGGTCTAATCTTGGACAGCCATTCTTATGCTCTTGTTCTTACATCAATAATACAAAGTCTAAGTACAAATTTGTATAATTACTACTAGGATATTTTGGAATGGTGCAAATTGTAGTGGAGAATTTAAAACAAAAATTAAAAATAGGAGTTTGTTTATTAGATTTTTATCCAGCCTTTATTATTTTTATAAATAACTGAAGGTGGAGAGGTGAACATTCCTAATACTCCTTCCTCTTTACTGCACAACAGCAACTTGGGCTGCAAGAGAGAAAATGCTCAAAGTAACCCAGCCAGCTTTCATGCTTAAGGCAAGACTAGAACCCACAGTCTCCCAATTTCTAGCCTTGTGCCTTAACCATTAGACCAAACTGACTCTCTTGAAAGTTGATAGAACAAATGTAGGACACAACTTGAAGAATAGTCACAAACCACAAATAGATTGATCCATAAATTCATCCAATTTAGTTGTGTTTAAATGTCAACAATGTGTGAGAATATGCATATAGGTTCAAGGGATCAAATCGAAAGAGACAGGGTTACACGGTTTTTCACAATTATGTCCTTTTTAGGCATTTAAAAGAAAATAAGAAACGCATTTCTGGAGGTAAATCTTCAATAATATATGACTGATCTGATCAAACCTGTTTGATCTTGCAATATACAGTTTTTAATTTTATGGTCAAGATTCTTTAGAATATCTTTGGTATTTCCCCCCCACCCATTTCTCAGAAATATTGAGCAGAGGGTTTTCCTGAAATAGTTTTCTTTTCTTCATTCCTTGACAACCCTACAATTCTCTTGGCAGTTGAGTTGTGTGATCCAAAAAGCCACATGGGAGATGTTTCTTCAGGATAAGCATAAGAAACAAGAGAGGTAACAGTGTTTTGAGAAAGAAATGTGTCATGACATTTTCTGGCACTCTTCAGCTATTTTGTGATTAAAGTAAATAGAAAAAAAATTCTGTCTTACCTATAAGAATTTTCTCAATATTTATTCAAAAACTGAAAAGCAATTTTCCTCTTAAAGTAGATGCAAATAGTTAGGTAAAATGCACAGGAAAAGTTCAACATAGCTTTGTTTTCAATCCAACCTAATAAAAACCTACATTCAGGTGGTTGGCAGAATTGTTATACAATACACTAGTTGTATTGCATAAATGGTTACTTGCAAGGTTGCCATTGCTTATGTGCTGTTTAATAAATCTTGCCTACATCAAACCAAATACTATTTACTAGAGGAAAAAAAATCTCACAGCAACAGCCTTTATCCATGCTCCTGTTATAATTATAAGGCCGAAGTTGTGTTTTAATTGATGAAATGTGCTATACAGTATGACAAATTTGAAAAAAAATCTTAGCAAACCTCTTGTTGCCCTTTAGAAATGTGATGAAATTGACAGAAGTTAAAACTCTTAGGACTCCAGTGAAATAGCTGAAGCTCTCTATTCTTTCTTGAAGACACTTGCTAGATTTTACTTCTCACATTCTGTTTCCATGGATTTGATCCAAAAATAATGGATGGAAAGTTATTAAGTAAGTGATAGTTGCAAAACTCCCAAGTGTCATCACTCATTGAGGTAACACTGTTACTCAGGCGGGGAGTCTTTATTAATGTTCCATAGAGGACAGAGAGTTATTGTAGAGATGAAAGTGTAAAAGATACAGGGCAGCGTTCTGACTTGTACATAAATACTGCATACAAAGATTGTTTGCTACAGTTAAATGTACCAGTACTTGACTTGTACATAAATACTTATAAAATAGGTTTAAATGTTCCTAAAGTTAAATGTATCAGTGGTCTTTAAAACATCATAGTGAAATAAACCTATAACTGAGGAGAAATTTCCTAACAATGAGAGCAATCAACCGGTGGAATAACTTGCCTTGAGAAGTTGTGGATGCTCCATCACTGGAGGCTTTCAAAAAAAGAACAGACAACTATTTGTCTGAAATTGTATAGTTCTCCCAGTGCTGGGATTCATTTTTTTTTTACTACTGGTTTTGTGGGAGTTGCTTGATGGGTGTAGTGTGGCTTGGAGGGCATGGCTTGGTGGGTGTAGCAGGGGAAGAGTACTGCAAAATTCCCATTCCCACGCCACTCCAGGGGAAAGATACTGCAAAATCCCATTCCCTCCCCACCCCACTAACCTGCTTTCCAGCCCCGTTCTCCTGTGCAGGGCAACAAAAGAAGACCCAGGTGATCAGCTGGGACTTGAGAGGCAGAGAATGGATGGGGACGGGGCTAGTCAGAGGTGGTATTTTCCAGTTCTCTGAACTATTCAAAATTTCCGCTACCGGTTCTCCAGAACGGGTCAGAACTTGCTGAATACCACCTCTGGGTTGTTTAAGAGATAAAATGAATGGCCATGACAATGCTTAACTTTTCAATACTAATTAAAAATGTTCACAAATGTTCACGGTGGAAATAAATCTGAGGGTTGGGCACTAAGAAGCTAAAGGAGTAATCATAAAGATGTCCATTTCTCATAAATTTGAAGTCGCTTTGCAGTAACTTCCAATATCAGAGTCAATCAGCCACGGGGACATCTGGTTTGAGCTTTTTCGGCAACGGACCGAAATCCACAATCGTGCGCGGTTTCGATACATATTTGCCACCAGAGCGCCCTGAGCCGGCTGGATTCGGGGCTAAGCCATCCCATAGAGGTGGTGAAGAGGAGGGAGACCGCCAGCAAGGTTGAGGAGAGCTGCATCTCTCCTCCTCAGCTGGCCATTACTCCCTTTCCCGAAGGTGGTTGCAGCGGTGGTCAGAAATGGCCACCTCAAAGAAGAACTCGACCAGAAAAGAATATGCAGGAGGAAGATAAGAAGAGAAAGTTTTGGTTGACCAGGTTGAACTGAAAAAGCAACAACATAAGGTACCCTGGAATTTGAACTATAAAAAATAACATTGTCCCCAAAGAAGATTTTGAAGCAGCGAAGGAGATAGGGAAGGGAAAGGATTTGGCTTTTTTTTCTTCCCTTCCTTATACTGACAGCTAAGAGATTTAAGTAAGAAATTGACAAAAATCCACTTTGACATCAATAGACATTTAAGCTTAAAATAAAATGTCAAAGAGATAATAAACAAACCTTTAAAAGAAGGAAAGGAGAGAAAAGAGAAGAATAAAAGGGTGAGATCTGGAAAAATGGAGGAGACTGCCTGGAACTAAAAGGAACTTACAGTGAAACTTTAACAAGATTCCTAAAAGATACCTTCTAACTGAAACTTTGTAACAAAATAATAGAACCCCAGGAAGAGAAAGTGGAAAAAAGAAGCAATATACATATATACACAATATACAA
This sequence comes from Bungarus multicinctus, assembly GCA_023653725.1. NCBI lineage: Eukaryota > Metazoa > Chordata > Lepidosauria > Squamata > Elapidae > Bungarus > Bungarus multicinctus. The sequence goes on from CM042842.1 coordinate 65,355,161, forward strand.
TATATACACAATATATATTCGTAGATTTTCACGGGTACAGGTATGCCGGTCTTGGCGTGTTTGGGTCTTTTCCCATGTAAGATTGAGAGTATCTTGGCAATGTTTTGATGAGATCTCAATCGCCATCTTCAGGCTGGTGCTTTCGGCTGAAAAAAGCCGAAAGGACCAGCATGAAGATGGCGAGTGAGATCTTGTCAAAACATTGCCAAGATACTCTCAATCTTACATGGGAAAAGACCCAAACACACCATGTATGTATGTATGTATGTATGTATGTATGTATATATGTATATATATATATGTATGTATGTATGTATGTATGTATATATATGTGTGTATATATATATATATTGTGTATTTTAAGAATGTACCAAGCAGAATTCGATTGGAAGTTATATACTATATTGAATATTATAATTCTAAAGGCATAAATTGAAGTTTAAATAACAGTTGAATGGATAAAATTAAAAGATATAAAGGTGTCATACTGCAATTAGTAACTAGAGGGGAAAATTTGTTTAATGAGAAAAGATAATATGAAATTGAAACAGGACAGACAAAAGTATAAATATAATGATTAGAAAGACATTGAAACTTAGAAAAAGATATATAATTGAATTTAGATATGAGATAATTAAAAATAAAGTTGAGAAAACCAAGGGAGGGGAAAAATTATGGAGAAAATGTTAAAATAGTAATAAGATATGGAATAGAACACAAAGATGAATATGAAATTGAGTTTGTGTCTGTATGGAGAATGATAACCCGGGATCATGCTATTCTCAAAAAAAGATGTTTTATTTGTATTATGTTTTTGTGAAAACCAAAATAAAATTTATATTAATAAAAAAAGAGTCAATCAGCCACCTGGGTAGTAAATCTATTCACTTTCTAGTTAGTTAGAAGCTGACATGTGTTTGAACCCAAATGTTGATAAATTCATCCTTATGAGGTGGGGTGATACAAATGCTTAAGAAAGTGATAGTCTCTTCTAAAACCTACTACTGGAATTGTCTATATTGGACAATTTTCATCCCATCTCCCAACCCCCAACCTGTTGAAAAGCAGCTCATACTACAGATTCAAACATCCTGGAGGAACTGAAATATCTACACCCCTTCCAGTCAGAATTCAGGCCTGGATATGGGGCTGATATAGCATTGATTGAAATATGAATGACCTCCAGATAGGAATAGGTTGAAACGATGCATCTAACCTTGTACTCTTGATCTTTCAACAGCTGTGAAAATAGCTTGTGAATAGTGAAAATCAGTAGGTGACTCCACCAATGATAGCAAATACTATCATATGAATGATCATGATATTCTTCTGGATGAGTTCAGAGACTTGCACTGGCTTCCAATAGGCTTCCAAGTGCAATTCAAGATGCTGATTACCACCTATAAAGCCCACCATGGCATGGAACTGATTGTTTTCAGGATTACCTTTCTTCGGTTATTCTCCTGAACCCTCCAGATAAGTAGTTCTCAATCTTTTCTTCACCATAGACCCCCTTTAAATATCTTTTGTGGTCACAGATCACCAAGATTTAACTCAACATTTAAATCACAACATTTCTTCAAGCCTTCGCAAACCCACTGTGACAACACTGCAGCCCTTCAGAGGTCCCCAGACCATAGGTTGAGAACCACTGCTCTAGATCAAGCAAATGGGCATGTCTTGGGTCCTGACTAGTAATAGTGCCATCTGACAGACCCCAGGAAACTTGCCTTCTCTACTGCTGTCTCTGCTGTTTAGGACACCATAACATCATAACTCTTTCCCCTGATCCTGATTCTATCAGCATTTAGTATATCCTTGAAGATTGGGAGAATGTATGAGTCCATTCCATTGGTGCAATTTTTTTTCTTGAGAGGTTTCTGTTTTATGAGTTGGGTTAGAATGCCCTTGAGCACCATAATTATTTTATTGTTGTTGTTATTATCTATGTTTTTTCCTCTATTGTTTTAAGTTTTTTAATGCGATGTTCACTACACTTTGTGAGGTGGTCAACTAAAAAATCGATACAACAAAGAAACAAATAAATAATAAAAGAAACAAAGGCAGTTTGACACTACATATTTAATAGATCATACCAATTCATTTTTAGTTCTTTTCCATTCCTTATTCTATTGAACCAGTAGCCCTCAATGCTGCACAATAGAATTTGGAAAGGTGTAGTGTGGGTTGTGCTGATTGAAGCTTTAATTCTCCAGAACTCTTCATCAGGAAAGATGGTAAACAAAGTAATAATGAGAGACAGGAGTGAGATGAGGAAGAGTGATTGATGTTGAGGCCATTTAGTCACTGTTTTAAGATGAATGTGGGAGGAAGTTGCAGATATACAAATTAAGTTTCATATGTGCTGTGATATTTTCAGGTTACAGCTTTATTTCGATGAAAGAACAATCCTACAATGATTTAGCCCACATTTAAAAAAAAAAAAATCCCAAACAATCTCAATCAGAGGGAGAACAGAAAACTAACTCTAGGCTGTTTTTATTAACTGAAAATTTTAATCTACATGAAAGAAGTTTGATGTGCACATTGGTTTCTCTGTAAATGAAGGTTCTCTGAATCTACAAGAGCTTCTTATGATACAACCGGATATTTAATATAGACTACCAATATTAATTTCAAAATGTGTCTCAAAATATGAATAAAATGCACACAACTGAAAGAGTGATGCGTGCAATCCATGCATTTGGAAAGCTGTAAACAAAAGTGTGTTTATTTGAAATATCTATGTATTAAAAGATGTATATTTGCATTTATTAAGGAAGTTGTATACAAGATGCATAGATTAGTGGAAATTGAATATGACAAGGTTTATGTAAAGGAAAGGGACACTCAAAAGAAGGCAGATGTTGTCTTTTTAAAATCTGATTTTCAGAATGATGCAAAACTCTGGGAATCAAATTAACACTTGAACATGTGGCATTTTAGAAGGACATAATCTAACCATAGGAATAAAAACTTGCCTCATTGTATTTTGCCTTTTTACAGCCAAGAAGTGTATTTTATAGTGTAATGAGTGGCAAAACATATATATGCTGGACATCAGATCAGAGTTTGCGGCCCTTTATTGGATCCAGTGAAAGAATCATGGTTTTTGATATTTGAGTGGAAGAGTGACTGATCACCCAAATGTCTTTTGGTGGGACTAAGAGTCTCAGTTTCCCATGGTTTCTAGATTGATGGCTTAACCACTATATCACACTGGTTCTCTAGGATGGCTATGCTCATGTTTTTTATTTATTAAACCAGGAATAGGCAATGCCCAATATTTCAAGATAACCAGCTCAACAGTGAAGAATGCTGAGAGTTGTACTGTAGCAATATTTGAAGGGGTGTGACAGGTTGCCTAGCTCGGTGGTTCTCAACCTTTTCTTCACCATAGATCACCTTTTAAATACCTTTTGTGGCCACGGATCCCCAAGCCTTAACTCAAGATTTAAATCATAACATTTCTTCAAGTCTTTCATGGACCTGTGATGACATTGTGCCCCCTTCCCATGGGCCACAGGTTGAGAACCACTCGCCTAGCCCATACTACTACCTATTCTGAACCAGCACACCAACGGAATGGAGCTATCAGAGTGTTTAATGGCTGGATGCCCTTCCTGTTGCCTATGTGGAGTTTTGTCCAGCAGATATATTCTTATTGTGCCCAGAGAGAGAAATATCTGCCTCTAGACTAGGTGTGGTGGCCTAGAGGTGGAGCTCTCACCCCACAGTCAAGAGGCTGTGAGTTCGATCCTAGGCAGAGGCTAATATTTGCTCCTGCTTGAGCAGGTAGTTGGACTAGATGACCTCCAAGGTCCCTTCCAACTCTGTTATTCTATGATTCTACCTAGGATCAAACTCACAGCCTCCTGACTGGGAGTCAAGAGCTTTACCTCTAGGCTACCATACCAACTCCACCTATTCTGACACCATAAATGCACAAAAATGCAACTTCAGCAGCTGCTGGGTGATAGATACTGCCAAATCAGAATCCTGAATTAAAATAAAGTGGAACTGCTTCAGAAGACAAAAACCAGGATGACTCTGGGCTTAGAACTTCTGAACTTCTGGCTGTGGGCACATTTACTAAATCACGGGGGCGGCGGCGGGAGGGGGGGGGGGGGGGGGGGGGGGGGGGGGGCTACAATTAAGCAGAGGTTAAACATAAATTCTCCAAAAGGACCACAGACTAGAGTTTAATTTAGCAAAGTTGACTGATGTTTTGGTTTCAGTTCAGTTGACTAATTGTGCCCTGCCTCAGGATTGCAGTCAATTTTGAATTAGCCTTAATCTGAATCTCAGCTTTTGTCAGAAGAAAGATCTTTTTTAAAAAAATTCTCACAGTGAGACATGAGTATGTGTATATGTGTGCGTTGCAAACACTCCACCCTCATCCCTGCCTTTTAATCATGCAAGTCAACAGATTGACTGTGGACGGCCTTTTGACAGAGAACAGTTGTAATATAGTGTCAGCCTATGTGTTGTTTCCAGTTTATTTGTTCAGGACTGCTGAGAATTCCACTAGGATTTTAGGAAGGGAAAAGGTGAAAGAAGGAAGTTGTATTTGTGTTCCATTCTCTGATTTTCCCATGGTAAAAAGCTGTGTAGCCAAGTGTTTGATTACAAGTGGGAAACTGTATCTTCCATATACTGTAAGCAATTATTTGCTGCTGAAAGCTTACCAAACAGTTCCAATGCCTTGTGCTAATTTTTCATATAAAAGTGCACAACATGCTTTGGTTGAAAAACATGCTACTGAAAATGGAGATTAGAGACTCAATACTCCCTATTATAAAAGATCAAAGGAAGTTGGTAGATTCATGGCAGGAACTGGGATTTTGTGCCATCCAAACATTTCTGAACAAGCCTCAGCATATTCTTGATTGGCCATATTCCTGGGATTGACTGGGATTTCTGGTGTTGGACTTCAGTAACATCTACAGAACCATAAAATGCCCATTTTTTATCAGAGTGAGAAAAAAAATGCAATACAAAATCTGAAGGTCTTTAATAATAATAGTGAGCAAATTGAATTTCTGCTACAGAATACAGGTGGTCCTCAACCTATGACCACAACTGCACCCCAAATTTTTGTTGCTAAGGGAGACATTTGTTAAAAGAATTTTGCCCCATTTTAGGACCCTTCTTGCCACTGTTGTTAAGTGAATCACTGCAGTTGTTAAGCTAGTAACAAACAATTAAGCGAATCTGGCTTCCACATCGACTTTGTTGGTCAGAAATTCGCAAAAAGTGATCACATGACCCCGGGACATTGCAGTTGTCATAAATATGACTCAGTTGCCAAGTGTCTGAATTTTGATCATGTGACTGTGGGGATGCTGCAATGCTCATAATTGTAGAAACGATCGAAAGTCATTTTTTTCAGTGCTACTGTAATTTTGAATGGTCACTAAACGAACTGAAGTGAGTCAAAGACTATCTGTGGGTGTTTGCAAATTCTCCACATCTCCTCAGATAATCAGAGTTGGAAGGGATCTTATAGGTCATCTAGTCCAACTCCCCCACACAAGGGGGAGACCCTACACCATTTCTGACAAATGGCAGTCCAATCTCTTCTTGAAGGTCTCACGTGATGGCGCTCCCACAACTTCTGAGGGCAAGCTGTTCCATTGGTTGCGGCTAAGCAACATAAAAAAGTAAGAGATAGAAGGACCTTCAACTCTCCTTCCCAAATAACCATGAAAACTCCATTTCAGATGGTTTGACCATTAGATTGTTTGAAAATAACATAAAACAGACTCACTTTTTTCAACAAATCCACTGCTGAAGAAACAAGACAAGACTCCTCTACAAAATGTCAAAGGAAGAGAAACAAATAATTCTGGTGATACATACATTCCAATAGCTAAATATGTATGCATATATGCAGAGGAAAATTGAAATAATAGTACAAATTAAGAGGCATTCTTTAGAAAAGTCTTGGACTCTGTATAATAAATGAGGCTTTCAAAAATATACTTTGGCTTAATCTTATCTAATTTACTGTATAATTTTATGTATGTTGGTTTAGAAATAAATTCCATTCATGTTGCATAGGTCTTACTTCTAGGTAAGTCTGCCTTCTGTTGCATCTTAGGTTTTCTAAAAAGTGAGAGTAGAATTTACAGGATAAAATTTATTTCTCTTCCCTGCTGTGAAGCCACCTGTTTCGGTTAGCTTCAATGTCTCAGTACTTGTAAAAAAAACCCGTCTGGGTTATCTTGACTTGTTAAAGAAGGTCAAAAGGATAAATTTCCATGAAGATAGCCTTCCTCCTTCCTCCATCCCTTCCTTCGTTTATTCTAAAACCGTATTTTAACAATTGTAAGCTCTTTAGCAGATACTATATTTACTAGAAATCATACCAATATCTAAGATTTGTCTAACGTCTATGTTTCTAGATATGTAATTAGCATATGGGTTGAAAGAAATCAGCTGAAATGTGATTGTATCACAATGGAAAGCCCATGTGTTTTGAATACCATATTCACTGTATTGCAACATGTTTGGCACTGAAGCGCAAATAGTAAATTTATACCATAAGAAGTAGTACTAAGTGATGTGATAAACTACTCACTAGGGGCGCATATAGCTCTATCCTTAAAAAAAACTTTCCTTTAATATTTTCCATTTGAAACCTTTCCTGAATGATAGGATTGGTCCTGATAATACATTTTTTTTTCCTATTGGTAAATTTTATCTTAGCAAATGGTAACACTCAGCAGACTTTTTCTGAGCTCGAAGACTACAAAGAGTCAGATCTGGTCAGCAGCTGGATGGGAAATCCCCTGGCGCTGAAAAAATATTGCAACGGCAAACCACTTCTACAATTTTGTAAATAGGGTTGCAATGATGTACCTCTGCAATCATGAGAAACTAAATTTGTCTTTTGAGTGAAAATTGAGATGATGGGTATCAATAGATTCTATTCCAAATTGGGCTATTGGGAAATTGCAAGACAGATATTATCCGTGAAGGAATCCCAAAATCTGTAGGTAGAATGGAGAGCCAACGTCACTCAAAGAAGAACAACCTAATGAGAACTGAATGGTTCCAGGACCTTAGAATTCTATGTTGTTGTTTATTTATAGAAGAGAGAAAGACTGAGAAGGGGATAAAAGGAAATATAAAAGACTATCCAGGAAGAGCCATAACTGACTAAATGGAACAGTGAAAGGCATACTGCAGAGTTCAATATGTTATTTCACGATCCATGTGTTTATTTGCCATGCTGAAAATCTCAAAGAGGGCTTCAAGCAGTGTCTAGATTGAAATGACCCAACACATGCCAAAAACTCAACAGGACTGAGTGTGGCAAAGCAATCACTGAAAGGGTCTTCTGTAGAGTTCTAACAAACCTTAATGGGCTGATGAAAGGGAGCAGCCCATCATAATGTTTTGACTGGACTGGAGGCAATGAGGTGAAGTACCTGGGTTTTGAAGCAGAGGCCCTCATTCTCCTTTAAACCACATTAGAATAGCTTGAACAGCTGTGACCAGATCTAATGTTGATCACTATTGTAATTTTTATTAGATTTAAAATCTTTTTTAAAAAAGATTTGAACTGAAGAGACTTATATACATACACATACATTACATTATATATAATATAAAGAGAATGACTCCTGATTATTATCCTAAATTTAAAATGGTTTTCACTGATTTTCAGGGTTTGGCTAAAAGTGTATTTGATATAATTAGTTGTGACTCATGGTAGCCATCATATCTTTCCTTATAAAAACCGGAAAAGTATATGAGTAAAACAGAGAAGAAAATTAAAAAAAAAACTTTGTTTCGAGAAAGAGAGAAACCTTGGCTGGGTGTAATAGCTATTATAATTTGTAAATCAGTCTCCTCCCCCTTCCCCTCCCTCCCTCCCTCCCTTCCACCTACCCATTGCAGTCAGCGTTGACCATGGTGTCTCCCTAAACAAGTCAACCATACAATTTTCTTGGGAAGATTTTTCAGAGATGGTCTGGCATTGCCTTCTTTCTTCTAAGCTGAGAGAGAGTGACTGACCAAGGTCACTGAGATGGCTTTGGGCCTAAGGCAGGACTAAAACTCATTCTTCTAATTTCTAGCACAATGTCTTAACCACTATACTAAATTAGGTTCCACTACCTTCTCCTCAATCAATAAGGCCTTGCAGGAAGAAACTGTTTCAAATCCCACACTCAAATCCCATTCAGAAGGTTTGGTGTGCTAATTTTATATTGCTGTGCCAACTTTGTAGAATAACTTCCTTGTAGAGATCAAGATGGCTTCATCTTTACTTGCTTCCTTCAAGCTCCTAAAGATTTTTCCCAAAAAGTATTTCCCTCATTTAACTTGTTGCCATATTTTATATTGTTTCTTTCTTGTAACGTTATCATGTTTTATTTCATAGTGTTGGCTTTATATAATCTTTTTCTAGGTTCGGGTGGGAAAAAAAATTATAAAAAACTAATCCTATATAAGGGGATGCGGTTACCCAGTGGCTAAAACGCTGAGCCTTTCGATCAGAAAGGATGGCAGTTCAGCAGTTTGAATCCCTAGCACCATGTAATGGAGTGAGCTCCCGTTACTTGCCCCAGCTTCTGCCAACCTAGCAGTTCGAAAGCATGGGAAAATGCAATTAGAAAAATAGGGACTACTTTGGTGGGAAGGTAACAGTGTTCCATGTGCCTTCGGCATTTAGTCATGCCAGCCACCTGACCACGGAGACATTTTCAGACAGTGCTGCCTCTTTGGCTTTGTAACAGAGATGAGCACTGCCCCCTAGAGCCAGAAATGACTAGCACATATGTGCGAGGGTAATCTTTACCTTTATCTTAATCTTATATAAAATAAAAGACATCACAAGAGCCCTTTGTTATTGTGGAGATACACAAGTATGCTACATAAATAATGAACAAGTAAAAAAATTAATGAATGTGCCCACCAATAATTCTTCCTGCAATTAATGGCATCTCTGAAAATGATCATTTACTTCTCACAAGGAGAACCTCAGCCTGATAGAAGCCAGAATATAGTGCCAAAACTATCTTTGCACCCTACTCCACTCAGCTGGGAAGATTTGGGCCTCTGTAATATGAGTAGAAATCTGCCAATGACTCATGCTGAAAAAAAAAAGTTGAAACAGCGCATGTGAACATTTCTTTCCCCTTGTAAACAAAACTGGTGATCCGCTGAAGACATCATGCTTTGGCAAATGAAAGGAAATGCACACTGCAAAAAAGGTAAAACAAGAAAAAATAGGTCCAAAGCAGAAAGATTGACTACATTATTTTCTTTCCCAGAGCCAAAATATGTGACAGGTCCAGAAGAAACTCCAGAGCAACCAAATCAAATGCATGCTGAGTCTCTGCCAAACAACCAGATGCTGTTATTTTAAAAATATCTTCCACAGCTGAGTATCCGTGCAATCTGACTGCCATCAAAATGAGGAACAGGAATTGGCACATGGAAGAGCAAGGAGATGATTACTGCCTTTTTTTTTTCGGTTCAAAGCTTTCCGCAGGGAATCCTAAAGAAGGGAGGGGACACACAGGGTTTATTCACTTGATCATCTGTAAATGGGGTGGTCTCTTGAAGGAGCTAGATCAAGCATATGCACATGGACTGGACAGAAGGTTTTTTTTTTTTAAATCAATACATTGTAGCTCAGGGTTGAAATGCGGGTTCCTTGGTGCCGTCTGAGCTTGCTTCTTTTCTTGCAGATGTTTCATTACTCAAACTAGGTAACATCTTCAGATATTTTTTATGTTATTATTAACACCCACGTAGGAACTTCGTTGCTCTACACAATCCATTCACCTAAAGAGAAAGGGTAACTTCCTATGATTCTTTCAAGCAGATTCATATTAATTTTCTTGTGTTGGAGGAACTTGTTGAATTAAGCCTTATATACATTAAAAATTATGACTAGCTTTCCTCTGGAAAGTAAGACTCCATATGGATGGTATTAAGTTGTGAGGTCAGGAAGTGAACTTTCTGTCAGGATGTTTTGGAGTTGCCCTGCTAAAATATCTGGAGGTGCATTCTGAAGAAAACCTAATATAAACTGCAAATTCCATTTGTTTGGGGAGTTCCCTCTGTAACATTAAGGCTATGGTATTCTAGGTAATTATACAGGCAGTCCTTATGACTATTTGTTTAAAGACGATTCAAAGTTATAATGGCTTCAGAAAAAGTGATGTATGACCTATCCTCAAAATTATGACATTATGCTATCCCCCAGTCACATAATCACAATTTGGATACTTGGCAACTGGCTTGTGTACATGGGTTGCAGGGTCTTGCAGTCATGTGATTGCAGTTTGCAACCTTGCCAGCTGGTTTCCAAAGAGCAAATTCCATTGACAAAGCCAGATTCGCTTAACAGCTGAACAGTGGTTTATTTAAGAATCCTGTGATTTGCTTAGCGATCATGGTAAAAATAGTTCTAAAATCAGATTCACATCCTCTGATGACTCGCTTAACAATCACATCTTTTAGTGACCAAAATTCCAACTTCAGTTGTGGTCATAAGTCAAGGACTATCTAGGAGTGATCAGCTATCTAGGAGTGATCAGCTATGCACAGTCTCTTAAAATGAATGAAAATGTTTCTGCATAACTTTCTGAAATGTGTCCTTATTCTAGAGTATAATCTATTCCAACAATGTGCAAATTTTATAATATCATGGAGTGGGATTATTCTTTTAAATTCCCATGTGGTGGTTGTACTATTTATTAATTACTATTTTTAAAGACATATTAGGATAATTTATTATTATTATTATTATTATTAATTAAATTTTTATACCACCCCCTCTCCCAAAAAGGGACTCAGGGCGGTGTACAGCCCAGATAAAATGACACAATTAGTAGAAAATTTAAAACAGATTTAAAAGAATTAAACTAGTGGCTGGAAATATAAAATTACAGTAACGCAATAAAAGCAAGGTAAAAAAGTTAAAAATTACCAAAAATTGAAAACCCTAGTAATTAATACTATGCCAGACTGGCCTGTTGGAAAAGGTGGGTCTTTAATGCGCGCCGGAAGGCCCTCAGGTCAGTAATGGTCCGCATCTCCGGGGGTAATTCACTCCAAAGGGAGGGTGCCCCCGCAGAGAAGGCCCGCACCCTGGGGGCCGCCAGCCGGCATCGTCCAGCTGACAGCACCCCAAGGAGGCCCACCCTGTGGGAGCGCACTGGCCGGCAGGAGGCTGATGATGGCAGCATTACTATAGCACAATTTATTAATTATTGTTACCTGTGAATTAATGTTTGTAGCATAAGTGGCTTGAGAAAATGATGAAAATATCACTGTATTCATCATGGTGGCCAGGAGGCAGATTGACTGCTGACATAAACAGTAATCACAGATGTAGCAAGGCATTTCCTGACCTAGGAATTCTGGGAGTTGATGTCCACAGGTCTTAAAGTTGTCAAGGTTGAACTCTCCTGGAATAAAAGTTCTATTCCTACCTGTCTTATCCTATTTAATATCATTTCTCTTCTTCTGAACAATCCATTGAAGGTTGCTTCTTTTCTTGACTTCTTTAAAGGGAAGGTTACACCATTTCCACAGTGTGCTTCACTAGATCAGCAGAAAGTTGTGCACATTGTGTGCACATCAGAAAAGAGTCCAGTCAACTAGTCCTTTCAACTAAGCTCTAGGAAGTTAAATTTAACCCAGGACAGATCCAGTCATGCACAGGATTAAATTAACTCTACTGCTAGTCATGTGGAAACACCTAAACCCAGCCAGATGACTCATTTTGCATATATAACCCTCTAAGAAAAAGAGCAGGAAAGAATAGCTGAAAAATCAAAGCTCTCCATTACTGAATGTATTGCTAACGCAAAGAGAAAATATATACCTCCTAAACACTGAGTGGCTTTAATGGCCACTACATACTTACTTTTCCCTACCCAGCCAAACAGGAATGGATTAGTGCCATAAAAACCTTTACATGTTTTCTCACATCAAAAAGGTCATATGATTCTGGAAAATCTCTAGTAGGCTCTGAATCTCAAAACAGGAAGGTTTAATGTGATTTCGTCCAAGCAGAACCATTGGTAAAGGGAACACTCTTGATCTCTGAGAAATAAGTGAGAAAGGGATCCAAAGAAAGATTTGTGCATAATAATTGTGCCACCAAAGGAAGGACACTACATGAAAAGAGTGCATAATGTAACTGGATAGAGGAACCAAGCACGAGACCTCAAAACTCATATGTCCAAGTAAAACTGTTGGCAAATCTTGGGGTGAGGAACAAATGAACAGGCTCTGCAGGATGATCCAATGGAGAGAAGAAAGAGCAGTTGACCAAGCATGGAATATGAGAAAATGGGGACTTTATATTTGTGTATTTGAGGAAAAATTGATCCCAAAACAGAGACACCTATGATTGTATGGAGTTTTAAATCTTGTCAATCCATGATAAGAAAGATACAGTCTGGGAATTGATCTAGTATAATAGAAGGATGAATTGGTGTGTTATTTTGCTTTTCAAATAACAATGGTTTGCTCACCATGGAACAAACCTCTGATAGAACAAAAGAATATTTGTGTTCTGAGCTAAGACCTTGAATCTGCCTTGTATTGACTTCTTTGTCTTTAACCTTTATGGAATGGGTGTCACTATAATTTTCATAGAAGATATTTTGTGGATCAGCACCTTGTTTTATGATAATATTCAGCATGAATCTCCTGTTTTATATAGCTTAATATAGTACTGGAAAGACCCCAATGTACCCATTAAATAAATAACTAAATGTAGCCTTTATTGCATTGTGTTCAAAGCAAGCAGGAATCTAAATAAAGTGATAAAGTCTATATTTGAGAATAACAAAATGTAGAATATATATATTTTTTTAAATGAAATGTTTTGAATATACAAATATACAGGTGTGTTTTGTGTGCATGTGGATATGTATATACAGAACACATTGCATACTCACACAGTGAGAGATCCATCCATTCATATTTATATATGGTATAGGAAAGATATCATAGAATTGTTAACAAAGTTCTTAAATTATAATGAACCATTAAATGCATAACCTGGACCTGACCAGCAGAATAGCTCCTGAAAGTGGGATTCAAAAATTTTTACTACTGGTTCTGTGAGCGTGGCTTGGTGGACATGGCTTAGTGGGTGTGGCAGAGAAAAGATACTGTAAAATCTCCATTCCCACCCCTCTCCTGGGGGAAGGTTATTGCAAAATCCCATTTCCTCCCTACCCCACTAACCTATTTTCCAGCTCCGTTCTCCTGTGCAGGGCAACAAAAGAAGACCCAGACAATCAGCTGGGACTCAGGAGGCAGAGAATATATGGGGGCAGGGCTAGTCAGAGGTGGTATTTTCCAGTTCTCCAAACTACTCAAAATTTCCACTACTGGTTCTCCAGAACTGATCAGAACCTGCTGAATACCACCTCTGATCCTTTAATCTAAAATGAATATATCTGGAATATCTATGTGTAAAAGATAAGACTTTTCCTCTTACACCTAGGTCTTATAACCAACACTTCTCAAACCAGGAATTTCTGAAACAGCTCTCTACATATTTCTGAAAAGACTGTGCTTCAGAACAGTTTGTACTTCTTAGATTTTGGTAGTCAAACTGGCACAGGGAATAGATGATAGAAAGAAACCAAATGCATTTTTTCCCAGGCAAAAATCTTATTTTTAAGATCATTACTAATTAGAAATACTTTGAAACACAATCATTTGTCTACAATCCTTCAATGCTTACTCGCAAACACCACTTTTTGGTCTGATCCTTGATCTACGTTGGTATGCTAGTATTCTGCATGTAAGAACCTAAGATGTCTGTGGTTCTGACATAATTGCTTCACTGTGCTACTATTGACGATCTTGGTTTCTCTAGCATTCAGGAAAGTCCAGATTTTTATGGCAGAAATGAGACACATTCAGAGCACATAATCTCTACTGAATACAGTAGGATATTTCAGAATAACAATTTATTTATTTATTTTTGGATTTTTATACCACCCCTCTTCCAAAAGCGGGACTTGAGGCTTCTAGTCCAACCTGGGGTGGGATTCTACCAGTTTGCACCTATTCGCCAGAACCAGTTGTAAACATTCTAAGCAGTTCGGAGAACCAGTTGTTAGAAGAAATTACTGGCCTAATCCTGTAAGGAAGGTAAGAAGGAAACATTCTGGTGTTGCTTACAGAAACTGCCTCTCCGTTAACCATTATTACATTCTTGGCAGAATTAGACGTCCTGTCTCTGGAACGTCTCTAGAGTTTTTTTCCCCTCCTTTCCCCTCCTTTGACCACCAAGCCATGTCCACCCAGTCACATGACACCAAGCCACACCCACCGCCTAAGCCATTCCCACAGAACCGGTTGTTAAAAATTTGAATCCCATTTCTGAGTCCAACCCCCTGGTCAAGCAGGAGACCCTATGAGACAGGTGGCTGCCCAGTCTCTTCTTTTCCTGGACTCTTTTATCCCCCACAATAATAACAAATTTTGTTTGAAGGCTTCATGCATGAACACACAGATTTCCATATGCTTTTCTGGGAAAACACATAATTGTAAATAGGATCATCATACATATGTTGGTAGCTCTTGCCATATTTGTTAGAAATGTTGCTAGCTGCTTTTCTACTATCAGGAAGGAATTTGAATAAATAGAAAAAGAAAGGAATCAACCTAGACCCAGGGATTAGAATATTGTATCAGCAGCATTGAATCTAATCTAAGAAAATGCTTCATGCAAAATATGTTGGCATAAGTAGGCTTTCATGGTAGAGTATCAACCTTGGCCTCCTGTTACTACTCCAGCACCTTAACCATCATGTCACACCAACTGTCTATACAGCTATTTGCATGAATGCTTCTGGTAATTTTTTCTTTCCCTTTGGTTATTTGATGCCCCTTTCTTGTCAAATGGAAAGTATTTATAGATCACATCCAATGTAAATGACACATTGTCACTAACCAAGAGCAAATTCGATAGCCATTCATTCAGAATCCCATCTTGAGCTTTTGGATCAAAGATGGGATGTAAATCTTACAAACCAATAAATAAACTTTGCTAAATTTTTAAAATGGGCCCTTTAATCATGGATCTCTTAACCATGTGTGATGTCCAGAAGATTTGAGCAATGGATTGTCCAAATAGAGGAGAAATGATAGTTTGCAAATAGATTGGTCTAGCCATGTCATATTATTATTAACGTTGAGTCCCATGAAAATTGTAGCTCAAATATTTAAGTGCATGTGTTTATTTTTTGTTAGATTTCTATTGCATCTTTCCTTTAGGACCAAAATTTGGCAAATATAATATTGCTTCCTCCACTTTCTCCCACAACAATAACTCTGTCAAATAAGCTGTGCTGTGAGAGATAATGTGTGACCCAAAGTCATCCAATGACCTTTCCTTGGTCTTAGTCCAACACCTAAGCCATTACATCACACCAGCTGTCTACACAGTTGTATTCAAATCGGGGAAGAAGACAACAATCTGTTCTAAATGAATATCTTTCTGTTATAATGATTTGAATTCCTGATCACATTTTGTCTTCCCAGCAGCATCTAGAGTATGAGGATACAGAGAATGTATCAAATTAAGTAAAAAAAATATTTAAAATAGTACAATAAACTTCATCTTTATTTTACCTCATCAACTGTATAATATTGGAACTGCATTTCACCAATTGTTTTCTAATATAGAAGGGGATCCAAACTTACTGCAACAAATATGCCGCAGCTCTCATACAGTAATTTCTTTTTAATTTTTGGATAACTGATTCTAGTGCTGTATCATAAGTCCTGCTACCTTTTCTTTGGTTTCATAAGCAGTTTGCTATAAATCATTGGAATAGCATGAAGAGGCAGAGACTGGAACATTCAGAGATAGCTGCCTGAGAGAAAATAACAACAATAAAAAAAAACCTTCATCACATCCAAATATTTTAATAACTTGCAAAACTGGGTTCTCAAAATGTTGACTCTTGAATCAGCTAAATACAGTTGGGGATAACAGTCATCACAGTTTCGTAATTTGGACTGGATTAGAAGATTCCACTGATACTTTTTAATGAGCCTTTGGATAAAAATCTAATCATGGCAAAATCATTCAATTACAGGTTTTAAAAGCAGATGCAGCTTGGTTTGTTTCCTTATATCCAAAGCTGGTTCTGTCGTTTATTCTTGTCCACTTCCAGAAATTTAGTGGTTTGCTTTATTTTGGACAGATTGCTGCCTTTTCTACTCTTTCTTGTATTCAGTTTAGGACTCATAGAGTTAATAGTCTAAAGAAGGAAATATACCCAATTGCCTGAAGCCTGTCACCTTTTCTTGGCAATTACACTGTTAATGGCTGGATCCCAAGGAAAGTGGCAAAGAATATCTCTTCTCACATTCCCAACTCACAGTGCATTCCCAAATACCAGATGGTGTTTTTGGAATCCATTTCACTGTGTTTGATATGACAATGCTGCTGTATAATGTTAAATTATATATAACAATTTTGAGTCGCTGATATTGGAACAAGCAGAGAAACGGAATATTGAGGACAAATGGAAAAAGAGTGAAACTGAAGACTTCAGGTTTTCACCTCCCTTACTGTATTCATGTCTAAGATTTTACTGTAAGAAGGAAGGAAGGAAGGAAGGAAGGAAGGAAGGAAGGAAGGAAGGAAGGAAGGAAGGAAGGAAGGAAGGAAGAAAAAAAAGAAAATAGGAAGGAGACACATGGAAAGGATGAATAAATTGGTATTGCTATTTCTGTTTAAAAGTCAGTGCATTGTTGAAGAATTTTGTTTGCTTTATAAGAAGGTATATGAAACAGCCCAAATTGGTATCTTTTTTGGATAATATCTATTTCTGTTTGAACATAAATGCTAACTTTTAAAGAGGTTTTATTTTAATTTAATTCCTCTGAAATAGAAGTGAACTTAAAGCCTTCCTTTGTGTTTTTTTCTAAATTAAAGTCTCCACAATAAATAAGAAGGTAAAGAAATTAAATTATGTTAATTTGAAAGAATGCACCAATAAATACAGTAAAGTGATACCCACTTTATAATTGATATAATTTTTTTGAACATCTTCATTATTGCTATGATCATATAATATTTGGTATATAAAATTTAGATAATCATTGCTTAAGTTAAAATGGTCAATGTAGAGGGGAAAAATCAATCCCTTATTTGTTGGTTAAAAACTAAAGGAAGATTCCTTTTAAAATATTTGTAAATTTGGATCCACTTGCTTAAACCAAATAAATGATTTTCCTTAGGGGAAAAAAATAAACTTTCTGAGTTTCTCCTTTCAGAAAGAATATTAACTTCTTTTGGAGTTTTGACAGTGGATGCTGGATATTTAGAAAAGAAACAACTGAAAGTCTGCTATGGAGCCCTTATCTTAGCATAGAATCATTTCCTTTGGCACAATAGATCATAACAGATCTCAAGAAAGAAGATGAGGGGAGAGAAGACTGAATAGGACCACAGAAATGTCTCTTGTTCAAATTACAAGTTACATAAATTTTTCATTTATATAACTAAGTTTAGATGAATGCCGGACAAATTCGTCTGTGCATTTCTAATATTTATTTATAGAAAGAAGATACTAAAACTCACATTCTCTTTTAAAATAATAACAATTGCCCCTCTCCAAGATAAATATGTTTAAATATTGCTTAAAGAAAGTCTTAGTGAAACAGTAGGTACAAACTGTCTGTTAAATTCAGATTTGTTTTAAGTTATTATTGCTTGAGCTACCAGTCAGTAGTGGTGCTAAGCAGAAAAAGACATGTATTTCACTGGGGGGGAATACTGGGATAATTTAATATCTGAATTGTTCCTCATTATGCACACCCTCCTATATAACCATAATATATATTAAATACACACACATATTAACTTTTTTCTTCCTTTTTTACACGCAGTAAAGTTCACAGCAGAAGAAATTGTCCAGACTCAGTAATTGCTACACGAGTAACAATAAAGTAAGAGTAACGCAATTGAATAATCCTTTTGATGGGAAGTATGATCCATCTTTCTTTGTCCTCCAGCAAATGCCTCCCTCCCATCCCCTGGTAAAGCTGCTGGTTGCCGAAAGATGCTTTGTAGTCAGTCCTAGATAGTTGCCCAGTACCAGCTGCATTGGCAGGTAGCCGAAGTGCCAGAAGAGAGCTGCCAAGCAATGCTGCACAAAAGATATCACGCCAGAGAGAAAAGGGCCTTTGCATGAGATGACCTTTGACCTTTCCGCTAGCATGGATTCTATATTCCTCACATTCAGACAATTGCATCTTTCATTCCATCACAAACTATGGTCAGAAAAGAGCTGTTTGTGTTGACAGTGGTTAGTTTACAGTTTCCAGAGCCTAGATTATTTTGTCTTTTGTTTTCTGATAAAAATATTGCCACTGATTTCTTGCTTACTGGGTCCAAATAATCACATGGAAAATAATAATAATTGTGACAGTGATTGTGGACATCTCTTCTTAGTGAGATTTGCTAGAAAGAGAAAGGGAAATATTAGATTCTTTAAAAGGGATGCTACAATATTAATCATGTTTGTGTGAATTGGGAATTATAAAAAGGTTGAGAAAAATCCTTATATCTCTAAGGAATCTAAATCCAAGAAATAATTGAACTTTAAGTGTGAACTCTTGAAAACTTTTTGCCTTATGTGGTTTTAATAGAAAAAGACTTCTTTTAATTATTGATGCCATATACAATGCTCCCAAATGCAGCCTTAATTCTCATTTATTAAGTTTTGTCATGAATAATTTTACCTACATATACTAGCAAAAGAGCAATATTAACCTAAAACAAAATAGATTAATATTGCAATAAATTGCTTCTGAGTGACTATCTATTTGTGTGAATGAGTGTACAGAGGTGAGAAAGAGGGAAACTGAAGACAAAAATTATATGAAAACATTACCAAGAAATCCATAGAATTTAAATTATTGATTCTGAAAGCTCTTTGGAAATTTGTTAATTTTTCCTTAATACCCAGTTCTGATTAATGGAAAAGATGTTATTTCTGAAATGTTTCCAGAAACAGATTTTTAAGATTTTTTTTTTACTAGAAGTATAATAGGAACAAGGGATAAATGAGATTTCTTTTCTCATGATAGAAAAGTTGTAATAAAAAGTTCTACATTTGTTCCTGTGAAAATCTTCCTTTTTGATTGTTACTTCGTCATCTGCAGATATCCATTTTGTTTTTTGTCTTTTATCATTAAAAATGTTAACAGAATAACAGAATTGGAAAGGACCTTTGAAATCTTCTAGTCCAACCTTTTGCTCAAGCAGGAAACTCTATATCATTTTAGACAAATGGTTGTCCAATCTCCTCTTAAAACCAGAGATGGGTTTCTATCGGTTCTGTCCACCTCTGTAGAACCGGTAGCTCTGAAGAGCAGCAGACATAGAACTGGTTCTATGTCTGCTGATGTTTTTGCTCACCGACCCATCTGGGCTCTTACCTGACCTTTATTTCCTGATTTTTTCAACTTCAGCTGCCATGCAAGGCACAGCTGCAGTTAAAAAAGAGGAAAAAGGGGCTTTTTGAAAGGCTGCTTCTCTGCACGCAGCATGCTGATGACGATTTACAGGCATGTGGCCGGCAGCGTGCAGGGAAGCACATCGTAAATCACCGAACCTTGTAAATAACCGAAATGGTAGTTAACCCTGTCGGATCCCACCCCTGCTTAAAACCCTCCAGTTTGGAACACCCACAATTTCTGGAGGCTAGTTGTTCTACTCATTAATTGTTCTAATTGTCAGGAAATGTCTCCTTAGTTCTAGGTTGGATCTCTCCTTGATTAGTTTCTATCCATTGATTCTTGTCCTGCCTTCAGGTGCTTTGGAGAATAGCTTGACTCCTTCTTCTTTGTGGCAACCCCTGAAATATTGGAATACTGCTATCATGCCAATCTTTTTTTTAAAACTAGACATACCCATTTCCTGAAACCATTCTTCGTATGTTTTAGCCTCCAGTCCTCTAATCATCCTTCTTGCTCTTCTCTGTACTCTTTTTAGAGTTTCGACATCTTTTTTTATATCATGGTGATCAAAATCTTTCATCTTTTGAAAAATGAAAACAACTTTTTACCTGAAGCCTAGTTTCATTGTACACCATCTTCTTATGGCTTGCATGTGAGGCTGTTCTTGATTTTTTCTTCTCTATGAAGTTAACAGAATTTGCAGCCAATTAACCTCAGAATTTGAATAAAGAACCAGCTGGAGACTACCGCTGGCAGTGCCATAGTAACAGGTATCTTTTAAATAAGACAGCAATAAGTAAAATGGTGAAAAGATAAATATCTAAAATGGAACTAAATATAAAAAAGTGTGTAATAATGATCAACCAGAAACAATAGGAGAGGGATGGCACGTTGGTGCACTTATGCATGCCCCCTGCAGACCTCTTAGGAAAGGGGTGAGGTCAATAGTAGACAGTCTAAGGTTAAGGTTTTTGGGGTTTGAGGAAGAAACCGCAGAGTCAGATAGAGTATTCCAGACATTAACCACTCTGTTGCTGAAGTTGTATTTCCTGCAATCAAGTTTGGTGTGGTTAATCTTGAGTTTGTATCTATTGTGTGCTCTTGTGTTGTTATGGTTGAAGCTGAAATATTCATTGACAGGTAAGTCATTGCAATGTATGATTTTATATACCATACTTAGATCTGACCGAAGATGGCATAATTCAAGGTTTTCTAGGTCTAGAATTTCAAGTCTGGTAGCATAAGGTATTCTATAACGAGTAGAGGAGTGGAGAACTCTTCTTGTGAAATATTTCTGCTTTCTCAACTATGCTAATATTAGATACATAATGTGGGTTCCAGACTGATGAGCTGTATTCGAGTATTGGTCTAGCAAATGTTTTGTATGCTCTAGTTAATAGTGTGATATTACCAGAGAAAAAGCTAAGTAGGATTAGGTTAACAACTCTTAATGCCTTTTTGGATAGAATGTGATGTTCTGGTTCTTTATTATCCATGTTGGCTTCCAAATTTTGGAGAGCCTAGTTCAAAAAACTTAGCTAGACTTTCATGATGATAAACATATTATGTGCACACTACTTGAAAGACTAGGTAGGCAATGTAAACTTTTCTGGTTGTGGTTAGATGCCACAAACACTGCATACCTCTCTTTCAGCTTTTGAACAAGACAATGTGAACCCAGGAATGCCCTTCTCGCAGCTGCAGCAAACCATTTTACTTCTTTCCAGAAGATATGTTGAAACATGGAAATTTAATTCCCTTTTGCCTGTTACTCCTTGTATTGGATCTGACACACTGTTTTACTTTTATATTGCTGAATTTACAAATGTTTGCCCAGGAAACCATACTGCTAATTTTTTGATAGCTAGAAAAAAATGGGTAGAGAAATACTCTGAATAAACAAATTATGTAATGCCAAGTTTCTCCACATGGTACCAGGGGGTTGACTGTGTGCTTGTCAGCAGGTTCTTTGCCAAGCTCTCTGTCCTATCTAACTCTTTAACAAATACTGTACTGTTTTCTTAAAAAAAAAAATTAAGTCGAAGGAAATCTGAAAAGCAAATGCCTCTGGGCTTCACATGCGCCCTTAGAAAACAATATGGTGGATGGCTTCAGCCAAATAAGCAGAAATTCCCTGATAGTGAGAATAATTAATCAGTAGAATGGCTTGCTTCCAGAAATTGTGGATGCTCCATTGCTGGAGGTTTTAGGAAGAAATTGAACAACAATTTGACCCGAATGATATAGGGTATTCTGCTTGAGCAAGGGGTTGGACTAGAAGACCTCCCAGGTTCCCTCCCACTCTTTATATTGTCACTGTTACTGGTTATTTGTGTGGCTTATAATCAGCTTTTATGGCAGCTATTCAGGGAAGGGGCTCACTGGCCTAAAAGGGGTTGGAATCCCAATATACATTGTCACAACTCTCTGTATACAATTGAAATACATTCAAACCATGACAGCTTTATACATAGTCATTTATCCCTTCTGTTGAAGTGAGGCATCATTGTACATTTTTAAAGAAAAACGGCTGAAAATTTTACAACATACAATATACACATCTTTGCACATAGCTTTGTATATCCACTTTGCTATGCAATTTTTAATATGCATATTTGGTGCATGAATCATTCATTTATCTATGTTTAGCTATTCCATAACCTTATATGTCACTGAACTCATTTTAAATTCTCATCAGCATACAAAATGAAGTAAGCAATAAAATATTATGGTAACCAAGAATCATTTCAGCCCAACCACTTCCATAGATGTTTCTAATCATGTGTTAACTCTTCACTGGAATCTTTGTGGAATAACAGTGCTTTTTGTCTGGAAATGACCTCATCTGGGAGTTTTGGCTATTCCAGATTGAGGAAGCTATAACTGAGAAATATTGCTTCCAAGCTCTCTTCCCTTTCACATGCCAGAGAGAGAATTTGTAACATGACCTCTCAGTTTAAAGCTATTAGATGAGTAGAGTCTATCTGGAACATGTAGTCCTAAAGGTAACAAGAATGCAAACCATAATAGCCAAAGAGGCAATAATAAGCACCTTGAATTATATCCAGAAGTGTATTGGCAATTGATATAGTTTTTAGGAAATATCATGTTTTTCTACTGGGCTGGTTCTCTTCTAGTTAACCTGCAGGCTGCTAAATGCTGGGTCAACTTTGGCTTCTAAACCACCTTCAAGAGCATATAGAGTGAATTGCAATAATTTAAGCAAGAGATAAATATATGAGTTACTGTTTCTAGCATGCTGATCCAGGAAAGGCTATAATGGATACAGCACTTAAAGCTGAGCAAAGGCTCACTGGCTGATACTTCCACCTGTTGATTTAACAGAGACTTGGACATTTTATGGCCCTGGGCCACACCTGGTCCTTTTTTTGTCCCTGTCTGGCCCATGTCAGGTCAATGGGAAATTGGAAATCAAATGTAAATAAGTACTCTGCAGGGGGCAGTAGAAGAAGCTAGTTGGTTCCTTTAGTCGGCTAGTGGCTGAGGATGGATAAGGAGAGAAAGCATTTTTCTGAACCTACGCAGCACTCACCCCTCACCTGGAGCTGCCTGAGGCATTGAGATGGTGGAGTTTGAGGGCATTAAATCAGGTTGCATTGGTGCGGCCCTCCACAAGAGCCCCAGTTTCTCATGTGACCCTCCCCTTGGGAAAATCAGTTGGCTGCCCCTGATCAAACAGAAGCTGCAATTTCCAGGAAGACCTCCAGATTGTATACCAGCTCCTTCAAAGGCAGACAAGCCCATCCATAGCTAAAGAAACTGTTTTGTGCCATATTAATATCTGCAATAATTCCCCTCAGCGGCCATTTATATGCATTCTGCATTTTTATTGTTTAATATTTTTATGATGAACCCTGCCTAGAGTCACTGATTGAGATGGGTGGTTGTAGAAATTAAATAAAGAATGAGCCATCTTAGAAACAGTAGTCTGTTCCATCCTGTTTCTCATAGTCCCCAGTCAGTAGTCAATTGCACATAACATCTACTGTTACATCAGTGGCTGAGATGTAAAGCTTGCTGATGATACAACATGCGCAAATCGGCAGATGACCTTTAGCTTTCTTGTATTGTCCATATTAAAAAGAATTGGGGAGTGACCAAGACGTGTGGCACCCCATATTGCACATCCAAGATTTGAAGCTCCCTTGCTGAAACCAGCTGGGATAACAGAATAACAGAGTTGGAAGGGACCTTAGAGGTCTTCTGGTAGGACCTGCTGCTTAAGCAGGAGACACAGAGGTGGTATTCAGAACTGGTTCTGACCAGTTCTGGAGAACCAGTAGCAGAAATTTTGAGTAGTTTGGAGAACCGGCAAATACCACCTCTGACCGGCCCCGCCCCCATCTATTCTCTGCCTCCCAGGTTTCAGCTGATCGTCTGGGTCTTCTTTGGTTGCCCTGCCCAAGAGAACAGAGCTGGAAAGCAGCTTAGTGAGGTGGGGAGGAAATGGGATTTTGCAGTAACCTTCCCTCAGGAGTGGGGTGGGAATGGAGATTTTCCAGTATCCTTCCCCTGCCACGCCCACCAAGCCATGCCTACCAAGCCACATCACATCCATCAAGCCATGCCCAAAGAACTAGTAGTAAAAAAAAATTGAATCCCACAATTTTGTGAGGAGACACTATACCATTTCAGACAAATGGCTCTCTATTTAGGAAGGAATACAAGCACTGCAGCACATTGCCTTTCAGGCAATCCCCAAAATTACCATGTTTGGTGGTACTGAACATCATTAAGATCTGAAGCAGGACACGGAAGGATGCCCTCCTACATATAGATCCAATTGTATCCATAAAAGTACCAATACTTGCTATCCTGCCCCCTATTCAAAAACCATTTTTTGAAAAGGAAAGTCAATAACCAAAATAATTAAGTGGTAGAATGGTGTCTTAAAGAAGGGATGCAACTGTGTCTCTTTCAGAGATTACAGCATATTTTCCTTCCTCAAAGAGGCATTCACTTTCTCCACACACCTAGTTATCTTCTCTGGCAACTCAAATTCACCAGCTGTGGCAAGGATCCAACTTATATGTGTAGGAGCTCAACTCAGAGAAACTCTGTCAATTTTTCCAGAGTTCACAGGTTGAATAAACCCCAGAACACTGGATCACTGTGTGGGAGAGTAACTGATAAGATGAATATGAAGTGTTCGCAAGCAAGAGATGAGACCAGGGCCATCTGACAGTTATCAGCTGCCTTCAGAGTCAGACATCAGTGAAGGCAGAAGAACAGCTGGAGCCTGTTCTCAGTGTGTGCATGTGCAGAGCTGCCAGAAGAAGGGAACAGCTAAGGAACAAGGGTCAACTTGGAAGTTAAGCCACAGTTGGATGGTGAATGGCCCCTCTCATAGAGGAGCAAAAGGGAATGGGGTTTTGCAGGAGACAATTCATTTGGGTGAAGTTCTATTCCTGCATTCTTGCCAAGTATTGTCTGTTACAGTGTGGCATTTGAAAGATATCGGCCTGGCAACTCTCCAAGCCTGATAAAGGTCTGTAATCTTGAAATATCTTGAAAGACTGTTGGCTGGGATTTTGCTGGATAGGAATTTACTTTAAACCAAATAAAAGGGGTTTATCGGGACAAGGAATCGGCATTGTGCTTTTGGGGAAGCCTAGGTCAGAACACCATCCAAAGAAACCACAATCATACAACCTTCCAGTTGTGTGAACTTCAGTTTCCAAAATTTTCAGCAAGGCTAACTGAGGAGTTCTTGGAGCTGATCAGTTAGAGAAGACTATAGTAGCATTATATGTGAACGCAACCAGTGCATAGTGACCCTACATTTCATGGAGACATCCCCATGGCTGCTTTTTTGGTACAATTTTCAACAGTAAACCGAAGTGAAAACTGTTGTCTTTTTGGTATATTCATAGAAACTATGAATTAAGTTTTATTTCTTCCAATAACCAAGTTCTCAGGGCAAATTACAAAGACGGATATTTCTGTTCAGTTTTGTTTCCTACACATTTTTGGCCTATGTAGTTGGATTGCTTGATTGAATTGTCACCTTTGGCACCTTATGTTGCTATTTCCTTGTAGCAGAGATGCCAAAACTGAATCATTGACCATGTATGCATCATTTTTGGAAAAGCTTAGGGTTATCTCAAGCATATCCAGGTACAGGTGATAAAACATTTTTTTAAAAACATCAAACTTTCAGTGTAGTAAACTATATCCAATTATAGAGACTAATGGATTAATGGGAATAAGTGTTCATAGCTTACTTTGATCAGAATTATATTAGAATTAAATAGTGACTCGGTCAGCGTTTCTCAATTTTAATAACTTTAAAATCAGAGGATCTTAACTCCCAGAAATCCCCAGCCCTGAACTAGTGGTGGTTTTTTAAAAAAATTCTAAAGTGTCCAAGTTTTGTTTCTCTCTATATTTAAGCTTTTCATCGATATAACATTTATTCCAGTAATTTAAACATTATGAATATTAATAAGTAATGGTTATCAAGTAATATAGATATGTTCAGCACTGATCTAAAGTGGAACTCAGTTTGAAATTCTGACTTAAGTGGAATTTGGCAGAACTCCAATGAGTTAAATAAGAATTTGACTTTGGGTGTTTTATTATCATGTGTAGTTCTCCACATCTTACTTTTTGCAGGGGATTAAGATTTGATTTGAATGTGCTATTAGATTTGAATGTGCTATTAGATTTGAAAATGATGCATTTGTTTCTTAATTTTGTTTGCCCATAAAGTTCATTCAGAAAAAAGGCTGGACAAATCATTTCTCAACTCAATTTATTTTACTATTTCACAGTTAAATGTGAAAATAGTGGCATGATTTGGAGAAGTATAATAGATGAATTGATATGATATGGCCGATATTGTTGCATATTTTTGAAACTTGTGAGATGTCATGTTTTTTCTGTTATACTTTGTTGAATGTTTACCATTTGTTTTTCTCATTGCTATAGCCATAATGTTGAAATGTCATTTACGAGAGAGAGAAAGAGAGAGAGAGAGAGAGAGAGAGAGGGTTTTGGTCTCCTTCACCAGACAAGGGACCAAGAACCACATAAAGCTGTTCCTATTTCCCAGCAAGAGCATCATCTTACAGTAGTAGTACATATCTACTACCACCTGGTCCTTCTCTCTCATCTCTAGACATTATAATCCCCTCTCTCCAAACATCTATAAAAATGTTAACAACTAAAAATTAGGGCTTGTATTTGCTTCTTTCTTCTTTTGGGTCACTTTATTTTATTTATTTATTTTATTTTATAACCTTCTATTTAGAATATAAGTTTCAGAGCAAGGACTATCTGGCTTTCTGCTAACTGGTCCTGGAAGATATAAAATATGTTAAAAAAAATACCAGAACAAAGAATTTCCAAGGGACTGATAGGTGCTGGTATTGTAATAAGATCCTTCACTAATACTTGCTTTGGGATATCTTTAAGCATTTCTTTTTCTTCAGAGCTCTGTTCCCTGATCAGAAACAATAAGCTAAAAAACTACAGGAAATATAAACACGCACGTAAGATTACTAACTGCTGTATGAATTAACAGTAGCCCATTCCGTGTTGTGAAGCAGGTAAATGGGTCAATCTCTTTCCATAGATTCTGTTCTATATAAAAAGGATATTATTACTAAATTCATGTCTTTCTGCAGGGTGATAGTGGTTCCTTTTTCTCAACAAAAAGGAAGAACTAGATTTTTCACCCTGTATATTGTACTGGAGAACCTGTTTGTAATTAGTTATTGAAGCAGGAATTGTAACTACTTGCAAGAATTATAACCAGGGGTGGGATTCTACAGGTTCGCACCTATTCACTAGAATCGGTTGTTAACATTCTAAGCAGTTCGGAGAACCGGTTGTTAGAAGAAATTACTGGCCTAATCCCATAAGGAAGGCAGGAAGGAAACATTCTGGTGTTGTTTACAGAAACTGCCTCTCCGTTAACCCTTATTACATTCTTGGCAGGATTAGACTTCCTGTCTCTGGAACTTGTCTGAAATTTTTTCTCCCTCCTTTGTTAGTACTTTGCTTGTGTGGAGTGACCATTCAAAGTTACAATGGCACTGAAAAAAGTGACTTATGACCATTTTTCACACTTACGACTATTGAAGCATCCTCACAGTCAAGAGAGGCCAGGCAAGGAGATGCGTGCCTTGATGTGAGTGATGTTGAGTTGGCCACGCCCAGCCAGTCACATGACCACCAAGCCACACCCACCAACTAAGCCATGCCCGCAGAGCCGGTTGTTAAAAAAATTGAAACCCACCCCTGATTATAACCAATGATCTAGTGACATGGAAAGTTTTAAAAAAGAAACTCTTCTCTCTCTCTGTCCCCACCTCTCCTCTCCATCATAGTATTAACTGGAAAAATACATGTGTGAAATCTTCCTGAACACCTGTTCTCCCTCTTTCTGAAAACAAAACCTACCAGGTAAGTGCTCCAAAAACTCACCTAGAAGTAGTTAACCAATGGCTTCTTCAAACTGAGAGCCTCTCTAACCATTCTAATTACAGGTAAGTGTTCCTTCTTCTAACAAGTCCTGTGCTGCTATTCAATAAGCTCCTTTCTAAATAGAACTATCTTTTATGCCAAGCAAGCTCAGAGTGCACCAAGGACCCCTCATTTCAACTCTAAGCTACAAATATTCTCCTTTATTGGCATTAATACAACATTTAGAAGAATGAATCATTATCCATCAACGATCTAGATCATTGAAGGTAGAGTTGTGCAGAAATGTCTATATTAACAATTCCAAGGTCTTGCAGGGTTCAGAAATTCAACTAAACTGTCTTTGACTAGTGGTTACTTGAAAGTTTCAAGTAGGTGGGGGATGTCTGACCACTGCTTAGCCTCTACTACTAGGAGGAAATTCTTCCTAATATTAATCTTGAATCTGCTTCCTTTAAATTTCAGCCCATTGATCGTGATTCTGCTGCTGAAGTCAATAGATAGCTGTCCACCCACTCTTGCCCTTGGCAGCCTTTTAAATATTGTTATGTACATGTATTCATGTCTATTCATAATAAATGGAACTACTTCGAAATGGAGGGAAACATGCAGTGGGGTAACTCAATGTCTTCATACATGATTTTGATGAGGCGATAGAAGGGGAGCTCATCAAATTTGTAGATGGCACTAAGCTGTGGGAGAATAGTCACGGCTTTAAATAATAGGCAAGATCCTGGAAGCTTGTGACAGAGTTAAACACTAGGCCCTATCCAATGAAATGCGGTGAGAAAAGTAAGGGCTTAAAAATAGGCAAACCTCCCCTCCCACCCTGCACAAGTATAGAATAGGTAATACCTGATTCAACATCAGTAACTATGAGAGGGATCTAGATGTCCTAGTGGACAACCACTTAAGTATGAGTCAGCAATCTACTGCAGCTGCAGCTGCCAAAAAAACCCAGCCAACAAAGTTCTAGGCTGCATCAACAGAGGGATAGTATCAAGTTCATGTGAAGTGTTAGTTCTACATTATATTGCACTGGTAACACCACACTTGGAATACTGCATCCAGTTCTGGTCACCAAGATTTAAAAAATGTTGAGATTCTAGAAAGAGTGCAGAGAAGAGCAATAAAGATAAATAGGGAACTGGAGGCTAAACTGTACAATGAGTGGTTAAAGAAATTAGTTATGTCTAGTCTAACAAAGAGAAGGACTAGAAGGGACATGATAGCACTCTTACAATATCTGAAGGGATGTCAGAGGAGATGGGGTTGAATTATTCTTCAAAGCACTTGAGGGCAGGACAAGAAGTAGCAGATGGAAGATTATCAAAGACAGATCCAACATAGAATTAAGGAGAATTTTTTTGACCATGAGAACAATTAATCAATGGAACAGCTTGCTTCCAGAGATTGTGGGTGCTCCATCATTGGAGGTCTTTAAGAAGAGGTTGGACAGCCATTTGTCCAGAATGGCATAGATCTCCTACTTGAGCAGAAGATCTGTAAGGTCTCTTCCAACTCTGTTATTCTATGTTCTAGATTCTAAGTTCTAACTCCTTTAGCAATTCTTTGTAGAGTTTGGTTTCCCAGTACTGTTTTATCACCTTGGTAACTTTCTTCTGAATCTACTTTAATTTATTTAAGCCTATTTTAAACTACAGTATAAGAATTGGATGCTGGTAAAGTACTTCAAATGCAGCCTAGGAAATGTTTATAAAATAGCAACCAATGTCCTTCAGGTGAGGTGCAAGACTATTGCTTCATACAGAAATTAAAAACCATGATCAAGATGGCTTTTAAGAATGTGAAGACAACTGTTCTATCTGGATATACCATCACCCACCGGCCTCTATGATAACTAGCTGATTAACTTACAAAAACTTGTAGACCTTTCAGCTATGCCAACCTATCTTGCAAGAGTGATCAAATCAGTTTTTTTCTGAGATACTTTGTTAGTGGGGGGGGGAGTATATAACAACAATCTGCTATATATCTTCACCCAAATTGCACAAAACATCTAGAAAACATCACTATGGAAATTCTCTAAATCCTTTACTGTATAACCTAATAGTTTTCAGTTCATGTAACTCTGCTTTTTTTCCCCTGTAGAATACTATGTAGTCTCATTTTGCAAAGTTCATCTGAATGATAAAATTAATGTGGGTGGTTACTAAAGTATGATCCTTTGAAAACAAGGGTGCTGTGCTTTTTGGAAATAAAAAAAATCTATGAAGTGTGGGGTCTGCATTATAGCACTCCATGTCACGTCTGTAGTTGGATGGTGACTACGTTTATTTTCAGCAGTCCCCTGGAAAATCTATGTTTACATGGAGCAAATGGTTTGAATTCAGTTCCATTAGTTAATATATCTGTTTTGCCTCTTCAAGAAATGCATAGCTTACCCATAGTCATGCTTCGGCAATCTGGTATATGGGAAATAGTCCAGAGCCTTGATTACATTGGCCATAAATTCAAAGCTCTTTGGGACAGGCATTATTATTTGCAGAATGTTAATATTCTTTTAGTAGGTTGATCTTTAAATACTGCTTTTATAAGGATTTCAATCAATAATACTGACTTTTTATTATTGGCCGACATTTCTTTTCTGACTCACTTCAGACCAATAAAATGCAATTAGCTCTGTGTGTAGTTTTATATACTTAGAACATGTATACAAAAAAGAAATCTTTTTTTTTTTGTTTCAGAATAGATTGCTACCTGTGATTTTATCAGAAGCCTTAAAGGCTTTTCATACCACCTGCTCAGCTTTCTTTAACCAGGAACGCTTGTAGCTTTCTTATATTTTGAATTAGTTTTAACAATCTCAATGATTTGTGCATCTCACTCCTGGCTATGAAACTGAAAGGGTTATTGTTGAGCTGCTTTGGCTTTTGCTCACAAACGTATGTGCTGGGCTGTGATCACTATCTCTGTCTCTGTGAAGGTGTTAGAGGTGTACAGCGACCAAGGAAGGTGTGTGCTGTAAGGAAGAGTCTATTTATTTATGTTATTTATTTGATTTGTCAATCACTTACAAGATAATAGATATAAGTATAAACATGAGTAAGAATACAGAAAATAGTTACGAATAAATGGGGACAATAAGACAGGGACGATAGGTACGATGGTGCACTTATGCACGCCTTGCCCTAACCCTAATAACTTTACTAATGGTTCTCTTTTTTTAATGGGTAGTCTTGGAAAGGTCATGCACAATGACAAAAGTCATGCACAGAGCCAGGAAGCATGGGCTTTAGCATTCTTATTTAACTTGAACCACCTTTGCCTGTGCAGCTGGCTGGAGGAACTAGTTTTGTCAGATGGTTAAACCCAGGGGTGGATTCTACCAGTTTGGACTGGTTCGGGTGAACCGGTAGTTCCAGTGATCATTTGGCCCCAACCAACCACTTACCCCTGCTCTTTCCTATGCTTTATTTCCTTGTTTTGGAGCACAGCTAATTCATGTGGGAGAGTGGTTTTGCCGCACCTCAACCTCAACTTTGCTCACCGGGGTTGCAGTAGAATGTAAGTATTATGTCTAAAAATGGGTTTTTTAAAATGGTGTGAATGTGCGCCAAACCGGTTGTATCTCCGGTTGAATTGCATCACTGGTTAAACCATGTTCTTCAAGGAGGTTTCCCAAAGTTGGACATTGATGTTGGACATTGACTCTCTTCTTATCTCTCTTCTTATACAATCTAAATATATTTTATTGAATATTTAGTTCTGGGTTTTTCCCCAAGGTTTTGATTAAACACAGCAAAAAAATCCAACAACTTATGATCCATAAAAATCACACAGCACAGACAAAGATCTTGTTGATCCTACTACATTGCTAGAATGATAGGATACTTTTTAGTAGAAGAAATTTCTTATTGTAGGCCTAAATTTGTTCTCAATGAACTGTTTACAAGACATGCTTCCAAAATATTATTTTAACATGACTCATTTTTGACAATTGAGATGAGGTGAATTCTTTCTCATACTAAGTTATGATCTGGAAGACTACCTTTTCATATCTCAGGAAAGTTCTTTTTCCAGATAAACTACACATCTGTATTATGATATTACCCAAGACGTTGGGAGCTTCTTATGGAAAAGCAGGTTTTAATATAGGTTATAATACCCTTTCTTCTTATCAAATAATGCAATTGCCCTTAGAAAGCATGATTACTACTTGACGTTCAATAGCAATTGTTGACATTATGTAAATGTGCATACATGCACACTCAGAGACACATTCTGAAGTGTAAATAGAGAATGCCCTCTAAGTCTAAAATTATTCAAAGCTTTTTTCTCTTTTATCAATGGCTGAAAATAACCAACGATGGCTTACAATCACGAGCAGATTGATTTTTTTAAAGAAAGAAAAGAATGACGCACAACAGGGAAATCAACTCTGGAACTGTTGTTGAGTTCATAATCCAGACTAAGTTACCGAGTGCTGATAAGTAAAGGAAGTTCAACCAGACAGTTTAATCCTCCAATTTCCTGTCCTCTAATCAGCCACTGCCTCTAAATTAGAAACATTCCTAACAATATTCAGGACAGGTAAAGGAAGAGGACAGAAATGAAACAGAGGCAGAGATATCTAGAAATATAAGTGGATGGTACAAGGAAAGAACAAGATGTTTACTGGGAGAAAAACATATATTGTGTAATAGTTAACATGCATAGTATAAGAGTGAAAAAGTAGTTTTTCACTGTTATACTATGTTATACTCCACAGGGTGGAGTATTAATGTTCCTAAAATATGAGACAGAATGGGCTACAAATGTTGAACACTTTTGGAAGAGTTCAGCAATTTATGTTGCCCTGACTGCAAAACAAAATGTCTTTGATAAATATTGTGAGGCAGGCAGATGAACTATTCAATGAGAAGTTGATCATATTCTCTGCCCCAATATGATATTGAATATATTTCCTTCAAAAGACACATTTAGTCAGTAAAGTGCAATCTGTCAAAGTTTTCTGAAGTTGTAAGCTCTGGTCAATAATGGCATTCTTTTATATGAGATTGTGAAATTTATCATCTACAGTTCATGTTAGTGATTTATGTCTGTAGAATGCATGCATTTTTAAATCAGTAGTTATGCATTAAGTTGCATTACAGGCCATCCTGACAATTTTAGTAACTTCCAGTGACAACAAAGAATAAATATGAGTTGCAACCAAAATGACATTCAGGAATTAAGGGGAAGAAATTAAATGCCTGATGTTATACACAGTGCTAGTAATTGCTTCCAGGATTAAAATTATTAGTAATTAGGAAAGAACGCAGTATTATATTCCCAGTTTTAATTTAATATTGGTGGAATTCTGTTGGCAGCTTTGTTCCCTAAATTACTGTTACATGCTGAACAGCCACAGATAAAAGCATCTTGTAGGTTGAGTGAAAAGATTTCTAGGCTATAGAGTTTGCCACTCCAAAGAATTATTTTTAATAGCTAATCATCTGTAGGCATATATGTGAAGAACTTATTTCAAAATAGTTCTTTATTAATGACATTAACATAAATGCAACAAATAGTTTCATTATTTTCAAGCACGACAGTCAGATGCAGGCTGTAAAAAAGTAGTACACCAATCAAACATCTGAACATTCTCAGCATCTAAATCCAAAATAATGTTGTTTCCAAATTATTAATATTTTCATCACCTACATAATAAGTATGAGTGAAACAGAACTTGAGAAGGATATCAGAAATGGTACGTGCACCCTGATTCATAACTTTTGGAAACTTATTTTAATGTAATAAATACCTGTTAGATTTTGTATTTTTCCCTCTTAAACAGAAAAAAAAAGCTTGATTTAGCTTTGTCATCTTTGAAGCACCAATTCATTTTCAGAAATTTTTAAATTAAAGATGTCATATGAGTGTTAGCCTAAATTAATACCTGTTTCACAAATGCCATGATTAAAGCATGAGGTAGACAAGGTTAGATTTCAAAAGATTTCTTGCAAATCATTACAACAAATGTAATTACTGTTAAATATACACATGTACTGAGTCTTGCTTACAGTACTAGGAAATGTCTGATGATACTGAACATATTTACTTGGTAGTACAGTCTCTGGAAATATTACAAATACCTTCAGATTGTAGTTGCCTTAGATTATTTTTTTACTCCAAAGAAGAAATTAAACATCTTGACCAGTTTCTAATGGTGTTGAAGATGTGATGAGAAAGCGGGATCACAAAGTTTAAACAATTATTTTTTAAAAAACATACACACAGAGAGAAGTCCAAGCACTGAAGAACGTTTCAATTTGAGCTGATATCCAACCAAACAACTATCTAACTACAAACACGCTGGTGACTGTATGAAATCATGCCATGAAAAGGGGGAGAGAGAGAGAGAGAGACTAAGTTCCAGCCTAGGAGATTACTATGCCCACCCTTACAAAACAGCCATTTCTTTCATTATAATAGGTCTTTTCATCAAAATGACACAGAATCTTTAAAATTTGGACAGCATACTCTCCTACAGTAGAGACGGCAGCCACTTCAAACCGATTCTGAACCTGTTCCCTGAAATAAAACAAACTCGCTCCATTGACATACATAAATTGTTTACGACTCATTAAAAAGCAAAATTGCATATCACGCGGCTGGCAGCTGGGTCCATGCGGGTGGAAAGGGGGCATTCACTCATCTCTTTGTATGCTGGCAGTACCAAACTGAAGTTTAGCAGTAGGCAGTAGCTGAGATTGTTTTGTGCAGCCAGACGATGCATGAGGTAACTTTCAAAGCTTCCTTTTTTGTCTTTGTATGTTAAAATGCACTGTGTAGCAGAGTTTTGATTAAAAGAAGTTAACAGATGCGTTGAGATTTAAGCGGGGGAATATGCTTGATATTATAGTAGAGGCATTAAAATTGCTTACTTTTGTATCAATAATTGAATCCCGGTCTGAAAACGGACCTGCCTATTATACAAAAACTTGCATAGCTGGAGAGTTTGTATAAAAGGAAAACCATAACAATTTTCCTTTTTTAAATTAGTATGTTAATTTTTAACTATGTGATTTTTTTTTTTTTAAATCTTTTAAGGAATAAAATTAGGTGGTATGCTAAAAGTTTAAGAACTTTCCGTATGGTTTTATCTAAACAGTCTGTCTAGAAATAAAACTTGTTTATTTTCTTGTCAAGTGCTTTGCTTAATGTTTCCAGCCTTTTATTTTGTACGTATTATACTTAAAATGATAAAAAATAAGTATCATCAGTGAGGTATAACACAGTCCTTGGCATGCTTTTAAAAGAGAGGCAATCTTTTAAGATACAATATTGGGAGAATTTTAAGTAGCACCAGCTTATCAGAAGAATAAGGCAACAAATATATATATTGACATCTTTAAAATCAAAGTGTGCTGTCATGTGCATATATCAAAGCAGTGCATTTTATGACTGTTCAACAGTCACATTTCAGAATTTATCAAGCTAAACAGTCAAATTAAAAGTCAGACAATTTCAGAGCATCCAAGAACATCCTTTCTGCATTTTCTCTTGGCAGAAAATCTAATTGGAAAATTAGTAGTTTGATTAAAGTAGTAAGACTTCCCCTCCTTTAATTAACCTACATCGGCATGTAACATATACCTGGAAACTGCCAGTTAAACTTTTTCAAACGAGTGAAAGTTAAAACA
This sequence comes from Bungarus multicinctus, assembly GCA_023653725.1. NCBI lineage: Eukaryota > Metazoa > Chordata > Lepidosauria > Squamata > Elapidae > Bungarus > Bungarus multicinctus. The sequence goes on from CM042842.1 coordinate 65,390,734, forward strand.
AATATAACTCCCCAAACAACTTTTGATGCAAGCAACCAATTCCGCCAAACTGAACAATGAAATCCTTCCGTAGTTCACTTTTTCACGTCTTCCAAATCGGCAGGAGTCCTAAACTTCTGAGAGTGACAACAAAATTGATCTGGTAGAGAAGTTTCTCATGTGTGTGTGGGTGCATGCATGGATATATGTAAGATTTTATGTTGCCACTTACTTGATTCAGTATATCAAACAATACAATGCCACAGTCCATTTCATTGTAATTCCACTCATCAGTCCTTCTTTAAAACAAAACCAGCAACAAACCGTGATATCTATGTGAACTGAATGGAAGAGGCTCATAGTCCAGTTAGCAGCACACAAAATATGCATTTTCTGGTAGCAAAAATGCTTCTCTCCACAAAATAATAATAATTATAAGAACCAAAATACCTTTTTACCTTAAGAATTAAAATTACAGAAAACTTTAAAAAAAAAGCTTTTGAAAAAGGAAAAAGAAAAGAACCAAGCTAACAAATTAATCCTTAACGGACAGCACGCTAACGAGGGCAGTAATGATTTGAGGGCTCCCTTCAACACAACGGGGTTTGCATCTTCTGCTACAATGAGCTATTGTGCATCCTCTTAAGTCACTGTATCTCTGCTAGACTCAAGATGTCAAAGGTTGTCTGGCCCGAGTGACCATGACATGTGAGTTAACTCATTCTGAGAGTGCCTTTGGATACTTTAATAAAACTTTTAATTGCATCTGAAAGAAATTCAAGTGGGGTCTATACAACATCCACCTTCTGAACCTAACTGGACAGGAACCTCTTCGATCATTAACAAATAAAAGGAAACATCAGACCAGCTCCTTCTATGAGATAACATCCATGCCATCAAATGTCCCATGCCATTAAAAAATGCCAACAGAGCTTTTCGTCCCTAAAATTGGGATGGCCTGCAATAGCTTCAATTTTTGTCAACAAGTATAAAATATACACACTCTATTTATACTTCTACCCATGCAACCACATGTTCACAGGCAGAGATAGAACAAGAATCTGCAACGCCAAAGTTCAACAAAGCATAACAGTTCAATTGGAGAAAAAGTGACTATTTGAATACGAAAACTTTGTCAAGCTACCTATCCAGCTAGGTTCAGCAAGAAAAGTGCAGGGAAACCAGCCTGAGTGGGGAAAAGCTGCCACTGTCTTCAAATGAACGGTCTCTTGTTACAGAGGGGGAAAAACACACAAGTGGGACAAATGGAAGGCTGCTCCAGTGAAGAGTGTGAAAAAAAAAATCAAATGTTAATTTGATAAATGTGAGGTCTGGGACATTTTGTCAAAGAGGGAGGGAAAGTAGGAAAAAAGAAGGAGGGGGAAAAAAAGGCAGCCGCGCTGCCAACTCACCATCCACCAAGTTCTGGCCGAGATGTCATAGCAGAGCTGCCATTTGATGGATCCGTCGGAGGTTTTCCCTGCCATTATGCTGTCAGCAAGCTTCATCTGATGCTAACTCACGGGAGATAAGACACCTAATTGAGAAAACACTTGCACTGGCATGTTGGGCAACATGTAGCCCGGTCCATACCATATGGAATCATGGGTAAAAAAAAATCTCCTTGACAGTGAACCAATCTCTCACAGACCCAGTGGCAAGGTGAAATGGGGATGAAAAGTCATCTGCTTCTAGCCTTGCTGTCTTCTCCTCTCTCTCTCTCTCTCTCTATCTCCCCCTCCCTCTTTTCTCTCTCTCTCTCTTTCTTTTAAAGTAAGAAGCCACCACTTAACATCAAAGAGAGGAGGGTAAAATTAGAGTTTCATCACTCAGATGATTTTGGTTTACAAAGTTTTTCCTTTCGTTTCTTTTTCCTCCCCCCCCCCCCCCTTTAAAAAAATGGAACAGAGACTTAGTCCGACAAAAGCAGGTAGTGGACTGCAGAGAGAGATTGCCACAGGCTATTAGCCTAAAATTTCTGCTTGACAGATGGAACTGCTTAGAGACTATCATGCAATGTTTTGGACGTATGCTTTTTTTTTCCTCCTTTCAAAAAAAAAAAAAAAGAATTTCAAGACTGATTCTGTATCTGTTTATCACAGCTACTTTTCCCATGAATGTGCAGGAGGAAGACGGGGACTAGAATGAAGGTTTCAATTTAATTTAATTTAATTTAATTTAACTTAATTTAATTTTTTTTGGCATTATGTACAATTTGGTAGGTAATCGTTTTAAGAAATAAAGAGGAGAATGCAGATCTGAATAACTGAGGATTGTTATTTCTTCTTAGTAATTAAAAAGGTTTTATCTTCCATAATATTAAAATATTAAAAATGTCTCGTGTAAAAAATCATCATCATCTTCTTCTTCTTCTTCTTCTTCTTCTTCTTCTTCTTCTTCTTCTTCTTCTTCTTCTTCTTCTTCTTCTTCTTCTTCTTCTTCTTCTTCTTCTTCTTCTTCTTCTTCTTCTTCTTCTCATGATTTGAATATCCAAATGCCAAATGATATATACTTTAAAATATAATCACATAATAAATAGCATGCTACAGATCCTAATTTCTATGAAATCAAATATTTTTTGCAGTAAAGGAAATCATATTTATATCATTTGTTTACTGAAGATGACAAAGTTTGTCACTTTTATTTGTAGGATGTTCTATAAAGATGCCTTACCTGTACTAATAAATTATATAATCCAATTCCTAAATATTAAAGGAAGTTGTGCAGTCTTAGCAACAACAAATCAAAGGATAATTCCTATGGAATCCCTGGAATGCCAAGGAAAGTGCCAACCATGTAATATGCATTCCTATATATTTTTAGCAGCCACTCAGTTTTATTCCATGTTTATTAGGAAGTGTATCACACAAGTTCAACATTGTTTACTTTGCAGGAAATATGCATAATTGTACAGTTTAATGCTATTGTCATAAAGTTGCATATATGAATGATCAACATACTTCTCCTTTTTAGTTGCACATTTCTCAAATATAGACAGACAGGTAGATGATATGAGGATACAATATAGAAGTAGAGACAGGAAAAGACTGAATGTCCAATATTGTACTCTTATTAACACAGGATTTCTCTTAATTATTTAATTAAAGGGAAATTGATTATCCTATTTTTAAGTGGCTTAATGTTTTGTTTTTATTGTTAAAAAAGGAAGGAAATGCTACCACTGTGATCTTGTGAGTAAAAATAAGTGTATATGTTTCCTTTCTAACAATGAATAATTGCAGAATTGTTAGTATGAAATACTATAGAAGGATTAAAAATTCAAATATTTTAGATTCTTCAAAACACGTTTACTTCTAACCATTGAATCACATAGCATTATCAGCTGCAATTAGTTTCTAACCAGCTCTTGTAGCTCTATGGGGCTAAAGAATTTCATTTTATTTTATTTTAAAGAAATTGATGCTTTTTAAAAATGACTTATTCCTTTTGATATAATCATAGGTAGACACAGTTAGCTTGCATGTATATACACATTTCTCTGTGTATAACACTGATTCATAAATATATTTGGTGTGTATATATTCTAAAATCACTAACGCAGGTGCCTGACATCTTATTATGCTTTGTATATTGAGTGTCAACTCCTTTTCAAAGGAATATCAAAATTGTAGTCAGAGCCAAAGAAGAAAATAAACATTAGAAAAAGATAAATATTGTCACAGTGAGCCTTCTGATTGATGGATTAAACTACCTCCTAGGTTCAATTCAGTTTGATTAAAGCTGTTCTTTCTTCCTTAGGCTACTTGATGATCTTCAAGGACTTCACAGAATTGTTAAAGTAAACAACAATCTTATTTAAACAATATCTGATCAGATATTTGTCCTTCTCTACAACTAGCTAGCAATTGGACTGGATTATTAACTCAATAACTGGACCTATGTTGTTTTCTATCTTTTATTAAAACGCAGCAGTCTATATGATTACTGCCTGAGGTTGACACAGGCTTATATGATCTTATATTGACTGATAACTGTTCTATTTATTGTCTTTATGTTGTTCATAACTCACAGATCTTTGGACCCAACACTGAAGCTACAAATTAACCACGAAAAGCACATAAAATACCCATGGTGACTGCTGGAGAACAAAATTCAGAATGAATATGAACTCTCTTCATTGTAAATGTACAGTAGTTAGAAGTGAAATAAAGAACCAATGCTGTTAAATAACTGTGTTTTCGATCCAGAACAATTAGGGTGCAGTTAACTTTGCCATTTTTCTCTATGATGTGGGTGGCAGTGAATCTATTCTTGTTGAGCCACGAGTCTTTTTCTAAGTGAGCTGTTACTAATAGCCTTGAAAGAAGATTAAATGCAACATGTTAAATATTACAATTATTGTGGAAAACAAAATTATTTGGTGAACATAATGGGGAGCAAATCAAGCATTTAACATGATCCAGGAAATGCTGCTCTAAACAATTGCATTTGTTTTATGCAATTTTTCCCCCTTTGATTACTGACAGATGCCGTTTTGGAAACAAACATCTAAACAGTTTTCCTTCAATCACAGAAAAGGGAAAAGGAAAATAATAAGTCCCACACATTAGAAAATGACTACATGTTTTGAATTTAACTCTTGTCAGTCACTGTTCTGCAAATATGACATGTCAATGGCCACTCTGCAAAATATTCCCATTAGAAACCTAACCACAAAAGGCATAGTACCTTTGTTCCTTTCCTTATATTTTTACATAGGGAAAAAAGGGTCAAAACTGAAATTCCATGCTTTATGGCTAATCGTAACCCTTTAAACAATGTGCTTTATTGTTAACCATCTGAACATCCATTGTATCCCTTCACATCCAGTGTATGATTGTGTCTTTTGGATTTATGTAGGATCAAGGCACTTGTAGCATGTCTTTTTACCTAGTTGGAGAGTAATAAATTAGCACACACTAGCCAAAATATTATTATCAATGCAATTTTCTTCTTGTATAGGTTAACCATCCATGGACAAGAATGGAGGAAAGATAGTGAATTGGTGTCACTCTATAAGAAGAGTAACAATGAACAATAATAAAACAATTAGATCCCATGGTTTGGTGATATGCAATCTGTTGGAGTTTAATAGCTACATTTAAAAAAATATATATGTGTTGAATATTTGATTTTAGGTTGTTAAAAGGAACCGATAGTAAGTATGGGGGCAAAAAAAGGAACCAATAGCATACATCTTTGTTTGTTTGTTTGTTTGTTTGTTTCCAACCAAAATTTCAAATTCTGTCTGGACAAATTCTGCTGGGTCTAGGAATCCCAAAAAAGCGGATTTATGTCAACAATTCTGAAAGAAGATTCATTATCTATCCTAGCTATAGATACTTAAGGTTGACTTTCTTGTTATAGAAGATTAGAGGAGAGTGTATTGCCTCTGTATTGTAAAAAAAAACAAAAATAAAACTTAAACACACTTTAGTTGCATTCTTAACCGGGAACAGAAATGTTACTAATGAAAAATAAGGCATTCGCTAGACACAATAGTGGTAGGGAATGTGCAATGCATTGAGATAATTCCTATCATATTAACAGTATAATTGTACAAGAGGTTTTATTGTTGTGAGACCCTCTCAGAATCTCATAAAGGTGACATGCAAATAAAATACAAACAATCCTATTAACAAGTTCTTAGATAATACCAAAAGCTTATTGACTAGTTCTGCACTCTTTTTTAAAAAAACTAACTATTGCTAACAAGTCTCTTCTTTGTCAATCATGAGGGCAAATCTTCCCCACCACTGGTGTTTAGAGTTTAGTATCTTGGTAATTAGTAATACGTGAGAACCAATGTGATGCAGTGTTTAGAAAGTTGGATTAGGAGCAGGAAAAATCATGTCCATACTCAGCTGTAAAAACTCATTAAATGACTTTTGCTCTCAGTGCATCTACCTCAGAGGATTGTGTATTGCCTTGTGTTCCTGGAGACAGGTAGAAAATAAATTATATCAAACAAATAGCATCTGCAACTGCACTTTCTCTCAGTAAAGAGATGGCATATAACCAACTAATTTAAAGAATACCTGAGGAAACTCCATGTATTAGCAAAGAAGCATTACTGGTGGAATCATTATTTTTAAGGATAATCCTACACATAGTTGTACTTTGTAAATTATTGCCTGCCTTTTATTTTTTTTTAGTGCGAGTTTCTAATATATTTTTTCAGTTTACAGGATTCTCATAATTCCCTAGAATGCAAAATTTGAGGTAGAAAACAGAAATCATTGTACTTTATCAAGGAATTTATGTTACTTCACTGTTGGAAGATGAGCGATTGGAAGATGAATGGAACATCTAAGAAGTAGGGTGACTGAAAGCAAACTGTTACCTATTGATTAGACTACTAAAAAAATTAATTGATGAAAATCAGGAGAATATTTCTTTGCCTGAGCAGTGAGCAACAAACAGTGTGTTACTGATAAGATTAAGAGAATAAAATTCAAAGATTACAGTTCCAAATGTAGACATACACATATATATATTTACTTTTTATATAAATTGAGCTACTTAGGGTTACACAGCATTTTCAGAAAAAAAAAAACCTGACTCATCTATTCAAACTGGATCCTTGAATTTCCTATGAAAGTTCTTCAGTACACTTTGAGTTTCTAAAAGGATAGAGAATGCTTATTATGGCCAAGATATACCTGACAGGAATACACATATTAATTGTCACAATGCTTTTAATTTTAATGTACTATATCTAGCTGTTGTCTGAGGTGTGATCTCTGTTCATCACTCAAGGAATTTGGTCTTTGACTCCAAAACTTTGTGGGGGTATTTTGTTGTGCAGTTTATCATCCCAGTGATGAAGCAAACTACACCTTAAAATATCCATTGGCCTACCTATAATTCTTTTCTGCTTCCATCCCCAACATTTCACTCTGATGGGCCTCAAAGATTGAATGAAATCCAAACATGTATCCTTCAAACCTAGGATCAGGGGGTGTCTACTAAGGTGGTCAAAACTGTGAGAATGATAACCATAACCAAATCACTTACTTATTACATGTATTAGACTATACAATATATGCAAAAAAAAGAGGCAGAATTTTAATCATGCAGGCTAGTCCACATATCCTCATTGACAGTCTTTGGACATCATTTTCTGAACATTTGTTAGGTGAACAAATATTCACAGATTTTTCAGAGAAATTGTATTTAATAAAATCCAAGTGTTTTATATGACTGAAAGTCTTTTTTTCTTAGTTATTTATCAAGCAATAAAATGGTATCAATCTTTGACCTAATTGTGATCTTATTTTATTCTGAATAATGCAGAATGTATAAAGAAATTCTGTAGAATTTCATTTATGAAGTAGGCCTCTAGACACAAAAGGAACATTATTGTGGTAAATAATGCATACCTTTGTAGCATCTTTTTACTTTGTTTTCATCACAGTTTTCAGCAAAAGCCTTTATAAAGGAAAATTGAAACAAATGCCCTTTTAAAATTCTTCACCCATTTTTGGGCAGAGAAATTGGGTGGACTTTTAAAAAAACAATTCTAGGAGGAAGAGAAATTCTCCAAAAATTTCCCAAGGGCAGAATTCCATCCCTTGCTCCCGAAAAAACAAAAACAATTCAGTTATAGATTTCCCTTTTGACATCTTCTCTTCTTGTATGATGTTAATTTTGGGCCATTGTAATATTTACAAACCAACCAACCAGATAAATAAAACAAACAGGTGGAGACCACTGGTGAGATTATTATGTGAGGATAAAGTAGGCATTCAAACAAATATCTAGGCCAAGTTTTTATTCAGTAATGAAAGAATGCTATTCCATCCATCCATGTTTCTCTGACATTCTCTTTTCTTTTGTAAAAAAAAACAAAACAGCAAATTCTCTTTCATCATTCATGCTGCATTATAACGAATTGGGAAAAACTCTGGTAAGTAATGTTCTTTTCCTAGGTCTATCATTTAAGGCTATTGATCTGGAGAGAAAACTACTGAGTTGTAAAATATCAAATAGAATGTGGACTTATCCCTGAATCTGGAACAAGTTATTCAAAGATATTTTGGGGGATTTCTCAATTGAATTGCATTTCTTACTACATCAAACTCACATCGTCATGGCAGTGTGGTGTGATGTATCAGGACTTTTTCCCCCTTTTACTAAACTGGGCGTGGGCATGGCCAGTGTGTGATGCATCCGGCCTGTGGGCCGGGAGTTTGACAGCCGTGTCTTTTATTTATGTATGTATGTATGTATGTATGTATGTATGTATGTATGTATGTATGTATGTATTTATTTATTTGGTCAAACAATTATTAGATAACAGGTATAAGTATAAACATGGTTATAAATACATGAAATGGATACGAATAAGAAAAAAGGAAACAATAGAACAGGGACGGTAGGCACATTTTGGTGCTCTTATGCATGACCCCTACAGACCTCTTAGGAAAGGGTGTGTTATTATGTGTGTTAAGTCTTTACATCTCAGCAATTACAATCATTTTCTGTACTTGTTGGTATGCCATATAAGGCTCTGTAATGGAAAGTAGGAATAACCTTGAGGAACAGAAGGAAAAGTTGCAATTAAGGCAATGGTCAGATAAAAGACCATTAGACAAAATCCTCAACTTTCATCCCATCGCTTAGTGACTGTTGAAAGTTACAATAGTCCAGGTGCCAAAGTTCCAAAGGGTGTTTTCCTCCTCCCCCCATTTACAGCCAATTGCAGCATCCTGGGGTCATGTGACTCATTTTACAATGTTTTTGCTGAAAACTTGCACGTACTTCTGGCTTTTGACAAAATTGGCCCATAGCCAGTTTGCTTAATGGCCATGGTGGTCACTTTATGACTACAACATTCGCCTAATGACCACCACAAGAAAAGGTCATAAAAGTGTGTTGGTCATGTGGATGGTCCATTTTACAACCATTATCAACTTATGACCTTGGGCTCCATTATGTTTGCAGATCAAAGACTACCTGTTAAGTTTGGGATAGAATGTGAATAAGCATCTTAGACATAACCTTCCCTAGCTCTCACAAAGATAAAGGAGGGGTTAAGTGCATTCAGGCATTCAATATTCTGTAGCAATATTAGGATTTGTAACTCTGGTGTCCTGGTCTGATCTGCTTTGAAGGTTAGGGTTAGGGTTAGGGTTAGGGTTAGGGTTAGGGTTAGAAATTGGAAAAACTAGCTGGGGAATAGTAAATTGAGAAGAAACAAAAGGGGATTATTCTTCTCAAACTACCGAAGAATGTGGTCATATCTTTGGTAAGGCTAATTCATGGGTATCAAACTCATTGCGTCATGTTGCCATCACATGGCACATTTCATGACATTTTCCCCCCTTGCAGAGCTGGGGTGGGCGTGGCCTGTATATGACACATTCTGCCCAGGGGCCACCAGTTTGACTCCTCTGAGCTAAACAATCTCTGTACTGAACACCAGCATCAGGAAATCTGAAGATCTAATTCCTTAATTTCAGTCCTAGAACTCTCTTCAACTAAACTGCTGAGAACATTTCTTGCCATTTTGAGGAAGAAAAGATATTGCAGATGCTATTATAAAGCTGTCATAGGGAAATACAAAGGGGGGGGGGTGGGAATAAATACAAAGAGGGGGAGGTGAGAATAAAAAAAATCCAATACCATGACTCAATCTTTGTCCCTATTCACAAAAGGATTTAGCTACAGTGTGCTGCATTTTAAGGCTTTATTGTTTTGTGCTCAGTTGATGGCATCAGAAATTGTAGGAATATTAAACACCTGTACTTCATCCATCCTCAGTAAAATAAATTAGTGACACTTTATAGAGAAAGTATATGTGACTGTGCGTTTACTGCATACCGTTAAGCATTGATTCCCAACTAGGATCTGTGGACTACTGGGAATATCTACAATACTAGATATGATCCCCAATGCAGGCATCAAATAATTTTGCTTTGCGTTATTGCAAAAGTTGCAGCATTGCAGGTGGGAACACTAGGCACTCATAAGATCTGACAGTTTTCCAAGATTTTGGCTATTTATTAAATTAGAATTCATTTTTCTTTGATGTGTGGATTGTGCATAAGGCAATTTCAGAGAGGCTCACATTTACCATTAAGTGACCACAGATGCTGCATTGCAGACTCCTGGCCTAGGTGATAATTCTCAAAAGCTTTACATTTAGCATAAAGGAAAAGAATGAGAACTGAGGGTGTAAGGCAAGGATCAGCCACTAAGGCCCCTTTATGACCAGTCAGTTCTGTCAGTTCTGAGAGCTGAAGTCCTCCACAGGTTGTAAAGGGCCTTAGCTGTTCACCCCTGGCGTAAAGGGGAAGTTTTAAAAGTTTTGGATTTGGATTTCTTTCTTTCCTCCAAATAATACTTTCTTGACTACTGATCTCGAGCTAGGTAGAAATTTCTGACAAACATCAAGTAGAAGGAAAGTTGGCCTGACCTCTGTAGTATCAGCAGCCAAGAATTCCTCGAGAAAAGTACTCCATTCCTCCATTCACAATAGAATTCCCTATGCTTCCAGGCTCAAAATTTTGGACTTGGACAATCTAGAACTATGCCACCTACAATCTGATTTAAACATAGTTCACAAAATTGTTTGCTATAACATCTTGCACTCTGTCAATGACTTCTTCAGCTTCAATCACAATAATACACGGGCAAACAACTGATACAAACTCAAGGTAAACCACTCCAAACTCAATTGCAGAAAATACGACTTCAGCAACAGAATGGTCAACACCTAGAATGCCCTACCCGACTCCATTGTTACAGTCTCAACGCCTCACAGCTTCAACCTCAAACTGTCTACCGTGGACCTCACCCCATTTCTAAGAGGTCCTTAAAGGGGGCGTGCATAAGTGCTCTAGCGTGCCTACCATCCCTGTCTTACTGTCCCCATTTATCTGTATTTACTTCCTTTATCTTGTACATGTTTGACAAACAAACAAACAAACAAACAAAGAAGAATGGAATTCAATAGCACTTCATACAACAGAGTGGCGAATTGGTGAATCAGTAGCAGAAATAACATTGATATACCTCCTAGTTAGCATTGACTATCAAGCTGTTTTTGGAAGCCCTGAGCATCATTGTTGCTCCAAACATACAAATTCAGCAATGGTCCCTATAAAAATTCCTTCTATATTTTTTAAAATAAATATAGAATATTAAGATTGAGGAGACCCAACAGAGTTAGCAAACAATCAAATGGAAACACACCTCTCCTCCTATACTTATTCCTTATATAAAAAGTTTAGAAGGAAATGGTGGAGTATTTACAAATATAAAACCCTCATTTGTCATCGTTTCGGAAAAATCTAACTTCAGAAAAGTCCACTCTGAAGGATCCCTGAAATATGGACTTTCCTGAATTACTACAAACAAACCGAGTTAAACTTAAAAATTTGGAATTTATCGAAATCCAATGAAAAACCCCATGTTTTCATTATTACTATATATATTTCATTAGAAATGGTTTTCCTATAAAAACAACAAAAGAGGGTAAATGATATCTAAGATACAGCATTATAGACAGCAATTGAAATCAGTATATTTTTGCTTTCGTTAAGTAATCTACAGTCACCTTCTGCATATTTTTCAGCTACAGGCATAAATTACAGCAGCCATTGCCCCAAACTAAACATCTCAACAAAGTTAGGCTTCTGAAGAACATGAGCCATTTGATGGTAGCAAGAAAGAAAATAACAGAAGGGTTTCAGATGTGGTTGCTTCTATACTGGCTATGTATGCTAGTCATAAACATTTATGTTCTGTTACTAGCTATTTAATGTTGAAAGGATATAGTTTGTTTTACCAAAAAAGCCACATTTTATTGCATTTCAATGTTTTTTGACACTGTGACTCATCCCTAGTTTTTATGACTGTGCTTGTTTTAGTTAAAACAAAAATGCCATAACAGATGGTGTAGTAGTGTACAATGAGGTGTTAAATGTACACTGCCAAAATCAAGATGGCCACTAGATGGTAACAAAGAGACACAGAAAACACCAGCTCTTCCCTCTTGTGTCTGGATTTTTGCAGACCAAATTAGAAGGCTTAGTAAAATAGCTTTAATCCTCTTTTCTTGTCCCTTGCTTTACAAGCAGCCCTTTCTTGATTCTTGGCACTTTAATTAGTTTCTTCCTCTTCACTTGGGTTGCCAGGTGTCAAGCTACATGTTACATTAGATCTAGCCAACTCTGAATATTTTTAATTACTGTAGCAAATTGGGGTTTTCAAAAAATTTCCATTACTTCTATAAACTGGCAGGGAACCCTGAATCAAAAGGGTTGGAGGATGGAAAGTGTGAAGTAGCAAACAGAACCTATAGGAATCTGATTTAGATCTTAAACCATCCTTTCTTGTTTCTCTTATAATTAAATACCCCTTTGTGTCTAGTATTGCTGGAAGAAGCAAACCTATGGAAGTAAGTATCCCAAAATCTGCTTTTGCCTTTATGTTGAAACAGGTGAACTTCAAAGAGAGAAGAATGCACAGCTCTTCATAGCATGGAAATGGAGAGTGAGTGAGAACTTGAATTCATCTATCTTGAAGCCAAGAAGTTTGTATTTCTTAGGGTGCTCTTTGTACGTACTCAACCCGCAATGTTATTACAAAGTGTAGATCACGCTCTCACTCCTTTTCTCTCTTGCCACATTGAAACATGCATATTGCTAAGCTACGGCTCTAGAAAAATATTTTCCCACATTCAATATGTCAATAAACCCAGGGAGGGTGAGGATGCCCTTCATTGTTTCCTCTCATAACATCCAACATAGGCACTGCCACCTACTGTGCTTTTATTGGAAACGCCTCTAAGCTGGGGAAAAAAACAGGAAAAGGTAAAGCAGCAGGTAACATCTATTTCCTAAGTTTGGCGTCATTCTTTGGCTATGGATGATCTGACAAAAGAAGTACAATTTTAATGGAAAAAAGGAAAAGCTAGACACAGGGATTGTTGCTTTTTCAACTCTTGTTCCTGCTCCTCTGCCTTTCATGGAATCACGGCACACAGACATTGAAAAGACATAGCATTTTATTTGTTTATTCATATTTATTACCTTTTAATTTCTGCTCTGGGATACATGCTTCCTGTTGGATTTCTTCTATCTTGATCCTTGTAAAATAATGCAAGAAATGCAGAAATAATTTTATGCATTCCTTGCCTAGCATGGATGCTTTGTCCTTCACAGGAAGATAACTGATTTATTTAGTATATTTTTAAAAAACATGTGTTTTATGAGAGATTGCTATGGCTGCTTATCTCAGTTTTCTTCAACTTATGCTCATGAATTCTGGGAGTTTAAATCCATGCATCTTAAAGTTGTTGAGGTTGAGAAACACTGGCTTATCTTATACACAATAAGATATGTTTATAGGTAGTTTACCATATGTTGTAGTTTACCACAATAAAACATCAATAAAACAGTTATATCCTTCTTACAAAGGAATTTTATACTTCTCAGTACACCATAAAATCCTGTCAACTCTGCATTATGCTGGTTTATCCCTATCAATGCTTGGGACAAGAACCAACTCTTTGTGGAACACTGAAAAGATAAAGGATCTTGGAGAAGAATGATCAAAGCAACAGAGTTTGGTGAGGTATGTGGAGAATGGATTTGCTGGTCTAGGCTTTTATTCAGCTATTCCAAGGACAAAAACTTTATCAGGAGAATAAAGAAGGAGGTCATAGAGGAAGAGATTATAAGACGCATCTAGCACAGGGCTGTCAAATTCTCAGCCCGCGAGCTGGATGCATCACGTGCTGGCCACACCCATGCCCGGTTTAGCGAAGGAGGAACAAGTCACAATATGTCATATGATGCCACCGTGATGCCATGAGTTTGACACCTCTGATCTAGCATCTAGTCCAACCATTGAAATATACAGGAAAACAAGTAAACCATCCCCAAATAGCAACAGCAATAGGCTTATATAATAGTTTTATAGCACTCTCTGAGTGGTTTACAGAGTCAGTATGTTGGCCCCAACAATTTGAGTCCTCATTTTACTGACCTCAGAAGGATGGAAGGCTGAGTCAACCTTGAGCCCATCCGGATCGAACTGCTGTCAGTTAGCAGAGTTAGCTTGCAATACTGCATTCTAACCACTGAACCACCACACAGTGAATGAAGACTGCCCAGCTTCTTTTTAAAAATTTCCAGAATCAGAAACACAATAGTTATTTTTATTATTTTTATTTCTTTATTATAATAATATTTTTTAAAAAAATTCTTCTCATGTCTATGAATAGCAATCTCGGGCCCTCTACCAGAGGCCTGGAAGTTTGAGGGTTCAGTGCAGGATCTTAGCTGTTCCTAGCACTGTATTCTTATTGACAGAAAGCTCTGAAGTCATTCCAGGGATCTGATGGAGCTACTCTCCCAGCATAGGAGTCATAGCCCCAAGGGCTCCTACCATCACAGGGACCACTTTGGCTTTTACTTTCCACACGGTCTTTAGTCCCTCCTTCAGGCTATGGTACTTTTCCAGATTCTCACACTCTTTCTTTCTGATGTTGTTGTCATTTACTATATCTATCATCACCACTATTTTCTGCTTCTTGTCTATTACAACAGTGTCTGGTTGATTGGCCAGTACTTGCCTCTCTGTCTGGATCTGGAAGTCCCACAGGAGCCCAGCCCTGGTGTTCTTCATGATCTTCTGCAGAATTTCCCATATGGACCTGGGAAGGTCTAGCCCATACACTGTGCAGATGTTCCTGTACACAATGTCAGCTATTTGCTTATGCTATTCAGTGTGTGCTGTTTCTGCCTGGATCTTATACCTTGCCAACAAGTATTGGACTGTCTGCATAGTTTGCATCTCAGGTCTGTCTAGTATGTAAACTTTTGCTTCTATGGATCTGGTACAGTGGTGGGATTCAAATTTTTTTACTACCGGTTCTGTGGGCATGGCTTGGTGGGTGTGGCTTGGTGAGCGTGGCAAGGGAAGGATACTGTAAAATCTCCATTCCCTGCCCACTCCTGGGGAAAGGTTACTGAAAAACTCCATTCCCTCCCCACCCCACTAACCTGCTTTCCAGCTCTGTTCTCTTGGGCAGGGCAACCAAAGAAGACCCAGCCAATCAGCTGGGACCCAGGAGGTAGAGAATAGATGGGGGCGGGGGCAATCAGAGGTGATATTGGCTGGTTCTCCGAACCACTCAAAATTTCTGCTATCGGTTCTCCAGAACTGGTCAGAACCTGCTGAATACCACCTCTGATCTGGTGCTCTGTCTTCTGATGCTATAATCAATACAATGCTGTGTTTCAGTGGTGGGATTCAAAAATCCCAGCAACCGATTCACTGCCCGGTTGCTGGGTGGCCATGGTGGATATGGCCTACCAGAACTTCCTGTTTCTGTCTTCCGATGGGCCTCCAGAGCTTGGGGGAGGCCATTTTCACCCTCCAAAGGGTCCAGAGCCTCCACCCCAAGTCTCTGGAAGGGTGAAAACAGCCTCCCCTGGGCTCTGGAGGCCAGCCAGAAGCCGGAAACAGGCCCATTTTGCGACTTCCTATAATTCTGGGAGGACCATTTTTCACCCTCCCAGGGGTCCAGAGGCCCCCCACAGGCCTCTGAGAGGGCAAAAACAGCCTCCCTCAGGCTCTGGAGACCCTCCAGAAGCCGGAAACAGGCCCATTTCCGGATTCCAGAAGGCCTGTTTTTCCTCCTCCCAAAGCCTCTATGCAGACCCTGCACTTACCTGCATCACATGGAGACTCCTGGGAGGGGAAGGGCAGGGTGGATGGGGCCAGCTGGTTGGTTGAAATACCGGTTCGGCGAACCAGATGTAATTTTAACTTCCAGTTTGCCCGAATTGGTCTGAACCGATAGAATCCCACCCCTGCTGTGTTTCAATCTACCCTTTCCAGTCACAGGTAGGATTTCTCAAAGTGTACCACCTCAAGCTATCTGTCAATGGTACAACCAATGCAGAGTCTTACCTTGCCCTGGAACGTCCTCTACTTGATCTTTTTCCCATGCCTGCTGCTGCTGTAGGCATTACCTCAGCAACTCTTCTTACCGATGTTCTCTTGGATACTCTGGGTTTGTCCAAGACACTGGCTTGAACACTTACCAGACACTGCTTGTTGTCTTGCCAGCTGGTATGCAGTCTTAGTGCTGAACATGGAATGGAAACCTCTGTACATTGTGAGGAGCATGCAAGTCTTCATGTCCTCCTTTGGCCAGTTCACTATATTGAAAGGGTATCTGATGACTGGCAGAACATGCTGTATATGTTGATGGCATGTATCCTGTTCTTCTCATTTTGCTGGCTCAGGACCTGTTTTATCCTTCGGAGGCACTAGGACATTGTCTTGCTTGCCTCCTAGTCATGGTTTCCATGTCACTGTTGCATAGAGCTTGATATCCTTCTTGTGAAGGAGGATATCCATATGTAGTCCTTTCGATTATCTGGCTAAGAGGGTTCAAGTCTATGGAGAATAGCAGTATAGCAGTTGGAACAAGGCATCATTATACACAGAGAGAGGGAGGAGAGATAGAGAGAGAAGTCAAAACCTCTAGTACATAATAATTATTTTGAAGCGAGTCATAGATTTTTTTTCCAACATTCAAGTGCTCAACTTTGAATGAAAAAGCAGAATGCTTTCTGTAAATGTGGTAGTGTTTAGAGCTACAAGAACATATCGGTAAAAACTGCCTTGATATTTGAAATGTTTTGGCTACATAAACCCAGATACCCACTAGATGGCAGTAAAGAGACAAAGATAATTCTAATTCAGTGTTTCTCAAACTTTTTATTTTAAGATGTGTGGACTTCAACTCCCAGAGTTCCCCAACCAACTGTAACACCCAGGTTTTTGCAGCCAAGATCTGTCTACCTGTTCATAGAAAATCCCTTTTTTCCCTGTGCTTATTAAACTCATGACTAAATTATTTTCTTTAGGCTCTGACACTTATTAGATTGGTTGTTCTATTTTCCTAGCTTATTCTATTTTTCAGATTGCCAGAGTAGCTTTGGCTTTAATATGAAAGATCTGATTATGCCGTGATCAGTTCTTGAGTATTTTTGTTCTAGTTTGTCTATGTCTCTTCCCACATCTCAGAGCGATCCCAATTCAGCCGAACCCCTTTGTGATTACCGCTAAACCAAGGCTTAATTACAATGGTGTTATAAGAAGGGGTTTGCGTAATCAAAAAACCCCAATGACAGCCAATTCAATTAGAAGCAAAGTGCTACTTTTAATGCCTTAGAGCCCAATCTTTCTCACATATAATGTGTGTTGTTCTCCTTTCATCACTTTGAATACTAAGATTAGTATGCATCAAATCAACTACAAGTGCCATCGGAATTACATTCTAACTCAGTGTTGTACTAATGTATAATCAAAAGAGGTTCAAACCTAACATATAATCCAGTCTGAATTTTTGTGTAAGAAGAGATGTTCAGCACATCTGCATTTCCTGGGATGACAAGATGCATAAAAGACAATATAAACTTTGTTAGGAGAGCTGCTAACGTTTGAATTATTTAAGATAGAAACAAATATTAGAGAAAGAAGGAAAAAGGGGTGTGTGTGATTTAATTCACACACTGTAACAAACCATAGCATAGATTGTATAATTTGAGTTTAGCAGCCCATAATGTTATTAAATCATACTTGATGACAATGTTTTACAAATCAACCACTTATCAATATGTTCAATATATTATAAATACACAAATCATGGATAGGTGTTTGGGACTGTAAGATTATGATGCTGCTAATTCTTAGTTTGCTGGATGTTAAGCGCTTGGATAAACTTGATATTCTGAACCACAGACATATTTTTAGGATAAAACATGATGTGAACCAACTTAAGTAATTCATTTCTGATTTGCTGCCTTGTGCCAAGCCAAAAAATGGTGGTTAACTGTGGTGAAGCATAATGTGAAAACACAGCCATCATATACTAAGTGGTTCAAAGCTATTAAGGAATATGGAAAAAATATTTATTAAGTCAGATTTATTGTTAAAATATGTGCTTGTGGAAATATTCTCAGACTGAGGAAATAAAAGAGAGGAATTAAATACAATTATATTTAAAGAAATATTCAGCAGATTCAGCTTTTATGCAACCATGAAGGGTGCAGGAATTTTACTATGTATTTGCATCCAGCTAGTCCGTTTTTCTCTGCTCTCTCCAAGACATCACTGAAAAAAACTGAACCGCTGTGTAGATTCTTGCTTCAGCAGAATAAAATCATTACAGAATTGGTGAGACAAATCACAACTATGTAAAAAGTACTTGGCACCCTTATTTTATGCCTCAGGCTTCTCATAGGTTTATCTTGCACATTGTTTTGAGCCATGGTTTACAAAATGCAGGGTAGATCCCTCCGGTGTGAGTTGCACATTACAGCAATGTACGTAAAAGCAAGCCAAGCACTTTATGGTTTAGCATGATAGGTTTTTTTTTTCCTTTCAGAAGGTCCCCCAGAGAAGGAGAAGTGTGTTGAGGAACAAGATGGTTAATATTGTTTGACTGTTCTTGCCGAAGTTTGTTAGCATTTGTAGGTGACAATGAGAAACTGAACAATTATCCA
Organism: Bungarus multicinctus; assembly: GCA_023653725.1. Taxonomy (NCBI): domain Eukaryota; kingdom Metazoa; phylum Chordata; class Lepidosauria; order Squamata; family Elapidae; genus Bungarus; species Bungarus multicinctus. The sequence goes on from CM042842.1 coordinate 65,409,249, forward strand.
GTTATTTCGTGTGTGTCTGGATTACTCATACAAAGTTTTCCTGCATTTAATGCTATCCTTCAAACATTTTGGAAATGGGTGTGATCCGGTTATTGCAGATTGCAATCATTATGTGGATCTCGTAAGCTATATAAAATATAAACTTCATACTTCCTACTTCTTTTGCAGCTCTGATGGTAAATGTTGGCTTTGCGGAAATCAAAAATCACCAGCACAGTTTTGTGCCATTTTGAGATGAGATAGGCTTGATTTCTGAAATAGAACATAGAATAATTGAGGTGGAAGGGAACTCAGAGGTCTTCTAGTCCAGCCCCCTGCTTAAGCAAGAGACCCTATGTCATTTCAGACAAAGGGTTTGTCCAGTCTCTTTTTGAAAACCTTTGGTGATGGAGTACCCACAACTTCTGAAGACAAGTTATTCTACTGGTTAATTGTTCTCACTATTGCAAAGTTTCTCCTTAATTCCAGGTTGCTTCTCTCCTTGATTATTGTTTCTTGTCTTGCCTACTGGTGCTTTGGAAAATAGTTTGAGCGCCTTCATCTTTATAGGAACCCTCAAATATTGGAACTTTGAGTGCTATCGTGTTCCCCTCCTCCCATAGAATAGAATCATAAAGTCATAAAGCTATGATTATATACCATAGATTCTTATATCAAATAGAATCATAGAGTTGTAAGAAACTATTTTGACCTTCCAATCCAACTTTCTGCTTGGTGCAGGAAAACAAGTTCAGGCATCCCAACCAGATGGTCATCTAGCCTCTGTTTGGACACATACAGTGAAGGAGAACTAACCACCTGTTGAGGAACTTGTTCCACTGTTGAACCAATTGTCTGCTACTCCCACAGCTAGCAAGACCTTTTTAATTTCTGTCAGAATTTAGTTTCCTGTAAGCTAAATCCATTATTCCATTTCCCGCAGGTTTGTTTCTCTATCATTCCAGAGAGAGAGGGGGGGAAGGAGAGAGAGGGAGTGGGCGGGCAGGAGAGAAGGAAGGAGGGAGATAGAGAGCTGAGGCAATCTTCAATAATACTAAAGAAATCTTGCTCAGAAAGTAAGACTGGGCTGGACACAAACGTGTGTCCTCAGGTAACAAAGACCAATATCCCAATCTGGACATTAAACATATGGTTCTAAGTCAATGACTATCTGTGCTTCCATCACCACCAAATACTGAAAATCAGTATAACCAATAAATATAAGTCTAAAAGCAAATAAATATAAGTCTTCAAATCCCCCAACATTTATTTGACTTTGGTGCTGACAAGAGATCTGGTAGGAGAGCACTATAAATTTAGTTATTACAGGTAGTCCTTGACATATGGCCACAATTGAGCCCAAAATTTTTGTTGTTAAGTAAGACTTTGTTAAGTGAGCATTGTCCCCTTTGCCCTATTTTATGACCTTTCTTACCGCAGTTGTTAAGTGAACCACTACACTTGTTAAATTAAGAAGACAGATGTTAAGTGAATCTGACTTCCTGATTGACATGGCTTGTCCGAAGTTTGCAAAAATGATCACATGACCCCAGGACATTGCAACCACCATAAATATGAGTCCGTTGCCAAACACCTGAATTTTGATCACATGATTATGGGGATGCTACAAAGGTCGTAACTGTGAAAAACAGTCATAAGTCACATTTTTCAGTGCCTTTGTAACTTTGAACAGTCCCTAAATGAACTGTTGTAAGTTGAAGACTACTTGTATTATTCATTACTCATGTGGGATTGAGATGAAGTTGATCTTAAGGATGCAGGTTTGCTTAACTTTGGTTTGCGGTAGGCGTTCCAGATTTGCTCTCCTTTTGCTCTCCCTCCCTCCCTCCCTCCCTCCCTCCCTCTTTCAATCTTGCAATTTCCAGAAGGCATTACGAAGGATCCTCTTTGGCTAGAGGAGTTTTCGTAAGAAGCCCTTCTTCCTTGCAAAACTCTTCAGCATGGCTTAATAATTTGCGCAAGAGGCTCTGGAAAACTGAAAGGTTAATATATTCTAAGGAGATGTTGAGTATAGAATGTCAGTTTTGTCAAACGGAATTAGAGTATGCTGCTCAATGAAAAAGATTTGATTTCTTCTGCCACTGTCCTAGCATGTTTAAGGCAGATAATGCCAGCAGCAATGAGCCAGCGACCATGGGCTGGCACGAAATGGACCCAAGTGGGATGCCAGCCACAAGGACCATCTGTTTCCGATTTCTAACTGAACCAAGATGTGCAGCGAAGTGCATGGCAGTCACAGAGCCAGTTTAACCATGCTCAAGTTATTAGGGTTACAAGTGAAATTATCTTTTCCAAACAGCAGGGGAGCCATAATCCATATGGAAAGAGACTTAAAAGATACGGATCTCTCTCTCTCTCTTTTTTTTGTCAGAGTTGTAGGAAATGGAAACTTGCTTGCATGCTGAATTGCAACCTTTCTCAAGTAAATACATGTTTCATTAAGCACAATCACCTTTGAAGGAAGAGGAGGGCATCTTAGTTTGACGGGTAGAGTTGTTTAACTCCAATCAGCCAATTTTTACATTGTCTTTTTTAATTAATGTTTTGAAAGAGAACAAACAGACATTGCATGGCTCAAAAATATGTCTTCACAGGGAAACATGCATTACAAACATTTGTAATTAACTAATAGCGGTACTTTGAGAGTATTTAGGGTATCAAATGTTCAACAATTGACAGAGGTCTCTCTTTTTAGGAAATACTAAGACTACTGAGGCAACCATTTGCATTGTGAAGACATTAAAAATATTGCTGGCTTGAGTTGAAATTTACTAGTCTTAAAGTCGCCAAGGTTGATTGACCCTGCTCTAAAGCTTGGATGTAGGAATGGCTGGCATATATACAGTATATTAAAGTCACTCATGATGGACGGTTCAAAAAGAATATGTGGAAAATAAATACATAAATTTAGCAAATTCCTGTGATGCCATAAGTGAAAATAGAAGCTAAGTAGCAGCCGTGCAAACTCTTTTATTTAAATAAAAATTGCATTTTCTCAGCATGATTCTGGGAAGACACTGAGAATACCCACTGTATTCTGATTTTAACCCAGAAGGCAAGGTTTAAAGAACAATTGGAGGTCTCAACAATGTACAGTATATCTCAAAGAGAGTTACAATTCAGGGAGGGTTGCATTGCATCCCTTGTCACTGTGCAAAAGAGCCAGAGAGGAACAAGAAAATAAAAGGCTTCAAATGTTTTAGTAAATAGAGTTCATGTACCACCAGTTTCAACTACAATTTCCTAAGTTTTAACTATAACACATTCATACATTGTGAAGGTATAATGTGGCTTGTTTGATTTATGGCAATTTATGGCACTCGGTGTCCAAATAATTTATTTTCTTATTTGTTAGATGTTCTCACACCTTTCATTTCAGAGCTCAAGTGTCTATCTCAATGCTCCTTTTGGGAATTCTGAGAGTTGAAATCCGTAAATTGCCAAGGTTGGACACCCACATCCACACACCCACACCCACACCCACCTCCACTCTGAAACTAGGATTGCAGGAATGGCTGGAGTGTATATATTAGGGTGGCACTCTGAAGGCTGGTTTAAAAAGAAAAGGTGATCAATCAATCGTCAAGGGGTTCAGCAAACCACTGTGATGTGATAAGTGAGAATAGAAGCTATGCAGCAGCATTGGATACTTTTTTATTTAAATAAAAATTGCTCATCGTTGCCTTTCTTTATAACATCCCTGTGAAGTAGTTTGGGCTGAGTTGGCCCAAAGTCCCCCACGGTGCTCCCATACCTGAGAGTGCATTTGGACCTGGGTGTCTCCAGCACTGGTCTAAGAACTTAGCCATTACTGTGGATCAACAGGATTAAAGTTCTGGCTATGGATAATTATCAAGCATCGGTGAAATGCAGATTTTCCAGGTGTGCTTCACATTGAGGCAAGTTCAAGCAAAGCCCTTCTCTGAAACTGCTCCATGAAGCATCATGGTCCCCTCACACCACAAAGCCAAGGGTCAGAGTGAGGTCACCCTGCTTTGCCTCCATCCCTTCCTCTTCCCCTGGCCCTTGGAAAGCTGAAATGGTTTCTGAGCAGCCTCTTCTGGAGGAGCTCAAAATGCAAAGCTCCAGATACAAATTATTCTTTTGTGGATTATTAGTGTCAGCTCTCTCTGCACGCTTAATTGCGTATGTGACCAAGAACAAACTCCTTTTACTTTTGTTAACAGTAACCCCACCGTAGGCTGCAAATTTAAGTGGAGTGCCTTACTAGCAAATAAAAAACAAGGCCCATGTCATCCACCCACCCAAATAAAAAGAAACTCTACCAGGAAGTTGTGTCATTGCTTGAGAAAGGCAAAATCTCAGCTGTGATCAGGGAAGCCCACCAGCTTAATTTTCACTGCTGCACAAAGTGCCTATTCTTAATGATTGGACCAAAGGAAGGGAAGGCTGGGCAACACCATGCAAAGCACATCTGTGGGCCTCTATTTCACAGGAAGTAGTGCCCCTCCTTTGCAGATACATTTCACTCAGGAACAAAGCATTATTTTGTTTGGAGCCTCTGAAATAATGCAGTAAACCTGGTTTCTTTTTCAGAGAGTGGGGGGGTGAGGGAGAGACCGTGGGGGGGGGGGGAGAGGGAGGGAGGGCGAGAGAGAGAGAGAATGATTTTATCCTTTGCTCCAGTACAAGTTCCTGGTTTTTTCAAATAATGGAAGCTGCTAAAATGCATGGACTTTTTCTACTAGGGGATGCATGACCATATGGGAGGGGGAAAAAACTCCAATAATAGTGAAATACTACCTATTAGTCATAGTCAAATCACTTTTGTATTATTATATGTAATTTCTATTCAAAAGAAAGATAAAAATGAATACAGATTAAGAAAAAGAAAAAAAGAAAGAAAAAAGTGCAAGAAGATAGAAAAAGAAAAAAATAGCAAAGAAAGACAAGAAAAATGTTATAAAGAACTCACTTCCAATCCTCTTTGCAACAGTTATAAGTACACTTATAAATTTACATTTTAGTCTGGTTAAAGCATATGTCTCTTCTTTCTATAATCTATCCTGTCTAATCATGAAAACCATACATCATAAATTCTTTTTTTTTTTCTGTTTCACGCAAAAAAGTTTATGAGGGCTTTCCAGTCAGCAATAAATGTAGATATTGACTTTTCTCAGCTTGAAGAAATCAATTTAGCCTTCTTCGCATACACTTTTGGAGTAACAAAAATTATTTTAAATTTAGGAATGAAGAGAAGGCGAGAGTAAGTAATGGATTAACAGAATGGATGGATATAAACATTATTGAATTGGAAGGTTTCTTTGAGGTCCTCGTATACAGTCTCCTACTCAGGAGAGAAATCTTTTGAGCAGCCCAGACAAAATACCTGCCTGACCTTGAAGATTTCCAGCAATGGAGCATCATGAATCTGGCTCTTTCACTGTTTAATAGCTCTAACAGTTAGGAGATTATATATATATTTCTCCCCCCACCTCTGTTTACACATACCTTCCTCTAATAAACCTTCTGAGGATGTCAGTATTTCTCTTCACATAATGAGGAGAGCTTCTGTTAGATTCAGAGTAGATTTATTCAGTGTTCTGGTGTGGCTGGGAGGCAGAAATATGATCATATTAAACGGAAATAGTAGGGCAAAGATTTCGCTTTCTCTTTGGTACCATTTTTTGCTTGTACAGCATCTTATGATGGCTACTGAAAACATGCTGTCAGGTGCTTCTTTATAGTTTCATTTATAGTTTCACTTCTTTTTTCTTCACTCCATTGTGTGCGATGTCCTTGCCCTCTACAGACTGAAAAATAACATTCTTTTCTCAATCAATTTCATCCTTTGCTCTTCAGAAGGAAAGTGAAGCCAGCCACAATAGCTTTTTCTATTAGGTTCCTATATCATTTTAGAGAAGGTGCAGGTGGACAGTTGTCCTGTCCTGTAAAAAAAACAAAAAACAGAGTTTCTGATTTTAATGCAATTTTCTGCAATACATGCAGATACGCATTTGAAGTTGGGATATTTTTGCCGTTTAATTTTATTAAATTACAATAGTAAAAACTTGTAAAACCAACAGTAAAATAGAATAAAAGGTGCAATAGGAAAAAGAAAAAAATGTAAATAATACAAAAGAAAGAAAATTGTTATTAAAAAAAGAAAAGTAATGTATAAGAGACTTCCAACATATATATATATATACAAGTTTAGTAACTTTACTCTTAAATTACAACAAATGATCTCTTCTTCCCATATCCCATCTCTTCTCCATAAACAAATCCATAAAGCATCACCATTTGAGTCCAGATGTCAGCCAAAATCTGGTAAGATTTTACTAGAAATAACATTGTGTCTCTTTCAACCTTGGTCAAAGAAACCAACTTTACGCTCATACCGTAATAGTGCAGTGGTTAGAAGGCAGTATTGCAAGCAAACTTAGCCCACAACCAGCAATTCGATCCTGACCAACTCAAGGTTGAATTAGCCTTTCATCCTTCTAATTTGGTAAAATGAGGGCTCAGATTGTTGGAAGCAATATGCTGAAATTGGAAACAGCTCAGAGAACGCTGTAAAGCATTAGGAAGCAGTATATAAGTCTAAGTGCTATTGCTAATGTTATTGCTATATTCATCCTTTTACTTCTAATAATCTTAATCTCTAATCCATTCAGATAATGACATAAACTTGATTTCTTTTCATCCCTTCTTTATTCCTTCTCACAAGATTCTTCAAAGATTTATCAAGTCTCATGTTTAAGTTAAATATGGAAAAAATATCCAGGTAAACTCTCCTGGTTTATTGTTTGTATTCTCTTTTAATTATTAAAACATCATCCAGTTTCTTTTATATGTCAGGTGTAACATCTTTTTCCATGTCATTCTTGTAGCCTGCCATTTTTCAACCCAGTCTTTGTCTTGTCAGGAAAACCTTGTTCCTTTTCCTTAACATCTTATTAGCCTGCCCCCCAAAAGCAGATATCATTATTAATATTACACTCAAATTTGCAAAACTGTCCTTCAATATCTCCAGTGTTGGAATATTGCACCATTCTGAAATTTATCCATTCTTCTCCTTTAATTGAAATTATATCAATTATGCCATGGCAAATGCCACTAGGTGTTGCCAAAATGCCATATTATGTCATTGTACTGGTTCTCTTTTAATCTTTATCTTTTTCCAGCTTCTTCCAGCTTTCTGTTGTCCAATCTACCCCATAGATAGGAAACTGGTGTAGCTATTTTCTTCATAGTGGCATTTATACTAGAGTATTTCTAATACTCTAGTATTAGAAGCTTGCATGTCTTTTCTCCTAATTGCCCTTCATTGACCTACTAAGGTTTTTTAAAAATTGTATTTGAGTTTTTAATTTGCTGGTAATAATTTTTAGCATTCTCATTTATGTACTGTTGTCAGCACTTCTTGCGGCACAGAAATGATAATGCTAAACAATAAATTGTGCATACCATATTTTTTGCACTATAAGACACTTTTTCCACCCCAAAAAGTGGGCAGAAATGTCTGTGCATCTTATAGAGTGAATGTTGCTGAAGTCCCACTTACCAGGCCCCACCCTTCGGCCTCTGTCTCCCAGCAATTTGCCTCCTTGCAGCCTGGTCAGCTTCAGCACAGCCTGATTTAGCACAAGAAGCTGATTGGCAGTTGGATTGGCCCAAGAATACCGCCCATCACATGTTCCAGGCTGCGGGGATCACTGCCTCCACCTACCACCACCTCCACCTATCACTGCCTCCGCCTATCACCACTTCCACCTATCACCAACCCCACCTCTCACTGCCTCCGCCTATCGCCGCCTCTGCACACCCTATTTTCGGCCTTCGTGTGTCCTGTTTTTGGCCTCCATGAGCTCCATTTTCAGCCTACGCATGTTCTGTTTTTGGCCCATTCCAGGTGGAGAGGATTGCCACCAATCACCACCAATGACAATCTCTGCTGCCTGGAATGGGCTGAAAATGGAATGCCCGGGGCCAAAAATGGGTCCCACAGAGGCTGAAAATGGTGCATGTGGAGGCTGAAAATGGGGTGCAGCGGACAGCAATAGGTGGTGGCAGCAATCAGCAGAAGTGGGGCGATCCCTGCAGCCTGGAACAGCTGATTGGCGGTATTCTGGGAGTCTGATCCAATCGTCAATCAGCTGCTTGTGCTAAATCAGACCGTGCTGAAGCTGCCCAGGGTGTTTGCTGTTTGCTGCAAGGAGGCAAATTGCTGGAAGACAGAGGCAGATTTTTTTTTCTTGTTTTCTTCCCCAAAAGCTGGGTATGTCTTATGGTCTGGAGCGTCCTAAAATGCAAAAAATATGGTAAGTTGTGACTTTATATGGACTGGAGGTTTTCTGTTTTGTAGTCTTCTTTTTACATATTTTTTACATTTTCAGTTGTCAAGCTGGCCTTCCAAACTAACAAGAATTTGGAAAGGAAATCGGGAGTCTACTTATGGTGTCAGGGATTAGAAAATGCAGTGAACTAGCTTATCTGGGAACTGTAAGAAAAGGGCATTTAAACTAGTTAGAAAATTAATGCAAAATTGTGGTAATAACTCCTAGAAGGAAGAAAAATATAGAAATACTTTTTCAATGAGATTGAAGTGGTGCCATCATTTAATTTATCTATATTTTAGTTATCTTATTGAATTGGCTGACGTTAAAATCTGCTGTGACAACAGTCGGCATAACCTTGACTTCTCAACCTAAGTAATGGATCACATAGTCATTTGGCATGAACACAATTCAGCCAGCTGTTTGATATGACCTTAAGCCTTTTTGCATGTGTGTGTGTGTGTGTGTGTGTGTGTGTGTGTGTTGATATAAAAGCCAGCATTTATCTGTTATAGCTTCTGTAAATACAATCTTATCTAATTTTTGTTATTGATTTTTCCAGTTGAAGAATTTTCTTCTTGCAATCTTCAATTCAAAATATGACATAGTTAACAGAAAAGCTAACTTTACTCAGTGGTGGAGTGAAATTGTTATCAATAACTCTAGCATTCAGTTGAAAGCATTTCTTGGATGGACTTAAAATAGTTTGCAGATATATAGCTAATTTTCATGATCATAGACAATTATTGCTTGCTGGTTTTTATAGAACACGACATATGGAGAATGCATTTTTGTAGATTTAAAGTGGAGCAGCAAAATAATACACATGTGGAATTCAGTTTATTGCCAGAGGCCATTCTTCAGAGGCCTGTGACCTAACTTCACAATGCTTCCTGAAAGACTAATTGAAGATACCACCAGAAAATCCTTTTGCCCATCCCTCCCTATCTTTAATTGCCAAGAAAGAGAGAGAGGGAGGGAAGGAGGAAGGAAGGAAGGAAGAATTGATTTGGGGCTTATTTTAATTTTTCCACAATGTCCTTTAGCTAACTTTGTTTTAAGATTGGAATATTAAAATAGGCACAACATGTTCTTTAGGTGCTCTAAAAACAAGGTAAATCACTAAACCCCAGAAGAAACTAGACAAATAAAAGAGTGTTTAGTTAACTCTGCCAGGACCCTAAAACTTTTCTTGCTGGTTTTGTGCCCAGTGTTAAAGTTTGAAGTTTAAACATCTTGGACATATGCAACCAGTAGAGTTGTGGGAATTTAAGTGGTTCAACCACTTTAATTCCCACAACTCTACTGGTTGCATATGTCCAAAATGTTCAAAATGCAACAGTTGTTCAAGGCCAATAAAAATAAAATATAGTGCTAAGGTATCTTACCTATTACATTTCAGTCAATCTTTAATCAATGCTTTGAAATATTTTAAATGCAAACATATAAAATGTTTAAATATTTTATTGAACCCCTAGCATCTTTCAGTGACTCTGATAATGATCACAATACAGCTCACCAGACAGCAGAGAGAAGCTGTGTTTTACAACAATGCTACTTTCTATTATTCTGAAGGTTAGCTCTATGATAATGAATTGTGGCAGTCATGGGAAACAAAGTATAGATAACTATTTCCAGGTCTGATACATTGCAAAAATCCCAATAGATGTCATTAGAAAAACGCATCTCCTTCTTACCACTGTCCAAAACGTGATTCTTACTTTCAACAAGAACTAATCTAGAAGAACACAATGTTTATTATTGGACAAGTCTTTATTCTTTAAACACTTGTCTAATAATAAACATGCTCTTTCATTATGTCAAACATTTGGGTCAACAGATGCATTTTTTAATTTTTTTTAAAAAAAGAGAGCTTATTCTACTCTTTTATCTTTCTCAGCTTTAAACCAGGAAATGTGTGACCCTCCTTCCTTCCCGCTCCCCTGCTTTCTCAATAGTTACTTCACAAAATATTGTTAGCAGAACATTTAAGGATACACCTCCAGAAAATAAGAACTTGGCAAATTTTATTTGACTCAGAACTGAAGCTGTTTGAACAGATCAAAAGCAATGTCAATATATTTTTCCCAAAGGTGCTTTTTCAAGAGACAACTGTACTTCCTTTGTTTTGCCTGAAGATGTTTCGCTTCTCATCCATTTTTCGCTTCTCATCCATTTCTCATTTTGCTTCAACATCTTGAAGCAAAACGAAGTCCAGTTGCTTTTGAAAAAGCACCTTTGGTGAAAAAGTACCATGACCTGGATGACTGAGAATCTCCATAGACATTTTGCCATATCTTCGGTTGTCGTTTTGAGGAAGACATTCTGGGGTTCAGTTGAATATCTCTCAAGAGACAGATCCATAACTGAGGTGCTGTTACTGAGAAGCTCAAATACAGTACCTTTGGCCACTAAACTATGAGCCACATTGTCAGTTGTGTTGAAGAAATATTGAAATGTCCATACATTGCTCCAAGCCATATATTTGATATGATTTTAGCTTTGCATATGATGTAAATTCAGCCAACTATGGATTATTCACTAAATTATGTTTAAATAACTGATCATTTGGAGTACACATAAACATCTGTTCTGTGAAATATCCATTTATAGACTAAACTGAAAGTTCCTCTTTTGTTTTCATTACCCTCTACCTCCCAAATATCTTGAATTCAAATATCTTGGCTAGGTTCTCAAGTGCTCAGGTATGTAGTGTTACAAGGTTACATCTGGCCTTTCAAAGCTTGATCATTTTCAGATGTATGGTGGGGAGGAAAATTTAAATTAATTAATGGCATAACATTAAGTTACTAAATAACATAGTTATTTTGATTTTATTTAAAATATACTTGGGCATATTGTTTGATCGATTGATTATTAATATACATTTTGCCAGTGTTTTCAAGTCACATTTTCTATGATTTTATCCAATATTTTTGGCTGTATGCCCAAGGAATTCTGGTCTGTAGCTTTCTACGCTGCATAAAATCATCTCCTTCAGTCTTTTGAGTTATTCTTTTAAGTTAAAAGTTTCCAGTATGAATAGATATTATATCTCATTTATATTGGAAAATTGAAGTTTTGTTCCACACTTTCTAGACTGGCTCCATTTTGTCATTCAATGATGCAAAAATCAAGTTAGCATAATATGACAGAAAGAAAAGAGGAATATGCTATCTCAGGTGAAATGTTTTTATAATTTTTCCATTTATTTATTTTTTGTTTATTATGTTTACTATTTCTATTTTCTATTATGATTACTATTTACACATGGTCAATAAAGAATTCTATTCTATTCTTTCTCTTGCTTCGTGCATACAGTTCAACAAATGAGTGGCATACATATTTAATAAATAAATAACATAACAATGAATACATAATCAAAAACATCTACCGTAAATGTTTCTCGAATCCTTAACCAGTGGTGGAATTCAAATTTTTTTAGTACTGGTTCTGTGGGCATGGCTTGGTGGGTGTGGTAGGGGAAGGATACTGTAAAATCTCCAGTCAGAGGTGGCATTTGCCAGTTCTCCGAACTACTCAAAATTTCCGCTACTGGTTCTCCAGAACTGGTCACAACCTGCTGAATACCACCTCTGCTCTTAACTTTGAGAACTATATCTATAATTCTCTACTTGTATTTTAAGCCCTGGCTTGGTTTATGCAATAGAGTGAACTAAAATCAAACAAGGCATATTAAAACCTTGTTGAAAGATTCTTGAATCCTGATCAAATAATTCACTATGCATATTACATATAAGATACTTCATGAGAAAATTATAACATTGCAGGTGCAAACTCCACTTCTTTTGTAGAAGGACATAACTTATGTTGCAAAAGCACAATGCTGCTTTTATCATGTCCCCACTCTCCTTTTCCTACCCATGTGGAAGGAGGTCCATCCCTTATTTGATATAGAATTTATTGCTCTGAACGTACAAAAGCTAGTGGAACCTAGGACATCCTGAAGTATCCCAGTAGGGATTGTCACAAGTGCCTTCCTAAACTGTATTTTTGGAATAGGAGTATATTATCTGTATGCAGACCCTAGTAGGAAGATTTATGTGTGCTTGTTTGAATCTGCTTAGAAAGTTCATTTGGGCTAAGAACCTGCTCATAGGCAAGAATCTATCTGCAGGTAAGTTTAGAATTTCCTGAGATTTATTCCCCATTGCCTGTATCCCCCAAAATAAATTTTAAGAATGACTAACAGAAACATGCAACTAAATGAACAACATTAAAATTCAAATGAAAAGCATGAGATAGAAAATTCAGAATGACACTGGCATGATGGGGTGCCGTTGGGAACAGGCTGATAGCCATGACTTTTTCCGTCTCTGGGGTTACAATTTAATAACACAGGAATAAAACAGTTGTGAGTATTTGTGGAGATTTTCAGTCACCGAGGCCATAGTTTTCTCAAAGATGCTTTTTCAAAAGGCAACTGTAATGTTTTTTCTTGAGGAAGAAGAAAATATTTTCACTTCTCATCCAAGAAGCTTCCTCAATTCTAATGGTGGGGAGATGGAACTTATCCTTCTTTCCCGCCACCCTCAGAATCAATGAAGCTTCCTGGATGAGAAGGAAAAAACAATCCAGTTGCCTTTTGAAAAAGCACAGTTTAGACAGTTATGATGCCTAAGCAGAACCAGCATGTTATTCCCTGTACCATTACTTGTCCATGTAATAGGTGTGCAAATAATATTATATAGTATAAATAGTATAATAATTATATATTAATATATTAAATAGTATAATATATTATATAGTATAAATAGTATAAATGTTAGAAAGACTTCTGAGGAAGAAAATGTAAAGGTATGAGCCTGGAGAAATATAATCTTTTTTTAATCGGTAAAGGGGCCAATGATTATTACTAGGCCCCAAAGATGAGTGTTTGCTTTATCAATTTAATAGTCCAAACTCCACCATGGATCAGCATAATAGCCATTGATAGAAATTTCTAACTTTTCAGAGTTTTTTTTTTAAACTTATTTCAGAGGAATACTCCCAACTTTGATGAACATAGTGAATCAATAAATTTAGAACAAACTCTTTCTAATCTGTGTGACACCATTTTAAGCCCTTTCCTTTGAAAGAACTACAAATGAATTTGTCCTGGGATACCGTTGAGCAAAATTTGGCCCCATAAATCTTTCTATTTCCCAGGTGTTAATTAATCTTACTCTATGAAGTGTCTCATTAATTCCTCCTGGCCAGAAATAGAATTGCAAAACATTAGCAGCCCTACACATGTTTCGCCTCCGTCAGCTGGTGACTATATGTTTATCTTCAGTTCCACTATACTGTGCCTTTAAATTGTTGGCACTGACTTCTATAGCCCTGGCAGCTGGAGTCAGTTTCCTTCAATAATGTTAACAAAGGGAGCAAGGAAGAAGGAGCTGCCTGAATATAAATAAGCGTCTGTTTGAACAACATTGTACTGACTTCACTGAGCAGTGCTGACAATTCATTTGTTATTTGCACCCTGGCTGATTCTGCTTCTGAAGCATTCCGGGGTACAGTATAATCATCAAACCTTTGCAAAAAACCTCCTCCTCCCTGTTCTATTAGTTCTATTGAGTTCTAGCAAACAGGAGCAAAAAACTAATCACAAGGCCCAAACAAGATTGTCAAGGTGTTCTTGGCTGAAGCACAATTGAATCTGTGCTGCAACAGCACAAACAGTTCTGCTTGCCATTGCGAAGATTGTGTCAGCAATTCTGTTGTGAGCTCTTATTTCCAGGCATAATAGATTGAGTTGGTGATAGAAATTCACTTGTGGCTGAAACTTGGCAATTGGACTTACACACATACGCAAATACATCTCTGGTTAATTTGTGATACATAAAACTGGGTTAAACCTCCTTTTGTCCTGTGATTGTCATTTTCAAGATGTCTAGGTTGGCTTTTATGAATAGTTTCTCCTAAAGCTGAGTGTAAAATTGTGGGCAAAGATATTTAATAAACACCTGCAGGTGCTACTGTTTTAAATGGTTGTAACTGAAACGGTAATTGTAATTACTCAAGACTTTATCAAGAATTTGCTCCATGTTATCTTTTTGGCTTTCGTTAATGCAGCAGTGTCAAGTTTAATATTTTTATTCTCCTTCACTAATTATTGCCATTAAAATTCTCCTAATCACTGTAAGTTTTAAGGAAGCGTACTATGTGAGTAAACTGTCCTTAACCATCATTTTTTAATGAATGGGTAATCCTTAAAATCACAAAAGAGAACCCAAGTAATCTGTAACATCCAGATCTATATAATTAGAAACACTCCCTCTCTCACCTGTGTATTTCAAAATGTGTTAACACCAACATAATAAATACTACTGGGCTTTGTGAATAAAAGTAAACTTTTAAAAAGTAAACTTTTTGCTTACAATAGATCCATTGTTAATTTTAAGGGAGGGATATCCTTGTATAAATCACCTGCAGTATTGCTTTTGTCCTTCAAAATTGATTTACAGAGTCTATTCCCAGAATCGGATAGCACAGGCACTTTGATGTGGTTAAGCAAATTTCCACAATTACTCAATAGTCAATGTTTCATTTATAATGCGTGTGACTATTGAAAGTGATCAATGGTTTTTAATGTCTATTGAGAGAGCTGAAGATGTTCTGTATCTTCCAGAATCTTCAATAATTCCAATCTTGAAGGATAAAAATGCATAAAAACACAACCATGTGATCTGATTGTTCAATTGCTCCTAAAGATTATTTAGCCTATACAGTACAACTGCTATAGAATATCATAGACATCAAAGGGAAATAAATTTCCATGAAAATATTTATTAAGTTCCAAAATGTATGAAGCAAGGGTATAAAAATGAGTCTAAAGAAAGATAAGAATGAGGCATGATGGAAAACCTACTGCACAGACAGAAAATGTGGATCCTCAAAGATCCATCCCTTATGTGGATCCTCAAAGATTCATCCCTTATATTGAACAATCCTAAAATATAAAAATCAGAGTTTTCCTACAGTTGCAATGCTAGAAAAAGATCATTTCCATGAGACCCTGTTCCATCTAGTTTGGGACAAAGGTCCAATCCACTGGGCATTGTGGGAATACAATTGTCATCACTCATGATTTGCCACCCTGGCTAGTAGTTGAAGTTTGACACTCTCTGGAAGGCTGCACATTGCCCAGACCATCTGCTTAGCCAGAATTAAAAAGGCTTAATACTGGAACCATTCTATGTTTTACATTTTCTAGAGGAATGCCTGCACAATTAGCACTCTGAACTGACAGACAAAATAACTTTGATAAAGTTAAGGACACGGGTTAGCGAGTGACATGTGCGCGGCGTTGGAGGTTGGGATCATCTGACATGATTCACTGCAGAAGGGTAGAAAATTTCAGACAGGCATGTGTGATTATCTTCGCTTTGAAACCGCTAAGCTTTGTTGATGGAAAAGCAGCTTTGGCAACAGATCAAATGGGCTGGGGGAAAAGAGGATATTAAAAACTTTCCTTGGTAGCTGCTCTCTTCCACTCCTCCTCCACTCCAATGTCTCCATTTCCTCCTCCTCCTTCCTCCTTGTAGACGTTGCCTACAGAACATTATGTGAGAAGAGATGGTTTATTGGTTCATGTAAAAGTTACAGGTAAAAGTTAAAATGGAGACCTCTTTTGCACTTCTTTACTTTGAATGATCATTTCCTGGGATGACATTTTATATTAGAAAAGTGGTCACCACAATTTTAAAGTGCATCTTGTATGTGGCCACTTGTTTAATGAAATTAAAACAGTCAGAAATAAATGGCATACACCTCTCTCTATCTGTGTCTGTGTGGCTAAGTATACATAGGTAAATTTAATTCAGATATAGTTATTTATAAAATTACCCATGCATGTAATATTTTAAAGATAGCTTATTCAATATGGTTTTGATGTAATTTAAAAATTAATTATTTTTAAAAAATGAAGTGTGTTTTAGGGTTGACTATTCTGTTTTTTTTTTTTTCCAAAACCCGAAGTAAGCTTTACTGAAATCAGTGGGATATGCTGGATTTTTAAGCTAACATGAAGCTGCGATTTGAAAACTGAATTTCAACTAAAACAGAATAAAGCAGAATTCCCATTTATTAATTCAGCTGCTGGGCTAGAAATGATAGTCAGTTTACAAGTTACATAGAGATCTTTTTTGATGCCAGATAAAATTGGATTTGGCCTCAGTGCTTTATATCTCAAATTTAGATCCAAAAGTACTGTAGAAGTCTTTTATAGCTAATAAAATTTTTGGATCATGGTGAAAATATATATTATTTTTACACTTTTGGATAACTACCATTTTGGAAACAGTATTTTAATGTAAGCAGTTATAGTCCATTTGGACTGGTTGCTTATTCTTCAGGCCCTTTTGATTAAATATTACCATATTTAGCAGTCTCCATCCTACATTTTTCTGGGCAGTAAATCATTGGCCTCCCATATATCATGGTTCCGAATAGGCAGAAATTCTCTGAGAATTTTCCTTTTTGAAAAATATCCCATTTCTCACTTGGAGAATAGCCAGCTAAGTGCTTCACCCCATTTCAGCTCCTGTGAACCAGATGGAGAATTTCAGACTCAACTCTGGATCCAACCCAATGTATTTTAATATTATTGAAGAAATCCGTGACTGCATCTTCTAATCTTTCCAGTCTTCCCCTCATGACCTATGGCTTCCTTCACTAATAATCAGTATAAACTGAACAAAAGTTTCACATCATAGGGGAGGGGAGAAGAAGGAAACATTCAGGAGGGCATTTTTAATTTGAACCAGACAATTGTGGTTTATACTAATGGGAGGAGGGGTATTCATTTTTAAATCTAGAAGTGGGAAATCAAGAAGCTAGCAGACACCAGATTTCCCCTTTCCCCTCTATACCTAGGACAATTTTTGGCAACACCATGGAGATCACGGTACATTTTTCCAAAATGTACATAGAGCATATAGCCTTTTTACTTGGCTCAGATGTTGAAAGCAAGAAAAAAAAAAGTTTGTCTGTTGTTACTGGGCTTTCTTTCAGTGACAGTAGTAAAAACAAAACAAAATGTCAGAGCACATCTAATGGTTTCACATAAAATAATTGTAATTGTTATAATAATCCCCGAGCACTTTGGGTTTTGGGTAAGTGTTAACAGATCGTTTACAGATCTGTTTTCTATGTCTGTCTTTTAGGGGTGTCCAGGGAAATGGGAGTGGTTCTGAGCAAAATAATATCAAGATTGCAGTTGTGGCTGTGCGATAGAAGCCTCATTCCTTTTTTTAATTGTTCTTTTAATATATTAAAATGGGATGGGGCTTTGAGTTCACAGTCATACTTCCCATCCTAATTTTTTTGAAAACACACAGAAACACAGGAATACTATTGTTATCTTTACTGATTACTATGGATTTGACTGTTCTCATGTTCCATCATTCATTCATATTTTTTGCAGCCCCTTAAGCTCTCAATAGGAGTAACATGGAGGGAGGGAGGGAGGGAGGGAAGGAGGGAAGGAAGGAAAGAAGGGAGGGAAGGAAGGAGGGAGGGAGGGACACATGGTCAAGAGCTAGCGGAAAAGAAGTGCATCTCTTTATGCTCTTGTACTGTTCTTTGGGGAGCAAAGTTAAAACTCTTGGCTGCCAGTACTCTATAACATGTGTCATACAGCATATGGTCTTTTGTCCCATTTCAGCACCAGCAAACTGAATCGCAGCCAGTGTAAATGAAACAATGCATCAGCCAGACCATTAACCTTTGCTCATACATACTCAGCTCTGAAGTGGATATTATTTATCAAGCGTTGTGCAGAGAAGCATCCTTAACAGCCCTGATTAATATGACCAATGGCGCTACGCTAAATAGGCAAGTGGCTCCATATATAACACAGCAAAGGATTTTTCAACAAGCTAATTCAGCTAACACCTGCCTGCCTGAAATCTGAAATAGCACCTATATAATTGCAGCAGCAATCGACATTCTAGATTCAGTTTGCAAAAGAGTACTTGGAGGAATGTAGTGTACAGACAAAAAGGTAGATAATAGATATATATGCATGCGTATATAACACATACACTCATACCTAACTCAGCCACCTCTTTCGAAGAGCCTCAGAGGACTGTCATGTTGAGCAACTGATGATTAACAATCCATCTCTTAAAGTACAGTACAATACTGGCACCATGTGAGTCCTCCAAGAAGCTTCATTTATCAGTTTAAAATAGCAAAACTGCTTTTCTATGATGCATTATTACTATTACATTAGAGGGTTGATGTCATCCCTATGAATGGCTCTGACAGTTCACTCTATGAGGGGAGGCTCTCCTGGGCTAGCAGCTCTTGATTGAACTATGGCTGGGGATGTGGGCTTAGGTGACGATAGTGACATATGCTCTTGACATTTATGATTAGGCAACTGCAACATGCTTGCTTGAGAAGCTTCAATTAGTCCAAAGTGTGTGTGTGTGTGTGTGTGTGTGTATGCGTGTGCGTGCGCGTGTGTAGACCTTATCTGCTAACTGAAGGTATCAGATTTCACATTGTTAACACCAGAGAGAGTATTCAGCAGGTTCTGACCAGTTCTGGAGAACCGGTAGTGGAAATTTTGAGTAGTTTGGAGAACCGGCAAATACCACCTCTGACTGCCCCCCCTCCCCCAACACACATTTATTCTCTGCCTCCCGAGTCCCAGCTGATCGGCTCGGTCTTCTTTTGTTGCCCTGCACAGGAGAACAGAGCTGGAAAGCATCTTACTGGGGTGGGGAGGGAATGGGATTTTGCAGTAACCTTCTCCCAGGAGTGGGGAGGGAATGGGGATTTTACAGTATCTTTCCCCTGGAGTGGGGTAGGAATTGAGATTTTATGGTATCCTTCCCCTGCCACGCCCACCAAGCTATGCCCACCAAGCCACACCCATAAAACTGATAATAAATTTCTTTGAATCCCACCACTGGTTAACAACTATGCTGTAGTTGCTGCACTGGTTACCACTTTGCTTCCAAGTACAATTCAAAGTTCTGGTTGTTTTACATGGCTTGGTTCCTGGATATTTCCAGGACTACCTCTTCTGTCAAGATCTGACTTGTCCATGAATTTTGCCACGAGAAATTACTAAGATTCGTTGCTGCCTGTAAAGTCAAAGGAATCAGGGACCAGTGATGTACTTCCTCTGTTAGTTGCTCTTTGATGTGGAATCAAATTCCCCAGAGATATGGAACACCTTGATTTTTCATGCCTTTTATAAATAAGCCATTAGGGAATTTGGGTATAATTGTTCTTGGGCTGCTTTTTAGATAAATTGATAGTTGTGGTGTGCTCCTATTTAATTCTCTCTACCTTTTCATGACATAAATGGCTTTTTGGAAATGGAAAGCATATAAAACCATGAAGCTAACAAGACCCTAGTGGCATTTATACTGAAAAAAGGCTGTTTATACAGATAGTCCTTGATCACAATTGGGACCAGAATTTTTGTTGCTAAGCAAAACAATTGGTAAAAAAAAGTTGTACACAGTTTTACAACTTTTTTGCCACTGTTGTTAACTGAATTATTGCAATTGTTAAGCAAATGACATAAATATTAAATTAATTCAATTCCCCCCCCCCTTAACTTTGCTTGTTGGATATCAGCTGAGGAGGTCACAAATGCTGATCACATAACCCCAGGATGCTGCAGTCTTAGTAAATACATGCCAGCTGCTAAGCACACAAATTTGTCACATGACACTGAGGATGCTGCAATAGTCATAAGTGTGAGGATTGGTCGTAAGTCACTTTTCCAGGGTGGCTGAAACTAATAACAGTTGCAAAATGAATGATTGTAAATCAAGAACTATCCATATAATATAAAGGACCTAGATGGCAAAGATTTAGTTGAAGATTGAGATTGGGTAAAAATTCCCCTGTCATCATAACAGGGCCATGGATAGTTCTCTAATTTTTTTATAGAACATAATAGTGTAATTAATATTTCATTCCTTTCCTCCAGAATCATAGATGTGATTCCTTGTAACTTTCTGATCCTCCTTGTCGCATAAACACTAGAGGGAGCAATTATAATCCAGAATGAGGACAATTAAGAGATTTGGGCTTCCATGGGACTTCTGTTGAGCTTCCAAACCCAATAATTGTTTCTGGTATGATATAGTGTGCTATTCTTATACTTAAGAGCATACAAAGAACTAGTCATCTTATTACAGCAAAAAACTTTGCTTACTGAGTAGTCTTATGATGGAAGCTTCTCACTGCTGATTCGTTTGGGATATAAATTATCTTAGTTATTCATCCCCTCCTTTCATTCATTTCGAAGCACTACTTTTCCAATATGGTAGTCAATGATGAGCAACCATAGATATATTTCTAGAGGCTCAAACTGTGCAAAAATGGTTTTCAGAATGTGGTTTTCAACATGATACAAGAGAAAAATAATTAAATATGTGGAGTATAATGATGGTATTTATGTTGGTGGTTACTTGTCAGTTTGGAAGGTCTGGCATGGGCACATGTATCTAATGGATTGTACTTTTAACAAATAACAGATAATCAGAGTTGGAAGGAACCTTGTAGGTCATCTAGTCCAACCCCCGCCCAAGCGGGAGACCCTACACCATTTCTGACAAATGGCAGTCCAATCTCTTCTTGAAAGTCTCAAGTGATGATGCTCCCACAACTTTCAAGGGCAAGGTGTTTCATTGGTTGATTGTTCTCACTGTCAGAAAGTTTCTCCTTATTTTTAGGTTAAATTTCTCCTTTTTCAGTTTCCATCCATTATTCCTTGTCTGGCCTACAGGTGCTTTAGAAAATAGCTTGACCACTTCCTCCCTGTGGCAGCTCCTCAAATATTGGAAGACTGCTATCATGTCTCCCTTGGTCCTTCTCTTTACTAGACTAGCCAAGCCCAGTTCCTGCAACCGTTCATTGTATGTTTTAGCCTCCAGTCCCCTAATCATCCTGGTTGCTCTTCTCTGTACTTTTTCTAGAGCCTCAACATATTTTTTATAATGTGGTGACCAAAACTGGATGCAGTATTCTAGGTACGGTCTTACTAAGGCTTTATAGAGTGGTACTAGTACTTCCCTTGATCTTGATTGTATCCTTCTGTTAATACAATTTAGGATTGCATTAGCTTTTTTGTGCTTTTATTGAGCCTCAATGTGAATTTTAGTTGAATTTTGTTTCAATGTAGTATTTTTGTTTACCACTCAAAGATTCTCAGGCTGACAGCTACATAAATGAGACTAATAAACACATAAAATTATCTTAATTTCCATGGCTGAGCATATGCTCAGCCAGAAAACCAAAACCAAAAGGTATCTTTATATTTAATTGATGGCAAACTTGGAAGTTAAGTTCTATAACTAGGCTCAGCCATAAGGAAAATTAGCAACATGATTCCAGGATCCTGGGCATCTCTGATTCAGCAGTAAAATATTTTAGAAGCAAAGAATGAGAATTGAATATGTTTAGAAGCAAAATGGGCTTTGCTGGTATTTCAAGGAGCGAATGAAGAATCAAGAAAAAGGGATTAAGGCAGCAAAATCACAGAAAAGTGCACAACAGGTTGCTGAACCGCAAATAGGAGAACTTCAATTCATAATAGCAATAGCACTTAGACTTATACACTGCTTCACAGTACTTTACAGCCCTCTCTAAGCGGTTTATAGAGTCAGCATATTGCTCACAACAATCTGTGTTTTCATTTTACTGACTTCAGAAAGATGGAAGGCTGAGTCAACCTTGAGCTGGTGAGATTTGAACTGCCAAATTGCTAGCAACTAGCAGTCAGCAGAAGTAGTCTGCAATACTGGACTCTAACCACTGCAGAACCATGGCTCATAATGCAGAACAGGGGTGTTCAACCTTGGCAACTTTAAGACCTGTGGACTTCAACTCTCATAATTCTGGGGGGTTGAAGTCCACAAGTCTTAAAGACATCCAGGTTGGACACCTTGATGTAGCATTCATTTTCAGGTCCAACTACTAATACATGTGAATATTCCTAAGTCATATACAGTCTATAAAATGTATAACATGGAAGAACCAAAAAAATAAATAAATGAAGATGCACTTCTCTTTTAATTTCCAGTTAGAATTAATCTCAAACTTCACATGCAATTTATAATATGGGAAATGTTTCCATCTCCTCTCATATGTACTTGGAACATATACATCCCAGAGGACATACCAGCCCAGGCTTTACATATAACCTGCTTAGTACATGTCACTTACACATCTGGTTTTCCAAACCTTCATAATGGATGATATGAGTCTTGCTCATTAATTTTCAGCCATTTTTGAAGGATTCAGTTCATTATGTTTGAATGATTGCAAATGGCAACATTGGCAAAGATTCAAGCCATTCCTTAATTTAGCCCAACTCATTTATAATCTTCTATGCCCCATGTGGAATTTAGATATAACTATCAAAACAGCTGAATCATAGTATTGGAGATCTGACTGTCACAGACTCCATGAATAATGGCAATCATTAGCTATTAATAATTTAATAATGGCACTTGATCATATATAAATGACATCATTCTAAAGGAAAGGAAAGTGTTTTGCAAGCTCCTCAGCAGGGAGGAACTTATGAATCAAAACCAATGAAGGATTTTGTGAATAAAACCCCCATACGCTCATTTAACTAACTGGAATTTCATTTTCTGTTTTTAAAAACTGTATTCAGCACAAAGTGGATTCAACAGATTCAGTCTACCATTAGTCCACCCTACTGCCTTTTATACTTTGTACAAATCCCAGCTGCATGGCCTAGGATGTCTATGCATGTGTATATTTAAAAAAAATCAAAATTGTGGCTGCAACTATGCAATTGAAGATTCCCTTCTTCTATATGTGGAAATGTTGTTTACATTTACTGAAGGACCAATCTAAGCTTTAATTACGAAGCTGAAGTTGCCATCTAGCAAAATTCAACGAAAATTGAATTTTCATCAGATGTCCATGTCTTGAATATTCCACTTCTCAATCAGCTAAAGATAAGTGAGATTCATATATTCTTGCTTTTCTAATATTCTCCAGATCAATATCTGCTGATTTTGCAAAACTACCCTGTCAAAACATCACTGAAGCTTCCATATGCCCACCCTATGTTGAGCAAGAGTGGACTATCTTTTCTGACTGTTAAAGACCACGTTATCTTGACAATTATATTGCAACAATAAGCAAGGCTGAAACATGTCCAAAGCTTCCCTATGAACAGAACTCTCTTTGATTCCCTTTTCCTTTCCATGGACAAGGCTGCTGAAAAGGGAGCAGATGGTTCTTCAAAGAAAGTTCAATCAATGAGTTGCAAAAGAATCTTAAAGTTAAGCTGAGGTCACAAATAACTATAGAGTTGTCTGCAGCGGGGACGCCACTCCATCTTAACCCTTGGTTTCACCTTTTCTCTAATTCCTGGAAAATCTTGACTCCTGTCTCTGTTTGCTTTTCTGTATTACTATATCATTTCTATATTGCTGTCATTGGGAATAGCCTACCTTGGGTACCGTAGAGCAAACAGGATTCCTTTTCAATACATATTTATGGTAAAAACAATCTTGCATTTTATTTTATTATTAAATTTTGATACATGCTTTTACTTTGGGAGAGGGTTATTTTCTCAAGCTGATTAGGCCAAGTGTCAATTCTATCTCATGATTATTTCTACTTTAGCCAAATGTTTGTGTATGTGGATAAATTCATGTACAAACACAACTGAAGCCTGAAGACAATTAAAGGTGTGATGGCAAGAGTTTATAAAAGAGTTTAAAAACCAGTATTTTAAAATTCGGAAAACACACAAACCAAGGACAAAAAAAAATGAAAACCAAAACAAAAACCAATAGGTTGATAATCTATTCCCAAGGCCTGGAAAAAAAAAGAGCTTTAATAGTTTTTTTAAAAAAGATATAAATGTGGGAGCAGCAAAGTGGCCTAGTGTTGAATACACTTGTCTCCCACTTGGAAAGTTGAGAGTTCAATCTTAGGTAGCAGCCAATGTTTCTTCTCTTAGCAGGCAAAGACAAAATATCTGCTGTGAACTCTGCCTAGGTATCAGGAATGGCATCTGGCCGGTAAATGTTCAGCTCCATCTAGTCATCCCAAATTGTACCCTGAATAGAGACTACATGATTATAAAAAGAAGAAGAAAAGATAAGTGTAGGAACTACATAAATCTCTATGGAAATTTTTCCAGAGTGTAGGAAGTTAGCACCCACCCCTCTCCTAGAAAATTGAAATAGTCTAGGAAATATTTAAAAGGCAGGATATTATATCTCCCTGGATGAGAAAAGGAGAAATATGTTTTAAAGACAAAGCAGCTTCCTGCAGCTCCCTGTCCCCCCTTCAGCTCCAGGGTGATGGGATTAAGGATGGTCCTCAGGAAATGATAAGATTATCCATCTCACCACATGTTCTGGGAAGATTGCATTAGCCAGCACTCAGGTGAAGCCATGTGGTCCAGATCAAGCCTACAAAGTTAAGACCCCCACCCCTGGGAGTCAGACAACCAATGGGATTCATTTCTCGCACAGGAACAGGAAACACTAAGGTGGTTATATAAGGGTCTCTCAGCATCCCTTCCCCTTTCTTCCTTTCACCTTGAAGCATGTGATCATCTTTCTCACATGGCTCCAAGCCATGTGGTTCTGCTGTCCACCATTAAACCATCTTTCCAAATAGCCTCCATGTTTCCAGTGTCTTTTTCCCCACTTGGAACTGAACCCAGAAGGATATTTCTTTCAACAAGAGGACAGTAAACATATTTCCTGGGTCCTGGAAGTTGACATTATTAAATTGACAGGACCTGGAACATTCCTTGGCCAAAGTGAATGGGAAAAGACAGCTGGGGATAAGAGGTCCTTTAGATAGCCAGATCTTATTTCTTCATGAGGTGCTGAAGAGGTAGGAAAATATTAATTTTCTTGCAAGGAAGATTGGGAGTCACTTCATTAAGTATTCTTTTTTCTATGCTTTGTTTTTCTCTCTCTGTTCTTAGGGAAGGAGACAATCTATTGACTGTTGGCTGTTCTTCCCTATCCTGAGCTGGATGGAAAACTCTTAATAAGCAACTTTCACCAAAGAGGATAGAAAAATGTTGAATCTGTATGTGTTAAGACTGAATCAATTGAAACCAATTCATCCAGTCAACCAAACAAATGTCAAGGTATGACATTATTCTAAATCAGATAAGTTAAGAACAGTTTTTCCAGAAAAGGAATTTAGCAGACAGTGGGTTTTTTTAAAGTTCAATCAAGATTTATGTAATAACAATTGCACAGATTTATAGATTTTCTGTATAATGATGCATAAGGTCAGATATGCAGAGATAGCTTATTGACAGCTAATATAAGAATTACGGTTGTCTGTGCCTTCTCCAGATTGAAAACTCATTTGAAATGTAGACAGATATATTCTCCTGGGAAACTTATGAAACAGACATGCTTAAAACTTGGCTTGCAGTATTAGTGTTCCTGATGCTCTTAATCTTCTGGAAAGACTGAGTGCATGGAAGATGACATCTTGAAGAGTCATCCATTATGGTTTCCATAAAAGTCTTGGAATTCTTCACACCTAGTATGAAATAAGCCATTTGAGACAACATATCACTAAAATGCTATGGTGTTTCCACATCTCACACATGCTCTCTGTTTCCGGTGTATACTAAGGAAAAAACAGGATGGTGTTAAGACATGTACCCTATAGTAGACAAAACAAACTCTTATTCCAATGCTTGTTCTACAAAGAGTAAAATGCAAATAGGATGTTGAAAGAGCATTATTCGTTTGGAAATAGAAAGGTTTTATATGTATCCCCCAAAGCGCCTCTTGTTTGACATTTTGGGTTACTTCTGAATTTCTTGTATGTAATCCCCTTGAAAAATTGGATAGGCCATAAGCCAATAAACAGACAGAGCTCTCCTAAGCATGGGTCAGATTGTGAGAAGTGGGCTTTAGCTGAGATTCAACAATTTGGATGGTTTAGATCTGTTAGTCAGAAGTATACCAGCTCTCAGGTAGAAGTACTGGACAATTTAAAAGTCTGCATCACAGAGAGGAATAGCAGACACATCTTCTGTTCTTAATAAAATAGAGATACACAATAAGGGATTTTTAACCCTTAATTATTCATAGAAAATATCTGCAAGGAACTAAAGGGAAAACTCTCTACAAGAGGTTTCTTTTTCCCCTTGCACCCTTTTGGAGAGTTTTCCTTTAGCCTCTTGTAGAGATTTTGTGTGTGTGTGTGTGTGTGTGTGAGAGAGAGAGAGAGAGAGAGAGGGAGAGAGAGAGAGAAACTAAACTATAACAAAAAAGGATGGAAGTTATCAGCTGATATTTAAAAGGTCCAGCCCTCTTGATCAAATGCTCTAAGGAATTTTTGTTTTGGATAAACAGATTCAAAGTATGAAAAAGTTTGAAAATTTCTTGTGTAGATAAAAATTTATGGAGACAATTATCTTTTTCCTTTAAAGTCATGACAGGAGATGCATGAGAAAAGATGATGCTAATATATACCTTGAACATAGAAATATCCCATCTGGTCATCACATTGTCTTCTGTTAAAAGGTCTTCATTAATTCTGAAAATGCGCCTACTATATTATGAGTATTTTTAAAATAAAAATCCCCAAGAGAGTAAATCAAAACTCATTAGTGCTTCATACTTTTAATCTGTAGCTTTATGAATTAATTAATAAACCACAACTTGTTTAAAATATCCTTCCAGTAAAATACATGATCAGGATAATAAAAATATTATGACTCTTCCTGGGTGGCAAAACCAAAAGAAGTGAACCATGGGAAAAAATAAATTACTCATGTCAGTTGCAGTACTAAGAGTTGCAATATACATGAAACAAAATTTATATTTCCAGATACAACTTACATAACTCTATTTCACTTGGAGATTTTTTCCCATTAAGACTTGAGCTTAGTTTATTTTCCAGTGTTCAGTAATTTCTGACCTGTTCCCAACTTTCCTTCAGATGAAGTTTGCTGAGAAGTTTGCTGGCCTGTAGCTCCAGAGGACATTGGAAGCAATTTGAACTTAGTTAGCTTTCAGTCCTGGACACAATACTGAAACAGAATTGTTTACATTTGTACATGACTTATATCCATCTGGCCTGCCTTCATTTTTTTATCATGTTATATTTCTGGACAAACTCAGCAGGTTTGGAGTACAAGACACAAGTATTATTGTGGTTCTCTTCCATGGGTCACTTCCAATCAGTGTTAATGAGAAGGAGATACTTCTGCTCTGTATGATATTTCAACGCTGAATTATTTCCTTGCTCCAGTTTAAGCTTTATTTGAGGCTACTGGGTGAAGTCATTCAGTGGCAGTATGCTGATGTTACTCAGTTATACTGTCTAACCCTTGGCAATCCAAGTGATGCTACTAAGGTCTTTCATAGATTTGGATGAGGGAATACAGGCTGAAGAGCAAGCAGAAGTCATGTCTCAGAGGGCCTTTGCAGAAATCCATCTTGTGTGCCAGTTGTCCCCATTTTGATCAAGAGCATCCATCTTATGTGCCATATGAGAACCTACACGTGGTCGCTGATACCTGAGCCACTTGTCATCATCGCACTGCATTCCAAATGGGGCCTCCCCTTTGAAGACCATTCAGAAAGTGCAGCTAGTCTAAAATGGAGCAGTGCAAATAGCAGTAGTTACACTGCTATTTCATTGGTTACTAGTACACTTCCAAGTTGCAACTCAAGGTGCTTGTTGTGACCTTTAAAGCCCTTCATGGCACAGGGGCTGATTATTTCTGGAGCTGCCTTCCTCCCATTCCTTCTACCCATGTAATGAGATCTGAGAGAATGGCCATGATCCACATCCTGACAGTTGGCAGGACCCAGGAGATGTGTCTTCTCTGTTGTTGCATCTGCCCTGTGGAACTGCATCCCTCCCAAGATTCAAACAGCTCTGATCCTGTCTTATGTCAGAAATGGGCAGGGATTAGATCAGGATTTTGCATGCATTTTTGGATTGTGAACTAGGGACTAGGTGAAGTTCCATTTAATGTTTTACGATTTTGTCAGCTTGAGGCAGATATCAATAAGGCAGCTGTATAAATTGATTGAATATATAAACATTTTAAACAGGCTATATTTCTTCAAGTTTTATTTTTTACAAAAAATAGTAATAAGTAAAAATGTTTTTGTTATTTTACTCATTTATTTATTTATTCTTTTATCATTACTCTTACATGCGCTGAGCGCTATAATTAAGCAAACAATCCATTTTGGGTTTCTATAGTTACATATTAGAATTAGAATTCTTTATTGGCCAATTGGACAAACAAGGAATTTGTCTTGGTGCAAATGTTCTCAGTATACATAAAAGAAAAGATACATTTGTCAAGAGTCAAGAATCATAAGGTATAACACATAATAATAGTCATAGGGTACAATAAGCAATCAAATCATACTAGGAAACAGTCAATATAGATTGTAAGGATACAAGCAACAAAGTTACAGTCATACAGTCACAAGTGGGATCGGATGGGTGATATGGAGTGATGAGAAGAATAGCAGTTAGAGTAGTGCAGACTTTGTAATAGTTGAACAGTTTTGAGGGAATTATTTGTTTAGCAGAGTGATGGTGTTTCTGAAAAAACTGTTCTTGTGTCTAATTGTTCTGGTGTGCAGTGTTCTATAGCGTTGCTTTGAGGGAAGGAGTTGAAACATGTCCAGGATGTGAGAGGTCTGTAAATATTTTCACAGCCCTCTTTTTGACTCGTGCAGTATACAGGTCCTAGATTGAAGTCAGGTTGGTAATAATTGTTTTTCTGCAGTCCTAATTATCCTCTGAAGTCTGTCTCTGTCCTGTTGGGTTGCAGAACCAAACCATACAGTTATAGAGGTAAAGATGACAGACTCAATAATTCCTCTGTAGAACTAGATCAGCAGCTCCTTGGGCAGTTTGAGCTTTCTGGCGCAGAAAGAACATTTTTTTATTGTGCTTTTTTGATGATGTGTTTGATGTTAGGTGTCCATTTTAGGTCTTGTGATATGATAGAACCTAGAAATTTGAAGGTCTCTACTGTTGATACTATGTTGTCTAGTATTGTAAGATGTGGTAGTATGGGAGGGTTTCTTCTAAAGTCTACCACCATTTCTACGGTTTTGAGTGTGTTCAATTCCAGATTGTTCTGGTTACACCATGAGGCAAGTGATCACAGGTATTACTCTTCCCATTTGTTATTATTGTGAATTGAAATAAACAAAGCCTCCTCACCAAAATACCAGCATGGAGAATGGGGCATAAAATTCATAAAGGAAGGGAAGAAATAGCCTAGGTGCCTTGGGGGAATCTGAGACAACAGTAGGAACTGAACATCATGTTCAAATTATAGCCTTTCAGAGTGAGGGCAGATTTTGTTAATTTGTGCCAGGTTGGTATCTTTCTATTACATTCACAGAAGCCTCTATAATACTGCGAGCTGCATAAATCAAGTGTGGTGTCTGAAGAAGTTCAGTTCCAGGTCTTAATAGCTATTTTAATTCCGCCTGTCAATTATATAATTGTAGCCAAAAGTTCAAATAAAGGTCAGGGGATCTAGGCTTTGTAGCTGTTTAAATGAAAGCATTTCTACTACTAAGTATAGCAACGGATCAAGAGACGGGAGAATTTAGTAGTGTTATTTCTCATGATCCTGCTGCTTTTAGCCATGTCCCCACACATCTCTTGATGCAGATGTGTAATACAACCTTATTTGGCAAAGAAACTGTGGTTAAGTAGTTCTCTCTTTTCCCTGAGCATTTCTGCACCAGAGAGTTGAAGCAAAGATACAGATAGTCCTCGACTTACAACAGTTCATTTAGTGACGGTTCAAAGTTACAATGGCATTGAAAAAAGTGACATGGCATAGGCTTCAGAAATTGTAGGTGCTTCATCACTGGGGGGTTTTAAGAAGAGACTGGACAGCCACTTGTCTCAAATTGTCTCCTGCCTGAGCAGAGGGTTGGACTAGGAAAACTGCAAGGTCCCTTCCAGCTCTATTCTGATTTACAATGATTTTTTACAGTTTCAACTGTTGTAGCATCCCATGGTCATGTGATCAAAATTTAGGCACTTGGCAACTGACTCATATTTATAATGGTTGCAGTATCCTGGGGTCACTTTTTGCAACCATCTAATAAAGTCAACTGGGAAGCCAGATTCACTTAAAAACCATGTTACTAACTCAACAATTGTAGGGCTTCACTTAACAACTGTGACAAGAAAAGTCATAAAGTGGGCAAAATTCACTTAACAATTGTCTCACTTAACAACTGATGTGGTTGAGGGCTAGCTCTATTTGAAAAATAGTAGCATTCCTTGTTTAGGGATACCTAGTCCAATTTCTACTGAATGTCTGCTATTTCAATTTTCTTATTTAGGCATTACACTGGTCTCTGAACTGATATAAATATATCAAAATATTCTTTAATTAGTTGTTTGGTTCACCCTTACATTCAGTTTTATCTGCTTTTTATTTTTAAAAAAATAGTTCTTTGTTTTATATTTTACTGATATTGTTACAATTTGTCTTTAAAAGCCTATATATAAAATCAATTATAAATAAATAATCTATGATTAAAAGAAGCTGTGTGGACTCCTCTCTGAGCTTGGTTGTTTTTTTGCAGACATTTCATTACCCAAACTAGGTAACATCATCAATGCACTGCTGATGTTCTCTAGCTTGGGTAATAAAGTATCTTCAAGAAAAAAAAGCATGCTCAGAAAGCACCAAGGACCCCACATTTCAACCTTGAGCTACAAATATTTTCCTTTATTAGAAAATAAACGGTGTTAGGAACCTCTTTCTTTTTCTCCAGAGCATTTCTGCACTAGTAATCTGAAGTATTATCCAGTGATTCCTGCAGCCTTGTCTTCTTTAGTGATAGCAATGGCAGTATAATGCTGTGGTTAATACATTTTCTGTTCTTTCCCTCTTTTCTTTTCTCTCTCTCCTTTCAATTCTCCTTTCTGGATTCATTCCCGCCCCCTACCAATTTGAAAACTTTCTGCCTAAGAATATGGTAAAAGAAAAAGGCAGACCAGGGTGTAATTTTGCCATGGCTTTTTTCCAGACAATATTTCTTTCCATAGTCCTCCCTTTCTAATTTTTAAAATTATTCTTTCCATGACCCTCAGTATCATCAGGGAGTCTTCAGGTGAAGGAAACTTGACACAAACTTGGCTGAAGGTGATTTAACAATTAATCCCCACACATTTCATTCCAGTGCTTAAGGGCGAGATGGTTTAGGAATGTTTGAAAGCTGTTCTTCTCCTCAGAAGTTCAAATCCAGGAGAAGAAATGAATTACCCCATTGGATTCTGATTAATCAACCTCTAAGCGTGGAGATATTAAACAAATCCCTTCCAGCTTTGCCTTCCCATACAATCTCAAGTCATTTGTAGTAATCCTATTAATTTCAATCTAACAATGTATGTAGTAGCGTAATAAATGTCAATTGAAGTGTCCCACTTTTTAAGATATAGCAGAGATCACTACAATAAGTCCCGCAGGGAGAGGGGGCGGTATATAAATCTTGTAAATAAAATAAAAATAAATAAATCTAGTGTATCTTAGTGCCAGGCACCCCTCTCCCTAAACTTTACCAAACTATGTCTGGTTTAATTTATTTTTATGGCTGGTTCCTTAGCTTCTGGCAAGGCAAGTATTTAAAAAGTGAACATATGTTGCATAAAATGACAATGCATTTAAATTAGGCAAGAGTTACTTGATTTTGACATGTGTTGCCAGCATAACCCTGTTTGTGTAGAATAGAACTATTTTGCAAAAAGTTGTTTTCTTAGATCTGAGTTATTTTATATCCTGGTAGTTTACTAGATTTCTTTAGAGCAGAATAATAATGAAAAATCAGTGTGTGCATTTACAAATCTATCATGGTTAAGTTCCAATATGCATGAGTAATGTTGGAGTTGATACCATTGTAATGTGGAGTTTTTGGCAAACATGGTGTAAAGACTGAGGTGAAAACCATTGGTTCCCAGATTCCCATTATATAAACTTATTACAACTGCACAGCCTCACGTTTCAGCAAATTCCACATCAAATATGCAT
Source organism: Bungarus multicinctus (assembly GCA_023653725.1). Lineage (NCBI taxonomy): Eukaryota > Metazoa > Chordata > Lepidosauria > Squamata > Elapidae > Bungarus > Bungarus multicinctus. The sequence goes on from CM042842.1 coordinate 65,441,604, forward strand.
TTCAGAAAGGTAGAGGAACAAGCCATGAGCTTAGTCAGCAATGCTATACAAGTCATTTACATCTTTTCAATGACAATGGACAATGAACTGGTTTGCATGACTCCATTCTTATGTACAGTGAACATTCTAATTTAAGACTGTATCTGTGAGTCTACTATTAAATCTCCTGGAGGATTCAAGCCAAACCATGTAGTAAGTGGGAATCTTGATTTACTGCCAGATCCTGGTTAAAACACTTTGATGGTCATTTAGTTGGGAATGTCTTTTATACACGAGGAATAATTAGTATCATAGTATCATCATATACTTCCAATCTTTGAATATAAAGCAGACTCACACAAGGAGAGAAGGAGAAAAAATAAAATAAGAATTAAGTGGTATATGTGTGCATGTTGAGTTGTGCTTGAATGTATGTGGGCATGAGGTGAAAAATTTGTTCAAAAAGATTATTGTTGTTTGAACAAAATAGCCAGTCCAAGCTAGAGTCATAAGAAGCAACTGATACTGAATATGATAATTAGTCATTTTTAACTCCATGCTGTTTTCAGCATATACACAGAGTGTTTCAAATGAAATTTTTGCTCAGCTTTCTGAAGGATACAATGAATAAAACTTTCTCCAGGCAAGGCAAATACATTTATTTTCAATTTTATGTCATCTCATTATTTTTATTTTTTAATCCCACCTTAACTTTAATAAATAATTCAAGGCAGTGAATATACCAAATATTTATTCATCCTCCTATTTTTCCCATGAGGTGAGTTGGGCTGGGAGAGAGTGACTGGCCCAGAGTTACCCAGATGGTTTTTATGGCTAAGGCAGGATTAGAAATCACCACCTCCTGCTTTCTAGCCTAACCACCATACTACCAATGGTTTTGTAGTCAAGTTGTACAAAAGCCAGGGGGGCTTTTGCTCAGGTCCGTAGGATCTACCAGTTGCGGCCCTTTCTGGATCGGGGTGCGCTTCGCACGGTCACCTTCTCCCTCATAATCTCCCGCCTAGACTATGCCAATGCTCCCTACATGGGGCTTCCCTTGAAGAGCACCCGGAGGCTCCAGCTGGTGCAGAATGCAGCCGCGCGGGTGGTGTTGGGACCTCCACGGGGCTCCCATGTTACACCACTCCTGCATGAGCTGCATTGGCTCCCGGTGGCCCTCCGCGTATGCTTCAAGGTTCTAGTTACCATCTTTAAAGCGCTCCATGGCTTGGGACCAGGATATTTGCGGGACCGCCTCCTGCCATCGACCAATACACTCCCATAGAGTTGGCCTCCTCGGGGTGCCGCCGGCTGGACAGCTAGCGACCCCGAGAGTGCATGCCTTCTCGTTGGGGGCGCCCTCCCTCTGGAACAAATTACCCCCGGAGATGAGGACCATCCCTGATCTCTTGACCTTCCGGCGCGCATTGAAAACTTATTTATTTCATCAAGCCGGTCTGGCCTAGAGTTTTTAGGGGATTTTTAATTCGATTTCATCTGGTTTTTAGTTTTTTAGCCGTCTATTTTTTAGCTCTCAGCCTTTTATATTTGGTCTTTTAATAGTTTTTAATTTTGCACTGTTTTTTGTATTTTAATGTGGCTGTACACCGCCCTGAGTCCTGTTAGAGAAATAGGGCGGTATATAAGTTTAATAAATAAATAAATAAATAAAATTTAACAATGCAGTTGGCATTCTGCTTTGATACTGTAAATGGTTTTTATTTTATTACAGAATATGCATATTGCTGCAATTTGAAATGCATATTTTTCCATTTCAAAATCTTTTGCAAAGTAAGTAAGTGCTGGACATTAACCCAAATGTTTATTTTCAATACACATTTACTTCCAGGTTGAATTTGTTTCCAACAGCTCTTGGATTATTCAATGATTATTTATTTCATGAAGCTGTGACACTAAGGAAGAAAGTATTTCTTCATACTTGGATATAAATTTCAGCCTGCTTAAACAGAAACTTATGAAATAAGAGGCTAAAATAGAGGGACCTGACATACATCCTAGGTAGGGATTATATCCATAATGAACTGTCTCTAAATCATTTTCCAGAGATGTAGCTACATTCATCTGTTTCAGCAAAACCAGCAAGGAGTTTTGGGACCCTGCAAAAACAAATATACTTATTATGGCACGTATTAAAATATGTCTAAGGGTCTAGGAGTGTAGCTATTGAAAAATTGCACAATATAGGCAAATAAACTTGGGAGCATGTTGTGGCTTTCTGATAGATGAATGGAATGAACTGGAACAGCATATGGTGGTACTGAATGTCAAGAATCTAAGATTTAAATGCATCCAGACAAGTAAGAACCTAAGATTAAAACGGTGTTGCATTGGAATTTCCAAACTGGTAGTCAAACCATATGAGATTTTGGATTTTATGGAGGAATCAGATGGTAAACAAGAGCCAGAGAATAGAGCCTGAGTTGGAGACAGATGAGCCTAAAGACTAGTTAAGCATGGTTCTTTCTTTTATATTATTGCAAAAGCACTAAGATAAACCGTATTAAAACCAATATGAGTCAGAGGATTTGATTATTTGTCACTGAAAGCAATTAAGTCCTAATGGGGTTAAAATATATTTTTGTATTGAAAAAGAGTTATAACTGTGGCAGAAATCCAAAGTGAATCCAAAGTAAAAAAAAAAAAAAAAATACAAAGAAATATTTATATTCACCTTCTGATCCATGTAATTGCATTCAAGAAAGTTCCTTCATTCTAGGATCTGAGCAAAACTTCAGCATTCAAGATATGAAGCTCAAACCTGGTATTAAACAAAATGCTGCTATTGACTATACATTACCACAACATGTAAAACTTCAAATCTGGTATTTATCCATCATAGATTCCAGCTGTGTAGTATATTTTTTAAGAGGCACTCACTATATATAATCATAACATAAATATACAAATTACACAATAAAAGTGATGATACTGACAATCTTGTTTTCAATTCTCTTCTAGACATTCCTAGCACCAACCAAAACAATTGATCCTCTTTTAAGGTTCCACCATTTAGCTGACATTTCCACGGAATTATTTATCATAGTTACAAATCTCTTTTGGGGCCAGCCACTGGAAGACCTTATTATGTTTTCTGAGAATTCAAGATAGTTCATTCTTTTTGTATTAAAGCCAATTTCTTTGATTTGGAGGTACTTTTGAGGTTCCTCATTTTTTAAAAAAAACCTATCCTAAATATGTTGCTTTCGTTTGCTACTTTGCTACTTCATCACCTCACATCTATCTCCAAATCAGTTAGAAACAAATTACAAAGCCCTTATCCTAACACAGAGCTTTAGTGGATTTCATTATATATACTACTCCCTTATAAGAACTGTGGATTTATTCCCATTCTTCATGCTTTGCACAATAATGATTTACCTTGCCATATATGGAAGTATTATAAAACCAGATGAGTCCAATATAACATAATTCCACTTCAAGATAATCAGTCTTCGGCTGATTGATGGGAATTCATAGAAGCTGATTTTTATGTCTTTTTCCAGAACTTTCTAGAATGCCTTAAAAATGTCTCGGAGGGATGAAGAAACTCATGGATAAGGTGAACTATTTTTTAAAATTAATGTTATCATACCTTTATTACTTGTATATCTAACTCATGGCAGTGAATCTACGTAATACTTTTTCCTTTTCCTATTTTCACTCAACAACCCTGTCAAGTGGGTTGGGCTGAGAGAATGAGTGATCAGCCCAAAATCACCCAGAAGGGTTTCATGTCTAAGGTGGCACTAGAACTCATAGTCACTTGGTTTTAAACCTGGTGCCTAAACCACTAGACCAAGCTGATTCTCTAATTTTCTATGGTAGAAAGAGACTTAAAGATCCTTCCCATTAAGCAGAGATAGCTAGAAAGCAAGAGACCATGAGTTCAAGTCCCACCTCAACCATAAAAGCCAACTCGGTGATCTAGAACCAGTCATTCTCTCCAAGCCCAACCCATCTTACAGAGTTGTTGTGGGGCAAATAGGAGGAGGAGGATGTGGTGGATATATTTGCCATCTTAAATTATTTGTAAAAATAATGAAAGCCGGAAAGAGAGGTGGAGGGAGGGGGGAGAGAAAGAGAGACAGAGAAACACAGAGAGATGAAGTATCACTTAGGAAAAAATGCTCCTTGGAGATCCCCCTTTGTCTCTTAAGCCTCTATGCTATAGTTCATAATTTCTAACCCTCTGGATAGAATCTTATTGCACTAATCTTACATGTGCACATTGTCAGTATTATTTTTTTATCTGATCCAATGGTAATTTCAGTTTACGTGGTCAATGCAACATTTAAAATGCCATAGAATAGTAGAGCTGTGCAGATCACTGGAAGGGTATTTAGAAATAAAAACAGGGAAAACCAGAACAGGAATTCACTGCTCTTAGTTGTGGAGGAATCCTGCAATTTGCATGGGTTTTAGTCTTCTTAATGACTAGGATCATATCCAGGGGTGGTATTCAACCAATTCGTATCTATTCGCTAGAACCGGTTGTTAACATTCTAAGCAGTTTGGAGAACCGGTTGTTAGAAGAAATTACTGGCCTAATCCTGTAAGAAAGGCAGGAAGGAAACATTCTGGTGTTGCTTACACAAACTGCCTCTCCATTAACCCTTATTACATTCTTGGCAGGACTAGATTTCCTGCTCAGGAACTTCTCTGGAGGTTTTTTCCCCTCCTTTGCTGGTACTTTGCTTGTGTGGAGTGACCATTCAAAGTTACACTGGCACTGAAAAAAGTGACTTATGACCATTTTTTACACTTACAGCTGTTGCAGCATTCCCACAGTCATGAGAGGCCAGGTGAGGAGATGCGTACCTCGATGTGAGTGATATTAAGTTGGCCATACCCAGCCAATAACATGACCACCAACCCAGTCATGCCCACCAAGCCATGCCCACCACCTAAGCCATGCCCACAGAACCGGTTGTTAAAAAATTTGAATCTCACTCCTGATCATATCCAATTCAATAGGATTATCCATTAAAAGCAGCTGGTCAGCCCAACTTTTGAAACATAGTGACACTTCAGAATATGGCTTCAAAGAAATACACTTAAAGTTTGGAGATTTGCAATTTATTATCTTCTTTATCAAAGGCAGCATATCTGAAATACTGATAACTAGGAAGCAAGAGTGGACAGGGTTGTGAATGTTGTTCTTGTCCCTACCAACTGAAGTTTTTTTTTTCAGTGGCAGGGTGATAAAAAGAATGTAAAAAGCTGGCTGCCATTTCTGAGAATTGGCATCTGTGTCTGGAACCAATAAGTAGCAATTCTTACTGCCAAGATTAAGGGGTGGATTAAAGCCAACTGATGCCCTAAGCACAGCCCAGCAATGGTGCCCTCAATGGAAGTGAGATTCTTGCATCATGAAATGGAAACAAAGATGATATCTGACAACACCCCCAAACCAAAGTTAGTCACTCACCATGTCAAAGTATTTTTTAATGAAACAGATTAAAGCTAAACATGGCATATAAGGAGAATTATAAAAATATGACTAAAGTTGAGTGTGACTATGAAAGAATTAAGGGAATAAGAGCCAAGGGTAGGACGACTCTGTTGTTTCCTTCTTTCCTTGGTGTCCTAAGCAAGTTTTTTTTGCTTGTTTGTTTAATGGTTAATCCAGGTGCTTATTTTATTTAATGTATCCAGGGCTGGCCAAGATACACTGAGCAAAACAGAAGCATGATGCTATTCCAGCTCAATCTGCAATAATGCTTTGGATATCCTTTTTGAGTTTCTCTCATGAAACTTCCTGCAGGAACCTGCCTGGAAAACTTGACTTCCAAAAATGTTTTTGATCAATCCAAAATAATCCATGCTTTATTCCTCTACTTAGGTTGCTCATTACTTAGAAAATTATTCCATTTCAAAATCATGCCCTATTCATACATTATATTAACTCACAATCATCACAAGATTGTGACTTATATGGGAAGTTGTGTTGCAACTATTTTCTGTTTTTCAAAGTTGACATCTGCTGGAAGACACCCACCCTCCTTTACAAAAAGGAATTAAAGTGCAGGTAAAAAGTGTGATATGCTTAATCTTTGTTTTGCTTTCCGCCTAATGTCATCCGTTTATTGTTTATATCTCAGTTTCTCCAAATGCTTGAATAGTATTCTGGGTAATTGAGGTTTACAGGGAAAATGGTAATACTCAGCAGCAAGCTCTCAAAGGAAAGATTGAATGATGTGGAAATATTTCATTTCTATTTTATGGCATCTAGATCAGGGCTGTCAAACTCCCAGCCCATGGGCTGGATATGTCATGCACTGGCTATGCCCATGCCCAGTTTAGCAAAAGGGGAAAAAATGATGATGCCGTGACGATATGAGTTTGACACCGTTGATCTAGATCAGAGGTGGTATTCAGCAGGTTCTGACCAGTTCTGGAGAACCGGTAGTGGAAATTTTGAGTAGTTCAGAGAACTGGTAAATACTACCTCTGACTGGAGATTTTACAATATCATTCCCTTGCCACATCCACCAAGCCACACCCACAGAACTGGTAGTAAAAAAAATTGAATCCCACCACTGATCTAGATAGATTCTATAATCATCCATAAATGTATAGCTGAACTTTAACTTGCAGACTATGTTTGTTTATTGATTTAGCATATTTCTAGGCTGCTACCATTGAAAACTGAAAATGATGGCTTGCCTAGTAGTTGCTTTGGAATAGTCTTAATATCTAAGGTGCTGCCAGAAAGAAGAGGGGATCACCCTATTCTCCAAGACCTGGAGGGAGGACAAGAAGCAATGGATGAAAACTAACCAAGGAGAGAAGCAACTTAGAACTAAGGAGACATTTCTTGACAGAACAATTAATCAGTGGAATGAATTGCCTCCAGAAATTGTGGATGCTCCATTATTAACTACATCGTCAATATACGCCAGTTACCAAGGGCCCAATGTTTGATCCCATGACAATGGGGATGCAGCAACAATAATAAGTGCAACGACTGGTCAAAACTCACTTTTCTCAATGCCATTGTAACTTTGAACAGTTATTACTTGAATGATTGTAAATCGAGAACTACCTGTACTATGTTTTCTCTTTAGATACTCAAAGGCAAAAATGATCACTGCTGGATCACGATTCAGCAATAGTTTTACCTGATAGTAATTTATGTAATTATTTCTTTGCAGGTTATACAACTTAGGATCTTCCAAACATAACTTAATATAACATAACCAAATCCTTCTAGGGGCTTCAGACGGTCTAGGGACCTAGGAATGAAAAAAGAAATTACAGAAAAGTCAGAATAGAATAGGTCACACTTGATATTTGAACTAGCATGTAGAAATTCCTCAGTAAATAATTTGGACCCTACAGCATGTCTGAATGATGCCATTTATAGAATTGTGAGAAGAAGTTGACCACAAGAAAAAAGTAATGATATTTATATTAGAGTGATATTTTATGAGTATGAATAACAACTACAGCAACAATATAAGTTTCAGTGTTAACAATTGAAAAGGATGTACAAAACATTTCATATGACCTGTCTCTCTTTAAGTAGACTGAATTTTGGCATAGAGGAGAAAATATAATAATCTGTACAGTGAAGATAGGGGTGTGCAAGAGATAGGGAAAGTTAGTTATTTATACAATGTTTGGGTCAATATTAAAGCCATCCTAGAAATTTACTAAACAACAATAAAGTATCATCCACTGAATTCTTAATGCAAAGTTTTATAGTATTTTTAATTACTGAAAAATACTCTAGGGCTTTAAATAATCAAATAATTTACACCTAGATGCTTTGACAGCACTCTCGCCTTTGGCCTTGTGCCTAACACTACAATAAAGTGTAAATCATTACAAGATGATTCACACACTGTCATGTCTTATTGCTTAATTAATTTGTCTGAAATCTCTTTCCCTAGGAAGTCAAGGCAAATGGGATATGGATGCAATCCTCTGACAAAAAGATCTACATTTAACTCCCCCCATCCTCAATAATGTAAATGAAGAAATCTTGTTCCCGCCTTTTGTAATTAATTCAAAACCAAAGGCGTCTTGCTTTATCCCAAAGTATTAAAATGTACAGGTATCATACAATATCTTCCTTTCTCTAAGATTGAGCTAACTTGCCATCCTCCAAATATTCTCAACCACAACCTTTTGGACTACAAAGTGTGTTAGTTATAGTATCACAGTACTTGAAAAAAGCTGGCTGGAAGAGTATCTTTTATCATCCAAATTATTAGTAACTATAATTGCATATGATATACTATTCAGCCTGTATCATGGATTTTCTTTTGTAACTGTGTTTCTGAGTTGGTGAACTTGACAAAGCCAAATTGTATTTTACTTTTATTTAGAGATGTAAATGGAATTTCCTTTTGGAAGTTCCTGCGAAAGGATTTGAGGATATAATTTTTTATGGAGATATAATGAAATACAACAGAAATAAGGCCAGCAACCAGCAATCAAAGACTTAGCTTTGAAAATGTATGAAATAGTTAGCTTCCCTTCCCTTCTTTTTGATTCCCAAGCACGCATGGTAATCTAGGCTTCTTGGAAGAGCTTGTTTCTCCTTAGCATCAGCATTTCCTGGAATGAATATGCATCCACACAGCATCATGTAACTCCAGTCAGGCAATGTTTTCTGACCGGTACTCATGGAATTTGGCTTCCCAGTCAGGTTTCCATTGCTGCAATGGGTGGGTGGGTTGAAATCTACAGGTCACCTAAACAATATGGTGATTCCAGGAAGTACTACAAAATTAAACCTTTGTAAAAGTGATTAAAAATAAACCAATAACTCTGGACATCACATGCATTTTCAAAAGTAAAACTGCACCTTCTCTAAAGTAACAATAAATATGTTTCTAGATGGTTAATTTTTTTTTAAAAAAGGTCAGTGAGCAGTAAAATGATCTGGATTTACACTGACCTGCATATCGCTAATGTGCGATTAATAATATTTTAGGGCTCCCCCCCTCCTCATTTCTAATGTTTAATGCCAGCTAAAGAGGCTTCCAACTCTAACCCTGAGCATGAGGCCAGGATAATGACAAAAATGTCCTAGTTCTAAGGTAATTAACCTTAGAAACATCTTTCTAAGCTGTTACCAGTGGTTATTTCCCCCCACCCCTAAAGCTAATTGATGTTCTGGAAAGTTTTGCTGAGACTGCAGTTGTGGGCTGCCATTCTGGTGAAAATCAGGATTGCACCTGATAGTTTTTAAAAACAATATATATTTGTCAACCACAAATTATAACCAAGACCTGGATCGATAAATTTTTATTGCCAAAAAATGCAAACCATTATAGGTAGTCTTCAATTTACCACTAAAATTGAGCCCAAAATTTTTGTTGCTAGGCAAGACAGTTGTTAAGTGAAACGAGTATCCCATTTTAGAACCTCTCTTGCTACAGTTGTTAAGTGAAACACTGCTGCTTTTGGTTAGTAACATGGTTGTTAAGTGAATCTGGCTTCCATATTGACTTTTCTTGTCAGAAGGTCACAAAAGCTGATCATATGACCCCGGGACACTGCAACCATCATAAATATGAGTCAGTTGCCAAGCATCTGAATTTTGATCATATGAACATGGGGATGCTGCAACAATCATAAGTGTGAAAAATGGTCATAAGTCACTTTTTTCAGGGCTGTTGTAACTTTGAATGGTCACTAAATGAACTGTTGTAAGTCGAGGACTACCATTGAGTTGAGACTTAAGAAGCGTAATAGAGTGCTGAAAACTGGAGATACACTTGTGCAGTACATGAGTACATGAGGTAATTTCATATGCACAACATGATTTCCCTCAAATCATGGAACATTTTCCTCAAATCAGAAAAAAAACTCATCTAAGTTATGTTCTATCAAATTGAATCCATAGGGCATTTTTAAAAAAAAAGCTAAATAATGTCTGGTTGGCACTTATCGGTCCAGAAACCAGGAGCCTGTGAGTTCTAGTCCTGCCTTAGCTATGAAAGCCAACTGGGTGACTTTGGGCCAGTCACTCTCTCTTAACCCAATCCATCTCACAGGGTTGTTGTTGTGAGGTGCATAGGTGAAGGACAGAATATGACGTATGTTCGCTGCCTTGATTTACTTAAAAAGTAATAAAGGCAGGATAAAAATCTAATAAAATAGATGCATACTAAATATATGGACCAGCTGAAGGTGACTATGTTTCGTTTAGCTGCTTGCTTAATCAAAAGCAGCAAGGGGCTGGGGGTTGTCTTTCTTCAAAATACACATCTTGGCCAACCAAATTTAGGGCTTTCTTTTCAGAAACATGGTGACTATCTAGTTAAATCCATTTACAGGAAAGGGAAGAAAAGTCAATTATCAGAGTAAGAACTGAAGTCTGCAAACAGTAATCGCACATAAATAGCCCTCAGTAATTAGCTCTCCGGGATGATTTTTCAACTAGGAATCTAACACTAGAAATCTTATTTCCTTATCATCAGCCCTTGTGTTTTAAATTTTTTTTAAAAAAGAAACACATTTTGATGGTCTTATTAAAATTATTTTAAATTTAAATGATGCGATTTGTGATTAATTTTAAAAAAGGCACTAAAACATTAAAATTATGAAGAATGTTATTTTCCCCCCAATTAATATTATTATGAGGTAGGCAGGGTAGAGCTGCTGAGCCTCTATTTAAAAATAAACACCTAAAAATGCAGATGTCTGGCTTCTGCTCCCTGCTTCTATTTTACATGTCAGCTGAAAATTGCACATCTGTAACCCAGAAGATGGTAGTTGAGATCTTGATTATTTTTGTAACTGAACATGATTTGTTTTCTTAAAGTCAGTTCCAAAGTACAAATATTTTATATGAAGTCATTTTTAGGTAACTTCTTTTCAATATAAAGACAAATACATACTTATTCATTTTTTCCCCCTGTTACATTTGTCATATGTGTACACTGTAACATTGAACATTGTCAAGTTTTGTTTTCTTTATCTAGGTAATAAGATGCTAACAAGCTGCTCTATGGCTATAATCATTTTCCTGCCAAATCAGTAGTTTATGGCTAAATCTGGTTTGTCTTCAGCAACAATAGTGTTATATTCTCTGCTACTATCCTGAGATTGTTTAAACTAGAAATCCTACATAGTAGCAAGAAAGACATTGTCCTCACGTTGGAAGGATTATGATTCATCTTTATTATATACAAATAGAGTAAGACTTTAGTCATATCTGAGGAATTGATACCAAGATATATTTCTTCTTAGAAACTTAGTGTTCTCCTTAGTGTTCACATTTGTCTGCATATATACATATAAATAGGCACGGTGCGTGATGTGAGTAGGCACCATCTCTATTGTTAGTCACCTGAATTTTTCCTTCCCATCTCATCTTTTCCATAACCAGATACAGATATCTACCATCCAGAAGTCAGCACTTCCTGTCCTTTAATTATTTGGAACTGGAAGCCTTAGGATTGATTTAAATCAGGATGTGATGAAAAACAAGCTATGGACAGACAAACCACCTGCCAACAAGACATCCTTCCAAACAAAAATGAATGTCCTTATGTGCTGTTTAAACTAATTCAGGATATTTATTGCCATACTAAGATTAGTTGCAAAAAGAGGGAAAGCTGTGCAACCTCCTCAAGAATATTTATGTAGTTCTTCAATTCATGGGAATAACAGCCAGTCTGATGTTGTGGTGAAGGCCCCAGGCTAGAAAATGAGAGAAAGTGAGTTATAGTCCCCATCTGAGGCACAAAGCTAGATGGGCCAGTCATTACCTCTCCACCCAAGGAAGATGGCAATGGCAATCCATTTCAGAAATTTTGCCAAGAAAACTACAGGGACTTGTTGAAGCAGTTGCCAAGAGTATTGAAGACATACACACACAAACACACATAGAGACACACACAAAACCCATGGGAAGCAGCTTCTGAAAATTTCCACTTAAGTGGGAAAGGAATTATTAAAACCCCAACCATCTGCAGATGCCAACAATACTCTGGTTGATTATAAAAACACAATGCTTCTGAGACTCTTTGTGAAATCTCAGAATTTGAGTGCAACCAAAACAGTGTCAGTTCCAAACCCAGGCCTAAAGCCAACTTTATTTTCTGGAACATTTCAGTCTAACTGAAAATGCATGGAATTGAAAGTAGAAATTGTATCTTCTTTCTACACTGCATACATTCAACAAAAGTTTATCATTTTCACAGGAAAGACGCTTCCTTCCACTAAATAAAATTAACTTTTTTTTGCTTGTCCTCTATTGTCTTGAACTGTGACATCATATTGCACATGCTAAGAAAAAAGTTCAGAACCAAAACAACTCTCAAAAGAAGCAATCTATTTATTTGTTTGTTTTATTTATATACATATTTCTGGACAACTCATTTCCCTCAAAGAGCGACTCTGGGTAATGTACAGTACAGTAAAAAAATATAAAACAGTGTATGAGAATTAAAATGTTCAAGTTAAAATTTAAATTTTAAAAGATTATAAAATTATTAAAAAAAATCTGAAGACGCAAGCAAATGTTCGAGGAGGCAATTTATATTTTATATAATTCACATTTTCCAAAGGCTATAAACCTTTCAGGGTTAACTGTTAGGTTCATGATACACACATTATATCCTGCAATAACTGTCATTGTATATTTGTGGTTTAGTTTGGAAGGAAGGGATGGCAAGAAGAAGGGAGGGAAGGAAGGAAGGAAGGAAGGAAGGAAGGAAGGAAGGAAGGAAGGAAGGAAGGAAGGAAAAGGAGGGAAGGAAAAATGAGAGGCAGGGAGGGAGGATGGATGAATGGAAGGAAGGAAGGAAGGAAGGAAGGAAGGAAGGAAGGAAGGAAGGAAGGAAGGAAGGAAAAGGAGGGAAGGAAAAGGAGGGAAGGAAGAATGAGAGGCAGGGAGGGAGGATGGATGGATGGATGAATGGAAGGAAGGAAGGAAGGAAGGAAGGAAGGAAGGAAGGAAGGAAGGAAGGATGGAAGGAAGGAAGGAAGGAAGGAAGGAAGGAAGGAAAAGAGGGAGAGAGGGAGGGAAGGAAGGGACAGCCACACAATATTATAGATATCACAATAAGAAATACCCAAAATTGAAATCCCATCCATGTAACAATGTTTACCAGGAAATCTTTTTCTTCACAAATCTAATCCTACAACTTTATTGTTGGTGTGATTTCTTTCTGATTTTTTTTTCAAAATGCTGCTGAATGTACATGACTCACCCCTTCTCCCCACCCTCCCCCAGATTCTATAAAACCTGGAACCATCTGGGTGCAGGCCTGGTTACGATGAGCCTAGGGTGCCTTTAGCCAGTTCACTTGAAATTTAGAATCTGTCCCATCCTATCACCGAGCAGCAATCGAACATTTGTTCCCTGAAGGCCTGGCACACTGCCAGCAGCAGGTGTTAGTCTGTCCTCTGGGAAAAAAGGCAGCAGGCACAGGCATTGATGTGTGCCTGTGACAAGATGTTGCAAATCTGCTCTGGTAGTGACAGTGACAGCATCTGGGATGGAGCTGTGAGTCGCTATGCTGCAACCACTGAAAACCCACAGGTTTGAAGTGGGAAAGGGTGGGTGGGTGGGAAGGAAAACCTAAAGCCACTTGCTGTTATTGAGTACACACAGTGTAATAAAAGAAAAGAGCTGGCTTGAGAGGGGGGGGGGAGACAGAAAGAGAGAGAAAGAGAGACAGAAAAAGAAAGGGAGAAAAAAAAGGGAAAAAGGGAAAGAAATAAAGAAATAAAGAGAGAGAGAGAGAGAAAGGGAAATAAAGAAAGAGACAGAAAGAGAGATACAGAAAGAGAGAGAAAGGGAAAGAAAGTGAGATAGAAAAAGAAAGGGAGAAAAGGAGAAAGAAAAAGGGAAAGGAAGAAAGAAAGAGACAGAAAGAAAGAGAGATACAGAAAGAGAGAGAAAGGAAAAGAAAGAAGGGAGAAAGGAAAGGAGAGAGAGAGAGAGAAAGAAAGAGAGAAAGAGAAAGAAGGAAAGAGAGAAAGGCTGAACTTAGCAGCAAGACAACATTATAAGGCTTTTTAATGGCTGCCCGTTAAGACAGCACATTCCATATTTCTGCCTTGAAAGTCCCATTATGACAGCAGTCAAAGAAATAGATAGTTCTCACCTCCCATTTTAGACAGCCCAGGCTTGCACACCAAGTGCATATCTAAATGTATTATATTGAAATATATGGGTTTTGGTAGTGATTGATCATCATCAAGCTAGTTATAAGTGTGTGTGTTGTGTGTGTGTGTATGGGGGGACAGGGAATGGGACCTTGCTGATTCTTCTACAGCAGTGTTTGTCAACCTTGGCAATTTTAAAATGCCTAGATTTCAACTCCCACAATTCCCTAGCCAGCTGGCAGATCATTGGAAAGCTCTGCTGTTGACAGCTATATCCAGAGGTGTTATTCAGCAGGTTCTGACCAGTTCTGGAGAACTACTAGCAGAAATGTTGAGTAGTTCAGAGAACTGACAAATGACTGGCGATTTTACAGTATCCTTCCCCTGCCATATCCACCAAGCCACACCCACAGAACCAGTAGTAAAAACATTTGAATCCCGCCACTGGTTCTAGCTATCATTACGTTTCAGAACCTCAAATACACATCAAGTAATATTTTGGGAGATATATCCCTCAAGGTTTTTCTGTGTAGGAATTTCAAATAACAAAATAAGGATATTAGTTGGAGAGAATTAGAAAGTAATTGCACAGGCAACTTGGAAACTAATAATCTGAACATTGACTTTATTTGTCTTTGAGCTGGTGATTTCCTGCATTTTGTGAAATATTTGTGCTAACTTACTTTGATTGATGTGTTGACTAGTCTCTTCAGTAAAAGCAGATGGTTCATAACCCTTTGAACATAGTCTTTTCTTTAGCCTGTCTTTGTTAGATGGTATTTGTCTTTGTTAGAAGATAGAGATAATGCTAGAATGGATATCATTTCTTCTTCTTCTTCTTCTTCTTCTTCTTCTTCTTCTTCTTCTTCTTCTTCTTCTTCTTCTTCTTCTTCTTCTTCTTCTTCTTCTTCTTCTTCTTCTTCTTCTTCTTCTTCTTCTTCCTTCCTTCCTTCCTTCCTTCCTTCCTTCCTTCCTTTCTCTTTCTAAACACAGTGTGAAGACTTCTGTGTGAATGAATGTTCACTTCCATTGTTTTCAGCCATTTGCAGATGACACTAATTCATATATATTGGTCCTTAGTCACTGTACAGGACAATTGTATTCACAGGGTTGAGGGTTGCAACTACGATAGACTGTTTTTTTTTTAATAGTTCTCTCTTGGATTGCATTTACTCCTGCCATACAACCTGCGTCTAGTTTAATGAAAAGAAAGACTAGGGGAGACATGATAGCAGTGTACCAATATTTGAGGGGCTGTCAGAAAGAAGAGTGTGTCAACCTATTCTTCAGAGCACCTGAAGACAAGACAAGAAACAATGGATTGGAACTAATCAAAGAAGCAACCTGGAAAAATTTCCTGACAGTGAGAACAATTAATTAGTGGAATGAGTTGCCTCCAGAAGTTGTGGGTACTCCAACAGTGGAAGTTTTTAAAAAAAGATTAAACATCAATTTGTCAGAAATGATACATGGTTTTCTGTCTGAGCTGGGAGCTGGACTAGAAGACCTCTAAGGTCCCTTCCAACTCTGTCATTCTGTTATTCTTATCCCTAGGGGTGGGCTTCAAAAAAATTTAACAACCAGTTCTCTGCCCGGTTGCTTGTGGGCGTGGCCATGTTGGATGTAGCCTAGTCAACCTCCTGCACCATGGCAGGGGTGTGTGTTTTCACCCTTGCCAGACTCTGGAAGATTTCCTCGAGCCTCTAGGAGGGTGAAAACGACCTCCCTGGGCTCAGGAGGCTTTCTGGAGGCCAGAAATGGGCCCATTTCCAGCCTTCTGAAGCCTCCAGGAGGCCTGTTTTTAGCCCTCCCTGAGCCTTTACACGGGCCCTGCACTTATCTGGGATCCAAAACGGGCCGCCTGAAGACTCCTGGGAGGGGCAGGGTGGGGCGAACAGGGCCAGTCAGAGGTGGGATTTCCTGGTTCACCGAACTGGGTGCTATAAAATTAACAACTGGGATGAACCGGTAGCAGCCCACCCCTGCTTATCCCCCAAATTCCTTCAATCCTGCTCCATTTAGCAAAGACACAAAATGTAGCATAACCCCACATGGCTTTATCATCTTTACAATCATAGTAGTAATATACAGATGGATGCAGTTTTGTTTCTCATGTTCTTTCCCTCCAGTGTCATTTTTATGAAGGGCATCCCTCATGCCATGTCAAGACCCATTGCTTTCAACTTGGAGATACATCCCAACCCACAGTGACCATTTCTCATTGTGAAAACTAATATTAAGAAGTACAAGATTCCAGAAAGTGTTGATAGGGAGGGGATGAAGGATTTACTGACCACTTTAGTATACCACTCAAGTGCCTGATTAATGCTGCAGGCAGTAGACTGCCCTTTAAACATGACTGCTGCTCTAAATTGTAAGGTTCTGTAATGGGACAGAGAGAAATAACTCAATAACAAACAAAGAAAAAATTAAAAATTATCGAGGAAACTTGGGAAAACATCCACCCAGCATTACAACAGCTTGCCTGATATGTTACTTCTTGAAGAAATAGTTATGCAACTGATACCAGAATTAAGTAGACCCCTTATTAATACAGTGACGAATATTTGTGTACATTTTTACCACACTATTTCAATTTGAATTTGGTGAAAATAGCTTGTAGAATTCCACCCCCCCCCCCCAAAAAAAAAAGAAGAAATAATCAGTTCTAATTCTCAAGTCAATTTCAGAGCTGGAAAGGACTCTATTTTCCATTGTACAACTAACTGTCTCTCCAGGGATCCATAACTCATGTCTGGCTTCCCACACTTTAATTAAATCCCATGGAAATAAATCTGGAAGGGCCTCCTTCTGTGGGTCTGTTTTAGACCAGAAAACAGGAGACACCTAAGGGGGCTTAATCCCACAGAGATAAGTCTAGCAGAAGAAAAATAAAAAGCAAAGAATGCCAAATAACGGCAGCATCTTCTGCCATATCATCATAATTAAAAAAACCATTTTTTAATCTTCTGCCATATCATAATTAAAAAACCATTAGAAAGAGATTAAAATGAAATCTGAGAATGAGGTAGGAAATCAGAAGCCTCTTTCTCTGTCTTAGTGGAATCTCTGTACTTTAATAATGACCCTATTGTGAAAGAGCTTATTGAGCATTTGAGCATTCTGATATTCTGATATATTGCTGTCTTCCAACACTGGTGAGAACAGATCCTTAGGAACATCAGAATGCTCAAATGCTCCATAAGCTCTTACAGTCCATGCTTAAAGAAAAATGCTTCAAGACTTCTCTCTGCAGGGCTGCCCAACTATTCTCAAAACCTTCCTTGTACAGTTATAATTGTGCATGAAGACTGACTCTGAGCCATTTAAAGCAGCTGTGTCATTTGCACAGCTCACCAACTTTGAAGCTCATCCTAGTTATCTGTGCAGCTAGTTGTCTAGGCATATTCAGACAACACTTTCCTTGGGTCAACACTCATGTAAATTCAGACAGCTGGGGACAATAACACTCAGTTGTTTTTTATCTGTTGGGAAGGATGCTTGGCTTGGGTTAACTTGCTATGTAAAACATGCCTTTCAAATGCTTTGGCCAGTCTTACTGCTCACTCCCTTGTCAGTACATTTAAGATTGCTAAATGTAGGAGTGCCAAAATGTAAGACAAGCCCAGCACTTTATCAAGCATCCTGTTTCCCATGATATTTAACAATGTTGTCAGCTATACTTTGGTATTGGATTATTTTGGCCCGATGCCAGCAACTCATAGCTATAGTTGAACTTTAAAATTGATTCTTTAATTGTGCTCAGTCTGTCAGCTCTCTATGACCAGATTTATCTGGACAAAAGAGGCCAATGCTCTCAACCCATAGCATTGGGATTATAGTACCAACAGAAAGTGCTTTGTGGCTAAAGAAACTGTGAACTGTGAATCTGGCTAAAGAACAGGAGAAGCAAATGATGTTGCCACAGTGTTACTGTTCCTCTTTAGAGGTTGATCTTAAAGGAAGGACAGAGTATTCCATGAAATAAATGGTGAAGTTCCCTCTAGAAGCCATTCTTTCCTTGGAGTAGCCAAAGGCAAGTAAAATCAGCAGAAAGCCCCAAGTAGCTTGGAATGGTTGCCCAAGAGTGACCCCTGCTGGGTTTAGAGAAGCTGCTTTGACTTTAAGCCAGGATCGATGTGATGCATTTACCTTGCTGCTGTCACACGGCAAAGGTTTGATTTTGGGAAGAGAAAACTAGAAGGCTGCAAGGGGAGTGGGAGCAAAGAACGGAACGAGATTAAAATATATAAATAAAATGAATTGATGGCTTGTGATGTAAGATTTAAAAACAGCATTTTAATACAGGCATACAACACCTGGGCTGAATGTTGAAGATCTTGAAGATACTCAGGTAGATGGAGATATATCCAGGCTGCAGGTATGTAGGTATACCAAGGATGCAAAAATCTGAATGACCACAAGATGGAAACAAAGAGAAATTATTTCCTGCCATCGGATGGTTTCCCGGATCTTTTTCAATCCATATTTTAAAATCAAGAAAAAGATGCATTTCCCTTCAAAAGCCACTTGTGAAATTGGGAAGCTAAGATGGCTATAAGTAATTTATCAATCTAATTTTGCAAGTATTAGTGGAGAGATACCTTCATCTTGTTTTAAAATGGATAAATGGCATTGTTTTCTCTAATGTGTTAAAACAAATGTAAATACATACTACTAGACAATAATAAGATGTAAAGCTCCCCTTTCTTTCTCTTTCTACTTACTTACCAAGTGGAAGGAAAGAACAAATTCATAATTAGATTATGATGAAAGGTGCTTTTCTTATTAATCTGAAGATTGATTTAAACATTTAAAATGTGTTAGTTCGATTGTTAGCTACAGTATATGCAGCTAGGGAGATATCGTGAGATTTAGGCTTTTACATCACTCAAAGCCATAATATGCTTTAGGCATGATTTTCTAAACAACAACCTGGTTCACACATTAGCTATGATTTAACCTGCCACAATGACTATTTTTATAGTGTGCTAAATCAAAACTAAATCAACAATGCAGTATCGTATTTCCTATTTGATCAGGAGGTTGGACTAGAAGACCTCACTCCCTCCCAACTTGGTTATCCTTTAGATTTAATAGATAATCAGAGTTGAAAGGGACTTCATGGGTCATCTAGTCCAACTCCCCGCCCACGTGGGAGACCCTACACCATTCCTGACAAATGGCAGTCCAATCTCTTCTTGAAGGTATCAAGTGATGGCGCTCTCACAACTTCCAAGGGCAAGCTGTTCCATTAGTTGATTGTTCTCACTGTCAGAAAGTTTCTCCTTATTTCCAGGTTGAATTTCTCCTAGTTCAGTTTCCATCCATTATTCCTTGTCTGGTCTACAAGCGCTTTAGAAAATAGCTTGACTTCTTCCTCTCTGTGGCAGCCCCTCAAATATTGGAACACTGCTATCATTTCTCCCCTGGTCCTTCTCTTCACTAGACTAGCCATGCTCAGTTCCTGCAACAGTTCATTGTACGTTTTAGTCTCCAGTCCCCTAATCATCCTGGTTGCTCTTCTCTGCACTCTTTATAGAGTCTCAATATCTTTTTTATAGTGTTGTTACCAAAACTGGATGCAGCATTGTAGGTGTGATCTTACTTTATAGAGTAATTATATAGCTTTATATAGCTTTATAGAGTGGTATTAATACTCACTTGATCTTGATTGTATCCCTCTGTTATTCGGCATTTGAATATATCCAGTATATGTAGATTGCAGCATTAAAAAAATATTTGCAAATGAAGAGTCTTACAAGGAAAGACTCTCCAAGGTGCGTCTTTACTATCCCAATTCCCTAATGTATGACTGAGTATATCCAGGGGTGGGATTCTACCAGTTCGCACCTATTCACTAGAACCGGTTGTTAACATTCTAAGCAGTTGGAAGAACCGGTTGTTAGAAGAAATTACTGGCCTAATCCTGTAAGAAAGGCAGGAAGGAAACATTCTGGTGTTGCTTACAGAAACTGCCTCTCCGTTAACCCTTATTACATTCTTGGCAGGACTAGACTTCCTGTCTCAGGAACTTCTCTGGAGTTTTTTTTCCCTCTTTTTCTGGTACTTTGCTTGTGTGGAGTGACCATTTAAAGTTGAAATGGAACTGAAAAAAGTGACTTATGACCATTTTTCATACTTACGACTATTGCAGCATCCCCACAATCATGAGAGGCCAGGCGAGGAGATGCGTGCCTCGATGTAAGTGATATTGAGTTGGCCACGCCCAACCAATAACATGACCACCAAGCCATACCCACCAACTAAGCCACACCCACAGAACTGGTTGTTAAAAAATTTGAATCCCACCCCTGACGATATCTAATATACCAACATTAAATTAGGGTTAATCCCTAATACACTATTGGTCCTTAGTGTCAGCTCTATTGATCACATGATTAGACTTCCTTCCAGGATGAACTACCTCCAGTCTGATCTTCGAACAGTGCAGTCATCATAAACAGAATAGAGCTGCAAGGGACTTGGAGATTTTCTAGTCCAATCTCCTGCTCGAGCAGGAGACAGTGGCTGTCAAGTCTCTTCTTAAAAACCTCCAGTGATGAAGCACCCACAATTTCTGAAGCCTATGTCATGTCACTTTTTTCAGTGCTGTTGTAACTTTGAATGGTCACTAAATGAACAATTGTAAGTCAAGGATTACCTGTAAATTACACATGGATTCACAATTTCTTACTTTGGCGGTAGCTACTTTTGTCTTAAAAACAATATATAGCCTCTACTTGCATTATTGATCCTTAGTCAGGGGTGGGCTGCTACTGGTTCGCACTAGTTCAGGTGAACTAATTGTTAATTTTATGGCCAGTTTCGCGAACCGGCAAATCCCATGTTGGCTGGCCCTGCCCACACCATCCCTCCCCTCCCAGGAGTCCCCGCATGGTCTGTTTTGGATCGCAGGTAAGTGTAGGCCCATGTAGAGGCTTGGCAAGGATGAAAAATGGGCCTCCCAGAAGTTCTGGAAGACTGGAAATGGGCCCATTTCCAGCCTCCAGAGAGCCTCCGGAGACCGGGAAAGCCATTTTTGCCCTCCCGGAGGCTTGAAGAAAGCCTCTGGAGCGTGGGGAAGGTGAACCCCCACCCGTGTAGTGCAAGAGGCTGACTAGGCCACACCCACCATGGCCATGCCTACCCAGAAACCGGGCAGAGAACTGATCGTTACATTTTTTGAAGCCCACCCCTAACCTTAGTGCAATTACTCATTTAAAATAGTGACCTTGAAATGTCATAACAAAATAGACTTTTATCAGGCTAAATATGTGTGCATTTGGATGAACTGTACACTGATGCGAGGTAAAAAATAAGTGATTCAAGCGGACACAAAATATTTGTACATTTGCAATATCTTGCAAATATTTGTACACTTGCAACACCACAATAGGTTTCACACTGCTAAAACTAACTCTTTTTTATTTGTTTCAAACAGAATCTACTGTCCAAGTTCTAAACACTGGATTCCAGTGAAGGTGGGCATGAAGATTGAAAAAAAGGAAAGGTATGTATTTTTTTGGGGGGGAGATAATCTTGCAACCCAAGAAGAAGAGCTGGACAGACTGAAAAATTGGTGTGTATAAGGTATCTCAGCCGACAGAAGCGGGGTAGATTTGGGAAATATTTCAGAAGGGAGCCTTCCTAATTTTCTAGAGAGTAAAAGGAAAGGAGACAAATATTTTCAGTCTTGCAAGATTCTGTAAATGTAATCTTACAATAAAGGTAGAGTTAGTACTTTTGGTTGTATTTATTGTCTGGACTACCTTGCAGGGCTAACAAGATGTCAGTTATAGCAGTTGAACCAAAGGCCTCAAGTAGGACTTCGGTTGCACTCCTGGAGCCGCCATCTTGCCTTTTTTGGCTCTCTATTCCCCTCTGGGTGATGGTAACTCTAAATGTTAGACCATTATAAAAATCCATCTTCATCTAAAGATAAATAGTATTTTAAGGTTTTTACCTGATTCATCTAAAGATAAATAGTATTTTAAGGTTTTTACCTGAAAACCTTGCCAAGAAAATTTCGGCAACCTGTCTGACTTAAGGCACAACTTTTTTCTTCTAACATGATAAAAGGCTTTTGTAAAAAAAAAAAAAATACTGAAAGAAAGTTTTGTGAATTTTTGCTTCAGTATATTTGAAGGGCACCAGGTTAGGCTGGGCTGAATATATATGAATTGATACTATGCAATTCTCTGCAAATTAATAAAATTCTTTGCTTAGTATTATCTGGAATGATTTGCTGCAGTTGTGTAATATTTCACAATTTAGGGCAGGTGCTTTTCTCTTTTTATGTTCTTAGATCATTAAACAAGAAATTCAGAACCAATTTATTTAGAAGTCATACAGTGCTTACAATACACTTTTCTTTACTGAGAGATTTCCCTCCATTAATTGTTATTGGAAAGGACATGATTGTCCTTTTAAAAATGATTTATGGGTGCCAAGTCAGCCCAAGTAAATGGCTATGT
The DNA here is from genome assembly GCA_023653725.1 of Bungarus multicinctus. Classification (NCBI taxonomy): domain Eukaryota; kingdom Metazoa; phylum Chordata; class Lepidosauria; order Squamata; family Elapidae; genus Bungarus; species Bungarus multicinctus. The sequence goes on from CM042842.1 coordinate 65,464,157, forward strand.
CATTTGCTTGTGATAAAATATAACCCAGAACATATCCATTGTGGAGACTTTATTCTGAATGCTGCTTATCAAACGTATAACCAGAATTGGACTGAAGCTTGGGTTCAGTCAAATTGTCCACAAATAGTATGGTAAGGGGTCTGCAAATAAAAAAATAAAGTCTGTACAGATTTTCATCTATTTGTTTTTCAGAAATTAGAGGATATTTTACACATTCAGATTTTCAAAGTCCACTCCAGCAGAAAATCCAGTCTTTTAAATTTCTTGAGTTGTAGCTAAAAGTCAAGTAAATATTTTATCTATGATGTCTGTTGATTCTCCAGAAATTATTTTGGAATATTTATGGAAGAAAGTAAAGAATAACACTTGAATTCCAGAGGAATTCAATCTTTTTATCAAAAGGACAAATGTGTTTTGCGGTGTGCATCCTTTTCCTTTACATCTCTGTGTGTCATGTCATGAAGTATGTACAAAATAAGCAGAATTTATGTCACAAAGAACATCATACACATTTTGATATATGAAGCCTTTCTGGGACTTCAACCATCCAGTCATGGCTACCAATTTCACCCTTTCTTGCAGATGATCCCGTTCACCCACAAAATGAACCTACAGCTATTCTTCTTTCTAAATCAGGACCAGAGGTGGTATTCAGCAGGTTCTACCCAGTTCTGGAGAACCGGTAGAGGAAATTTTGAGTAGTTCAGAGAACCGGCAAATACCACCTCTGACTGGAGATTTTACAGTATCCTTCCCCTGCCATCCCCACAGAACCAGTAGTAAACAAATTTGAATCCCACCATTGATCAATTCTCTCCCCATGAATGAACCAAATAAAACATTTTAATATATCTCTCTGTATGTATATTTATGATGAATGCACGTACACACACTTAAATAGAAAGAATAGATATATTGCTACTATATTTTGTTGTAGTGTTGCAAATGGCACAGAAGAAATGGGCATATTTAATAAAAAAAACCAAGCAATTAGTCCAATTTTTTCCATAGATCCACATAAGCAAAAAAAAGATAGACTAAAGAATAGTGAGAAGATCATATCATTCATAATACGCATTTGTGTTATTAAAGTTTATCACTTGCCCATAAAATCCATGTTTATTTATTTATTTCTTCCCTTGAAATATGGTCAGAGGTGAAGGTTTGATTCTCTCCACCATATTCATGTTATCCTAACGTGGATTAGACTATAATTTGGCAGTAATTAAGAAAATAAATACTGGAAAGGGCAAGAGATTACTAATTCTACATAATCTCTGAAGTTGGATTTAGATACTTTAGAAATCTTCTAGTTTCAAATGCTATCATTTTAGTCTCAAGTCAGAAAGTTCAAAAAAATATAAAGGTAATTGTTTTTTAATCTCTAAAAAACTATTCTAATGAAAATATTGGGCATATTGTTAATGGAAAAAAGTTGTAATGCCTTATTCAGGATCAGTTTACCTTTCCAACTTTTCAGCTGAAAAAATTGAAAAGTTATCAGAATATAGCTACTGGCATTGTTATTCTTATTTTAATCTAGAAAGAAACAGATGTCTTTTAGGTGACAAATGAAGTCTTCAGTAATGGGTAGACTAAGTCCCCTATCCCAAGCTTAATAAAACACAATCCTCATGCTCACACTGTGTCCAAACAAATGAATAACTTTAACTTAACACCGCAAAGACAATCAGCACTACAACAATCCATGACATTTCAGGATAGAAATCCTTAGCTTCTGCTGCAGAACTGTGGGTATTTGTTTCAGTCTACCAGCGGTTTTTAATCCCATCTGCAGCAGGCTGGTTTCATCTTCATTTTCTATTGCCATTTCTTCACAAAAATCAAAGATTTCAGATATTAGTTCTGGGATGGGCAACTATGGCAACTGAAGTCCAACAACCTGTGGACTTCAATTCCCAGAATTCCTGAGTCAGTCATGCTATAGTTGCCAGCCCCTGTATTAGTCCATTGTTATGTATACAGCGCTGGCAAGTTTTATCTGGTCAAATAAATAATAGTTTTTTTGAATATGAACTCTGGATGCGATAGTCAGATGGTTTATAGCTGTCAATCTGCTCTTGTTTATTCCCATCAAATGTCCATTCTGGCTCTATATGTATTCACAAACAGAAGCATTCAAGAGATTGGGCTGGACTACCAGCTTTCACATTTTATTAGTTTATCAAAGTGAAAAATACAGAAATACAAAGAAAAAAATTAAAACAATAGGAAAATAGGGGGGAAGGGAAAGAGGAAAAAGTGGGGGTAAAAGGGTAAAGAGGAAAAGAAAGGAAAAAACATTGACTTCAAACTCTTTTTGGTATAGTAGAATAAGGTAATAACATAAAACCTCAATTTTGTACTTTTACGTAACAATATATACTAGCCATTTCTATAATAACACCTATCTAATCAGCAAAACCCCAAACCCAAAATTTCCTTTTTTTTTCATCTCAGGCACAAAGTCCAAAGGGGTTTCCAAGCAGAAATAGTTAAATGTCTTCTTCTCTTTGATGAAAGCAATCAATTTAGCTATTTTTGCTAAATCCATCCATTGTCCATTGTGGTCATTCCATTTTTGTGCATAGAGTCTTGTTGCTGCTGTCACTATATATAACATCAAAGTTCCATTTTTTTTCAAGTTCCCTACTCATTAAGCCCCAAAGTAAAGTCTCAGGCTTTATTTTTATATTCACTTTAAAGATCTTCAGTATTAAGATGTGAATCCTGCTCCAACATTTCTTTCTTGAGCCGGACTATTAGGGAGGAACATTTAACATTGCTAGGTTTCTTCACAGTAACAATATGGGAAAATATTTAGATTATCCAGTTTAAACTATCAATTAAAATATATTTGTTTAGTGTCCATTTAAAGTTACAAGTGTACAGGAAAAAAATTGCCATCATAAAATCTCCATGGTCAATGATCAGCATTAGAGCAGTTGACAACCAATATGTATTTACAATGGTTGCAATGTCCAGAGGTCATGTAATCACCATTTGTGATCTTTCCAGTCAGCTTCCAACAAGCAAAGTCAATGGGAAAAGCTGGATTCACTTATCAATTGATTGAGTCACTTAACAACCATGGCAAAAAGCTTATACCATTGGATGCCACTAACTTAATGACACTGTTTAGCAATAAAAATTCTCTTCCCAATGGGAAGAGAAGTCTAAGACTACTTGTGTGCAAAAGAGGTTGACAGGATTGTTTCAATCATTTTGAAAATGTGTTAAGTTCCTTACGCAAGGTCAGAACTAAACTCACTTGTGAGTAGGGTCCTTTTGAGTAGTCTGAACTGAGGAAGCAATTAAAACATGCCATTTCATCCCCCAAATAGTTTATATTAACTTTCAATTAGGTAAAATGGAATGCTCCAATCTCAAAACAATATGTATTTGCTCAAAGTTTTATTTTAAAAGTGATAGAAAACATTCAAATCATTTTCAGTTTTAACCTGATTTTGAAAAAAACTTCAATATCCTATTTATTCTGAGCATATTTCTTATCTGCACACCACTTATAGGAGATATATTGTAAGCAATGGGATTTTTTTTTAACAAAACAAAATATGGACACCATGTTTTGTTTTGCAGATCTATTGGACTTGGAATACTCCAGTAAAACAACAGGACTGATTTTCTCAATTGTTCGATATTGGATATTGAAATATGAGTTTTCTAATTGAAGGATAGCTACATTTTAATTCATAAATTGACCCAAGACAAGAGGAGCAGGTTAATTTCTGCAAAGATCAAATTCCTCAGCCATATCCATAATGAATAGACCTTTTTGTTTGTAATGTTTCAAGATGTAGAATGATTTAAAAAAGGTAGAAGAAGAAACAAAAAACAATAACTCTTTCATAATCAGAAAGGTTACAATCAGCTACCCAGGGACATGTAGCAATAATTTCCTAAACCCTTCATGTTATGATATACCGGCTTGAGATTTTTAATATCAGTATGGTGCAATTATTAGTTTTCTTAATATGCTGGGCTGCAGTTCTAAGGCATCTGCATTCAAAAACATTATTATACTGCCTTAGTTATTGTATAAATGATATTTTACTTATTTGATCAGTTTTCCTAAAGTATATGCAGATCAGTGGTGGGATTCAATTTTTTTTTACTACCGGTTCTGTAGGTGTGGCTTGGTGGGTGTGGCAGGGAAAGGATACTGTAAAATCTCCAGTCAGAGGTGGTATTTGCTGATTCACCGCCCCGAGTCCCTTTTGGGAGAGGGAGCGGTATAAAAATACGATAAATAAATAAATAAATAAATTCTCTGAACTATTCAAAATTTCCATTACTGGTTCTCCGGAACTGGTCAGAACCTGCTGAATACCACCTCTGATACAGATGATAAAATTATTGAATTTATATTGATGATGTAATTTATGCAGATTATAAGAGGGTTGAAAATCAAGAAAGGAATTTTGCTGATAAACTGCTGAAAAATGTGAGCTAATTAGTATAGCTCTCGTGGGAGAGGCAAATGATGAAATGCATATTACAGTGTGATAAAACTAGCTTACCTACTTGTCTTCAGCATTTTAACACAAATCTGAAAGTGTGGAGTTTAATTGTGACATAACAAGGCATATTTCATCACTTTGGCACCATCATGGCTGGTTGTGCCATAGATAAGTATGTGTCAGGACTCAAGCATAAAGAATCAGGACCTGAATCACTACTAAACTGGCACTGAATAAGAGTTAATGGAATTCAAAGGGGGCTGGACTTTGATCGCTTGTGGGAACACAATGATTCCAATGTGATTTCTCTCTTGACTCCAACCCCAGACTCTGCCTCTTTTTCTCTTATAGTATGATGGGTAAATGTAGACAAGGTATACACTATGTGGTACCCCACAGGTATTGAATTATATCTCATTAATCCTATATCATTGATTATAGTTGTTGGGTATTGAAAATAAAAATATCTTCAAAATACTGAATATGGGTGGCACAAGGTTTCCTACCTTAGCAGGAAGACAGATTTCACTAGAGAATTTATGTGGTATGTGCTTCTGGTTTAAGTAAAACAAAACAGAAATAGGCCAAGTTAATAAAAAGGCTGTGCATTATTTAATAAACATATTTTTTTGTGGAAGGAATTAAACTGAAAATATGTAAAGACTGTAATCCTCTTGAAAAATAAAACTTGGAAGGTGGAAGAGGATGCTCACAATTTGTTCTCTGCTTTCTTTGACCTCTAATACAACACACATTCAACTGTGAATCTCAAGAACAGCTATTTGCTTAATCTCAAGATCATAGATCATGACGATAGCTATGTTAGCATTGAAACAAAGTTAATTTCAGTGTTAACACAGCTATCGTCATGATCTAGGATCTTGAATTTAATTCAGCTCTTCTTCAGACTTCTCACTTTAAAAAAAAATCATTTCCAAGCCCTCACTTATTCAAATGGTTGTCTGAAAAGGGCAGTCCTTTTTTTCACACCCCTCAACAATCGCATTCAGAATAAGAAACAAGTGTCCTTCTTCTCACCAGCTCTTGAAGAAAGGTCGGCCTTCTTGTCAACCTTAGCTTTTCATTCCCTGCACTATTGTTTTCCCACATCTCTCATTTGGGTGGGGGAAGAATGTTTCTTTAGTATATAATTGCCTGCTACTGTAACCTGCCATGCTCATGTCCCTTTTGAAGGATTCCAGTGAGGGTACTTGGTGTTCATCTCCCATAGATTCCATTCAGGTTAGTCCATTCTTTTCCTCAATTTGAGAACAGCTGTCTGTGGGAGCTATTAAAAATTATTCTATGCTGCTGAGAACCTGATTTTTCCTGGTGAATTTCAGCGGCAGCTCCTTTCCTGGTGTTCAATGGAAGAAATGTGTCTTCTGCAAATGAAACGAGTGTTTTAGAGCATTTATTGTGAGCCTTTTCATCAAGGGCACACACAGCTGTCCTGCTTTCCCAGATAAGGCAGGCTCTCTCAGATTCCAAAGTAACAAAAACAGGTCCAAGAAAGAGGCTGGCTGGATGAACAGATATTGGATAGGTCTTTTATTATGCCTGACTTCAGCAGAATATCCAAGGCAACGAGGGTGGGAGGTGTGGGCGAGAGAGGAAATGTGAAACCACTGAAAGTACTGTCTGAGTTGTAGTGTCAGAGAGAAGGAGAGCAGACTACAGAGGGAGAGAAAAATGCTTGAAATGTCTGCAAAATGTAACTCAATTATCGGAGATCAGCCATAACAAGGGAGGGGTGAGTGGGGAAATCGCATAAGACTGTAAGAGCTATAAGTACCAAATAGTTACATTGACTGCATTTATAACCAGATATCTTTTGGCAGGAATATCAAAGAGGCCCTCCACAAGGCATGAGATTCTGGGCTCAAATCCATTCACTCTGTGAATTAATTGACTTGGTTTGAACTCTGCTGTTTTCAGTTGGAGGATTCACTGTGAACATGTTGTACATATCTTGGATATCAAATAGCAAATGTTCTGAAGCCAGACACTGAAAAGAAGCCAGAAAAATTTTCATTAATCAGTACTGTATGCTTGCTGAGAAAAGGAAATGGGACAACACCAAACATAATAAGGAAAACATCCCTACTATTTCTGTTGCTAACAGATTCCCTATAACTGTTAGGAGTTTGTGTGGGAATGGACTATATGTGGTAGCAGGAAAAAGGAAAAAAAAAAAAAAGAAACTATCTTCCCCCACTGTTAATATACAGTTTCACATCTAGGTTTAAAATTGCTTGCATTTTAGGGCTGAGATAAAGGGAAGGGACAAAGATGCCACAAGGAGATTACAGGGAGTCCTTGACTTACGATCACAACCAATTTTTTCTTGTTAAATGAAACATTTGTTAAGTGAAATTTGCCCCATTTCATGACCTTTTGTGCCACAGTTGTTAAGTGTATCTCTAGAGTTCTTAATTTAGTAATATAGTTGTTAAGTGAATCCAGCTTCCTCATTAATTTTGCTTACCCTGAAGGTCATAAAAGGTGATCACATGACCTGGGGACACTGCAACCGTCATAAATATGAGTCAGTTGCTAAGCATCTGAATTTTGATCATGTGACTATGGGGATACTGCAACAGTCATAAGTGTGAAAACAGTCATAAGTCACTTTTTCCAGGGCCATTGTAGCTTGGATGTTGGAATGGTCATTAAATGAACTTTTGTAAGTCAAGGACTATCTGTGCAAGGATACAATCCCACTCTTACTGCTTCTGTGGTTTCAGTCCATGGTTCTTGTTCTGGATTGGTTAATATTTGAAATACTTACTGTTCATTGGTCTACATTCTGGCGGGAGATCCTCACCCTGTCATTGGCTGACTTAGGCGCGGGAGCCCTTTAAAAGAAGGGCTGCCGCGCCGCCGGGTCAGTCGGTGTTCCTGCAAATAAACAAAAAGACTGAATCACTATACGTGTGTGCCTCTTCATTGTCGCTCCAAAACACTGGCGACGAAGGTGGGATCGAGGCAACACGTTTAGAGAGTGAATAGCGGCGGAGAGCGAGCGGCATCATGTCCGGAAGCAACGCCCCGCCAGAGAAATTCAATCCGGCAAAGGAGGAATGGCAGACGTATGTGGACCGATTCCTCATGTTTTTGGAGAGTAGCGATCTGAGCGGAGTGTCGGATCATCGGAAGAGAGCGGTGTTCTTGACCCACTGCGGCCAAGCCGTTTTTCGGATGGCAAAGGCGCTAGCGTCTCCAATCGATGTCAAAACGCTAACTTGGCCCGAGCTAGAGAAGATCCTGAGGAAACACTAAGCTCCCACAGTCTCCTGCCTGATAAAGCGCCATGAGTTTTACCTCCGGAATCAAAAAGAAGGTGAACCTATCGCCGATTTCGTGGCAGATTTAAGAGAAATAGGTGGAGAGTGCGAATTCTCGGATTTCAACGAGGCGCTGAGAGACCGGATCGTTTTAGGCTTAAAAGATCCAATATTGCAGAGTAAGTTACTAAACCGACCCAAGATAACAGCCACAGAGGCCATCGAAGAAGCCACCGCAGCCGAAGCTGCTCACAAATCGGCGGCAAGAATGAAACAGATTAATCAAGCTGCACACCACAAATCCAAAGAAGCCACCAAAGCTGAAGATGAACAAGGAAAAACCTCAACACACTACGAGGATCTTGAAACTGAGGCCAGTAGTGAAGAAGACGAGGTTTGCCACCTAAAAGCCGCGAGAGGGAAAAAAGAGCGGGCAACCAGGCGGTTTGATTTTGAATGCAACCGTTGTGGTGGAAACCACCCCAGATCAGAGTGCCGTTTCATAGACGCAATATGCAGAAAGTGTGAAAAGAAAGGGCACATCGCAAGGGTATGCAGAGCCCGATCAAGCTACAGCCCCAGGCGGAGAGAAAGCCCTTCTCCAAGAGAGAGAGAAAAGAAAACAAACAACCGTTGGAGCCAGGAAGGAAGGAATAGAAAGTTTAAAGAGTCATCTTACAAGAAAGAAGAAACACACCAAACAGTAATAATTGGTCACTCTAATACAAAAAACGTTAAAAAAGTCCACGTGCAAGTAAGAATTGAAGAAAAAAATTGTGAAATGGAAGTGGATTCGGGATCATTCCTTTCCATGGTCTCGTGGGACACTATTAAGAAATTGATCCCAGACATACGGCGAAGCGAACTAGACAAACAGAAATTAACGCTTAAAGACTACCAGGGAAACAAAATTCCGGTAGTAGGGATTGGACATTTCCAGGTAACCTTCAACAACCATACTGAGATTCTTCCCCTAACAATCGTGGACTGGAACAGACCAAGCCTTTTAGGACTGGAATGGTTCGAACTGCTGGGAATAGGGATGACCGGTATCAACCATATCACAGACGCTGACTGGGAGGCAGATCTCATTCAAGAATTCCAGGACCTGTTCAGCGAAGAATTAGGCAAGTACCGGGGTAACCCGATTTCTTTTAACATAGACCCTAAGGTAGCCCCAATTAGACTAAAGGCTAGACGGGTACCTTTTGCCTTAAAGCCAAAAATAGAAGAACAACTGGATAAACTAGTCAAGCAAGGGGTCCTCGAACCAGTTGACCACGCTAAATGGGAGACCCCTATAGTGACCCCTATAAAAGCAGACGGGTCGGTTCGTATTTGTGGGGACTATAAGGCGACCCTCAACCATGCTCTACAACAGAGCGCATACCCCGTGCCTGTCGTACAACACTTGCTACATTCTATCAAAGGCGGAAAGATTTTCGCTAAACTCGATTTGGCTCAGGCTTACCAGCAACTGCCCGTTGACAAAAAAACAGCTGAAGCCCAAACTATTGTAACACACCGGGGTGCCTTTAAGTGTAATCGCCTCCAATTTGGCGTTAGCGTGGCACCAGGCATTTTTCAATCTCTTATGGAACGCCTCCTTCAAGGAATCCCAGGAGTCATTCCGTATTTCAATGACGTCCTAATTGCAGCTAAACACAAATTGCAACTGCAAGACCGCCTAAGAAAAGTGCTTACCAAATTTACTGAGGCTGGGTTAAAAGTCAAAAAAGACAAATGCACCCTTATCACGGACAAAATAGAGTTTTTGGGATACCAAATCGATGGCAATGGCATCCACCCAACAGCAGGAAAAACCCGTGCTATCAAAAATGCCCCCACCCCAACTAACAAGGCTGACCTACAAGCTTTCCTAGGGTTGATAAATTTTTACCATGTCTTTTTGCCCCAGAAAGCCACAGTGGCGGAACCCTTGCATAGACTTTTGGACAAAGACGCGTCGTGGAAGTGGGGACATCGGGAAGAAACAGCATTTAACAAAATTAAAGACATGATCACTTCAGCACAAGTGTTAATTCAATATAACGAGACTTTGCCATTGTTACTAACGTGTGATGCCTCGCCTTTTGGGATCGGAGCTGTCCTGAGCCACCTTCTACCTAACGGCAGAGAGGCTCCGATTGCTTTCTATTCAAAAACTTTGTCCCAAAGCCAAAGAAATTACAGTCAACTGGACAAGGAGGCACTAGCCATAATTTCTGGTATTAAACGTTTCCATGAATATCTGTATGGCCGATCATTTTCTATCATCACCGACCACAAACCCCTACTAGGTATTCTGGCGGGAGACAAACCCACTCCCCATATTTTATCACCCAGAATGACAAGATGGTCAGAATTCCTTGCCGCTTACAATTACACCCTGTCTTACCGTCCGGGTCCGACCATCACGCACGCCGATGCTTTAAGTCGTTGCCCGTTACCAGACTCTGATCCTGAACCCAACCCCAGCACCTCAACCTTTTTGATTGAGACCCTGCCCGACCTCCCGATGACAGCAGCAGACATCGCGCACGAAACCTCCAACGATCACCTACTGCATACCGTGAGTAGGTGGATCATAAAGGGTTGGCCAGACTCTGATTTACAAGAACAGTACAGACCGTTTAAACAGAGACAAATGGAACTTTCCGTACTAAAAGGCTGTGTACTATGGGGGGATCGAGTGGTCATTCCACTAAAACTTCGAAATCCCATATTGAAACTATTGCATGAGGGACACCCCGCGGTGGTAAAGATGAAAAGTTTAGCCAGAAGTTATGTTTGGTGGCCTGGGTTAGACAAGGATGTTACCGACTGGGTCGCGGGTTGCCAACCCTGCCAGACTTCCCGGCCCTCACCCCCAAAGGCGCCAGCCACTGAGTGGGATCTACCTAGGGGCCCTTGGTCTAGAATCCACATAGATTTTGCGGGTCCGACTAAGGGGCATACCTTCTTGATTCTGGTAGACGCTTATTCCAACTGGTTAGAAGTGAGCCTAATGAAATCAACCTCTTGTGAGGCTGTCATACGACAGCTCAGTCACTGGTTTGCCACCCACGGATTACCAGACGTCCTGGTATCTGACAACGGCCCTCAATTCACGGCTACAGAATTTGAGGGTTATTTAGCAAGTTTGGGCATACGCCATGCCTTAACCGCGCCGGCACATCCGGCAGCGAATGGACGGGCCGAACGCATGGTCCGGTTTACCAAGGAGACCCTTCTTAAGTTAGACCAGGGCCCTATACAAGCACGCATCGACAAATTATTATTCCTCCAACACACTACACCTAGTAGCACTACTAACAAAACTCCTGCTGAATTACTTATGGGGAGAAAACTACGTTCCCCTCTCGATAGACTACACCCTACCTACTCTACAGACAAACCCCTGGATTCTTCAACCAGAGTCCGGACATTCCGAATTGGGGATTTAGTTTACGCTAAAAACCTGGTAGGGCACCCCTTATGGGTGCCAGCCACCATCACACATCTAACCGGACCCCGTTCTTACCGGCTTACCACTGCTGATGGCAAAAGCTGGAAGCGACACATAGACCAACTTCGAACTCGCACCCTTCCCAGACCTGGCGATTTTCCTGGGGGGGAAGGGGAGCAACCACCAAGCAGTCAGGATAAGGGAAGCCCACTAACAAACAATGACGCCCTAACTCACACACACACACCCTCAACTCTAGCTCCGGTCGGGTCGCGCTGCTACGCACCTGATCCTGAAGAACGTCCCACTGAAACATCTGACAGGGTCGTCGATAATCCAGGCCGGGCAGGGAGCGGCATGGCCACGTCAACTAGCCCAGCTAGGCCCGTTGGTAGTGACGCAGCCAGCTCGACCTGCTCGAAGTTTCCAGGGCCGGAGGCGAGAGGAGCAACAGGTCCTTCCGCACCAGCCGGTGGTAACGACGCAACTGAGCCGCGCAGGTCCAGTCGGACTCACAGGAGCCCCGCCTATCTACGTGATTACGTAACATAGGCGCGGCTCCTGATTGGTCAGACTGGACCAAGGAGGGAGGGGTGTTCTGGATTGGTTAATATTTGAAATACTTACTGTTCATTGGTCTACATTCCGGCGGGAGATCCTCACCCCGTCATTGGCTGACTTAGGCACGGGAGCCCTTTAAAAGAAGGGCTGCCGCGCCGCCGGGTCAGTCGGTGTTCCTGCAAATAAACAAAAAGACTGAATCACTATACGTGTGTGCCTCTTCATTGCCGCTCCAAAACAGTTCTATTGACTCTTGATACATCCACCCAACACATGAGCAAAATGACACTTTAATTTCATGGAAGAAGGCCCTCCAGGAAATGAAATCCAGGTATATTTCCTGAACAATGCCTTTGTCCAGTCTGATCAAAATCACTCTGTGTCTTAGAACATAGCATAATAGAGTGGGAAGGGACATTGGAGGTCTTTTAGTCCTATCCCCAACCCACGGCAGGAAATCCTATACCACTATGGACAAATGCTGTCCAGTCTCTTCTTGAAAACTTCCAGTGATGGAGCTCCCACAATATCCACAAAGGCAAGCTGTTCCACTGGTTAATTGTTCTGTGTTTTCTATATTTAAGTGATACTGGAGACATGACTTTGTTAAAGTGCAAAATATAAAATTTGATATTTATATTTATTTTCAGAAAACGTCTATCATGCTAGTGTCCTCACCCCCACCCTAAGCAAGGTTATTAGGAATAGCTCTCTGAATTCAACAAAACTTAATGAACTGTCTCTAATGATGCAGCCTAAGCTGTGTACATATGCTAGGAAAGACATTATTTCTTGGCACAGAAGCCAATCGATGAAAAAAGAAAAACAGTTCTGAATGAATCAAAGTTCCTGGCACTTTCATGAAGCCACCATCACACACACACACACACACACACACACACACACATCCCACGATACTTTCCAGAGTTTTAAACAAATTCTTGCAAAACTGCACAATTGTGCTCATCTCTGTTGTGAATTGAACAATGAAAAATGAGCTGTGTACCCACCAGCTGACCAACAACAGAATTTAGCAACTTTCTAACCAAGAAAATATCTCCCTTCTTTCCTGTATCATGATGGTTCATGGAACAGTGGAATAGTATAATTCAAGGATGTTGGACTAGTCCAGAAACATCACAGCCAAGGAAACGACCAGACCAGCCATCCTAGAAAACTTTGCGAAAATAAGGGTCTCCAATTATTAAATGGAGATTAGAAGTAGCTGAGTTGGAAGAAAATTGGCTTCACTGACCAAGGGGTGGGATTCCACTGGTGTAACAACCAGTTCGGTGATCACGTGCTCACTCCGCATTTAACAAAAGGCGAAAAAAGTCCTGATATATCATGTAATGCCACGACGATGTGAGTTTGATACTCCTGGTCTACAAGAACAAATTAGGAAGCTATATTGCTTTAATTAGAAGGAAAAACTTAGATAAATGGTTTAAGAAGCTTGAAAATATTGATGTTATTTAACTGAATTCAACTAGACCAAATAATAAATCCATATAACAGAGGTCTCCAAACTTGGCAACTTTAAGACTTGTGGACGTCAACTCCCAGAATTCTCCAGCCAATATAGCTGGGGTGGGATTCCACTGGTGTAACAACCAGTTCGGTGATCACGTGCACACTCTGCATTTAATAAAGCCCATACTTACCTTCAACTGCAACCTCTGTGAAGAAAACAACTGAGGCACAGCAAACCGCTCTGCCGCGCAAATCAGCTGTGCTCTAAACAAAGGAAATAAAGGGCAGGAAAGAGCAGGGACAGGCAGGCAGGCCCACATGCTCGTCACAGCAAACTGGTTCGGAGCCAGCTGATCATTGGAACAAGGAGTTCGCCTGAATCAGTCCGAACTGGTAGAATCCTACCCCTGCATTGCTCCCACACTTCAAAATCCATCAGCTTGGGAACACAAACATCAACATCAGAAATGATTAGATTTGGAATTCTGCACCTTTTTAAGATGTAATTATTTCCTTTGAATCACTGTGTTTTGCAACAGACTGGAAAGGGCTTTATTTTTACATGCCAATCTCTCGCCAATCTGTAGAAAGCTAGAACCTCACTACAAGTGGGCAAGATTTAGTAGAGAAAAGATCATATAATGAAGTGCTTAACCCATCATAAGGTAGACTAATTTATAGAACAGAATACTTTTAGTGTCCAAGTGTGATTGGACGCACAGGGGAATTGCCTCCGGTGCATAAGCTCTCAGTCTACATGCAAACAACAATATACCAATAGGAGATTGTAGTAGGAAAGACAAGAAAGATAATCGTAATGTGGCCATACTACATGAGTAAATATCCTTAGACATAAGACAGTACTAGGGCAATTCGGTGTTCAGCAGAGTGATGGCACGAGGGTGTCATGCCCCTGTTAGAATCTGATTCTGAGGGAGAGGAGGAACAGCCAACAGGAAGTGGGAGTGTGACTCCGGAGGTTGAGGAAGAAACTGGGAAAGGGCACAGGCCGGCTGGACATTCAGAGGAAGACCCAGGCCCATCCCCTCTTCATCCTAGGGCATGCAGGGAGGATGGATAAGGAAAAAACATGAATGGCGTGGTCTATGGGGGAGGAAAGGACCTTGATCCCCTTCATGGGCTGCAGCTGTGAGGACTGTTTAACAGGACAAACTGAACATGGGCCAGTGCTGGAAGCAAAGCATGGAAATATTTTTAGTTTGTCAGTGGTTATCTGAGTTTTGGTGTCCTTCCCAGTGTGTGTATTTCAATATCTGTGGACGTCTTCAAGCTCCTATCCTCATTAATTGCTTCAAAGTGGTTTGTGTTGTTTTTTCCTATTTATAATTTATATATATTTGAGTTTTAATAGAACTTCTTCCCTTTTGCAACTGTTTGTGGGGGAGTTTTTTCTCCAGTCAGTGATAATTGGACCATTGAAGCCAAGTTGAAGGAATTAAAGGGACTTCACCTGTTTTTGTGACTTTGTTGCTTTTGTATCCCACCCTGGGTCATCACAGAGGGAGAAAAATTGTGTTTTGGCATGCAATGCCCTATAGCAGTGTCGATACAATTGTAGAATCAGCACAGACTGAATTAATTATATTATTTATTGCATGCCTATGTAAGTCTCCCCAGTGAATGCACATCACTTCATTTCATGAAAGTTGTTCTGCACTTCAGATTATGGAAAGTCTTGGTCACCATTCTTCCAGGGTCTACAACAGGGCTGTCAAAGTCTTGGCTTGTGGGCCAGATGTGTCATGTTCTGGCCATGCCTATGTCCATGCCTGCTTTAGCAAAGGCGAAAAAAGTCCCGATATGTCACGTAACGCCACGACGATGTGAGTTTGATACCCCTGGTCTACAAGAACAAATTAGGAACCTACATTGCTTTAATTAGAAGGAAAAACTTAGATAAATGGTTTAAGAAGCTTGAAAATATTGATGTTATTTAACTAAATTCAACTAGACCAAATAATAAATCCATATAACAGAAGTCTCCAAACTTGGCAACTTTAAGACTTGTGGACTCAACTCCCAGAATTCTCCAGCCAGCTATATTGGCTAGAGAATTCTGGGAGTTGAAGTCCACAAGTTTTAAAGTTGCCAAGTTTGGAGACCTCTGCCCTAGTGTGATGATTTCTCCCTTTTTTTCCAGGATGTATTTTTGTGCTGCTGAATTTGTGATCTGGAAACAGCCATCAGAAATACTACATCTGGCTGCCCATCATCACCCTTTGAAGCTCTCCTGCAAAAAACGTAAAGCTTATAAACCGAATGTGATTTCAAGCAATGTTAAGGATTGTATCCTGGTTGCTGTGAAGTGCTAGAAGCACAGAGACCAGGAAGCCTTGCTTTCATTATCAGAAAGACAATTCCTTGCAGCTTTGAATGGCTCTATTTCCTGTTTATCTTAGTCATGGCCTTGATCTAAGCAACATTTACTATTTAGAGATAATGACTTTTTTATTTTTTTATTTTTTTTTCACAGTTAAGTGGAGTATTTTACTACAGCTGAATTGCTGTGAGCCTTACTGGAACAAATCTATTAGCAGTGTGGCTTGAAACAATACACAAAAGAGCCCTGTGTGTGGTCTGCTCAACATGCTTTTTCCCCTTCCTTATGTTAAACAATAAATCTCTGAGTCAGCTCAAACTTGGGAACTGAGCATCCAAGGAGAGCTGCATTTTATCTTTTATTCATTGGCAGGAGCATAGCTGTAGGAGGTATTCAAATCACACTTTTATTTAAACAAACACAGCTGGATCACATCCTCTTAATATAGCAATTCTCTAATGAAAAATAACAACATAGTAGTTATCTCTTTTCTTTTGTGCAACTCTCAATTTGCTAAAATTAGGCAGGCTTCAATCCTGGGTAAAATCTGGCATGTTTTCATGACCAGCACTCATAGCAACTAACTGCAAAATTATAATGGGAACATAGTTATATTGAGGCATGCAAAATACACATCCTTTTGCTGCTGTAGGAAGTTAGACAATTATGTGGTAATAGCCACCTTTTCTGTAGTTGTCTTTGTCAGGCAGCTCATTTCATGTATTTAATGCTGAATTATTCCATTGTATGCTATAGTGGTTTATCATTAACAACGGGAACCGAGAAAAATCAATGCTGAAAAACTGGAGTTCCTTGTCTGCACTACTCCTATATGTCACATTTGCACAAAACCAGCTTCCCCAAATCCCAGTGAATAAGGCTGGCCTTCAATACAATGGATATCTGTACCATTGTTTCTTCTTTGGACCCCATTTGGTTAAAGCAATGGGTAATTAATTGCGGAAAGTTGTGGAGGGTTGGATTAAATGCAGCCCAAAGCCCATTGGACAAAAAATAGCACAGCTTTGGCAAATCTGTGTTTTTAGACAATCCAAAATGATGGTGATGATGCCACGACAATTTACTGCCCTAGCCTCTCCCTAGTCAATGCCATCCTTGACCATACTGGCTCTAATTTAAGGGCAGACTGTAGAATACGATACTGTGTTTTCTAGGGAGGTAAAAAGCATTTGAAAAAGGTGAAATTGCAGCACGTTCTCGGCAAACAAAGCACCTCAATTTGAAATGGTAAATCAGATGCATCTTATGTAAGGCTCATGCACTTGCTTTGAAATCCAACTATAATTATCTGTTTAGTGCTAGTTTGTTGAATGTCCTCGAAGAAGCATTCTTTGTAGAGGCATAGACAAAGCGAACATACATACAATACGAACCTATGCAGGTGTGCTTGAACTAGATCCCACTCAGTTAAATTAGTTTATAGATAAGTATTTGATGGATGGTGTGGTCTTCATCACTACAGTTTCATTTAGAATAGAATAAAATTCTTTATTGGCCAAGTGTGATTGGACACACAAGGAATTTGTCTTGGACAGTCCCTAGCATTCATTGTCCTCAATCATCATCCTGTTTGCTTAGGAGAAATTCTTGATTGATGATGATCCTTGCCTGTATTGTAATTTCTGCAGTTGAAAGGCAATGCAACTAATCAAAAAAAGTATAATATGCTATCACAAGGAACTGCAAAGAGAGAACTGATCGTGTTTTGGCCCCACTGTTTCCATGTTTCTTTGAGAAGGTATCCCACACAAAGTCTATTATAATAATCTATTTGGGAAGTAATCAGTGCATGGACCACAAATGCCAAGTCAGTTCCAGAAGCACAAACAGTAGTTAAATTATGAAACAACTGAAAGGAGACATCCTTTGCCATAGTGCTTACCAGAATACTTAAGACATTGTGAGGTTCAGAAGACCCTGAAGCTGTAAACAAGATCTTTCAAGAGGGGTGTGACCCTTTCCATAATGAGAAAAAAAATCCTCTTTAATTATATATGGTTATTTCCAACAACTAAAGTCTTAGACTTATAGCTGTAATGATCTTTTGCCCGCTGCAGGGCTTACTTTGCCTTATCTCCATTTATAGGACAAGAAGTACTCAAAATAAAATACAGTATCAACATGAAAATAAACTACCTGATAAATGTGTTTTGTGCTTTTAAAGTTATGTAAAGTTATCTCTGCACAAAACTGTGATAAGTGCAATTTCTAATAATTTAACATTTAAAAACAATTTTACCAATGTTTTTGACCATTTTGTACTGAACCTCTGACTTATCAGTCATTTACATATGATTGTTTTATTTTATGCTAGCATTTATTAAAAAGAATAGGATGGCTATTGGTAAGGTATGGAGACATAGATAAGGGAGCAGAATTTCAGAAGGCAAGTTAGCAAGGACTCACTGACCCCACTACAATCCAGAGGCCACATCTTAAAAGATAGTGATTTAAAGGATGGAGTTTGCGTATACAAGATTTGACAAAATAGCCATTTCTTCTAGTGGTTGTATTCTTACAACTGATAGCACAAAAAACAAGTAAAATAACCTTGACATTGATCTTTAGGAATGGGGCATAGTCAAAATAATTTCTCTACAATAACTAATATGTCTGGGCAGAGTGACAACTGGCAAGCTGTTGGCTTCTTTGGAGAACCACACTTACATTTGTTAATATAGCCTGTCAATATGATCTATGGGTAATATCACAAAATAGATAAATAATAAATGCCCAGCCATATTTAAAACATTGCAATCTTTCACTTTTATTCAGTGGTCATAATTTTGCTTATTTTCCAAATACTTCTGTGAGGCAGAGCTAATTTTACAGGAATTCAATAAAGCTGAGATAAATTCAAACTGGAAGGTTGAATACAAAGGTTAGGTCTGAATCTAGATTTCCTCAATTGTAACTCCATTTGTTAGCTGTTGACCCAGATCCTTTTAAATATTTTAAAATAATCAATTCCACATCTATTATATTTTATATACTTGTTTGTAAAATTATGAAATTAGTCAGCATATTTTTATAGCGAAATAATATATTCAGTATATAACTTAATGAACCAGGTGGAAGTGATGTGAGTTTATTGAAGATTGTTTATTGTATGTGAGTTTATTGTATTATGCAAAATGCAGAGTAGGGCCTAAGGAATAGCAATCAAAAACATAGGATGAAGAAAAAAATAAAAATAAATAAAGTTAAAACTAGTTTACACCAACACCAATGACAACACCTCTCATATCTTTCTATTCTTGCAAAGTATCCTTTATTTGTTTGTTTGTTTATTTATTGCATTTATGAATCTCTTCTTGCTTCCTCCTATTCCAGTGTTTTTCAACCTTGGCAACTTGAAGATGAGTAAACTTCAATGTCCAGAATTCCCCATAGCCAACACAGAATTCTGGGAATTGAAGACCAAGCATCTTCAAGCTGCCAAGGTTGAGAAACACTACCCTACTCCATACATAGCTTTTTGTTGATTAAACCTAATTTTTCCCTTTCTAAGGAACTCATCCCCAACTTTTAACCTAGGTTTCCTCTTTCAGCTCATTCAATCTTTAGTCATACATTTGTTTTGTGATTCAGTCCTGATTCATTCTCTCTGCATTTCCTGAAGTGTTCATTATTGCTCTTCACTAGAAACTAACATGCTACTATCAATAACCAATAAGTTTCTACTTTCAATACTGCCCATCTGAGTTAAGTGACTTTGGGTGGTTTAGGATTACAATAATAATGTGATCCCTCTGAGTTCAGCATTCAGAGAGTTCAGCTGGAAGACAGTGGGAAAATTATTATATAATTTATTCCCAAATAGATTAAAAAGCACACCTCTGATGCTCTCCTAAAAGCATAATTAATCAAATTAAGTGGCATTCAAAGTGTAGATGATAGTAGCAATTCTTGAAAACTCATGTAAATGTGTGTGTTTATTTGAAAAATATCAGACCCCAGAGATATTAGTTGGCATGTTAAACTTACTGGCAGACCAATGTTGTCTTGGCTAAGCATCTTTTCAAAGGCAAACAAAGGGGAAAACACAGTAAACACGTGGTGGAATCTGCAAATTTAGATTATGTTTGACCAATTTCAACATTGCTGGGAGAATTTTTATCTTATTTTATAGTACAAATCTGAACAAAATGAAGTTGGCAAGTCATGGATGGGGAAATTTTTAAAGAATTCCCATGGAAACTAAGATTCTCTTTACAGAGAATGAGATGTATACCATGCTACACGAGCACAGTATCTCTTTAAATTGGAATTACCCTACCTTTCAAGAATTGAAATGTGCATCCTACATTTTCTGCATTCTCACTGGATTCAGTGGAGCATTATTGTCACAATATCTTTTTCTACACTCTTCCCAGGTGCATTTTCAGGGAAGGAATTAAAGAAAAATCAATTTGGCCATTGTGTGATGGGGAAACAATCCCTAGCTAAATCTCATTGTGTAGGAGGAGGAATAGCAACACCTGGAAGTGGAGTTAAATCCCTACATAGCCACAAATGGCCTAAATCCACTCCCTCCCCCAAATTATATTGACCCTTATCTAATGCCAAGTAGATTCTAACCCACTGAGAATTCCTGTGCATAAATCTCTTTAATTGTACCTTCATATGTGGACCTGTTCTTTTGCAGCTGAAATGTTGATAACACAGAAGAAAGTTGCTTCTTTCTTATGCTGTTCACTGGTAGAATCAATGGCCTTGGGAAATAATGGAAACTCTTTCATTTTAGTTTAAATAGAAGTTTGTATGAATGGAGATGCTGCATCTCTAGAAGTTGAACTAGATGATTACTAAATCCCTTTGAACTCTAACACTGTGAACGATCTCATCCTTTGAACAATTATTCTCACAATATAGGAAAGTTGGATAATATCGGTATATCAAGAACATGGCATATCGATAAGATGTGCATTCAATTAATGGTTGTATAAAAACTTCAAATATTTCAAGCCATTTTTAAGTGCAATAAATAAGATTATTTTAAATGATAGATTTATTGTTTATTTAGTTACAAAAATTAATCTTGTCTTCATGTATCACTTGAAATGCCCAGGTTAAAGTCTTTCTAATTCACATAGAAATTTTCTGAAGTTACTAATACATCTTATAATAGAACGTGAGTGTAAATTTGTACATACATATTTTGTTCGTTCCAGTGTTATTAATTAAAACTAATGTTAATATTGATCTGTATTTTTTACTTGCTTACCTTGTATTAGGATATATTTCAGGAAGTGCATTAACCAGAAATAGGGTAGCCCTGCCTATTTCAATTCTGAATCAGATTTTTTTTTTCAAGGCCTGATCTCTGTTTATTTTTAGCATTTTAAAAAAGTTTTCAGACCTTTAACAAATGGAAGACATTAAACATACCTAAAAGTAACACTAACAAGCTCAAGTGATTATTTTCTGGCTACCAAAATTGCCAGCAGATATAAAAAAACCTCATGTAGTGTTTGAAGGTTAAATCCAAGCTTAGTTTTTAGGAAATCCCAAAGGAGATTCCACAGCTGCAGAAATGACTGCAAATGACTATGTATGCCCTTGTTTTATTGATTTAATATACTCTTCCAATAATGAACAGTGGGCTCTCAGTCAGTGTCGAGGTTGAATAAAATTTAGATTAATATTCAGTCTCTTGGATGTGCAGGAAGCAAGATATTTAGGATTTTTGAAAAAACGATATGGGTCAAATCCAGAATAAAGAACCTGCCATGTTGGTGTAATAGACTACTTCAGTTGCTAAACAGATGTACTTGTTGATTTAAAGACAACCTTTGATAGAAGATTCAAGGACTTGCCAAAGGATGGGATATATCCTTTATCCCCTCTCTATTTCCTCTGATATTTTCAACAGGGACATATCTGCCAAATTGGTGTGCTGTTTATTCACTCTCTACTTCATTAAGCACTAATAAAGCATCTATTATATGAGTTCCAGTTCAGCAATTTATATTCATGCAGAGTTTCATTTGGCCTTGCTTATAACTCCATGTAAACCAGTCAAACTCAAATTTCAGATCGAGCAAAAATTATCAGCAATTTAAATACAAATTACAAATTTTCCTTTAAAGTCTAATACAACAACGCTTTGAATTGTTGGCTTGGTAAAATCCAATGGTTGCATTTTATCTATAGGGAAAACCATATATGATTATCCTTGTTTTCTCATTGGCAGCCTAACATAAGCAATCTAAAATAACCATCAGTATGTAACTTTAATTTTAAAATATCAGACACTGAATTATTTATTTTTCATGCTTCTTTATAATTTTAACTCTTATATTTTAGTATTACTGACAAGTGGAGGGTAGATTACCATAATGTATAGTTTAAATATTCAGGTTTATCATAACTTGAAGGCAACATTTGTCTTGAGTCTTTTTAATGGTTAGTGACCCTATTGAAATCAGCATCATTTGTCAAATCAAATTAGGCTGGTTTTTAATTTTAGACAACTATGTTCATCTTTTTGATACTTTTAAGCCATCACTTAGTAAATCCCTGAGACATCTCAGTAGTTAAATATGCTAAAGGAATACTTCATTCAATGCTGAAATTGTCAGAAAAAATATGAAACTTGCTCCAAGGTAAATAATGTTGGGTCACTTGAAATATATGCATGTTTGACATTTCTTAACTATTTAGTATATCTATATGTCAAATGCTATCACAGCATTTACTTTTCATTCTAGCAAGTTTGAGTCATTGACACTTGTCAACTTCTTGTTCCTCCATGAAGATTAAAGATCTTTAAAATACTTCAGAAATGAAACAATTTTGTTCAAAAGAAGAGTATTTATTTTCAAAGACCCGGAAATTTTTTCTTTCTAACATTTAGTCTTCTTGTCTAACAACACATGACTCATTTTCTGGTATGGTTCTGAAAACCTGTTCACATTCAGTTGGATCAACCAAAATATTATTCATTCACAATTAAATTATTTATTACTATGGTAATTATCACTTTACTCCTCTAACCTAGCTCAATGCCATCATAAACACTTGAGATACTTAGCATTATGAAGGATCAGCTTAACAATATTCAACAAAGAGGATATGTCACAAGAGCAACAGATACTTTTTAAAATTGCCACTTTTATAGCTGATTGGCCAGCTAGTCCACTGAGAAATTGTATCAATCACCAACCAGAATGTGTGAGACGGGATTAAGAATCAAAATATTGAAAAGAGATCCCAATATCTGAATTGTTT
This sequence comes from Bungarus multicinctus, assembly GCA_023653725.1. Taxonomy (NCBI): domain Eukaryota; kingdom Metazoa; phylum Chordata; class Lepidosauria; order Squamata; family Elapidae; genus Bungarus; species Bungarus multicinctus. The sequence continues at coordinate 65,487,002 of CM042842.1, forward strand.
TAAATTATTGTTGATATAAGTTGACCAACACCAGTGCCAAAAGGTCTGCATGTAGGTAATGAATCCAATCAGAATGGAATGTAAATGATGGATTTTAACCAGAGATTTATGTATTCATCAGGGATTATAACAACTGATCTGTTTGTTACTTGAAATCCCAATTTATCATGTTAATATAGCAATTATTCTGGGGTTTGATTTCTTTTGAAACAAAGTAGGGGGGAAACATATTCCAAATGTCAACAATCTTTGTTTAAGAGGGAAAAACATACACTTTTAGAAATAATTGGAGCAGAAAGAGTGTCAGACACCACTAACATATGCTTATTTTTCCCTTCTGTAACTGAAATATAGGCAAACATTTTTCTATGTGCTCTGCTGTCTCTCCCCTACTTTTTATATAGATATTTTTATTCACACTGTGTGACCTTGCATACTAAGTTCCAGGATAAATTGAATGATTGACTTAGCAGAGCCTAGAAAATTAAGAACAAGAATGCTGATGGATCCATTTTTCCTGCAGGACAAACTGAACCACTATAATAAATTAATGCTTGATGTTTGACAATAAATCAATAACCACTTTTATCTTCTAACTAAAAGATATTTTATGTGGCCTCCCCTGTCTCTCATTTTCAAGTGCCGGGGGAAAATAGAGATACCGAACACACATTCTGAAAGCAAGATTTCCAAATGACATTGGTGCAAAATTCACATTTGCAAGCTGCACATGCTCTTCCGATATTGGCAATGAGTTTGACAAATGAAAAAAGTCACTAATATTTTGACACCTTCGCTGCCCAAGCATGATACCAGCTGGCTGTGAATTGGAGTATTCATTGTTCTGCTCTATTTTAAAGACTGGTCTATAGCCAATGTCCTGGACCAGCTCCATTCATTAATTTCCACAAGTGAGGTTTCAGCTAACTGTAACAGTTTTTTTTTTTTTTGAACAAATTTGAACAGCATCGTTCAGATTACTGGAATTCAAGTAAGCATTTTGACTCAAAGCCAATTCTTCCAAGCTGAAATATTGCTTTTCCATCAAATATTATCACTAGCTGAAGGATTTACGAATATAGGGGTTATTTTGGTTGCTTTGCAAAACATTCTGTTCAATAAACATCCAAAATAAATATTAGTTTTTTATGTTGATTAGTCGCTTGTCAGATAAAATCAGCTTTAAGTTGTTTTTTTAATTATTATTTTTGTTATGGATATGCAAATACCAAATATACATTATACACACAGTGTCAGGAAAACAAGCACATATATATAAGAGATGAACTGCATCCTACTGGATAGTTGGAGTGACAAACTTTGTTTTCAAAGCAGATTTTCTGGTTACCATATGCTGAAGAAAAGTAATGGCATATAGACTCAAATACTCAGATACACAGACAATATCTAAACCTGTTCACAAATTAAAAGAAAATTATGCTTACCTTACTAAGGCTTCCTTTATTATGCCTGTGAAGAATTTTATATAGCATTTTTCCAAAGTCAATAACCATATTTAAACCCTCTGGCTTGTAAACCCACTGATTAAAAAACAGATTGCCAGCAGTTATCTGCTATTGTCTGCCTTCTTCGATTCTGTTTCTGGTTTAATTTTATTTGATTGTCCCATACACTATTCATGAGTTCTATAATATTCCAAACTTTAATTTCAACAGATTAATTCTGGCTAATTATTTGACATACGAAGGAGCACATGAGAATTCTACTGTATGTATCGTCCTGAGGCACAGGCTACAATGTCGAATCGTTTTCTGATTTCAAGTGGAAAACAAACTAATTATGTGGAAATATGATAATATATTGTGCTGCAGGGACCAGCCCTTTTGTCTGTTTTGAAATGTTTGCTCATGATCAGCTGCCTGTGTTATTTCTTCCAGGACAAGATGCCCTTTCATAATGCATAAACATTCCTGACTGGTCTGTGAATTTTTTTTTAACTTCATGTAAAGTTGATTTACATAATTTAATATTACTTTCAACTGATGGAAGCAAACGAGACATGTATGGAGTCAAAGAGCTGAGTTAGCTCCCAATCGATAAGAATCAAGAGAGTTCCTCTGCTAAACCTGGTGCGGTTCTTCCTCCTCCTGTGTTATACATCTCTCTTTATGTCACTTTGCTAAAGAGCAAATTACAGCACCTCATGATAATACTCCGTAAATCAACCAGCAAAAATGAATTGCCCCTAATTTGCCTCACAGTGCTAGCAATCACTCTGCTTACAATAAAAACGCTGAGCTGGAGTTACAGGAGCAGGAATTCCAATGTCAATTAGATGAGCAAAGTGATGCTAATGGCACCTTCCTTGTTGGCCACCAGAAGTTCTGATATACATGATGAGTTTGTATTTTGATGCCACAAATCATTTATAATCACAAAGGGGTTTTCAGAACCAAAGAAAGTTGTCTTTGAATTCTCTAATGGACAGATTAGAGCACAAGTTTTAGATCTAAGTAGAAACAGGGCCCCAGGTCAAAGGAGATAAAGTAGAAATACTTCCTCTTGAGTCAGAATGTTTTGAAAGTGACACTGGGTTGATTAAGGATTGGTCTTGATTTATTCCTTTTTAAGAGTAGGAATTTTCAAAGCATCATGATACTTTGGAAGATAACTAATGGGGCTTTGCCGTGCTTTGGGTACTCAGCAGCATCTTTTTCGAGGGCCCTATGGCTGACTTCCACAGCTGCAGTGTGTTCTCAGGAAATGATGTGCTTGGTGGATAGAGCTGGAGACTTGTGTGAACTTGTAAACTTGTGTGAGTGCAAAGTGGTAGCCTGTGTAGGAACAGAAGCAGACAATCCCCTTCCTATCTAAAACTCCCAAGGAAGATTTTAAAGCTGAACTCCAGGCAAAAGCTTCCATGCATCTCTCCAACTTTGAACATACCCTTATATAAACTTTTTTTAAACTTACTGTATATATTCAATAACTTCACTACACTGTAGATTTCTCCTTATCATCTGTTTATCTATAGCAGCTATAAATTGATGGGTACATTCTTTATGTCATTTATTTCTTGAACAAAACATTACAGCATTTGCAAATTTGTTCACTAATGGGATGAATATACCTTGATCCCCCAGGATAATGTTTAAGTATTTTAAACAGCTCACCCCACATACTTTTTCAGAAACAATCAAAAGCTTTTTCAGTGAGCTTTGGTATAGTACTTAATTAACCAAAAATAAAAATGTATTTAACTTTAGTGGAGTTCTGGAATTAATGTGATGTTTTTGATTCTGTCAGGCACAAGAAACCCTAAACCATCTGGGAATAATTTCAAGAAGAAGCTTTATTGTTAATCATCTGTGTCACAAGAATCTCTCAGACTGACTGTATTCTGTTGGGAATAGTCAGATAAGGCATTAGGGATTTCTGCAGGTTTGGCCTGTGCCACCTTCTGCACATACCCCTTTCCAGTCTAGCTGGAAAGATTTTACTACAGGTACCAGGTCATTCATCTGATTCCACTATGGCCTAAAGCTGAGTGCATGTTGAGAAGCCTGCTAATCTTAATTCAGTTGTTGCTCAGTTAGATCAGGACTTGATTCAGAACTGGTTATTGACAACATAAATGTAACTGTAGAAAATAGCAATAGCAATAGCACTTAGACTTATATACTGCTTCACAGACCTCTTTATGTGTCAGCTTATTGCCCCCAGCAGTCTGGGTCCTCATTTTATCAACCTTGGAAGAATGGAAGGTTGAGTCAACTTTGAACTGGTGAGATTCAAATTGCTGGCAGCTGACAGTCAGCAGAAGTAACCTGCAGTACTGCATTCTAATCAGTGTGCCGCCATGACTCTTGTTACCTGGAAGTAGAGGGAATATAGACCATCCCTCAAAATATTGATGGCTGAGCTTCTGAAACTATTGTTAATGTTCAACTATAGAATTTTATGACTGCCATTGCCAATTCAGCAGCAAACCTAAGCTTTATGATTTAATATTGCAAAATAAAAATTCTGCTAGAAGTTGGAAGTACAGCAAGAAAGTATTGTTTTTGGTATTGAAAAAAATATATGATTTTGAAAAAAAAAATAGTGTTACTGAATGAAATCATAGAATAGAAAGGGCAGATAAAGCAAATCTTACTTACGATTGTTTGTATCGCTCCTATTTCAATTAATGGGAACCAGTCATCTTAATGGAATTCCACTATTAAACTGTGCCTACAATTAGGATTTTGTCTTCCTAAAATTCAGATGGAATCTGCCCTCCTGTAATTTCTGTGTCTTGCACTCCACGACAGTTGGAGTTAAACCAATGCTCCTGAGGCAAGCCGACCCAAATCAAGTCAAACTGATGGAGACACATAGAATTCAATGATCAGTCATTGGAGCCAGATAACAGCAAATGAAGATTGTATGGCCAATTAGAACATATAAGAACTGTGGTACTGCAGTAGCAGACAGGAAGGAGGAAAACCAACATAAGCATCAGTTGCACTATATAGAGAGATGAACATGTTATATAAACCCAGTACCACATTCTATTACTGCTTCTGATCTATACTGAGTGGATCACTCAATATAGATTATAAACTTGTTAAATTGGTGAATAAATAAATAAATCCCATGGAAGAAACAACATGCATCCATGAGAAAGGCGTAAGTGGAGCAAATGATTTGTGTGTAAAAGTGTCATTATATGGACACACTGTGACTCGTATACTTATTTAATCATGCTAGAATGCATGCACAATTACATAATCATCTCACTGGGGTGATGGTCTTGTGGAAAGCATATTGATATTTTCACTTAAAAGGGAGTTGTGACCTTTTGCAGGAACAAACTTGAATTCTGTGTAAAAGAGGAGCAAGGAATCCAAATAAATACTTTCAGATTTTACTGGGCATGTTTAATGCCAACATATAATTCTGTTGATCCTAACCTAGATTTCTACAGTCATTTCTAAGAGGAAAGAAATTGAAAGCTCAGATATTTATTCACAGTTGAAATGTTTTATCTCCCTTTTGTATCAAAGCATTGTATCATAAGATCTCTTCTGGACCATGTTACCATACTTACTTAACTGGTCAATGAAAAGGTCAGTATGTTATGGGAACAACAAAAAAGGTCAGTTGGCTTAGTCAACTAACTTCAGGGAATTAAGATTAATCTTAAACAGCACAAATCCTGCACAGGTGTAAACTACCTCTAGTTAGTCATGATAATTGCTAGCCATGGGCTTAATTAGTTCCAACAATCTTGAGATTGTTCTAGAAAGGACCAGCAAAATATACCCCCCTTTGCAAAAGCTTTATTTTCTTAGACAAATAAAGGAAGAAAAAAAGATACATGCAACAATATGAGCAACGCAATAGGGTCTCACATTTAATACCCATAAAATAAGGGCGGGGGAAGATAAAAAGAGGAAAAAGAGCCATAGGAAATTATCTTATAAACAAAACAATATTCCTGTTCCAGTTGTTTAAAAATATAAATTGTTTAAAAGACTTCTTTATTTTTCCTATGTAAGAAAAGAAAAGGATAATTAATGGTTGTCCTCATTTGGGTGAGGTCAGAGCAGCCAAAGCCAAGAAATGGTGGGGCTGGAATGAGCTCATATAGGAGAGCTTTGGTTCAACATTATCTGCTTTCTGGGAAAATTATTGAGTTTTTCTGCACAGCTTTGGGATATGTATGTCTATTGTCACATGTTTTGTTTTGGTTTCATGTGTTGCAAGTTTTCTAATTTTATTGCAAATTTGTACCTCATTAACTGCTAAGAGACTTGTAACAGTGGTAGCAAACAATATTTTTAATAATGAATAAAAAATTCTAATATTGACAGACTTCACATACGAACAATTCATTGCTGCAGATCAGTTGAAGATTTCTCCTTCTAGTATTCTATGCTCCTCAAATCTCCTACTAATAATTCTGTTGATTTTAATTCAAAAATGTGGAAACAATTAGATAAGTCCAAACCGCCAGCACAGTATTTAAAGCAAACACTTATTAAACCTTTTCTAAGGCAATAAAAAGTATTGTTTCTTTGTAGTAATTTCATTTGTACACAAGAAAATTAAATGTTATGCTACTTAAAACAGTTGTCTACTGGTTTATCACGACCGGATATTAAAAGCCATTGTTCCAGGGGTTGCATAAATAATTAATATAGGTTTCATTTATAACCTTCAACTACCTTTAATGTAGAGGCTGTTGCAATCTTTACCTAGGACGAACAGGAAGCAGACTAGCAGATTGCATCCATGTCAGAAGACAAAACGAAAACTCTTTAATCACATAACATATAAACATACTTAACTATCGTTTCAACTGGGAAACTGTGATCATTCTAGATGAAGCCTACTTCAAAACTACTACAGAATTCCTGGAAGCCTGGCTCTTGACAAATTGGCCATCAATAGATACATAGACATAAACAACATTTACATATTGTGCAAAAGGGGCAATAATGAAGCCAGAAAAGAGAACCAAAAGCCCAAAATGCCTCCCCACCAGCAATCAATACCCAAATTAGATTAGATTAACACCAAGACTAACCTCAGACCAACAATTAGGAAGTAAACAATATCCTAATCAAGGAACTACTAAACAAGCTAACAGTAAATAGTCCAACCAAAGAACCACCGACACTGATAGGACAAACCACTAAAATATAGTTTGAGAGTGGACCCTACTCCTTACTACTCGTGTTTCCCAAAAATAAGACTAGGTCTTATTCCCCCCTCCATGTAAGGAAGGCCGCGCGGTATGGTAGTGATGCTGCCACAAGGCAGGGATGGAACTGCCCCATGCGCCTTGCACTGGTTTACCTCAGGGGCCCTGTAGCCAGGCTATCTATGCCCCAACACCTGCCTCATTTCGCGGCCATGGCACCAACACACCACTTGACCTTTTGCTCCATTGCAGCCACAAGCAGAAGAAGTGTGCCGGAAACCATGTGGGCTCTTGCAGCACATGGGTACTGCTGGTACTGCTGCCACAGTAGGGGTGTTGGGGTGTGGATGATCTGGCTGCGGCGGTCCTGAGGTAAGCTGGTGCAGGGAATGTGGGGCAGTTCCATTCCCCCACTTTGTCTCATGGTCACAGCACTGTGAGCAACCAGACGAAATAGGCAGGTGGCTGCCTGCACAGGCTCTTAAGTAAGGCTTACTTTGAAAGTAGGGCTTATATTAGGTGCACACATAAAAACATACTAGAGCTTATTTTCAGGATAGGTCTTATTTTCAGCAAAACAGAATAGCACTGATAATGTTACCTAATTACCTCTGCAAGAAAATAATCAAACTCAGAAAGCATGATGTAAAATGTTTAACATTGGACATATTAAAGGATATTTTAAGACAATAGACCCAGAAGTTAATTTTAAGAGTGTCTGCCTGTCTAATAAACTGTGTTTAAAAGATGTTGGAAACAAGGATCTACTTTTAGCTTAACAAGATTTAGGCTGATTTGAAAGTAGATTTAAAAATAACAGTCTACCTCAATGACACAGAGAAAGATGTTACACAGGTTATAGAAAAGAAACCGGTTGATGTCTTAATAATTGAAAGGGATGTGTAAATAACAAATTAAGGCAGAGACCTGGATAATTTGTCTTCAGAGAATTTACAAAAGAGGCTCGTTAAAGTTTTGAAAAATTTTGTGAAAAGGGACAAGGCAGAACAAAAAGAAATCAAGTGGTAGGACCTTATTTGCGGGGATTCAAGATCAATATTTTGAAGTAAAAGAATGGAATATAAAGTTTGTTTATTTAATCAAGATTAAAATAGATGTCTTTTAACCTCTAGTATACTTCAGTGGACTTTTACCCTATATTAAAACTGAAATGATGAGGCTTTAATAATTTATTTATAGACAAGACATGGGATAGAGGAATGGGAAGAAGATATTGTTGTATTTTAAGAAAAGGTGATCTTACTAAAATTGTTTATATTTGTTTTGATGACGGGGAAATCACTTCTTTATATATTACTTTTATTTTTCTTTACTATATTCTTATTTTTTTTTCTCTGTTTTCTGTTTTCTTTTTTCCTTTTCTACACCTATTTTTTTCTTTTTTGTTTGTATTAGTTTTTATTGTAGTATCTATAATTTTTAATAACATTTTTCTTTTTTGTTTGTATTAGTTTTTACTGTAGTATCTGTAATTTTTAATAAAATTACTCTTAAAAACAATCTTCTGCTATTTAGACAATCATGAATGATAATTTCAAAAAGATAGTACTGTCTCTGTAGTACATTACTTTCTGGACATTACTTACATTAGTACACTACTTTCTGGACAGCTGTGCTGAAAACTTCCATTGCAAAAAATCTTTTATTTATATTAAATACGTACTAAGGGTTTTATATTTTCACCACAGACATTCATAAACATTCCTACAGTGAAAATGTTTCTGCATTACAGGAAGTTGAGTCCCAAAGGCAAACTTTGAAATTAACTTCTAGAGTAATTAATACTTAAATGGTAGACAGCTCCATCTCTTGAGAGGACACTAAAGAGTATTATTATAATCAATTCTACCATATTTTATTGAAGCAATGAATGGTTACATCATGTTTAAATCATAATGCTTCTCATATGCTCACCAAGAAGTAAATATGAAGCCTTGTAAAATGGCTATCTTGTAATCTGCAAGGGATGAATGACAGACCTTTCCTGCTAGCCCTTGATATAATATTGGAGCTGATTTTGGTGGGTTTTTTTCTTTCTTCTTAGCACTTTCCCGCAAGTACAGGGTCTACTTTGTTTTGGGATCATCTGAGCATTGATCCCTTGGGTGAGCTGAGGAACTGAGAAACCAACTTGTCCACTGAGCATAACATTCTGAGCTGAGAAAGAATGATTGGCCCAAAGTTACCCAGCTAGCTTTCATGCCTAAGACAGGATTAGAATTCACAGTCTCCTAGTTTCTAGCCTGGGATCTTAACCTCTAAATTAAACTGGCTCTCTTATTAGTTTATCTTTATATATTTTTCCTTAACATGGTACTCAGGAAAAGACTTGTTAAGTTACAAAGATGGGCTTAATGAGAACGCACATAATTACAGGGCTACAACAAGCATTCATGTTCCCTTTAAGATTATAATAAAAAGAGATAATAAAAAAAGAGCAAACACTGTAAGAACTATCTTCTAAAGGCAAATGTAGATATTTTAATGTTTTTGTTTGTATTTTCAATTAATTGTGAACTGATACTGTATTAATTAAACATTGAGCTTTTCCTCTATTTCTCAGGTTTCGTTCATCTATGAATATCTACAGGGATTTTCTGAAGTCACGTCATCACAGTCTCTTGGCTCTTTATGCAACTGAGAATTGGTTCAGCCAGCCGACAATATTAATATGGCTTTCCCTGTTAACACCTGTTATGCAGTGAAGCAATGTGCAACTCTTAACAGGTAAAGTTGCAAGTTGGTCAAAAATAGGAAATACGTGTTGAGTCCAGGGATGAACGTTTGTCTCTTCCATCCTCAATACAGTTCAGGCTTTGGGAAGGTCTGCCAGTTCCCAATCCGCCAAAGACATGTATTAGCTTGGCAGTTTGCACACCTGTTCTCTAGGCAATAACAAAGGCTCACCACAGTGGAAGCTGTGTCACACCATACATATGCTGCTTCTGACATATATAACACTTCTTTAAGGAAACACATGGCCCCATATGTCCCAGGAACTTGTTTGCATTTTGCTGTACTGGAAAGGAAATATGTTTTATAATAAATGTTTTTTCCCCTTGCTTTTTGTGTTTAAAGAAAAATGAGGCTACTCCTCTTTACATTTTCCTATATTAACTGTATTTGTAGGAGGAAGAGGGAGGGAGAGGGAGAGTGGGAGGAGGAGGGACGGAGGGAGGGAGGGAGGGCGGGAGAGAGATCTCCATTTTTCAGTCTGGCTTAGTTGGGATGGGAGGGGAGAGAGACAAGAAAATGTCTATTGGAAAAACAGATTGTTATATGAATAAAGAATCCTAGATCAAAATGCTTAAATAGATTTCATGGTAAGCAGGACTATATCCTTAGAAGAGACTCACATGTTGTGTCTCTGCCAGTATCAACCATGTTTACAGTTAGAATATAGAATATTATTGTTGTGTGCCTAACAATTTAGACTATGTGTCTTATAACGAATGGCCCTTGTTACATTCTGCATTCTGGTTACAATTAAAAAAAGCATATTATTGCAACAGGAATGCATATTATTTTTATATTTGCCTATCCTGGCCCAGTCTTACCTGCTGTCTTGCTAGTTTGTAGGTTGCTTAAACAGGTTCTGGTAACTCTTACTTCTACAAGTGCTAAAGACTTCTTAATTGCTGGATAAAAGCTGGGATATGTGATTGAATTGCATGACTGTGACTTAGATAAGTTTTTAAAAAATACTTGTAGAGCATGCCAGGAGGAAGATTACAGGCAGAATCCTGGCTAAATCATTTATTTCCTGATGAAAAACAAAAACTACCATATGAAAATTACATTACAATGAGATTTTTTTTGCCATTAGATCCAGATCTAACTAAATTAATCTTTTTTAAAAAATAATACGGAAGATTCATTATTATTTGTACTTTGCCCTCAGAATACATTTTTCAGCAGTTTTGGAGGAGAATTTCAGGAAGATTCCCTTCATTGCATGGCGGTACCTTCCTGGTGTGGGTTCCATAGAAACCATGGTCTGTGGTCTTTATTGTTAGCTGTACAGGAAGAACATTATTCAGAGAATCATATTTCTTTAACTGAAATTTATCTCAGTTTCTGGGGCACTCTGATAAGGTTAATTTGTATCATTTGCTCAATGATAAAGAAAACTAAATCTCCTTATAGGATGCAAAATTTTGTTACATAGTATGTAAAACCCACCAGCAAATAATAAATAATTGAATTGTTTGTAATGATAAGTGCTTATTTTATTATCTAATGGCTGTGACTACAATGAAGTAATTTATTCAATCAGGAGTTGGAAGCCATGTTTTACCTCATCTTGGCTCTCTCAATGAAAGAAGGTCTTCTTTCTAGACCGCATCTCATAGCCAAGCTTTCATGATAGGGATTTAATTAATAAAAGGCAAAGATCTGAGGACTTATAAATTCCTATCTCCCCCCCCCCATCACAAGCTGTACTCTGCTGAGATATATTTGGTTAGAGTTTTATATTTTGCCTTTGAATCCTAATATTTTTGTCTCCTTATAACTGGGATGAATGTTGCACTCTGTCACCTCTCAGTGGGGATCTTGGTACCACCCACAATAACAACATGATTTTTTGTGTGTCTGCTATGAGGACATAACAAGAAAATTTAAAGGATAGGTATTTACAATAGGTTAAAATAGTTCTACATTTCCTAAGAGTCTAAAGTAACTTATTACCTCATTTTGATTTCCATTGACCCAAATTACATTATAACGAAAATAATCATACTTTAAACTTGAGTGGAGCTGAAGCTAGTCACAATTTTTCTCAAATATTTTTACTGGCTATGCTTGTTAAAAAGTTTGCTAACTTGTTTACCTTTCATTTCCTTCTGTGATGATGTCTGATCTTTGATTGGATAGATCAACCATGTAATTAATCCCTTGAAGGAGACAGGACAGCAGCTGCAGAGAAAGGAAACAGTGTTCTTCAAAGACCGATCTGAGATTCAGCTTACTATCAATGTCAGTTTGTTCTATAAAATTATTAGCCCACAAAATAACTGGCTGAAATACTTCAGGCATGTTATGATTTTCTAACAAAACTTGATTGATACAATTATGGGCTTCATCAGTCTTGTGCTCATAATATAATCTCATCATTTAAAAAAAAATATTTGACTTCCTGCAGTAGCGGGGGGACGGGGGGGCGGGGAATCAGGTAATTTCTTACCATTAACTATTTTCTATGGCCAAAAATGATCCTCATAAAGGTTCTCCAGATCTATGACCAAAACCCAGAATATATTAGCCTGCACTGTCAAGAACTAGCCCTAGGGTGCCATTTATTATTTTAAAAAGAAAGTCTGAGAAAAACACGGTTCCCACATCTCATATGGAATTGTGATTCATGAGCAGACATCTTTTAATTTAACTACACACTTGACTTGATTGTATTATTCATTGAGGCTCCATGAATAGAGTCCATTATGTCTTATTTTATTGTCAAGAGGACAAATATTTTATTACATAATAGGGTACTGTGTCAGGAAGGCTATTTAATTTCCTTTCAGAACTTGGTGAAGTTTTCAGGGCCTCCAACGACAAGAAAAGGAAAGGACAGCAGGGGGAGGGAAAATCCTCCTCTAGGTGCCCTTTAAAATAGCATTTATTGTCCTTACATCACATTTATTATATTACCCTCCCCTGAAAGTCAAATGAGGTCCCATATTAATTTTGTCAGTGAACTTTATAAACAAAGGTAGCTGTGATTAGGAACAGAGAGGTTTATGAATCGAAGTTTGGCATCATTTAAAAAAAAAACTTCCCAACTCCTGAAAAAGAACGCTTCTCGATTTTGCCAAATCAATACACATTGTTCCAGCCTTTGAATCCAACTCTGATTTTCTTTTAAGTAAAATATTAGAAACAATGTGTAAATGCTTACAGAGACCTGAGCATTTTTTGTAGATATTCACTGGTCCTACTGATCAGGTCATATAAAAAGAAAGATTTAACCCAAACAATCATACCAAATGAAAAATAGAACTGGTCCTCTCAGATGCTCCAAGTGCTTTCCAATAAATATCGTCTCATCACCGCCTTGATCCTGTTAAAGCCGAAGCCAAGTAAAAAATTTCTGAAAATGATTTTGTAATGTTTACTCAGTGAGATCATCCCCCCACTTTCCTTGATGAAATACAGGTGCAAAGACTAAACACAGGGATCCCAACGGGGCTATCTTCCAACCATTTCCCTCTACAGCAGACGTAGCAGCTAGAGCAAAACTCCGCCAGCCAACTTTTGCATGAAAACAGAAAGAAAAAAAACACCCCAATAGAAAGAAGGAATAATATAGTAATCTTCCCATCCCACGTAGCTTAAAAATAAGAGAAAACAAAACAAAAACGCTTTATTTTTGAAGCTCAGTTTCAACAATCCAACAAGCAGTGTTTGGGTCTTGCACAAAGCACCAAACTTGCCGAATGATTGTCAATGTATCTGCCAGTGTCAGTTCACAGACCAGATGGTGAAATGCCTGGTTTCATTAGGGCTAGGAGGAGCTTCTTGTGAGCCCTGAAAAGAAAGGAGGTAGCACCCTCTAGCACTGAGACTTTGCTACCACTCTAGTGACAGCAACTGTCAACCACAAATTAACAGCAGGAAGCTCTTCATTCTTCCTCGGAGGTTTTGTTTTGGATTCTCTCTCCCCATAGCAGAGAGGATTCAATCCACACCTTTGCTGCTCTCAGCAGCACTGGTAGCCCAACCATCCTTTCCGCCTCAAGTCCTCATAGGATTACACCTCCAACTGGCAATTTTACGTAGCAGAACAGGAATCCTGAGAAGCTGATCCCTATGCAGATCAACAGAAGCTAATTAGCATTTAGTCACAGCCATCCCAAACTGATTGGCAGAACAGCTGTGGGGAACAAACAAAACATGCTGAGTTGCATATTTGCAAGGCCACCTGCCACTTGGCAGAAGCCAAAATAGGGTAAACTATCATTTCATAATAACTCGGTGCCAACCTTAGTTTTAAAGCAATTCTGAACAGACGTATTTGGCTAAGTGTATAATTAGTACTTGTTTCACCTGACACACGGTTCAGAAATAGACTATACTGCCTGCCATACCTGTTAGTTTGACATGCTGATGTCTTAATTGAGATTGACAACTTGCTAAAGTGGTATTTTATGGGTACAGGAAAAACCTACTCATCTTAAAACAAAAAGCACTTCTGTGTTGCGTATATACTTGTAAGTCATTCAGAGACTAAACCCCTCTACGTTCAAGTATTCAGTTAAATACATTTGTGAGATCATGCCTACTTGGGTAGCCAAGATTAAAACATATCAAATATACAGATTAAAAATAAACAAGAAGTCTAGAGGAAGAAATATGTTGGAAAAATAGACAGAAGACCATCATAATTATGGAATCTAAATGTAAATGACATTGTATGATACAGAGCATCATCATTCTATGAATAAAACTGTTTCAATGAAATATAAACATGTTACAAAATGTATTTTATCTGTTTATTTACTTACTTGTATCCTACCTTTATTATATCTTCAAATATCTCAAGGCAGTGAACATATCAAACACACCTTTCTCCTCCTATTTTCCCCACAACAACCCTGCGAGGTGGATTGGACTGAGAGAGAGTTCAAGAGCACTCAACTAGCTTTCATAACTAAGGCAGGATTAGAATTTGTGGTTTCCTGGTTTCTAGTCTGGTGCCTTAACCACTAGACCAAATTGGCTTTCCTGATTTCTACATCTCTTCATTTACATCTATACATTACATTTACATCTGTAAAATAAACAGATTTGGAGGAAATGACAGCCAGTTTGATCTAGTGGTTAAGGCACCAAATTAGAAACCAAGAGAGCATGAGTTCTAATCCCACATTAGGCCTGAAAGTCAGCTGGATGACTTTGGGTCACTCTCACTCACAATCTCTCTCAGCCCAACCCACCTCACAAGTTTGTTGTTGTGGGCACAAGGAAAAGGAAGTAGTAGCAAGAGCAAGAGCACTTAGACTTCTATACCACTTCACAGTGCTTTACAGCCCTCTCTAAGCAGTTTACATAGTCAGCATATTGCCCCCAACAATCTTGGGTTCTCATTTTACTGACCTCGGAAGGATGGCTGAGTCAACCTTGAGCCTGGTGAAATTTGAACTGCCAAACTACTGGCAGCCGGCAGTCAGCAAAAATAGCTTGCAATACTGCATTCTAACCACTGCGCCACTACACAGTATTAGGTATATTCTCTGTCTTGAATTATTTATAAAAATAATAAAAGCGGGAAATAAATAAATATGAAAAAAAACATTAATTCATGGGCAACCTAAATAGACTCCACTTGTGTTCTCCAAGCTTATACAAATCGCTTACTAGATAATTGAGACAAAAGCTGAAAACCTTGTTGTCAGTGGAAACTCATTTTGAAATATATGCCAAATGCAACATTTTCTTTACATTGTTGAAGAAATTGTTCTGTTTGTTCTCTTTTTTTTTTTTTCTGTTATGTAATGGAATGTCTTTCCTGAAATCTTGTCATTTCCTTTCAACTTATTTGCATAAGAGGAGGAAGCCCATCCTGATAATGTGTGTCTGCCTGGGCTCAGTGAAATCATTTCCACAGGCAGAGAATCCTATATACAGTCTACTGTATATTATACAACATAAAGTATGTAGATTTTCTGTGCATAAGCTCTATCAGGTCTTTAAGCTTTGCTAATTCAAGGTTCTAGGATCAATGAGGCCAAAGGCATAAAATATTTTAAGGCCATTTAAAAATATTTGGGGTGAAAGTATGTTAATTGGATATGATAAAGCCTGATTTATCTGCTGGAAACAAAGACTGAATGTAATGAATGTAATGTTTAACTGCATGCACTTACTTTAGTGGATATCTGAACATACATTATACTAATTTGAATCTTATGTTATTATGAGCCAAGGTGGTTAGAGTGCAGTACTGCAGGCTACTTCTGCTGACTGCCGGCTGTCTGCAATTTGGCAGTTCAAATCTCATCAGACTCAAGGTTGACTCAGCCTTCCATCCTTCCAAGGTTGGTAAATTAAGAACTCATATTGTTGAGGGCAATATGCTGATTCTGTAAGCCACCTAGAGAGGGCTATAAAGCACTGTGAAGGGGTATATAAGTCTAAGTGCTATTGCTATTGCTGTTGCTATTGCTATTAGAAGACATGGACACAATGGTGTATGATCGAAATGCTTTCTTTTTATTAGTGTTATTTTTTATTTAATTCAATTTTCAAGCTACCCAACTCTACAATGACTCTAATAGCTTACAAGTAAAAGAGAATTAAAATATATAAATATAAATAAAAAAATACAACCAACTGGAAGAGGGGAAGGAGAATAAAATAATACCCAGAACCAAAGGGATTCAACCACCATCATATCCCAAGGTCTGGGAGAATAATCATGTTTTTATCAGTTTGCAAAAAGTCAGTAAGATGGGAGCAGTATGAATCTCTGGCAAAACAGCATTAGAGGTAGCCCTTAACTTACAACAGTTCATTTATGGCCATTCAAAGTTACAGTGCCACTTTTTAAAAAGTGACTTATGACTGTTTTTTGCATGACCTTTGGAGCATCCTCATGGTCTCAGGATGAAAATTCAGATGCTTAGCAATGACTTGACTCATATTTCTGACAGTTGCAGTGACTTGGGATGATGTGATCAGTTTCTGCAAACTTCTGACCTGCAAAGTCAATGGGGAAGCAGATTCAATGATACTAATTTAACAGCAGCAGTGGTTTACTTAACAACCATGACAAGAAAGGTTGTAAAATGGGGCAACATTCACTTAACAAATGCCTCAACTTTAAGCAGCATAAATTTCGGGTTTAATTGAGGTCATACGTTGACAACTACCTCCATAGAGAGTAGAAGTTTTATCACTGAGAAAACACTCTAAATAGGTGACCTCACTGAATGGGTTGAAAGATACTTAGACATGCAAGTAGCCAAGTTCTGTGCCATGAAAGATTACATAGGTGATTCAACCAGCATCTTGAATGGCATCCTCAAGCCAATTGGCAACCAGTGCAGTTTACAAAATGGTAATGACACATGCAGATAGCAAAACAAATCGTTATGGCCCATGCCATTGCATTCTGGATTGGCTGTGTATCATCCTGGTTTTTCAAGGCAAGCCCTATTGAATGCACACCACAATTATGCAATTGTGAGATGTCCAAGGCATGAGTGAAAGGATTCTAGTTCAGGAACAGGTGCAGCTAGCTCACTAGGTGAAGGCCCATTGCCCACAGTTTTTTTAAATCAGGAGATACTGTATAAGTCCAAGAGGATCCTGAGATTGCCTACTCATTAGACACAGGAATTTACTTTGGGAGACAGAGCAAGGAGATGCAGCCAAGATTCTGTTAATGTAACCTTACAATAAAGTAGAAATAGCTAATCTGTTCATGTTTCCTGTCTGTCTACCTTGTAAGGCTGACAATAATCTTGCAAGCCTGTACGTACTTCTGTTCTCCAGTGGTGGTATTCTACCAGTTCGGCCTGGTTCTGCCAAGCCAGTAGCGCCAATGAGTAGCAGAGACCGAACTGACGCTCTGCTGTTGGGTCTGCCTGCCAGCCTGGGCTCCCATACTAACCTTTATTCCCTGCTTTTGGAGCACATCTGCTTTGTGAGGCAGAGCAGATTGCTGCGCAGCAGCTGCTGAAGTGACAGGAAAAGTACAGGATTGCAGGAGGTAAGTCAGAAAGCCTCTATGCCTGCACAAAGTGTGTGTTTGGCACGCGCACACACACAAAGCACATCCACCAAGCCATGCCCACTGAACTGATGGTAAAAAATCTTGAAACGCACCACTACTTTCCTCCCTTTATAGCCCAAGAAAGTAGGGAGGGCTCTTCCGAACCTCTTGTCCTGCTCATATTCCTGTTGTGGGCTAAGCAGCCTTTTATCTGAGTGCTCTCTTGATTGCATCTCATTGCAATTAATCCCTGTCTCCCAAGGCATTCTCACATACCATTTCACACCTTGAAGATTAAAGATGGAATATTCCCAGAAATGAGGGGTGGGGAGGCAAAACAATCCTTGGTGTTGTCAGGATTGAGTCTGAGCTGGTTACTCCCCATCTTATGCCTGCACAGCCTCTAGGCATTTAGCCAGAACTTCGACAGTGTCACGTGATCAACCTGGATCCAAAATGTATAATTGGGTATCATTAGCATATGGGTGATCTCGGACTCCAAACTGACAGATAACCTCACCCAGAGGTTTCTTGTTGATGCCTGTCAGGAGCTTGGCAAAAAAAAAGAATACACAGATATTAATTTTAAAAATACATGCCTGCATACTAGCAAACTATTCTTGTTCTATTTTTGAATAAGGGTGAACTACAATATTATTGTGCAAATTATGGATATTTGTAAAAGTCCTAATATTGTGGATTTGTTGGCATCAAGAAAAGTAGCTATAAGACTGAGCATTTGATGAGCAAGTAATTGTTGTTAATTTTGTGGAAATAGTTTGAATAGTCCATGCTTTCTTCATTTTGATACTATTTACCTTCTCTAAGTAGTCCTTTTTATCAGATCATACAATTTTGTTTCTTAGGAATTCTATTTTATCTTCTGGGAGAAGCAATCTTGTTGTCCACTCAAGTCTGGATTCAAGGATCTTTTGAATACCGCAATAAATGGGCCAATTTTAAATAAAAATTCTACAATTATTGTGTAATTGTGTCCTGAATTAGATTGTTGTATATTAAGGCATCCTAACTAATTATCAACTTAACAAATTGAGTTGGTTGGTTCAACACATCAAACAGAAACAAAGCACGTTGCAATCAGATTTGTGGACTTGCTCTGCCTTTATAACTCCAAAAAATTATTTGTTCTTTTGAAAACATCTTAGAAATATTTGAGCCTCCAAATCAAAATCAACATTTTTCCAGTTAACTCAGTTTTGTTAAATACATTTGCTGGAAACTGAAGGTATACAGATATTTTTTCTACTTTCTTTTTTCCAACAATCGTCACTCAATATAATGAAAGAGAATTTGCTTTCACAAAAGTGTACTTACTTATTTAGTATGTGGCTAAAGGTTATATGCAAACAGCCTGCTTTTGTTGGATAATAATCTCTTAGTAGACTACCTTAGTATTGTGCATTTCAATTAAATGCCAGTTGAGAAAAAAAAAAGATGGCTGAGGGAAAACATTATTATAAAACATTCATCCTGGGCTTTTTTCATATTGAGAAGTGTGGCCAGAAAAGGAGACTTCAAAATGATACTTAAATATCTGAAAATCAACATCATCTCCATCATCTTCCATCATCTCTGTCAATAAACCAACCTCAGAAGGATTGCCTGTAGAAATTCAGCAGAAATCCTAAAGCATGCTGAAGACAGAATAGAAAAATGAAGAGGGAAGCTTCCAAGAGGCTACAAGGCCGATTTTGGCAAAGCATTATAAGAAATTTCCTACTGCCTCCAGTTGAGAAGAGGTCTTGGCTGCTGTGTATTTCAGGATTCCATTAGTGCTGGCAGCAATCATTTCCCCCATAACAGCTTCTGTTGCATTTTTATGATCCACACAGATGCAAAATTTCTGTTTTCATTATTATTGAGACCATTGGTAGGTTCAGTGATTTCCTTAATTACACTGTTCCTTCTTGTTTGACAGCTTGATTGTTACCTTATGGTATATGAAAATGATGGTTCTGGGGGAGATATATGCCTAGTAACTGGCATTGGAAATAATGTCCTTGCAACTGGGTCTTGGCATATGTTTATTTTTATCCCAGTATGAATATAATTTGCTTGTTGTAAAAAATGCAACCTAGCCAACCTCTACATTTGTTTGAAGATATACAAATGAAGCATATATAACTGGAAAATTGGAGACATTTGAAGAAAATTGGGGAAATTAACAAAGGTATTAGAATAGAATAGAATAGAATAGAATAGAATAGAATAGAATAGAATAGAATAGGATAGGATAGGATAGGATAGGATAGGATAGGATAGGATAGGATAGGATAGGATAGGACAGGACAGGACAGGACAGGACAGGACAGGATAGGATAGGACAGGACAGGACAGGATAGGACAGGACAGGACAGGACAGAATTCTTTATTGGCCAAGTGTGACTGGACACACAAGGAATTTGTCTTGGTGAAAATACTCTCAGTATACATAAAAGAAAAGATACATTCATCAAGAATCATAAGGTACAACACTTAATGATAGTCATAGGGTACAATAAGCAATCAAATCATAGTAGGAAACAGTCAATATAAATTGAAAGGATACAAGTGACAAAATTACAGTCCTACAGTCACAAGTGGGAGGGGATGAGTGATAAGGAGTGATGAGAAGAATAACAGTAATAGTAGTGCAGACTTTGTAATAGTTTAACAGTGTTGAGGAAATTATTTGTTTAGCAGAGTGATGGCTTTTGGGAAAAAACTGTTCTTGTATCTAGTTGTTCTGGTGAGCAGTGCTCTATAGCATCATTTTGAGGGAAGGAGTTGAAACAGTTTATGTCCGGGATGTGAGGGATCTGTAAATATTTGCACAGTCTTCTTTTTGACTCGTGCAGTATACAGGTCCTCGATTGAAGGCCGGTGGGTAGAAATTGTTTTTTATGCAGTCCTAATTATCCTCTGAAGTCTGTGTCTGTCCTGTTGGGTTGCAGAACCAAACCAGACAGCTATAGAGTAAAGATGATAGATTCAATAATTCCTCTGTAGAACTGTATCAGCAGCTCCTCAGGCAGTTTGAGCTTTCTGAGTTGGCGCAGAAAGAACATTCTTTGTTGTGTTTTTTTTTGATGATGTTTTTGATGTTAGGTGTCTATTTTAGGTCATGTGATATAGTAGAACCTAGAAATTTGAAGGTCTCTATTGTTGATACTGTGTTGTCTAGTATTGTAAGAGGTGGTAGTATGGGAGGGTTTCTTCTAAAGTCTACCACCATTTCTACAGTTTTGAGTGTGTTCAGTTCCAGATGGTTCTGATTACACCACGAGGCAAGTTGTATAACCTCCTGTCCTTATGTGGATTCATCGTTGTCTGAATGAGACCAATCACTGTTGTGTCATCAGCAAACTTCAGTATTTTAACAGATTTTAACAGATGGATCGTCATTGGTATATAGGGAGAAGAAAAGTGGAGAAAGCACACAGCCTTGAGGGTCCCCTGTGCTGATTGTACAGATATCGGGTGTGATTCTAGTTTCACCTGCTGCTTCCTGTCTGTTAGGAAGCTTATGATCCACTTACAAGTGTGTTCAGGTGCCACTAGTTGGTTTAATTTACTTAGAATAATGTTTTAAATGCTGAATTGAAGTCTACAAAGAGGACTCTTGCATAGGCATTTGGAGAACTTCTCTATTTCTTATTTTATAATTCCAAAAGCTTTCCATCATCTTGTACATTATGGTATTCTACTGTTATAGTTCACTTTAAAATGCTGCTTCTAGAGTATATGGCTCCTTGAAATTCTTCATACAATATGTAAGCCTAGAAATTAAATGGTCAATTTTTCTACATTTCTTCAGAGGATAGAGAAATTATCCAGCAATGTCTCAGGACCATAACTCCCCCTTGTGGATCATCTTCATGCCTCACTTATTATGCACAAAGGTACTTCAGTAATCATTTTAACAGATAACAGAATAATAGAGTTGGAAAGGATCTTGGAAGTCTTCTAGTCCCAACCCCTGACTTTATAGTAAGGACTTCATCCCAGTCCCAGAATTGGGCTTAATGTGGGTACACAACTCAGTATAAAAGTGGTTTTTCCCTTACCAAAAAATTGTTCCCTGGACTGTCTAGGACATGATTGGCTGAGGAATTCTGGAAGTTGACATCCACAAGTCTTAAGGTTGCCAAGTTTGGAGACCCCTGTCCTAGGCCATATTTTGTGACGATGTTAGAGACAGCATGATCAAACACTGTGACTCAGTTGGCCATTCAAAGGTGTTGTGGATGATTTCTTCTCTGTCCAATTCTCTCTCTTTTTCTCTTTCTCTCTATCTCTCTCTGCCCCCCTCTCTCTTACTCTCCCCACTCTCCCCCCCACTCTGTTATATATAATTATTGCAACACATAGAATAAGAGTCTACAAAGAGAGTTAGAAATTGTGAGCTATAGCATAGAGGCTTAAGGGAAAAAGGGAGATCTCCAAGGAGCTTTTTTCCCCTAAGTGGTACTTCATATGTCTGTCTGTCTGTTGTCTATCTGTCTGTCTGACTGACTGACTGACTGACTGTCTCTCTACCTCCCTCCCTCCCTAACTGGAATAGTGGTCTCTTGGATGATCAATTGATCCGTCAGCCAGGATTTTTGTTACCTGGTTCTCATTGGCGTGTTGATAACGTGACAGAATTGGCTTGATTCTTTTTCTGAGTGGAATCACTCAGAAAATTGCACTGCTTTGTACTGTTCCTCTTTTGTGGCTGCATACATTATGCAATTATTTCTAATACACATATACGTACAGAAACAAAATGGAATAGAGGATGGGAAGGACACGAGACTTGGTCTGTCCCAAAATGATCCATGGAGGAAATCAGCTTTAGGAAGGGGAAAACGAACAAGATCCAGAGGTTCAATATCATTGGGAGCTTTCTAGTTTAGGCTTCTACATGTTTTATTTCAACTGAGTGATTCCGATCATTCATGAAGTTTTTTTTTGGGGGGGGGGGGTGTTGTGTAGGTTGAACAGCCATAGGAGATCAACAGTCCAATGAGAATAAGTAATAGATACTGCCTTGTGGAAGTCTCATCTGGATTCCTACAGGCTGAAATCAGAAATTTTAAAATGGCTATACCTGAGAGTACCTTTATTTTATTTGGTTCAAGTTAATATGCATGCAACAACTGCACGCATCCAAAATCAGGATAGAGAGGGATTAGGGTGGGAAGGAGAGAGAAACTCTAATGCGCTAACCCTGACCTCAGTGAGGATTACATTATTTCCAAACAAACATGAGTAAAATCGATCTATAAATGTAACACCAGGAAAAAGGAGAAATAAAACAAATCGTGTTAATAATTTCTTTCTCTCCCCTCCTCTTAATCTCTCTCACACACAGGGGGAGAGAGAAACCTAATAGGTAACCCACTTGCCTTAGAGCAAAATGTTTCTTGCTTTTCTGGGCAAACCAAGGCTCAATGCATTGTGCTTTGAAATTCAACCAAGAGAGGGATTGCAGATATGTCACCCAGTCTCCTGTCCTTCAAGTAGCCTGAAACTATGTGGTGTAAGCAGCAGATTTGGCAGCATACAAAATCCAGAGATTTTTGTGGCAGGCCAGCTTGGGAAAGGCATGCCACCCAGAACTCCAATCTAGAGGAATTCCTGTAGGCCAAGTTAAGGAAGGGAGAGAATTCATGCAGAAATGCCAGGATTAGCTTGGAAAACAGGTTGCCTCTTCTCTCTCCCCTCTCCCCCTCCTCCCTGCACCATTAGCTTTACCACATGGCTGATTAGTATTTGGGAGGATTTTAATTTAAAGCAGCTTTCCCCAGTAGATGTATTTGGTTCTATTTCCTGTAATTGAGGATGTTGGAAGGTTTTGGCCAAGTTATTTGGGAAGCATCATCTTGGGCATGATAAAAACAAAGTTTGGATGGAATGCACATGTATCCATGCATGCATGCCAGTTGTGGGGAAAGAAGCCAGCATTAGAATAAACCACAGAGCTAGGCTTTCAAATGTCCATCCCATTTTTTTACATGCCACCTGCCAAGTTTTGCTCTTGAAGTCGTAGGAGATCAGATAGTCCTAGAAAATGAAACCAACCCTAAGCATTGGGAACGCACTAGTGAAGGGCTGTTGAATCTTGGCAACTTTAAGACTTGTGGACTTCAACTCCCGGAATTCCCCAGCCAGCCGTTACAGCTTTGCCAGGATTTCTAGCTTGTAAGGAGGGCATATTTGAGATAGGAGGACTTATTTCTTCCCAGCTTCGCCCAGGAGTAAAAGCTGCTGAAGTGCAGCCAGTCTTGCCTTTAAGAAATTCAGGAAGGCCTATTTTGTTTTGTTTTTAAGCCTATGAATGTTGATCTCTATAGTTTTCTGAAATATATTTTTCTTCTTCACCTGCAGTATGTACAGATTTCACATGAGTAGGACTGTGCTATGGGGGTGATCATTGGGTTTTTGGTTTTTGGTTTTTTTCATCTCTTTTGATCTCAAAGGAGACTGATAGTGCTTTGGAAAAATAGAAGCATACACATATGGGACTGGCCACTGTGGTACCAAGGACTCAAATACTACCTATCATGCACTTGTGTAGAATAGGAGTATCCAACCTTGGCAACTTTAATACTTGTGGATTGGAACTCCCAGAATTCTTCAGCCAGAATTCTGGGAGTTGAAGTCTATAGATCTTAAAGAATGATGTAGAATGATTGGTATTGTTTTTTCCACTGGTAAAGGTTACAAGATGGGAGACAAAAAGCCCACCAAATGCTGTCTTAAAACATTAGGAAATGTAAAGAACAGCCATTTTGCCCAGCCTCACTGCTGTTTTACTATAGGGCTCTGTGCAATTCATTTCCACCTACTTTGCTAAAGGTTTTAATTAAGAAAATGGAGGCTGCCAGAGGCATGATGATATAAGGAAAGGATAGACTTTCACCTATCTCTTGGAAAGGACATTTCACCATACACTCAACATTTTTCCCTTTGAAAGAATAAGATTAAAGGGAAGGTTATTTTACAAAATTGTGATGCCTCCCCCAAACTGATAATTTCCCATGATGGGCTGATGTAGATATTAAAAACTAGAGAGAAGAGAATCAACAGCAGCAGAACTGCACAAGGGACATTGTCCTTACCTCTTGCTAATCACTTGATTACAAAGAAGTAGAACCACTGAGACATTGTGACTCCGATTCTCTACATTCTTGTGTGATCCAGAAGGACAGCATGTTAAAGGGTATTGAATGCTGCTGAAGGGTCAATAAGGATTGGATGAGGGATTTATAGCCTTCTCTCTTAATGAAGTTAATCTACTAGAGAGATAAATGGTGTTAGTTCTATGCCAGAGCCTACATATGCAGTATGTCAAGAAGGATCCAGATAATCTGACATCTCTAGAGCTGTTTCTGAGACACCAACAAACACACATAAAATCCAAAAGTCTTTTATTTTAGTTCACTGGCTATGAATTATCATCATTCACAGCCCAGAATGAGTGTTAACCAGTTATAATTAGTCCCAGGGACATCTGCCAAAGTTCTTCGAGAGATGACTGATAAGAATGCACCTTATCTTACTTGAAGTGCTGCCAATGACTAAAGTCCCAATTAGTCTTTCCAAAACCAAATGGAGAACAAATTCACCATGGAGCTTTCAGAGTCCAAACCGACCAGAGTGAATGACATTGCTTCCTGCAAAGGTTTTCCTATTTTTGCACTTCCTTTATATCTTATGGGAGGGGCAATCACCTCCAAACCTTACTCCTAAGTCACCTCTTTTGTCTTAGCTGCTCTTGCCTTCTGGCAACTCTGTGCACACGTGCACTGGGAACAGGCTCCCCTTATTCCTCTGCCTCGCTGCTACCAGATTCTGGAGGCTCCAGAGTCAGCACATAACTCCCAGATGCTCCTGGCCTCATCTCTGTATTGGACACAGGACCCTCATCCGAGTCCTCCCCAAACTCCCAGACTGGTCCCTGTTCTTCCCCACTGTCCAGTTCTGCTGCCATCTGCACAGGCTGCCGTTGATCCACAACAAGAGCATTTTGCAGCTGAAGCCACAGCACTTTCTTGACAAGGAAAAGGAATATTGGAGCCAAAACAGTAATTGGGCAAAATAGCCAGAACAAGGAAGGCCTTTGCAGAAGGGGGCCTTCTTAGTGATATTTGACACCATCTCTTCTTCTCAAGCATTTCCTACTTCCCTAATCTAACCTCTCTCTCATTATCACAACCAAGTAAGGAACCAGGAATAGCATGAATCTAATCCACAGGTCGTGACACCTTTGGCAGAGAACATCCTGGCCATTCTGTTAGAGTCCATAAGTTGCAATGAATGTCAATATTATACAAGACACTATCATCATTTCAAACTTGTTCATGAGAAATCAAGATTTCAGCAAATTTAAGCAACTTTGTCCACAAAATGATGTGCAAATATATCACAGTGGCCAGGTTGTAGATATCTTTCCTCATCTTTTGCATCATCTTTAAAGGCAGTGGTGGGATGCTGCCAGTTTAACAACTGGTTTGGTGATCACACATTTCATGTGCGTGTGCAACTTAAAAAAACCCCTTACTTTCTATGTTACTTCTGGGGAGTAACACAGCTGAGACGTGGAAATCCGCTCTGCCATGCAGATTGCGGATGAGAGTAAATACAGCACATGAGTGGGCAGGTGGGCTGATCTGATTGTCAGAGAGAACCAGTTTGCTCAACAGCTGATCATCAGAACTAGAGGTTCATCCAGACCGGGAGAAACCTACCCCTGCTTAAAGGTGTCTGCTGGTTGACAAACTTCTTATGCAATAGCAATAGCACTTAGACGTATATACCACTTCACAGTGCTTTACAGCCCTCTCTAAGCGGTTTAAAGAGTCAGCATATTGCCCCCAACAATCTGGGTCCTCATTTTATTGACCTCTGAAGGATGGAAGGCTGAGTCAACCTTGAGCCCCATCAGCATCAAAGGAATCAAACTGCTGGCAATATGAGCATAGTCAGCTTGTAGTACTATATTCTAACCACTGCGCCACAAAAAACCAAAACTCTGTGCTCTTGCTAGCCACTTTTTTTATTTTGTGTTTTCAAAATAAAAGTAACTTCCACTATTTAAAAAAATGAAATATACTTCATACTATTCGGTGGAAAAAACACAGTGATTGTAATTGAGAAAGAAATATAAAATCAAAGTTTACTTTGTCTTAGCTTCCTTCCTTCCTATCTTCCTTCTTTCTTTTCTTTTCTTTTCTTTTCCAGTATTTTTATTCTGATCTTTTATTTATTCAGTAAATAAACAAGGATGAAAAAAAGTTTGGGCAATGTCTATTCTTTGGCCTCCAGATAGCTAAAAATAACTAAAATATCATGATCTGGGAGAATCCCTGAAACATGTTTTCCTTGAAAAGAAAAATTGGCAACAATTTTTTCCATCGTTTTTAAGAAGACTCAGACAAAAAAAATTCTTGCTGCTGTTTTCCCCATTAATAATTCATTGTAGCAACATTATAATCTCTCTGAATTAAAGATGTATTTTCTCTTCTCCAAGGTATTAACTGGAGACCTCAGAAATGCTCCTTCTTTCCAATATTGATTAATCCACTTATGTGATTGTTTGACTCTTTCCCTTTCTCTGTTTATTGCCACCCACACATTTTCCACCTAATCACTGTGTGTCTTCCATTAAAAAAATTATACCATGTAGATTTGATTGACCGACTGTAATGTGTTGGCACATCTAGGATAACCCAGATGCTGCTTATCCAGGATGATAGAATGGATATTTATGGCCACATGTCCAACTCTTTCATGACTTAACTCTTCAAATCTACCTTTAGTTGTCATGGTTGTTTGTTGATTAACTGGTAATCGTCTGTAGAAGCCTTAATCTCATTACACTTCAGTTTAAACACCACCTTTATATTAATGTTTAGGTGCCAATTGGATTGTTCATGTTTGGCATACAATAGTCCTAATACCAGATATGCATTCCTTTTTACTGTAAATGCTAAATGAGACAGGCCTATAGATTATAATAGCCTTCCTCAATCTGATTCCTTCCAGATACATTTGGGATGACAATTCCCAGAAATGGTCAACTATCATTTTGTGGCTGGGAATTCTGGGAGTTACAATCCCAGCATAATTGCAACATGTCAGGTAAAAGTAGGACTAGAATGTCCTTTTCTGTCCTTTTCAATCTTTTCTTTTTTTTCCCCTCCAGTGGGATAAATTTAAATGAAATGAGTTTTTAAACACATCTAAAATTTTTTTGTTAGTCCTTCACTTTTGTTAGACCTTTCCGCATCCAGAGTCCATAGTATGCCATCAGCACCTTTCCCTACTAGTCATACACTCTGTAATGGTGAAAGTCATTGGAGGGAAGATTAAAAAAAAATCCAAGCACTACTACTCATAAAAAATCCATTCCAGAAAAAAAAAAACCTAATGTTTTTTTTATAGCCCTCATTTCATCCTATGCATTTGAATGTCTTTGCTGCACTGACTCAGTGGAGATTGATGGTTTATATTCATTATTGTCCCAGTTCTACTTCAGTGTGCCTCCCCCCCACCCTTATTGCTTCAACAAAGCCCCTTTATAAAAGTTAATCACTTTCTGTATAAGCAATTCCAGACTAGTTTATATTCTGTTGTTAATGGGGAGTGATGCTCTGAAACTTGGTATCCATTGCAAAGCAGGTGTGAAGACAGAGGAACAAAAAACAAAAGCATTTAATGCATGAAAAACTCTAATAATAGACAAAGTATTCACCTGGCTGAGACTGCATTTGCATTTGAGATGAGTTCATTGTTATTTGGCAATCAGCTTATTGTAGGTCCCAGAAGAAGCACATGAAATATCCAAGTTATGGCAATAAGGTTTTGCTGATATTAGTTACATTATATGGGACAGCAGAGAAAAGCCCCAGTATGGATTAAAGTCTTGATTCTTCAAGAAAACTTTCATTGTTTTTTGAAAGAGCCTTTTTTTTTTAAAAAAAGAAATGTTTTAAGTTTGTAGTTGGGAATCTACATATTTGGTAAGAATATATACCAAGTATAGCTGAAAACACACTTTAGAAGGCAGTTTTATTCTCTGCAACAAGAGATGGATCAGTTAAGTATATGGTGATTATCCTAGCAAACTCTCAGCAGTAACAACAAAAGCAAAACTAATCAATGTTTTCTAAATAGAATCATCCATCATGACTAATGTTCTCCTGAGCATAGAGATTAATAAAAAAAGACCTAAAAAACTACAGTTTAGCCCAATTAGCCATTTGGTTTAGTTTAGTGATAAGGTATTTATTTCAAAATAAAATTCAAATTAGCTAGTCTACGAAACTAGTGTGGAACGAATCTAAATAAAATAACCAGGCAACAAATATAAACAGAATATGCAAGTGTAATTACTAGAGAATCGAAGCCTCTTAGAATCAGGAGGCATATGAGGCTACTGTATTTAATGTAGGAGATGACACATAGACAACAAATTGAGATGAGCTACTGAGATCATATCATGAAAGTACTACTGCAGCTGAACGGACTTTTAATCCATTTCTGAATCTGATTTACGACAGAATAGAATAGAATAGAATAGAATAGAATAGAATAGAATAGAATGCTTTATTAGCCAAGTGTGATTGGACACACAAGGAATTTGTCTTGGTGTAAATACTCTCGGTATACATAAAGAAGGAACATTCGTTAAGAATCAAGAATCATAATGTGCAACACTTAATGATAGTCATAGGGTACAATCAACATCAAATCATACTAGGAAACAGAGGATACAAGTAACAAACTTACAGTCACAAGTGGGAGGGGATGGGTGATAAGGAGTGATGAGAAGATTGACAGTAGTAGTAGTGTACACTTTGTAAATAGTTGAACAGTTTTGAGGGAATTATTTGTTTAGCAGAGTGATGGCTTTCGGGAAAAAACTATTCTTGTGTCTAGTTGTTCTGGTGAGCAGTGCTCTATAGCGTCATTTTGAGGGAAGGAGTTGAAACAGTTTATGTCCAGGATGTGTCTGTAAATATTTTCACAGCCCTCTTTTTGACTCGTGCAGTATACAGGTCCTCGATTGAAGGCAGGTGGGTGGTAATTGTTTTTTCTGCAGTCCTAATTATCCTTTGAAGTCTGTGTCTGTCCTGTTGGGTTGCAATACTGAAATACCATATGTTTCTAAATGCATCTATCCACATGTTAAGCATTTTCTCTTGAGGCAAGTCAGTCTCCACTTGGCTGCATTTTGCACCAAATGAAATTGTCAACCATCTTCAAGGGAAACTCCTCATAGGGATAGTTATAATATTGTATAATCCAGGGGGTTGCTAGAATATTGATAGCTGTGGAGAGGCTATCTTTGTTAAGGAACAGCCAACAATAAAGAAGAAGTAAAAGCTATTGTAGGTCTTCATGCCTACATTTAAGTTTCCATTGAAAAGGCAGAATTAAGGAATATTCCCTTACAAGTTCCCCACAATCAGGGGACTTAGTAAGGTGCAGCTTTTTATTAACTATGTTTTTTAAAAGTCTCTAACTCCAAGCAAGCTTGTAGGAGTATTGAGCATAGGGTTCATATCCTCTTCCCACCTTAGTTCATAAGTGGCCAGCGTGTCTCTGAAAGAATCTGTCACTAATTAAGCTCCACTAAGATGGGACTCTAGTATATATTTTCTTTTATGGGCTTAATTGTGTTGTTGTTCAGACAGTAAGACTGCTTTTGTAAATAGAATTAAATCCACAATTTATATGTGTTATATCATAAAATTTCTATGTTTTTGAGCACAGGTTCCAGGCTTCTTTCTTGAGAATGGCAATATCAGGATAAAAGAGGAAATTGTTACAACATTCTTTTGACATTTCAGCTGTCAGGTTGTTCAGAGAATGAGATGATCCATGAACACTGTAAATCTGATCTCTTATGAGTAGGGAGATCCCGTCTATCTTGGGCAAACTGATTTATTTATTTATTATTTATTTATTTGATTTGTCAATTGCTTACAAGATAATAGGTATAAGTAAAACATAGTTATGAATATATGGATACATATAAGAAAAATAAAATATAAAAGAAACAATAGGACAGGGATGGTAGGCACATTGGTGTGCTTATGCATGCCCCCTACAGACCTCTTAGGAAAGGGGTGAGGTCAATAGTAGACAATCTAAGGTTAAAGTTTTTGGGGTTTGGGGAAGAAACCACAGAATCAGGTAGAGTATTCCAGACATTGATCACTCTATTGCTGAAGTCGTATTTCCTGCAATCAAGTTTGGTGCGGTTAACCTTGAGTTTGTATCTATTGTGTGCTCTTGTGTTGTTATGGTTAAAGCTGAAGTATTCATTGACAGGTAAGTCATTGCAATGTATGATTTTATATACCATACTTAGATCAGACCGAAGACGGAGTAATTCACTAGTAGACTACAATATCTTTGCCTGTCTGGATTTCATCTTTTTATTCATTATAATTTATTGTACCGAATCACTGTTTTATGATTTATGCTGCTTTTCTTAAATTGTATATATAAAATAGGATTAGACAGCATTGGCAGATTATTGATATTACTCTTCAGATCTTTGGACAATACGTTCCTGTGACTTCAGATAGAGGTTAAATAATATTGGTTACAGGATGGCTTCAGTTATATATTTAGAATGCGTTTATTAGAAACCTTGCAGTCTCTTTTCTAAACTTTGGCAATGTTCCTGGTTGAAGAAGGTTGATATGCAGCAGTTATGTAGGGCATAAATTCCAAAGCAGAGCTGGTCAATGGTTTTTTTTAATCTTGCCACATTAGTTCATTTCTGACCTTATGCTTGTTTTGATGCCACTATATTTTTTTCCTCAGAATCCAAACATTCACTTCAATTCACATTACCCATCAGAAAGAAAGAATGCAAATGCAGCCTTAAAAGAGTAAACTTTTGGAAGTTATAACTGGTTTCTCTCAATATTTTATTTGAGCATGTGTATGGAACAAATGGTCAGGAGTGGTAGAAATAAACATTTTTTTAGGGTTATGACATTTCTTGAATTTTTTTCAGAGATGAATTGTCAGAGAACGCTGAGAGAACAATGAGAATTGTTAGAGAACTGTATCAAGAGGCAAATAATTATTGAGATGAATAATTTGATAAAACAAAAGCACATGGCCCCATTTTGCTCCAACATTAATTCAGAGAAGTAACTTCTCATTCTACATATGCCAATATTTTATATTCAACCATATAAGAAGGAATCAGTTTAATTTTGTGTGCTATCTTTCTACTCTTTTATTTATTGTTACATGGAATATTTAGAATTCTCTCTCTCTCCCCCCTTCCCTCCCCCTTGTGTGTGTGTGTATGAAAGCCAAGCAAATTTAAGTCTTTCCTTAATTTATTTTCATAAATTTATATATTTTGAAATGCTAGTAGAGGAGTAAATGTGTAACTAAGTATTTTATTAATGATAAAAGTCATTATTAGTCTTACTATTAAATGCACATATCCCTCTAGGTCCAAAAATAAGCTATTTGGGGACTCTCATCATCATTTCTTCACAAAAGAAATTTGTCTTTTTAAATTAATTAATTAAATTAAAGAAGAAACTAAACTTTTCCAAGATATTTTTATTCCTTCATTTAGGACCAGGCTCAAAACAAGATATTGTAAGCCCTTTGGGTTCTTACCTTGGATACCTGATATTGGTATTCTTGCAACATCTAATACTTTTACATTTTCTTACTATTGCAGAACTGCATTCCCATTAATCAAGAGGAAAATTGAGTAAAGTAGTGCAAGCGAGGTCTTATTTAAGCACATGAAAAAGCAAATTCATTAGTAAATGGCAGTTCTACTAAACATCTTCTGGTGGAGAAAATAATGAGACACACTGCACTTCACACTGTTTCCCTTTGCCAAAAATGTGACACTGTGTGATACTATAAATGAATGCATAAATAGTTATTGTTCTGCAGGGGCGGTCATAAATCACCAAGCAAGCTAGAGGACTTCTCTTCTCTGATTCTTTTTTTCCTCCATTTTTTTTCTTTTTTGGTCAGGCTTGAAATGTGATCGACCTTCAATTATAGTATTAGCAAGAGCAGCCCGCATTTCTCTTGGTTGCATTAAAAATGAGACAGAAATCAGGAACAAGTCATTTTAATAATATCTTACTGCACCCAAAATGTGAAGCCTCAGCAGTAACGTTAGAACGAATAGCCGAAATGTGCATGGAAAAAAAAATCTGAAAAGAACAAGTGAGCTATTCTAAGGCTATTAATAATGAAATATTTAAGAATCAGTGAGATTTGTCACTATGCTGCAATCAGCAAAGCATTAAAATAAATAAGGATGTGTGGCAAGAATAAGATACGCTATGTAATTATCTTATCTTCTTTCATAGGAACCCTACAGCTCCTCCTACTGCAGAGGTGTCAAACTTGTGTTGTCATGGTGGCGTCACATGACGTATTGGGGTTTTTTTTCCCCCTTCACTAAACTAGATGTGGGCATGGCCAGCACGTAACGCATCTGGCCCATGGGCCAGCCCTGTCCTATTGGTTTAAATCAGCCTTTATGCACAATTAGACAAGATGTATTTTGTAAAGCATACAACTGAACTACAAGTATTTCTGTATCGCAAGTTTGACATGTGTTCCTTCTTTAAAAGTAGATCTCCTTTCTTGATGAGTTTAAGAGTCACATGATCAGGCCAAAAATAACAGTAATTCTTAGCAGCAGTTTAGCAGTTTGATATGCTTCCTTTGTGAAACCATTTCCCACTGAATCTCTGAAGCTGGATTCAGACATCATAAAATCCAGCCACTGGGATGTGTAAACCATGCTCATGACTTACTGTTATATTCCAACCAAGCCAACTGTGCATTCAGTAAACCACAATGGGAGAGCTTAGGCAGCCTCACTTCGCAGTAGACATCCTTTGGATTTGGCTACAACTCAAGGCTGCATTGATAGATGCATTCAAAGATATAAATCTTATTTACATGACACAGCTATCACTAGTCCAATTCAGTCATGAGCATGATCATAGCCTTCTTCATGGCTTCAGTCATTCTTTCTCTCTGCTTTATTTTCTAGAAGCTCTCTTTTGCAAGTTCTATGAGCAGTAATTATTTCTGGACAGCAAACTAGAGGCAACCCTGTTTTTTTTTTCCACTTTCTTCATGGGTACTCTTTTTGGCTTTATCCAAAAGAGTCTTCATCTGATTCACATTACTTAAATGAAAGGAAATGAATAATAAATGATGGTTTACAACATGCTGTTTGGTATCAATGGTGGAAAACATAAGCTCTTCCATAACTAAACGGGGTTTGGAGAACCAGGTTATGTGAACACATGGATAATATTAAGGCTTTCTGTTAATATAAGTTGGAATGAGCTCTTAATTTCATTGTCATCTGGCTTAACATTCAGTTTAAATGAGCTTTTTAAATTTATTTTAAAGCACATATGCTTGACTAAATCTGATAATTCAAAAGTTATATTTTGAATAATTCGGTAAACACTATCTAAGATGGGTATCGGCATCCTGCGGCTCCAGAGCTGCATGTGGCTCTTTGGGCCTTTGCTGTAGCTCCCTGTCGACTGAACCCATCACTGGCTGGCCCTGTCCTTTGCCCTCCCCTCCCAGTTATTCCTCACTTGGCCTGAGAAGGTAAGGGCGATAGCAGCGGATGGAGAAGTGTCCGGGGCTGATTCTCTGGTGCCTCACTCTTGCTGTGCTTCTTCCGGCCCTGTTGGTGTTGGGCATGCCTCAGTTGCTTGGGGTGCTAGGCATGCCTCAGTTGCAACCTGCTCTCTGCCCTGAGACACTGGCCTGACCCAGCCAGGATTCGGCTTCACTAACAGGAGGGCTGGTGGGGTGGGAATGGGATCCGGAAAGATGGGATAAGGGAAAGATGGGATAAGGGAATCTGTGGCTTTAAGAAGCTCATGACAGTAGGTAAAGGGGGCATGCCCACCCCGGGGCTCAGGCTCGGAGAAAGCCGGAGCATCCTCACCAAACACGCTCATCAGCCAGTCAACCCGCCTACCCTGCATGCCTTTGCTGTGCTTTGGTCAAGCCCAGCTGCTCGCTGTTCGTGTGTACCCACCCGGCCATGAGCTCACCGAATCGGTTGTTATATCAGTTGAATCATACCACTGTACTATACTATACCATACCATACCATACCATACCATACCATACCATACCATACCATACCATACCATACCATACCATATCACACCATACCACACCACACCACACCATACTATTATATTCACATACACTGTATGTGAATATAAAAGTGTCAAATTAAATGCATACAAAAGCCTTTTTGAATATACAATTTATTTGCAGAGACATTCACAAAAAATATGTATATGTACATGCCCAGGAATCTCCATCCATAGGAAGTAAAGTGATTGGTTTTGCTGAAACAGAAAGATAGGAAAACACAGCAGCAGGAAAACTGCCCAAGCTTGTTGTCAATGTGTCTCAGTTTGAATAGGATTGTCTTAAGCTGGTTTAGAGTCTACCTGGAAAGAGCAAATGACAGAACCAACTTACAGGCTAAGTGTAGATAGGCCTTAAGAAGTCAGGATCTGAAAATAAACAGAAAGCAAAAACTATTTTCCCTTCCCTACCTGTCTTTTTTTTCTAATAGTGAACTGGCAGGCTATATACTAGTCAACGTAAG
The DNA here is from genome assembly GCA_023653725.1 of Bungarus multicinctus. NCBI lineage: Eukaryota > Metazoa > Chordata > Lepidosauria > Squamata > Elapidae > Bungarus > Bungarus multicinctus. Next base: position 65,522,057 of record CM042842.1, read on the forward strand.
AGACTGGGTTTTTCTTTAAGCCTAGATCATGGCAGAAACTGTTTTAGATAAAATGGGAAAACTCCTTAAAGAAAGAGCAATATAAAATGTGATAAATGAAGGGTTAATAATATTTAACAAATATTTTTAACACATGATAGTTCAGCAGATATTACATACAGCCAAATCTTTGAATGATCAATGAATTATTTGTAGCATTATTGAATGTAAACTTTAAGACACAGATCTTTTCAATCTGGGTTTGTTTCTGCTTGACTGAGACCATTTTTTAAAATTAACAGGGTTCACACCAATTATTTTGGCAAGTTCCTTCCACTGTATACATATTTCAGAGAGAGAGACTGTTTTTAATCCTTCAGGCATGACTCCTCTCCAATGCATCAACAGACAAAAGTAATGATTTAGTTTTAAGGAGGTAACCACAGCTTTGGAGTTCAAGGAATCAAAGGTGAGTGTCTTTGTTATATGGCAACAGCAGAAAGCCACCTGAAAAAATAATAGTATTTATTATTTTTATCCTGAGAGCTGTTTCATTTCCTTCTGCAAATCACCTCTGTTTTTCTTCAAAATGATATTTCTGCATCCCAGTACTGAGTTAAATTCCTTTAAAATTGAATTTAATATTTAAAAATACAAGTAACAGTTGATTATGTTTTGATTTTTTTTAAAAAATGAGGTGTGTTGGAATTAGGTGCATGACCAAGACAAAGTTCAACACTATCTTTTCAGTGGAAAATCTAGTGAAGATCAACAGTTTTCTTCCCAAACCATTTCACTGAGGCTGTGAGTTGAGTATACATATTAGATACTTTGGGAGCATTAAAAGAGGCCAGTAGGAATAACAGGGGGTTGTGGAAATGCTGAAAGAAATATGTATTTCAATAAGGTTGTTAGCAATACAATATGGAGTTGTCATTTGCCCCTAAATTCCTGAAGTTTTTATGCACCCAACATGCTTACCCACATGCATTCCACAGCTGGAGAATGCAGAGATTATTACTTAGTAATCTATATTTGTCTTCTAATTTATACGCCACTAATTCTATACAGATTTGTGGCAGCTTAGAATGAAAATTAAAATATCAGTGATGCAATATGAATATATAAGCAATAAAATGTCTATGGTGATGTCTAAAACATCAACACAATTACATCCTAATGTCCATGGTAATAAATTGATAGAACAACAACCAATGACATTCTGACACAAATAAATTATAATACATATTTCTATACTCATCTCACAGTAATAACATGATAAAATCTCAGAAAGAAGCAACATCAATCCACAGCTAGACAGCAGTCAATTGCTGAGGGCCCTCTGGAATAATTCTGCTTTTAATGCTTTCCAGAATACTGGGAGTGGGGGGTAGGAGTGGGGAGAAAACCTAATGGCCAAAAGGAGACAATTCCCTAATTCTGTATTATATAATAAATAATATAAAAGAAACATTGTCTCCTGGCTTAAGTCTCCCTTAAAGCAGGATCGGAAAGAGTTTCGCATGTGATGAATATTCTGTGTCAACATGTCAGTTCTTGTTGGAGAAGGTGGGTCTTAAGTTAGTTTGATGCCAAACCCTGCGTTGCTCATTTACCATTCTCAAAAGGTTACCTTGACCTTGAATTAATCTATAAACCTGCTCAAAAATAACTGCGTAGGAAGATATTGGATATAGGTCATGTATTTTACAGCCCTTTTTCTGACTCTTGAAAACTCTCCCAAAATTGAACCTCAAGATTGATCTGACCTATCATTTGGAGTGGTGCGGTGGCCTAGAGGTGGAGGCTGTGAGTTTGATCCTAGGTAGAGGTATTTTTTCTCTCTGGGCACACTGAGAATATATGTGCTGAATGAAACTCTGCATTGGTGACAGGAAGGGCATCCAGCCATTAGAACACCCTGCTAGCTCCATTCAGTTGCCTGGACTCCACCCCGCAAGGGATTATGGGGTTGTTAAAAGATGATGGTGATTGATTGATCTGACATATCGAAAATGCATTTGGCATTATCCCGCATAGGGTTGTTTTTGTGGCTAGATTGGTCCAGACTGGTCTTGCAATATATTCTCCACTGGACTGCCTGGCAATCCAAACAAAACAAAAGTGCTATTATTTTTCTTAAGTTTAAAGCCTACAACTTAGGTCCATGCTATTTAAGAAAATGCTATGCCTATTGAGATCACGGTTGATGGGAAATCAACTGATGTTGAGTAGGGTCAAACTTCTGATATCCTTCCCGTAGAGCTTCTATTGAAAGAGGAACAAAAAGATTCAATAATATCACAATTTTGTGTGTTTCTATGTAACAACATATTCAATATGGCTTACTAATTCTTCCTAGCATTTTCCTGCCAGGTGCAGAGCATAGTTTTTTCCCAAATCAACTACAGTAGGTGTCAATCTCTTGATTGCAACAGCAGTTGATTGATATTGAAAGACAGAGTTAATGGCCCAAAGTCACCCAATTGGCTTTCATGTTTAAGGCAGGACTAGAATTCACAGCCTCCTGGTTTCTAGCCTGGTGCCTTAACCAGTAGACCAAACTGGCACTCCATTAAATATTATTTGTTAATGGTTTTATTACTTGAAATTTGAAGGTCTCAACTGTTGATACTGTGTTGTCTAGTATTGTAAGAGGTGGTAGTATGGGAGGGTTTCTTCTAAAGTCTACCATTACTACAGTTTTGAGTGTGTTCAGTTCCAGATTGTTCCAGTTGTACCACGAGGCAAGTTGTATAACTTCCTGTCTGTATGCAGATTCATTGTTGTCTCGAATGAGACCAATCACTGTTATGTCATCAGCAAACTTCAGTATTTTAACAGATGGATCGTTTGAAAGGCAGTCATTGGTATATAGGGAGAAGAGAAGTGGAGATAGCACACAGCTTTGGGGGGGTCCCTGTGCTGATTGTACAAGTATCGGATGTGATTCTGCCTAGCTTCACCTGCTGCTTCCTGTCTGTTAGGAAGCTTATGATCCACTTACAAGTGTGTTCAGGTACCGCTAGTTGGTTACTAGATAACACAGTATCAACAGTAGAGACCTTCAAATTTCTAGGTTTTACTATATCACATGACATAAAATGGACCCTAACATCAAAAACGTCATCAAAAAAGCACAACAAAGAATGTTCTTTCTGCGCCAACTCAGAAAGCTCAAATTGCCCAAGGAGCTGCTGATACAGTTCTACAGAGGAATTATTGAGTCTATCATGTGCACCTCTATAACTGTCTGGTTTGGTTCTGCAACCCAACAGGACAGACATAGACTTCAGAGGATAATTAGGACTGCAGAAAAAACAATTACTACCCACCTGCCTTCAATCGAGGACCTGTATACTGCACAAGTCAAAAAGAAGGCTGTGAAAATATTTACAGACCCCTCACATCCTGGACATAAACTGTTTCAACTCCTACCCTCAAAACGACGCTATAGAGCACTGCATACCAGAACAACTAGACACAATGACAGTTTTTTCCTGAAAGCCATCGCTCTGCTAAACAAATAATTCCCTCAACGCTGTTCAACTATTACGAGTCTGCACTACTATTACTGCTAATCTTCTCATCACTCCTTATCACCCATCCCCTCCCACTTGTGATTGTAGGACTGTAACTTTGCTCCTGTATCCTTACGATTGATATTGACTGTTTCCTAGTATAATTTGATTGTTGATTATACCCCATGACTATCATTAAGTGTTGTACCTTATGATTCTTGATTCTTAATGAATGTATCTTTTCTTTATGTTTACTGAGAGTATTTACACCAAGACAAATTCCTTGTGTGCCAATCACACTTGGCCAATAAAGTATTCTATTCTATTCTATTCTATTTTATTCTATTCTATGATTCAATGCCTAAACTTTCCAATAATTTCCCCCCTCAAAAAACTAACACCAAAGGCAGAATTTCAGAAATAAATCCCATTGAGTTGATTGGTCTTTCTGCATCCCAACATATACTTTTGGATTTCAAACTGGTTTTTTGCCTGAACTTCAGTTTAAAAAAAAGTCAGTTTAATTCCTATTTGTCACTCTTCCTTAATTACCATGGAACCTCTAATCCAGGCTACAAATTCCTCACTACCTGTTTTTGCTTTTTGGTAAAAGCCTTCAGAATGCGTATCTAATAGCAACCAATGACTTTGCCTATTTTCTCACTTGGATTCTGCTTTGGAGCTTGGAATTGCAATCACACTTGAATCAGTAACATCTGTGAGTGAAGGGGGAAAGCAGATTTCCTGCACTTTGAGGCTCCTTTCTCCCTCTCCCCTTCTTCTGAGGAGATTGCTTTGGGACAATCACATTGAATGTCCGGATAGCTTGACTTGAAAGATTTTTAAGCATTTTTAATGAGCATTATACCATCATTTTGAAAAGTTCCATTTTCTAAACACATGGAAAAAAAGAAAGGGGGAATTCCTAAAACTTTATTGCAGCTTGCAGGTATGGCTTTGATTTTCATTTCTTGGCAGGCTTAATAGGTTCCATTCCCTTTCAAAGACATTTGTGGGTGCCTTAAGATCAGCCTTTAAGAAACATTTAAAAAAAATGGTAGAGAAGAACAATGGTCAAATTTCACGCTCAAAATTAGCAGAAATATTCACTTTGATTCCTCATTGGGAGTTTGCTTTAAATATGAGCAACATAACAGAAGAACAAATCCACCCACCACTTATAAGATTTACACATTTTCATTTACAAAAGACAAACGTCATTTAATTATCTTCAGAATGCATCCTGCAGGGAATGCCTTTGGTAGAATGTTGATATTTAAGCATCGCAGCCATCTAAATAGTGGCTCTGTTGGCTTAAAAACCTTTTTGGGCAGTGGTGGGAGTGATGGAAGACATATAACATGTGATTTACTTGTTGCTAGTTTTTAACCAAACAACAAAACTGTCACCCATTCTAGATGGCTGTTGATAAATTATTCATGCTGCTAACTGAGAATCTGGATTTTCATGTGACTTACACTGGTCTGTTGTTGTTTTTTAAATTAAACCCCCACGATTTAAAGAGATGTTTCTTACACACCTGCATGCCTCAGGCAATCAGGTGTTTAAAATCACAGATGGGCTGTTCTGCTCAGCTAACCTCCTTCCACCTCTGAATGATGGTATATTAAAGGAGTCCTGTGGATACTTTGTCTTCCTACCCTGCCTTGTCTGTGAATTCCCTCCCCGCTGAATTAATTAGCACGAGGGGAAAGGGGAATCTAAGGGGACTTGCTTAATTAGTACTGGGGATCCAATAATTTGGCTTATTAATTTTAAATGTAAAAAGTGCAGGTGCGCTTCCGTCATAGGTTAACAAGAAAGCCAAGCTTCAAAAACGTTTCCCATATTTCTGACCCCTCCCCTTCCAAACAGATAATAGTAAGATTCTTGGTTGTTTTTAATAAAATCAGCCGGCAAGTGGTCCAGTAAATGAAGCTAGTGCCAGGACTGAGAACTGCACAATATACAGTGAATGGGCTGAATATATTTGTGCTTTCGTTGTGTTCTGCATTGGGAGAACTGGTGATGGAAGCATTACGAGTAACCAAAAAGGGTTACAAGCTTTAGTGCCTTTGAATTTTGGAAGAACTGGATTTTTGGCATTAAAGGAAGAACACAACCAATTTTTAGAAGTTGGAAGTGTAGCATGAAGGCAGAGTGGAGTTGTGATTCCAAACAATGGAATATGGAAAAAGTTAGCATATGGTAAATATACAGCAGCAAAATAGTATAATGATTGGGTATATACTTATAGATAATATATCGTTTTATCCATATTATGCATATAACGTTGTATATATATATATATATATATATATATATATATATATATATATATATATATATATATATATATTACATATAATTATTTTTATATATTTTCTTAACTGCCCATCTCCCTCAGAGAGACAGATAAAGATAATTATATTTTGAATATTTGTGTGTGTGTGTGTGTTATTGTGCATATGTCTTATGAATGTTCAGCACCTTGAGTTATTTATAAAGATAACTATATTTTCTGGACATAAGCAAATAAAATATTAAACAAACTAAGATTATCTGATCACATTTGTACAAAAGCACCCTTATTGTCTTAGAAAAAATTGCTAGCTCAAACAAAATAGGATTCTACAATATTGTTGAAACTTCCATAGCCACATAGGCTGCTCCCATACATACCATACATCAGTGGTTCTCAATCTGTGGTCCACACAGCCTGGGGGAACCACGATGTCACAAGGGGCCCACGAAGACTTGAAGAAATGTTATGATTTAAATCTTGCATTAAGTCTTGTGGGGAGGGTCAATGAGCATGATCTGTGGCCACAAAAAGGTATATAAAGGGGATCTGTGTGAAGAAAAGATTGAGAACCACTGCTGTATGTCACATACATTTTTTATTATTATTATTTTATATTTGATTTTCTGCAGAAGTTTCAAAGTGGTAAGTCTTCCTGATTTTATCACTACACCACACCAAAAAAGTAAATTGTTTTTTTTATCACCGATTGAACATCTGGATTGAGTGGGAATTTGAACAGGAGTTCTTGTATTCCCGACTATCTTAATTACTATACTACGTAGGAAATCATACTGGAAATCTGCAGATAATTTGTCTTGGCTGAAGTGAAGTAGTTACTACACACACACACACAGACACACACACAGAGGGAGAGACAGACAGACAGACATGTGCAGCTGTTTTTATTATTAGTCTGATTATTCTATTATGGGTAGTGCTCTCTTGTTTTCCAAATGAATTAAACATGAAGTATAGAAAATGCCGATCTATAGATACATGAAATGAAGGTTTCAAACTGAATTCTTAATAATAGTTTAGGCTTGTATTGATAATAGGATCAACTGGTTTCTTTTGTAATAACCAAGAACGAGACAGAAAAACCTTTGAGCTACTGTTGAGAAATAATGTTTATTTGCTCTTGCTGGAGGACTATGAAAAGAAATTTGCTTTCCTTATTTGTAGGGGAAAATGTATGGATTTTTTTTAAGAATTAAAAAAAAGCCATTTCAAATGGACAACGTCCAGCTGTATTCATAGTCCATGTTGATCTTGGAGGCAGTTGAGTTTATTTTTACTCTTCTTTTATAACAGTGACTTTGGATACTGAACAAAAAGAAAGCAATGAAAAAGATTGGTATTCAACATTACTACGCCACCACCTCAAGGATAAGTTACCCATTTGAAAGAGTACTCGAAGACCATCTTTTACTTGGCAGGATTTGTAGGAGAGAATGCTTTCCAGCCATCTAATATTTTTCATTCTGAGAGACAGAATTATACCTGTACTCATAAATTAGCATAGACCCAGAGTTCAGAGGCTACAGAAGTTCTGTATCCATCTTGTTTCCCTTGGTTGAATTTCAAGAAATTGATAGCTTTTTCATGAACAATCTTCCTATTATGGTCCATATATTTCAGTAAAATGCTCTGAAACAAACGTTCATAGAGTTGTATGAAATTGGGTGAAAAGTACTGATTTTTAATATTGCATGCAAAAGTAAGGGTTCTGATACTGACTGAAAACATCTATCTGTCTATCTATCTATCTATCTATCTATCTATCTATCTATCTATCTATCTATCTATCTATCTATCTATCTATTAATCATCTATCTAACTAGCTATCTATGCATTGGATTTTATTGCCTCACATCTCTAATGGGGCTACCCTTGAAGACTATCTGGAAGCTATAGCTGATGCAGAAAAGGTCATGAAGCAATTCTAGGTGTCCTTATACAATAGGTACAACGTTCATTAAGTCATTTGTGATTTTTTTTTTCAGGCAGCTGTAGAAAATGGAAAAATTTTATAGTCCTAGATTATTGATTATATTCCTTAAATAAGATTTTGCTGAAGAGGAAAATTGTGTACAGGTCCCCCTCAACGTATGACCACAATTGTTCTCAAATTTTTGTTGCTAAGTGAGATGTTTGTTAAGTGAGTTGTGCCCCATTTTATGACTTTTCACAGTTGTTAAGTGAATCACTGTAATTGTTAAGCTAGTAATACAGTTGTTAAGTGAATCTGGCTTCCCCATTTATTTGACTTGTCAGAAGGTTGCAGGTGTGCATAACCTCGGCACCCTGCAACCATTATAAATATGAGTCAGTTGCAAAGTGTCTCAAATTTGATCATATGACTATGGGGATGCTGCAACAATTGTAAATATGAAAATTGGTCATATGTCACTTTTTTCAGTGCTGTTGCAACTTTGAATGGTCTCTAAATGAACTGTTGTAAGATGAGGACTATCTATATTCAACTTTCTCCCTTTGTTCTTGCCAACCAATCAGAAAAGAATACATTCAAGGAAGCTTACAACTATGGTGGATTGATTCTCTCTCCCTTCTAACTGTCCCCAATATGTCTCATTATAGAACGAGCTGAATTGAATGAATTAGGGACTAATCAACTCCCAGTATAGTTCATTAAAGAATGCAGTTTCTCCCAAACTGTAGGGAGAACTTCATAAGCCACGAAGGACAATATATTACATGAATAAGAAGAGTTTCTTTTTTAAAATGTTAAGGAATAACTTTGAACATCATAAATTTGGGATGGCGAGGGAATAATATGCCATCTAGGCATATTGGCTTATTTTTCTCCAGTTTTTGTGAAGTCTTAATTTTTTAAAAACAATAAGCACCCATCTATTTAAGCTTCCTTGTGGGTTGCGTGTTTTTCTTTTTTCTTTTGAATGTATCTTAGGAAATGATAACCTAGCGCCACACTTTCTGGTATTGATAATTGCTTTAAAAAAATGCCCTTCCTTTTTAAGTTGAAGACCAGGAAAAAGACAGAAAGCCCTGGATTTCTCATTATTCATATATGAACTTGCTCTGTGAAAACAGCATTTCATGAGCACAGGATAATAAAAAACAGGTATGTCTTCATAATTTTCTTCCACTTGCTGTTTGATGAATGGTTCCAGATCAGGCAAGATATAGCTTACGTGCAAAGTGCCTTCCCTAAAATTATTGCTCTCCTGAGTGAATCTGCATCATTTAGAGTGTGTGTTTTCCAACTCTAGGTTAAAGATAATGATTAAACATTCCAGATGCCTTTGGGGAATTCATACAAATATCTATTGCTTGGTTGCATCATAGTGTAGGATGCGAACAGAAAGTTTTCTTGAGCAAATCCACATTGCTCATTTGCTCAGACCATTTGGGTTTGAGGCAAGCCTGAGAGATTGGACTAAGGAATGAATTAATCCATAATTTGGATTTGACAATGTAAATACATGTGTCAACTAAGGCCATGCCCCACAGCATCCTCTACTCCTACCGTCCTTTTGATTGGCTTGTGTGTTTGAGGAAGAGGCTATATTTTAGGAAAACAGATATGCTCAAATACTGGAAACTTGTGGTTATTTAAAGTGGACAGTCGGGGGGTCTGACAGAGTAAGAGTCAAAGGTAGTAGGTTAAAGCTCACTGTTATGTAGATATATTAAGTAATACATTCCATTTATAGACATGTGCATTGGAATGTGGCTTCTTTATAAAGTTCTGAATTTTAGATTTTCATCTGTCATCTGAAAGTAGAAGTGTACATTCAAAGTGACAATAAAGTTATTCTAAATCTAAATGTGTCCAAAATATAATTGGAAGCTCAGGGGTGGGGTTCTACCTTGTCGGACCAATTCCACAGAACCAGTTGTATGATTCTGCGCAGTTTGGAGAAACGGCAAATTGCACCACTGGCTGGCCCCGCCCCTCCCACCCTGCCCCACCCAATCACTCCTTATGTGCGCCGTCCAACTTGCCTACGTTGTGCCTTCGCCTAATTTTTGGTAAGTTACTAGTTTTCCATTTTTTTCCCCCGACGATCAGCTTTTCTGACTATCAGCCTGTCCGGGTATTTATATTAGCTAGAAAGCAGGAAATTGTTGTATTTCTAGCTAATCTAAATCACTGTTGAACTGTTTTGCCTTCGCCCAGGAGGCTTCCCTGAGGCTCATTCAGAGGTGATATTCAGGGGGCTGGAGTAGGGGAGAAGTAGCTTGAGAGCAGAGCTGAACTTTCCTTAAGATTTAAAAGTTTCTATTTTTCAGTGCAGACTCAGAAAAGTAAATCTGTGAGTGAATCTGTGATTCTGTGAACAACTCATCTGCCTGCCTGCTTTGCCTGATTTTGGGTAAAGGTTGCTTTTTTAAAAAATAAAAAAATTCAATATTTACATAAATATTTACAATATTTACACACAAGCCCCACCCACCCAGTCACCCAGTCAATATTTACATAAATATTTACAATATTTACACACAAGCCCCACCCACCCAGACCACCAAGCTGCACCCACAAATTAGGCCACAGGCACAGAACTGGTTGTTAAGAAATTTGAATCCCACCCCTGTGGAAGCTGGTTATTCGTGCTTCAAATCCGAACTCAGGATTTGTTCTATGATTCATTTGTTTGTTTTCTTGGATAACCATGGTATTTCCTAACCAAAGCTTGGTTTCATCCCGTTTTTTCACTGTGCTCCTTGACTTTCATGACTAAATTTTATGTCGTGGACAAGAAAGAGCCAGAGACAAAGATCCACAATAACTGTTTACTGTAAGTTTATCTGTTCCAACTGTCACACAACAACAACTAATGGCTGGCGGGCTCCTTATATAGCGGTCGCCTGCCATGCCATTAGCCAATTATATTATTACATTCCTCGTGCCACTAACGGCGATTATTATGTGTCTACGGCTGCGCGGACACAACACTAAAGCTTGTGAATCATTTGCATTTTCCACTATTAGAGTAATATCATCAGCATATGAGAAGTTTTTGAAGTTTATTTCTCCAGTTTTAAATCCACTGTCATTTTCTTCAAATCCATCTTCCCTCAATACATATTCAACATCAATCTCATACTAGTCACTCCTTTAGTTATTCAATTCATACCTATGCAGCACTCATTTGATCTTGAACTCTTCTTGTTTTACCATACAACTTCTTAAATTCACCATTCCCCAAGTTTCATTCCCATACAACAAAGTTGGCAGAAACATGATTTTGTATGTTGGACCTTGAACTGTGTTAATGTAAGTGTTCCAGAAATCAAGAAAAAAAAATCTGACCTAAGAGATCATTAATGAGGTAAGTTGTATAACGATATCAAAATGGAGATTTATTTACAAGAAATACAATACAGATTTAGGAAAAGCCTAGAATTCAACTAAGTTTCTCAAACCAATAGAGAAGTCAAAGAATATGTACTTTTTAATTGGTGCACCTGGGAAGAAAAACTGGAGAAAATGACCTGAAATTAGTAATATCTTAGAGCAGATAGAGCAATAAGATAGAAGGCACAGGAAAAATACTTAGGTCTCTATTTACACCACAGGACTTCTGAGGCCATGAGATCCTGGAGAATCAATGCCTCTGAATTTATGCCTTCAATATTACATTCCAACTTGCTTATTTACATAAATATTCATTCCTTGAAACAGTGTGCATTAATTTTCAGGTCCAATTCCTAGTTACTTCATATAATTTAATATTTGCCAGAAATTATTCTGGTTCTCAGACCACACTGTGTCTTCAGCTGCACACAAAAATGTGCATATGTTCATGTCCTCAATCAACACAACTCTTACATCATCACAAACATTCCTAGTACTGTACATAACATAACCAAGGGGATATAACACACCCTGCCTTACTCCTTGGTCAATGCTGAACTATTCACTAAATGTTCCTTATATTCTCACGTATACTTTACTTACATGATATACTGTTTTTATTGAATTGCACAACCAATTTCAACTCTAGACCTCTAATCTGGAGATTGCTTTGCAAGATGACAGACTTTGCATTCTATTGACTTAGAGGTACATGCAGTATATTGGCATGTACACAGAATGCAATATATTAATTAATTAGCTTATTACATTTTAGATTCCATTTTCCTACAAGGAATTCAAGGTATATTTATTCCTTTCCTCAGTTTGTTCTCTCAACCACCCTGTATATTAGCTCATACAGACAGAGGATGAGAATATTGTAGAATATTGTCCAATTTGGGGAACATAAAATTGCTGTAATTGAATCTCAGGTCAAAAATACATTCATTTACCATTTATATAGAGAACACCACTATACTTCTTTGCCTTGCCAAAATCTTCCACAACAACACTACATAATCAAAGAAAAAAATATAATATCTTCAATACCACCAAACACAATTTTGCAAACCTAAATTGAAAAGAAAACAACATACAGTAGTAACTGAGATTTAGTTTGTGATATGATGTAGGGCAGTGGTGGCGAATCTTTTAGAGACCAAGTACCCAAACTGCAACCCAAAACCCACTTATTTATCGCAAAGTGCCAACACAGCAAATTTAACCTGAATACTAAGGTTTTAGGTGAGAAAAAACAACTCAAACGTTAACATCTTTTGTCTTAAAAGAAAAACACAACAACAGATACAAACAACTTTTGATATTTACAATTTTGGGCCCACCTCAATCATAATTTTATTTAATTAAATTTTTACATTTTTGAACTATTCATCTCCCTCAAAGGGGGAATCTTGCTGACGGCTGCTCTGTCCCCAGATACATTCGGGCAACATTAATAGAGGATTTGAACCCCAAAATCAAACACAGCCTTCCCTTTAATCTTTCTAGCAAGCGTATGGCCCACTTCATCTATTCTTAGACACCAAATATTCCTGATTGCGATGCTCCATCTACAAAATAGAAGTAATTGTGGACTGTCAAAGAAGTCTGTTGCATAACACAATCAGACAAATATTTTCAGGTCCCTTTACACATGGGCTAACAATGGCTATCCCTATCAATTTAGCCACTTGATTGAGAATTTATGTCTAGGATACTGCCTGATGGGTCCGTGACCTCCGTGCCACCCGTCCACTGCAGAGAAAGGCTCTGGATCTTTCTAACCGAGCACTTCACATTAGTCTTTCCTTGCTTCTTTTCCTCCAGGGGTGGAGGGCTCGAGAAGGGGATTGGGGCAGCCCAGTGAGATCAGGTGACTCGTGGGGCAGCCTAGGGGGCGGGGTCCCATATTAATCCTTCTATCAGCCCAAGATTGTTGAGACATGATCGTTTGTTCTTATTGTTATTAATTTGTTAAATTGCTTCCATCTAAATTCATGCCTCTGGTAGCTTACTGTTTCAAATTCCTATTCAAGAAGAAGAGGGGAAATGAATTTTAGTCATTGCCATATTGCATACTGCTGGCTGAGGGGATTCATTAATGTTCTTGAGTCCCTCCAGAATTGTGTAGATGCCTTCAGGTAGAGACGTCTGCCAATATCCAGCTATGCTCAGGCTATGAGCTGTAAATATGGACATCGATAGCTCTCATTCTTGCAGTTTTCTTGCTCCAAACTATCATGAATGAATGCCCAACTTCTCTGTAATTTTATTTAAAAGGTATCAGCATGACAAGTCAGAAACCCTTGAAAAGAGTAACATTTTCAGCAACAAATGGATTTAACCCTGCAGATGGAACTTTAAGATAGAGGTAATAACAAACTCAGCAATATTCCTTACCAAAGTATAATTGTGAGAGATTCATCACATACTGGTTCCTTCAGCTTCACTAAGTAAATTTTATTTGCCGTTCATCTTTCTCTAAAGCTCCAGGCAAGATCTCTGCTCAGATTAGGTCTGACACTTGGTGAAATATTTTTGAGAACAGCTTTCAATTAACAAGAAAGAGCCAAACAAGTCATAATGGTAGTAGACCTGTGACTTAAAATCAGTTCAGCTTCCAAACATATATACAGTAAAAGAAAGAAGTGAAGATATAATTGACAAAGAAGAAAACAAGAGAAACTTTCCCCAGTTTCCATGATGCTAATTAACTATAGCCTTAGTGAGCTACATCCATGGCTATATTTGTTTATTTTCTCTGTCATATAATTGCTGAAGTTTTGGTTTCTTTACTCACCTTCTGTGCTGTCCTATTCACACACATGTACACACCATGCATGTAGGGGATCTTTATTAAGGCTTATGAGCCTGAATCGGTATTCCCCAACAATTCCCTATGCTAGCACTACATCAATCCCAATGAATTCCATGGGCTACTCCAGAGATCTCCAAACTTGGTCACTTTAATACTTGTGGATCTCAATTTCTGGACAATTCAATTCAATGGCTGGATAATTCTGAGAGTTGAAGTCCACAGGTCTTAAAGTTGCCAGTTTGGGGATTCCTGGTCTATTCAAATGAATCCAACACTAGTTCTCAAGATAAAGGCAAGTTCAGTCCACTAGGCAAAAGCAACTTCCAAGATAAAGGCAAATCTATAGGCAAAGGAAAGGACAACAAACAGCTAAAGAGAGGCAATCTGAAGTTTAAGGCAAGAACATGCAGCAAAAAAACAAACGTATTGTTCCCGGCATCACCTCCATCTTGACTGTTGTGCTAAATAGCCAGCTTCTGGTGCAGCTCATCAAGGAGAGTGAAGCTTTCTCTTCACGAGCAATCTGCCTGATCTTCTCTGTTCCTGCCTTTTCTCTGCCCTTGATGTTCATGGATCAGATGCAGAAGGCAGTTCCTCTCCCTCATCAATGACTGGCTGCACCTGAAGCCTCAGGGCTGTCCTGCTGTGGCTGCGCTTCAGCCAAATTTCTCTCAGACGGTTGCTTGGAGCCATTGACCAACTTCCCTCCAGATGTATCTGGAACTGGTTCATCCTCCTCCAAGCTGACATCTGGAGGGGTATCCGGGGGAACATCTGGGAAAGCATCACACTTTCAAATTTTGCACAACATAGTGGCAAATGTTAAAGTGATCCTGGATGTCTGATGCTAATCAATTTCAAAATTTTGATGTTTATCAAAGAATCAACACAATAGACTTCAGAATCCAAATTTACTCATCCAGTAAAAGCAGACGTATGATGATGGCCTATAGTGCATACCATAAATACCAAATCAATGGATATTTTGTCTCACCTGGAAATGTGGATCAAAGACATGTGGACTGTCTCTGTCTTTCTTTCTTGCCATGAACAGCAGCGTGTTTTTTCCTCATTCATTCAAGTTCATATCCATTAACAATGAGCCACGCAAACTATAGCAGGATTAAATTCCAATGCCTGGTAGATTAGCAAATATTCATCATTGCAGAATACTTCTATGCCACAGATGCTGGTGCTTTTGACCTGCAGATTCGTTCCATGCTTGCCAGGAACCCAAAACACAGAATGATTCAAATGGACACTTTTGTGATGGATACATTTGTATACCAATATGCAAGGATCTATTTCCTACAGCCACCCTGATAAATTGGTTACTTTCTTGGAGCTCTCTTACATCTTGTGGATTATCCTCCATTCTGAGTTAATTTGTTATTACTATTGAATAATCTGCTACACTGGTTTTCATTATTGTTTAAAGTAGACACAATATTATTTGACAGGGTAATACGTTAAACAAGGAAACCATAATTCCCTTGGCTCTCTAACCTTTCTCCCTAGTGTCTGATGTACCCTCTACCCTTTGCTTTGCCTTTGTGCCATTGATGTACAGTCAGTGACTGATTTTGTTTCAACGTGTGCAATTCTGCCCAAAAATACAATGCAATAACATTGCAATTTGCATTGTAGAGCAATTACTACATGCATGATAAGCTCAGTTATAGCAAACAGCTTTTTGCCATTAAACAGCATTTAGTTAAATCTGTTCTTCCACTCTAATATGAAACAGACTAGAAACCATTGCCATTATGGTTAAAGGACATCCAATATCTGATAAATAACATACACATTACTTTTCTCCCTCCATCCATCATTTAGCTCTCTTAAATGTCTCTACTTAGTTACTACTGCCATTTGCCAGTACCAGAACTGTTCTTTATAAAGGGTGCTACAGGAATAAATTGGTGTAATAGCCCATCCACTTGTGAAGAACCAAGGAGATAGATTCTGACTTAATGGTGATATTCTACCGGTTTTGCCTGGTTCTCCCAAGCCGATAGTGGCAATGAGCACCAGAGACCGAACCGGTTCTCTCTGATGCTCTGCCATTGGGCCTACCCACCCCCATACCCACCTTTATGTCCTGCTTTTGAAGGAGATTGCCACGCAGCAGCTGCTGAAGCGACAGGGAGAGTACAGGATTGCAGGAAGCGAGTTGGAAAGCCTCTGTGCCTGCGCAAAGTGTAAGTTTGGTGCACGCACGCAAAGTGTGTGCACGCACACAAAGCGCACCCACCAAGCCACTCCCACCAACCAGTGGTAATTTTTTTTTTAAATGCACCACTGGATCAAACTCAAGGCCTGCAGACCAGATACAGCCCACAGGGTGCTTAAATCTGGCCCACAGAGCCACTCTGGAAACAGTGAAGGACCCATGGTGCCTCTGCCGGTGAAAATGGAGTTCTGGCCCTCCTTAACTCCATTTTTGCTGGCAGAGAGTTTCAAGAGGCTGTTGCAGCTGAAAACAGAGGTTGAGAGCCCATTTTCTCTGGCAGAGTGCTCGGGCCGCCACAGGCGCCCCCGACATGAGTGACATTGAACTGGCCACGCCTGCTCTGACCACACCACCCCCAAGGTCGAACACAACCCTCATGTGGCCCTCAATGAAATGGAGTTTGACACCCCTGGTATAGACTTTGAAAGACTTGCCAACAAGATAATAAAGAATCATCCAATTACAAAGTAATATAGGAGTCTTTGGGTCCAATCCTCTACTAAGCACAGGCCCACCATAGGATTTCTGACACATGAGCATTCAGTTGTGTGCCAGTTCTGTTCCTCTTTTGTAGTATCAGTTTCACTTGGAACATGGTTGCTGTTATATTAATTCAGAATCTATGACTACTTATAACAGTCTGAGGGAGCAGAAAGATTCCTTTCAACCAATGTTTGTTAAAAGCAATCCTCAAGTATAGAGCTGTATCCATGATTTTAAATGAATATCATGTTTAAAAAAACAGTTATTCTGCCCCATCCTCACCCAAATATTTATAATAATAATAATGGAAAGATGGTGCTGAAAAAATAAATATCTCAGAAGATAATAGTGTGCTAACTTTATATTTTTAGAGATATTATTCCAGGTGCAAAGCTGCTCTTCTTAAAACACCAATAACTGGAGTGCCCAATGCACGCACATACTTCTCTTTCTGTTGTTTTTGAGATTTTTACTGTAAGATTTAAATATTTAAGCATTTTTTCCTAATGGCTGCTCAATAGTAAGCTTATTTTATAGATATAAATAGTATATTATGTTACAGGCAGCTCTAAGGGATATGTCATAGTTTTGTGAATATCTTGCTTGAAAATCAGCTGGTCAGCATTTTTGGCTCCTGATGAACCTTTCATTAAAATATTATGTGCACTCAATTCATCCAGAGTTAAGTATTTTAAATCCCATTAATTTCAGTTTCAATAATTAAATATATCGTTAAATCTTTCCCAGTGAAATCAATGGGACATAAGAGTCCTTTAAAATGGGTTGGATTCTTTTTTATACCTGTCAGCATTCTGTAATGTAAGGAGTATTATGGCCATAAAGGTGGGTTGTAGTGGGTGAGTGAGTGCCAGTCCAATTCATTTCCTCATTATCTTTGCTTCATCTTCCCTGATATTCCTCTCCCCTCACCTTCACTTCTGTCGAACTGTAGTTTATTCCTGCGGCAGAGTCAGCAGTGTAGCCCCTGCAAAAAGAGGCTTTACCTGGATACGTTTGGAACCTCTGAAAGCACATTTCCAGGACTTTCACAAAATGGCTGACACAGCACAGATTGCTGCTTTGAACAGTCTCAGCTACACTGGGCATAGTGGGACCAGCCCTCCCTCCCTGAATCAGAAGGAAACTTAGTTCCCCAATATCCCAAACCCACCCCAGGTTCCTCGACTCCAAATTTGCCTACTGAATTCTATTTCTCTGGCCACGAGTAATAAAGAACGGAACGGTTACAAGCTTCATTTTTATTTTTGTAAGTCTATGACTTTATCTGGGCATTGTTGCGTTCTTCTATTAAATATAATTACAATATTAAAAACTGATACAAACTAAAAGATAAAAGGCACACAGGGGAAAAAGAAAGAACAATATGAAGGGAAGGGGAGGGGAGGGGAAGGAAAAAGGAAAAAGAAAAAGAGAAAAGGAAAAGGGAAAAAGGAAAGGAAAGGAAAATGACACTGCCATTTTTGCAAACAAATATAAGCTTTAGGATGGAGCTTTGTGTTACAACAGGCCAGCTTCCCATTTAACTTTATAAAATAACATTTTGATGTAGATTGCATCCTGCTTTATCCTTCCTTTTCATCTAACCAAAATGAAGGTGTAGATGTTCTGAATCAGTCCTTGAGCAAGATGATAAACTGAGGGTGAGTAAATAAATAAAGTTTCTGTGCAGGTGAGAGATTACTCACTGTGTTTGCAAGAGGACTGCAAAACATATCACTGTGACATGAAAATACAGGTGATTTGATTTGTTGGTAGTATCTTTTAGCAGCTTAAGCTGATACATACCAACAACACTTTCTGGACTGGAGTAACTTGGAATTAATTATTCCCGCTCGAGTAACTTTCTAGTTGGATTACTGCAGAGGTGTCAAACTCACATTGTCATGGCACTGTCACATCAGGACTTTCCCCCCATTTGCTAAACCAGGCGTAGACGTAGCCAGCATGTGACGCATTTGGTCTGTGGGCCGGGAGTTTGACAGCCCCAGATTATTGCAATACACTTACAGTAAGGGAAACTCAGATAGACTTTGACTTATGACCACAATTAAGGCCAACATTTCTGTTGCTAAGTGAGACAGATGTAGGGTTTTGCTCCATTTTACAACCTTTCTTGCCCCAGTTCTTCAGTGAATCACTGTAGTTGTTAAATTAGTAACACAGTTGTTAAGTGAATTTGGCTTCCTCTATGCCTTTGCTTGTCAGAAGGTTGCAAAAGGTGATCACATGATCCCAAGACACTACAACCATCATAAATATGAGTCAGTTGCCAAGTGATTGGATTTTGGTCACGTGACCATGGGAATGCTGCAATGATCATAAGTGTGAAAAACAGTCAGGAATCACTTTTTTCAGTGCAGTTGTAACTTTGAATGGTCAATAAACGAATGGTTGTATTTTGAGGACTATATGTATCCTTAAAACTGCACAGTTCTGTTAGTTATTAACTATGACTTTACTAAATGGATGTGGTCCACAAAATCATGTAATATATGATTTTTCTGTTGCATGCCTACAGTCTGGAATGATTTCCTCCAAAATATGATTGGCCTTAGCCTTTTTGGCCTTTAGAAAAGTCCTCAGAACCTGGTATTCTTCAATGTTAGGATAGGATGACTGGAATTCATGTAGGAAAAAGGTAATGATTATGAGTTCCTGATGGCTAATTTAGACCAGTGAGTTTCTTTTTAACTAGAATTAATCATCTCATTTTTCCTTAGTTTTGCTTTATTATGCCGTCCAGAGGTGCAGTGTTCCAATTGAGCAGCAATATACATTTTTAAAATAAATAATAAAGCTAGTTCACTGAAATTGCACCAACATCCAATCTATTTCGGAGCCCAATTCAAAGAGCTGATACTGAACTTCAAGAAGGCTTTGAAGAGTCTAAAGCAGAGGTTCCAACTATGGCAACTTTAAGACTTGTGAACTTCAACTCCCAGAATTCCCCAGCTAGATTTTCACAAAGCCCTTGACAAATAATGTTGTGTGGATGGTTATCAGAAAAGGGAGGGGCTTTTCAACTGTGGCGTTCTGATTATGGAATATCTCTTTTGTTCACCAAAAGAAACTTCACACTATCCTTTTCAATGTTCTTCTTCCATTAGGGATTATATATAATAGTAGTTGTAACATAATGCCTGCATTAGAATAAGGGTTTTATTGTTTTACATGATTTTATCTAATTTCTTTATCATTCATTGGTCTATCCACACACTCCCCTAGGATGTTCTTTCTCTCCAGCCTCAAGATACTTTAGGGATAATATTTTATTCTTGATAACTGCTGCCCATACACCACTCCTCCTATTCACTCACAGAGCAAGTCTGGGAGAGTTGCTGTCTAGCAAGAGGCAGCTCTGAATAGAAGATCTGGAAAGTGGTACTTCTGTCCTTAAATCTAACAGACACAATGCATTATAGAATGTGTAGAGCCCAATCATACGGATGCACACCAGGCACTGAGATGCAGTAGGTGCAACTCAGTTGTCTCCAAAGTAAATGCTGCTGACCAAAGAACATTTCTGCAGGGAGTAAATCTTGTCAGTAAATGGGATCTAATTCCTAATTGTTGCAATTGGATGAGAACCACTTCACCAACATGCAAAGCCACTCTATCTTACAGTCTGAGTTGGTTACAAACAACCAGGTATTGCCTTTCCCTCACACAATGAACTTGTAAGGCAAAGGTCTTCAAACCTGGCAACTTTAAGACTTGTGGACTTCAACTCCCAGAATTCCTCAGCTGGGGAATTCTGGGAGTTGAAGTCCACAAGTCTCAATCCCTGTTGTAACCTATTCCATTTTGGTCTTACTGCCTGCCCAAACAGATTATTTATTTACACTTGTTTGAAAGCCTTGTAGTCTATTGTTCCTAAGCTCCTGCATATGTTTGTTTTCTAGGATAGGAAATAAGCCATAAGTATTTCTAGACAGTGCAATTTTCATTATCTGAGATGGAGAAACTGACCTGGTAAATGGCTAATTCACTAATCAGAATTTCCCATCTTCTGCATCATTTCATGCCAATTTACTAGCATATGATTTGAATACCACACTACTGCCCATTAGCAATCAGTGGTCAACCATCCAAATTAGTATATATTTGCTAAGACCTTATTGTTTGAAGCATTATGGTTTGATATTTTAATGCTAATTTTTGTGATTTAAAATGCACATTATATCTTCACTGGCTACTATAGAATGATCAAATCAGTAAGAGCTATTATAACTCATCTGGAAATTGATAGCAATTAGAAAGTTTCTATACAGAATTTCATCAGATGATTAGCTAAGGTCACAATTTACTTTAAAAGGGCATGAGGTCAACCAAGAGATTTTGCTAACTCTGCAACTTGCTCAATTATGCTTTCAAAGGATGCACACATGGGAATCTTTGCTCACTGCCATACAAATAAGTCCATGATATTAATACAACCTTCTTCATAGTAGTAACATGTGGAATTAAGAATTTTGTAATCCAATTTATATATTGAGCCTATCAAAAGAAAGAATACCCCAAATTCAACTGCAGTATGTATCAATGACAGGTTTTTATTGAATATCAAGGTCTTCTTTTGAATAGCTGCAACCAAATCAATGACTTTTGTAATATTGCTTTGGATTTACACACAAGTACAAATGTTTTGTACTTTTTAAATCAATCATCCACAACAAATTCTCCATCTGGACCCTTCCCTGACATGGATATTTAAAATAAAATCTTTACCAGTGAAATACAGAATACTAGTATTGACACTTTACTGCTTAGAACTTTTTCTTTTGGATTTTCATAAACTTAAATTTTATTAATGACCATAGACCAACATGAAACAATACAACACAAAAGTAAATCATATGAAGTAGAGGGTGAAGCATACAGAAACAATCAGGATATCAATACCAATCAGAATAGAGCTTGAAGGGACCTCTGTGGTCTTCTAGTCCAACCCACTGGTCAAGCAGGAGACCCTGTACCATTTTGGACAAGTGGCTGCCTAGTCTTCTCTTAAAAACCTCTGGTGATGAAACACCCACAATTTCTGAAGGCAACCTGTGTCACCGATATTTTTCATCCTGATAAATTTTGATACTTGTCAAGACTGCCACGTATAATTTTAGAATGTCAAAATTTATAAAAGCTTACAGAAATGTCTGCAGCAAAAAAAGGGGACGAGCTTCTGGATCACAGATAGAATTTTGTTGTCTTCTTATTGCCTTCAGAACATAAAAAGTTGTCTTTCTGGATCAGACCAAGGCCAACCTTACATACAGCATTATTCTCAGTGAATCTCTTTGGGGTTCTTATATACCCTTTACCTACCCTTGTTCACCAAATTTCAGATGAATAACGACTCATTAAGTAGAACATCATCAAGCCTAACTGACAATGGATCTCAACTCCACATCATTAGTCAGGAATCTTTACCTTTGCCACCGATGATCCTTCAATTACAAATCAGATCATTATGGTTTTTCACCTCCCAAGAAGCTGTGACACTGCTATTTGTACATCTAAATTGAGATGTGGAAATGCCTGTGTGCTTTATTCTGACTTTCATTTGCTAAGGCCAACTGCCACTGAATAATAACTCCAATAGAAGGAGAGAACTTGGAAAATCTCAGCTGGTGCAGAAGAATAAGCAAAGTCACAGGTGACAGAATTCTATTCCATCTGTGGAGGCATTTTCTTAGCATGAGGGATTAAGCAACATGATATTCTCTAGCTTAATTCACTGCCTTATTGCACTCCGGCTCATTTTTTTTTAAGTAATGTCCTTTCATTACTAATTAAATACAACCAACTCATTTAAATGCTATCCTTGTGCTTAACGTAAGAATTTTGCCCTCCTGCTTGTCTCCGGAGAAAACTGTCTAAAGTTTTCTGTGAAAAAGTTAGCAGTATTTGGCCTATCTCAAACTTGGCTCTTTTTCTTGGATTGGTTAAATTGTAAAATTCTATCTATGACATATTTGAGCATTGATTAAGATTAGCAAGAAGCATAGTATGATATTTTTAAAAATGTAGGATGAAGATTTGCAGGTAGACCTTGCTTAAAAACCACCTACTTTAGCAACTTTCAAATTCAAAATTACAACCACCCTGAAAAGTAACTTTATGAACTGATGCTTAGATTTATGACTGTTGTATGTGATTGACATACAGGTGCTTTGCAACAGATGAACGTATAGAACCATTGCAACATCCCAAGGTCATGTGATCACCATTTCCATGCTTCACAGCCAGTTTCTAACAAACAGAATTAACGGAGAAGCCAGCAGTAAAATCATAAGTCATGTAATGTCTCACTTAACAACTGTGGTAGTCGAAAGCTCATCAGAGTTATGTGATGTCTAGCTTAACAACTGTGCTGCTTGGTGCCAAAATTGCTGGACCCAACTGTGATTGTTAAGCAGTACTATCTGTAGGCACAGGGAGAGATACTGCATAAGGCTTACGGTACTCCTTTGATCTTGTAACACTTAACTTATACTTCACACAAATGTATGCATTCCACAAAGATCAGCCAAAAATGTTGGTTCTGTTTGCTTCTGGGTTATCATGACGTGTTCCTCCTAGATCAGGGGTCTTCAAACTTGACAGCTTTAAGACTGTAGACTTCAACACCTAGAATTCCTTCTCCAGTCATGTTAGCTCAGGAATTCTGGAAGTTGATATCCACAAGCCTTAAACTTGCCAAGTTTGAAGACCCTTGTCTTAGATGCAAGAAAGTTCCTCTTAGTTGCAAGAAAGTTGCATTGTAGCAAAGCTTTGGAAAAGAACTATACTGTGACACACAAGATGTCCACTACCACATGACAAGGCAGATCCTGATAATGCCGCTGCCTTGCAATATGTGTAAGGATGATAGCAGGACAATGTTCCTCTTCTGAAAGTCAGTTTTGATTTTTCCCTAGCCATTGTTTTTAGGCATAGGAATCCCAGTGTCTTTTTGGCAAACTCACTTTTGTTTTATCTCTATGTCTTCATCTTTCTTGAGCCAATTTTGAATACTTGTTGCTCTATTTTGATGAAGGGAAATAACATTCCAGCTAGTTCAGGAAGAAGGACTGTTGAATTTATGGGTCAGAAAGAGCACTTGTTCCTTGCTCTTACATCTGGTTACACTACAGAAAGAGTGAACTTCTAAGAGTTAAAATAAGAAGTACTTTGTCTGGTGCAGGGAGAGGGTAGTCAGAACAACTCAAAAAGTGAAAGAGTGGATCCTCCCTGCTGAAATACTAAGCTGGAGAATTGTATGTCTTCTAGAGTTCTTCAACCATTCTTAACAATAATGAAGACAGACTTCACAGCATATCATTTCAGTGATGAGATGACAGGGGTGTGATGCTAGAAGACACTATGTCACACTTGGGGATCCTGCCAAAAAGTTTTCTTGCAGGGATTTGTCAAAGTCCATTGGGGTAGTATATATTGGGTTTAAATCTTTAATTTGCAAAATGCCCACAAATGCAAATTGCTGAAGATGGGTGGACATTTTCAGCATGAAATTTGTTTTGGTTTTGATACTGGCTTCCTGAAAGGACAATTTACTGTACCATGGCAGAATGACACTTTGAATGGCATTCTAAATAAATAGACAGCACTAAATGGATTTCTAAATGAAATCCACAGCCCACAGCCCAATTTTCGCCAAATTGTCACATGTACTCTATGAAGTAAGTAATTATATTTAATTTGTCCCTCAGGAATTTTTTCTTGATGATTAAGAATTGTATGCTGACATAGGATTTAACATATGGGTTTTGCTTCTAACTAAATATTAAATATATGTTGGATTAGACAGAAGATTTAAATACATTTGAGGAAAAGTTATTGAAGATTGTTTATTCTGAAGTGGTTTATCTAATTTTTATTTGAATCTGCTTAGTGCCCACTGGATGTTTTGCAAATCAGTTTTGAAGTGAAGAATATTATAATGTATAAGGGAAATTGCCTTCATGATCAGTCCTTTAGTTGTTGCTAAAACTAAGCTAACTCTAACAACCTTCTACTACTCTGTGTTGACATGCTCAGAGCCATTGAATCTTTGAGTACCTTGAACAGACATTGAGAAGTAAGTGGAATTTAGTACTGACTATGACTGATTTCACAAAAGTAAATAGAGATGGACCTGGTTAGTACTGGGAGAAAAGCTAACAGGAAATCTCAGAGCTGTAGTATGTTGTAAAATAAGGATTTAAAAAATAAATGTACAGGAAGACTCTTTCTTTCTTTGACAGCAAAATACTGTGGATCAGCTCTGACACTTAATTTAGCATTAGCTTTAGGCAGATAGAAAATTCTGAGTTAGGCAGTCGGAAATAGATTTCCAATGCTTTTTATAAAGTTTTGTTTTCTTTTTGCCATCCAAACCTATAGTTGGTGATCTTGAGTTGTTAGATTTTGTGCCAGCAATGATACTGTCCAATTGTCCCCAGATGCCTTCCAATTTCTTGGGACTGCTACTCTCTAACCGAGATCGATATTTGGCCCTGATGGTTAGGATTTATGGAAGTTGACAATCCAGAAGTCAATATATTTCTAAGTTTAAAGTAATAACTACAGAGCTTTAAATCTAAAACATTTTGTATATTTCTTTATATTTCATCCTGCCTTTTCTTGGAAAGGTGTTATAAGTTATGATAATTGAGCGAATAACTGACACCAAATCAATATTGACCCTTAGGAGAGATTAAAATAGAACTACAGAAATGCAGCTGCACACTTCAGTCAAGGAAGTTAACAGTGGTCCAACTTCACAGAATTGTTTTGTGAAGAAAAATTGGAAGAGAAAAATTTGTTATATCTGACATTGGGGCTTCTGGAAGAAAATGATAATGATGATGATGATGATAATAATAATAATAATAATCTTCTGTCTATATACTCAGATGTTACCTTAACAGCTCTTAGGTTCTTGGTTAGGACTTGAACTGTTAAGTTTTTACCAGTCTCAGACTGTGAATTGAATTGAAGATCTGTAGTAATATAGTAATATAACAACAATAATAGTAGCAACAATAATAGCATAAGGTACAATTAAAATTATAGTGTTGGAATGGTTTCTTTAACCATTGAACCAACTCTTTGCTTAAAGCACAATTCAAATTAAGCATCCTGAACAAACAACTTTTTATTCTCTGCTTCAATATATCCACCCAAGGAAGACATTATCTCTCTGTAAATTGGTTTTTTTTTTTAAATTCAACACTCATAATCTGTTTTCTTGTAGTTTAAATCTATTATTCCATGTCTTACATTCTGGACTGGGAGGTACCATATTTTTCAGACTATAAGACTCTCCGGACTATAAGACTCTCCAGACTATAAGATGCACCTAGCTTTTGGGGAGGAAAACAAGAAAAAAAACCTGCCACTGCCTCCCAGCAATTTGCCTTCTTGCAGCAAACAGCAAACAGTCTGGTCAGCTTCAGCACAGCCTGATTTAACGTGAACAGCTGATTGGCGGTTGTATTGGCCTCCTGGAATACCACCGATCAGCTATTCCAGGCTGCAGGAATCACCACTGCCCATCGGTGCCATCGCCCATCGCTGCTGCCATCTATCACTGCCTCCGCGCACCCCATTTTCAGCCTTCTCACATCCCATTTTCTGCCTGTTTCAGGTGGCGGGAATCACTGCCGCTGCCACCTATCCTCACCACCTGGGACATGCAGAGGCCAAAAATGGGGGGGCGTGGAGGCAGCAATAGGTGGCAGCGGAGATGGGTGCTGATGGCACCAATGGGCAGCAGTGATCGCTGCAGCCTGGAACAGCTGATTGTTGGTATTCCGGGAGGCTGATCCAACCAGCAATTGCTGCTCATACTAAATCAGGCTGTGCTGAAACTGACTAGGCTGTTCGCTGTTTGCTGCAAGGAGGAAAATTGCTGGGAGGCAGAGGCCAAAGGTTGGGAGCCAGCAGGTGGGCAGGACTTCAGCAACAATTGCTCTATAAGATGCACAGACATTTCCCACTTTTTTGTGGGGGGCGAGTACGTCTTATAGTCTGAAAATTATGGCAATTGTGTGACATCTTTTCAGATATCTGAAGAGTGCTAGCTTATTACCCTTCAGATGTCTTTTTTCCACAGTTCCTCAAATGTTTAGCTCCTCGAATTGCTATTCATAGGACTTACTTGTAGATCCCAATCATCCTTGGCATCAATACAGGCTGCATTGAGTTTCTTTTTTGAAATCAAACATTAAAACCCATATCAGGAAACCATGTTGAATGTGTCATTTGCCACTGAGGTACAGATTCTAAGTTCCCTTCATTTTTATCTCATAGGAACCACTGATCATCACTGTTTCTCCTTTTGCCATAGTGCTTATGTTCTTCTTGGAATAGGCAGTGGCAGGAAACTGCAGCTGTTTGTAATTCCTAACTTGAATTGAAACTTCTCTGCAGTGGATTCCTGTAAAAATGAATTAAGCCAAAAACATGCATTCTTAGTTTATTCTAATTCCTAAAGAAACTTTGCCATAGATTTGGCAGGAGGAAGCCTGCTACCTTATAAGCAAGGGCAGATTTATATAAATATTTTTCATTAATTAAAATAGATGTTTTATTTAATGTATTATATAAACATTGCAATCTATTAGCAAAGATCTTCTAACATTTAACAACAAATATTATTTCAAACATTTCTATTTCTTTCTTCAATCTTTCATTGAATTTATAAAAGTGTTTAATTCAAGTACCCTATGTCTTTTTACTCAAAAAAACATATACAGTGTACATGCTATTTCTTCAATTTTAGAACTCATTTATTTTTTCAATATTTAATGTACACAATTTTAGATGTAAGAGTCATTAGATGTAAAAGTCATAAAGAAAAACTATTATATTTTTACCCTTAAGATCCATTTTTTAATTTTGTAAATAAAAATTGTATTTTATTCATATTATTTTATTTCTCAAAAGAATAGCTTCAGATGACAGTATAAAAACTGTAAGGAATAAAAACAACAATAATAATGGCATTCTAATTTTTATTCTTGTAATCTGAATTATTGATTTCAAGACCAGTTTCCAGTATTTCTTTACTTTTACACAGCCCTATCTTGAATTAACTCCGTTTGCATTGGCACATTTCTAATGGTGTTTCATTTTGAGCAAATTTAACTAGCATTGTATAACACTGACCCACAATTTGACTATAATTCTGTTTTAAAGATGAAACAGATTGTGTTTGTCTATATTATTCCATAAACATGGTATAGGTACATGATGATATTCATATGTAAAGTTAAATTTGATATAAAGCTGTATGCTATGTAGGAAATCCTTTTTATATACTATAAAATATGTACATGTATTGATCATTATCAATCCATTCCAGCCAATTTACCCATTTTAATTATCTATAGCAATGCTTTTTTTACTTTACTTTACTTTGCTTGCTCAGTCAAATGCAAGTGGCTTTGCACACACTTTAGAAACTCAACAATTTATGAAAGTGAAGGTAGATTTCTAGAATTGTAGCCTGAGAGAACACAAATCCAAAGCTTGCAATTTACAATCTAAAAATCCACTGAAATCCTTGTAAAATAGATCACTTTTTTTTTGCTAAAAGGTGATCTGCTTCAGAGGTGGTATTCAGCAGGTTCTGACCAGTTCTGGAGAACCAGTAGTGGAAATTGTGAGTACTCCAGAGAACTGGCAAATATCACTTCTGACTGGAGATTTTACAGTATCCTTCCCCTGCCATGCCTACCAAGCCATGCCCACAGAACAGGTAGTAAAAAAAAAATTGAATCCCACCACTGGTCTGCTTCCAAATCAAAGTACAATGTAGGACTTTTGTTTTCCCAGGATTGAGTGTGCAATGGGATATTATTTGGGGAAAAACAATACAAATCATGTTTTATAATATACTATTATAATACAAGTAGTCCTCGCTTACTGGTAATTGGAACCAGCCACTCTATCACTAAGTGATGGGTTTGTAAAAGGCAATGTCACATGCGTGCTGGATTACAATGGCTGTTGCAGCAGTTCTGGTTGTCATCATGACATAAATCCTACATAGTTATTAAGCACAATGTCCCATGATTGCAATTTGCTACCTCCTGTCAGTTTCCCCATCGATTGTACTTGTCAGAAGCCAGCAGTGAATGTCACAAATCACGTGAGTAGGAAATGCAGCAATGGCCACCACTATCAAGACCAGTCATAAGTTGCCTCATTCAGTGCCATTGTAATTTCAAATTGTCACTGAATAAGTGGTTGTGTCATGCTCCCATCGGAATCTACATCTGAGGAGGAAGATGAACAGCTGCCAAGGAGTGAGAGAGTGTCTCCATTGGCTGTGGAGGAAACTGAGAAAGGGCAAAGTCAGACTGGGCAGAGCAGGGAAGAAGTAGAAGAGAGAGGGGTTCAAAGGAAGACCAAGGCCCACCCCCTTTTCATCTTAGGGCATGTAGGGAAGAAGAGAGAAGAGAGCAATGTGGGTTGCGTGGCTTATGAGGGAGGAAAGGGCCCTGATTTCCTTCACAAGGGACACCTGGGGAGGAAGTTTGAAGGAGAACCAGTTGGGAGGGGCATTTGTCAGGAATAAACGTTGAGTTTATCTAATATTGGCTGCTATTATGTTACTTCCTGGCATCCTCCCAACTGGTTGGATTTACTGCCGTGTTACTCCACTACTGGAACTCCCTATTTTGCCCTTCCAGATTTATGACCTTATCTTGCTTTGTTGGATTTATAGTTTAAAGTGTTCTGTTTACACCATTTTGGATTGGAATATCTGCAGCCAAAGGCAGTTGCAGGTTCCTGAAAGAGTTTTTCTCCAGACCGGAAGGTAACAGGGACATTGGGGGCAAAGTTGGAGCTAAAAAAGGGACCTTCTGCTTATTATCTGGCTGGGTTGTCTTTGTGCCACGCCTCGGGTCATCACAGGTTGATAAATGAGGACTATCTTTATCACTTTCTTTCCTAACCACTATTACAAATAAAAAAAAACCCAAACACTTCACTCTGTTAGTGACAGTTTGTATAGATTCCAAGAGATTGGTTAATCTCCTTGTCTTCAACGTGCCTCTTAATGACCTCTTAGGACTATAAGGTGGTCGATCACTCTTTGCAAGGCAGATCTAAAGGGAGGATCTCCTTTCACATTCATTGTACCTCTGGCAATTGAGATTATGGTATGCTTTTGATGGCAGGGAGCTCAGCTGGTTTATGGTATTTCAGATGTGCTATGAAGGTTGAAAGCAGGGTTGGGATTCTACTGATTCAGCCTGGTTCAGATGAACTGGTACCTCTGAGGATCAGCAGTGAGCAAATCGGTTCACTCTGACAATCAGCTTTTGGGCCCACCCGTCCGCCAAAGCTCTATTCTGTGCTTTATATCCTGGTTTTCAAGCTCAGTTGATTTGCGTGGCACAGCGGATTGCCATTCACCTGCTGTTTAGAAGGTCAGTAGCAAACACTGTGCGTGCGCATGAAACATGCACTCACTGAACCGGTTGTTACACTGGTTGAATCACACCCCTGGTGGAAAGTTTCCTTTGAATCCTCCATAGGAATCTCTCTCTACCTTGTTTGGGAAATACTTTTATGCTGATCTTCAGAGATAACCATTTTTTTGTTTTAGTGCCTAAGAATTTTAGAAAAATAAAACAACTGCTATTGCTGATCCCATCAGTGAAGAAATTTCAGCTGGTGGGATCCAGGAGAAGAATATTTTCTGCCATGCCTTCTGCCCTTTGGAACATCTTTGGAGGTAAGTCTGCCCTTCTCTTTTAGCCTTCAGGAAAGTTCTTAAAACTGGGCTATGCTGGCTGCAATAGGGTCCTGAAAGAGAAGCAGCTGGCTGGAGGTGGTTGATAAGCTAACACCTCTCCCCTTTAAAGTCTTGTATTTTAGCTATTTTAATTTCTGTAATCTATTTTATATTTATAATTGTTGTAATATGTTGTTTTATTTTGATGTAAGCTATTCAGAATTGCCTGTACCACATGATGGGTGGCAAATACATTTGACAAATAAATAAATAACAATAGCAATAGCCCTTAGACTTATATACCACTTCACAGTGCTTTACAGCCCTCCTAAGCGGTTTACAGAGTCAGCATATTGCCCCCTACAATCTGGGTCCTCATTTTACCTACCTCGGAAGGATGGAAGGCTGAGTCAACCTTGAGCCAATCAGAATTGAATTCCTGGCTGTGGGCAGAGTTAGCCTGCGATACTTCATTCTAACCACTGTGCCACCACAGCAATAAATAAGTAGTTTTAAATCAGTATATTCAGACTGCAATCCTATGTACTGAAAACTATGGCCTTGGCTTCTGATAGACATGCCTAGGATTGCACTGTTAAACTCATGTAAACCTGTTAACCTGTAAATAGCACATGCACTCAAATCTGATCTGATAGCTCTGAACCAAATGAAATTGATCTGAGATCACGAGCAATTGTTCCTCTTCCCAGATACAGTGGAACTAAAAGGAGGGAGGGAGGGGAAACCCTCCACTTCCTAATGGATTCGAACCAACATACCAGATGAGCCATGTAACTAGGTATCTGAATTGTTTAGACACATTGGTTTGCTTCTTCATGACATGAAAGTAAACAATCTACAAACAGAGAAAAAAAACAGATCCACATTCTGCATTATATGTTAGTTGAAATGCAAAAAAAAGTGATGGGACATATGCAGTATGGCTTATTTTTAAATAAATATGTGTGCATATGTTTCGGGAGCAGGCAAGGTAGCATTGTGCCAGGAGTTTTCTCTTTCATCCTACAGATCTCTTGATGTAAGTGGAACAAGTACAAACTAATTGAGGTGTTTCTCGGGAGCCTTCAAAAATGGCAAAATTAAAAAAAAAATCTCAGAGCTGAAATGAATTTGGGGTGGTGGGAATTGCCCTATCTCGTTACTTGTAAATAATCAAAACCCATTAACATTTTTAGGCTTGGTTGATGGAAGAATTCTTAAAATGCTACTATGGAATTTGATTGGTTTCTGGTTTAAAAGCGTAATGTTTAATTTCAAAGTTAACTTCAAGATTAATTTTGAGAAAGAGGGATGGGACATTTTTTAAATGATTATTTAGGCTCTATTATATATAGGAGAAACTGCTAAACATATACAGTAGGGAAAACCAGAATGCCAAGACATTCATTGTCAGTTCTCATCTGCAACTAAAACAGTATTCCAAAATAATATGCACTCTTTAACGAACAACCCTACACCCTAACAAATCAGCATTAAAAAAAATCCCTCAGAAGCAAGAATAAAAATGCATGCAACTAGTTGTGCAATGTTTTCTGTGTTTTTTCTGAACAATATGACTGAACAGAATTTGCAGTTAGTGAGATCAGATGAACAAAAATAAAATTAATAACTGTATTTCTTTTTCAGACACAGAAGAATTTACTGATATTTCAACAGCAACATTTGAATCATTTGTCATGAAATACATGGATTTTTTAAAATGAATTTCAAAAAGTTCTGTGTGGTACCTGAATTCCAGTTCTACAATAGATTTGAACCACTCGTGTATTTCTCTCACTCTTTCTTTTTCTGTCTTTCTTTGCCAAAATATAAGCTGAGCATATAAAAGCTCACTTTGTGCTTGTTTAAAAAAGTTTTTCTCTAACTTTCATATCACTGCCATTAACAAGAGAAAATCCTGGCAAGCTTAAGTACATTTTTTCCCATCAAATATAGCTATTTTCTGTCTTTTGGTGGAGTACACTAACTGATTCAATACTGAGGCAAATATTGTAAGGTGTATAGAACAGGGCTCCTTAATTCCCAGGCCATGGCATGGTACCAAACTTGAGCCAGTCAGGATCGAACTCCTGGCAGGGAGAATGCAGAATTAGCCTGCAATACTGCATTCTAACCACTGCACCACCATTGTTTCAAATTATATGTGAACATTCAGTGAAGGAAATGGATTCTGTTCCAGTTTAATTCCAACATTAAATCTCCTAAATAGTTATTGCAATAAAGTGGCACCTACCTTCCTTATGAGGAAAGGCTTTGGAGATGATTAAATAGACAGGGTCAATGAAAGGGCAAAATAGAGCTATACAAAATTTCAAGTTTCAAATGCTTTGAGATCCAAAATGTCAAAACAGCTGTTATAGTCATACCAGGAATATTCTTGCCATTCTGCAAGTGCTCCAAGCTCAAAACCATACTGGTTATCTGGAATTTTTTTTTGCAACTGCATCAGAATTCTTGTGGGAAAGTTGGAACCAACTTAAAACAGTGCATATTTATACAAAGACTATGTGATGTGGACAGATAAATATTTTGTCCTCTCTTACAGCATTAGAACTAAAGCACATTGAAATGTGTTAGTAATAGAGTGGAAAACAGCAATGAACAGACTTTGCATTGTGTTTATGTGGGTCTGTGTATGTGATACTACCCACATATGTGTGTATTAGAATAATTAAACCCTAACCCTTGGAAAAGATTGCAGTAAAATAATTTACATTAAAATCAAAGGTGAAATTTAAATATGTCTGTGCACGTATCCATATATGCAGGCAAGCTGCACACAGGAATTAAAGGTATTAAGGAAAGTTATGAGCAACACATTTGTGTGGCTTTTTAGCCTAACTATCCCCGAAAAGCAGCAATAAGCCTGCACATCCTCAAGTTTTCTAACTTTATTAGGGAAAAGATCAATTTTATGAAGGAGGATTCAGTCATACCAAATCAACAGAACCTAGAGATTTAGAGATTAAATGTCTTTGTATACCCATTGCTAGGAAGCAGATGACCAAATTTACTTTTTATAAGCAACACTAGACTTTCAAAAGCAATTTGTTTGTCCATGATGAAAACAGGGTACTTGACAAGGTGGATCTAGACTAGAAAAGAAACATTCCTGTGTGTCAAATACATGTTAGTTCCGAGTATTTCTCTTCTAGAATGAAAAGCTTTAATTTCATTCTAGAAGAGAATTTCATTCTCTTCTAGAATGAAATTAAAGATTAAAGCACTTAATCTTTAATTTCATCTACTTTTTATTTCAACGTTTAAAACTTGTTTCTGATGGACTGGAAACCAAAAACTTGGGTGAAAATATCATGTTTTCATTTCTCTACTGATTGTACCTCCCTGCTTTACAAACCTTTGTGTATTGTTTTGCTGGTTGTCAAAGTTTACCTGGAATAATAGTACCACTTGCATTCACACAATACAGCTGGATACTTGGAAAAAGGTAAAAGGTTAAATTCTTGTAGCTCAGTGAAATCTAGATAAATCTATGACCATTAATTTAAGAAATTCCCATTTTGAAAACAGTTGGTTTGAACAATGCTGAGGGGATAGAAAGGAAAAAAAGATATGTATTTCTCAGGTGTTGCATGGACATGAATAAGATTTGTCTGATTTTGAGGAGGAAGGAAATGGAATAATTGGTTCTGCATGTTTTACAATTCCAATTATCTTCTTTCAGTCTTTTTTTTAACTTGCTTCTACAAGAAACTAGATTTATGTTGCAATGTGTGGTGGATGTCCTCTACTGGAAACTATTGTTCATTGCAACGAACTGCTTTTAAGAAAAAAACTAAAAGCAATGTTTATTCCATCTGTTCCTCTATGCTATTTTTTTTAATCCAGTGAAAAATGTCTATCATTTAGTGTTGACATAAACCTTTGGCCTTGGCCAGAACTGTATAAAACCTGGACACTAATAATTTTTCCATCTTTACTTTTTCCTTCTTTCCTTTCTACAAAATTTTCTATACAAATGACAAACAGAATGTTAAATTTTGTGACCAACTATATGGAGTCATTCTCAAAAGCTAAATGTAATATTTATAAATGGGCATCATAAGGGAAAGTTTATAGTATATTCTCCTTAACTGGTATCGTTCAACTGTGTCTGATTTCATTTCGAACCTGTTTTGGAGAATCCCTGTTTTGAATTACAGAAGATGAAACTCAACATAGCTGGAGGAGACCATGATAGAGAATTAAGCAATGGTGTAGGCAAAAGCATTCTGCTGGGTTACAAAATCTGCTTAGGAACCAAAAATTGCAAATCGCATCTCTTCTTTAGAATAGCATCTGTGTCCTTAGCTTGCCAAATAGAGCAAAAGAGCATTGGGGAGTGGATAATAGAGCAGAGTAAGCCTAGAGGCAATTTGGCACAACTGCAATATCCAGAATGATGTTGGTTTTAAATTTCAGTTTTTGGAACATTGAAAAGAATATGAAAAGCCATGCCACATTTTAAATGGATATTAATTTTCTAAAGGAGTTACATTAATATATACTGTTTTTTACATACCTACGCAAACACATGAAGACACAGATAAAGAATATTTGTTACCATTGCTAGAGAAAGGATAGGAAATCCTCACTCAGTATGTAAGATCCGTGACAGTACTTTAGAATCCCTATAAAAGTGGATAATAGGGGCCAAAATTGCAGGTGTGCCTTCCTGGCTTTAATTCCTTATTAATCCAGAATTAATGATTCTTTAGTGCATGCCTTTAGCTATAATAAAACTCTTCCATAAGTTGTTAATTAACAGGAGCACACTGAAGCTACACTGAGTATCTAATTTCTTGCACAATCTCATTATAGATTTTCAAAGAATTAAAATGTTCATTGTTATTTTCTACTGCATGAGAATTATTTGGAGAGCAATTTTTCTATTTTCCTATTATAACATAATATATTATATTAGCTCCTTACATAACCATTGTAAGGCAAAGATCTCATTGGAGTGGGAGAAAATGAACCACACATTATCTTGGTCTGGTCCAGTAAATTTCTGAAAACTAACAATGTGAAACTAATATCTCTAACATGATCATAGAAGCTGCACATGTTTTGAACCAACTAATATAAACAGATTAATATGAAGGACAATGTCTTTTCCATTAGCAATATCTGGCATTTGTAGCATCAGATTTTATGTATAACAGAATTGTGCAAATTGTCAAGAAAAGGTATACTTTGATGAATTCAGACAAATCAATGTTCCTCAAGTCTTTCATCAAGCAGAGAAAGCTTTTGTTGCTTTTAAGTTCTTACTGAGACCGAGATACTTGCTTTGCATTGCTTGTTCATCTTCAAAACTACATAATCTTTGCAGTGCCAGCACTTCACTGGGTCTATTCCAAATTGACTTGTGCAGGCCTAAAATATGACATGCAGCACCATTGCTATATCTGCCCATATTGTGCTTTATCCCAGAATCTAAACTTTTCAAAGACAGAAGTTTACACACATATGAACAATGAGACTGTAATCCCAGATTATTTGGAAGCAGAGGTGGTATTCAGCAGGTTCTGACCAGTTCTGGAGAACTGTTAGTGGAAATTTTGAGTAGTTCAGAGAACCGGCAAATACCACCTCTGACTGGAGATTTTACAGTATCCTTCCCCTGCCACGCTCACCAAGCCACGCCCACAGAACCGGTAGTAAAAAAAATTGAATCCTATCACTGTTTGGAAGTAATCACAAACCAGATAGATCTATAAATAGGTAGGT
This sequence comes from Bungarus multicinctus, assembly GCA_023653725.1. Taxonomy (NCBI): domain Eukaryota; kingdom Metazoa; phylum Chordata; class Lepidosauria; order Squamata; family Elapidae; genus Bungarus; species Bungarus multicinctus. The sequence continues at coordinate 65,558,244 of CM042842.1, forward strand.
AGGCAGGTAGGTAGGTAGGTAGATGATAGATATAGATATTGTTATAGATATACATACATACATACATACATACATACATACATACATATATACATACATACATACATACATACATACAAATAACTTCATTTACAGACCCCTCACATCCCGGACATAATCTGTTTCAATTCCTTCCATCAAAACGACACTATAGAGCACTGCACACCAGAAAACTGGACACAAGAATAGTTTTCTCCCGAAAGCCATCACTCTACTAAACAAATAATTCCCTCAACACTGTCCAACTATTACAAAGTCTGCACTACTATTACTGTTAATCTTCTCGTCACTCCTTATCACCCATCCCCTCCCACTTGTGATTGTATGACTGTAACTTTGTGACTTGTATCCTTACAATCTATATTGACTGTTTCCTAGTATGATTTGATTGCTTATTGTACACTATGACTATCATTACGTTTTGTAGCTTATGATTCTTGGCCCTTGACAAATGTATCTTTTCTTTTATGTATACTGAAAATATTTGCACCAAAACAAATTCCTTGTGTGTCCAATCACACTTGGCCAATAAAGAATTCTATTTTATTCTATTCTATTCCTAGTAAAATGTAGTAGCATTAAAAGAACACACAATTTACACATGTAAAGAGAAGGAATTATCTGAGCCTGGGGTAGAAGAGAGGGCTGTGGTAGTTTTATATATATATATATAATTACATGTCAACTGATGATGGCAGATGAGATTCTGCCAAAACATCACTACAACTTTAAAAGCACAACTATAATGATGTGGGAAAATAAAGCTGAATACCATACATATAAATACCCACGAAAACTGAAGAAAACATGTAGGTATGTGTGTGTGTGTGTATGTGTGTGTGTATGTACAGTATGTATGTATATACATATATATACAGTATATGCAGGTCTTGGTGTGTTCAGGTCTTTTCCCGTGTAAGATTAAGAATATTTTGGCAATGTTTTGTCAAGGTCCTACTCACCATCTTCAGGCTGGTGCTTTCGGCTTTGTGCAAGCAAAGTGTGATCTAAGCTGCTGTCTCCCTATATATACTGGTGGGGAGGTTGGCTGTGTTGTCATTTCTTGATTGGTTGATGGAGTTAATGTTTGCAGATTGGGTGGCTTTTTCTTAAGAACACGTGTGTGGCTGAGGTGTTGGCTGTATGTCTATCAGCCTCCTGTGTTGTAATGACCTGGGTAATGGGCTGTGTGATGACCTTCTGAGTTCTATTGTTGTGACATCCTGGGTTTTGTGCTGTAATCTCCTGGGTCATTGGCTGTGTTGTAACATCCTGAGGTTTTGTGGTGTAACCTCCTGAGTTCCATGATGTGATATCCTGAGCAGGTGGCTGTGATGTGATGTTCCGGGTTTGGTTTGGCTCCGAGTTTGAGGTCTGGCTATGTGTTTATGGCATGTCTCCAGGATACTGGGTCCAGTATCTGGTCAACCAATCAAGAAATGACAACACAGCCAACCTCCCCACCAGTAAATATAGGGAGACGGCAGCTCCAATCATGCTTTGCTCGCACAAGCACAAAGCCGAAAGCACCAGCCTGAAGATGGTGAGTGGGATCTCATTGAAATATTGCCAAGATACTCTCAATCTTACACAGGAAAAGACCCGAACATGTCAAGACCTGCTATACTCACACAAACTTAAATTTTGCCGCTCTATACAGGTAGTCCTCGACTTACAGCCACAATTGTGCCCAAAATTTCTGTTGTTAAGTGAGACATTTTAAGTGAGTTTTGCCCATTTTACAACCTTTGTTGCCATACTGGTTAAGTGAATCACTGAAGTTGATAAATTAGTAACCCAATTGTTAAGTGAGTCTGGCTTCCCCATTGACTTTGCTTGTCAGAAGGTTGCAAAAAGGGATCACATGACCCTTGGTGGGACACTGCAGTGGTCATAAGTATGAACCAGTTGCCAAGCATCTGGCTTTTGATCATGTGATCATGGAGATGCTACAAAGGTTGTTGACTGAGAAAAATAGTCATAAGTCACTTTTTTCAGTGCAATTGTAACATTGAATGGTCACTAAACAAATGTTGTAAGTCAAGGACTATTTGTACATCCTGTTATGTAATCAGGTATGTGAGAAAATCTGATGCTTTGTCTATCCAGGCTTTCTCCATAGAGATTTCATAAAACCAACTTGGACATCTTTCCTGACATGGTTAGTTTATTTTCTTTGAGAGGCAATTCTATAGGTATATTTGCTCCCAAGAATCTGCAGTTATAGATGTCTTATAAAAAGGAAATTGTTATTTCATGAATTGCATTTTGCTCATATTATGCCAGGAAAATCAATGTAGCGTGATGATACTCCTCTTTCATTTGATTTACAAGGAAGCATCCTTAGAAAGTTCTATTTTGGGATCTTTGGATCAAAATTAAATATAAAAGCCCACGGGAAGATGTGAAAACCTGATGGTAATTTTCTTATGTTTTCTTTAATTCTAATTGACTAATTCTCACCATAGAAACCTTGTAGAAGCTATTAGGTCATATCCATCATGGCATCATCACACAAATGGCATGAGTTGTATAAGTGGAATCAGTTGTGTCATAATGCATAAGGTGGGCAGTACATAACTGACATCATTTGCACAATGGTGCCATGATGCATGTGGTGTTCTTTGACCCCATAATTGTAGAGACCTGTGGTTCTCATTTTTCCACCATTGGCAAATGTCAGGATCCTCTAGCAAGGCTTTTGGATATCTAGATTTTGAAGTCTCCTAATAAATAGCACCACTTATAATATTTACCGCCTTACTTAATAGTATGTTAACTTTACATATAAAATAGCTTTAATTATGTAGCTGACCAGGTGTTCTTCCTTCAAATTCCTCCTATGTGTAAATACTGAACAACTGATATGCCCTTAAGATCCTTCTAAACCACTTCTGATGTTGTTTGGTTCTGTGACTATCTGTTGTGGCCTATCAGCCGCCAGCCCCTCCAGCAGCCGAATCAAATGATAAGGTGGAGTGGGAGTTGGGCCAGCATCAAGGCAATATGAGAGCTCTGAGGGGGAAGAGGGAATGAAACTGTCAGAGATAGAGACAGAGATGGAGCCTGAGCTGTCCATCAGCCCCCTGATGGAGAGTCAACAGCCCCCAGGTCTGGAGGTAGCTGATGAGAAAGAGAAGGAACAGCTGGGCCCTGTGCCTGACAGACAGAAGGCAGAGGAGAGGAGAGCAGCGGGAAACTATGGGCCAGTCCTCTGAATGGAAGAGCCACCACTATTAGCTAAGCCCCATCCTAGCTCTGGGAATAAAAGGCAGGGGGCAGAAATGAATAGATGTGACGGACAACTAGCTATTCATCTCCCTGTCGGTCAGCCACTGAAATCTGAACTTCTGAATCCTGTTGGGAACTGTATCAGAATCCTTTCTTGGAATCTGTGGCACTGAGAGTCTGGTGTGCTTTTGGAGCATGTGTGTGTTTCAGGGGGAGAGGGAGCAAGCTTCGCTTTCCACAGGCACTTAGAGATTTTGTTAGCCTCCTGTGACAGAAAGAGACTCTTTGCTGAGATTGCTGGAGTTCCAAATAAAGGGAATGTTTAGTTAAAAACAGAGTGCTGGTCGTATTTGGGAGCACTGTCTTAAATTAAATGATACATTTTCCTAGTCCGATATTTGCTCTCAGTAGTCTCAGCCGATATGGAAGGTAAGAATTAATAGACTTTCTAAATATGCCTCATTTCTCTTATTTTGGTTAATGCCCTTTACCAGTTCTGAATGATTCAAAGCTTTACATTCATAATTTATCCACATATAACTTGGCAATTCATTTCATTAGTGTATTTACATTAACTAATTATATATATATATACAATTATGTGTGTATGTGTTTTCTTAAGTTTTCACGGGTATTTATATGTATAGTATTCAGCTTTGTTCGTGTATTTTCCCACGTCATTATAGTTGTGCTTTTAAAGTTGTAGCGACTTTTCAGCAGAATCTCATCTGCCATCATCAGGCTTGTGAATTGGGTTTGTCTGTGTGTCAGGCTTTTGCAGCCATTTCTGTTTTAAATTTGGTGCTAGCCTCGTGCTTTGTTAGAATGGTTTTTTCTTCATCCTGATTGGTTGGGAGTCTTGGTCTGTGTTTATTGGTCTTGGAGTTTGCTGTATTCTACTTGATTGGTGTTTCTAATATCTTCTGTCTGTTTTGTAGCATTTTTTTGTCTTGATTGGCTGGCAACATTGTGTTTCCTGTATTGGGGGCTTTTAGTGTGGCTTGGCTTTGGGTGAATGGCTGGCTATTGTTTATTAGGAAGCTAGGTTTCATCTGGGTGGCTGACTGGGTTGTGTCTGGGCTGGAGGTAACAGCGGGGATCTGTTTGTGCCCAGGTGTTTGTTTGGCTTGTGGTGTGGAGATTTTTTTGTTTCTGAATGCAGGCTTCCAGATAATTGACAGTCTGGTGGAGTCATCTCTTCTATTCATGCTTTCAGGTAATTTTTCAATCTCTATGGCTTCTCTGATAATTTTGTAGCTGGGGTTTTCTATAGTGACTAGGGTTTTGGTGCCATTGAAATTGATGCTATGACCTGTGTTGGACTAGTGAGGAGGTGTGTTCCAGCTTTTTTACTGCATTTTTTTGTTCATCAAGGCGGGTACTTACGCAGGGGACTTCATATATGTCTTGGTTTTCCAGGTCAATTTTATCTTTGGAGTTTCTTAGGATGGCTGCTATTTTCCTGTCTGTTTTTGAAGGCAGTCTTGATGTGATGCCTGTGTAGTATCTTACTGATTTTGTCTGATGTACTTCTTATGTAGGGTAGGACAGCTGTTCCATAGGTCTGTTCATCTTCTAGATCTAGCACGAGGCTAGCACCAAATTTAAAACAGAAACGGCTGAGAAAGTCTGACACACAGATGAACCCAATACAGAAGCCTGATGATGGCAGATGAGATTCTGCCGAAATGTCACAAATTTGGCAGGAAAGATGTTTTCAAAAATATATTAGCAGTATTACAAATAATTAGATATGAGGAATATTTGAATGTTAGAACAATGATATGGATTAAAACATGCATAGCTATTTTCAAACTGCTTTTGAGCTTGCATGATTGCTAACAAGATCTGAAAAATGTGTGAAAAAAAATCACTGTTAAAACCTTACATACATGAATTGGGCTTGGTAAACAGTAAAATCAGTGGGCCGAAGGCACTTGCTATCTTGTCTAGATCAGGGGTGTCAAACTCACGTCATCACGGCGGTGGCCCGTGATATATCAGCACTTTTTTCCCCTTCACTAAACTGGGTGTAGCCAACATGTGACACATTTGGCCCATGAACCAAGAATTTGACAGCCCTGATTTAGATCTTTATGTTGTGATTTGCCGGCAGCCGGTGCAGACAGCAGTGGAATTGGACAGTGGGGAAGAAAGAGGATCAGTCCAGAAGTCTGGAGAAGACTCAGACGAGGGACCTGCATCTGATGCAGAGATGGGGCCAGGACCATCTGGGAGTGGGGTGCTGCCTCTGGAGCCTTCGGAGTCTGGCAGTAGTGAGGCAGAGGATCCAGAGAAGCCTGTATCCAGTGTGCATGTGCACAGAGCTGCTAGAAGGTGAGAGCAGCTGAAACAAAAGGGGTTACTCAGGAATAAGGCTGGGAGGTGATTGCTCCCCACATAAGGTATAAAGGACAGGCAAAGATGATGAAACCTTTGCAGGAAGCAAAGTAGTTCGTTCAGTTCAGATTCATTCTTGAAGCTCTTTGTACTTCAATTGGGTTTTTTCCTAGTTCATAGCACTTCACAGAAAAGAAAGGTGGGTGCTTATCTCGAGGGACTGTTTGAGATTCATTACCGGCTGGGAATGAAAACAATTCCCAGTGTTGCAATAAAATAAGACTTGTTTTTAAAAGAAGCATGCACGTAATTTCAGTCTTGGAAGCCTTGGTCAGAACACTTTAATGGATACTTGTGAGTGAATGAAATTTTAGTGGCTGTTCTTACGAATAACTTGAAGGAATGTAGTTGATCAAGAATTGGTAGCTGTACCATGGTAAACTTTTGGACAATCTGAGAGAATTGGAGTGGGCGGGTCATGTGTAACAATAGTTCAACTACTCCCTCTGGAAGACATATCCAGGATGGAGGATCAACATCACAATGCTCATCCCTCTCTCTTATCTTTTTAAAATTATATTAATTTGCTGGATGAGATAGCATTAAGATGGTGATGATTTCCAGCTATGCATCTATACCCCAACTAAGAAGAAATTCAATGGAAGTCACAACTGAGTGACTGAGGCCTATATAAGGGACTGTATGGGATGAAATGGGTTTGAATTAGATTTCAGCAAGGTGGAATAGCTATTCATCCATAATCTATCCACATTCAGAACAGTTCCAAGACACTCAATGCAATCACATATATTCCCTAAAAGTAGGTGTATAATCTAGAATTTCAACTAGAGTCATGACTCTAGCTACATAGTTACATGTGGACACTATGTCCAGGAAAGCTTTGTTGCCTAACTGATGTCTTTGACATCATCATTCCTGAAGGAAGATGCACTGAAGCTGGATTAGATATCAGTAAATTTCTGGGTGCAGTTCAAAGAATTGATCATTGCCTATATAGTCCTTAAAAGCTCAAGTTCTCATTAACCAGGAGACCATCTTCTCTAATCAGCCCATCTGATGCATTCTGTTGCAGAATATATGCTTTTAGTGGCTTATTCCTAAGAGGGTAGGAAAATTGAATTTGTTGGGCTAGTCCAACCTATAGAATATTCTCCTCCCATAGCCCAGAAGTATCCTTCCCTGATACTCTTTTAGGATAAGTCTATTCTAGATACTCTTTTTGGGTAAGTCTTCCCAGTTCCTGCACTTTTCCAATCCTAGTAAATTTTACTCCGGATCAATTAACAAGAAGAAGAAGAGGCTAAATACTTCTAAAATAAAATGAATTTGAGCTAATTTATATATCCAGTAAAAGCCACCCTTAGGAAGAAAGCAAATTGGCCACTGATTTCCTGATATAGAAAAATGGGTGGGCAGAGCAGCAGAGAAAGTGCCCAATGGGAGGGCAAGGAACCTGCTGTCTTTTCAAAATGTAGCCAAAATCTCTTAATTCAGGCAGAATTTTCTAAAACTGGCTTAAAATCAAGTCAATATCCCTCTGGATTATTCTACCTTTTATCCCTTAGATGCTATTAGCTGCTTCCTGGCTATTTCGAAACTTAAAATCATTTTCACACAATAGCTGACTTGAATTAAAATGACAAGTTTGAAGCATCAGGCTAACTATACACAGATGGAGTCATTTTTATATGGATGACCATATAAAAATGATAGAATAAATAAATCCTGGGTGTGGCTTCGATGCCCTAAATCTCATTTCAACATTTTTTAAAAAATAGAATTTGTCCTCAATGATAATGTTCAGTTAATTTTATCTATGGCTCTTCCAACAGGACTGATGCCTGTTGTCATGATGACACAGAAAGCCTAAAGGATAGTTTTAGCTGACAGATGGCAAGCACACAGTCCAAGGGACACTTTATATCAACATGATGCGATGAAATTCCTGTTTTTAGGTTAGCGATTGAAGTGGCATTCTGTGCAAAGCGATTTTAAGCGAGGAAGGGGAAAAGATTTTTATTTGTCTTTAATTGTTAACATGACCAATAAATTGTTGAGAGGGGAGTAATTTGTTTGTTTGTTTGTTGGCAAGAATATGGATTCCTGGCTTGACCCTTCCCAAATTCAATTTTATTTAATTGACATTGTTTACCAATTTTTCTCTATTGCATTGAAATCAGGAGTGGGAAGAAAATTAATTTTCAGGCGCAAATCACAATCATGTATCATTAAGGGTAGGTTGGAGAGACAAGAACTTACACTGAAATGAAAAAATGGATTTGGCAAAACAAGAGCAGTGTAGCGGGCGGGGTTGGAATACCATATTCTCAACCTCAAGTAAGCAAAGAAGATAGGCCAGATGTTTGAGAGAAAGTTGATTTTATGTTCTGTATCCTATTCAGCATTAAATTCTTGGACATTAAATGCAAATAGTCTTTCAAGGTTCAACTAGAAGAGATTTTCACTATTTTAAGGTCAACCCTTTGTGATTTTTTTAAAAAAGACACTTTGTGTGATTGATTTTATTTCCCTGTTAGTATAAAAAGAGGGGTGCATGTTTTTTTTTTCCTTTTTCTGGTTCTATTTTTTATAACAATAAAATTAAACAATCAGCCCCAAAGCCAAAATGAAGGAAAAGAACACACACACAGTCACATCCGTAAACATTACAATAGGGCAAAGACTGAAGTGAAAATACAACGATTATTAACGAAAGTTTTAAAAGACAAAATAAAAAAGGAAAAAAAAGATACAAAACTTTTTCAGTTAATAGGGTAAGTTGCACTACAACTACTAAATAAGAGCTATAAATGTAGACACACATGTGCATTAATGCAAACATGTAACATATGCACACAGACACACACTACTCCCTACATGATTATTGCAAGTGCCCACATATTAATCCTGTCTTATTCTGGTTCTCCTGCAGTGGATGACTGTTTCTTTACTCAATCTGCCTAACTTTGAATGTTCACCTGGGAAAAATGAAAAGGATGGGAAAAGTCCTAAATTACAAACCTGTGTAAAGAACGTGGAAACTGTAATATTTATAAGTATTTATTCATTTTTTTTCAAGTGGAAAATAATAGGAAAATTCTTGTGTTAAAGAAAACGTATTAAACACAGCAAATTCTAGCCTGTAAATGCTTACGTTATTGTAACTTTTAACTATGTCATACAAAACTTCCCAAGTTTTAATGCAACAGTACCAAAAAAACCAAATATCTGGGAAATGTCTTAAATAGGTAATCCTAGCTTAAGGACGATTGCTTAGCAACTGTTCAAAGTTAAGACAGACCCCTGAAAAGGTAATCACCAACCAATTCCAGAGTTTTGATGGCCATGCACACTAGTTCATGGGATTGCATTTTGGCAAGTGACTCACGTTTACAATCATTTGCAGATACCACAGACCACAATTTTCAGCATATTATTTCTGGTGTCCAGCAAAAACAATACCTACTGGATAAAATAGATTCATTTAATGACCATCATCTTCTCTTAACTTGCCACAAAGAAGGCTGTAAAATCAGACATGATGACTCACTCAACAACCACCAAAAATTATGATTGTAATTCCGGGCACAATCATAGTTGTCAGTCAAGGATTCTCTGTAATTAATAATATCGGTACATGTAATCTTGCACATTTACCTTCTATCATTATTATATATAAGGTAAAGGTTCCCCTTGCACATACGTGCTAGTCATTTCTGGCTCTAAGGGGTGGTGCTTATCTCAGTTACAAAGCCAAAGAGCCAGCACTGTCCAAAGATGTTTCTGTGGTCATGTGGCTGGCATAACTAAATTTTTACATGCTTTCAAACTGCTAGGTTGGCAGAAGCTGGGACAAATAATGGGAGCTCACTCCTTTATGTGGTGCTAGGGATTCAAACCGCCAAACTGCCGATCTTTCTAATCAATAAATTCACCATATTATCCACTGAGCCACCGTATCCCTTTTATTATATATAAAATGGTGTGCTCATAGTAAAAAATAACAATTATTAATATTAATATTATTTCCTCTCCTTATCTTCATTTTTTAGTACATTTTAAGTAGATTTACTCCAGGAAACATGAAGGAAAGCTTATACTGAAGACATAATTCAACAACCATGACTTTTTGTCATATTATGGTGGCTCTGCAAAATATTGCTCCCACAATAACTGTGGCACTTTGTAATTAATAAATAAATTTAAAACATATGTCCACACACTGATCAATCTTGTTCCACTGAAGCAAAGGAAAGCTAGAAGCCCCAACAATCACCAAATATAAGGGCTGCAAACCTCCAAACACATGTATATGTTACCTTTATTTCACTTGCGTTTTCTCTCTGACCCTCATAAGGCCCAGAGCTGAATATTTTAACACAACTGCACCAAAGGTATTTTTAAATAGGTATAATATAATCTCCATTCTTTTTTTTTAGAAGTTGATGAAAAACAAATAGACAAGCAGAACACCAAGCAGAGCTCCAATAGAAGAGATATCTGTAGTTCAGGGGTGAACTGTGGCTTCTGAACTACTTTCTGAGTTTGGTGGTTTTCTTGCAGATGTTTCATTACCAAACCAGGTAATATCATCCCTAACCAGATGGTACAACCAATCTCAGAATGCATCAAGAATGCTACTAAAAAAAGCCAGCAGAAAAGAACGCTGGAATAACAAGCTTTTAATGAAGAACAACAACATTAAACCACCAACCAAATAATCAAAGGAGGAAAAAAGAAAAAGACTTCTTCCCAAAACCTCTTAAATCTTTTGGCATAGTGGTTAAGGTACCAGGCTCGAAAGCAAAAGATTGTGAGTTCAAGTCCTGCCTTAGCTGTGAAAGCTCACTAGGTGACCTTGGACCAGCCACTATCTCTTCATCCAACTCACCTCTTAGAGTCATTGTTGTGGGGAAAATAGGAGGAGGAAGGTGTGTTGGATATGTTTGCCACCTTGAGTTATTTTTAAAAAAAATAATAATAAAAGTGGGATACAAACAAACATACAAAAATCTTTTAAAGACTCTAATAGAACTAAACATATTGCAACATTAAACACCTAATAGATATGCTAAACTTATTAATTAAATCATTGGCTTACAAAAGTTGCCTCGTCTGCAATAGTGTTCCAAAACAAAATGCCACATAATATTCCTTAGCCACACTGAAATATTAATTGATGTAGGAAATCAATTTCTAACCAAGGGGAATGGAAGAGAAATAAATAGATATGGGGTATATAAATATGCAAAATAAAAGTTTCATATCCTTGCAATATTGCAAATGAGGTCTCTGTTCCCATTGCTCATCAGTAACAATAGTAGTTCCTTCTTTGCACATGAAGCTACATAAATTCATTGTACCGTTTTGCAATAATTTTTAAAAGGAGAAGAAGCAACCAAAGCTAATTTCAAACAGTCGTTTTATGTATTCATGTATGTATTTACTCCTTCCTTCATCTGGTATGCCATTGCAATCTATCAAGACTCTGAGGAACTTCCATGTTCATGCATGTCCCATCTAAGAAACAGTTATTTTTTTAAAGCAAATTGAGTGGAAAATCAGGCTATGTACTTGATGATACAACAAAACCCATTCATGCTTAAATAAGATGAAATAATGGCTGAAGGATACGAGAACAGAAACTTTATCTTTCTGCCAAGAGAATCTTCATGATCACTTACTAAAGCCCACTTTATTATTATTATTATTATTATTAATTAAACTTTTATACCGCTCCCTCTCCCAAAAAGGGACTCGGGGCGGTGTACAGCCTACTAAAAACACACAATAAATATATATAAATACAATTAAAAATACATTAAACAATTTGGTCCGGCTGTGTCCCATCTAAGGGATTCAATTAAAAATTTAAAAAAAAAAAAAAACTCTAATAAAACCCCAATTAAAATTGAATTAAAACCGGAACACAGTTACTGGGCCAGGCCAGCCTGTCTAAAAAATAGGGCTTTCACTGCGCGCCGGAAGGTCAGGATATCCATCATAGCCCGTATCTCCGGGGGGAGATCGTTCCATAGGGAGGGAGCTCCCACAGAGAAAGCCCGAACTCTCGGGGCCGTCAGCCGGCAACGGCCAGGCGGCGGTACCCCAAGTAGGGCAACCCTGTGGGAGCGTACTGGGAGGCGGGAGGTTGACGATGGCAGTAGGCGGTCCCGTAAGTACCCAGGTCCCGAGCCATGGAGCACTTTAAATACCATCAGTACCACCTTGAATCGAATCCGGTAGGCCACAGGAAGCCAGTGCAGCCTTTATATAGAAAGGGCAAAAGGTTAAAATATCGATGATTGGGTAAAATCATTCCAGTTTTGTCATTGTAAAAAGAGATAATTTGCAGAAAAAGGATGAGTCTGCCCATCAAGATGAGGTGGACCAGTTGTTTTCGTGGTGTGGAGACGATAACTTGGTCCTCAACACCAATAAAACCAAGGAGCTAATAGTGGATTATAGAAGGAACAGATCAGACGTCCAGCCCTTACCTATCAATGAAGACCAAGTGGAGCAAGTGGCCAGTTTTAAGTTTCTGGGTGGTACCCTAAAAGAGGACCTGACCTGGGGTGCCCACATTGCAGCCCTGGTCAAAAGGGCCCAGCAGAGATTATACTACCTGAGACTTCTCCGAAAACAACAACTGAATGAAAAACTGCTGGTGACCTTCTACTGCTGTACCAGAGAGAGCATTTTAACATTCTGCACCTCTGTATGGTTTGCCAATTGCACAGTGTCAGGTAGGAAAGCACTCCAGAGGATTAATGTCATTGTCCAGAAAATCATTGATTGCCCTCTACCCTCTTTGGAAGAGTTTTATAGCTCCCGCTGCCTTAAGAAAGCTCAAAACATTCTCAAAGATCCATCTCATTCTGGGAACCCTTTTTTTTAACTATTACCATCTGGCAGATGGTACGGAATAATAAAAACAAGAACAAATAGGCTGAAAAACAGCTTCTATCCCAGGGCAGTAGCTCTTTTGAATTCTGCTGTATAGTGCAGTGTTGGTGTGGTGTCGGGGGTTTCCGGTTCAATGTGTGAAGGGTGAAGGATGTGTGTTTGTGTTTATTTTCATGGTCATAGTCATGATGTGCACTGAAGATGGTGTTTGATTTCGTTGTATGAGGTGCAATGACAATAAAGTAAACTAACTAACTAAAAAATATGTGATACAAGAAAACTGACTTTGGAAAATGTAATAGTTCTATATCTTTGTATTATTATATTTATTTATTTAGCATATGGCAAATACATGGACTTTTAGTGGTTCAAATGTTAATGTCCACTCCACCCAGCCATTCAAGGACACGGTGGTCTATGTTGAAAAAATCAGGCATTGGGCCGGTGTAAGCTCTTGATGGACATTCGGACACAATGTGATGGATATTTTGTCAAGGAGCACCACAGTCACAGTGAGGGATAGAGACAAGACCCCACTTAAACAGTGAGTTCTGGCAGACACCATGTTGGGTATGGATCCTATTCAGAATTGACCAATGCTGGCGAGGAAGGTCAAACCTGCCACCTTTTGTGTAGGGTCATCTATGTAATTGCCTGTATCTGGGCATTCAGCAGCCACATGCTTTATAATGAAGTAGCAATAGCACTTAGATTTATATACCACTTCATTTTGCTTTGCAGCCCTCTAAGCAGTTTACATTGTCAGAACATTGCCCCCAATAATCTTGGTCCTTATTTTACCAACCTCAGGAGGATGGAAGGCTGAATTCACTTTGAGCCAGACAAGATCAAACTCCTGGCTATGGGCAGAATTAGCCTGCAATATATACTCTATGTAAATGATCTTTGCGATTACCTTATAAACAACTGCATCCTCTTCGTGGATGATGTAAAACTATTCAACACCACCAACAATACTACTGTCCTTCAAAGTGACCTTGTTTATATGTCTGAATGGTCAAACAATTGGCAACTCCAAATCTTGACCAACAAATGCTCTGTCCTATACGTTGGTAAAAAAAAAAATATCAGTACACCAAATACAAACTAGGCAGATATGGCCTCGTTGACAATCCTCAGTCTGTCAAGGACCTTGGAGTACTCATATCAAATGACCTAAGCACCAGAGCTCACTGTAACAGCACTGCCAAAAAGGCATTAAGAGTTGTAAATCTAATCCTACAAAGCTTATCCTCTGGAAATATTGAACTGCTAACTAGAGAATACAAAACTTTTGCTAGACCAATACTTGAATACAGCTCTTCAGTCTGGAATCCGCACTGTATATCGGACATTAATACAACTGAGCAAGTCCAGAAATATTTCACAAGAAGAGTACTACACTCCTCTGCTTGCAACAGAATACCCTATATCACCAGGCTTGAGATTTTGGGCTTGGATAACCTTGAACTATGCCGCCTACAGTTAGACTTAAGCGTAGCACACAAAATTATCTGCTACAATGTCCTACCAGCCCATGATTACTTCAGCTTCAACCACAACAATACAAGAGCAGACAACAGATACAAACTCAATGTAAACTGCTCCAAACTTGATTGCAGAAAGTACGACTTCAGCAACAAAGTGGTCAATGCTTGGAATGCACTACCTGACTCTGTTGTTATATTCTCTAACCCTCACTCCTTTAACCTCAAACTATCCACTATTGACCTCCTCCCATTCCTAAGAGGTCTGTAAAGGGCATGCATAAGTGCACAATTGTGCCTACCATCCCTGTCCTATTATCCCCATTTATTTGTACCTATTTCTTGTATTCTTGCTCATGTTTATACTTATACCTATTATCTTGTAAGTGATTGACAAATCAAATAAATAAATAAATAAATAAAAATACTGCATTCTAAGCACTGCGCCACTATAGGAATCTGTTAGGAATCAATAAATTTAGCGACTTTTACATAAAATAGCATATAAAGCAGAGACGCCTGCTATCAGAAGCTAATAAAAGTCAATCTCTTTATGTGACACCTCCATAAATAGCATTATCTCAGTGGGCAATATTAATAGGAAACTAGCATTTTTGTCCAAAACCCATAAAAAGTAATGAAGTTCACATCATCTACTTATGTAAAAATAGAGAGGGAAAGAGAGGGACTTTTTAAAGGGAATTTCCAGCTTTGCTTGCAATATAAGAACATAAAGAGAGTTGGATGCATTTTTAAAATTTAAAAAAAAGAATGTTTCATTGAATGACAGCACATGGTTAGGGGGGTGTTTCTAGGAAGCATTCATCTCTGCTGTTTTAATTCTTAACTTGTGGTTTGAACAGGAAGAAGAATACCCAAAGTATTTGAAAATGGAAAATGCTCATTGTGCCAAAAGGAGATTATTTTTAGCAGAGCTAAGGTACTTGTGAGCATTAGTTTTTATAGTTGCTAAGGTCCCTAATAAATGAAGTTAGAAGATTCATGCAGATTCCATAGCAATGATAGTTTTTTTCAGTGCTGATTTTACTCCATTCCAGCATTTAAGATATCCTTTTAGAAGGAATCCTTTTCATGCTTCATGCTGACATTCCACCCATTTAGTAGTAGGGAGGAAATGGTAATTCCAAGGAGGTGTGTTTTCACTTCTGAATACTTTGGCTGTGTCAGGATTAAATATGATCCATGGAGCTGAAGGGAATTAGTTCATGGCTTCTTCATCTTCCTCTGCATGAATCTAAACAAATATAGGTAAAAGTAAAGGTTCCCCTCGCACATACATGCTACTCGTTTCCAGCTCTAGGGGGTGGTGCTCATCTCTGTTACAAAGTCAAAGAGCCAGCACTGTCCGAAGACATCTCTGTGGTCATGTGGCCAGCATGACTAAACACTGAAGGTGCATGGAACACTGTTCCCATCCCACCAAAGCGGCCCCTATTTTTCTACTTGCATTTTTACAAGCTTTCAAACTGCTAGGTTGGTAGAAGCTGGGGCAAGTAATGGGAGCTCATTCTATTACGCAGTGTTAGGGATTCAAATCGCCGAACTGCTGACCTTTCTGATTGACAAGCTCAGCATTTTATCCACTGAGCCACTGCATCCTTTTTAAACAAATATAGGTCCATGAATTGGTGCAAGGCACATTACTAGTGTATTTTAGTATTACTTTAAATTAAAGGAGTCGTCTTGCAATGGTATTAGGATGACTGTTGCTTCTGACTTTTTGTAGAGATGTCTTTCTCAAACATGAAAGAAACTGTGATTTGCAACTCTGAGAAGGAATCTCTGCTTCATAAGGCATCTTTTGAAGTATTGCTTTTGTATCTGCTTTTAGTAGTTTCAAACTTACGTTCTACCAACATCTGAACTTTAGCTTGAGATCATGCCCCAATCTAAAAAATTTCAGTTTGGGTATTACATGGAATTTTGGGTAGTTTAAAACAAAGTGGATGTTTTTTATTTCCTTTGCTATGCAAAGGAGTGTAAAGGTCTGAGAAATACTGATTCATTTACACAGATGGAAACTGAGCCTAGTGAATGAATATGGGATGATTGCCAGTTCTTCACAAATATTAAATTTATTTATTATAAATCTTATAACTGGCTGATGTTATGAATGCTGTTAATATCATCATATCATGTAAGTAACATCAGTGCAAAAACAAGTAATGTTCCATTAAATTGCTTTTCAAGAAGTGCATAAAACAAAATGAAAACTAAAGTTGCAGCCATTCAAACAACTAATATGAATGAAACGTACCTTTAGGTTTTTTCCAAAAGCAAAGTCTGAGGTTTCCAAAATTGTAGCTGAAACTAACTAATGAATGGATAGTACAAGAAACCAAGATTATACCCTCTGGAATTCTATTGCACAAGGTGATAAAACCATGTTGAACTCTATCACACAAGCATGATGGAGCCATTCAAAAGCCTTTTAGCATGAACCAAAAAAGGTCAATATTAGCAAGATGTACGATTAGAACTGTTGCTATGTGTGCAGATTATATTACAACCATTTGGAACTTCATATTTATTAATATACAAGTCATATGTGAGTTCGAGTCCTGCCTTAGCCATGAAAGCCAGCAGGGTGAACTTAGGCCAGTGATTCTTTCTTAGCCCACCATACCTCACAGGATTGTTGTTGCCGGGAAAATAAAAGGAGAAAGATGTATTGGGATATGTTCACTGCCTTAAATTATTTTTTACAAATAATAAAGGTGGGATACAAATAAAGAAATAAGTCATGCAAAAATGTCATCTTTTACCTCTTTTTAGACAGAGAATGTAATATCATTAATAAACTAAGACAGAGACAGTGCTTTATGGAACTAAACTGCACATGTTGGAATGTTTCGCAGCACAGATTAGTTCTGCATAGTTTTAAGTCTACCTTCTGGTATTCTTCAAACTGTTTTGAGGGTAATTCTTGAACTGAAGAAGAATGGTTAATGTTATAGAATATGACCCTGCCATGGACAGCTGTTTTATAAAATAAATCTGATCATACTTATTGTTTCAAGGCAACCGTGAGGTAAGGATAGATTGCCGGGCTGCAGCTATAATTTCATAGGGCTATCTATATGAAGACTATTAAATGTTCTATAATGGAAGTTACACCATTAATCAGCATATGAATCAACCCCTTGTTTGCATTCTTAACATATTTATCCTATAAGATGGCCTTAGTACAAAGGAAAACTCACATCCTTTCTGCTCAGGCAGAAAAATGAAATTAAGGTTGGCGTTGTGGTATTAATTGATGTTAATGCCAAAAGAAGCCTAAATTGTGATAGGACAATATAAGTTTCTGACAGAATGGCTCATTTTCCTTTGTGCCTTGTGGACAGTAAATCGGAATTATGATAATGATGACAATGGTGTGTGTACACTCAGTACCTATAATTGGATACAGCCCTGTATTTTTTTTGTTAATAAAAGATGGTTGTAGCTTGCTGTTTTAAAATCAAACTCTCTGCATTTTATTTGTTCTTTTGGTGCTTTATGGAGCACTGCAAACTTTCTTCCCCCAAATATAAATGGCCTTATTGAGACAATTAAGGGACACTATAGGGAATTCTGGGTAATTTACTTATCCTATCCAGAAGAAATGTCCTGACAGGGAACATGATTTTTATAGTTCTTTCTCCTGCCTGACTAGTCTTTGGATATGTTTTCTTCTGGGTTGCCCAGTTTTGTCCCACTATATATGTTATCCAGCTGTCCTCAGGTCAGGAACAGTATATTAATTTTCTTTCCTTTTTAGATGTATACATGTTCATTTTTACCTGTTTTATTTCTGATTGGCTGCCGGCCTTATGACCATACTGAAAAATTGATTGATGGAGTAAATGGGCATATTCCCTGAAAGTTCCATCTGAATTTGTGGCCATCTGCCAAATCTTTTCTCTAGGAAAACAGATTCCAAAGTGAAAAAAAGTTGCAGCTACTTTAAAGGTTGCATGTACTCCTTAAAAGCACCTGAAACTTTATTTTCAGGGCCACTGGAGGCTGGGAAACTGCCCAGGAAAGAAATTGATGAATGGCAAGGAAAAATTTTCCCCCCCAATCATGTTTAAAGTGCACACTGCTCACCAAAATAATTTAAGCTAATTATTGCACCAAGTTAATACAGATTTTCTGAAGATGAAAGCATAAAACATAAAAGCATTATTTAGGTATATATCATCATATGTTTCAGTCAGTTGGTATAATATTTGGAGGCACAAATTCTAATTTGTATTCTACTCTAAAGAAAACTTGGTCCCTTGGACCCATCAATATTATTATACTAGAGATTTTTTGGGATGGCCATAAGAACATCTATATACAAAACATCTATCCAAAATATATGATAGAAAAAAAGGAGCCAAAGAAACAAATGTCCACATTAAAAAGGACTCTAAAGGAAGACATTCTAAATGACTTGTTCCATGTGTAAAGCCTGTGAGGAGATACAATTATGCTTGTATTGACTCAATACTGTTCCAGTAGCTTCTTTTATTTAGAAGTCCAATCATGCAGAGAACTTCAGATGAACAAAATCTGTTCTAGTCTACCCAGCATATTTCAACAAAGTTATTTTACACGTTGCTCTTGCTAATTATAGGATTGCTACTGAGTTTTTCCCTTTGTATGTAAATCTTGGAAGTTCTTTTATCTTTTAAGAAACTCGAGGATATGGAATGTTAGATAAGAAATTGGTGAAGTGTGAAGAATAGGAAGAAAGAAGGAAGGAAGGAAGGAAGGAAGGAAGGAAGGAAGGAAGGAAGGAAGGAAGGAAGGAAGGAAGGAATCCATTAAGGATTCCCTTATTCCCTACCTCCCTATTCCCTTGTTTCTCTGGAGCACTTGTGGGCAATCTCCCATTCTTTTTTTGTCCAGAGGTTCAAAGAACCAGTCTACTCATTAGCTCTTTGTTCTTTGCCATGGTTGTTGGCTCTGTTTTTCACAGAATCATCTTCAGTCCGTCATTTCTTTCTCCAGAAATCCCTTAGTTTGAACATTTTTGAAGACAATATATTCTCATTCACTTTGAATGCTGGCCAGGCAAAATTTCACAAGAGGCATTTTGTGAGGAGATTTGATATTAGTTCAAATATTTTTTTGTGAGATGAGCTCTGCCACCTGCATGTTTCATCTCTGTGAGTTTCAGATGGTTATAAATGATTCCTTAAAGGAGAAAGAGATGTCATCTGCTTTAAAAGAGGAAATGATGTATCCATCCCTTCAGAAGCTGTCCCTCAACTAAGAGATTAGGGGTAGCTTGCCACTTGAAGTGAGGATGATTCCTTCCATTTTGTCTTTTTGAAATTCAGTCAAGGTCAATGTTCTTTCAATGAGTCTTTGGGGCAGAGGTTGCAATTTAGATGAACAGCTAAGTTATGGAGGAAGTTTTTGAAGAGTTGAGTGCATAGGTTTTTACATTTATTTTATAGCTTTGATTGGCTGTCATGCTGTTCTGTTGCATTGTGATGGTTTTGGTGCAACTTAACAATGAGTCCCTTAGTGTCTTATGAGAAAACAGAATATAAATTAACATAATAAATAAGTAACTCTTGAGGTAGGACAGCCGGTGGGCTTTTCCCACAGAGTATCTGCAGAGGCTTCACCAAATGTCCTCCCTCAATGGAACTTCAAAAAAATTCTGACCATTGCTCCTTTTTTCATTTTCCCAGTTTTGCACCAGCCTTTGCACTATTATTCCTGATATATATTCAGTTTCAGTCAAAAAATGAGTGGTGTAAACATAAATGTCTTTATACCAGATCGAGTGGTATATATGAAAGTGAGCGAGCATAGTCATGTACATAGTTACATTTGCTTCTAGACAGCCATTCTAGATACCAATTCCACAATATTTTTTCTTATTGAAACATTTTGAAGTCTCCAGAAATGAATTTCACTCAGGAGAACATAGAAATGAACCATGTTACTTCATATTAACATTACAGTTCAGTCGAATTTTAATCTATTCCAATTTTATGAGACACATGGACAGAACAGTTCTCCAGCAGTAAACTTATACTTCTTTGTTTTTATGGACAAAGGTAGGACAGGGGATTTTTTTAGATGATTTGAAGACCTCTTTGGAAGAGATTGTCTTCTCATAAGACACTAATGTGATTTTAAATGCATGGGTGAAGTTTATGCTCTAGTGAACTGTAAAGATTCTTTCTCTTTCCAGTGTTCCAATGAACGAGCTTGTTAGAATCTAGTCCATTCTGTGCATAACAAATGACACAAGTTTGCAAGTCTGTGGAATACTATTACTGTAATCCCTCAGGTCTGTTCATGGCTAATGATGAAATAGGAAAAGCTCTGGTCTGAAGCCTTCTTTCCATAAAGAGATCAAGGAGTATTCCAAATGAATTTCATAGCTGTCAAAAGTTCAAGTTCTTACGAGCTCTCAAGACCTTTTGAAGATGGGAGGAAGACAGAATTACCAGCCAAAATTAATTCTTCTCTCTGTTTGAGCTGTGGGGAAAAAGGTGGGGGTGCAAAAGGGAGTGGATAAAATCGTATGTGACTAATGGTGTAAGACGTGTTCCAAGCATTGTTACTAAGTCCTTTTGGACATGAATAGAAATCATATGGAGATACCCAGGACTCTTTTGAGCGTTCAGCATTTCTAAATTTGTGCCAGGTGGCTGTAGTTTATTGAACATAGGTTTTTGTGCAATCATAGTCCTGTCAGGAAGAAGATTGGCGTAAGAGAAATGGAGACGGCTAAATCTCTGGGGGTCTTTTTTGGCAAAAATCCTGTACTGCGTCCTCCTGCGACTTGTGCTCATAACTGCTGAAGAAAACAGGGCCTGCCATCTGCAAACTGTGATTCATAAACACACTGTCAATCTGCCACGTTACCCTGACATCACAAAATAACAAGAAGCAGTATTATAATAAAGAGCGGAGGCTTGCAATCAACCAATTAAGTGCATCTAATTTATTTCTGTTACAGCTGAGGCTTTATTTATTAGTAAACAGCTGCATTTATTATAGGGATTTAGAAAAGAAAATCTAGGAGAGTGCCAAATGGCATTTCTGATAATCTATTAATCCTAAATAATCCCCTGGGTGTTTCATGAATTTTAGGAAAAATAAAAATAATCTCTGATTATACAGCAGCACAGTAAATCAACCTGGTGTATTTGTAGAATGGTTTATTCCTGGATTTATTCCTTGATACTCAAATGAAAACTGATTTAGGAGTCAGCTAGTATGTATATACAGTACTGCAACTCTGGACTTCTTACAATGGGGCTGCTGAATTGTGGCATCACAGTGGAGAGTAGTAGCTTGTGTAAAAACTGTGGTTTGGCCAGATAATTTGGGGAGGATAGACTGCAGGGAGTTGAGGCTGCTGAGCTGGGTCATCTGCTGATCTATGGCATCCCACTGGAGAGTAGCTTGTGTGAAAGCTGTGTTTTGGTGAGATAACTTGGAGACAATAGACTAGTGGTGGGAATATGGATTTTATTTTATGTATTATTTATTTGTCAATCACTTACAAGATAATAGGTATAAGTACTGTATATTCATGAATAAGAATACAGGAAATAGATACGAATAAATGGGGACAATAGGACAGGGATGGTAGGCACAATTGTGCACTTATGCATGCTCCTTACAGACCTCTTAGGAATGGGGTGAGGTCAATAGTGAATACTTTGAGGTTAAAGGAGTGGGGGTTGGAGGATGTAATAACAGAGTCAGGTAGTGCATTCCAGGCATTGACCATCTGTTGCTGAAGTTGTACTTTCTGCAATCAAGTTTGGAGCGGTTAACATTGAGTTTGTATCTATTGTGTGCTCTTGTATTGTTGCAGTTGAAGCTGAAGTAGTCATTGACTGGTAGGACATTGTAGCAGATAATTTTGTGTGCTATGCTTAAGTCTAACTGTAAGCGGCATAGTTCAAGGTTATCCAAGCCCAAAATCTCAAGCCTGGTGATATAGGGTATTCTGTTGCAAGCAGAGGAGTGTAGTACTCTTCTTGTGAAATACTTCTGGACTCGTTCAATTGCATTAATGTCCAATATACAGTGCAGATTCCAGACTGAAGAGCTGTATTCGAGTATTGGTCTAGCAAAAGTTTTGTATACTCTAGTTAGCAATTCAATATTTCCGGAGGAGAAGCTTTGTAGGATTAGATTTACAACTCTTAATGCCTTTTTGGCAGTGCTGTTACAGTGATCTCTGGCATTGAGCTCATTTGATATGAGAACTCCAAGGTCTTTGACAGAGTGAGGATTGTCAATGAGGTCATATCCACCTAGTTTGTATTTGGTGTACTGATTTTTTTTTACCAATGTGTAGGACAGAGCATTTGTTGGTCGAGATTTGGAGTTGCCAATTATTTGACCATTCAGACACATAATTAAGGTCACTTTGAAGGACAGTAGTATTGTTGGTGGTATTGAATAGTTTTACGTCATCTGCAAAGAGGATGCAGTTGCTTATAAGGTGATCACAAAGGTCATTTATATAGAGTATAAAGAGTGTGGGTTCTAGAACGCTTCCTTGGGGGATACCGCAGTTAACTGGAGCAGAGTTTGATATAGCGCTCCCTATTTTTACTATTTGTTGCCTGTTTGACAGGAATGCAGTAATCCACTTATGAAGGGACCTGGAAATGCCATAAGAGTTTAGTTTTAACAGTAGTTTGTCATGTACCACTGAATCAAAGGCTTTGCAGAAGTCTATGTAAATTGCGTCTGTAGCTTTATCCTGGTCAAGTAGAGAAATCCATATGTTTTTACTGTGTAGGAGTTGAAGATTGCAGGACAATTTTTTCATGAAACCAAATTGTTTTTTGGAGAGTAGTTTGTTTGACTCTTTCATTATCATTATTTGCCGTTTATAACTGGAAGATGCCTTCGAACAGAGGATAATCCTAATGCATCCCAGCACTGCTTTATTTCTTAAGTTTTCAAAGTGTATTTCAGAGACAGTAAAATGGAGAGGAAGTATTTCTGCAGGTGTAAGAAAATTTCTGAAAGTAAGAAACTAGCTTGGCAAAAGAAAAGAAAGAAAAAAGGAGATGAAAAAAGAAAAAAATAGTTATATGGAAAAATTTCTGTGATTAGGGAGAATTTCTGTGATAAAGATGAATATTCTGCCTGGTATGATGTTCTTATTTGTCTTACTTGATGCCTTATTTCAGACAATAACTGTATTGACAACTGATATATCATTTAAACAATGCCAAAAAGATATATCTAAATTTGTATGTCAAGGGGGAAAAGGCCTAAATTAATATAAGATAGGTATTATAAAACGCAAAGGAAAAAGGATTATTGGATTTAACTGTTATGAATTTGTGTTTTGCAGCTTGTTTAATTGGGATGAAGAATGAGTGTTGCTGAGAAAAAACACTTAACAAGAAAGGTTATTTTATCATGCTTGGTGGATATGTAAAAAAACAACCTAGAAAATTTTGGATTCTGATATATACAGTGATTCAGAGGATTTTAAATATTAACATTTAATTGAAACCAGAACTTTTCCTCCTGGGACTGATGGATAAAGAAAAAAGAGCCATGGAACAGAGTTTTTATATATTGCAACTGCAGCAAGACTGCGCAAAAATGAAAAGATATTGCAATTTCTACAAGAAAGAAATACTTGCTAAAGATAACCAAACCTGCTGAAATTGTTAAAATAACTTGATTAGAGAAAAATCAGTATTGTATTAACATACATTGGTGACTGGGAACCCCTTATAGACACTTTGCATCAAAAAGGGGGGGAAATAATTTATGATAAAGGTGCCCAAGCTTGGCAACTTTAATATCTGTGGACTTCAACGCCCAGAATTCCTTAGCTAGCCATGCTGATTGGGAAATTCTGGGAGCTGAAGTCCACAAGCCTTAAAATTGCTAGTGTAGGACATCCTTGATTTATGGTTTTCATGATTAGACAGGATAGATTATAAAACAAAGAGAGTCATGATGTAACTTTAGAGAGAGAGATATTAAAATGTAATTGTACATATAATTATAGTGAAGAAGATTGGAAACCACTTATTTATTAAATTTATAAAAATCAAACAATCCAATCCAATTCCTGGTCAGTAAGAGTTCTGCTACCTGAAGCTTTCTGAGCTTGTTGGTGACAAAGGCAACATGTAAAAAAGTAATTTGCAATTTCCAGGAGTCTATCATCCACAACTCCTGTAAAAATATTAATATGTATATATGTCTCAGCCCATGCTGAGTTAAGTGATGCCGTGTCCTCTTTCTCTCAGTGCATGGAGGCTGTTAGGGGTTGGATGGGGAGCAAAGGGTTGAAACCAAATTCTTGTAAGACCAAGTGGCTCTGAATTTGGGGTTTGTTGGCTCAGAGAATTGCCACCTTTGATCTTGGATGGGGTGGCACTTCCCCAAACAGATGTTGTGCGTAATCTGGGGGTTCTCCTGCATGAAGAGCAGGTGGTGGTCATGGCCAGGAGGGCCTTTGCACAACTGCAGGTTGTGTACCAGTTACGTCCTTTCTGGATGAACAATCCCTACTCATAGTCACTCATGCCCTAGTCACTCCCCGTCTTGACTATTGCAATGAGCTCTACATGGGGCTGCCTTTGAAGAGCATCGAGAAGCACCAGTTGGTGCAAAATGCAGCAGCCACATGGTCTTGTGTGGACCCTGGTGTGCACATGTACCACATCTCCTGCTGGAGCTGCATTGGCTGCCAATTTGCTTCCGGGTGCAATTCAAGGTGCTGGTTGTCTCTTTTAAAGCCCTTCATGCCTTGGTACCAGGTTATCTGAGAGACTGTCTCTTGCCTATAACTTCTACCTGACCCATCAGAGTGGCGAGGCAGGGAATGTCGTGGGTCCCATCCCCAAGGAAAATACACCTGGTGGGACCCAGAAAAAGGGCCTTTTCCATGGTGGCTCCCTCTCTCTGGAACATCATTTCCCCAGAGTTTAGAACAGCCCCCACTCTAATACTCTTCCGGAAAGCATTGAAGACATTTTTCTGCCAGTGAGCCTGGGGAACCCAGAGCAGGATGGAGCCCATTAAATGGCTTGTGTGATCAGCTGTCGCTGGGGCAGGTGGTGGGAGGTGGGGGTGATTTTGTTATATTGTACTATATTAATTTATTTGATTTTTTGGTTAGTTTTATTGTTTTAAATGTGGCTTTATATTCTGTAAGCCGCCTTGAGTCACCATGGGCGAATAGCTGGCAATATAAATTATAATAATAATAAAAAGATAATAATAATCATAGTAAAAATCATAACCATAATCATCATAACCATAATAATAACCATAACCATAATCATAATAATACAATTAATTGATATAATTGTACCAGGAGACGTTAGAGTCAAAGAAAAAGAACTTGAAAAAAATCACAAAATATCGCAATCTGGCCATTGAAACTACATGGTTATGGATACCCATTGTCATTGGAGTATTTGGTACCATGTTCAAGAATTTTACAAAACACATCAAGAAATTGCAGATTCCTGCAATAACACTAGCGGAACTGTAAAAAACTGCACTACTCAGAACATCATATCTTTTAAGAAGATACTTGGCTGATACCTAGGACCCTGGCAGCTACCCATATCAACCATTAGCACCAGTCACTGGTATTTGGGATACATTTTAAAATGTTCAGTTGAGTGAGATAATAATAATAATAATAATAATAATAATAATAATAATAATAATAATAATAATAATAATAATAATAATAATAATAATAATAATAATAATAATAATAATAATAAAGAAGAACTGGGTGAAATTGAAATTAAACGAGGCAACTTCCAGGGTGACTCCCTTTCACCCCTACAATTTATTCTGTCAATGCTACCACTGACAACCATTTTAAAGAAGGTGAACTGTGGATACGAACTTGCAAAGAAAGGATTGAAAATTTTGCATTTGTTGTACATGGATGATTTGAAGCTGTTTGGTAAAACAAAAAGTGAACTGAATTCACTAATTGAAAGCATGAAAGAATTTAGCCAGGACATCGGCATGTACTTTGGAATTAACAAATGTGCAACAATGACAATCAAAGCAGGCAAGGTCATAGAAAATGATGGAATAGAACTTAACAATGAAGAAATAATAAAGGCAATGAAACCAGAAGCAGGCTACAAGTACTTAGGGATTTTAGAAGCCTCTGATTTAATGCATAATAAAGTCAAGGAATCAACTTCAGTGAAGTACATTTGAAGAATTCATAAGATTTTAAACTCCAAATTGAGTAATGGAAACGTCATAAAAGCAATAAATACCTGGGCTATACCTGTGATTCGATACTCTGCAGGAATAATTGACTGGACCCACATGGAGCTGGACAATTTGAGCTGGACAATTTCCAGAAGAACAAGGAAGTTTATGACTATGAATCATGCCTTGCATCCTAAAAGTGATGTTGATCGATTATATCTACCGAGAGCAGAGGGTGGTTGAAGTCTCCTACAAGTAAAGCAGACTGTACAAGAAGAAAGACATTGCTTGAATGACTACATCCAGAAAAGTGAAGAGCCAATGATTAAGTAAGTACATAAAGGAGACCTTTTAAAGACAACGAAGTCAAAAGCTAAATACAAAAAAGAAGTAACTGAGAAGCGAATTGAAAATTGGAAAAGCAAAGCTATACATAGCCAATACCTGAAAAGTATTGAAGGCAAAGCTGACCAAAAGCTTACTTGGAATTGACTAAAATCAGGAATACTGAAAAAAGAAACTGTAGGCTTTATTTTGGCTGCTCAAGAACAAGCCTTAGCCACAAATTGCACGAAGGCAAAGATTCAGCATGTCACCACCAACAGCAAATGCCACTTCTGTAATGAGAAATATGAAAGAGTTGACCATTTAATCAGTGGATGCAGCAAAATTTCACAAACTGACTACTTAAAATGACATAACTGAGTTGCTAAAATCATTCACTGGAAACTATGCCAAAAGTTTGGATTAGAGTATAGTAACAACTACTGGGAACATCAGGTTGAGAAGGTTTTGGAGAATGAAAAAGTCAAGATCTTGTGGGACTTCAAAATTCAGACAGACAGGCACTTGGCCCACAACACACCTGACATAACAATAGTTGAAAAGAAAAAGGGTTTGTTCATTGACATTGCAATACCTGGTGATGTATAATTTGTAGACACACAGCAAGAAAAAATCACAAAGTATCGGGACTTACAAATTGAAGTTGAGCGACTTTGGAAAAATAAATCGTATGTTATCCCAATTGTAATTGGAGTCCTTGGAACAACACCTGAAGGGCTACTTTGCTATTTTGGAAATTCTGAATTTATCAGACTTGAATACCATGATTCTACAAAAAAACCACCCAAAGGCTGTGAATCTCATTAAAGATTTAATAATAACGATAATGATAACAGCAACAGCAACAACAACAACAACAATAATAATAATAGAATTTAGCAAGAAAAATTGAAAGGATGTCCATTTGTGAAGAAATGGACAGATCTTTGAATCTAAGTGGAAACTCATCCAATGAAGCATCTAAGCCAAGTGAGATGACAAAGATATAATTTAGTAAGCAAGCAAGCAAGCAAGTCTACCAATAATCATCCCTTGCTATTGGTTAGTAAATAACATAATGTAAAGAAATATCAAAAAGAAAATAACTTGAATACAGAAAAGCAGTAAGATATGAGAATTAGCTGCCTATTACTGAATTTGTGGGTTGTCATGAAAGGCTTATAAAACCAGACTTTCTTTTATCTGATGGACAGTTAGTCTTTTGGGAAAAGCTCCTGTTTCTGGTTGGATTTGTACTCTTATTTCTTACGTCTGAAGGGACTTGTTAAATTAAACGCAGATTCCACCTTTGGGCCTAAGCTTCTAATGCTTTGCATTCTCTTTGGCTTGACTCAAACAACCGTTCAAAGCTCAGGCTGGCTCTGCTCTAACTTCCTGAGGTACAAAAAAGGAGCAAAGAAAAATGCCATCCATTTTCAGAATTTGTTATTATTATCAGTAAATACAGTTTCAGTCAAACTGGTAGAGTCAGTTTCTTAATCAATCAAACGTCAAAAGACTGACAGCTGCAGATCCTGATGGGAGTAAATGTTAGTGTTTGACTCCAAGAAAATTCTTGGAAAAATACATGTTAAAAGGAGAAAAAAAATCTAAGTAGTTTTCTTCCAAAGGTGCTTTTCCAGAAGGCAAATGGACTGTCTCAGATTTTTTTTTCCTTGAAATGTTTCACTTCTCATCCAAGAAGCTTCCTGGATGAGAAATGAAACATTTTCAAGCTAAAAAACCAAGGAAGTCCAGTTGCCTTTTATAAAAGCATCTTTGGGACAACCGTGATTTGGATGACTGAGAATCTCCATAGACATCTATGTGATCTTCATCTTCCCAGAAACAAAAAAATCTGACATATTTTTAAGAAATTGTGAGTTTTCTGATCATTTTTGTTTCCACCTTGCTTCTATTTTGGCTCTTAATAGAACAGTATGGGACTCTCACCAAATAGGCAACTATTTTTTTCCCCACTGCTTTCTGAGCTGACGAAACCAAAAATGCATAACTACATAGAAAGACTAAAAATGCTGCAAAGAATTTGTGGACAGGAACATGTTGAAGACTCTATGGATAGTCGTCTCCCCCCGCCCCCCCCCAAAAAAAAAAATAGAGAGCATTCAGTTAAAGAGAGGAAAAAGTGAGTCTTGCCATCCCATATTTTTAAAAAGGACATCCATCCCTTTATGATTTTAAATGCTCCAGTGAGTTTTTATCCAGAGCTTTAAATTAAAAATCTGGAGGAAAAACTGCTGGCTGGCTCGTAAATCTGCCGTACAAAGCAGATAATAAAACATCAACATTTTACCAACTATCTTTCTGTAATCAAATACTGTCTAGGTATCTTGGCAAGGACTGCTGGACCAAAGTCAGCAATCATGGTGCTTGTTGTCACCAATAAACATGGGCAAGTATTATAAATATATGTCTTCTAGAGGTGATGTGTAAATTGTTAAATAGGATGGGGAGAGCCACAAATTTCAGGACAGCTTTTGCTGAAGTGCTGCCTATTTCACATGCAATCAGCTAGACTGGTAAATGGAGTCATCTCTTCTGCACTGACAGTAAAAATTGATACATCTGAGGTGCATCTGTGTACGAAGGAAAAGAGATTTGTTTGTGAAAATGGAGGAAGGAGTGTAGATATACCTGCAGGTTTTTACCTTCTTGATTGCAAATCCAGGAGCCTGAACTTTTTACTAATAATCAAGGAAGTTTTCATTGGTTCAAAGGAATGATGAAAAATAAAAAATGGTTACAAGAAAATCATTTAGGAGTCCTAGTGACACAATGGTTGAAGTGCAATATTGCAGGCAAACTCTGCACACAGCCTGGAGTTCAATTCCAACAGAGCTCAAGTTTGACTTAGACTTCTACCCTTCTGTAGTCGGTAAAATTAGGACCCAGATAGTTGGGGACAATATGAAAATAATGCTCTGCATTGTAAACCATCCAGAAAGTGGTTAAAGCCACTTTTTGGTATATAAGCCTAAAATGCTATTGTTATTTAAGAATTCTTCACCTATTCACCTACTCCAGTATCCCATTTCCAGTTCTGAGCTTGCTTTGTAACTTGCATTTAGACTTTTGAAAAAAAAACATTCTTTAGACTGCTCTATATGTAGATTTTCAACTAGTTTTAGCACTGTAGGTAAACCTGCCACAAAGCTATCTTAAAATCCCAAGTGGAGTTGCTTTTGTTGAACAGAAAAGATGCCACTCTAATCTTTTTACTTAATTTAATTACTTGAATGGAGAAGGTGGCTGGGGTAATGGAAAAATAGACAGAACAAGAGGAGAAGCCTCAATACTATTCTACAAATATTCCTTTGACTGTTAAACAAAGACATATCCTATCTTGGCATATGATACCAGCTAGTACAATAGGGTTTGCTCTGACAATTGTCCTGTTTCTTTTGGGCTGTATACTTTTATTGAAACTAAAGCCCTTATTAGGTTTCACTGCCTTCCATTAAAAAGTAAGGAATCTTTTGAGCTGAGCTTGCTTTGCAATGGCAGACTGTAATCCTCCTGTTTGCCATCTTCCAGTCTGTTTTTGACATCCAATATGAGCCAGCAGTATGCCACAGCTGCCAAAAAAGTTAACACAATCCTAGGTTACATTAACAGAGAGATAGAATCAAGATCATGTGAAGCATTATTACCAAGTGTGGGATTCTACCAGTTTGCACCTATTCGCTTGACCGATTGTTAACATTCTGAGCAGTTCAGAGAACTGGTTGTTAGAAGAAATTACTGGCCTAATCTTGTAAGGAAGGCAGGAAGGAAACATTCTGGTGTTGCTTACAGAAACTGCCTCTCCATTAACCCTTATTATATTCTTGGCAGGACTAGATTTCCTGTCTCAGGAACATCTCTGGAGTTTTTTTTTCCTCCTTTGCTGGTACTTTGCTTATGTAGAGTGACCATTCAAAGTTACAATGGCACTGAAAAAAGTTACTTATGACCATTTTTCACACTTACAACTGTTACAGCATCCCGACAGTCATGAGAGGCCAGGCGAGGAGATGCGTGCCTCGATGTGAGCGATATTGAGTTGGCCACACCCAGTCAATAACATGACCACCAAGCCATATCCACCCAGTCATATGACCACCAAGCCACGCCCACCACCTAAGCCATGCCCATGGAACTGGTTGTTAAAAAATTTGAACCCCACCCCTGATTATTACCACATAATAATGCCTTGGTAAGACCACACTGGGATCATTGCACCCAGTTTTGGTCACTACGATATAAAAAAGATGTTGAGACTCTAGAAAGAGTGCAAAGGAGAGCAACATTTTTAGGGGACTGGAAGCTAAAACATACAAAGAATGGTTGCAGGAGTTTAATTTAATAGTATTTAAAGTGCTCCATGGCTCGGGACCTGGCTACTTACGGGACCGCCTTCTGCCACCAACAACCTCCCACCGCCCAGTACGCTCCCACAGGGTCACCCTGCTTGGGGTACCGCCACCTGATCGTTGTTGGCTGGCGACCCCGAGATTACATGCTTTCTCTGTGGGAGCCCCCTCCCTTTGGAATTATCTCCCCCGGAGATACGAGACACATCGGACATCCTAACCTTCCGGCGTGCAGTCAAGACCTTACTTTTTAAGCAGGCTGGCCTAGCCAATTAAGGGTTTTCTGAGATTTTAAAATTTTAAAATTCTAATTAGACCTTTAATTCTATTTGACGGGACTCAGTCATTTACTTACTTACTTATTTTACTCATTTATTCTATTTGTATCTACTTATTTTAATTCTGATTCTAATTGCTGTTTGACTGTATCTTTTATATGTTTAGTCTGTACACCGCCCCGAGTCCCTTTTTGGGAGAGGGAGCGGTATAAAAATACGATAAATAAATAAATAATGAAGGACTAGAGGTGATATGATAGCAGCATTCCAATATCTAAAGGTCTGCCACAAAGAAGAGAGGGTCAACTTATTCTCCAAAGCACTTGGAGGCAGGACAAGAACCAATGGATGGAAACTAACTAAGGAGAGGATCAACCTAGAAATAATTAGAGATTTCCTGACAGTTAGAACAATTAACCAATACAATGGCTTGCCTTTAGAAGTTGTGGGTGCTTCAACCCTGGAGGTTTTAAAAATGAGATTGGCAACCACTTGTCTGCAATGGTGTAGGGCCTTCTGCTTGAGGACAGGTTGGTCTAGAAGACCTCTGAGGTTCCTTCCAGTTCAGTTATTCTGTTATTTGGCTCAGGTTTTTTTCAAGATCAAAATTGGCTAGAAGGCCTCGCTTATTAGTTAATTATGTTAAAGCATGGTTAAATGAAGCAAAGGGAATCATAGGCAAAAAAAAGTCAGGAGCAGTGGTGCTATTTAGCTGGTTCGCACCAGATCGGGTGAACCGGTAACAAAGATTTGGCATGGGTCGCCGAACCAATAGTAAATTCTGGCTGGCCATGCCCCCGACCCGGTTTGCCCGGTCACTGCTGGCTTGCTTGTCCCGCCCATCCGATGCTCTCTCACCCCGCCCATCTGATGCTCACCCCTTAAGGTATTTCTTTCCCTTTTTTCTCTCCCAACAATCAGCTGTACATACGATCAGCTGTGCTGGGATTCCCCTTCCTGAGCCCCAGAAGAGCCTTCTGGGAGCAAAAACGCCCCCCTAGAGGCTCTTCTAAGGCCAGGAAGGTCCCAAAATGGAATGTGGAGAGGTGCTGAGAGCCCCTCCCATGCTCTGTTTTTTTTCCTCCTGAGCTCCTTCTGGGAGCAAAAACACCTCCTCACCCAGAGGGTCCTCTGAGGTCCAGAAGGCCTCAAAAATGAGGTGGCTGCAAATAAAGTGGCTGCAAATAAAGCCACGCCCACCCAGTCACGTGGCCATGCCCACCAAGCCACACCCACAGAACTGGTAGTAAAAAAAATTGAATCCCACCACTGGTCAGGAGGATAAGAGGACCTGATTATGGCCCATCCTTCCCATCACTACTGTGGTTTAGTGATATTAATGGTTTGATGTGGGCCACAGCAGATCCAAGAGAATCACTTTTGGTAAAAGTATAGCAATGCATAACCTTAGTAGTTTAAAGTGCTTTGCTGGGCTTACTTTTGTCCATAGCATACGTGGTCTTCTTAATGCAATTTTTCTTTGTGTGTGTGTGTGTGTGTCACATACACACACACAATTCATCATGCAAACAAGACTTGGGTGGTCTCATCTCTATGCACATCTTTAGCAATCCATCCAAACATGCTTGCTATGACCCTGATTTCCCACTGAAAAGAGTTGGCTCAAAGATGCCTCTTTCATGTTAACCAGCCTGTTCTGAATAAAATAGCTTGTGCAGCAAGGAAGGAACCTGGTTCAATGCATTCTATTTGCTGCAATACGCAGCTGGTGCCAAAGTAATCCACTGCCCAGGTTGAATTTGCAAGCCTCTTGCTTTCAATGAAATGAACTGCTTGACCTTTGCAAGCCCAGATTCCTCATTCCCAACAAAGATTACTGGTATTTTTGTTGAGATGCTCCAAGCTGCTTTTCTTGCTTGCATTGCCTGGCTGTCCCCAGTCGAACTCCCTCCTGGTACAAAAATAAGCCTCCCTACCCATCAATTCCCTTTTTTCCTGGCCTGCCATGTATCTGGTTATTGTTGTTTTTTTTTTACCCCTCCACCCCCTTCCTTTTTCTGGGGACATTGTTCTGTTCACCAAACCTGTAACTTTAACAGAGGGTGACAGGGTGACCTTGACGACAGATGTTCTTATGGCAACAGATGGCAGTGGTAAACCCGAGAAGCTGCTGTATGCCATTTTGTGCCACCTGTGCATGGTCAGATTGAGTACATCAATTATCCCAGCGTGCCCTTTCTCTGCTCCAGGCACTTGGATGTTGTGGCCCAGAAGGTTTGCTATGTTCGTGACAATAGCCACAAGGCAAGGCAAGATGCATTCAGGTGAGAATTCCACCCACCTACCCCACTTTTTAGCTTCTCCTTTCTCCATCCCACTTGCTTTTTCAATGTATCCTTTGGAAAAAATGAAATGTTAACATGACTTCTTCACAGTGCTCAGAGAACATGGAAGGTATTACAATAATGAAATGGTGGCAGAAGTCAGAGAGGGGAATCAATAACATGCCATATCAGGGCTGCAAGAGCTATGCTTTGAGGAACTTCAGTCAAAGGCAGTGGGCCCTGCAGGATATTTGCACTGGCTTCTAAATTAATTAACATCTGATATCGGATCAATGCAGTCCAGTAGAAATCTGGCTTCTTTACTTTCCTCTTATAGACTACAAATCTCAGTTGGCAGTGAGAGACTAGCCTTAATGTTGTTACTGCTATCCTGCTTTTGAAATTGCACTTAATGTCTCTGGGGTAGTTTTCTCCAGTCGCCGGGAGGGAGTTGGGAGTACAATATTGTCTGAAATCATTGGTAGAAGTTAATCCAGATGGTAGCGTCATTTCTAAAGAAAAGCATATGTTGGCTATTATAGTACTTAAATGTAATGGTTTTTATATACCTCAAGTGGGTAGAATAGGAAAAAAAGATTCAACAAATTTTTCCTCTGTCTCCATTTTTTATATAATAACTATAGCAGAAAATAGATTTCATCCTCCCTTCCTACTGAATTTCCTAACAGATGTAGCAAGTTTAATGAATTAGAAGCTCATTAATATTATTGTCCTTCAGGAAAGAAGCACCTTTATTGCTTAAATCAATAACAGGATAAAAATCTTAATTTATAGCTCACTTAGGTGCAGTTCCTTTTTACTTTTTTCATGAATGCATAATAATAGTAAAGAAGATTTCACAGACTGATTCTAAACAATGATATAACACAATAATTCACTGTCTGGAACAGCTCTAAAAATTATCACGTTGGCTGTAATGAAAAATTGTTGGGGACTAGAGTTGAAATAATAGTTGAAAATGAGCAGGTTAAAAATATTATGGGATTTCCAAACACAAGACTTGGCTCATAACATTCCAGATTTAGCCCTGGTTGAAAAGAGGAAAGTGTGGATAGTTAATGTGGCAATAACAGGAGATAATAGAACTGAAGATAAAGAATTGGAGAAGATCTCAAAGTATCAAGCTTTGAAGACTGAAATTGAAAGTTTATCACATCAACTGCCCCTAATGATCTTGTTGGTTATTGGCACAGTGAGTGCCATATCAAAAACCCTTGAATGGCATTTAGAAAATCTGTATATTGACAAACTCTCCATACATCATTTGCAAAAGGCCACATTACTTGGATCCGCAAATCTACTTGAGAAGAATTTGATATGCATGAAGGTAAAACACCAAGTAAAGTACTGGCAGCTGTGATTTCACATTTTTGTGTCTGAAATGTCCTGTGATGATAACTTGAACATCATCAAGCAATAACATCTGCCTATCCCAGGTTCTCTGGAAGGACTTGATAAGTGGATAAAAATACCAAATCCTGTTTAACCATTTGGCTGATTGTGCAACCAACCATGACAATAGAAGGGATAACTATATCTTGCCATGCCAATCACATGATTCAGAGTGGCATTCAGCAGGTTCTGACCAGTTCTGGAGAACCAGTAGTTCAGTAGTTCAGAGAAACGGCAAATACCACCACTGACTGGCCCGGCTCCCATCTATTCTCTGCCTCCCAAGCCCCAGCTGATTGGCTGGATCTTCTTTTGTTGTCCTGCACAGGAGAACGGAGCTGGAAAGCAGGTTAGTGGGGTGGGAAGCAAATGGGATTTTGCAGTATTCTTCCCCTGCAACACCTACCAAGCTATGCCACGCCCACCAAGCCATGCCACAGAACCGGTAGTAAACAATTTTGAATCCCACCACTGACGTGATTGTAACTATTGACAGGACAACTGCCTTAGAAGATACAGGCAAGGAACAGTTCTGCCCCTTCTCCAGTTGTTCTTTTCAAAAACGTCCTCCTGTACTTGCTTTTCTAAAAATAAAAATAGTCTGGACACTGTACCTTTTTTCCCTTCTGTCCCAGTTTCAGTTTGAAATTTATTTACTCTCTCATTGCTACCAAATAAGCACTCTAATTAATTTTATTCTTGCGATGATTAACTGCATATAACTTCCTAAGAAATTAGCAAGGGGAAGAAGAATTCAGTAAATCATATAAATGGCCTCTAAGTGAGGTTAAGACCGTTATTAAATAAATCACAGACCCTAAAGCCTGGCTTCCTTCTTTTGTATGCATAAAATATATCTTCCTTTGTGCTGGCTTGTCTTTCTTCCTTAAACATTTATGGAGAGAGGGGCTGTTTACTTTCAATAGCCATTGGCAAAACCCAAAATTATCTTGGTTCCAGCAAGCATTCTTCTCTTATCCCGTATTTTATTATTTGTTTCTTTCCATTCTTAGTCTACATACCCCTCTTTTTTTTCTCTTACAACCTTCCTCTCCATCTATGCATTTTTTTTTTTCATTTATAGGCCTACCTTTCTCAACTTTGCAGTGTAATAAGAGACTAACCTAAGCTGGACTTGTTGCAAACAGGACTATCTAGTGACTATTCCGGGACTGAAAATTTTACCAAAATATTAACAAGCAGAAATTAAATTGCTACCTAAATGAGTACAAATTTTGGAGTTTGTACAGAACACACTTGACTTGGTTACTGCATTACTTCATCTTTCGGTTATACACAAAGGTCTTCTTGTTCTTTGTGTTATTCCTGTTAATATCATGGGGTTCACAGTTTTGCATTTCACCTGCCACTTCATCCAGTCTGCAGCATCGGTAGGGCAAATCACTACAGCTTGCATGTCTTCATACAGGCATGAAGTTATGCACACTACCGGTAGTCCTCAACTTATGACCATAATTGAGCCCAAAATTTATGTGGCTAAGTGGGAAACTTGTTAAGTGAGTTTTGCCCCCATTTTATGCCTTTTCTTGCCACATTTGTTAAGTGAATCGCTGCAGTTGTTAAATTAGTGACATGGTTAAGTTGTTAAATGGATCTGGCTTCCCTATTGACTTTGCTTGTCAGAAGGTTTCAAAAGGTGATCACGTGACTTCAAGACACCGCAACTGTCATAAATATGAACCAATTGCCAAGCATCCAAAGATAAATCATGTGACCACGGGGATGCTGAAACAGTCATAAGTGTGAAAAATGGTCATAAGTCACTTTTTTAATGCTGTTTTACCTTCGAATGGTCACTAAAGAAATTGGTGTAAGTTGAAGACTACCTGTACTTTGAACCATAAATCATCTATCTGTGTTTCTATTCTTTTTTTTTTTTTGAGCCCCAAAAAACCGGCTAGGCTGTCTTTTCGGGGGTGACTTAATTTTCCCCCCACACACATCCCCCACCTAGAGCACCCCACGCACAGACTCATCTTGCCACCAGCTGCTTCTATCAGCCATTAGGAGCGGCCTTGTGGGCAGCCACGCCTCACCACGAGGCCACTCCTAATGGCTAATAGGAGTGGCTGGTGACTCTGCCGTTGGGGCGCTTCTATCAGCTGATAGAAGTGGCTGGTGGCGAGGC
This sequence comes from Bungarus multicinctus, assembly GCA_023653725.1. Lineage (NCBI taxonomy): Eukaryota > Metazoa > Chordata > Lepidosauria > Squamata > Elapidae > Bungarus > Bungarus multicinctus. The sequence continues at coordinate 65,595,300 of CM042842.1, forward strand.
AAGTCTACCCCAGGGTGCTCTATCCAAGGCTTCCTGCAGGGTGCTCCTAATGGCAAGTTCCCCCCCGGCCTTCTTCCCCCCATTTCTCTTCACCTCGTGTTGTTCAAGTGATGTGAGAAATGGCGGGGACCGCATGCTTTAAATAGGCCCAAATTTTGGGGGCAGGGCTTAATTTCACCGCATGCCTATAAAACAGTGCTGGGCCTTCCTATTGGGGGGGCCTATTGTTGGAGAAACACGGTATCTGTGCTGATTTGTATTGCAAGTTAAATTATTTTTTAAAAACCACCTAGTCTTTAAATAACCTATAAAGAATGCCAAGTAGATGCAGCTTTCATTAGACTAAAATAATACCAAAAGCAGGGCACAAGGGAAAAAGTACAAAACATACAAAGCAGCCAGGTACTGTTCCTCTTCTGTTTGCCAGCGAAAGACTGCTCCCATCTGTTTTTAATAGAATGCTTCCAACTGTATGATAAACAAAACCACCATTGTGAACCCAAAAGCGTGTTTTTAAAAGCACTCATGATACTCCCAAAGGTGTTTTTTCAAGAGGCAACTGGCTTTCTTGTTTTTCTTTGAAGATGTTTCACTTTTCATCCAAAGAAGCTTCTTCAGCTCTGACTGGATGGTGGGGATTGGAAGGATTTATGACAGATGGTCATTTGCATTCTTTTATAAAGTTGTTGAGGCCGCTTGGAGGATTGTCTGTGTCCTCAGGGTCACCTGAGTACTGCAAATGGTGTGGGGCCCTCTTGGAACTGCTGAAAGGACTGTGTTGTGCAACTGTGCTTCCTGCAAGGTATTATTTTTGCCCTGTGTCTCTTCACTGTTGAACACAGGCACAGGCTGTTGGGGATGAGTTGTGTTCTCTGCATCTCAAAACGAACTGTGTCCCTGAGAACACAGACCAACCTCCAACGACTTTCTAAAAAAATACAAATGGCCCACTGTCTGAAAGGAATATAAATCCTTCCATTCCCCACCATCCAGTCAGAGCTGAAGAAGCTTCTTGGATGAGAGGCGAAACATCTTCAAAGAAAAAAGACGGAAGTCCAGTTGCCTCTTGAAAAAGTACCTTTGTGATAACCATGACTTGGATGAGTGATAATCTCCTTGAACATTTACTCACGATACTGGTGTATATTCACAGCATCTGTAGGAAGAGTAAGGTGGTCAGATAGCTGACAGCAGCCTTTTTTCTGTGTGTGGCAAGACATTGCATATATTTATTTATTTAATCGCACTTTTATACTGCTCCCTCTCCCAAAAAGGGACTCGGGGCGGTGATATATATATATAATTTTGTTCATTCTGACAAAAGTAGTAAATATCTGTAGCCATCAGTGGTACAAATCTGTTTGTGATAAACAGCTGGGGAACTAGACTGGCACTACACACAAAAGAATATGCCTTGTTTTGTTGGATCTGATGCTGATAGACCAGAAATGAAGGAATAGTACATTAGGCAGTTAAGACGACTTTAGATTAATCTCTACAAAAATAAATAACTCTCTAAGATGTCTTGATTTTCTTATCTGCAGGAAAGTTAATATAAATCTTAGTCAATGTCTTCTACTTTCCAGACCAAACCGGGTTTCCACATCTCATCCTTGACCGAAGATCGGTACACACCTTCTATCTGGGATGGTCGTCCTCTTCCACCATGCATGCAGCTTTGGGAGAAACGCACATGGAGCAGTGAGGGTGGAAGGAGACACCCATCTAGCCAGCCAGATCAGCTGAATCAACCTTGGCGATCAATGGAGTGAAAGATGTCGCAGCCAAATTGCTCTCAAATCCACTTAGATTTGGCTCTCAGTTTGTAAAACAAAATTATCAGATTCAAGCCTGATTTCCCTAGAAATTTTATCCTTTATCTACAAAGTATGAGCTGTAACAGTATACCTATCTGGGTCAGTGGTGGGATTCAAAATTTTTTTACTACCGGTTCTGTGGGCGTGACTTGGTGGGCATGGCAGGGGAAGGATACTGTAAAATCTCCATTCCCTTCCCATTCCTGGGAGAAGGTTACTGCAAAATCCCATTCCCTCCCTACCCCACTAACCTGCTTTCCAGCTCTCTTCTCCTGTACAGGGCAACAAAAGAAGACTCAGCCGATCAGCTGGGACTTGGGAGGCAGAGAATAAATGGGGGATGGGGCAGGTCAGAGATGGTGTTTGGTGATTCTCTGGGCTACTCAAAATTTCCGCTACCGGTTCTCCAGAACTGGTCAGAACCTGCTGAATACCATCTGGGTGCTCTTCACTCTGCTGCCTTTCTCTTTATTTCAGTAGAGCCTACCTACTATCTAAACATGGCAAGGCTATCATAGAGGTAAAAGAGAAAGTGAGAAAAGCATTTCCAGCTGATCATTCCTTTTTGTCCACTGTTCTCCATTGAGATTAACAGCTGAGAAACTAACCAGGAAAGAGAGAAAAACAAGAGCAAGAAAAAAAAAGCAAGGAAAGAAGGAGAGAAGAAAAGAAGGAAGGAAGGAAGGAAGGTTCAGGACATTGAAAATAGTCTTCCAATAAAATGAAGAGCAAGAAAAGGAGAAAAGTGAGGCCAATCCATTTAGCCACCTCTCTTCTCCTTTCTCTGTCAACGTGCATTGCTTCCGCACTCCCTCCCTGAAGTTCTGAAAGTTAGGATTTTACTGACATTGAATGACATGGAGGACACCCCTGGAATTTAGGCAGTCATGAGATTTGGATAATTGAGGTTTAGATAATGGGCGGTTTTCATTATATCTGACACATCTGTTCAGCGTAAAACTTACATTCTCTCCCATTTTAAGATTAAAAATTCCAAATTGATCTCTGTTGGTAGCTTGGAAGCAGCTGCTCGCATTATGTTGTCAGCTCTCAACCATTTCACTGGATCCTTTCCCGAAATGGAGGTTGAACACATGAAAAAAGATTACACGTTAAGTATCTGTAGGAAAGGACACCATCTGTATACTACTTCCATTGGATGATTTAAACTAGATACAGAGGGAGGTCACGATGGGGTGGTTGAAAAATATCACGTCAGGTTTATAAAGAGTTAAAAATGGATTAAAATATCTTTTAAGGTTTCTTTTTTAATGGGCACTCTAAATTAATTTTTACTGGTAATCCAGATTGGGTTAAATAACGCCTCATTATTCTGCTGCACAGCTGAGGCTTCTCAAAATGTTTATCTTGTTTTGTAACTGGTACCTTCTGGCATATTCCAGTGCCAATTCTTGTAGCTATATTTTGGCTATATTTCATTCTCACTATTTTTGGAATGGAGTTGCTGGTTCCAGGTGATTTAATAAATTGCTGCTGCAGCTTTTTTTTTTTTTGGTGTGTTCCTTTTAACTTACCCATCTGCGCAACACATGCGTAACTTACAATCTGTTGGCAGTTTGCAGAAAGACAAACTGTCAGAGCTGTGTGCATTTGACAACTTTGTTCCCAATTAGATTAGTGGTAATTTTAACAGATTTCAGGCCAGTCGGGGAAGAGGGGGCGGAAGGAGGGAGGGTAGGGAAAAGAGAGGGAGGGAGAGGGAGAGAGGGAGAATGGCACATTATTAAAGCATCAATTTTGACAGACCTTGAGCACGAAGGGCATCAGTGTAAATTATATTAAACACTTTGATTAAAGCTATAAAACCATTACCCTTTTAAGTCATAAGTGACTGCATTGCAGATATAAAAGGGGAAATGGATAACTGTCCCCTAAATGGTGGAGGCTGACCCAAACACGCACCAGACATTTCCTTGGCTGTAATCTGTGGTTGTAATGGTAGAGGCATCATTAATTATTCATCACCCCAGCTACACAACAGATGTGATTAAAAAACAAAAGCAGCAATCAAAGACCAAAGTGCTACCTCTTTTAAAAAAAATTTAAAAAAGAATGGTTCCAGCTCCTGTTCAAGATGCCAACATGATCTTTAATATGATCTCTTTGTCTCATCAGGCAGCGGCCAGTAGCTGGCCTAGGTTCCTCTCCAATGTTAAGCATATTCAGTCCAAGTTATGGCTTGAATGGGATATCATCCAGGCTTTGGACTGGTCTGGGAAGTTGAAAACAACACCCATGAATTAAGGAGTGGTCAGTCATTTCCCTGACACTGCACAGATTAGGAAGTGAATTTGACTTAAGCGCTTGTTTATCTTTACCTTTTGCCAGAGGTGATATTCAGCAGATTCTGGTCAGTTCTGGAGAACTGGTAATGGAAATTTTGAGTAGTTCGGAGAACCGGCAAATACTACCTTCTGACTGGAGATTTTACAGTATCCTTCCCCTGCCATGCCCACCAAGCCACGCCCACAGAACCAATAGTAAAAAATATTGAATCCCACCACTGGCTTTTGCATACATTTCCGCTGGCCGCTCAGTATATTCTGTCTCAGTGTAATGAATTTCTCCAGATATGATAGAACTCCCAGAATTGTTTGAGAATTCCCTTGCTAACAAGAGGCGTTTTTATACATCCCAAGGCAGACAGAAGATCTTACCGTTTAGTGTTCGAGTAAGATGGATGGATGGATAGATGAATGCAGGGGTGGGATTTCACCGGTTCGGTGAGAGCGCACTTCGCACACGCATGCGCCAAACACCTGCTCTGTGCACGCTCTGCATTTTAAAAATCTCTAATACTTACTTTCTACTGCAGTCCCTGTGAATAAAACAGCTGAGCCACAGCAAACTGCTCTACCACGTGAATCAGCTGTGCTGTGAACAAAGGAAATAAAGTGAAGGAAAGAGCAGGGGTGGGCGGCGCAGCCCACATGCTTGTCGCAGCTAACCAGTTTACTGCCAGCTGATCTTCGGAGCAAGGGGTTCGCCTAAACCAGTCCAAACCAGTAGAATCCCACCCCTGGATGAATGGATAGATAATGGGTAGATGGATGGGTAGAAAGATAAGTGGGTAGATGGGTAGGTAGATGATGATAATGAGAGGGGGAAGAGATTTTGGTTTCTCTGTTGAAATGAATGGGCCCTGCTGCTAATTATTTACTTCCAAATGATTGTGTGAAATGTTGGCTTCTGGGTCTTTTGAGCGTCTGAGTGTTTCGCTGCTCATGAGCTCCAGCTGTTCATGCTAGTTGTCTATGGAGTTGCCCCCTCCTTGCAGGTTTTCCTGGCTTTTTCCCCAAGTCCCTCCCTGCCTGTTCCCCTATTCTAGCATTTCTTTCTTCCTGCCTATCAGTTCTGCTCCAAGATTTGCTTTCTTTATAGCAAACTGGACTATTATGTCAGGTCAGAGATCTAACAATATAGTTTTTCTGAGTCCTCACTTTGGAGTGATTAATGGGGATCATGGGTTAGTCTCTCAGCAGTGTTACTTCCTATTATAAACTTGATATGGGACTTTATGGGTTTCATTTCTTCTCCATTCAGTGTGTTGGATAGTTAATGTCCATACGTAGAAAATTTACCTGAGAGTAGAAAGAAAATGTACTTTTCTTTAGTGGAGAACCATAAGACCAGGAATATATATAAATAAAGCATAATAAAGCAATTAGCAAACTTTGATGCCAAATTCTAAGCCTTAAGTTTCAATCTAATTCTCCATCAGTATATGCATGGTCTAAAGCAGGGGTGTCAAACTTGATTTAATTGAGGGCCACATCATGCTTGTGTTTGACTTGGGGGGGCAGGGTAGGTATGGTCAGAGTGGGTGTAGCCAATTCAATGTCACTCATGTCAGGGGCACCTATGGTGGCTCGAGCACTCTGTCAGTGAAAACAGGCTCCCGGGCTCTGTTTTTGACTGTGACGGCCCTCCAGCAACCTTCTGCCAGCAAAAACAGAGCTCAGGAGGGTCACGTGTGGCCCTCCCAAGCTCTGTTTTCACTGGCAGAAGCCCCACGGGCCAGATCTAAGCACTCCATGGGCCAGATCTAGCCCCCGGGCCTTGAGTTTGACACCTCTGGTCTAAAACTACTTCAGAGCCTGGGTGGAAGGAAAAGTTGACAATATTGACAAGGATATTATAGCTTTCTGAGTTGGCCTCTCTCATTATAATATACGCTGTTTCTGAATATGTATGTACATATATATTCTATAGGTATTTTGATTTGCATACAAAGATAGGAAGGCATCACTTACTTTAGATGGGCTTTGTTGAAGACAGGTTAAAGGCCTTAGTCAACAGTTTTTCTAGTTTGGATTATTAAAGGGAAGACTACATGTCTAATTAGGGACCTACACTTAACTTTTTGTATCAGTTAAGTTCCATTATTGCTGTTAACATAGAATCACAGAGCAAAAAGGGACTTTGGAGCAGTAGTCGTATTCTACCAGTTCAGCTCGGTTATGGCGTACCAGTAATGCCGAAGTTCAGCTGGCAGAGAACCGGTTTGCTCTGAGCATCTATGACACTCTGCAGTTGGGCCCCTGCTCCTAAGTCCTTTTTAACCTCTCAGCTGTTTGGTGCGGCAGACCGGATTGCTGTGCTAAACATCTGAGAGGTGCAGTAGCTTAGTTTTTACTGTTTAAATGTTTGCGCAAAGCGCGTGTTTGGCACGCACGCATGGACGATTGCACAATCTCATGAATTACGTGATCCCACCCCTGCAGCCATGCCCACCAAGCCATGCCCACAGAACCGGTGGTGGGAACTTTTGAATGCCACTGCTGCCTTGGAGGTTTTCTAGTCCAACCTTCTGCTCAAGGCAGAGACCTTATAACATCCCAGTCAAATAGTTTGCCAGTCTATTCTTGAAAACCTCCAGTGATAGAGCACCCACAAGTCTGAGAGGCAAGATATTCCAATGATTAATTGTTGTCACTGTCAGGACATTTCTCCTTAGTTCTAGATTGGATCTCTCTTTAACAAGCTACCACCCATTACCCTCTGGTGCTTTGGAGAATATGTTGATCCCGTCCCAAGTGCATCCCATTTTTTGGAAAATTAATCTACAGCAATGGCTCCTGCAACAGTGATGGTGGTTACAACTGTCTTTTAAAATAGCCTCCTGACAGTTATCAATATTATATTGGAATACTCATCTCTAATTATCTAAGTGCTAGAGCCCACTGTAACTACATAGCCAAAAAGACATTAAGAGTTGTTAACCTAATCTTACGTAGCTTTTTCTCTGGTAATAACATACTACTAACTAGAACATACAAAACATTTGCTAGACCAATACTCAAATACAGCTCATCAGTCTGGAACCCGCATTACATAGTTGAGAAAGCCCAGAAATATTTCACAAGAGTTCTCCACTCCTCTACTCATTGCAGAATACCTTATGCCACCAGACTTGAAATTCTAGACCTAAAAAACCTTGAATTATGCCATCTTTGGTCTGATCTAAGTATGGTATATAAAATCATACATTGCAATGTCCTACCTGTCAACGAATACTTCAGCTTCAATCATAACAACACAAGAGCAAACAATAGATACAAACTTAAGGTTAATCGCACCAAACTTGATTGCAGAAAATATGACTTCAGCAACAGAATCGTCAATGTCTGGAATACTTTACCTGACTCTGTGGTTTCTTCCCCAAACCCCAAAAACTTTAACCTTAGACTGTCTACTATTGACCTCATCCCTTCCCTAAGAGGTCTGTAGAGGGTGTGCATAAGCGCACCAATGTGCCTATCGTCCCTGTCCTGTTGTTTCTTTTATTTTTCTTATATGTACCCATTTCATGTATTCATAACTACTGTAAAGCCATCACTCTTTTTTTTTTTTCAGCACAACCAACATTAGAAGATATGAAAAATCATTAATGGGAATTCTGCATCAGAAGCTAGAATTCTGAAGACATCTGTTAGAGTTCATTGCAGAAATCAAACCAGAAAGTACACACAGATGACTGGTTCAGCAGGATTCATTAACTTCTTTATATGCATAATAACATATGAGTAAAATGTACAATACCAATAATAGATTCTTCCAACGTAACACAAGCAAAACACAAGCAGCAGCTTCAGAGCTCAAAGCAGGTTAGTTTCAGTTCTCAGCACAGCATTAAGAGCTGCAGGGCCACGCCTGGCTCCTTAAGTTTCAATTTCTAATTCAGCTCTCATTGGCTGACCTTGTTACCATGTCTCTGCCAGTTCATGAATATTCTGACAACATCTAACTCAGCATGTTGACTAACATGCTTCCTTCTTCTGCAAAGCAATAGCTGAAGAAATTGTGGAAATATCTTTCTTAGTATGTTTTGTCGAATTTCTGATATGCAGACATTTTACATTTAATTTTGGGTAATAGTAGAACTACAACAAAGTTGTTTTTTTATCATCATCATCATCATCATCATCATCATCATCATCATCATCATATACTATAAAAAGATTGTAGTAGAAAGCTCGATGTGGTATCTTGTTCCTGTCTTGCTTCATTTTTTCTTCTCAGTTTGTGCTTCTATGCATGTTGTCAGGTGAGGAGTGCCATCATTCATGTTCATTAGTCAATAAAATGGCATATATTATTGGGGCGCTGTCAATGTAATTTGCTTGGAGAGTTTCTAAAGCATAACTGCCAACAAGGTTAAGGGAAAGAAATGTGTGTTAAAATCAGTTGTCAAACTGGAGATGGAACAAAATAGATAAATAGAATGATTGTGCAGCAGTTTAAAATGCATGGAGACTCCAAGGGGCCCACAGACAGGTGCAGAACCACAGGATTTTAAATGTCCTCTTTCTTTTGTCCAATGCCAGAAAGGTTGTTCTTTAGAAGAAGAAGAGTTTTTCTGGAAGGATATCACAGTTTAGCTTCACTGGGGGGCTTGCCAAGATCCTTTCAACAGGGCTGGGCTCATTGTTAATCCCTGGAGTGCTAAAGTTGTTGCTGACCTTTTATTATTGCAGCTATTATTCCTGCAATAAAGAAAATGAGTGACCATTGAAATAATCAAGGCGAAGTGATGTGAAATGGTCCTTATAATAGCTGGAAGTAGATTTGCACTGAGAAGGAAGCTATTGGGAGGCGGGTACAAGGAGGATACACCAGGAGGATAAGTTCACTAAAATTATTTTGATCTAGCTCCAAAATTGGAAGCTCTATGAAATTCAGATTATTTTCCAGCAGAAACCTGGATTTAATGGTTCTATTTCTCATCACTGATAAGTTTGATCACAGATCATAAGCCAGGCTACAGTTTCCCACCCCTCTCTTTATATTTGTAGAGTTTTCTACCAAATTTTCCCCCGTACATATTTTCTTAAAATTCTGTAAAGTAGCAACCTTCTGTATTCATAATATGTGATTTTAAACAAGAAGACATTTGTTACATGGGTTGGTCTTGAAGCCCCCTGATATTCTGGCAATGAACATCTCAACTGATTTTAAGAGCCATGATTTGTTGGTGAACTTTAGTGATTGCCTTTTTAACTGACCTATGAAATTTAGCTCTGTCCCTTTAAACCTGCTATTTGTTTTGAGTTATTCATTTTCTGTCCTTGTTCAGGATAGTAAGTCTGGTAAATCAGCCTCAATGGCCACCAGAGAGAGACATCTCTGGCAAAAGTTCAGAAATCAGTGTTTCGGAAAGGTTGGTTTGTCCAACTCTCAGGTGAATGCATGTTTTTGACCAACTGCAGTCAAATTCTAAATGACATTTAACTTCTCCCTTGCTGCATCTCTCTTAATATATAAGTCAGTCTTGTGTAAGCTCTCTCTTATTGGGGCTCAAATGTGTCTCTTTGATTTCTTAGGCTTACATCTTAAATATCTAATTTTGATGTGATTCTCTGAATAGTCCTGGAAAAAAGCATGCATGTTAAAATGTGCCTCTACAAATTAAAAAATAAAAGAAGCAAGATTTGTCAACACTTGCAATGCATGTAACTCATCGATGTTGTGCATTTTACAGTAAAGTGAGTGAGTAGATTGTTGGTTTCGGAGCATAAGGAGTTAATGATGGCATGGAATCCTAAGTTACATGTTTCGTAAAACTCATGGCCTAGTTTAGTAGTTGTTTGTCAGAAGATGTCAGACGGGAAACCATCACTTAAGGACTGCAGAATGCAGTCAGTCAAGCAACTAATTGGTTGGACAATGGCATGAAGGTCTCTGTCCCAGAAGAGGGTACATTATCAGAACAGTTGAAGCAAGACTAGATAGATGAGCATCTCAGTGGTAGAAAACTGAACACTTGGCTGAATTACACTAATGTCAACTGGGAGGACAACTTTGATTTTTTTCTTTGGAGACTGAACATCACAACAAAAAAAATTGAAATATATCATTTCCCCTTCTCCAGGCTGATTTCTGAATGAAGCTGATAGTCAGTTGAATGCTTGAGACCATAAGGCCAAGCTGTAAGGGATTTGAAGGACCATGAGCTTAAATACCTTCTCATATTGCCTTGCCCAGGTAATAGTTAAATCTAGAAATGATAACACGATTTCTATTCCATTTCTATCCTCAATATGATGATCTATTATCATTGCAGGTTCTCCTTTTTACCTTCATTTTACCAACAGACAGAAAGCCAAAGTGGTTCCCAAACTTCTTTTAATGACCAGCTCAACCACCATAAAAAGCCTAAAAAAATTGTAGATTTTCAATCTCCATCACAGTCCACAGCCTGAAAGTCACATACTGTATTATCTCTCTAGGTCAATTATTTGGAATTCAGGCAACTGCCTTTTGCACTCCATTTGTAATTCCTGAATAAGTTCAGGATTAGCCATGTATATCACACATTATAGTAATCCAATGTTAGACATTAGATGCTAAATTTCTACATGGGGTTAGCCTTGAAGAGCATTTGAAAGCTATGGCTGGTACAGAGTGTAGAAGTTTTTGGGGCCCAAAGGATGGCCCATGTTACACACTATTTTGTGAGCTGCACTGGTGTGCTTCTGGGTGTTGGTTATCACATTTAAAGCCCTTCACGGCACAGGACAGGTTACACTAGGAATTGTCTCCTCCCATTGGGACTGGCTTGTCTCACCTGTGCTGGCAGAGAAGGCGTGCTGTGGGCCGCTCCAGCCAGGGAATTCCAGCTGGCAGTTTCCAGGACAAGAACTTTCTCTGCTGTTGTTCCCACCGTCTGGAATATTTTGCCTTCCACAGTGAGGTTGGGTCCAACTCTCCTGACATTCTGCAAGAGCTTGAGGACCTGGCTTTGCCAGTTGGCCTGGGACTCCAATGGGGAAACATCACACTGGAAATGGTTGATAAACAGATCCCACCTTTCCCGTACTTTTCCTATTCCCTCCCTCCCCATCTTTTAGTTGTAACTGATAAATTGTATTTTTACAGTGTTTTATTCTTATTGTATACATGTTCTTATATTGTTTCATTCTTTTTAACATGGTAAGCCGCCCCAGAGTCACTATGTGGACAGATGGGAGACAAATAAATTTAGTAAATTTAATAAATAAATAAAATTTGACACTAGAGTTCCCTCTTTAAGCTACAAAGTATAAGTTAGAATGCATTCCCAGCCAACTCAAAAGATTGTACAGGGAGTCCTCACATAATGTCCACTCATTCAACACCTGTTCAGAGTTAGAATAACACTGAACAAGGGGGTCTTATGACAGGTCTCGTAGGTGTAGCCATTGCAACATCCTCATGATCACATGATTCAGGCACCTGGCAATTAGCTTGCAATTATGACACTGCAGTGTCCCACAGTGACATGACCATCCTGTAGAGCCATGGTGGCGCAGTGGATAGAATGCAATATTGCAGGCAAATTCTGCCCATAGCCAGGAGTTCAATTCTCACCATCTCACAGTTCAATCAACCTTCCATCCTTCCAAGGACCTAGATTGTTGGGACAATGTGCTGACTCTGTAAACCACTTAGAGAGGGCTGTAAAGCACTATGAAGTGGTAGAAGTCTAGGTGCTGTTGCTATTTGCAGTCTTCACTGTCAGTTTCTCACAAGCAAATTCAATGGGAAAGCTGCCAGAAGGTTGCAGGATGCTAATAATGGTAACTGGGACTGTCATACTGCTAGCGTAAGTTGGCTTGGTCACATGATATTGTGTCTTACAATTGCATTGCTTAGCAATGGAGTTCCCAATTACCATCGGTACAGCAACAACATATCAATGAAAGCAATCTAAATGCATTTCTTCTGTATTGTTTGAATTCATGTTATTTTTTTGGCCTCTGTCCATTCCATACCTCTACTCATGGGAACCTTGTTTAAAAAGTGGGGGGGGGAGGTTTATCAGTTAAAAATTATTCCTCAAAACACGACCTTATTGAAATCAGTCTTCTCTTGGTGACTCCTGAAGTTGTATCACTTTGTGTGATAGAATCACATTGTGAATTCTCTTGATTCTAGCTCAGGCTGTTAGAGAATAGTTGGGAATGAAATGGCATAAATGAGAAAATTAATAAGTATCCTTTAATATCTAAAACTATCTTTGCAATAATAATCAAGACTGGTCTGCAAAACTCAATCAGCCATGTTTGTTTTAAAACATACTGCTTATCTATGCTTCTGTATTTAATATTAATATAGCTGACTTTATTTTTTTTTTCCAACTAGCTTCCTTTCTAGGACAGTCCAGCTATTACATGACACATTGTTTATCTAACAATGTAATTAACATTTTCAAGCCTCTGCTACTTAAAACACTGTCTTAGAACATATTTGAAAAGTCACCTTGCCTTAGAACTGTCATTTTTAATATTCCAGAAATTATGACTGGGAATTAGGCAGATTAAAATAATATGAGTTTCAAAGAGTTTGAAGTCATAAATAAATGGTTTATTGTGACTGTAAATATTGTGTGTGTGTAAATGTGTGTGTATAATAACACACTCTTCTTCTATTTCTCCTTTTCAGATCTTTTTTTTTTTTGCAAAATTATTTTACTCAAAATTATTTAAGTTACATCACCATACAGTATGTCATAAATCCATCCACTGAAATAACTTTAAATAGCTCTGAATTTGATGCCTCAGATACAACAGGCAATATAATAGTTCCTGAGACAAATGTCAAAAGTCAAGGTCAATATTTTTTTAAAGGGGAGAGGTTCTAATCATCCATGGGAATCTACCTCTATTCTGGTGGGCTGTATTTATTAATTTTATTGAAGTTCAAGGTTTAACATTGCAGGGGAAGAAGATACACACAGTATCTAAAAGATATGTAGCAAATGAAATGCTTTATCATTGTTTTTATAGTGTATCTCAATAAATGAGGCTTTGTTCTATTCATATAGGATTTCATAAGACTTTCATAAAACTTATACACACATATCTCTGCCATTACTATTATGCAACAAGATGGAAGAGATTCTGGCTTTTGCGGTATGTATTTCTCTGGGAAGGTTTTGAGTTTCAGTTTATGGATCCTCAACAGTTCTCATCTTTCAATATAAATCAATTGAAGAAAAAGCCAAAAACTTTATAATGTGTTTTTGTGCCCTCTTGATCCTTCCAGCAAAAGACAAGAGTATCATAAAATGCTGACTGCGCTGGTTTTTTAGTAGGAAAAAAAATCAAACTATAGAATGCGGAGAAGTGAAGTGAGAACAAAGGTCACCAAACTAATAAGAAAAAAAAAGAATATTTCCTCAAGGGTTAACCTCCACCGTGAGTATTAAATGCTACCCAGATTTATTGGAGCAAATGGCTTCTCTGCTTCTTTTTCACAATTCGTAAAGTATACATTGCATCAATTTGAACTTGTTCCACTGAATATTCATACACCAATATTCACTAGTGAATCACATTTGGAAATCTGCAGAAGTCATTATAGACATGCTTAGGAAATAATAATGTACCCATAATGTCTCAGTATACGTGTACAGGAGATGTAATTTTAAGAATGAGGGACTTTATTGTTTTGCAGATAATATGCAAACAATGAGATAAATGTTGGCTCTCTTCAGGAAGGTTCAGATATTATGGTAAGGCATCCTTGTAGGGTATTCTCAGTCAGCACAAAGACAAGAGCACAAGGATTTCTTTAAAGTAAATTAAAAAGGAGTTAACAAAACTTTTTAAAGTTTGGTTCCTGAACATTATTATACATGATGTTCCCTGTCATCTGTTCATTCTCAAATGAAACATTTTTAATTACAACCCTTATTCACAGTTTCTTTATAATGGTGTTTTTTTTTAAATTTTCATGATCAGACTTAAAATAAAATTCTACGTAGAACTGACAGAAACATACTATTGTATTTGTGAAACCATTTATCGTTCTGCATGAAACATATATGCACAGGAGAGAGACTGAAGCTTCATTTATTGAAGCACACCATAAAAACAATTATGAAGCATTTAGATATTAGATATATACCAATAGCACCACCCACCACCCCTGGCCGTGTGGATTCATCCTATGAAGGCACAGCCAGGCCTGTCCAAATACAGAGGAGCCCGACAGAGCCGCCTCATGCCATAAAAGACAGGAATAATGAAGAATGAGCTGGGCCAACCACAAGGTCACGAGCAAAGCAACAAATTGCAATAGCTGGCAGGTTAACATCACTTCTTAGAGATAAGCATTCCAGGCTGGGTCTGACAAGGGAGAAAACAACAAGAGATAAACCTCCATCAACCAACATGACTGAAGCAAAAACAACAGAGTTAATTACAGGTGGGAGGTCGTTGGAAGGGCCTATTATGCATGCAAGAGCTAAATTGATTAATGATACATAAAGGCATAGATCTCTGTAATGGTAGCTTAATACTCTGATGATGTCAGCAGAGACTGAAAAAAGCTTAGTAAGTATAATAAATATAATTTTAGTTCCGGAGATCTTCTCTTACATACATATAGATAGATATGGATGTGAATGTGAATGTGAATGTGGATGTGGATGTGGATGTAGATAGAGATAGATAGATAGATAGATAGATAGATAGATAGATAGATAGATAGATAGATAGATAGATAGATAGATAGATAGATAGATAGATAGATAGACAGACAGACAGATATAGATATCAGTCTATATGTCTACATAATGCACATTTTCATGTTTTATGGTTTGAAATCACTAGAATGGGTTTGGATTTCATGCACATTTCAGCAAGATTTGTACAGTGCGATCCTAATAAGGAGACTCTTTAAAATGGCCTTAGAATAGTTTTAATAGGTAAAGGCTTATTTTGTGTTGCTGGGTTGAGCCAGTCAACAGATGCCTTCTCCATATTTGCTCTATAAGGAAAAGGCAAAAATTCTCTATAGAGAATTCAATTCATGATCAACGGTTTTTCACATGACATTAAGAAATTTGGAAAGTTCAATACAGCAGTATGATTACTCCCAAACTAATGAGACAAGAGAATTCAAAAGCTACTGAACAGCCATCATATATCCAAGGTAAATATTTAAATTGAATACTTTGACTCACATTTCATAACAATCACGTTTGTTTTTCTTTTCTGACCTCTCAAACTGTAAGATAATCAGCAACAATTCCAGTCTGCCTAGCAATCAGAAATGATGGAAGTTGGAGCCCAAAACATTTAGAAAGACTCAGGCTTCATATGTCCAACTGATGAATTAGTGTTAAAATATTCAGTCTGAATGGATGGCATACCTGATTTATGTGAAAGAAGGCTAGCAACAGGTTGAAAGGTTTCTACCATTAAAACTCTGACTGTAAAGACCTTTGATCCACAACAGATACCTAAATCATCCACATGACAAGTCAAGATGCCAATTTTATCATCATGTAATAGTGACAATGCTGGTATACCATATTGCACATTTACAGCAGTATTAATGTCTTTTCCCCCATTGGAGCTGTTGGTTAATTGCAGTGCTTGTACACTCTAAAGGGAATAATTAATAATTGCACACTGATTAGTATTACGATTATCAGGTTAGCATTTGTTGTAATTTGTTTACACCATGATAATTGTTTCGTAATTTCCCTGGTTGCTGGTTTGTTTATTTATCTTGCTTTTCTAATACAGTCTACCACAGGTGTGAATTTCTGCTTAAAATCACCTAACATACTTTTGTCCTAAAGCACACATTATCATTTTTAAAGCAACTGGCAATTTATTTTTATTTATTTATTTATTTTATTTTGTCAAGCAATTATAAGACAACAGGTATAAGTATAAACATAGTTATGAATACATGAAATGGATACATATAAGAAAAATAAAAAGAAACAATAGGACAGGGACGGTAGGCACGTTGATGCGCTTAGGAAAGGGGTGAGGTCAATAGTAGACAGTCTAAGTAATCCAGGAGATATTTTTTCTCTATTGCAACTAACACCCCAATCTAAGAATGGCATATTTTCCTTGCTTAGAAATGGAAAAACCAATAAGTATATGGAATGACTGGTGAATAACCTGAAGGAAAAAAAATGAATGTTTACACATATAGTGGTATCTTGGTATTCAACTGTTTGAAACTCATCAAATTTTTGTACTGAATGCATTTTGACGTGAAAATGTTGTCCCAATACTCATCATTTGTTTGGTACTCAATACACAAGCTGGAACTTGGCAGTGTTAGCTGCCATGTGATGCACTACATTATTCCTTATGGGAAACATTTGTTTGGTACTCATTGTTTTTGGTAATTATTGTGCCTCTAGGAACTAATTAACAATGAGTGTTGAGGTATCACTATATTTTAATCAGCTTTTTCTGAGTTACAGCCATTGCTACCATTTTTGGATTACAACCACAATTGAGCCCAAAATAAGGGTTAAGTGAGACTGTTAAATGAGTTTTCCCCCATTTTACAACCTTTCTTGCCACAATTGTTAAGTTAGCAACACGGTTGTTAAGTGAATCTGGCTTCCCCACTGACTTTGTTTGTCAGGTTACAAAAGGTGATCAAGTGATCCCAGGATGTTTAATTTAATTTATTTATTTATTAAATTTCTATACTGCCCCCTCTCCCAAAAAAGGGACTCGGGGTGGTGTACAGCCAACTAAAACAAAAACAGTATATACAATTAAAAGCAATTTAAAATGATTAAATTGGAGGCCGAATATACAATTAACAGATATAAAACTGATAAAAAATTTAAAATACCAAATTTAAAACCCCAAAAATTGTTACTGGGCCAGGCCGGCCTGTTGAAAAAATAGGGTCTTTACTGCTGTTGTGACCATCATAAATATGAGTCAGTTGCCAAGCGTCTGAATTTAGATCATATGACCATAGAGATGCTGCAACGGTCATAAGTATGAAAAACAATCATAAGTTGTTTTTTTTTCAATGCCATTGTAATTTTGGACAGTCATTAAATGAATTAGTTGAGGACCACCTGAAACCACTAGATGGCAATAAAGAGTGAAAGGTTGCTGACATCTATTGATCTTTTAATTATCCAATCTAGTAGCCCTACATAAATAAATGTAGGGTCAATGAAAGATAGTACAGTTTGCTCATACCAGATTTTGAAAGCAGATTTGTGATGTTCCCCGTCAAAATGAAAGTGAACAGATGGGAAGGGAAGGTTGTTCTGACCCAAACCTTGTTGCAAGGAAACAAACACAAACAGAGGTAACAGCAAAACCTTTTAATGATTCTTTACGAATTCCATTCCTTCACAATTAAAAGGCTGTTTCAAACTAATTGTCTCTGATTAAAACAAGCCTTGCCAAGATTGTGCATGGCTGCCAAGAACACTAGATAAAGTTACTAAGAAATATTTCAAACACAAAGAGTCTCCAGACACTAATCAAGACATCCCGAACATCCACAAGGCTTGAGTGCAAAAACTTCCTTGCTTCCTGAAAAGAACTCTGGTTTCTCAGCTGGCTTTTATCTCTTGAGGGAGAGGCCATTACTTTGCAGCCTTACTCCCGAGTTACCAATGCTGTTGCAGCTGCTCTTTCCTTTGAGCAGCCCTCTTCATCGCTGCTGCCAGCCTCCACAATCTCCGAAGGCAGCATTCCACTCCCTGATGGTTCTGGCCCCATCCCTGCATCACACGCAGGCCCCTCATCTGAGTCCTCGCTCTCCAAGACCTTGGCCATCCACACCTGCTGCCGGCAAACCACAACAAAGATTATGCGCTGTGGGTAGGGAATCAGATGATTATGTAAAAAGAGGCTATACCACTAGATAAAAAGCATCTCAGGTTAATCGTCAGTAAAAAAACTAAACATGAGGTAGCAGTTTAACATTGCAGAAAAACAAGCAAACAAACAAATGATAGTGTGGTTTTAGACTTCATTAATAGAATCATACTTGCTTTCCAGTTTAGTAATAAAAAATTGCACTTCCACAAATAGTTAAATCTTATATATTCCTCTGTGATGCAAATATAAAAGAACCAAGTCTATTTAACTAAAATTTAAGGGAATAAGAAATACTAGAAACAATATCATTTAGAATATGGTTTTTTTTTTTTCTGCAGGATTAGAGATTGGCAGGGGGAGTTGAGTTTATTTCTCTTCTTGAGGATTTATCATGCTCCCATCATAGATAATCTCATCTGTGTATGGGAGAATCCAGTTTGGTGGCTGTTTCTATGTGGTACCATGTCATATTGGTCTTGATTGAAAGAGCTTTCCTTCCTTGATTGCTCTTTGAGCTGGTGTTTTTTTCTGTTTAGCTAGGGCTGGTTCTTGCTTGTCTAGTATTGTTTAATAGGCATGTTATGAGGAATGATGTGCTCATGTATGCTTGTCCCTTTCCTTGGCCTTTGTTTGTTTCCTTTTTCAAATGGTCCATAGATGGCACTTATCTCGGTATGTCTGCTAATGGTAGATTTGTCAGAGCGTCAAGACTCTTGCATGTTTGGATCAGGTTCAGAGTCTAAAATATCTGGCTCTGACTCAATCCTATCAAGATTGCTGTGGATAGTAGGGCCAGCTAAATCTGGAAATATTCCATCTCTAATCTTGGATAGAATAGCACTTTCCCATTCAAGAGTATTCTGGACTCAAAGCTCCTGCTCAACGAGAAGGTGACAACTGTAGAATGGAAAATGTTTATACAACTCCATCTAGTGCACCAGTTATGCCCTTTCCTGGACTAGGAAGCCTGTGGACAAGTCATTCATGCCTTAGTTGCCTTGACTACTGCAACATATTCTACATATGGCTGCCCTTGAAGACCACTTCGGTCCAGATTCCAGTACTTCGGGCAGTGATGAGTATGCCACAGTATGCCCATGTGACAACCTGTCTACAAGCTGCACTGGTTACCTGTATACTTCCAGATGCAATTCAAGATGCTGGTTATGCCTACATGGCCTATGCCCTAGTTATCAGAGGGGCTGACAATCTTTCATTGTGTATCTCCAGCCAGTAAGAACCAACAGATTGGCTCACTTCCTTCAATTAAACAATGGCTGTCCTCTGAAAGGAGGTTCCTCTGGAGATTCACATGGTTCCTGACCTGATAGCTTTCAGGAAAATCTTGAACAGGTTCTTCCAGGTCTTGTGCAAAGGTGGTTGTATAAATATATAAAGATCTTTTTCTCTCTCTGAACTTAAGCAAGGATGGACAAATGACACTAATATGGCTTTATTTTAAAGAGCTCTTTAATTTTTTAAAAAAGTTCTACGTTCATTGTTTATAGTGTATAAACCAAAACAACTCTGGGGTGATTTTGCTTTCCAGTTTAATATCATTCTCACTATAATGATTCCTGTCTGTTGTATTCTGTGTCTGAGTATGTGCACATGACTGCGTGCACATGCGTGTGTATTCTGCACTGTTTAGTGCTACAAAATCTTAATTGTACTTAAACACGTGCTTAAGTACTTTGTTGAACCAAAGCCCAGGATGGGAATAAAACTTCATCTGGATCCTACAATCCTAAAATTGCTCTTACAGCACTTAACTGATTCTGGTCAGCGGAACTGATGCCAGCAATGTGCTTTCAAAATTGGTCTGTAAGACCCCTTCATGGTAATAGTATATTAAAATATGAGCATAAGGAGATTGCAAAATCATCTGCTGGGTTTATATGTTGTTCCACAGAAGATGAAAGGCTCCAGGTATGGAAAAGCTCCTGCAGGGTAGGAGATGAATAACGTTAATGCAGTGATCAGATTTTAAACCCTAGACATTCTTGATATTTAGAAGCTTTCATACTCCTCTTTTTGGCCAAATTACGCTAAAAGACTCACTGGAGAAGAGCCTAATGCTAGGAAAGATTGAGGGCAATAGAAGAAGGGGACAACAGAGAATGAGGTGGCTGGATGGAATCACTGAAACAGTCAGTGTGAGCTTAAATGGACTCTGGGGACGATAGAGGACAGGAAGGCCTGGAGGAACATTGTCCATGGGGTCGCAATGGGTCAGACATGACTTCACTACTAACAACAACAACAGCTGCTAAAAATCTAGCAAAAACTTCTGATTTTTCTGTTCATAATTATTTAACATTTCTCTCATCAGTTCTTTTAAAAATTGAAGGAACTGGCTGGTCAAAGTAATATTTTCTCTTATGAATGGATGAACATTTAGTTACAGATGAGTAACTAAATCATAAGAGTTACAACAAACTCAATACAATCTGAAAATTGCCTACTTCTGTTGTCAGTTCTGAACATAGCAAGACTTTATGGCTTGGGCAAAGACAGTTTATAAATTAGTAGCCACAAGCACCTATCCATGGTAGATTGTTGAAGTGTGTCACATAACAAGGGTCTGGAATGGATGTCAAAAGCTATCTTATAGCATGCAAATGTTTATCAGAATTATGATATATGTATAGCTAGATGTTAGAGTAGGAGATGGTATTCTGAAGTTGATCTTCCTTCCCTAAATCCTTCTTACTTATCTTCTAGGTAATTACCTAACTCTAAGTAATTACACAGTTCCTTATGTAGATGTTTTGCATATCATTTGCTGCTTATATTTAGAAACTTATATGCCTATACTTAGTGGGGACTGCCCTATTGCTTTTTTTTTAAAGGTGGACATGATGATAGCTTGACCCAGTTCTCTGAAAAGCATGGAGAGGAATAAAGGAAAATAGAAATGCAAGAACTGGAACCCACCAATCTATATGGGTCTTAATTAGTTCAGCTGGAATAAAATCATTTCCTGGGGATTTCCTTCTCTAAAGCTGCTCAATTAGTTGCTTAATTTTTGAAGTGGTGATTGGAGGCCAAGAAGGGATGCCATTATTGGTCTGGTTTAAAAGAGTGTAGCAAGGATTTACTGAGGCATTAAGCTGGGGGTTTTTTTACTACTCCTTTTTTTACTACAATGTGAAAAAATAATATTGCTACAACTATATGCATGTTCCTCAGGGAATTTAATTTTAAAGGCTGCAGAAAATCTAAAACCTTTGTAAGAAGGGCAGGTAGTTGTTTCAGGATGGAGTAAGCTAACAAGCATTTGTGACTGTACTCAAGGCTGAAAGCATATTTTGTGGATATATATATATATATATATAAAGTGTATTTGGGGTTCTGTGTGTGTGTGTATGTGTTTATATTCGTTGAACATTTCACCAATATGCTGAAAAATGTTGCAAATCTGAGACAATTGAGAGAAATTCTTAATTGCCTGCTTCAGAAGAGTAGGACAATTATTTTCAATTGTAACATATAACTTACACAATTAGATGTCATGTTTTAATAGGTATTTCAAACAAGAACTGGAATATTCCTCCTCAGAATGACATCCCTAAAGAAGATAATCAAATATTTACCACTATACTGTGCTGAACAATTCAAAGATGGTAATCATTACATACTTCTGAAGCGATAAGAGAACTGCTGCCAGTCCATATTTCTCTGGAAAGTTGTCTCCATTAGTTTGACTCCATTTTAATTTTTTTCACATAGCACTTTTACTTCAAAGTGGTGGGATTTTGAGTTTCCTATAAGTTGATAGGCATTAAAATTCTCCTATTCCAATCATACTTTTTGCATCAGCCCAGTTCATGGGTTTCTGTTCCAATATTTGAGGGTGTCATGCCCTTGGTAGAGTCGGACTCTGAGGGAGAGGAGGAACAGCCGACAGGGAATGGAGGTGTGGCTCTGGAGGCTGTGGAGGAGGCTGGAGAAGGACTGAGGCTGGCTGGGCAGTCAGAGGAAGAACCAGGCCCATCCCTTCTGCATCCTAGGACATGCAGGGAGGAAAGGAGAAGGCAACAACTTGGCTTGTGAGAGAGGAAGCAGTAATGATCCTCCTCATTGGTTACCTCTGGGGAGGCGAGTATATAAGAGAGACGGTTAGAACACAGGTTGCCAGAAGCAACCTGTTTTATTTTGATCTGAAGTTATCTTGGTTGATGTCCTTCCAACAGACTGTGCTTTGTTATCTCCTTGAATTTGGTAAATACTTCTCCTGTTCCGTTGTGGTCATTTTGTCATTGTAGTTTGTTTGGTTTTTTTATTTCACCTCTATTTGCTTATTAAATTCGGACTGTACTGCTTTCTTTTGAAGACTATTTTTGAGTACGTTTTATCTCCAACTGTGTATTATTGAACACTGGGGCTAGGTTGGAGGCAATAAAGGATATTTATTTAAGTTTTGGATTTTGTTACATTTGTGTTACACTCTGAGTCATTCCAGAGGGGTTGCCCCAAAGAAGAGGGGAGGGGGTCAACCTATTTTCCAAAGCCTTGCCTACCAGAAGGCAAGACAAGAAACAATGGATGGAAACTAATCTAGAAGGGAAGCAACCTAGAACTAAGGAGACATTTTTTAACAGTGAGAACAATTAACCAGTGGAATGGCCTGCCTTCAGAAGTTGTGAGTGTTCCATCACTGGAGGTTTTTAAGAAGACATTGGACAACCATTGTCTGAAATGGTAGAAGGACTCCTGCTTGTGCACAGGGTTGGACTAAAATACTTCCAAGTGCCTTCCAACTCTGTTATTTTGTGTTCTCTTTCTGGTCCTTCCAATATATACCTGATGACATTGTCAGCTTCTGATTTCAGTGTTGTAATCCCTATCTTTTAGTGCGGACTGATTTCTGTAAGTGATGCATACATCAAAATAATAATATAATTGTCCTTCCCCATAAACGAAACATTACATTTGGAAAGCTATTGCTTTAGACTGACATTTTAAAAATATGACCACAGGGATGTTACAACAATCATAAATGTGCAAAATGGTCATGTCACTTTTTTCATGGCCTTTGTAACTTTGAATGGTCACTAAAGGAATGATTATAAATCAAGGACTAGCTGTGTACACCATTTCCTGTTTATGCACTTACCGTAGTTTTGAATCTCTGGTTAAACAAGCGCAGAAATTTAGAAAGATAAAAAAGCTAAAGTCAGACTGAGTTGATAATACTGTCTAGCCTTCTTGTTTCAGAATGTACACAGTAACGGAAGAGAAAAGGGCCTCTCCAGATTCATAATGGCCCAGTAAGTTCCCCTACAGTAAGTCTTTGCTCCTTTGGATTTCAAAATAATAATCTTTAATAAATGATAGTTATTGACTCCTTCAAATATCAAAACATAGGAAACTGAATAGCTTTATAAATAACATGTTGTTTTATAGCAGAAGGAGAATGAGAACGTTTGTTATTTGTGACCTTTACAGAATAAATGCCTTTTCGGTTGTTTTAATTAATTTGAAATGGATTATATTTTTCAAGTATTTTTTTCATTTTTGTTAGAAAAAAAACAATGGAGCATAATATTGTTTTAGTCAGTAATATTTTTAAAACATTAAAATTAATGTTGCTAATTGTTCTTTTGCTGTTATAGAATAAATGGTTTTGCACAGAATGAATGGTGTTATTTCTGAATTGGTTGTCAAAGTATTTCAGTTAAGTCCAATCGAGAGGGGGGGGGGGAGACAAATTGATTTCTGCTTGATTTTTTTTCTCACAAGAGATGCAAAATCACTTAATCAAAACACAACAAATGTGTAAATGCAGCAAATCTTTAATTATGAAGTCCTTCAACAGCAAAATAAAATTCTCGTTGTTTCCTAAGAGTGAATTGCTATGTCTATAACATTCTGATAGAACCACCAATGCATGCCACATAATTTAAGAAATTTGCAATCCTCCAAGATACATCCTGAATAGTACCTTCTTGAGATATTCTTCTAGAAAAAAATTGAAACAATTTCTACAACTGAAAAGGAAACATATAGGACATGAGCTAGAAGAGGGAATGTATACCTATCTCTGTCTACTATCTATCTACTTCCATCCTGTATCTTTTATATAGAATATGGAAGTGTTAAACTGAATTTAACCATTCTTTTCCTCCTTGCAGCTGCTGGTAGTTGAATCCATTTTTCTCTAAACAGCCCTTGACTTTTTCCATTCCTTTTTTTAATTGACTTCCTAGGAGGGATACAGTTTCTTAACTGATAACCTGAATCAAACTATTGTTGTCACAGCTTTGGAGCACCTGAGTTCTATCCACAGAGAATAACCTCCTCTCCTTTCACTTACTCCTTCTGCAATCAAAATGTCACTTTCAGATGGGGTTTCTCCAAGGTGATCCAGGTGTTTCTGCTAATGTAGATCACTTTTGATTGGGTTAAGACCAAAAAAAAAAAAGAGAGCTCAGATTGTCAAGATGCCTGGGGTTCCATTATGCTTAGGGGGCCATTTCCTTCTTTTAAATGCCTGTTCTGCATTTTATACTCTCAGCTTTGAATTAGCTTGAGCCGGATTTTGGTCCCCACTTAGAAAATGTACACAGTGCTGACTGACAGGTAGTTTTTGAGTCTGAATATTTAAATTCCTATGCTGCGACTAACCACCTACTATTTTATTTTATTGAGAGAGGCCCACCATGCCAGGGGATTTTCATGTAAAACAAAATCTCCAGCTGCTAGAGACAATGGAGAGACTAACCCAAATTTGGATCAAGAGTGACACCCCGTGGCCAATTATTCCTTTTTTTCCTTTTTCCCCCCCACTCTTCATGTCTTTCCCTTTTCCCCCAATGTCTTCCCACTTTCTGCTTTTTGGCATTTTGTTTCCACATTGCTTACTTGAAAAAAATGGATCCTTGGGACAATACAGTTTTGGTTTCTACTCTTTGGTCAAAATATTCAGCAACCTTCTTTTTCTGTCCTTTCTAAACTGTTAAACTGCAAACTGGAAATGGAGCTGAAGCTGCAGCCATGAATCTGAAAGTTAGACATTGTTCTGGCACAAAAAAATTAAAATAAAAACTGTGCTCTGTTGCTTGGGGCTTTGTCTGCAGTGTTTGGCTTTTGGCCCTTTTAGAAAGAAGTTCTCTGAAGATTAAACTGAGATCCCAAAATTAATCTCATTTCTGGTTTATTTCACAGCTGACCTTGAATTGAAAAGATTACAGACCACCATGTAGTACGTCTCTCTGGGAGGATGACAGAATTAAATAGTGGAAATGTCTAAGTTTCCTCACTTAAAATGTCTTACTAAAAGAGGCAGGGACGGAATTAATAATAAAAAAAAGATGGAAGATCTTACTTATATTCCTTTACGGAAAATGTGTTGATTGTATTTGATACATAGATAGATAGATGATAGATAGATAGATAGATAGATAGATAGATAGATAGATAGATAGATAGATAGATAGATAGATAGATAGATAGACAGACAGAGAGAGATAGAGATAGAGATAGAGATATGGATATATATATCAGTCTGTCCGTCTCTATTCACCACTTACATTGTTCTAGTACCTCAGGCTTTCCATAAGAGACTGAAATATTTCAGACTCACTTCCTGAACTCTTGTGAACAGGAAAGCAAAAATGCAATTAATATAAATGACCATCCTTTTCTAATAGACATAAGAATTCCATTTTATTTATTCATTTAGCAAATTTCTATCCCACTCATGCCTTTGGGTGGTTATACAAAGAAAACAATAAAATCACATAAAAGCTATGGTTAAAACAAAAGCTTAAAATCAGATTAAAATAAAGTTAAAAAGAACAATTGCAGAACAGTGCCCTGGCGTAGAGGTACAGACCCTTGCCTCACACTCAGGAGTTTGAGACTTCTAGCCTAGGCAACAACAGGTGTTTCTCTATCTAGGCGCAAAGAGAAAATATCTACTGTGAACTCTGCATAGGTGTCAGGAAGGACATCTGGTTAGTAAATGCTCAGCTCCTTTCGGTTGCCCAACTCCATCCTGATAAAAGGGATTACAAAATTGTAAAAAGAAGTAAAAAAAAACAATCGCAGAGTTAAAAGGCAGAGGAAGCACCTCCAGCCTACCAACTGTTCTTAGACACCACCAGGAGGAGGTGGCAGAACCAGATCAAAATGCTCTTCTGGAAGGGCAGAAGAATGGGGGCCGGCCTTGCCTCTTGGACAATCTGTTCCATAGTGCGAGGGTGATAAATAGAGAAGGCTCTCTCTTTTTTTTCTAATTATTTTTTTTCTAATTTCTTTTTCTGAAAGGGCAGCACTGCAAGGGAAGGCAAAGAGATTGAGAGTTGAGTGGGTATCAAGTTCTTAGGTACCATTCATGCTCAATAAAAAGTGTCAACTGTCACACATGACTATCATTTCCTGAAATAAATTCACATCACACTCATGTTAGAAGCACCAAGGGGCTTCTGGGTTGAAAGGATTAGCCAGTGACATCACTGTTGCCTGGAGTTGGGAGCTCCTTTCATGTCCCTGGAAGGAGCTGAAGTGAAGGATGGGAGCTTACCCTGCCTCACAACACCACTCAGGTCTCAAACGTGGGTTTGCTAACCCAGTGTCCTAACCATACAAGCCACTGTGCTCCAGACGTGGTATTCAGCAGGTTCTGACCAGTGCTGGAGAACCGGTAGCAGAAATGTTTAATGGTTCGGAGAAAGGGCAAATACTCCCTCTGACTGAAGATTTTACAGTAACCTTCCCCTGCCACACCCACCAAACCATGCCCACAGACCCGGTAGTAAAAAAATTTGAATCCCACCACTGCTGTGCTCCCTGAAATATGATAAAGAAGTATTTATCTTTATCTTTATAAATAATTCTATTTCTGGTTCCTGTTCATCTTTGCCTCAGTAGAAGCCTGATGCTCTAAATAAAATTTTTCTATTATTATTTGTTCACACATTTCAAAATGATGTTTTCATGTTCCTTTCAACTTGAGGGGGTGGGATACCTTAATTATCCATGTTAGCAATACCAAGAAAGGTCAGAAAGGCTGAGAATCAAAATTTCAAATAGATTGTCATCTGCTAGTTTTTCATCTATAGATAAAGAAATGCTTTCAATGAAGAGCAACATCTTAACAATCTCCCAGAGATCTTCCTAAAGTTGCATATCTGCTTGATTATGTAGAGCCGGATGTTCCATCAACTCTAAAAAATCACTATTAATCTGTTCTGTTTCTAAAATCATATATGGGAATATCTGCTTGTGCAATGCAACTTAGTTCAAGTCTGCTCCTTAATCTATATATATTTGATTCACAGATCAATACAAATAAATAAATTTCCCCAAATTTCTGCATAGTAGTTAAGGATATAAAATAGCGAGGACCATTTTTTGCTACTGATGTATGCCATTCTTTCTAGATAACATTATGTAGCATTTTTGGTTATGGCCTATTGTTTGCAGTTCTAAAAATATTAATTATAGATATTCTCAGTTGTGATGAAATCCTAACACTTCCTTTAGACTCCTCCCCACCTAAAATATACCAATTAATTTTATTACATTTTTCTTTTTTCCTTGGAAGTAAAATGTACAGAGTAAGAATCTTTCAGTAGGAACAAATTTTTACATAGCCTCTTCTATTACATGAAAAAAAGAACAAAAAGATATCCTATTAATTGGATTCCATTTTCTTGCTGATGTTGCAAAATAAGTCATCATAAAATTATGAATACCGTTGCTTTTCAAACTAAATTAACCTCTTAGAAATGTAATGGTGGACACAGAAAATCATCTAATGAAAGACCACAATTAAAACAATGTCCTAAGTATCTACCTGCTAAAGCAGAGCCCATATAATTGCATAAAGGAATTTGATTTGTTTTGCTATTTTAACCATTGTGTTCTCTCAACCAAAGACATATTTCTAGCCTTGAATAGCAATGAACTAAGAGATCTTTTGTAGCTTTCTCATTTAGGTACATTGGCCTTCACATTTTATGATCCATAAGCAGCA
Organism: Bungarus multicinctus; assembly: GCA_023653725.1. Lineage (NCBI taxonomy): Eukaryota > Metazoa > Chordata > Lepidosauria > Squamata > Elapidae > Bungarus > Bungarus multicinctus. Next base: position 65,623,220 of record CM042842.1, read on the forward strand.
TGAACAATGTGTAGGCTGGCTAGGGGTTCATGGGATTGATGTGGATTTATTTATTTATTTGGGGAGGTGGCTCCACTCTTTATGACACTGAGAAGCATATAATTTGAAAAGAGCAATGCATTTTTAAAAAATTAGATATAGATTAACAGAGTTGGAAGGGACCTTGTAGGTCATCTAATCCAACCCCCACCCACCCAAGCAGGAGACCCTATACCATTTTTGACAGGTGGCAGTCCAGTTTCTTCTTGAAAGCTTCCAGTGATGAAGCTCCCACAACTTCTGAAGGCAAGCTGTTCCATTGGTTGATTGCTCTCACTGTCAGAAAATTTCTCCCTATTTTGAATCTCTTTTGTTCAGTTTCCATCCATTATTCCTTGTCTGGCCTTTGGGTGCTTTAGAATATAGCTTGTCCCCTTCCTCTCTGTGGCAGCCCCTCAGATATTGGAAGACTGCTATCATGTCTCCCCTGGTCCTTCTCTTCACTAGACTAGCCATGCCCAGTTCCTGTAATTGTTCTTCATATGTTTTAGTCTCCTATCCTCTAATCATCCTGGTTGCTCTTCTCTGTACTTTTTCTAGCATCTTAACATCTTTTCTATAGTGTGGTGACCAAAACTGGATGCAGTACTCTAGGTGTGGTCTTACTAAGATTTTATAGAGTGGTATTAGTACCTCACTTGATCTCGATTGTATCCCTCTGTTAATGCAATTTAGGATTGCATTGGCTTTTTTGGCTGCCACTACACACTGTTGGCTCATATTTAATTGATTGTCCAATAAGACACCAAGATCCCTGTCACAGTTACTGCTATTAAGCCTGGTTTCACCCAGACTATATGTGTACTTTTGGTTTTTCTTGCCTAAGTGTAAGACTTTATTTTTCTCTACATTAAATTTCATTTTGTTAAATACGGCTCATTGTTCAAATCTGTCAAGATCCATCTGGATCTTGAGCCTATCATCAAGGGTGTTGGCTATTCCTGCCAGTTTAGTATCATCCACAAATTTATCAGTGGCCTGAAGATAAACATACAAACAAAACCCAGTCCAACAAGAACTCTACTCTCATCCTATCCCATGATGGAAAAGAAGAGAAGAAAATCATCAGATGGAAAGACGATATATGGAGAGCATTAAGTCAGATGTCCAGATTAAGAGTTCTAAACAAAAAATTCAAATAAGCTGGTGCTGAAAATTCTAATGCAGGTTTTGGGGTAAAAAAAGCTAAGAAAAGGGTTATTTTTTAAAAAAAAAAACCAACCCTTTTTACCATTTTTATTGCTTTTCAACTTGTGTTTAGCTGCTTGTGTTGGCATCTGGTTTTTAAAAACAGTTAAAAGTCTCTCTCTTTCCCTCTTTCTCTTTGCCTGCATACAAGTCAGAAGTAATATGGCATCATGGATCCATATATCTAAACAAATCTGACTTTATGTCCAAATTGATACTGCTAGTAATGGAAAACTACATTTGACTTAATACAGTTATGGCCTTCTAAAACTAAAACATCAAAACCAAGAAAATTAGAAAATGGTTGTGTTCTTTCCTCCATTGTAATTTTCTGCTAAAGTCTAACCTGACATATTTCATGAAAAGAATGTACCATTCATTCGTTTATATGTTATATAAAATAGGCCAATTCCCCACCTGCTTCTAAATTTACTATGAGTTTATTTTGCAAAAGTGTTGACAAGTTGGCATGAGATTGAGATACAAACTACCTACTTGTCAATAACTTCAAACTATCATTCCTTCATTCGTTCATTTGTTTGTTTGTTTGTATTTATTTATTTATTCAATTTGTATAGCCGTCTGTTTCAGTCAAGGACTCTGGGTCACTTACAATTTCCAAACTATAAAAACAATTTTAAAAAATGTAAAAACCATCTAAAATAAATATACACAGAAGCAGAGATAGTTAACTGGTTGCCCGTAAATTGAAGAAACAAGGCCCTTAAGATACCCACTATCCCATGCTTAGGAACACATCCAAATTTTTAAAGCCTTCCAAAAGGCCAACAGGGTTGGGATCATTCTAATCTCTTAGAGGCTACTGTGGAAAATGTCCATCTTCTAGTCCCTGCCAGCCAACACTCTTCAGCTGACAGGATCTGCAGCATGCCCAATCTGCTAGATTTTCAGTAAAAAAATCTTCACTTTTTTGAAGAAATATTTTTTCAAATAATTAATATTAAAAGAATCTCCCAACAGAAGTGGCCAATACTGCTAAATCATATAGCTGTGCATTGAGGAACTAATCCAAAACCTGTTTTTGGTGGGATGCATTTGGGGGCAACTGCAAAGTTGAATCCCTTGGAAAGGACATTGGCGTCTGCTCTGGTGAGGGTTCTGTCCGATATGTTGTGTATTGTTTGTTTCATGTGTTGTTGTGGGGGGGGGGGGGGGGCTTCTGATGTTTCTCTAATCTGTGGAGTTTGCTGGTGTGTGTGTCTGTCTTGTGGGAGGTTTCTGTTTCAGCTCTCCAGAGGGCTAGTTGTTCGGATTTGTCCCAGAGTGCTGAGTGGATTTTGTTGCTGAATTTGAGGTGGAGAATAAGTAGGTCCCTGTTGGTTTGGTCTAGTAGGAATCTTTTCCTGTGGAGTTCGTTTCTGATTACGGCTAATTCCGTTCTTTTCAGGATCCTTTCAGTGGCTGAAGTTTTGAAACGGAATTTGAGTTGGAAGCATGTGGGGATCATTTTTTTCTCTTGGCAATTGCATAGGAATGTGAGGTCACATAAGATGGTGGCTCTTAGGACTTCGAGTTTCTCGTAGGTTTTGGTCAGCTGGAAGGTTTCCTCCCCATAGAGGTACGATATTTGTTTTCGTAGATTTTCATGGGTACAGGTATGCAGGTCTTGGTGTATTTGTGTTTTTTCCCATGTAAGATTGAGACTATCTTGGCAATGTTTCGACGCGGTCCCACTCACCATTTTCAGGCTGGTGCTTTTGGCTTCGTGCTTGTGCGAGCAAAGCATGATCGGAGCTGCCGTCTCTTTATAAATACTGGTGGGGAGGTTGGCTGTGTTGTCATTTCTTGATTGGTTGATGGAGTTGATGTTTGCAGATTGGCTGGCTTTTTCGTAAGAACATGTGTGGCTGAAGTATTGGCTGTGTGTCTATCAGCCTCCTGTGTTGTAACGACCTGTGTAATGGGCTGAGTGATGACCTTCTGAGTTCTATTGTTTTGACATCCTGGGTCTTGTGTTGTAATCTCCTGGGTCGTGTTGTAACATCCTGAGGTTTTGTGGTGTAACCTCCTGAGTTCCATGATGTGATATCCTGAGCGGGTGGCTGTGATGTTGGATTTTGGAAACCCAAACCCACCCCCTAGGTGAAAGGCAACCACCGTCCAGAAACCAGACCGTGGCTGCATCACCAGCTGCCACACACCCCAATCCCCAAGCCAAGCAAACTGACACATGCCATGAACACATAGCCAGGCCTCAAACTCGAAGCCAAACCAAAACCCAGAACGTCACATCACAACTAAGGAAAATTCTTGGCCATATGCACAAATACAAACACATTATTAAAAAAATAAAGAACAATTTGGTTTTAATATGATTCAGCAAGAATTAGATAAGATCTGGCATGGAGAGGAAAGGAAAATGATTAGTAAAATTTACAAGTATCTTGTAAATGTGGGCCATAGTATCAATCTAGAAAAGTGGCCCAAAAACGTGGGCCATAGTATCAATCTAGAAAAGTGGCCCAAAAACGTGGGCCATAGTATCAATCTAGAAAAGTGGGAACGTATTTGGGAAATATATTACAGATTAACTATGTCAGTCTCGTACAAAGAGAATTTGTATAAAATGGTTTATTGCTGGCACTTGCCACCTGCGAGACTGGCAAAGATGTGTCCGAACATCCCGCCAAATTGTTGGAAGTGTAACTGTCCAGGGAACATACTTTCATTTGTGATGGACGTGTCCATCTGTGCAGAAATTTTGGAGAAACATTAGAAATTGTATACTAAATATAACTAAACAAAATGTAAAACTTAAACCTGAAATCTTTCTGCTAGGTATGATAGATTCAAAAATGGAAAAAAATACCAATATTTAATATTGCACATTATAACGGCAGCCAGAATAAGTTATGCACAAAATTGGCAATTGACTACCATTCCTTCAGAGGAGAGGGTCATCAAAAAAATTCATGAGTGTGCAAGAGATGGATAGCCTAACTAAATCACTAAAAAATAATCAAGATAACGATTACTATAACACATGGAATTGCTGGTATGAATGGTTAAAGAAAAGGCAATATTTGACAACTGGATAAGTTATGAAATTATGGAAGCTGTGCATTTAATTATAAAATATTCCATGAAATTAAAACGTTAAAAGAATGAGGAAGGTACTATAGTAGATCACGTCAATGTTAGGGGGAGAAAAAAAATGTGTGTAATCATTGCTCAATACCTGCTGTAAAATGTATATATGTACATATATTTGTCTATGTGTTTGTATGTTTTTAAATGTTTTAAATGTATGAATCTTAAATAAACTTTATTTTATGTTTAAAAAAGAAAAAAGAAACAAGCACCCAAGAGGTATAATGTGTTTGTGGAAGTAAATTCAGTGACAAAGGAAAGGAAAATAAAAATATATTTAAGAATGCAGTTTTCAGGCGAAAGCAACCAGATTCATGCATGTAGAGTTAAAGTTAATTACTTTATTATATTCTACATATATTACAGGAGTCTCCCAGACTGCTTGCCTTACCTTCAGGTTCCATAGAGCCTGGGGGAGGAGCCAATCCTGGATCTCTTGTGGCTGTGCAATGATTGAAAGTTAATTCTTCACTTCAGCCCTTCTTCCTGCCTGGCTGGGTATTTCCAACATCAATGCAATTCTTATCATATAACTTTAATTTTCACCCAACTGTGTTTAAAATTAACTCAAGTCTATAAACCTCTTGCTAATGTTGTGCTCATAGATATCAAAATGCCTTCCAAGCATTGTCTAGAGCAGGGGTCTCCAACCTGGGCCACTTTAAGACTTGTGGACTTCAATTCCCAGAATTCCTCTGACAGCAAAGTTGGCTAAGGAACTCTGGGAGTTGAAGTCCACAAGTCTTAAAGTGGCCAAGGTTGGAGACCCCTGGTCTAGAGTCTCTGTCCCAGCCTTCTGTCATTTATTATTTACTGTTAAGGTTTAACCAACCTCAGAAGGATGGAAGGCTGAGTCAACCTTGAGCCAGTCAGGATCAAACTCCTGGTAGTGGGCAGAGTTAGCCTGCAATACTGCATTCTAACCACTGCATCACTATGGCATAGAAGAAATTATGATAGAAGGAATCCTTTCTCCAAACACTGCAAATGGTTCTCTTCCAGAGTGTTGTCTCAAAGCTGTAGAAAATACATATAGATATAGTGTGCGTGTGTGTGCGTGTGTGTGTGTGTGTGTGTGTGTGTGTGTGAATGTGCGCCATGTGTGTGCATAAATACATTTTAACTTGCAGATTTTCCTTTTATGACTAGCTCAGATTTGGGATGGAGGATTGTTAAATCTCTTATTCTCCTGAACAAAACCTATCTTTCCATGCTTGTCAAAACAATTCCATACTATAAACATGAATACTTACAAACATATATATAAAGGATAAGCTTGTTTATAACCTAGAAAAATGCTTACGGAAAACTCAGGCATTGCAGATATTCATAGTCTTGTGGGGTAGTGGGTACGTATTTGTTGCTTTCAATTACTTTAATACATCACTTAGGTTTTTTGAGATTCACTGAGCATCTTAGCTTGAAAGAAGCCAATAGATTTGTATGCTTCTGGAATCGATGTTCTGGCCTCTGGCTCTAATCAGTCCTTACTGTGGTTAATAGCTTCTGTAATTTTCTTATTTAGAGACAGTAATTTCTACCAGATATAATTTATTAGGCATAATTACTTAATTCTGAACAATTTAGTGCCTCTTGCTGGGAAATATGATAGAAATTCACATAGTTTCTACATGAGTTTCACAACATAGAAGTACGTTGTGATTTGTTTGTTAGATTCTGGAATAAATTATCCATATTCATCAGGACTTACATTCTATTTATCAATATACACATAGCATAGTCTGGTTGAATATTATTGGATGACTAGTCAGATTCTGGAAATGGATGATTATGAAAGGGAATGACTAGATGGATCTAGAAATTATGAACTTATCTTTAGGAGAGAGAGTTTTTAAAAAGCACTCTAGAACAACTGTAATGGCCCTACAGGTGACTGACAAGATGCTCAGGTGTGTTGAGGTTGAGGCTAGCTGGATCAGTGGTGGAATTTAAAATTTGTTACTACCAGTTCTGTGGGTATGGCTTGATGAGCGTGGCAGGGGAAGTATACTGTAAAATCTCCAGTCAGAGGTGGTAGTTGCCAGTTCTCTGAACTACTCAAGATTTCTGCTACCAGTTCTCTAGAACTGGTCAGAACCTGCTGAATACCACCTTTGAGCTAAATCCTGGCATTTGTTTAGTGATTTCAAAGGAACCGTTTCTATTTATGAATATACTCTCTAAATAGGTCCATCTAAAACCTATTTTGTTGATCTTTGGATGCCAAGCAAAGGTATTTTTCATTCTCTTACACCTTTAATTGACTATACACTTAAGTTGCGTCTTAAAGCCACTTTGATCTCTCTGGATATATTTTCAAAGTTGTAAAAAAGGTGTTCTACTTTTTGCTATTTACAGTTGCAATTGGCAGCTGGATTTTGTTGCTTTGTTTTCATTTGGGCTTTTTTTTTTTTTTTTGTATGGATGGATATCACCCAAAAAGCTTCTGCTGCAGAGCGACATATAAACCAAATAAATGAATAACAGCTTCACATCATGCTTGTGAACTCTCCAGAGCTACAGTAACTGGTTGCCTGTGGCGGGAGGCAGGATGTTGGACTAAATGGGTTATTCTAGGAGGACTCTTTGTTCTTATGTCCATGGTAATCTAGTCTGTCATCTGCACTGGTTTAGATAATGTAACTGTAGTCATAAGGATAATATTAAGAAAGTTAAAATGCAGGTTTTTTTTACAGTTAGAAGTGAACCTGGAAACACATTACAGCATTTTATCCTCACAGTTTTGCAGAGGAAAATAACTGGAAATATAGTGAAATAATGCAAAAGACCAAGTGAGAGTATTTACAGGTGACCATGAGGGTTTGATCCCAAATTTCTTAAATTCAAATTCTGAGCTGATGTAACTGCTTTGTGACAGTGGTGGCAGCATATAGTCTAGTCTCAACTGGAGTGAGGAGAGGAGAGGAATGGAGATGAGTATGGGAAGGAGATGGGAAATCTGCTTCACTCAGTCAGGACAGAAATGCAATCGATTGCCTATGAGAAATAGAATGGAGATAAGGATAGTTCATTGACTTAATGGGCCAATGGGTTAACTGCAAGATTATAAACTTCACTTTGGCAAAAGCTGGTATGAAGCCCTTACTCAGAACGCCTTCTCAAAACAAGGAAGCTACTGATTACATGGTTTGCTTCCTACTCCTTCACCACACAGGGACCTATAGAAGGGGCCAGGGGTGGGGGGGAGGGAAGAGAGGGAGAGGGATGATGAAAGAAATATCATTACAATATAAGTTGTGTCCTGTTTGCTTGTGTGTCATGACATCAGCCTTTCAGGGATTAAATAAGACATGCTAGCCAAGTTGCATGCTAGCCATTCCACATTTCCTCTCTTCCTCCCAAGCCTTGATCAGAATTTCAGATAGAAAAAGAATGGTGTCATCCCCACAGTAAGGCAAAAATCAAATAACCAAGAACTTTATCATCAACCCTCCTCCTCCTCCGAGGTTTCCTTCATTTGTATTGCTTTAATCCACTTTTTTCCAGGCCCTGAGCTTTGTGCAGATTCATAATATCCCATGTTAACTGATTAAAAATCCTCATAAACACGTATACTTTTCATGGTCGTTGAAGAGTTGGAAACCGAAGTGGACAGCAAGGGACTAGTTTAGTCACACTTGTTAATAAACTCCTTGTTCCAGCATGAAGCTTGGAGTGACCTTGCCCAGAAAGCCCTGGAGGATCATTACCACTAAATTGAAACAAAATATGTTGGCAAACATTTTGCCCGGAAAGAATAGAAAGCAAATGGAGGCCTGAAACTGTATATTTCCTCAATTAGACTTTTATACTGTTTACAGTGCCTTGTAAGAATTGAAAAACATTTTTGTTTTGTTTAACTGTTTTTCATACAAGGAAATAACCATGCAGCTTTAAACAATTTTTATTAGATTTAAACAGGAAAGAGAGAGGATGTGGCCTTAAAAAAAAAAAGCAACTAAAACAGCAACTGTTTTATTCCATCACTTTAAAGTGCCTTTTTAAAAAGTAAAATGTTAAGTTAATTTGGTAAATTTAAAGAAGACAAAGAAACTAATAGCAATTTTTAGTGGATAAATTAAAATCATGCAGTCCAGATTAAAATGAAAACATATACCCCCTTTTTTTCCCAGTCATCAGCCAGTTCTTCGCTGTTGGTCAGGATTAAATCTAGGAAAAGGAATCTGTTTGCTTTTTCCTTCATGTGCAGAGACTTGAACTTGTCAGCAAGGAACTAATATACTATTAAATATAAATAAATAAATATATATATTTAAAATATACATGCCAGATGTCAGAATAGTTGAAACCTTCCATTACTGCTGTGGCTCATTTCTGTAAAAGTTTTTCCCACTATCCTTTGAAAACTATCCAGGCATTGCACTTCAAATCAAAAAATTTCTTAGGACAAGTTCAGAACATTCTACATCTCTAAAAACATTGGCTTTCTATTTAGGCTGAGAAAAAGAAATCCCTGATTTGCAAACTATTAGCTGCCAGCAGCTTTTTTTTTCTTGCTCAACATACATAAAAAGATGTCTCTACTTGTCCAACTTTTCTGATCCTTGAGTGAGCAATCTTTTATTTATTATTTATTTATTTTTATTTTTGTCAATTGCTTACAAGATAATAGGTATAAGTAAAAACATAGTTATGAATACATGGATACATATAAGAAAAATAAAAAAAAATAAAAGAAACAATAGGACAGGGATAATAGGCATGTTGATACGCTTATGCACGCCCTCTACCGACCTCTTAGGAAAGGGGTGAGGTCAATAGTAGACAGTCTAAGATTAAAGTTTTTAGGGTTTGGGGAAGAAACCACAGAGTCAGATAGAATATTCCAGACATTGATCACTCTGTTGCTGAAGTCGTATTTCCTGCAATCAAGTTTGGTGCGAGTTTGAGTTTGTATCTATTGTTTGCTCTAGTGTTGTTATGGTTGAAGCTGAAGTATCCATTGATAGGTAGGACATTGTAATAGATTTTATATGCTATACTTAGATCGAACTGAAGAACTAAATGAATCTGGCTTTCCGATTGACTTTGCTTGTTAAAGGATTGCAAAAGGTGATCACATGATCTTGGGACACAGCAATGGCGATAAATATGAACTAGTTGCCAAATATCTGGATTTTGGTCACATGATCATGGGTATGTTGGAAAGATTGTAACTGTGAAAAATGCTCATAAGTCACTTTTGTCAATGACATTGAACTTTGAATGGGATTACCTGTATATAAAAGAAGTAAACATTTGTTACATTAGCATGTAAGTAATCGCAACATATGCATTTTGCAAGCATTTTTATCAACATTCTCTTTACCTCTTTCTCTCTTTGTCTCTCTCTCTGTGCAGATGTGTCCTACACATGTCTCCCACTCCACATTTTATATAGCATTTTCATTATGCAGGTTTTGAGCTAAAAAGATTTTGAGATGGAAACTCATTGACTAAGTGAATTATTTGCCCATTTATGCTGCAGCAGATTCACTTTGAAATAGTTTCTTGACAACAAATCAATATCCCTTTATTATTCCTAGTTGCATCTTGGTTGCCACCTTGCAAGCCAATGATTTGAACACAAGTCAAAGTAATAAATATCTTTGTAATTTTGTAGTTATAGACTAGAACTAATTATGAACTTAATACTCAACTTTAAAAAAATGTTCTGAACTTTTGTAGTATGCCGTTTTCTTAGAGATATGTTTATATATAATATGTTTATGGCTTTAAACAGCAGCCTATCAAACTCCTTAACTATAGAGCACAGTCAAGGAACTAAGATTACGCAGGCTTTTTAATTACATTTAAAGCCAAAATTTAAGATACTAGAGTACAAAATCTTGAGAACTGATTTAGAATTTATTTGATTTGTTAATTGCTTACAAGATAATAGGTATAAGTATATACATAGTTATGAAAACATGAAATGGGTACATATAAGAAAAATAAAAGAAACCATAGGACAGGGACGTTGGCACATTGGTGCGCTTATGCACGCCCCCTACAGACCTCTTAGGAAAAGGGTGAGGTCAATAGTAGACAGTCTAAGGTTAAAGTTTTTGGGGTTTGGGGAAGAAACCACAGAGTCAGATAGAATATTCCAGACATTGATCACTCTGTTGCTGAAGTCGTATTTCCTGCAATCAAGTTTGGTGCGAGTTTGAGTTTGTATCTATTGTTTGCTCTAGTGTTGTTATGGCTGAAGCTGAAGTATCCATTGATAGGTAGGACATTGTAATAGATTTTATATACTATACTTAGATCGAACTGAAGGCAGCATAGTTCTAGGTTTTCTAGGTCTAGAATTCCGAGCCTGGTGGCATAAGGTATTCTGCAACGAATAGAGGAGTGGAGAACTCTTCTTGTAAAATATTTCTGGACTTTCTCAACTATGTTAATATCAGATACATAATGTGGGTTCCAGACTGATGAGCTGTATTTGAGTATTGGTCTAGCAAATGTTTTGTATGCTCTAGTTATTAGTTAATATTACCAGAGAAAAAGCTACATAAGATTAGGTTAACAACTCTTAATGCCTTTTTGGCTATGTAGTTACAGTGGGCTCTAGTTTGGATCATCAACAAGGTCTTGACTATTCAGCCTGTATTTTATTTTCTGATTTTTTTTTTGCCAATATGTAGGACAGAGCATTTTCTCAAAATCTTGTGATTTTTCACAAGTCTAATAAGTTTCAGTGAAGTCTCACAAGATTTTTGTGAAGCAAAAAAACTAAATAGTTTTTCCTGTTTTATGTATTACTTGTCATGGAAATCTTATTAGACAAACCAGTTTATTTTCATCCAGCCAAAAAATAAAAGGGGTCTACTATGCAATTTAAATCCCCAACCAACAGAATAGTAAACAGATAGGAAATAGGTCTTGGTTTCATTTCACAACACATTTACATTTAAAACAAATGATCTTATTCAGCAATTGAACAAATACTTCCCTCTTGTGTGAAAAAAAGGCAGCTATTTCTCAAATTAACTTGCACAAAAACATAGTCAGTGTTGCTCTCGGAAATGTCTTCTTTCAGCAAAAACAAAGGATCAGTATTCCCCAAACCATACCTGCTCTATCTACTTGGGACAACAAGGCACATGCCCTGGGATGTGCACACTCTGAAAGTAGTTCCAACTTACTCAGAGAATATCTGTTGGACAAGTCTGAAGAAGACAGTGTTGAGCATTAGTGTTTTGTTCTCGCTACACGTTACTCTGTGTGCAGCTTGACATGTAGTTAAATCCATCTATCTTCCAATAGAACAGACTAGTGCATGGATTTGGATGCTTTATTAAAGGAACAGGATGGGTGAAACTGGGAAAATAAAAATATATACAATAAGAACCCCAATACAAAATAAGCAGCATTGAGTTACTGGTGAGCATAACAATTAACAAATACAGGTAAATCCAAATCTCACCAGCGCTGCTGGGTGTTATGTAATGTGGATTTTTGTCCTCAGATGAACATGGGCCATGGATTAGACTGGATTTTTCCTGGTGCTTTTGTTTCCTTCCGAATGCTAAAGGAAATGGAGTCTGGCTTCCCAGGATGCACTTGTTTTGGGCATGAAGGTTTATTGGTAGATGATCATTAAAGGGATGGGTCAGGTTCCAAACAATACAGATTGGTATTTGGCCCCAGCCACTAGATGGGGACAGAAAACAACAACAATATATATACAAATTGTATCTGGAGGCATGACATAGGGTCAAACTGGGAAGCCAGCATTTGTACTTAAATGAAGCAGGCTTCACTTAAGAATTCAATGAAAAAAGTTGTTTGTAATGGCCTATTAGCCTATTTCAATATAATCTGTGTTTTCAAGTACAAGGTTGCTCAATGACAATTCAAAAATACAACAGCATTGAATGAGGGGTCTTATGACTGTTCTTCATAGTTCCAATCATTGCAGTTTCCTTGCAGTCATGTGATCATGATTTGGGCACTTGGCAACCGACAATCCCATGATAACCAACAAGCAAAGTCAATGGGGAAGCTAGCAGGAAGACACCAATACCAGTCACATGACTTCAGGATTTCTGGAACCTTTCAGGATTCACCTAATGATAGCAACTGGAACTGGAACTGTTGCAACTGGAACCTTAAATTGGTGTGGTCACATGACATTACACTGCATTGCTTAACAATGCAACTGTCTGTCCCCATTACCATCATTAAGTGAGAATTACTTACCTATATATGACTGGAAGTTTGAAAGCAGTTTGATTCAACTAATGAAGGAAAAATATATTTACTCTCTCTCTAAACAACAAAAGTAGGATGCTAAAATACTGTAATTAAAAAAAAACATTAAAAATTCACACTTTTAGTTGGCCAGTGTAGTGTAAATTTTAAATGCAATTTCACAGCTACAGAATGTGAAAAAATTAAGTAATTAAATTCTTAATTTTACTGCAATCTTCCAAATGTTCTACCAACATGCTACACACATGCCAATAAACAGATGTGGTGTCAATTTTATACTTACCAACAGATGTGCTGTTAAGTACCTTTATTGGCAGTACAATTTAAAAATAACTTTCTTCAATAGAAGTGTAAATAAGTTTTAAAATATATTTCTGTTTTTTTCTTGAAGAAGACATTAGAAGGTACTTACAGTATCTTCTCTTTTTCTGTTATCCTGGATATTTCCTTCTCAAAAATAATCAATTTGTATGTGGTTTAAGTGTTTTTAATTTCATTTCACTGTAACTGGTTTTCTGTTTTAATTTTTGCAATTGTTAATAGCCTCAGCCCCAGTTCTAAAGTATCTGCATCCCTTTATGCAGCATTTTTGGGTAATTTAAAGGTTTAAAAATCAACCATATCTTTCAATGGATTCAGTTTATGTCAAACTGCCTAGCTAGGACTCCTCGATTTAATTAGAAGATGATAGTGCTTAAAAGTAAAAAAAAAAAAAAAAGGAGTTTGTGTAGTAATGTAGATAGGAAATTTAGTCTCTTTATAGATGTGTTTTACATATTTTGTATTGCACATTTCATTGCAAAATTTTATGCCTATTTGGATTTACTTACAGATTTGCTCCCTAGAGCCAGAGGTGATTAGTACGTATGTGCGTGGAGAACCTTTACCTTTACTTTACCTACAGATTTGCAAAGTATGAATTACTTAAAAATCATATCACATTTCTCAACCATGCATATATGTGTGTAATTTTTTTTTTTTTGGCAGATCATCAATTTTCAATATGAGGTTAAGCTGACAATTTATTTATATCATATGTTAAAAATGATTTGAGCATAAAGCAGGCACTACCTTTTGAAGTGGGGCCATGGAGAAAGTGTCCTGGTACCCAAAATATCAATCAGCATTTGAACAGATGGAACAATATTTCTTATTCATTCCTATTCTTTGAAGTTCTTTTCTTCCTGCATTAGTGAAATCATAAAGTATAAAACAATAATACATTGCATTTAACATCAATCAACAATGCCTATCACTAATAGAGATAGATGAGATGGATGGATGGATGGATGGATGGATGGATGGATGGATAAATGAGAGAGAGAGAGATGACAAATGTAGATATAGATGGTGGCTAGATAATAGATGGACAGATGGATGGATAGATAGATGATTGATAGATAGACAGACAAATCTAGAGATTTTTTTTCTCTTTTTTTTTCCCTGACACTCTGAATTAACACAGAACATGAAACTTTGGAAGTAGCGATGAAAACATTCTCTTTGCATACACATCACACACCCTCTAAATGAATATACCTTTTATTCTCACTTATGGGAATCTATGGGATTTGGGCTCAATGCGATATCCAGTTGTGATACAAGTATGCCTCCAGGAAGGAAGTCCAGAACTCTTTATAAATGAAACTATCCTCATTGTTTCTACACTGCCTTAAGATTTTCTCTGATTTTTTTTTAAGAAACAAAACAATGTTAACATTTTTTTTTCCTTGTGTACATCAATTAGTACTGGCAGTACTTGCAACATTAGGTGACCTATATCATGAATATTATTTTTTAAGCTTCAGGAACAAACAAAAGAACGATGGCATTTCCCAGAATGAAAATAACACACACACACAAAAAAAATCTTGTGCATCTTTAAATGGCTCTTTTTATTAATATGATACGGCAAATGTTTGCTCCTGTTTATTAAATCAACATGAAAGGTTAATTATGCTAAGTGACTATGGGTAGAAAACAATTCTTGTTTAACAACAGGTTGGCAGTCTGCAGGAGCCATCTGTTTCCCCCAAATGTTAAGGTACAATCTTAAATTTGTGAGGTTAAAAAGTACAGATTGCAGAGTAGTTTAAGGAGATATAAAATCCGTGCTGTGATGATAGGAAAGCACTGATTCTCCTTGACATGCAGCATGGTAGGTTTGCCAAGTTTTCTGAAGATGGTGGTGGGCTGCGAATAATGGGTGGGAATTACTGGCAATAAGTAACAAGAGTAGGCCTGCTGACTTTCCCTTCATATATAAGGAGTCAGGTATCCTGGAATGAACCAGGGTTTGAATCTATTGCAGGATAAGCATCCATTTTGTTTATTTATTTTGAAATGTATTTTAATAAAGATGTTATTAAATAAAGATAAGTGTCCATATCTTGATTTTTAAAATCCCGAAGATGCCCAATTCAGTTGTATGAATCCTTAGTGCTTTTCAAAAACTAGCTTTGTTTCATTACTCAATTAGTAACATCATCAGTGCTAAGAAAACAATCAAACTCAGGGGGCACCTATTATTTTAACCCTGAGCTACAAATATTCTCCCTTAGTGGTACTAGTCACTCATGTCCAGGGCTTAAAATACTGAACAAATCCCCATTAAATCATCAGGTTCATTGGGGGTACTCACTGCCCAATTTACCTCACAGTTTTGAGGATAAAATGGAATGGAAAAAACTCACATGCATGATATACATAATTTAATTTCTAGAACATAAACATTGATGAAACTCATGTCTGTCATTTTTGTTGGTATATAAAGCTCACTTGCCTACAATTACCATATAACTGGCATTAATAGACAATTCCATCCATTTTTAAAATAATTAAGCTAGGACTAAACTATGCCGCACATCAAATCCTTTTTGTGTTCTTCTAAACTTTTTGTTTCATAATGGATATAGCACTCCTCCCAACCTTTTTATTTAACCTTCCTAAATTCTAATCAATCTCCACAAATCTATCAACTATTCGTAGTTATGTAATTCTGAATTCAATTCCATCAAATCCTTAGAGCTCACTTTTGATTTATCAATAATGTAATAATGGCAACATTTGATCTAATCTGTTTGTACCAAGAAGACCATTTATTAAATGGCCAGCATCCATTAGAGTTGAGCAGCTAATATATTCAAATAAATAATAGTGATCTTTATTGCATCATCTGAGCATTGTGGTTAAAGGATTGGAGTAAAGGCTATATTCATGGGATGAACTGTTCTTGCTTGATGTGCCCACACCATTCAGACTCTGCTTTTTGTTGTTATTCTAAATCTTTGCAATCTATGAGTTGTAGAGAAATATTTTGCTTGCCAACCACATGGATAGGCAAAAAAATTGTCTCCCTTTCAAGCCCTTTGGTATTACATGTCTGCTAATCTAATTATTTGAAATGCACGCCTCTCGCTGCATTGACTATGGAATGACAAGCTCTGCCCAGCCCAGTAACAACACACTGCGTCCTTAGTAACAGCAGCTTCCTTGCTATGGTGATTGTGAAAAGCAGTTCATTTATGGTGGTTGGATGTCTGTTGCCTTTGAAGACTGCACAGAGGTGGGTGTCTCAAAACCTGAGAGGGAAAAAGGAAGCCATATGCTTAAAGCCAGAGTGTTATTTCTTTTTGGTGAATGTGATCTTAGGGAACAAATGACAAACTTTCTTTAAAAGCTATCTCGTACTTAGGGAAAGTTAAACTTCTGTCAGGATGCAATTAGGCCATTCAGAATAAGATTATTGGATCTTTCTGAACTAATCTTGAAGGGGGAAAGTAGGATAGATCTGACTGTGTCATGGACAGGAGTCTTCTATGGAAATACTGGAATCTGGACTCAGAAGTTAACAGACGGCAACGGCAAACCAATTAATACTGAAAGCTGCATGGAGTTAGATGTGTCCACGAAGTCAACAGGAACTGAGTTCACCTCAAAGACTTTAGTAAATTCTACTTGGTTATTTCCATGGAACCGTCCAGCATGAAAACACTGAACTAATCTAGGTGTGGTATTGGGGGAAGGGAGAGAAATCTAACTATACTAAAGCAATGTGATTATGAGGGGAAAAGGGAAAAAAGTGCTTCAAGCTCTTTCCAGCATTATAGGAAGAAGTTAGAAATTCTGGAAGAAGTAAGAAATTTCCAGAATTTTTAAAGGGTTTTCTGGAAAGCCTTTGCCAAGAAATACAACCCAGCTATTTTTACCAAGACAGCCTAGGTTTGTAGTATTTTTCTACCATGAAGTTTCTGAAGCTGGCTCCTCAAAGTGATCAGTATCAATCCACAATGATTGATGGGATTACCCAATGGAGCGATAAATGTATGGGGATGAAAGGGGGATCTGTAAATATTTGGAGTCCATAGGTGGTTAATAAATGATAGAGGGACAATTGGGATCAATTAATCTTTGTTGTCTTTGCAGAGCTAGTAGCATGACAGGGGTGGATGATCAGCCATCAGTGAAAGCAGCCTGGAGTTGTCTCTATTATTGTTATTGTTCATAGTACTATTAGTTAAAGCTAAATTGTTTTCCTATAATAAATTATTGGGATTAAGGGGAGAACCTGAAATTTTATGAAGGCGTCAATGAGCTGAAAAATTTAGGGATGATAACTTGCTCCATTGTTATGTTATTAACTGCTACAAATGCTACTAATTTGAAAAGTAAAAAGGGAGTGATATTTTTCAGACTATTAATTAACAACAAAAGGTATTTGGAAGAAAATTATTTTCTCATATCACATTTGCAGTTATAATATTTAAATATCAATACTGAAGAATGCTCAAAAGTTACAATCCTGTAAAAGTTTCACTAAAAGAAAGTCCCACCGAATTTAAGAGTGTTTATGGATTCCTAGAATATCATAGGACTACACTGTAAAGCAGCCATTTTTTAGATGCAGAATCAATAGCTATTATGAAAATCTAATACAATTACATAGCAACCCATAGGTTGGTTGGTTGCTTCTCAAGCTGATTCCCAATATGGGCCCAATATACTGTAAATCTCAAATTATTAATTAATCTTAATGTTGTGCTGGAATTGGGTCAATTTTGTGGGAAATTCTTTCAGGATAAATGTATGAATATGAAAAATACAGCCTTTTACCTTTGTTCACACTTAATTTACTTCCCTGGGTTCCTTTTAAACAAGGCATTTAATTTATAAGCTCTTCAACCAAGCTTTTGTTATTTCATTATTGAATGAATTGATACCCAAATATTCCTAAAATACTTGCAGTACCCATCTACCCACTTTCAGTTTCCATTTTTAAAGAAATAAACTTCTCCAGGGAAATTACAGGAAAGTGGTCCTTTGGGGAGAGCAAGACGGAACTGGTAATGGCTTCAGTAAGAAACCTACCTTATGGATTTGGTGCAAATTACGAGACTGTAATAAAGATAATTGGGAGCAAATATGTCCGATGCCGTGTAGAGAAAAGTGATGGGTAAGTATGATCTCGGGGAATTATAATTTTGATTAGAATTCATAGCATTATGTCTTTAATTAAAATATCAAAGATGCCACAAAATATATATTGCAATTAAAATGCAGTAAATGCTGATACCTGGCATTAAATTATTATTATCAGCATCAGGACATTTAGGAGAATAGGGAAACATTTCATTTTTTAATCCATTTCAGGAAGAGCACCAAAGGTGGTATTTAGCCGGTTTGGACCGATTCTGGCATACTGGTAGAAAAACGTTTGAGTCAGGGATGGGATATGACAGGGTTAATTACCAGTTCGGGTTTTACAAGCTTCCCTGCACGTTGTGAGCCGCGCGCCTGTAAATCGTCATCAGCATGCTGTGTGCAGAGACACAGCCTTTGAAACAGCCCTCTTTTCCTGCTGTTTTAACTGCAGCTGTGCCTCGTTCAGCAGCTGAAGTTGAAAAATCAGGAAATAGAGATCAGGTAAGAGCTTGGGTGGGTGGGTGGGCAAAAACATCAGCAAACATAGAATTGGATCTATGTCTGCTGCTCTTCAGGTCTACCAGTTCTACACAGGTGGACAGAATCGGTAGAAACCCACCCCTGGTTTGAGTACTTTGGAAACCGGCAAATAACACCTCTGGCTGGCCCCGCACTCCTGCCCCTGCTGTTCCCGTCCTACATTCCCTTGTTTTTTAGTTCAGCTGATTCACCCAGCAGAGCAGATTGCAGCACCTCAGCTCAGCTTAAAAAACAGCTCAACTCTCCAGTGCTAACACTGAGGGTGGTCTTTGGGTGCTGCGCGTGCTCTCATAGAATCGGTAGGAAAAGATTTGGATTCCCTCCCCTGAAGAGCACATAATAATATGCAAATTAAAGAGCTTAAATAGTTTTACCTCAGTTTTATTTTAAATACATAGGAAGGAGGATAAATTATTATTTTATTGTTATAGCATTTACAAATCCAGAGTTATTCACGGAAGTGGTGGGTGGTTGTGCGTGTGCACACAGGCATGTGCAAGAAACCATCCTCTCTTCCCCTGCTGCCATCACCTCCACCAGTCTGCCGAGCCAGAAGGGTTCAGGACCACTGTCCTAGATGCTTTTAATGCAATATTGCAAGTCTAAGATAAATATTCTCTGGGTGTTCAGACATACTTGTAAGAAACAAAATTGTGTTGGATTCATACAAACCTGGCTTCTATTAACTAGGGATCATTAAACAGGCCAATCTCTGAATTAGTTCAAATTATTTCATCTCCCCTTCCACTGTTTCAGCCTTGAAGCCACTTATGTACACAATTCTATCAATTACATAGAATAACTTCTTTATAATTTTCATCAAAGACTTTGTGGTGTAAAGCAGCAGTTTATTTTCTTTTTTCACCATGTCATTTTGCTTCTATTCAGACTGATTGAATGAGCCAAAGCTTCATTTCTTTTATATCTTGTTAGATGGCTTAACTTCAACTGAAGTTTTCTGTTATAGGGCAAATCCTTCTTATGGATGTCATAATGAGAAACTGTGATGGGGCAATCACTTCCCTACTCTTTCTAAACAACAGTATTTTCCTTGTACTTTGCATACATTTCACAAAGAAGGGAGACATCCCAAGAGATAACATTTCCTTAACATTTATCTTTCAACAAAATATAATAGAATCATTGTAAGATAATGGTACAGAGGTCTAGATTTAGCAAGTTCAGGAAGTATCCATAATGTGTAAGATCTGAAATCTCACAAAAAGGAAGAAATAGAAGAGAACATTGATGGTTTTTCCTCCACCACCTACTATTAATCATATCCTATTGTCAAATTGACAGGATACCATGGAGAGTACTTGCCTATAAAGTCACCAAGAGTCAGACATAACTAAATGGTTACAACCAGGGGTGGGATTCTACCGGCTCAGACCGGTTCTATAGAACCGGTTGTTACGATTCTGCACAGTTCGGAGAACTGGCAAATCATGCCCCTGGCTGGCCCCTCCCCTCTCCTCCCATCCCTCCCCCCCACTCAGTCTATTCTTATTGCACATGCACATTGTTGACCGCATTCCCCCCCACCCAGTCACTCCTTAAGGTATTTCTTTTTTCCCCTCCTAACGATCAGCTGTTCCCATGATCAGCTGTGCCGGGGTCCCCCTCACTGTCTTTATTGCTTCACCCAGGAGGCTTCCCTGAAGCCCAAGGGGCAAAAAGGGGCACGGGGGGCACAGCTCCATTTTTTGCCTTTTTGGGCCTCGGGAAAGCCTCCTAGGAGCAAAAAATGGAGCATGGGGGTGCTGCAAAAAAAGAAGCCACACCCACCCACTCACATGGCCACTCCCCCCTAGCTATACCCACAGAACTGGTAGTAAAAATATTTGCATCCCACCTCTGGTTACAACTTGAATTTTTAAATATTACTGATTATTACTCCTTATTGATTGATGAGTAAGGGAGAGCCTCTACTTCAAATATCCATTCAAGCATTCATTCATTTATCAAGCCTATATTTACTCTGCTTATTTGAAGGCATAAAACAAGACTGCTGTTACCACCATGAGCTCAAAACCTAGTCATATGCTTCCTGGTGATGACACTACAAGCGTCTTAGTGATTCAACAACAGATATAGATGAAATTAGTTTGCTTTTTGGGGCTATATTCATTGATTACACTGGTTCGTTTCTGCCTAATGAACAAATGTTACATAAAATAAATATTTTGGATGTAAATGGAGAAAAAGTAAAGTAGCTACATCTCGGTGCCAAAATATATATTGAATATTTCCCACCCACAGGAAAGCAAAGGAGATTGTGAAACCTGAGGCACACTCCATGCTCCAAACTTTACCTCTCCATAATATAAGACAGAGAAATGGAAAATATCCAGACCGCAATAAGCCACCTGGTCAGCAGATCAATAATGGTGTGAATATTGAATCTCAGAACAAAGATGGAGTGGAAAAATATACATCCAAACAAACAGAGACAAATGTTATCAGATCTGTGGACAACAATGTAAGTTGTTACAAGTGTTATAGTCCCTTCATTTTCTCATTCAGTTACAGATGGGAAAGCCTTGGGATCAGTCCTACTGACAGACCAATCTTTCATTGGTGGCCTTCAATGGGTGACAACAGAGATAGCGTGAGAGTAAATGAGGACATGGAATGAAGTAACTGTGGTCTTCTATATGATCTTGTGATATTGTTTCATGAGCATAATGATGTCATGATGTACATATCATCATTTTCATATCATCATGTCTTATTATGAATGCTGCCACTGTTGCCTGTCCTTACTTGTTAAAAGGGTTAGTACTGTACTGATTTTACAGAATGAAAATTTATTTTTCTTTATTTCTCTTTTTTTTTTTGTTCCTTATTTAAGGAACAAAAACCACTAAATTTGTATTGTGTTACTGCACCTTGTGGAGATAAGTCTTTATCTTATATTCACTCTATCAAGAAACCATCTTTTGAAGCTCAGAATTCAGTACAACAGGTAAGTAAACACAATTAAACTTTCAGTAGTTACACTGTGTTTCATAAGCATCTTCCAAAAGAGGAGAAATACTCCAATATATTTTATCACAATGGTAAAACTTTCTTACCAAAGTATTATAAGGAGTTTGTTTACTGAAGCCAAATAATTTTATTGTAGTATATCCATGGTTTCACCTGTGTATAGGATCCCAAGTCTTTTCTGGGCTGATTTCAAAGTTTTGGCACTTAATTTTTAAGTTATATTCAGATGATCTGAAGGATCACCACATATAGCTATCTTGGTTTTCTACCAGTCCTATTTTACTAGATCCTTGACCAGATGTCATGTTAAATGAAATGTGTCACACATCTACCATCAAGAGGGTCTTGTCAGTTATGGCATCTCAGTTGAAAAATTCTGTTCTTTCATAAAAATTTGTGACTGTTCATAAATATATCTATTTCTACATAATTGGGAAGTTTGTAGAACAGCAATGTGATATTATTTTTTATCTTCTGCTGGTACTTTTGTGTGCTTTAAAAACACCTTGACCACAAATATTTATGTTTAATATTTATTATGGTATTAAAATGAGAGACACTTTGGTGTAAAGTGTACTGAGCTAGAAATTGGGAGACTCAGTTCTAGTCTTGTCTTAAGCACAAAATCAGCTGGGTGACTTTGGGCCAGTCATTCTTTCTTGGCCCAAGGATTGAGACAATGGCAAACCACTGCCAAGAAATGTTGCCAAGAAAACTGAAGGAACTTATCTGTTTAGCTGCCCAGAGCCAAGACTGATTTAGAAATACACACATATCCATATCCAAGGACACACACATAATTAACATTGTTTGGATATAAAACTAATTCTTCAAACCTGCTTGGAGAATATAGTAGACAACTTGTCAATTCTATAAAGGAGGTCATAAAGAGAGAAAGGGCAGGTATCACAAAATACATAATATCCATTATATGTTACTGTATGAAATGGATAGAAATGATGCCAAATCAGGGGCATACAATGGTAATTGAAAAAGTCAAGATGTTGGCTGTGACCATGCAACTGAAGCCCCATTGCTTTTTTACATCTAAATTCAAAACATTACAACACACACCGAAAGAGTGACACTTCAGTTGTGTGGTCATAGCTACTCCCTTGGCTTTTTCTACTCCCTCTATCAATACTTCTATTGTAAACCTCTAGTGCAAATAGTAAGCTCAGTTAATGGGATTCTCCCAAGTTCTATCATTGGGAGAGTCACATTATGAGAAGGTGAAAGATACAGCCTTCTGTGCTATGGCCCCCAAATATAAAATGAAAACTTAGTTATTTATTCAAGCTTTGGGCCTCAGTCTATGTAAATTCTTAATTTTGCTCTATCATTTTTATTTATTTTGTGGCACTCTGAGACTTCTAGGTATCGATCTATCGATCTTTCAATCTATTGATCTATCGATCTCTACCTCTATCTCTATCATCTCTATCTACTGATCGATCTATCATCTATCAATCGATCTATCTCCATCTCCATCTCTGTCTATCTATATCTACCTACCTACCTATCTCTGTCTATCTATCCATCTATCCATCTTCTGTGTGTGTCTATGTTTGTCTGTGTCTCTCTGTCTCTTTGTCTCCCTCTCACCTATTTATCTATATCTCTCTATCTCTCTATCTCTATCTCTATCTCTATTTCTATCTCTATCTATCTATCTATCTATCTATCTATCTATCTATCTATCTATCTATCTATCTATCTATCTATATCCTTCTATCATCTCATTTATCCAGTCACCTTTCTCACTTAAATGACTCTTATAATAAAATAGATTTCAAAAATGCAAAATATGAAACAAAAAACATAGCAGCCAAATTTCATAAATAATTGTCAACAAAACCAAGAAATGAGCTCGTTACACTTCTGGATCCAGATCTGGGTACAAAACCAAATTTTTAGATACCTGCAAAAAGTCATCATGATAGGGGCTAACTTAATCTCAGGTAGAATGATGTTCCACAGATTGGGCACCATGGCAGAAAAGGCCAAACCCCATCAGTTGACAGACCTTATCTGATGGTGCTCATATCCTATTAGATCAGGTGGGAAAGATAGAAACAATTTGCAAGAGACAGTAAAATAATAGTATTTCTTTCATCAGGGCATTCTGCCAGAGACAAAGGATGAGGATGATTCTCTTCTAGTTCTTCTCAGAAAGGAATTTGAGCTGCATCCTATAAGTCTCACTACTTTGGCCAGCCTGAATGAAGAGCTCAAGGAGAGGGATCCCAGGAAATCAGGATTTCTGTCTCAGGCCCAGTTGAGCACCCTGCTTCTCAAACATGATATCCCGCTACAATTACCAACCGTCAAACTGCTTTTCAAGAAGTGTTCACAAGCTAATGACCAAGAACTGGTATGCTAGTATAATATTTTGAACTGTGTATCAAATTTATAATGTTGAGCTCATTGGAAAGGCGCTTTTTAAATACTATCTTATTATTTTGGCATATAGAATTCTATTTTGTCTACTTAGAACTACTCAATAAAAATCACCCCCTCCCATGTTCTCAAGCTATGTGGCAGCGATGAATAAGGATTCCAAAGCTGACAGATAGATAGATAGATAGATAGATAGATAGATAGATAGATAGATAGATAGATAGATAGATAGATAGATAGATAGATAGATAGATAGTAGGCAGGCAGGCAGGCGTGCACACACACATACACAAACAGATGGAATGGATAAATAGATGATGGGTGTGTGTGTGGATATTCAGGATTAGAGGCAGCATGTGTCCTCGAATACCAGTTGCAAAGAGACAAAAGCATAAACTATTATAATGTTCCCTTTTTGGCTTAACAATGGTGATCTGATTCCTATCTAAGCAGGGGATTGGACTAGAAGACCTCCAAGGTCCCTTCCAACTCTGTTATTCTATTCTATCTGGCTGATAATTATGGAAAGTCAATTAATAATAGACAGCTTCCAGTGTTGGCCATTGGTCTGGCCTAAGAAGGTTTTCTTCTGTTCTGATCCCATGGATTTCAGATCGAGCCTCTTCAGCTATATTAAAATTAGATTTAGTTTATTAACAGATATTATACACAGTTCAATCAATAGCAGTAATGTTTTCTACACCATTTTTTTTCCTTCTGGAATTTTGAATCCCTGTTTTAAAATTAGTCTTTGAAATTACATTTCTTTATGTTTCTTCTAGATAGATTATGAAAAATTGATCCAGTTATTAACACTCCAGGCATCAGGCAAAATGCAACATATCCTTCCTGAGGAGAATCAAAATAAAAAGAATCCAAGGTTCTCTTTTAATTTTGCATATTATATTATAAATATCAATAAAAAAGCATGAGAGAGGAATCATCTGCTTTCAGCTTCCATTTGATTAGCAATACCCTAAGGCTAAAAACAGTTTTAATATGTAAATGTTAAATTTTTAATATGTAGCTTCTTTTTTCAAGAATGCAAGATAAACTGTCTCTTCATACTATCACTCTTTAGCTCTTGGACATCAGAAAATACATTTCTGGCACTGAAGCAGATACTAAAAGAACACAATGGACAGCTGGATTTTGAAAAATTAACACAGAGTTTTCTGCAGGAAGACCAGATTTGCTCAGGCCTTTTTTCATTTTCTGAGGTAAGAGACCATTTGAGAGACAACCTCTTCCCAACCTCATTCGCCTATCCCACCATGCCCAGCAGAAAAAAATACGTTGTGGTCCCATCTGTTAAGGAGTTACATCTTGTAGGACCCTAGAAAGGGGCCTTTTCTGTCACATCATCCACCCTGTGGAACCCTCAAGCCATGGTGAGATTGAGCCCATCCTTCAGGAAGTCCCTTAAAACAGGTATCTCCAACCTTGGCAACTTTAAGACCCGTGGACTTCAACTCCCAGAATTGAAGTCCACAAGTGTTAAAGTTGCCAAGGTTGGAGACCCCTGCCTTAAAATATGGTTGGGTCAATAAGCTTGAAGACCTCAAGGAAATAGTGAATTGTGAGATAGCTACATTGGCTGTATCATTGAAAGTGCTTTCTCTTTGCCTTTATAGTGTATTTTTTTAATTGTAAAATGTTTTTAATGCTCATTTTTTGGCTTACTTTTATTGTATGCTGTCCAGAGTCATATTTGTGAGATGGATGGCTATATAAATATGATAAATGAATAACTAAATGATTAGTTAAATTTACTAATCTATTTATATAGCCACTACTAGCATAAATTTAAAGAGCCTTGGTGGTGCAGGCTGTTAATCATCTAGCACTTAGTGCAAGCTGCCTGCAATTAGTGCAGGCTCGAATCCCACCAGGCTCAAGGTTGACTCAGCCTTCCATCCTCTCGGGGTAGATAAATTGAGGACCCAAGATTGTTGGGGGCAATAAGCTGACTTTGTAAAAATGCCGCTTGGGGGGGCCAAAAGCCCTATTAATAAGCAGGCATGGAATGAAGGCTATTGCCGAGCACTTAGCATGGTGCTCCATAGACTGTAAGCCGCCCTGAGTCTCTGGAGAAGGGCGGCATATAAATATAAATAAAAATAAATAAATTTAAGTTGGGAAATCCTGCCACTTGCTTGTTTAGTCACTTTTATTAAATATTATAGTATTTTTAAAGTACTGTTTAGTATGCCTTTTGTCTTTTGAATGCAGACCCATTTGGATATCAATACATACATGTTTATATAATTTTGTATTAGTTTTTTACCTATGTTGCATTGATAAAGTAATATCAGAAATAGATTTTTTTTTTAACAAAAAGGGAAAAAATAGTCAGCAATATAGAAATGCACTCTCCATTACAAGCAGTGGTGGGATTCAAATACATATTACAAATATTTTACAACCAGTTCTCTGCCCTAATGATGTCTTCCAACAACCAAACTGCTCAGAAAGTTAACAACCAGTTCTCGCGAACTGTCTGAATCCCACAACTGATTACAAGGCTTTGCACAGGAAGAGGTGCATAACAGAATAAAGAATATTGTAACAGAGTTGGAAGGGACCTGAGAGGTCTTTTAGTCCAACTCCCTGCACAAGCCGGAAACCCTATACCATTCTGGACAAATGGTTGCCTTGTAATGCATAGAATGAATGTCCAGATTTCTGAAAGTAATAGCATTCCCATATCAGAGCTGGCCCTTCTATTGGCCAGAGTGAGGAAGTTGCCCAAAGCAGAAGAACTCTGAATTTCACGAAAATAATGCAAACTGTCAATTTTTCAATGTATTAAGGTTTTGTTTGCTGTTGGCAACATTTTCAAGCTCAGATGCCTTAGCCAATCTTGGCTACTATCTACAGCAGATAGTCTCCAAACTTGGCAACTTTAAGACTTGTGGACTTCAACTCCCAGAATTCCTCAGCTAGTGCTGACTAAGGAATTCTGGGAGTTGAAGTCCACAAGTCTTAAAGTTGCCAAATTTGGGGACCCCAATCTACAGTCTGGTTCCTTATTTTTTCTTTTCACTATTCTATTTAATTCCAGCTCTAGCCAAAAGATCATTGTTGACTTAAATGTTTCAAAATTCAATTCTCTGGGAAGGTTTTGTGGCAGGTAATATGAGAAGGTGAAATACGAAGCAGGCCTGAAGCCTGCTACATTGAGCAAATTCCAGCTCTTTCAATACTTCGTGTGCAAAGTCCTAGGAGAGTGAGTTTTGAACATCCTTTTCTTTAAAAAGAATGAGAAATTTTGTTTTCTCAATCATGCGGTTGTTTTTTTTTTATATACATAGCTTTTTTTTTTGTTTATAGCTTGCCAATAAAAATTAATGAAAACATGTAATTTTCAGGTAGAGAATATTTGCCAAAAACACGGATTAATTCTACATCCTGGGATGATGGAAACTTTGGCCAATTTATGTGACTTTAGTAGAAGAGGCAGAATGCAGTGAGTTTTAATGGAATGCTTACTTCTTTTTTGTCCACCATAATTTGACACTATGTTCCTAGAGACAACAATCTCTAGAAAGACAATTTGGTGTGCTGGTTAAGGTGCTGGCCTAGACTAGAAACTAGGAGAATGAATTCTAGTCTTGCTTTAAACATAAAAACTGGCTGGGTGACTTTGGGTCGTTACACTCTCCCAACGCAGGGTGGTTGTTGTTGGGAAGGGGGAAACAGGAGGAGAATTGAGCTGCAAATGAAAAAAAGGTGGAGTAAAAATATAAAAATAAATGCAACCTATAGATTGGTTCTGAACACGATAGCAAGATTGAAATGATGTGATGCTAGCAATGAAGTACCGTGTTGATGGAAGTGACTAGATTTGTTCAGCGAGCTCCAATTTCTATTAACTAGTTCTTGCTGATATTAAAGGAGCCATTGGCAAGATCTCTCTTTTAAGATACTAATGTATAATGCTAGGAAGAGGAGAAAAAAATGGATCTCTTCCTTAATATTTGCTGTCTATGCAAACTCTTAGGCAAACTGAGAATTAAGACCTCCAAATGTTTTTGTGCTCTATTATAAATAAAATAAATTGTGTGAATGTGTGTCATCAATTTACCCGTGCATCCTCTAATTTAATCTCAACTTCCATTGGGAATAAAACTCTGCTGTAATTAGCTAATAATCCATTTTCTAATTAAATGTATTTAAGTTTGATAAATTATCTCAGGTTATACTCAAGTCTTTTAAGATGTTCCAGTATCCCAAAACAAAGTCCTGCTAAAGAAATAAAACATGGTATAGAAACATCGATTGAAATGGTAGTCTGTGCCTTTGATTGCTATGTTGTGGTTTTGTGATAACAAGGGGCTGTAGATGGCATACCTGTAAACTTTTTAAAAGGTTTAATGGAAAGTATTTCCAGTTCCCTGTTCTTGCAGGGAACTCTGAGATTTCTCCAACTCAATTGTACCTAGTGCAATTCTGGAATTTAAAAATGTTACAAATGCTAAATTAGAAATTTTAGAATGTTAAACTTTAGATTTTAGAATTTAAGTGGCTGTGAGGTGACTGATTAGACACTGGTGTGAATGGGGCCATCCATGCTAAGCACAGTTGGGTAGATGAAAAAGCCAGGAGTGACATACAGGATAACACAAAACACCTGGGACAGAATAGATGACTTCATTCAATACACTGGCTCTTTTTGCTGTCAAACAAATCTGCTCGCATTAATTGTATTTAATTTTAATATATTTCCATGTGTAGATGGAAACCATTTGTAGAGTTGCTGAAGAAAGTCCAAACTGGAATGAACCCTGCTTTGCTTGTTTGTAAAAGTAAGGAATTAACTTCTATTTTTAAGCACATTAATCAAATTAATATAATACATTTTACATTCCTGTAGAATTTTGCAATATACTATACATTTATTCATGGTACATTTGTTCTATTTACTAATTCCCTGCAGATCATGTAACATTTTCAGAACAGAAAAGTAATGATGATCCTGGTTTCATGTAAACCTAAATTCATATAAACTTCCATTAGAATGGGCATGATATTTTCTCCAAACTAGGAAGTGATGTTTATTTTAGGAAGAAAGGTCATCATGATGTTCTCTAATAAAACTTTCTATTAATGCTATTAAGAATGGCTATAAAATGTTTGCATTTAAACAAGTCTGATTCATTTATTGTTCTCACAAGTTAATAGAAAATTTACTTTCCAATGCCTGTAATTCATTAATGTTATGTCCCTCTGGGTCTTCTTTGTTAAGTAGCCATTTTTGCAATGTCTTCTAAAGAGCATACAATTCACATCACTAGAATTTTGAAAAGTTTTGTAAGGCTAAGATACTTAATTATGGCTGTCATACAAGTTCACAGTTTGTGATGCCAGCTCTAAATGGCAACACTCCAAAACCTCTAATATTCAGTCATAAGTCCAATTTTGGCCATTGGATGGTCTCAATATATTTACCCTCTCATTTCACTTCCGTCCTGCTATTCTGTTGTCAGCTAATTTGAGTGCTTTGACAAAATAGTTAAATATGTTCCCTCTTTTCCTAACATTTGATCATTTGTCTTGGCATGGATTCAAAGTTGACATATAAACAGAAATTAGTAATAATTCTGCCACACAATTTTCTTCTAAATGGAGTATCTGGCAAGATAGAACTTGGACAGTTTTGTTTAATCTTAGGATTATAAAGAGTCACTTTGCAGTTTGAACTCACAGTCTAGAACAAGTTTCAACAAGTTAGATTTTTTTGGGCATGCATCCAATACAACAACTTCATGCAAGAATAGATGTTTGATGGCTTTCTTCTACAAGTATATTCCTATGCCAGTTCTCTTTGCAATATGTAAATATTGTCTCAGCTGGTACAGTCAATCCAACATGTAGCCTGAATGAATAATGCAACTTCACCCAAAGATAGGTTAAAAAGTTTGTCTGGATAAATTGCAAGCTAGACAATATAGTTAATAATATCACCATTCATGTTAAGAGCATGTTTTATATATGATAATACTCTGGATTACAATGAATACTTTTTAAAAAATCTGAAACATGAGAATTGAAGTCATTCTGTAAACACGAGAACTACATTTTCACCAATTTCTTTTCACTGTTTTATAAGTCACGATGGAGATAATGTATCTCATGTAGCATGCTTTTCCCAGGCTCCGTGATGTTTGCCTTTAACTTTCTCACACTCCCTCATATAGAAAACAAAAGAATAATACTTCTAATGTAGTTTCTTCCAACCCAATGCCTAAATATATTTTAGGATTGCAATCCCATTTGCTCTAAGAATTCTGGAAATTGTAGTTGCAACATATCTGTAGGTCATAGGTTGAGGAAGGGCTCTGGGAGTTTACTCCCAAGAGCTGTGGGTGGTGCAGTAGTTAGAATGCAGAATTGCAGGCAAACTCTGCCCACTGCCAGGAGTTTGATCCTGACCAGCTCAAGATTGACTCAGCTTTCCATCCTTCCCAGGTCAGTAAAATGAAGACCCAGATTGTTGGGGGCAATATGCTGACTCTGATTCTGATTAGAGAGGGCTGTAAAGCACTGTGAAGTGGTATAGGTCTTAGGTATAAGTGCTATTGCTATTATTCCCAATGATGCTGCAGTCTTATAATACCTTCTCTATCTACTGTTGTTAAACTGTTAAACAACATCCACAAAACAACCAATCTAATACTACTCTCATCTTTGTTGGCTTCTCAGACTATTGCAATACATCTTTTAGGAACAATTAGAACAGTTGGGCATGTGATTTACAGACTGCTGGTAGAGAGATGGATGTGAAACATTGAGTTAGATGGTGCATTAATCTAATTATGTTTGAGAAAGCACTCTGGCATATTTAATATTCAGGGGATGACTAAATGCAAAGGTGAGCCAATTGCAATCATTGCTACAGAAACGGATCAGGATGCAACAGTTGGCCTTGAACTTTAACCATCTGGCTATAGGCAAACCAGCTGCATTTCCAATGAGGACTGCTTTTCATTTCTGGGACTTGATTCATGCTTTTCCATCATTTAATTTTATGCTGTACAATCTGGTCTTCTATCCATAATGTCCAATCAATATGAATGACAAACTACAGGATTTAACTAAAGGATATGAAAACTGAAATCGAGAGAAATGTGGGAATGAGATTATGTTATGATGAAAAAGGACATCTCTTACAAGGTTGACAGTTTAAGGGAGAAAAACACGAAGAAGCCTCCATAAGTAATTACAGCAATAATTGAAGCACCATCATTGTCTCTGTAACTATACATTTGCCCTATCTTCCCTCCTATCATTATCTCGTAATTTCTCTTTTGAAAAATGGTCAGTGTTCTCCCTTTTTATTAGTTCGAGTTGGTTTGTCATTGAAGAGCTCCTGTTCAGGATTTTCTATTCTGTTGCATCATAGTCAGATATATTTACATTTTCAAAAGCAGAATTAGGGAATTTGCAGATGTCCAGATGTTGCTAAACTATAAGTCCAGCATTTAAACAGCTCGTGATGTTGAGATATGAAGTTCATCAACATTTCTACAAGTTCAGTACAGCTCTATTTTTTAATATTGTACTATTTTGATCGTATCGGGTATTAATGTTCAAACTACTAGCATTTATGGCTTCAGAAATATCTTCCTATCACCTTTGAGAGAAGCCGATGCTTCATAAATTGACTCATTAAACTACTCTTTCAATTGAATAAACAAAAACTTCATAATTGTTTCCGTCTTAGGAAGAAATGAGGAGAAAACTGAAGATAATTCTCAGGTACTTTAAAATTCCTATTGATAAATTCACAAACTCTTAATGGAGAATTATACATTACTCATTATTTAATTGATTCAATTAATTTTGACACCACTTCCTATGCTAAGACTTGTTCATAAAACAGTAATACTGTTTATAGTTTTATTAATACAAATTGTTTAGAACTCTGTGAATATCCTCTTTCTGTCTACTACAACTTGTTAGAATACCAATTTCCACTGTAAAAAATGAGATTAAAAACTCTGCATTATCTAGGATAGTCTCCCCCCAGCCTGGTGCCCTCAGCAATTATTTCAATTTTGGCCCACTTGTTAAGAGTTGAAGTTGCGAGATGAAGAAAGTTGAACTTGGATATTCATAGAATCCAAAATGCTTGCATCATACGAGTGACCTTGTCACAGAAAGCTAAAATTTGATATGTTGATTTTAATGAATAAATTGTATATAATAATTACTAAATGTTTGGAGGAACTCTAACTGTGAACGAAGTACAGATCTTCACCACAATTTTATTATGAGAGCTGACAATTGCTAAACTTCTGATAATATAACATGTTCCTTTGAAGATTAAAGAACAGTATAAACTTCAAACTGCTAATCCATGGAATTCATATGTCAGTGACACTGAAGGCCAAGAGGCCTGGATAGACCGGTTCAGAAAAATGGAGAAAGCCCTTTATTTATCTGATGTCAAAAACACAGGTAAGGCTGATCCCACTCAAACAAGGTTCTGCTTAACTAATGTTACTGAAGATAGATGGCATATTTTACTTTCTATCTGCATAAGCACAGCTGGGTGATTCAAGCAAATTGTAAGCCTTTCCAAGTATTTGTAATAGTGAGAATGCACCGAAACACAACTGGGTTGTATATATTGGCCTTGCTCGTGTCATCATACGTGCCGCCAGTTCCAGCACTACGTTTCCATGCTGTATATGTACTGACAAAGACCTTACTCGGGAAACATAGTCAATGCATGGAGGTTGATCTTATCCAGAGGGTAGAGAGAACCTATGGAAGACATTGCTAGGAAGGGAAAGCATTCCCCTCCATCTCTGCAATCTGCATTGTATGAAAACAAGCAGGATTTTAGATACAGTTCAAATTGAACTTTAATACCACCAAAGACCGTCTTAGAATAATACATTATAAATAGGAAGGAAATAACATGACAGGGAAAAGCAAGCATTCAAAGTCCAATGTCATATAATCAAATACACAGTAAATGCCAATGGACTTTGTATGCTTCCCTTTGCTCATCATATTATTTCCCTCCTAATTATAATATGTATTATTCTATTATGGTCTTTGGTGGCAATAAAGTTTAATTTGAACTGTGTCTAAAATCCTGCTTGTTTCCATAAATCAAACCTAAGTATAAATTAATAAATAATGTACAGAGAAATCTAACATCAGTATAAAATTTATTCTATATAAAATACACTAAAATATATATTGTGATGATCTGGCGCGTGGCACAAAGGCAAAATAATCAATAAGAGTCCCCTTATTACCTCCAACTTTGCCAATATCCAGGTTACCTTCTGGCTGGAGAAAAACTCTTCCAGGAACAGCCTTTGACAGCAGAAAATTAAGTCCAAAACATGGTCAACACAAACTGTAACTTAAAGTCCAAACAAGCCAAACTGAAGTAATTAGTTTGGCAGGGAGGAGCAAGAATTTTAGACTTGAAGGCATGGCGAAACTCACATGGTTGGGAAGATGCCAGGAACACAGATAAGCCACAACAACACAAGATAAAGTCACGTTTGCTCCCAACAGCCTGCCACATGCAGCCTGCCTTTCATCCCAGCTGTGGCTAATGAAGGGAATCAGGGCCCTTTCCTCCCCCATAAGACACATAACGCACATTGCTCTCTTCTCCATTCCTCCCTGCATGCCCGAGGATGAAGAGGGGATCAGCCTAGTTCTTCCTCTGAACTCCCTTTCCCTTGTTCTATCTCTCTTCTGCTCTGCCCAGCCAGACTTTGCCATTCCCCAGCCTCCTCCACAGCCAATGGAGCCCCACTCCCATTCCCTGTCAGCTGTCCAGCTTCCTCCTCGGATTCAGACTCTGACAGGGACATGACATATATTTTAAAAAACAGTATGAGGGGAAAAAGTAAAGTAAGCATGTTTTTAAGGAACTGTTGTCTTCTTGATTTTAGATGCCATGACACAGAATTTCATTGTATTAGATGTCATAATACTATTAGATGATAACTAATAGTATTAGATGTCATATATAAAGACATATATGATTGGAGTTACCTAAGAAGTCATTTAGCAATGGTGTAATAGAGGTATTCTATACAGGTAGTCCTTGACTTACAACCATTCATTTAGTGACCATTCAAAGTTAGAACAGCACTGAAAAAAATGGCTTATGACCATTTTTCACAACAATGCAAGGTGACAATGACTACTCCATCATCCCGATAGTCATATTATCAAATTTTGGGCGCTTGGCAACTGGCATGTTTTTAGTGATGTTTGAAATCTCTCAAGTTCATGTGATCCCCTTTTGTGATCTTTTGACCTTCCAAGGAAAAAGTCAATGGAGAAGCCAGATTCACTTAACAACCGTATTACTAATTTAAACAACTGCACTGATTCACTTAACCAATGTGGCAGGAAGGGTCATAAAATGGGGCAAAACTCACTTAACTGCCTTGCTTAGATCATTTGGGCTTAATTATGGTCATAAGTTGAGGACTACCTGTACATGGTGGTGTATTGACAAACAATTAGAATGCTTTAGGTTGCTTCTTATAGCAGCAATGTGGTGGCTCAGCAGTTAAGGTGCTGGGCTTGTCGACTGGAAAGCCCACGTTGGAGACCCAAGCACCATGCAAAGGATTAAACTCCCATCCTCATCCCAGCTTCTGCCAAGCTAGCAATTCGAAAGCATGTAAAAGCCAATAGATAAACAGGTACCACTTTAGTGGGAATGTAACAGTATTCCATGAGGTTATGCTGGCCACATGACCATAGGAATGTCTTCGGACATTGCTGGCTCAGCAGCCTTGAAACAGAGATGAATACCGCCCCCTATAATTGACAACAACTAGCAGAGTAAAATCCCCAGGGACTCCTTTATCTTTTTATTTTATTGTTGCTTCTACCTCTCTATCTCCACTGTGGCCCAATCATTCCAGACGGGGACATTTTTCACATCTCCCCCTCACTAAAAAAATGAATAAGAATTGAGCACAGCAGTCACAGTAATGCCGATAACATTAAACTATGCCATGACATTACACTGAACCTCTTCAAGGATATGGATTATATGCTATTACATCTGATTTGTCCAAATAGAAAAACTGTTTTTTTAATGAACTACAGGCAAGCTGGAAAAAGAAAAGGCCAAGCGTTTGATCCATAACTACAATCAAATTTATGACCTGTGCCTCAGTCCTCTAAAAATTGATAAAGCATTTCGGCCTTTTCATTATCACCAAGACATGCCACTGGAACCCTTACTACAATACTTGAAGGAGCTGTAATCTCTGAGAGAAATAATTTTCTCATGGGTGTCTATCCAATGATGTTCTTATTAATTCAATACATAAACATTCTTACCTTTAATTTTCAATGACATAAAATTATGTGTATGTGTGTGTGTGTGTGAGTGTGTGTGTTTATATGCATACTGTGAAAACAAAATTCTCTTCTGAATAATACTTTTAAATAAAGTTTTCTGCATGAAATATATTTGCCACAAAGTCTGGGTTTTATGTATCACCAAATTTGACAAATTTTCAAAATTGGTTTAGAAAACACATATCCACAGCTAAGAATTACTGTTCGTGTCCTCTGCTTGCTTTGTTCTTTCTATGTAATGACAGAATTCATTCAAACTCAAAAAAAGTAACAAAATGGTTGTAGGAATTTGTTTTGAAAATGGCATGTTCATCCAGATGAATTTTCTACATGAAGATTCAGATATGTCTGCAATACATGGTAAGGAATTCAAGATGGTGCTCCAATGCTGAGAATTCAAAGTTCTGGGTAGTTTTTTTCTTTACATGTTTTGGACATGGAATACACATAAACATCAGGGAGAGTTCAAACCACAATGTGGCCCCCTTCATTTAAGAATAAAATGGATTTTTTGTAACTTAGCTCCAAAATACAGGTAGTATTTACACTCAGATCAGTATTGGGATTCAAATTTTTTTACTACCGGTTCTGTGGGCATGGCTTGGTGGGCGTGGCATGGCTTGGTGGGCATGGCAGGGAAAAGATACTGTAAAATCTCCATTCTCACCCCACTCCAGGGGAAGGATGCTGTAAAATCCTCATTCCTCCCACTCTTGGGGGAAGGTTACCACCAGTTCTCCAAACTACTCAAAATTTCCACTACCGGTTTTCCAGAACTGGTCAGAACCTGCTGAATACCACCTCTGACTCAGATCCTTGACAAGTTGTTCATATTTATGATAGTTCCAGTGTCCTGGGATCAAGTGATCATCTTTTGCAAACTTCTGACAAGCAAAGTCAATGAGGAAGCCGGATTCACTTAACAACTGTGTTACTAATTTAACAACTGCAGTGATTCACTTAACCAACGTGGCAGGAAAAATTGTAACATGGTTCAAAACTCACTTAACAAATTTCTCACTTAGCAACATAAATTTTGGGCTCAATTGTGGTCATACATTGTGGACTACTTGTGTATGAATATTTTGGAATAAAAAATGTTTATTGTAGAACTAGGTTATTTTTAAAAAGTAGACGTAATAAAATGAGGATTAATCGTTATACGGATGGATGGCTTCTCCTCAATTGCTGCTCTCCAGATTGTCATTTTGGCATTCTCTAGCTCAGGGATCTCCAACCTTGGCAACTTTAAGACTTGTGGACTTCAACTCCCAGAATTCCTCAGCCAGCAAAGCTGAAGCCCGCAAGTCTTAAAGTTGCCAAGGTTGGAGACGCCTGCTCTAGCTTACAGGGTTCTGGGGTTTGGCACTTAGATGAGCCACAGCAGCACATGCCAGAAGTTCCTATTTTTTCACTTGCAAAGCATGAGAAAATTACTCATTGTGTTCTGAGCCCTTGCTCGACATTTCTAAATACAAGCATGAGGATATTTACCACAACTTTGACCTTGAAATGGACCCCAACAAAATGGGGTCCATCATGAAGGTCAAATTTGATTTTTTTTAATATGAATACTTTTGAGGAAGACTTGAAATCCTTGAAAAGAGTGGGGCCATTTTCCAGAATTCATAGCAGTGTGGGAAATTTGGAAAGCTTTGCAACTGTGCGACAGCAATGAAGTAGTAATACGGTAGTGGACTAGGAAATGTGTTAATGCTTGATGCCCTGAGAAACAAATGTTTATGTACCACATAAATGTCTTAATACATTGTTTTTGAACCATGAGTTAAATGCCTGATATAGTTGTATTGTAACTTTCAAGAGTGAACTATTATTTCCCTGTAGTTTAGATTTTATAACGCTTCTCTAAGGAAGTGACGATTTTTCCATCTGTGTATTCTGCTTTCCCATCTGTTCTTGAAGTCTGACACTTGTGTTCAATATGTTTACAAATAGCAATTTTAAAAAGGAATTCCAATAGTTAAATTATTTGCTTTCTAAAATAGAGGAAAGAAGTTGGTTCCTCATGAGGAATGTTCCCAAACTGGGGGGTAGGTTAGGAGTGGAGTATGAGAGAGTGACACCTTGCTATAAATTTACAGATATATTTAAATTCAAGACTAAAACAATCAAATTAAAAATAATTTGATTGTTTTTAATCAAATTAAAATAAATAATAATAAATAATCAATAAAGTAATCAAATTAAAATAATTTTAAGTCAGTCCTATAATTCCTCTGGTTTAGGTGTGGTCAGGGACAATTTTGAGTTGATGCTGACTCCCCAAAGTTTCAGGAAGACTAATATAGAGTCTTTTTCAAATTAAACATGTGTAAAAAGCTAGTCTATTCTACCAGCCACCATTTGGACAAGTAAGAAAACTCTGGGGCAAGGATACAGGTGTCTTGCTATGGCACATGTTCAGATCATGCCTGAACAGTAATTGGTCATGCTGCTACTTCAATCAACAGCAATTGGTCATGCTACTACTTCATTTATGCCACTCTTATTAATATCCAATTTTGAGTAGAATTTAGGGCTTGTAATATTCACTGTTTAATTCCCTGAGATCCTAAAATATAGCTCCTAGGAGCATTGCTACCAATAAAGTCACTTTAAAGTTTGGTTTGGTGCAATGGTTAAGGTCTTATCCTAGAAATTAGAAGGCCAACTTCAGCCACAGAAGCTCCCTGAAAGACATCATCATTCACTCTTTCCCAGCTCAATCCATGTGGTACAGATAAAATGGAGATTTTCAGGTAAATTGATCCTGGCTCAAGATGTTGGAGAAAAGACGGAGTATACATCTATCAAATATATTAAGATCTCCATGTCTAGTGTACAAGATTGCCGAAATAATTTAGCTCTTGAAACATCCTCTCAGACTTTGGATCAAAAGCTGCTGCAGACCCTGGTCAGGGAAGAAACAGAGCGGAGGGAACTTATATTACTTCTGTGCCAAGAAATGGCATATTCTCCTCCCCATTTCAAATATGTAGAACTCCTGCTGTTGATATAAGCCAAACATCTGCTCTGGCTGTTCAGAATTCCTCAGCAGCCGTCACACTCCTGTTCATCACCAACATTAGGATTTAGAATCATTGCTGTGCCAAGAACACCCCTTCTGAAACATGTGAAAAGTCCAGTTGTGTTTCAGGCGTCTACTCAGGCCTTGCAGATGTTAGCATACCCACAAATCATCTGCCTCCCATTTTGCAATTCAAAGATGGCTCGAAAAATAAGGTACGTTGTTCCTAAAAAGTTCTACATTCTGTTTTCTCTGTCAACCCACCCTTTTTAATGCCAATGATTCATTAGCAGCCTAATAGGCGTCTCCAGCTACATGATGTGCCCATGCCAGAAGGGCATATGTCCATGGCCATGTGCTTGAGACAGATAAGTACATAAACAGCATATTGGCACCAGACAGACATCTGTGCCTGGAAAAATGCATATGATATATACATGAATGACATTTTAGCTTTAATTAATCCACGGAGCTTTGAAAAGCAAGCTCAGCTCATCTTTTCAGTAAATATCAGCAAGATGCTTTTTTTTTTCTTTTCTTTTTTTCCTTCCCTCCCCCCAGCAATATGTCTTGCAATGTTTGAAAGACACGTTCATAAATTTAGCCTGCAGCTTCACACGGATAAGTAAATGTGAAATATCTACAATTATGTCTCAGGTAGCGAATGTTGCTCTGAATAAACCCACAAATCAGATAATAGAGCCTTCAGATAGAAAAGCTAATCTGCCAGCTCTCAAGTGCCAATCCCAAAAGATGAACAGGTTCAAATTTACTCAGTTTTGGGTCCCTTCAAACGTCTCTGCAAACAGGGCAGAAAGCTCAAGTCATGAACATTAGCAGTGGCTATGTGGCTCCATAATTGTGTCTTTAAAAAAAAAAAACATTTGACACAATTCCATGGTCATTTTCAGTAAACAATGCCACTACTATTGGACAGTGCTAATGTTGAAGGTGAGAGATAATTTTGTGTAATGGCTAAGGCACGGGATTAGGAGCATAGAAACCTGAGTTCTAATTTTTATTTTCAACACAGAAACCAGTGGGGTGGCCTTGGCCAGTTGCTCCACCTTAGCTATGGGAAGAACTCAATAGCAAATGCTGCCTTGAAAATTGCATGGATTTGGCCTTGTATTCCACCAGGAGAAAAATCTGACCTGAAGGCAAAAACAAAGCCAAAAAAAAAAAATACAATACAGATCGTCTTTGACTTACAACTATTTGTTTAATGACTGTTCAAAGTTACAATGGAACTAAAAAAAGTGACTTATGACCATTTTCACATTTACAACCACTGCAGCATCCCCATGGCCATATGATTGAAATTTGGATGCTTGACAACTGGGTCATATGCAGGGATGGGATTCTACCAGTTCGCACCTATTCACTAGAACTGGTTGTTAACATTCTAAGCAGTTCGGAGAACCGGTTGTTAGAAGAAATCACTGGCCTAATCCTGTAAGGAAGGCAGGAAGGAAACTTTCTGGTGTTGCTTACAGAAACTGCCTCTCTATTAACCCTTATTACATTCTTGGCAGGACTAGTCTTCCTGTCTCAGGAACATCTCTGCAGTTTTCTTTCCCTCTTTTGCTGGTTTCTTTGCTTATGTGGAGTGACCATTCAAAGTTACAATGGCACTGAAAAAAGTGATTTATAACCATTTTTCACACTTACAACTGTTGCAGCATCCCCACAGTCATGAGAGGCCAGGTGAGGAGATGCATACCTCGATGTGAGTGATATTGAGTTGGCCACGCCCAGTCAATAACATGACCACCAAGTCACGCCCACCAACTAAGCCACGCCCACAGTTGTTAAAAAATTTGAATCCCACCCCTGGTCATATGTATGACCATTTCTGTGTCCCAAGGTCATGTGACTACCTTTTGTGACAAGCGAAGTCAATGAGGGAGGCTGATTCACTTAAACAACTGTGCACACACAAGGGGTCAAAATTCCACTTAACAGCCATCTTCTTAGCAACGGAAATGTCGGGCTTAACTGTGACCGTATGTTGAAGGACTACTTGTGGAGGGTATTTGAAGATAGTGGCTTCCCTCTAATTAGCTGAGAAAATTGCAGTGAACTAAAATAACAACATACCAATCAGGTACCAAAATTCAAAGGCACTTTCAGATGTTTAGCCCCTCTTGTGGGAGGGGTATGGCTGTTGCTCTCAGTTTTGTTCAGGGATGGGTTCTGTCGCTCTGTGTCACGCGAGCACGCGAGTGCAATTTACGACTTGCTGAGCTGCCCGGACAGCTGAGCAGCGCTGCGTGCAAATGCACAATGGTTAGAAAAGCCCTTTTTTCCTGCTTTTTCAACCGCAGCTGTGTCGCGCAAAGCAGCTGCGGTTGAAAAAGCAGGAAATAAAGGTCAGGTAAGAGCACGAGCAGGCGGGTGGGCCAAAACAGCAGCAGACATAGAACCGGTTCTATGTATTCTCTCTGTCTGCTGTTCTTCAGAACTACCGGTTCTACAGAGATGGACAGAACCGGTAGAATCCCACCCCTGGCTTTGTTCTATGATTTTATTTTCTGCTGGAAACCAATTCCCAGTTTTGAAAAGAAGGCCCATGTGGACCTTTTCTTTTCAGTGGCTTGGTGGCCTTAATCAGAACTGAAGAACTGAGATCCATAAAATGGTGCTCAACATTAACACCCAGTGATGGCACAACCAGTAACTGGAATGATCTGCGAATCTTTCTTGTCCAGTGTTTGTCAGAATTTTGCAAAAGGAGGATGGACAATTAAGTAGGGAAATGAAGAAGAGAGATGATTTATTATTTTCTCGTCAATGGTAAGTAAACTAACACAATATAGAACTTGCTTTTTTATTAATATGTTTGTATTAATGACTGGAAGTAATCCTATTTCAGACACTTACTGAATCAACCAGAGTATATGTAGGGAGAATAGCTAATTTTAATAATATTTTTTTATGCATATTGTAAGCCTTTTTATATATTAATGCTTTCTTTGGTATTATTTTGCTTTTAGAGTGCCCTTGAGAAAGGAGTTCATTTTCAAAACAAGCTGGGCTCCAATAAAACCATTTTTACCGGCACCCAGGATTCCTCCCTCCCTCCCTCTTTCTTTAGTGCCAGAATGAAAATTATCTGCAAAACTGGAGTTTGCATAAAATTGTGTGATTGAGAGCCACACCAAAGCTATTCTTGAATTATATAGTACCCATTTGCCATCAAATATACAGGACAAGCCAGGAATGAATTATCTCAAGCTGTAATGAAATCCATTCCATCCTGTTGGAAGAAAAGTTGAATAAATTTTCTTGCCTTGTCAAACTGAAGATGATGCCTCTTATTTTAAAAGTTTACTATGCAAACACCATTTATAATCACATATTATGCAGATGTTTGCAATAACTCTGGCTCTCCGATTAGACTTTTATGTAGCTGGAACGGATGGCATCTTAGCTCCAATCTGGCTGTTATATACACACAGAAGAATGCTGCCTACTCTCATCTCTCATGCCGGCTTAGCTTAAAACGGTCTTGGTGTTCAAATATGACCTAAGAATGCAAAAATCCAATCCTTCTAGGTAGGGCTATCAAAACCAGAACTGCAAGACTTCTGATAACCATTAAATGGCAGCAAAGAAAAGCCACTATGCTGCCATCTGGTGGTCAGCTAGCTTTTTCAGCTCAGATTTGGTAGCCCTAACTTTAAACAGTCAATGATTAAGCTGTCTCTTGTAAATCAACCTCGCAGAATTGACCTGAGCACTGTTGGATATGTGGATCCCATGTAACCAGACAATCTTATGCTTCCACTCCTCTGTATGTAGTTGGATGGAGACATGGTGTTCATTCCCAGCCCTTTCTTTTGATTCATGTCTTCCTGTCCATTTGAGAAGTTTCCTCTTCACTCAACAATGAATGGACAATGTAGCTCTGAGGCAGCAAAAGAATGAAAGTGCATTACTCTAGAAGAGCCTGGCTGATTGGGAATGAAAGTCCAGACATCTTAAAGTTGCTAGGATTGAGAAATACTGCTCAATAAATTACATTCATTGCTAAGCAAGATGCTTTCTTTTTATGAATGATTCAGTGCTATGCATTTGTATTTTG
This sequence comes from Bungarus multicinctus, assembly GCA_023653725.1. NCBI lineage: Eukaryota > Metazoa > Chordata > Lepidosauria > Squamata > Elapidae > Bungarus > Bungarus multicinctus. Next base: position 65,665,609 of record CM042842.1, read on the forward strand.
ATTTCAACCTAATATTTCTGTAAAGCTTTCTTGATCTGTTTGCTATCATGTAATAATAGTGTGTGCGGTCTAGATTTGATAGCATTGAATTCAAAGTGAGAAAACATTAGTTGGTTTGCAACAATAATAGCACAAGGAAAGTATGTAAACTGTTTATAAAATTGGGCAAATTTTGCTTCATTCCAAATTTGCAAGAAATTAAGGTAGTTTTTTTGCTTTTTTATTTAGCACATAGTGATAAACACCTTGAATTGCCTTTGGCATGAAAACAATCCTACTTTAGTTTAAATGTTTAGATTTAAATAAAATATTACATCTAATTCAGAAGAGCTACTTGAATAAATCTATTAAATCAAAATTTGTTATTTTGCGTTCAAATGTCAAGAAAAATGGATTGTGGTTACTCACAAAACAAATGGACCTAAGCAACATTAAAACAATGGGCTTAATGGTAGCTAATGAATTTACCTTATTTTTAGTACTTATCTATAATCAGGTTTGTTATTAATTTGATACATGTAATAAAATACCATGGGAGAAGTTCAACCAGTTGTTTTTCATGACAAAAGTGCCAGAAGTGCAGATTTAAACCACAAGGGGGCAGTGCTCCCACATTGTAAAACAACATTTTATTCTGCAACATGAGAACGGTTTACAACTAAGCCTGCAATCCAGAGTGCACATTTCTCTGAGAGTAAGGTCCATCAACTGCAGTGAGATTTACGACTGCATAAACATGTGCAGAACTGCACCCTAAGTAGCATGATTTAATTGTCCTTTAACTTTCAGAAAGCTTTAAAAAGTACTTACTAAAGACTGTTGAATTAAAAACAATGTGCTAGGAGCTGCACATATATGCAAGGAAATAAGGACATTTAGAGGCTATTAAGATAATTAAATGTTGACAAAACATCCATTTAGGACAAAATAGGGACAAGCAACCAATTTATTGGAAAACTTAAACACAAATCTCAAGAAAAACTTTGGAATAAGATCTGAATGGATATAAAAAGTGCAGTGGGGAAGTCACTCTGCCCCATCTTAAAGTATATTGCTTGTTAGTAGAGGTGACAAAGGCCCTATAATTCACAAGAAATGAGTTCCCTCCACCAACATACCCATGTCTAGCTTTTAAACCCTGGTTGGGTGCATCGGCCTGGTGTTTTTCAGAATTAGACATGGGGTTAAAAGAACTTTCCCTTACACCTTGATTAACTGCAGCTTCTTCTGCAATTAAAACCAGCTTTAAAACACTTCTCCCTAGATATAGAAGATATTCTAAGGATAGCCAATACTTATGGTATTGGTAAACACCCTATTCAATGAACTACTGTAGGAAGTTAGCACCCACCCTTCTAGAAAATTGAAATAGCCTAGGAAATATTAAAAAGGCAGAATATTTCCTCTAAAAAGAGTAGAAACTCAGAAGCAGAAACTCACCTCAGAAGCAGAAACTCACCCCCACCTTTGTTAATGGGTGGGCCATTAAGGCCTGGGCCAGAATACTTTACATAACAAAGTTCTGCAGGTAAAGCTATAGCAATTGCCAAAAGCACTTTTAAGGGCATAATCACCCGGCAAGGCTCAACCAAGTCTGGAACTCAGAACAGCCTATAGAGTTGCCCCTCATGGGAGTCTGACAACCAATCAGAATACAAGCTCAAATTCAAATCCCAACAGAGAGTATAAAACCCAGGCACTCTCAGCATATCAGCACTTTTGTCTTGATCTCTTCCCTTTCACTCTGGAGCTCCAGGCCACGTGGTCCTGATATTAAACCTTCCAAACAGCCTCCATGTTTCCAGTGTCTTTTTCCCCCACTTGCAACTGAACCCAGAAGGATATTTCTTCCAACATTACTATTCTGTCCTCTATAATTACTGACTGAATGTATAAAGGCAGATAGATAACTCCACAAAGCATCCATACAAAGTCTTTTTATTGGTTCATCAGGCATCCTCAAGATAATTCACAGTTATGATGACATTCTTCTCAATGTCCAATTCTTTGCATATCTGTCTTTCTGGGTAAAAAGATGGTTATCTCTCATCCCGATAATGAAGGAGCAAAGGGTGAAGCAGCAGCATGCTGCTGGGGTCCAAGTAAAAGTGAAGAAACCTCCCCCAACCCACCAAGGGTCAATTCAGTGACCAATCAGGGTTACAGAAATGGCCACATGACATGAACTACATTTCCCAAGCTACCTTAACTACATTTACCATTATGCATTCCCTTAATAATAATAATAATAAATAATATTTATTTATATACTGCTCCTCTCCCGAAGGACTCGGAGCGGTGCACAGCCGTACAGATTAAAACAATAAATATGTGAAACAATAAAACTAAATTAAACCCAACCCTGGCTGTAAACAAATTTAAAACCATACTCTAAAACCCTAAAATTTAATAAAAACAAAACACCCCAAAACTAAAATCAGCCCAAGCCGGCCTGGTCAAAAAGCCAGGTTTTCAAAGCACGCCTAAAGGCCCCCAGGTCCGTATCTCCGGCAACCCATTCCAGAGGGCAGACGCCCCTACAGAGAAGGCCCTCCTCCTCGGAGTCACCAGCCGGCACATAGATGCCGACGGGACCTGCAGGAGACCCTCCCTGTAGGAGCGCACCGGACGGTGGGAGGAAAATGGCAGAATGCGGTCTTGTAAATATCCTGGTCCGATGCCATGGAGCGCTTTAAAAGTTAACACCAAAATTTTAAAGCGCACCCGAGAGGCCACTGGCAACCAATGCAGCTCGCGCAGGAGGGGCGTCACATGCATGAATCTTGATGCCCCCATAACCACCCGCGCGGCCGCATTCTGTACCAGTTGAAGCCTCCGGATGCTCCCATTCGGGAGCCCCATGTAGAGGGCGTTACAATAGTCCAGTCGGGAGGTGACCAGGGCATGATTAAGGGGACAGCTCCCAATTACTAACTAACTATATCAATTCCCATTAACTATAACTGACTGGACAGCACAACTACCAAGAACACTCTTACCAACACTGACAAGTAACTACTATATAAAAATAACAAACCCAACTCTTTCCGAGGACTAACAATATTACTAGTTTGGTGAAGTAACATCTGCAAGAAAACCACCAAGCTCAGAGAGCATCAAGTACCCCATAATAATCTATGGATAATATTTTATTTTGAACTAGGAAAGGATAATATATATTGGACATATTGATAAAATTGTGGCATGCAGTTTTTCTTTTTATGTTTGTTTGTTTTCTTTTTATTTTATTTATTTATTTAGACAATTTATATTGCTGCCTACTCGTCCATGGTGATTCAAAGCAGCTTACATAAGGACATAAAAACACAATATAACATAAATAAATAATAATAAAAGAAAAAAAAATAAAGGCTTTGATGGCCAGCACCTGTCTTGGTAAGATCCTGCAGGAATAATAATCCAGATTATGGATTTCTTGTTGAATCATCACCAGTTGCTTCCTGTCACCAGTTCTATTGCAGGAGTCTCCAAACTTGACAACTGTTAAATTTGTGGATTTCAACTCCCAGAATTCTGGGAGTTGACGTTTACAAGTCTTAAAGTTTGGCAAGTCTTAAAGAGCCCTGTTCTACTACTGCATTACCTTGATTTGCAGATTCTGGAATTCAACCTGGCTACATTATTTCACACAAATAGGATCCTCAACGTTGGGATATCTCCATTAAGGAAACAATTCTAACTGTTCCAGTTTAGAGAATATCTACATTTCTTTTAGACAAAATTATTCAGGAACAATAAGCATTTCAAATAAAAACTTGTAATTCTTGTCCTAAACTTGTTCCTAAATCTGGAGCAGGATGAGTAACAGAGATTTAGTTTTTAGTTTTATGTTCGTTGTTTAGCTAAGGATCTGTAAAAATTAGGAATAAAACTCCTAAAAGTATATTATTAGTTAATTCTGAAGGATTTGCACCAAATAATTTATCCTGAAACAACAATTGTTATACTTGTTTTGTGTTTAATTTTACCTAGATTGAAAAATTAAAAAAATATCCATTCACATTTAAATCTGCATGCTGCTTTTCTATCCCTAGTTTCACAATTAATTCTTAGCAAGGAACAATATATTAAGAAACCCAAGTCATAAAGCATAGAAAAGGCAGTAATAAAATAGCAGCTGCAGCTAAAATTTCTCCCATTAATAATAAAGAACAACAATATACATCCTAACTACAAATCCCAAGCATTCCCAAATGCTTTGCTAATTTTCCAGTGCCAATATTTTGGAATCCCTAACCCAGGAGCAGGCAACTATGGCCCTTTTATGTCCTGTGGACTTCAACTGCCATGCTACTTCAGGAATTCTGGGAGTTGAAGTATACGGATCATGAAGGGCCATAGTTTTCCAACCCTTCTGGGCAGTAATTGGTCTGACTGCACAGATTATTTTGAAACTGGTGGTGTTCCCTGAAGCTGCAATGCATCACATCAGTGTTTGACATGATTATACTAACCCTCAAGTTGTACAACTCACCTAATATATGGGTCTGAAACTCAGTGGTCTCTTTAATTTTATTGCACTTTTGTCCTAGTGCACAATATTTTACCATTCTTGATAAATCAAATTTGTTTATCTCATAGATGGTTAAACTACTAACTATTCTTGCAGATGTACAGCTTTTGTTAATAAATAATGGATATTGTAAGATTCCATCAACACATCTTCATGCTTGACTTTTGCATTTGTTTATTGAGGGAAGGTGAAGTGTCTTCTTTGCTTTTTGATTCCATTGATGCTGTTTTGAGCCTCATACTTTTAAGGATTTCTCAGTTCAAAAGGATGCTAACCTATCTTTTCGGTTTTTGGCAATTGCGCCCAAAGGAAGCCTTAAGTCTGGAACAAAGTGGTCACAATATTGCTCTAGAATAATATAGTTTAGATTTTTTTTTAATTTTGTGGTAAGAATTTCTCTAGTTTAAAAATTCCTTTTGGAGTAGCATAATTTCAGTGCAGAGAGCAAAAATATGATTCATACTAGGCAGCAGCTGTGAATGAATGTGAATTTTAATCATGCTTAGTCCTGAGGTCTAGTTTTTATTTTATTTTCAGATGTCCCTTCCATTTAACCACATGGGAGATATAGCGATAGGAGTATCTTTTTAATTTGGTAGGGAGAAAGGTGATTAAAATTTTAGATGATCTTAGTACTGGGATATTGTCTCCTTGATGGGACAGGAGGGCTCAGTAGCTTCAATGATCCTAAGCAGGATGCTTTGACTTTTATCCATTCAGGAAACAAGAAAAAATCTTTACATCCAACTGACCCAAACTTTTACCTCATAAATCAACTGAATTTTAGAAAATGCATTAAAAGAATCTGAGGGATTTGGCTATATTAGCATTGGTATTCTTTTTTTGTCATCATCTTCTCGTCTCTTCCTCCTGACTTTGAGAAATTGATTAAATTTGTGATAAACGTATGCTACAGTTGTTAGGAATATGCACTTGGTTTGACAACACACATTTGATTACAAGTACAACATAAAATAAGACCATAATATTGTCAATTTTATTGGAATATAAAACATCTTGAAGAATAAAACCATGTTTACAAAGTAGTGCAAATTATTTTCATACTATTTCTGTACAGTTCATTTTCTTTGCACAGACACAAGCATGTATCATATGCATTAGAACCTGGTAAGTCTAACTAAAAATATCTCAGACTCACTACATAAAAGAAAAAATTAGTAGTGCTTAAAAGTATGTCATCCCAAGCAAATACTGGATAAAAACATATTTCATCTTAATAAAAAAACATTAGCCTTTAATAAGCTTTGATTCTAAGAACTGCTTTAGTCAAATGAGATAGAGGTCTAAAAGCAAATTTCTGTTTAAAAATGTAATCTCTTTATATAAGTAAAATAACTCATTGTATACATAATCAGAATGTCAATGCATAAATTATACCAGCATGTATTTTGGAACCTACCGTAATGAAAATATTCACATAATCAATACAGGGAACATATAAGTACCACCGCAGTTAAACATTCTGTATTATGGGAAATAGTACTAGTGACATAAAACCAATTAACTAATTTTTAAAAAGTGAATTTGTAGAATCAATTTAAAAAGATTCCAACTGGTTTCATTTTTGCTTTGCTAACTAAGAAAGAGGTATAAAATTCTGGATTCAATTGCTTTGATCAATTACTTAAATTATTCAAAGGAGGTAGTTTATATTTTGAAATAAATGCTGTACCAAAAAGGCAATTCAAAATTCAGTTGCCAAGAATTATTCCAAAGGACTGCACCCAGTTTTACATTTTATCATCCCCAATGGTCAGAATAAACTGTAATATCCTAAAAGTTATTCATTATTGTTGAGTGTGAACAGAAACACATGAATATATGTATATCGAAGTGTGAGGCACCCACATTCTGCTAGGCTGCACAATCCAATCTAAAATGTGTAGTTTACAGTCTACACGCATATTTAATTATTTTTAGCAATAATTTCACTAATATCACAATTGAAAAGTATCACCTTTTATGTCAATCCTTATAAAATGAAACAATTAGGAAGTCAGAGCTACAAAATCACAGACATTTCAAAATATTGAACTAGTTTAGGATTACAAGCTAAACATGACTGAGAGCATTGCTACCATTAAAACTGAGAGCTGGTTATTTATTTTTTCCATCCATAAATAATTGCATTTATTTTAAGGAATTATATTCTAGATCTATTGCAGAGGAAGAGGTAAGATATTATATGCAAAAGAGAAAGAAATATTTTTAGGAGCAGCAATAATTATATTTACTGAGCCATCTTAATTAGGACTTTTTTCTGCTAATAAACTCAAGTTTTCCATTAGATGGATTTAGAAAAAATAAAAAATGAGTTTGCTTCTATAAAACTATGCTTTTGGATCAAGTTACAGTAGATATAATTCTGAACTACTAAAATGCTGTTTCTCCTGGTTCTTTATAATACAGAGATTTGCAATAGTTAAGCAGCAGAACTATACTGGCCAAAACATAACTGTGAGACCATTATCCACCTCTACTGGTTAATGTAACAACTTTTGATGATAGTCAGTCATAAATATTTTAAGTTTCTTGCTTCCAGTAAAATGAACTTCAAGTTTTTAATATTTCTCTTCATTCTTAAAATTAGATACAACTCTATTTACCAATGGTAATCATGGTTTGTCTCCACAATACACATCATTGTGACTGAAACTTAATCAAGATTGTGGTCTAGTGCATGTTGGCTAGTACAAGGAATGAAACAGCCACTGAGAACTATCAAATCCCAAAGAAGAAAATGGAATGCAATCAAAGAAGAAAATCCAAAAGACAATCAACAAACATATAAAATGCTGAGAACCATAGACTGGAAGAAAAATGATATTCTTTGACAATTCATATAATTACAACTGTATATGGACTTGTCTGAAAATAAATGCCACTGAATTCATCAAGATTTATTCCTGAGTCGTTACACCTGTTGCAATGCTCTCAATTTCATTCTGTTTAATATGAAACAAAAATGTTCCAAATGACCACTCATTCAGCGACCACTAGAATTTGCAACAGTGCTAAATGAGTGGCAGTTATAACCAGTCTTTGAAGTTTTTGTTATTGCAGTGCCCTCGTGGTCACATGGTCACAATCTGGGTGCTCGGCAACCGGCTTGAATTTCTTACCTTTGCAGCCTCCTGCAGTCATGCAATCACGGTATGCAACCTTCCCTACCGGCTTCTTACAAGCAAAGTCAATAGAAAAGCCAGCAGGAAGTTCAAAGCTCTAATTACGTAGGGCTCTCACTTAATGATCCGCATAGTGCTCATTTAACGATGATAACCAGGGAGCGTGGTTAACCAAAGTGGCAATCATATGACATTGCACTTTATGATATCATGTAACAACAAAAATTCCAGTCCTAATGACCCTCATTAAGTGAGGACTATCTGCAATCAGGCTTGTGGCATTGTATCTACACAAAACCATTTGATACTGAAGTTATTTGCTCAAGCCAGTTTTAAAATGCAAAAATAGTAAAACTATCACTATAATTTCAATTATAAATTTGGTGCCCAACAATACAAAAAATATTATTAAAAAATCCCAGCTTATAGGCTTCATTTTACTTGAGGTGTATGGGTTCAAGATTGTATTGCATTATAGTTCGATTTCAAATAGAATAATTTCCACCCCTTCCAGTGTGTTTAATTTGAATATACACATTTCCTTTAAATGGAAAATGTAAAGTTCTTGAAAACAAACATACATTTCATCCCTTCAATAAACACTCGTGTATTTGAAGTTCCTCTAATCTTGATCAGCTTTGTGTCATGGTTTTTAAAAACCTCCAAAACAAACTCAACTATTAAGAAAAAAACATCTTTACGTAATAAAATAATGATCAAGTTATTCTAAATCTAATTACTTTTTGCTGAACGGAAGGGCTTGAGGAGAACTCAGTAGGATTACAGCTTTACTCATGAAATCAATTATTTCACTCTGCTTTTGGGAATATGGGAGGAACTTCTTGCCATGAATCTTGAAGAATATTCATGAATTTCCAGTTTTAGTGTTGCTATTTAAAGAATAAACTAATATTAAATAAAAAGAACTGTGTAGACCCATCACCAATAAAAAACATTCTTATTAAAGAATAAACTAACTTTAAAGAAAAAGAACTGTGCAGACATATCACTAATGAAAAATATTCCTATTAAAACCAGTGATTAACCTGAAGTGAGAACTTTAAAGTAGAACTTTAAATACAACAATTTACATATCTTTATATACAGTACAATATAGAATGACAACAAATATAAATCCTTTCTTTAAGAACTGTGCTTTTAAACATATCCTCAATCTTTTCAGAATTCCAAAGGAAACAAATGTTTTTTTGTTTCTTATCATCTGCCTAAATTAGATTTAGCAGCAGATAGATCCCATTTGTAAAAGAGCTGATGTCCTGCATCATAGTTCATTTTTTGTCTGACATTTTAAAACAGGAATAATAAAATAAATTAAGGACACTTTAGGGTAGACTATCTTCTATGACTTAATCTGATGACGTAGGTCGTGCTTTAACAGAGAGATTCCTTCGGCTGTTGGTCAGTCGCCGTTGTTGAGCAAGGAAAGACTGTGCAGATGGGTATGAAAGACCATCCCTGTAGATGGTATTTCCACTGAGAAGTCTGGATTCTATTCCTAGTTTATGAAATGCTAAACTCTGCAAGAAAACAGAATAAACTACTTAAATCCATGCTCTTCATTCAATCTCAAACAAAGCTAATATTTATGACGGCTGACTTTTAGTATATTACTACATTATTAATGCATATATTATTTCTTTTTTTGTATATCTCTTACTTAAGAGATATATTTAATATCTGGCATAATAAGCAGGCATTGAACTATGCACAGATAATATACTATATAATTGATCTACAAATTATGCATGATAATCCTGGAATAATTTCCAGAAACAGTACTACTTAAAAGTAGTATCACATTTGGAATATGGCTACTGAAAAATGTATGACAAATATAGATTCCAGCACTGCAGGAATGGACAGTCTATAACACTCACAAATTGTGGCATCCAGCCCAGATCATACCACCATTTGGCAACAAAACAGGTAGCACAATTTTTGATGTTATTTTACCACCCCCCTTGCAGGACACTTAGAGGCCTAAAGGCCATTAAGTTGAATGCTCAGTATGGTGACAACAAAACAATACTGAGTCAAGAATAGCTGAGAAGATGAATAACATTAAAAATCAAGTAAAATGTTAAATAAAAATTAAGACTTTTACTTAAGAGGAAGAATTCAAAGGCAATTATGTTATTATGTGACTCAAAAACTAGGACCTTCCAGAGGGATCCATGACTAATTCTATTCAGCAGGAGTCTCAAAACCTGGAAACTTTAAGACTTGTAGACTTCAACTCCCAGAATTCCCCAGCATGGCTGGTTGGGGAATTCTATGAGTTGAAGACCACAAGTCTTAAAGCTGCCAAGTTTGAAGACTCCTGTTGTAGAGTAAGGGATCCCATCAAACATTTCTGTAAAACAACATGGTCTAGTAGGGAGCTCTGCAAAGAAAAATAAACTGCATGTAGTCACAAGGATCCCAGAAAAAACCCATCATTTCAATAAATTTTAATCATATCAGATTTAGCTGTTTGACTCTGAAAATATTAAGAATAAAATCCAATGCTGCACAAGGACAGAAAGAATTGTGCTTGAATACTTAGATACTCCCCTATCCCCACTCCGTGGCTTCCACTAGCTTCTTAAAATCTGTTGCACAAGGTTAAGAAATCATATTTGGGGGCCTGTCACAGGAAGCTGCTTCCATCAGTAGAATATATTTGAATTTTACCCATGTTTACTAAAAACTTTCCCATATGCAGAGATACAGTAATTCACCTGGTTATGCCATGCAGATACAATTAACTTTTCTTCATGCTCCTGAATCCTGGCTGATTTACACTGACGCTAAAATGAATTTGTAAGAAGTATAATGTAAGTGGAAGAAATTATATGACATTCAAAGCAACAAAATGATTACTATATGCATAAGCCTAAAAAAAGGTTTTACTGCTTTATATTATCTTCAGTAATAAACTCAGATTTTAATTACATTTCTTCTGGCTTAATTTTACCAATTTCTTATGGCAGCTCTTAGTTCATTACCAGTGTGTCTCAACCTTGGAAATTTTAAAAGGTGTGGACTTCAACTCCAAGAATTTCCCAGCCAGCAATGAAGGAAAACATATTAAAATTGTTTTTAGTTTTATTGTTTAGTTTTATATTTTGTTCTATTGTCATTTCCTTAAAGTGTTCACATCAAATCAAGTATGCATTTAATAAATATATAAAAACACTGTTGCCTGATGGTAAGATAGATGGTATATAAATTGAATAAATAAATAAAATACCTCAAGTGTTTCTATTCTTTCGTCTTTCTCTGCCAACTGTTTTCTTAGTGACATTATTTCAGCAGATGCTGGTTTTAATTTGGGATCTAAAGTTTTTATGACCTGCAGAAAGAACATACATTATATTTACAATGATTTTTATCTACTTACAGAAATAACATATGCAACAATAACATCGATCAACTAGCCTAAAATTTGCCATTCTAACTGAACAAGCCACCTTTATTAAAAATGTTTGGAACAATTTTCTACTGCGACCTATTCTTTCTTCCAGAATGTTTTTTCAATCTCCTGGTCTAGCCTATAGCTCCTGTCTTATTGATTCTATTTCCATTTATTTACATCAACAAATTTGCTCTGCTTTTCTTGCTTTTATGGGGTCAGTCTAGCTGAGAAAAAGCTTTCTGATGCCTATCATATGTGATGTTTATGACATAGTTTGAAGGGATTAAACATTTCTTATTAATCCTTCATCTAAACTGAACGGATATAGTGCATATATCCTTTTGATAAAGCTATCAGTGATTGAAGTAAAAATCCAGAGTGCCACAGATTTTATTTCCTTTTTCCAGGAATAGATAAACCTTTCCTAGAAAAGCAGATAAGCTAATGTTGAGGGTTTGAGTGTGTTTGTTTATTTGTTTAATTATTTTAGATCACAACTGCAAACCATTTTGTTGTAAGCATCAGGCTTGAAGTCGGGAGAATGTGAGTTCTAGTCCTGTCTTGGGCACAAAGCCAGCTGAGTGACTTTGATTCAGTTACTTTTTCTCAGCCCTAGAAAGCAGGCAATGGCAAATCACTCCTGAAAAATCTTGCCAAGAAAACTGCAAGGATTTGTATAGGGAGTGTCCAAGAACAAGGCACAATTAAATGGTAGAAAAAAGATTAATTAGATACTGCCATAGTTAACTAAATTAGGAAACTTAAGTATGGAATAGAGAACTAATGTAGCTTTCAATGAGTAGAAGTGGGAGTGGAACTATTTTCCAGTTCAAGAGTTCTTAAATAATTCATTGGTTTATAGAAAATAATACTCACAATTCTTGCTTTTTCTAAATACATCTTATATCTCTCTTCCATTGATTTCATATCTTCATCTTTCTTATGCAAAGCAGCTTCTAATTCTTCTATTTTTTGTGCTATTATTAGAAAACCCAACGTAATATTAATAGAGATAAATATCCACATCTGGAACAACCAATAACATGTGAATACTGTTAGCTTTGGAGACCTAAATGATCAGTAATTAGTTGTACTCCATTAAGAATACAGATTGCGATCCCATTAATGCCGATAAAATTTGGATTTTAATAAAACATCTGAGGGATCACAAGTCCTCATTTTGCCTTATAACCAGCTGCATTCACTGTAGTATTCAGAAATACAGCTCAAAGTTATCATACGTACTGCATCTAATAAAATATGACTTTTAAGAATGAAGAAAAAAGGGATATATCCTTCAATTTATATGCTTGCAGTATTTTATCAATATACTGGGTAGTAAAAGACATCAAACAGAGAAAGTTTAATATCCTCCAAAGTTTATATATGCAATAGGAATAATGTATACCTGAAGCAAAAAGTGAAAGGGGTAAAACATCACTTTACCATTTTGATTTAAATCTGGTTGAAGGTCTGCAAGCAGAGCTTCCTTCTTCTGCAGTTCATCATGGACTTCATTTAATTTCTCCCTGAAAGTATATGGCTTCTTTTAATTAAAAATGTCAACATAATTGACATTTTATTTTATATAAAAAAATTGCATGTTACCTTCTCACCTCACAATTATAAGAAACAATAAAAGACAGCATCTCATCACAAAACCAATATAATGCTATTAAAAAAAACAAATTAACATCATAACATAGGTGAGAAGTACATAGTTATCCTAACAGCTATGAATTCCTGAACAAACCCAGACTCTCCCTCAAGGTTTTGGAGGATGAATGCTTATGGGGAATACACAATTATTGAGTTACAAGATCAATATGTCTGGGAAAGCAACAGAGAGGACCATATAACAGCAAAAAAAAAAATCACTTGTCTATGCTCCCCCATTTTACGTACATATTTTACTACTAATAAAAGCAGCATTTTCTTCCAATTCCACAATGGTGTTACAAACAAAGAAAAAAGATTAGTTAAATAAGTCATAAAAAGTCTTGTTTTCATGTCTGCTCACATGCATACAAAGAAATATAAATGTATCACTTACATATGGGCTGCTATCTTCTCCTTCAATTGATTGGACTGCAAATAATAAATAAAAGTGACTAGAAAGTTATTTGATCATATGAACAATCACACACACATGCACAGAGATAACTATGATCAACCCCACTGTAGAGCAATATTAAAAACCACTGAGTCCTACTTCATTACATAACTGGAATAGGCCATGTTTCAGGATCTTTATTCAACATCCAATAAAAATAAAGAAAAGTATATTCAGTCTATCTTTTTCCCATATCCTAATTGCCCTGTGATTTTTAGGAATGGCCATGCATTACATTAGTTTCTTTTTTGAAACTGATTGCTCTCAACATTAAAATATGTCATATACTTGTATTTGTGTTTAAGTAAAATGCATGTTTTAATTACAATTTATACAAAAGACAAAATATTTACTTTGAATTTAAGATATTCCATATCCAAGGAATGATTAAAGACTGACATAGTTATAAACACATACAAAAATCTTGCACAAGCTTTCCTGCTTGTTAATTAAAGTTGTCAATTCTCACTGAAACCAAGCCTGAATATTCCTTTCTTCAGAAAAATGAACTCACTGTGCATATTTGTATACATATATTCATACTAGCTCAATACTCGTGCTTCGCTACGAAACTATGTGGTTGGGCTTAGTTTTGTGGGAGGAAAATAAAGGGGGAAAATTCTGCCTCTGCCTACCAGCATCCATCAGTATTCATCTGGCTAGTGTACTGTCAGTGTGTGAGAGAGTTGAGGGCTATTTAGAAACTGAAACAGTATTTGCTGTGTGAGCAAGAAGGAAACAGCAAGCAGCCTGGGCATGACTTAGCTCAACTGTTCTGTACTAAAGCTGCTTGGTGCTGTGAAGCTAAAACTGAAACTTCTCTCCTCTGCTTGCGTTTTGCATTTGGAACAGATTTCTTTTCAGGTGGAGAGGAGGAGTAAATCTCCTTAGCATCAGAGTGTGTTAATAATAATATACAAAATAGTAATGCTCTGATGGTCAGTTTGAAAAATCCTTTCTTAGTGAGCACCTAGAAGCCAAGAGGAACATATGTGCCAAACTTCAAGTTTGTGACTTTACAGTTTTGGAGATTTTGTGATAATGCAGGAGTGGTATTTCACTTTTATATATACAGATAATGCATTTTCATCCTAGAACTGGCCAGAGGCTATATTCCAAAAAGACAACTCAGGTTCAAATTTAATCAGCCTTAATACAAATCATTATTGGTTAGAATTACTTCTCTGTAGAATAAAGTATCCCATTAACAAAGTTAACAGATTCTTGTATGCATAGACACAGTCTTCTAACTGAAATAAATTATGCAGAGAAAAGCTCATATAGCAAACACCTGCACATTCTTATTCTGTAATAACTTACATTGAAGTTATTACAGTACTTGGAACTTTGATGTTTTATTATGAAATATAGATGGTACTCCACTTACGATGAAAATTGTGGTTGTAGAGTGCAATATCATATGATTGCATCACTTGCCAACGGCAATTCTGCCAGTCCTGACTGCCATGGTTAAGCGAGGACTGCAAAGGTCATGAAAACAATACCTTTTGGAATTCCAACTTCCTGCCAGCTTCCCCACTGACTTCTCTTGTGGGAAGCCAGCAGGGAATCGCATAAATTGCAATCACATGACCACAGACACACTGCAACATTCACAGTACAAGGACCTGCTGTAAATACCATCTGTTCAGTACTGTCATAATTTTGAAGTCACTGAACATATGGACGTAATCCAAGAACTATCAGTATATTCCGATGTCATACTTACCCTTTCTTTTTCTGACTTGGACTCTTGTTCCTGCAAGGATTTCTGAAGGTCTTCAATCTGCTGCTGCAGCTCCCCAAGATGCTCCTTGCTCAGTCTATCATAAAGCATTAATCGTAAGACTATTAATAGAGTTCAAATCTTCAAGCATGAAATCGTTGTTCTTGCAAGATTAACACCCATACTCTAGCTGGCAGCAAGAACAACCTTGACTACCTCTCTATTGAGGGACTTATCCCTGCTAATTAAATTAGAGATAATCCTCAGGTTACAATGATAAATAGAACTGAGACTGCTGTCACTAAGTAATGCAGTCATAAAGTGACTGCATAGCATAGTGACATTCACAGTTGCTGTCATAACTGTAAGATGCATGGGTCACCTTTAACCAGAAAGTGGCAGGAATCCCAGGTAAGGAGCAAACGGATGTCTTGGCGAAGAGGGATGAAGGCATGTGTATGCTGCACATTAATTGTGGGATGCCAGAGGGGTTTTTGGAGGCCTGGTGCAGACCACATCCAAGCATAAGAAGCTGCAGGGTGGATGCTACAGCACAAGTGCAGGAAGCCCAGGGAATGGATTGTGCAATTAAAATCAATAGAAAAGCCAGCAGAGTAGGTTGTATGTTGCTCTGATAAGTCCTTCTGGCTTCCTGTGCTTGCAGTGTGATGCAAGCACAGGAAGACCAGGAGGACTTATCAGAGCAACATACAACCTACTCTGCTGGCTTTCCCATTGATTTTAACTTGTGGGAAGCCAGTAAGGAAAGTCTCAAGTAACAACTATGTAACTATAGGACATGGCCACCATCAGAACTGCAAGCTGGTGGCCAAGCAATAGCAGTCTCATGACTGCTGGGGCATTGCGATAGTTGGAACTAGTTGTAAGCACAACTGGCTCAGTGCCATCACAACTCTGAATGGTTGCTGAATGAATGGTCAGTAAGTACTTTGTCATACAGGAACTGAAAGGAAATCAGAGGTAAGTGCAGCTGAGAGTAGAATTCCACTCAAATAAACTGTCTGATTCTACATTTTAAGGATCTCTCTTTCCCAGTGAACCATAATCTACTTCATTTAGATAGGGTCCCCTGTTTAATATTTATAAGCAACTCTAGGAGTAGACTGAGTAGGAAAGTCCACTTTCAATCCAGTTGCACCCATCAGTGTGGAGCCAATCATTCTTTCATGTGCTTTCTATCATTCAGTATGTTTTCTGTGTCTCTCACAAGTTTTTTGTATTTATTAAAAAATAGTATTAAATCAATGTTATATGAAGGAGAATCACCTGTTTTCAGTTTCTAATTCATTTATCATCCGATTTTTTTGTTCCAGCTTTTCTTGAAGCCCTGCAATTTGTTCATTTTCCGATCCTTCTTGTTGCAAATGAAGCATCTTGTTTTCATGTTGAAGCCGAATGAACATTTCTCTGAGATTTAAAATAAAATTAGTAAGCAGACAAAATACTGCATTTTCCTCCAACATTATAAAACAGGGCTTATTGTATATTACAATACAATTGGCAGTTGATGTGATATTTATACACTAAAATCTGTTTGCAGACCTAGTCGTGTTAATTTCATTTCAGCAGAAAGGCCCAAGAAAACCTCTTTAAAATAGCAGATAGACATGCACATAGATTACAGACTTCTTCCTCAAAAACAGCCTCTAACCCCATTGTCTGAAACAGTGATGGTAAAGAAATGGAATCAGGCTTTATTCTTCCATAAATTAATAAATCCCCAGTATCAACTTATTCCTTTGCTGATACATGTCTGATCTTCTGGATGGGCTCTTACCAGGAAAGACTTAACAGTATAAAGCTATATAATAAAATTTGTAAAAATCCAGTCTCATTTGTAACCAAAGATACAAAATTATGTTTATCACTGTATTTCTTGTATTGATTACTTTCTTTTTAATTGAGAGTACAGATGTTTTCTAAATTGATTCAAATTAGAAATCCCCCTTTCCAATATTTAGGGTTTTATCTTTGGGCTTTCCATATTGTCTGATATTCTATCATATTACAAATAAAATTCATTTTACATGTGTTTACGTCTCTTACCTAAATTCCACAGGCAGAATTTCAGCAGCAAGATTTTCATGGCTTTTCATAGTAGAAACACCTGATAGCATAAGATCATGAGATTACTTTCCACGGAATCAAAGCAAAAATGATCCTAAATATTTTTTTTAAGTACCTGTTTGGTTCAGATGATCCTGCTGCATTTGTGAATACCTGAGCTCTTCATTGGTCTCTTTCAATGCATCACGTTGAATTATTAATCTCTGAAAATAAAAAGTCATTTGATAATGGTAGATGCATATCAAAATACTTGCATTAATATTGTATGAGAGCTTTAATTGCTTCTCCACCTAAAAATGATATCCCAGAATAACTCTTAATAACATTAACATGATTCTGTTATAGAATATAGAACATCTTTCTCAAAAAGAATAAAGCAGGTTTCATAATGTATGGTAACATCTTCTATGATGGCTTAAAAACAGGCCTGTCAAACTGAAGGACTGCGGGTCAGATACAGCCCACAGAGCATATACCCACCCCAGCTCCACAAAGGCAAAAAACCACTTTGTGATATGTCATGATGCGGCCTGCGACGCGATCCAGTTGACACCCCTGGTCTAAAACAATTTATCATTACATTGCAAATTTTCCGAGACTCAACATTCTAAGTAACCCACTTCCTCTTCCCAATCCACATAGATATCTGGACTTCCTGATATTTTAAAAACTGTATTTCCACATTAATAGAAACCTCACCTCTTTCTCTTTAATTAATGTTTCATGCTTCTCTTCCACTTGTTTCATTTCAAAAGATAGTGCATCTGCTCTTTTGGATTCTTCAGAGAGCTTGTTATGAAGTTCCTGGATCTGGTTTAAAAAGAAAACCAATAAAGGTTTTAGAACTTGGTAATTTGAAATAACTTCTTCTATAATACTGGACCAGAAATAGTGTTACAATCAGGATTTCATTATCTTCATGAGAACCTGTAATCTTTTCAGCATTAGCAGGAAGTCAATTTTTCCCCAGTTAAATGGAATATATCCACTACAAGTAGTCTTTGACTTAAAACAGTTCATTTAGTGACCATTCGATGTTACTATGGCATTGAAAAGAGTGACTTATGGCCATTTTTCACACTTTACAACCATTACAGCATCCTCATGGTCACATTATCAGAGTTTGGATGTTTGACAATTGGTTCATATTTATGACCGTTGCTGTTTCCCAAGGTCACGTCATCACTTTTTGTGATCTTCGGACAAGCAAAATCAATGGGGAAGCCAGATTCACTTAACAACTATGTTCCTAACTTAACAACAGCAGTTATTCACTTAACAACTGTGACAAGAAAAGGTCCTAAAATAGGGCAAAGCTCACTTAACAAATATAACTGCTTATCAACATAAATTTTGGCTCAATTGTGGTCGTAAATCAAAGAATACCTGTAGTTAATTGTTCTTCTGAAGCATTTCATCTTAGCATACATCATTTAATGCTTAGAAATTTAGGTCAACAGATTCAATTAATAGAACATAGGTCTTGTAGAATTATGGCACTAATTTTCATGATTCTATGCTTAATACAACTAACTGCAAAGTTGAAGACATGTAAGTATTACTGGTAATGCTAAATCTACCAATAAGGTTAACTCATTCAAACAAAATGAATATGAGTGAAGTACTGTTGATATAAACAATAAAAATGTTTGCAAGAACAACATAAGGAGAAAATCACTTTTCATCCTCAGCTTTTTTAGACCTAAAAGTGAAGACTTTTATTCTACTGAAATAGTACAAAGAAAACACAGAAATTCAAACAAGATGAAAGGAAACATTTCTTACCTGCCTTTTGTAAGTTTCCAACTGTGCACGAGCTGCATTTGCTTTCTTTAATTCTTCTTCTAGGCTAACTGTGTTATGCATATACATCATGTTTGTTTCCTGAAGTATTTTCACCTGTCTCCGAAAGTCATTCAAGTCTTCCAACTTTTTGCGATACACCTCAACTGTCGACTCCAGTTTATTTGTTTTATCAGCAACAGTCCTACAATAACAACATATTCAGTTATTTCAAAAGCATAATTGAGCCATCATACAACAAAATGCAAATACTTAAGTGAAAAGTAAGAACTTATTTATAAAATATTTTCTCTCGGGTTTAAATTGCCAGCATGATAAACTAAACAGAAAATAGGACTTTTCAGTTCTACATAATTAAAACTGGAGCATCAACTGCAATTATGAATGATTTCCTCCTTTTACTAGGCAATGATCCATGCCACTTCAGGGTAGGCTTTTCTTTTGAATCAAAGGTCTTCTATATTGAAGGAAGAAAATAGTCACAGGCTCCCCCAGAGAGGTTTCATACATTTCAAGAGGCTATTATTAGTGAATACAGAAATACTATGAAAGCTAAAATGCTGCAATACCCAACTGAAATTAGGAAGTTTGTTTAGCAGAGTTAAAAGATTCCTTCAATACTTAATTCAAAATTAGTATCTTAGCTAGAGATTGAATGACAATCTGGTGTATTATTTTGTACAACATAAGCTACCAGTTATTAGACATGCAAATAAAAGTAATTTGCAATTTCCATATTAAATATTTGTTACTCTAAGAACAATTTTTAAATATTACATGAAAGAATCTACAAGAAACAAAGTCTATTGAGAATATAAAATAAAAACTTTTAAGTATTGGAAGCACAAGGCTTATTTTAATTGCTGCATTATTTAGGAAATAGAACCAAATACCTAGGAAAAAATTGAATAGTGAGCACAAGACAAAGACAGTCAGAATTTAATAGTTTGCTGCCAAATTTCAGTGGCAGAATCTTGGGTGTTCTGAATGTTGCAAAAAAAGAAGTTATTGTACTATGTCATAATGAAAGCTCTTCCATGCTTCACTAAGTTCATAAGTCCCAAACAAGTTAGTCTGTCTCCCTTAGAATTCACATCTACTGTGCCCAGAGTAACAGTGAATCCTGAGATGAGAGTATCTGGAAGGCTTTGAGATGGACAATACAGTGAGTCTTCGATTTTGCAGATGTCAGTACTATAAAACACACTACACCCACTTTCTCCTGTAATTTATGCCGCTTCTGTAATGACCTTATTGCACCATTGATATACATGTAAGTAAATGACAATAGTGTTTGTGAATAATCCTCTCAATTAAACTATTAAAAACAGGTGTAGCTGCAAAGGGAAACAATATACAATGTATTACTTTGGTTTAGTGGTTAAGGCACCAGACTAAAAGACAGGAGACTATGAGTTCTAGTCCTGCATTAGGCATGATAAGTGGCTGGGTGACTTGGGCCAGACACTCTCTCTCAGGATAGACAAGAAATTAATAAATAAATGTGGGGGAAGGGCAGCAGCTGAAGGAGTTTGGTATATTCTTTGAAAACTCCAAGATGATAGAATACTGCATATTAAAGAGATAGTAACATAGTGGACTGGATTTATTCTATATTACCTAAGAACATCAATTTCATCCTTCAGAGCCCGGGACTCTTCTGCCAGAGACGTCAGTTCATCATTTCGATGTTGCAGCTCAATCAGTTGTTTCTCAAGCTCTTCACAATGAACACGGTAATCATCTTTTGTAGTTTCAAGTCTTTGCAAAAATAAAATTAATACAAAAGGGATTTACTATCAACTTCCTTAGTATAAAACATTATGGTATAATTCATAAAAATATATGGAAAAGTTTAAGCATCGAAATTTGTATAATTTTTCATATGCAAGCATATTGGGGGCAAATGAAATGTAATCTTAACATTGTAACTTTTATGTCAGTTTCTATGTCATAAAGAGAAAGACCGTAAACAATTTCTGCATTATTAAAAATTAAACATCTAAAGCAATGAATTACAACCTTTATAAAAAAAATAAAGCAAACTCAAAATTGACACCATAATACAAATTTAGGATATGTAACTACTCAGTAATGGCACATTAGTCCTACATCCTGTGGAACATCCTCCACCTCTCTTAGATCTGGAAGGCACCCATCCTTCTAGTTTTCCAAAAGTTCTTTAAAAGCTGAATTTTCCCGCAGGCATATTAAGACATATTAAGGCTGGAGTCCAAAGATTGTGTTCTTGTTTTAAAAAATATCTGGGATTGTGTTTTAGGGAACCCAGAATTTCAGGGGGGGTTTTTGAGCAGGGTGGGGGGAATATATAGGTTTTCTTATTTATATGTTCTTGTCACTGCTTTTATAAGTTGCCCAAAATTATGGCAAATAAGATAGATGATCATGTAAATTTTTAAAATACAGATACAGATAATCAGAGTTGGAAGGGACATTATAGGTCATCTAGTCCAACCCAAGCGGAAAACTCTACACCCTTTCTAACAAATGGCAGTCTAATCTCTTCTTGAAAGTCTCAAGTGACGGCGCTCTCATAACTTCTGAGGGCAAGCTGTTCCATTGATCGTTCTCACTAAATTTGAAGGTTATATATCTTAACCATATAGTAATGCAAAATTATGTACATAGTGTCATTAGATGGATGAGGTAAGCAAAGAACCAAAACAGAAGATTACAATAATAAAAAGCAGTATATTACACATGTATTATACTACAGTAGGAAAAAAATATGAACTGAATATAATGTCTGATCAATGAGATCTGGTAGAGGTAAAAGAGCAAATAATTAATAAACTAGTTTGGCCTACCAGGAATGACTTGAGAAAAGCCTCAATGCTTAACCTAATGCTTGAGAATAGAACTTTCTAACTAAAACTACAAACTCGGGACTTTTGTACCAGAGGAAAGGAAACTGACCCCTTATCAGTTCTGACAGTTACTCAAGGTTGCTGATTAAACAAATCAAAGACTAAAATGCCAGATTGCTACAGATAAGGATTTGGCTGGATTATGACATGGAAGGGTTATACTGTCCTTTTTCCTGTAATAAACCCATTATATAAAATTTGTCTTGCATTCTCTCAGAGGGTAGAACCTTCTAGTCCGTCCCTTGCATAGATCAATAAACTTGGCTCAAGCAGTTCATGTGAATTCTACTCAACTTGGTATGAGTTAAAAGAATGCTCACATAATAGACAGTATGAACAATCCCAATGTTTTATACATGTTCATAACATCATCCCAAAACATGGGATGGACTATATTAGTTTTACAATAATCTCTCTGGAAACTGCATCTACAGAATATGTGCAATTACTGAAGAAAACAATATGAATCTCTATGGGATACAGATAGCTGGGCAAGATCTCTTCAAGAAATAGTCATAAATGAACAGGATAATATAAGAGAAGGCTGGCCTTTGACAGCTCCAGACCTAACAGACCATAGCTAGCACTGCAAAAACTACAATAATAATTTCAGAAATATATAAATTTTCAGAATTTAAAATGGGGAACGTACAAAAGCTATACTATAGCTTTTTGCATTAAGTAGCACTTCAGAAACATTTTCTATCATGTTTCAGTAAACAACTCAAGCTGCAACAGTGATAGAAAAAGTGGCTGGGTTACATTAATTCATACCTGAAATTTTCTTCTTGTAATTGTTCTAGTTGTAACTGTGCATGAAAATACTTTTTGGCAACTGCCGTGTTTGTATCATCAAATGAACCATCTAACTGATCCAATCGGTCATTCATTATCTCATTTTCAGACATTAAACTGCATTTTTCCTCTTGAAGAGCAGCCACCTAAAGATCCAGAATCCATTTCAGAATTATAAAGTCCTAAAGATCATTAACAGTGTATAATTATTCAAATATTGGCACAAGGGATTTTTATCTCAGAAAAAGAAGTGACTAACCTCCAGTCAAATTATCTGCTTCCTAAATTAAACATATATTTAATACAGATTAGCAGATAAGCACAAAAATGATTGCATTAATGTACACTATGCAATTATATAAAATCAAGTGCAATCCTTGCTATTTCCTATATGTATTTCCATTTCTCTGTTTCTTGCACTTCTCTCTGTGAATCCACATATAGAACCATTAGCTGCACATCCATCCTCTATTTGTAGCTCTTCTGTTCTAAATCAGCAACACTTAGGACTTACATAATCAAGATTACCAGTCACAGTAACAAAACAAAATCAACATGGAAAAAGTCTTCCAGACTATTATATGCAGTGGCAAATAAGGGAAGAACTTCAAAACAGTCTTAAATGATATAAGAACTGAGCCAAGTAGACTCAGGAATGATCCAGCAAGACACCTTTCCTTCATCTGACATAAAAACACAAGAATTGTTGAATCAAATCAAAATCCACCCAGATAAAATTTCCGTATTTCTGTAGAAGCAGAAAAGGGATTAAAAAGGGAAGCATTATTAGCATGTAGAAAAATGTTAGTCAGTTTATAAAATGAAGATAACAAAGCAGAGAACTGAGTAATAATACTTAGTAGTGAATAGCTGTGTAAAAAGCAATTTCAAGAGCCAAAACAAGTAGCATTAAGTAAAATTTAGACAGCATCATATCTATAGATCAATGGATAAAAAGATTCATGCATTTTTCAAATATTTCTGAAAATATCACAAGCTAGAAGGTAAGAGCACAACAATACTGTAAGTATATTAACAATCAAAGAAGGATTCTCATTAACAAAACAGCCCCATAAGTATGTTTTGTGGTGAAAGCCACCATGTTAATTGAAATACAGCAAAACATCACAGCATATCATATGTTAGTTCACTGATATTTAAAATGCAAAGTACTCTTTGGGTTATGTCTTCCTGAAATAAATATAAACCTACCTTTCTTAAATTCTTGTAAAATATCATGGGACACAGAGACCTTACAAATGAATTTTATTAACAATTAGATTAAGCAATAAGTATGTATATTTTGACTTTCAAATAAATACTCATATTTAGTATAGCATAGTAGCATTAAATTATTGTGTTGTCTTTGTCAAATGATATCAGATTTCCTAAGCTGTAAAAATAAACTGCAATCAATTATAGATATGAATACATTCAGAATCATTATTATTCATTTATATTAATAATTGTTGTCAGGGACAAGTATTTATAGCTTACAATAGATTTACATCTTAAATATTTTTAAAAGTATTCTAAACATTGTATACTAAACGTACAGAGGAAAAAGCTACAAAATATTATTTCTAAAATCTGCAATAAAACACATTCAAAATAACAGTGAAAGACTCTTGGACATTAATTTCATAGAAAAAAGTTGTTAAGAACTAAAACAATAACATGAGAAATATCGTAACTAATATAAACTATAGGAAAACAAAGCATTAAAGTATTTAATTACAACACAATAGAATGCTTTTAAAACAATCCAATTGTAGGCATTTAAGGTAAATATTAATCAATTACATTTTCTTTAATGAAATGTATTTGGAAAAATATAGTTACCTGCAAATCTAGTTCTTGACATCTTTGCTTCAATTCTTCTTTTTCTGCAATGACTTCATTAAGTTCTTCCACTGCTCTTTTCAGCTTTAAAAACGTTGAGATGATAATTTTCAAACATTTAGAAAAACAAATTTCTTGACCCTATGTCCAGTAAATGTGAAATGTACTTATGGGTATTCAGGAAAAAAAGAATGTTGATTAAATAAATAGAAGGCAAGTTGGTAATGATCATACCTTCTAGAATCTAGATAATCATATTTGTCTCTGTCATATACTTTCCTGGTCCTTGGAACCTCTTTCTTATGATCTTCTTATTCTTTAAAATAATCAAACTATTACTATCTCTGCAAAATGTACTTCTGTTGTTGCCACCAGCAAAACCTATTTTGGTTTTAAAATGTTTTTATTTTTCTCCCTACCTTTTTCTTTAAGGAACATAGCACTCCAGGTTAATAGTTAAACACAGAGAATAAAATAACATTTATATAAGAATGCAATTTTATATTTATAAAATATATAAACCACTTTTTAATAATAAATCTATATTCCCTTAAATATTATTCTACAGAGATACTAAATATATTTCTAAATCTGTGTTATTGCAAGATGGACATTTAGGACTCCCAGCCTCCCTCTGACCTATCTTTCGATCTCAGTGCCCCTTCTCTCCTTGTTACACTTTCTCTCAAACATAAGTTGGGACGAGTTATTATCATGCTGAGATCGGCAGTCACGGCAGCCTCCTATGAAAATGTTAACATAAAATCAACTTATTCCCTTAATAAATACGTTTTCTCTTTTTTTTCCCTCTCTCTCTCACTGCTGAACCATCAAACATAATGGATTGTGACAGATTTGGAAAAAAAATTAGGTGATCTGTATTACACAACAGAATGTTTTTTCTAGTACTTGTGTCCTATCAGGTTTCCAGAAATGAAAAAGTACATACAATGATAAATTCATTAACTAAACTTTCATCAGAAATTACAGGAAAAGATTACTAAAAACTAAAAAGATAGTGTTATCAGTTACCTGTTGCTCCACATCACTGGATATATCACTTGCAACAAAGCCCAAAATCTCTTTGCTCATTAACTACAACAATAAAAAATTAAGGCAGAATTCATAATTATCCATGATCTAAAACAGGTTCATAAGAGATTAGCTGATATTATTTTCCTTAAAATATATGAAATAATCCATATTCAATACGCATTTCACATTTTTTCACACATGCCTTTTCACTGCCAATTTAAATAACTATAATTATATAATTTAAACAAACATATGTATATATGAGACTAGAATCCACAAATATTTGAGTAATATTAGTTGTCTTATCTCTACTGCAACACTAGATAACTCCAGCCCCCTCCCTCCTTTTTTTAAAGGAATCAATTCCAATTTTTCTGTTAACTCTTTTTTTCCTTACCTCTTGGATAGCAGCCATGACGACGTGCTGAACAGACTCCTCTAGTGTCATTATAACTTGTATATGTTCTACAAAACAAGAATTGTTTTTAAATGAGATAACCTACGCAACAAATAAAGACCCAGGACACCTTACACATAAATGGACAGCCTTGTCTGCAGTTCATTTCTAAAGTCCTCTCTGTAGTTGAATCTTAGCTATCTTGCATTCTGCAGTTCTGCATTACAGCGATAGACTGAAGATCTTAACCAACTTACTTTGCATTGCAGCCAACAAAATCCATCTGCTGATGGACAGTATCTGCCAACTGGATAGAATTCAGCTTCCCAATAGGAAAGAAGAGCACATAAATACACTGCCATTCAAGATATGCTAAACCATACATTAGTATGGCATGCTAATACAGCCAAAGTTAACTGTGCTTTTGGTTTCTAAACAGGCTTAGTTAATTTTCAAAGGGAATTTACTTTCCAAGAAAACATGAAGTGGGTGTGATTGGACAACACAGCTATAACCATAAATGTGCAGACACATCATCTCCCCAAGTATTTCAAGTGCAAGCTACCAATCACTTGAATACAGTACTAATGCTTCTCTTGTTGGAGTGAACCAGAAGGGGTTCGTTTTGTTTTCCTTGCTTGGCTCTCTCTTGCTTGGGCAATGATTAGATGACAATGCAACTTAAAAATATTTATCAAAATTTCTATGTTAATAATATATTCATTCTGCTTCATGTATTGCATACTTTCCAAAACATGCTTCAGATCACTTCTCAAGCCTAAATATTTTAAATATTTAGACAGTCTAAATATTACTTTTTTTAACTTTGCTTCATCCAGAAATGAAGGAATTAATATTTCGGTTTCACTGATATAAAAGACAAATTGAGCTGTTTATTCAGAGGAGAACATTTACCTTGCTTCTTTTCACAGTTGACTGCACAGCCTAAAATGAGCTGCAATAACCTGCCAAGCTCTACTGGATTAGAATGTTCAGAGATTTGGTTTAAATCAGGAAGAAGATCTTCTGAGATTTGTTGAGTCAAAAACTGTAAAAAAAATTTTTTTAAAAAAAGGAAGCCAAAAGTTATGTTATAATGAAATGTGGGGGGATTTGTTGTTGTTGAATTTATATCACAGCTTTCCTCCTGAGGGTTCACACCACATGGAGTTATTTTTTTCCTTTTACAGCAACCACCCTGTCAGGACCCGTTGGTTCAAGAGATTGTGACTTGCCCAAAGTCACCCACAGAGCTTCAATATCCAATAGACTGAGACTACTTGGTCTATTCCAACTCCTCACTCAATAGAAACAAATTTAGTTAGAATACTTTGGAAGGAGAGTAAACCTTAGTTTTTAGAATTGCTTTTTTATAGCAGAGGACATTTCTTCATTCATATTATACCTCATACGAATGTTACATTTACTGAAATTCACCAGTAATAAGTACTGCAACTGAACTTTTTTAAAAAACCAAATACTGATCATTACAATATAGCATCTAAAGTGGGAAGAGATAGGAAAACAAAAATACTTTCTAAAAAATATTTTCTTTTTCAAATAAATACAAAACTTATAGTCTTCATGGAATAAAATACTAGCAATATAATAGCAAAGTTAAGCTCATCCATGGAAGTTTTACATGTATAGTAGACATAAAAATAATAGATAAAATATTTTGCAAACAGATTTATAACTAAGATGATAAAAAAGCATATTTTACAGAAAATGGTTTTTCATACCTCGTGATAATAATCCATAATTCCTTGAAGAATCTTCTTCAAATTGCTAGCCTAAAATATTTAAAATGACAATTGAGTGAGAATACACTATTTTTATATATTTGAAAGTTATAATTAACGTTTTAAAATGCAATCTTTATTCAACAAATTTAACTCCTACAAATATAATCATGTTAGTTGCACATACTGTACCAAATGCAATATACCACTTAAAATACCATCATTCTAACAAAATCGACTCTACCAAAAGAAAATTTAGCTTTACAAATGTGATAAATCCAAGCACAGGGAATAAAATAAAAAACAAAATGTAACACAATACTTTCATAGAGCAAGCAGATGAACACCCCTAATTTTTTTTGTCTGCTTTAAAATGGAAAAGGTTATTTTATTTATTAGGGAAATATTGAATTGTTTTATATTTTGTTCAAACTTTCAAATTAAAACATTCTATGGTCTATTATGGTGACATTTCCCCATCTCTTTATTTCTTCCTCAAGCTTGTCTTTCAGATGTGTAGGAGGTAAAACTGTGATGGAGAAATAATGTTAGGCAAAGCCATCCAAGTCATTCTTCAAATAAAATGCTTGCCCAATGTCAATTAGGAGTTGGTCCCCTGGATGGATTGAATTTGTTAATATATTGCAGTCAGGCTTCAAGAAAATATTTGCTATATTTTGTAAAAGGATTTTATATGTTGTTTATAATTGGTGTTATTAAATACTTCAATCCATTTATAGTAACAATGTAAATTCATGAACTAAAATGTGTAAATAAAATAGAATTCAATAAAAAAAGAAGCAACATAGCTATGTATGTACTCGCAGGTGGAGGAAGATAGATGCAACTTCTGAAAGCAGGATTGTGAGCCTCAAAAATCACATAGTTGTTCCAATTATCAGAAAATAGGTGCTTTATTTGTGTTCCTTTATATTATGAAACATTATATTGAATCCTTTTCTATGGTAATGTAATCTGAGGCATGAATGGACAATTAACTACTCTGGAGGATCAAACAGGGCTATGAAAATCCACTGCTCATATGTAAATTGGAAAAAAAAATAGTAACTCCCTTCAAAATAAAAACAATGCATGCATGGCTTGGAGGGATCAGTCTACCAGGCCTTTAATGGCTATGATAGGAGGGATCAGTCTACTGCCCTTCTGGCAGGAGAGCCCAATCTATCCACTTTCTGAAGTGCGAGTGGGGCCAATGCACCTTCCCCCTTCATTGGTACTTCTGGCAGTAAAGTCCTATTTAATTCCAACCAACCTCACCCAAGCTGGACATGATCTAGAGGTTTCAGATGCATTAACAAAAGATGTCATGGTTATTATTTGATCCCATAGCCTCAAAAGAATCCAGCAACCTGATCTATAGGAAAAACAAAAACCCATGCACAATCTGGTACTTCTGTTTATTGTTCTTATCTGGGATCTTTCCCAAGGATATAAAGAAGTTTAAGGAGAATGATACATACAGCATGTTTGGTCTAGGAATATTCTGAATCACATGCAAGCAGTATCAAATAATCTAACTATGTTTATTTAAATTATGTTTAACATCAGCATTATAGCCTATGTAAATATTGTATGTATTAATAAGATAATCCATTACCTTTATTCTCCAGCTTTCACCAGCATCTGCTTTAATACGGCTTAGCCAAGTTTTGTCAAACCAGGCAGGATCACTGTAATAAAATCAGTCTCTATTAATTTCTTTTTTGGTGGTGAAACTGAATTTCACCGGTCAGTTTCAATCTTGTTTTGCTGCAATAATCAGTAAACAATGAGGTCTTATGTGGAAAGCAAATTGGACTATTTCTAGTGATACAGTGCTTTGCGGTTTAGGGGAGGTTTCTGAAAATGGAGTGGTGACAAGCACGTGTGGCTTTCTACTATATGCACCCCAGAATAGCTATGAAGTGACAAAAACCTTGAAGAGTACTAAAGGAGTATATTTTCTTCCAACTTGCAATTTAAATTTAACTGCAAGTAGAATCTCCTATTTTCCTCCACAGCAAGGAATGTTTCTCCCTGGGAATTTAGCTAATCAGCCACACCCTTCTTCAGTTCTATAAAATTTAGAGTCTCTAGAAGCTAATTCTATTTTTTCCTCAACAGACATCCAATATTTATGGTATTGTAAAGTTGATAACTATGTACAGTTTTTACTGGATAGAATTATAGTTTTCAGGGTTTTCCATATATGTTTTAAATATTGTTTTGTACTTCTACAAGTGATCTGAGCATGTTCTTATCTCTTCCATCTTCCCAGTCTCTTACGGTGGCCCAATTTCTGCAACTGTCACTTTCTCCCTATTTGTTTTCCTATAGAGTAATATGGTAACTTATGATATTTTCAATAAGGTAATGCATATTAATTTAATAATTATTTTAAATAATTAACAGCCTCTCAGAAGTTTATTTTCATTTAACTGAGTCAATGCTTTAATATAATTCTGATCATTTAAAATGATTCAGAGTTGTCAAATTTTGCAACACACAAAGCTCTTAAAAGTGTTAAACGCATGTGTGCATTCCCCCATGAGTAAAATTAAATAAGCAATTATGATTGGCAGACGGTTCACTTCTAGCTATCTCTCATGTTTTGTTCAAGATTTAGTTCTATTTGGCCTGAAAAGCTCACTTCCAGCTTGTCTTCCCAGTATGCCTATCTAATACCTCTGTTTCATGAGATGTACTTGTTGTCAGACTGTTTCTGGATACATGTCAAGGTATTGGCTGTTACTTATACTTGGTATTTAGCATAGTTACCTGATGGACTGCTTGTCTCCCATAGTATCGAGCCAACTGATTCAGCATTGGTACTTCTAATTCCTTTGACTAAACAATATCATCTATTGGGAAGAAGTGCACCTTTTCTGTAGCATCATCTACCTTCTGGAATGAGGTATTCTCCTTATTTTGCTGTTCATTAGAAAAGCAATGAAGGCTTGACTCTTCAACGACACCTTTGATAAGGGAATTGAGATTCCCTGCTTCATTCTATGTGCTCTGTCATTCTTGTCACTTTTTTCCTTCTTTTTAATTGTATTGAAATTTCACTGTTGTGAGCCACCCAGAGTAACTGGGAATCAGGTGGCATGCATGTTCAATAATGAAAAATAATAACTTACATTTCATGAAGAACATATGCCAGTGCTACACCATTTGTTAAGTCCTGTACTTCTCTGCAGGATTTAGCAATATTAAATGTCTGCAACTAGAGGAAAAGAAATCACAAAGTGATTAAGATAGCAAACAAATATAAAATGTCAGCATTATACATAAAAGTAGTACATCATACTGTGAGTGTGAAGTAGGCTAGCTGAGTGGTCAATTGGCAAATTATATGTAGAATGAATCTTTTCTCAATCAAATTAATAATCTCAATCCTTTTTAATAGTACTCGGTGCAAACATTTCATCTGTATGGATATTAATCAATCAATCAATCAGAATAGAGCTGGAAGGGATTTTGGAGGTCTTCTAGTCCAACCCCCTATTCAGGCAGGAACCTACGCTATTTTAAACAATCTCTTCTTAAAAACCTCCAGTGATGGAGCACCCACAACTTCTGGTGACAAGCTGTTGCAATGGTTAATTGTCCTCACTGTTAGGAAGTTTCTCCTTATTTCTAAGCTGCTGCTTGATTAGTCTCCATCCATTGCTTCTTCTTCTGCCTTCAGGTGCTTTGAACAATAGGTGGATCTCCTCTCTCTGTGGCAGCCCGTCCAATATTGGAAGTTTGCTATCAAGTCCTTCCCTAGCCTTTTTTTTCCCATTCCTTTTCAAGTTAAGGACTACCCATAATTTCACTCCCCTTTTTCGTTGGAATAGGATCAAGCAGATTTTTGCTATCACAGAACCAGAGAGTGGATTGCAAATGGACAAACTCTGTTGACGTTTATTCATCCATGCTATTCTCTGGCAGCCGTGATTGCTTTCTGAGTGATTGATATGGATACTAAACTTTGTTTAGATTTTGAGTAGATTTATGAACAAGAATCTTGAGCATTTGTGAGACCACAGACTTTATAGATATTAGATGTTTCATTTACAGACCAACAGATAAGGCATAAGTCACGTAATTACATATTATGCTCCAAATCAAAAAATAATTTTGATTAAGCTGGAATGAAAGGCTATACTTCTGTCAAATGATTTTTTTTGTAAGAGTAATTTTTTTATTATTAAAAATATTTCTGACAATATTTGAATATCTGAAAGTATTAGGTGGAATTCAATGTTTCACAAAAGGATTTTGTCTTTTCAGCCTTCCTGTTGCTCTTTCCTACTTTTTTGTTATAAACAAAGGGATCTACAGATCCTAAGGAGAAGATTCATCTAAGAGACAACTGCAAGAACATCAATTTTCCCTCTTGTATTATGCCAGGAAAATCAGTTTGTACTAGTAGAAATACACTTTCTGCTCATAGTTTTATTCTTTGCCTCACTTAAGGAGAATCTTCTGTACTGCATTGCCATCATACTATAAGCAGGATCTGAATACTTAGGATTACAGTGGGGCAAAAAAGTATTTAGTCAGCCACCAATTGTGCAGGTTCTCCCACTGAAAACGATGAGAAAGGCCTGTAATTGTCATCATAGGTATACCTCACCTATGAGAGACAAAATTTGAAAACAAATCCAGACAATCACATTGTCTGATTTGGAAAGAATTTATTTGCAAATTATGGTGGAAAATAAGTATTTGGTCACCTACAAACAAACAAGATTGCTGGCTCTCACAGACCTGTAACTTCTTCTTTAAGAGGCTCCTCTGTCCTCCACTCATTACCTGTATTAATGGCACCTGTTTGAACTTGTTATCAGTATAAAAGACACCTGTCCATAACCTCAAACAGTCACACTCCAAACTCCACTACGGTGAAGACCAAAGAGCTGTCGAAGGATACCAGAAACAAAATTGTAGACCTAGATCATGCTTTGGGGCTGTTTCTCTGCAAAGGGAACAGGACGACTGATCCGTGTATAGGAAAGAATGAATGGGGCCATGTATCGTGAGATTTTGAGTGCAAACCTCCTTCCATCAGCAAGGGCATTGAAGATGAAATGTGGCTGCGTCTTTCAGCATGGCAATGATCCCAAACACACCACCCGGGGAACGAAGGAGTGGCTTCGTAAGAAGCATTTCAAGGTCCTGGAGTGGCCTAGCCAGTCTCCAGATCTCAACCCAAGAGAAAACCTTTGGAGGGAGTTGAAAGTCCGTGTTGCCCAACGACAGCCCCAAAACATCACTGTTCTAGAGATCTGCATGGAGGAATGGGCCAACATACCAGCAACAGTGTGTGACAACCTTGTGAAGACTTATAGAAAATGTTTGACCTCTGTCATTGCCAACAAAGAATATATAACAAAGTATTGAGATGAACTTTTGATATTGACCAAATACTTATTTTCCACCATAATTTGCAAATAAATTCTTTCCAAATCAGAGTGTGATTGTCTGGATTTGTTTTCACATTTTGTCTCTCATAGGTGAGGTATACCTATGATGACAATTACAGGCCTTTCTCATCTTTTTCAGTGGGAGAACTTGCACAATTGGCGGCTGACTAAATACTTTTTTGCCCCACTGTACATGTATTGTTCCAATATAGGGCATTGAGAGGAACCTGTTCATTACAATCATGCATATGCTATAATATGCTTAGGTGTCAGCAGCTATTTCATTTTCACTAATCTGAAAAATATCCAAAGTTTGATATTTTAATTTCCCCAGCATTCCCATATTCTTATACTTATTCAGATACCCTTGCGCCTCATTCTAAGCATAGTGCATATGCCTCTGTGGAGAAACAGTGATTATTTACTCTTAATATTTTTTCATGTTATTGACAGCCACTTTCCTCCAGAGTTTACAATTTTTATCTCTTAGTAAGAGCATACATTTATACTTAAATATAAGAAAATATGACAGTATATGTGCTGGAGATTCTATGAAACATAAATTTACATTATTGGTTTGTTATGATGGTTAATTTATAACTTTAATTTTTTATGAATATCTTATTATATTTTTATTACTATTTCATTGATTGCCAGAAAATTATTAACTAATTACAGTTTGGGCAGCAGCAGCAATTTACTTATTTTGTGTATGATGAGACCATGAAAAAAGAGAAGTACACAATCCACACAATTATATACAAAACTTCTACAGGGGTATCACAGTGGCCTCATAACTCGATATCCAATTCAATTATCCAGGTAATTATATCAGATGCAGCAGTAGCAGCAAATACAAACCTAATATAATAAAGATGTGTAGCTTACACCATTTTGCTGTAAATAGCATTAAGTTTTTTAATCTGTAGGAAAAAAGATTAATATCCCCCCAAGTAGTTCTGCATAACCAAGAACTACATACAAGTATTAAGATTTACAAGAAATGGTGTGAAGTCCAAGTGTTAAGAATGTGTACTTCTACCGGTATCTAACTGCCAACTATCTATTAGGATGAAATAATGCAAGGGGATGCAAAGTGACAAAAACTGTTAATGAAACCAGTTTTATACCCTTTCATTATACCCTTTATACTTGGTTTACTTTGGTCTAAAACACTTTCATACGATACAAAGAAATATTAAAAAACAAAACAAAAAACTATTTTGAATGATTTGACAATGGCTAAACTAATGTTTTTCAAATTGCATGCCATGAAACATTGACATTCTACAGAAATGAACACAGGTGCTCTCTACATTCTGCAAAACAATCTACAAAATCTTCACTGACTGTCTAACTGCCTGGCAACCAAGAAATTTAGGAAGTAATTGTTTAAGAGAGAACTTTTTTTGTTTAACTTTAAAAGTATTTATCTGCTTCACTAGGCTATTGGTTTAGAAGCACCACTCATTTTCATTTATTGCTCTATTGTAGGAATTTTAGAATATCTTGTGAACTACAAAACCACCATCTGTATCACTTCAGCGATGCATGCTCCCTTCTTCTAGAATACTGCTATATTCTTTTGGGTTCAAAGTCCATTTCAAATCAACCCAGTCTGCCGTAGTCCAGTAATAAGAGAATCTGACCAACTTACTTTCCAACTATTATCTGAAAAAAAATGAACCTAGCTCCACCAAATGGTTTTGGGTTTAAATCAAACACATTGTTCAAATGCCTTTTTGTTTGATATATTTATATGAAAAAGTATTTTTGTACTATGCTGTAAAAAAAGCAAATAAGGAAGCCAATCAGTAAAGTTCCAAATTAAAATCACAGCTGCTTAATTTGGATTTATTTCTGACGACATGGTAACACAAATAACTAGTAGCTTTTACGTGTTAACTTATACATTACTTCTTATCCCCAGCAATATGAGAGCATGTCCATAAAAAAACTATTATTGCTCTGGCACAAAAATCACTTTAAATTACTCTTAATTATCTACAGTTAGAATCATCATAGAATTACCTCATCACTGATGTCAAACAATCTACCTGTCAAATGTTTGTATCATACAGCATTTGTAAAACAATAAATCAAACATAACTTCTTCCTCATCATATACAAGAAATAAAAATAACTGTAATATGTCTATTATACATACACACGCACACACATTCTTTTTAGAACAGGCATCAGAATTTCATTTTTAATATATTCCAGTATGTACACAGAAAAGGTAACAATAAAGGTTATCTCATCTTAATCAAGCTTAATCATGCTTCTAGTATACATACTGTAACTCAATTCTTGAAATATTTTTCTCACCTTTATTATTTTTATAAATAATTCAAGGTGGCGAACATATCTAATACTTCTTCCGCTTCCTATTTTTCCCCACAATAGGTGAGTTGGGATGAGAGAGAATGACTGACCCAAAGTCACCCAGCTGACTTTCATGCCTAAAGCAGAACTAGAACTCAGACTCCTATTTTCTAGCCTAGTGCCAGAGTAATAATAGTTTATTATTACTAATACTACACTAAACTGGCTCAATTAAAACTTTTTTCTCCCAAAAGAGCAAAGGAGCAATAATGGCTTATTTATCTAAACATCACCAGCAAATTAATTATTTTAAGAAAAGAGATATTAAGCTATCTGATTGCAAGTACTAGATAATAAATGAAACGGAACTGAGTGGAATCCAAGTTATAATAAAGGACTGGGTTATTATTTATTAGAATTATATTATTTGAATATTGTTTTAAATATATTGTAAATGAGATTTGTGCATTGTGCAAATATTTAATAAGGACGATTGATAACAACTTTGTTGATTTCTTGATTTTATCATTTTTAACCACTAATGTTCTAACTTATGGGGGGAAAAACAAATCAAATACCTTGCAATGAAAGTTAAAAAAAAAGTTTCTAATTCCAAAATAAGATAGAACCTGTTTCTGGAAACAGCTGACAGGCACATCCTTTATATACACATTCAAAAATGCCTGCCTGAATGTTCCCCAACACTCTTCTTTGAATAAGTTTTCAGGTATATGCTGTTGGTCTATATTCCATTTCCTACGACAGCTAATAAAATATCTCAAGAGTTATTTTCAAAAGCAAAGAAAAGTTGAAAGGCCTACCCGAAGTTTTCCATTTGCAATGCATTAAAAATCATTACTGACAGCTTTATATAAAAAGGTAAATTTTCACACAAGCTTTGACAGAATCCGAAAGCATATTGGAAAGCCTCTATTAGCTATCATAGCCTTTAGATTTTCTCTTCTCCCTTTTAATAAGCACGTGTTTCTAAAGGAGGTGGGATTCACCCCTTACATTATCTTCCATAACTTCCTTCCGCTGCTTCCCTGGAAAAATCTGATATGGAAGGAAAACAAGATTCACTCCATATTGACTACTGAAAGGCAGTATTAGAAACCTGTATGTCTAAAAGCGCACTGACACAGAAGTCCAATTAGGATTCAAATGTCCCCCTTTCTCCCTCCCTCCCTCCAAACAGGTTACACTGGAGAGTTGAGTAACCATCCAGAACCATTTTTAAACTTTTATTGAACCACCAAAGGGAAGCTCTCCCTGGCATAGAGGCTCCCCACAAACGCATAACCCACACTCCGGGCAACTTTACGCAGAAAAGAGATCAGGTCAGCATTAAACACGCAGGCCAGAGAGGCGGGTTTGCGGGGAGCCAGACTGCAGCTCCAAGGTGGACCGTGTGACCGTCTGAACACGGCAACCCGCATTCAGGATGTGAAAGGAGAAAGAGAAAGCGAAGCGGGAGAAAAGCGCGGAGATCTCCATATTGGATTTGCAGCTCCGCTCCAGGGCAATATTCCTGTCACCGGGGCCGCCTGAGGGGAACGGCGCCTCTCCCCCACCAATATCGGGTGGTCTTGCGACGGCAACTCTGAGGGGCGCGCGGAACCGGCTTCAGGCGGCAAGAAAGATGCAGCGCACGATTTAGGAGAAGGCGAAGGGAGGGGGCGAGGGGGGCTCCTGCTCGAATTAGACCAGGAGGCGGGGGGGGCTCCCCTTCCCGCCCCCTGCCTCCCTCTCTCCCTCGCCACTTACCCAAAGGATGAGGCTGTCGCACAGCAGATGGTCGGCAGGTTTCCCTTCCATGACGGCGGCCTCGACGCACGAGATGACAACCGCGCGGCGGCAACGGCAGCAACAGCGCCGCCACCAGGGTTTCCTACGCAACGCACGATGCGCCAACGCCGAGAACAATGCGCAGGTTGCGTGTCAGTGACGGCCGGTGTTACCTTAACTTTAACCACCCCCACCCACCAACCATTAGCCCCTCCCCTCATCGGGTTTGTCCCTGAGAATTCGGGCGGGTGCTTGACGCGAGAGCCGGCCTATTAGGAGTTAGGAAAATCAGGCCGACGAGGCTTTATTGGGCAGCTTCCAGCTCCTTGGAGTCCATCCAAAAGGCGGCTCCCGAGGGAGGTTTATCTCGAATGGGAAAGGAGGCGGGAGGACCTCGCAGGGGTTGGCTACGGCGACCCCTGCAGGACTGATGCGGGAGCGCTTGGTCTTGAGGAGGTCCAAATTGGAGTGGACGAAGATGAAGCTCTTCCCTTCACCTCCCTCGCCGATCTTACCAGGCATTTGCCGGAGCTTTGTGGGCCGTTCTGCCCATGCGTCCCCCTCGCACCCCCGTTTTTATTTTGCTTTTCTTTGGCTCACTCACAACACCTGACAGAAACCTGATGGATTGCACCAAGCCCGAAGTACCTGGAGACACAGGTGGGGAACCAGTGGTCTCCCACTTGCTTTGGGGACGTGTTTGGGGGGGGGGGGGTCTCTTCCTTAAATTTAAATTAAAGAAGATTTTCATTCTATTGAGCTGCCAAAACTAACTCAAGTATTGATGAGATAGTATTAAGTAACTCAAAACCACACCACATAAAATAGTCAATGTCCCTAGGAGATAAAGTGAGTCTTAAATTACTGATAGAAGCTATTAGAAGTCTAAACAAGATCAGAATTAGTTTAATCCTACTTTCCCATGCTAATTCCACCTCTAGAAAAGAAACTTCTACTTAGTATTACTCACCTACACTGCTGCTTCTGATTTCTATTTTCTATGCATAATTTAAGATTCATATTAAATCCTAATAATTTTATAAAGGGCCCATGCAAAAGTCATATTGCCCAGAGGCAAAAAATGTATTTAATTCCCCTCCCTCTATTTAGAAATATTAAGTTCCTGCAGATTGTTTGAGAATTTTTTTTAACAGGAGAGCAACTTTAGAGGAAAATACCTTTCTTTCTATTTTCAGTAAATTTTGTAATCTTTTTAGTTTCATTTTTCAATGGAAAGCAGCACTGTTTGTTGCTGGACAATATGTAACTTTATCAAACAATCCCATTGATGTCTTTTCCAAAAGAACCTTAGATAGTTAGGCTTAAGGTATTCACTCAAGTAATTCTCAAGTAAGCAAGAACGTTTGACTATTATTTGGTGGGTAGATAGGCTCAACTGTTATCACCTCATTTCTCCCTAAATAATATATATATATACCAAAGAGTTTTGTTTTAATATGTGTGTCTCAAACTACAATAGATCAAATTCAGAATTTCTTTTTTTCCCCTTCTATTTTTTATAGCTAGCAAGGATTATTATACAGTTACTTTCTTAAAACCTTAAATTAAGGGCCAGTGGGAATTGTATTACACAGGGAATCATAGTGGTTGACACTGAAAGCGACAATCTCCATGTCCAATCTCTTTCATTTAAAAAAAAAATGGATGTAAGCAACTTTGAGCTCCTGGAAGACTTGTGCAGAATAGAAATATCATACTTTCGGCATTTAACATGTTAAAAAGAAAACTAGGCTAGAAACTTCTTCCTAACTTCGTCACGCTACTTTTATACATGCAGAAAACTAAAAATACACATGTAGATGGGAGCCCTAAAATGTTATGGTGCTCAAATTGGCATAGTCCAATAGTAGAGAAATCTAGCTATTGATTATGTAGAATAGAATAGAATACTTCATTGGCCAAGTGTGATTGGACACACAAGGAATTTGTCTTGGTGTAAATACTCTCAGTATACATAAAGAAAATATACATTCATTAAGAATCAAGAATCATAACGTACAACACTTAATGATAGTCATAGGATACAATCAACAATTCATACTAGGAAACAGTCAACATAAATCGTAAGGATACAAGGGTCAAAGTTACAGTCCTACAATCACAAATGGGAGGGGATGGGTGACTTATTAAAATTTGCAAAAAGAAATATTCTAATATGTTTACATACTGTAATGGAACTTCCCAAGTACAAAAAACATAATCACGATTACCTTAAATGTATCTAGCTCAATATATTGAAACAACAAATAGTAATATCTTCTGGGTTTTCACCTATTTCAATTTGAATAGTCATGTGAAAAATGGCTTCTCCATTTTGATTTTCTTTTTGTAAAATAATATGATGACATAGTTTAATAAGTCATGTGTTGTTATTCACCTGGGATAGTGTTTACCTACTTTTAAGAACTGCTAAGGATCAGACGATTTTTACTATGTCCTGGATATATAAAACGATAGAACTCAAACAAAAGTGTACTTTCTTTTTCACATGACTAAACTTGGTTGGGTATGTGAAAGCTCACAAGACTTTCTTGTGACTTGGAAGGTTACAAGAATGAATTGTATCCTGCTTGTTCCTTTGGATGTAATATTGCAAGTCAGAGCGGTGCATTCTGGATCTATTATAAACTGATAAAAAAACAGTAAAAGAGAACAGAACTGAACTCAAATTAAAAAACAGATTTTCTTGACTATATACATAGAAATTTTGTATATGTAATATGGTACATTTGATAATCTATAAACAACATTTTTGTGCCAATCTATATTATAAACACCTTTATTTATATTGTTATTCCAAAGTCAGCAGAGGCAACATTTTTAAGCCCACAAGTGAATGTGAATGCATTAAAAAATGCTGCCTTCCCAACAGGTTTGCCAATTGATCTTTATTTGAAAAGTTTATGCAGATTTTCAAGTTATACATCAAATAACAGCCTGACTATATAATCCATTTTTCCAGAATGCCATGGTAGTATTTTGTATCCAAAAGTACTACTCATAATACAAAACTATTACATCATATATTACCATCTTGATTTTGGTTTTTTTTGCCCGAGTTATATCACTATGCTTCCCAAGTGCTATACCTATTTATCACTGCTCTCATCAAGAGCTTATGACCAGTTTTTCTAAAAGCATGAGGGAAGAGAAGAAGCAACTGATTTGACAGGATGTAAAAAAAGAAGTATTTTAAAGGTTAGAGGCACTCAGTTTTTCTGATAGGAATATATATCAATACATGGATTATGCATCAACAGGCACTGTCATGATGTTGATTACATTGTAATTGTATTATAATATATTTGAATAGTTATTGATGGTTTTAACTTCAATATGTCAGCTGAATATTTTCAAAAATGCGCATACACTGAAAATGGGTTATTCAACTCACTTAGTCGAAATGTTAATCCTTTCTCACAAGGTTAGCCAATTCAAAAAATGAAAATATGCTGTGATGTTGGACTAAATGCTTTTATTTTTGTAAGTGTTTTCTTATCTTTATCCTATTCTGCAATCAGCTGATGGATATTAACAAAATCATGTATCAATCCATGCAAAATAATTATTTCAAATGGAAAAGATAGCCAGTTGGTTGGAAGGAAAGTTAATACATGTCAGAACTGCAGTTATTTTTCAGTTCTTTGTATAAAAACACACTGGAGAATTAGCAATCCATGTATTTTACCTTTGCTAAATCATCAATCAACAGAGACTCCAAAGGGAGACTGAGAAAATATATACTTTTTATTCAGCCCTGATTCTATGAAATAAATCTCATATTTTATGCTCACATTATGTAAAATAGTGTTAGTAGTAGATGGTAGTTTCATTGGACCCAATCTACAATACTTCATTTATTTGAATAGCAATACGGCTAAAGCATTTATTTCCCAATATGATTTATAATAATGGGTGAAGAGACAGATTTTATATGGATTTTGAGGTCTCTTTGGCAAATAAGCAGCTTTTCCTTCAATAAGGGTGAAGAATTTTTCACATTCATATCATGTGGCAAGTTACTTTGAAATCAACTTCTGATCTCTGATTTTGTATACATATCAGATGTACTATATATTGATACAAAAATTATTTTACAATGTGTTTGTTTCCTTTAAATGGATATATATTTCAACCCAACAAGAGCGCTTAATATTATTAATAATTTACTTTTAAAGAAAAGTATCTAATTTTCATGGGGGGATTTAATAGTCTATAATTTTATTTGGAAGAGAGTGCATCTGTTCTCAGAAAAGGTCAGGATAAAAAGAAATAACCTGAGATCAGAAGCAAGGTTACCATTCACTACCTGGTATATTGTGTAGTGTATCTGGTTACATCTCTCTATTGTAAATATTTTGTGAATGGGCAAGCATTTTGTGAATGGGCAAGCAGTGTTTACTAGTTGTGTGGATATATTATGCAGGGTGTACCAAAAGTTGGGCCCTGTAAGCCTATTGCAGTATATTAATTTTATTAATAATTTAATTTTCAGAGAAAATATTAGTGTACTTAGGAATATTCAAAGGTCTCTATTCAGAGCTACAATTTTAGCATCTGTAAATACAAAAAAATACTGTGAGGAGAAAAGTGCCATTTTGCAACTCCTCCACTTTGCAAGTGCCAAAAGATAGTAAGAGGAAGTTGTGAAGGATGATATGGTGTGAACCTCCTTCATAAACTCTTTTAGCATTTGCAAAAAAAATGGAAGGGTTTTTTTCCACAGGTGCCCTTGCATCAAAGTTTCTTCCAAGCTGTTGCAAGTATTTGAAGAAGCTACGGAGGGGCCATGAAGCACACTGAACCAAAGCAACATCCTTCATCCTTAGAAACGCTTTGTGAACTTTTTGAGCTGCTGCTCTCAAAATTTCATTGAACCAAAGCATTTCCACACATCTGTGTTCATCTGTTTCAATTTGTCTTGCTGACTTAAAATGTTAGATATGGATTGGTCTTTATTTTATTTGATAATGTAATAAAAAAGAACCAATCCATATCTAATCTTTTTAGCTTTGTTGGATACCTTTGACAGGAGGGATTTTGTCCCACCAGGATGCATTTTTTTCCATACAACATGAATAACAGATTTAGCTTTTGTTCTTGGAATCAAACACTAAAACTTCTCAGGAGGACTGGGGGTGAGCAAAGCACTGCAATTGTTTACAATGCCTCAAGCATAGTTATAAAATGATGCTTTGTTCTATCCCAACTGAGCAGCTCAAATAAGCTAGCTAAAAACTGGCTTTAGGATGGAGAGACTTGACAGATCTGATTCCTAGTAGAATTAATCACTGTCTGTCCTTTGGAGATGCAGGAAGCAACAGGTTGTGTAAACTCTCAGTTTAAAGACTATATTTCTTACATATATATATACTTACATACTCAATTGAGATCATGAGAAGGTTGAAGAACAAGTTGATTTCTTATCTCTGCCTTTGCTTGCTGCTGACTCTAAAATCATTCTGAAGCTATATGGACCACCTGAAGGTAACACGACCCATTTCATCCATCCTGGGAATCATCAGAAGTAGGTAGCCAGATAGCAATAGCCATAGCACTTACACTTACAGTATATACCGCTTCACAGTGCTTTACAACCCTTTCTAAGCAGTTTACAGAATCAGCATATTGCCCCCAACAATCTGGGTCCTCATTTTACCCACCTCGGAAAGATGGAAGGCTGAGTCAACCAAACTGGCTTCAGCCTGCCAAACTGGCAGGCGGCAGTTAGCAGAATTAACTTGCAATATTGCATTCTAACCACTGCTCCACCATAGCTCTTTGTTACTCTGTGGAGTTCAAATCTACATTACAAGATGCATTGATCCTATTTCAGCAATAATATTCCCCTTAAAGTAGCCTGTCTGTATTTATATGCATTCTTACTCTCTTGGCAAGGGGAATGAACTACACCTCCACTTTATGCAATTGCTTGGAGGTCTAATATCCTCCTTTTGAAGCTCACTTGATAGCATGCTTTCTTATTAAATTTGCAAATATGTCCTGAAAATGGACATATACATTGCTTCTAATTTAGTATCTCTTAATACTAAATTATAGTTTTAATGTTTAATTGTTATAAATATGAGGAACAAACACTTCCACAAGTATTTGGAAATCCTACAAAACCTTGACATTAGTCAAACATGTTAATTATTAATTAAATTAAATGGCCCATCTTAATAAAGTATGGGCTATGACCTTCTATCATAACACTCTTCTGTCACCCTAACCTAGAGAGAAGATCAGATGATTTTTTGTGTGTGAAAAGTTGTCCCTAGGCATCTACTATAGTCATATATAATAACTTGTGTGCCTTTTCTGGGACCAGGTAAGTTATTAAAAAGATGTGAATTTAAGTTAAAAAAAGGTGTTTTTGTATTTTCTTTTGCATAAGATAAAAGGGGAAAAGGAGATTTTCATTTAAGTATGAAAATAACTTTTCTTTCTTTTTGTTTTGCTTTTTGATATCAGAAAGTAAAGAGCCTTTTGAAAAACAAATGTTCATTTCAATTCTAGATTAAATACTGGAGGTCTATTCACATTCTCTGCTAAAATCTTCCCTACAATGATACAGAAAAAATGAACACAACTTTAAAATTAAACTTAGCTGAATTTTATGCAATTTTATCTATATTAGGGTAATACTAAGCTGTATCCAAAAAGGAGCTGTTTCAGCTTATAGAAAGTAGGTTGATCCTTACTCATTGTGTGCTACCCAAAAACATTTCTGAGGATTGAGAGATCTTGTATAGTATGAATTACAATACAAAAAGCTGCAACAGAAGAGAAACCAAAGTTGACTGCTTCATAGATCTGTTGACATGCATTTAAAACCAGGGTGTTCTTAGCAGTAGTGAATTTGGATATTGTGATCTGAGAACAGGAGGTCTGTGATTTGATGTCCTCCTAGATTTGCAGATTCTATGGAGCAGCAGATGCAGGCCATGGCTAGAAAACTCTTTGCCAAGACTTGATTGATGATGCCAATTCTAAGGTTTTTTGGAATGAAAAGCTCTTATGAGAATAACTCATGCCCTCTTCACCTTACAATTCGGTTATTGAGATTCACTATATTTGGGGGCT
The DNA here is from genome assembly GCA_023653725.1 of Bungarus multicinctus. Classification (NCBI taxonomy): domain Eukaryota; kingdom Metazoa; phylum Chordata; class Lepidosauria; order Squamata; family Elapidae; genus Bungarus; species Bungarus multicinctus. Next base: position 65,709,773 of record CM042842.1, read on the forward strand.
GCCTTTGAAGATAACTCAGAAGCCAAAGTTGGCTCAAATAAGTTCAACTCCCAGGAATTGTCAGGATCACTTTTTTCAACCAGTGTTGATCCCCTCCTGAGGTTTGATTTCTTCTGTATAACACAACTAAACTATAACCATCAATATAGAACTTGATTTTGTCACTTCTCCACCTGTCACCCAACTGCCATTCTCCTGTACTATCGTATGGCAGGAAGAAATCTATATACATATTTAGCCTTCAGTTATCCTTGTTTTTCTTTTCAGGCCTCAGTATCCTTTAATCCTATGTAAGAACACATAAATTTGCAATGTTCTTACAATGTAAATCTTAATGTCAAGGCTTACTTTTGTTATGATTGCATGCTGAATGGGGAGTGTTGAGTATAAATAAATGAATTAAATACCACAATTTCTAATAATTGGTCTAGTAAGATATTTTATATCCTTGATGTCTGAAAATTTCCTTTCTTGATCTATAGTTGAAGAGAAAATAAGGTTGAATCTTAAATTCTAACTTTAAGTAGAATATATAATTTTTTTAGTGTAACTTGTTTTATTAATTTAATAGCCTCTAAACCAGAAATCATGGTAAGATAGTATTAGCACTATCTATATATGTATATGTGTGTGTAAGCACACACATGTGAACAGATAACATGAGTGCTAGTGTGTTGTAGTAGTGAAAAGCTAAAAGTCAGAAGACTGTGAGTTCTGGTTTTGCCTTAGGCACAAAACCAGCTGGGTGACTGTGGGCCAGCCACCATATCTCAGCCCTAGAAAGGAAGCAGTGGCAAACCACTTCCAAAAATCTTGCCAAGAAAACTTAGTTTAGGTAGTTATCAGAAGTCAAGACTGACTCAAAAGCATTTGTACGGAGACAGTGTGAAGGTCAACTTGCTGACTTAGTCTTTGAGAAGAGATGGAGAGATTTTTCAAGTGGCATGCAAATGCCTCAACGAATCATTAACTCTGTGAAATACCAGTTTCTTTTTATAACTCATTTGGGACGCTGGACTTAGCTCAAAATAAACAGAGGGCAGCTCTGATGCTTTTTTAAAACCAGCAGTCACTTAAAACTACAAATGGGGTCTCGGGTCAAAGATAAGGAAGTAAGGTTTTTTTGACTCTATCTGTCTGCTGATCGGGAACTATAAATGTCCACAAACCTTGTGTTATGTTGCTTAAAAAATACACTCCCGATTCTGTTTGGATTATACAGTTAAAAGAGCAAACTGTCTCCAACAATATATCAGGTTAGTTAACCAATGATGGATTCTAACAAGTTATTCCTTCAGTCTGGAAATAGCTCTAAATGAAAAAAAAAGTTTCTAATATAGTCACTTCTGCTTAATTACATGAACTATTAAAAGAATAGAAATCACGATAGAGATTTGTCTAATCCAAGACTTTATAATTTATTATTATTCTAAAATTATAATTAATTTAAACAGTGAAATCGGCGATGTCTAAATTTGATAAAATAAACAAATGACTTCAGTCAAAATGTTGTTTTTTATTTCAGTGGGAATAAAATAAGTTATACACTACTAAGTTCTGAAAAAAATATTTATTTAGAAATATACTCTTGCTATCAACTCATATACACATATATACATACATACAGGGAGTAATTATATTCCCTACAGTCAGTTAACTAAATGTAAATGTAACGATTAAATCAATATATTTGCATGCATGGATATTTTTTTATAATTCTGAAGCTGCCAATTTTTTGCTTTTTTCTTAAAATGAGTTCCCTCCCACCAATGTGGTTTTGGTGTCAAAATTGTGCCTGGTTTTGACCTGTAAAAGAGTAAATTTCTGAAGATACAGGATCACAGCCTGAGATATTTAAGTATTTAGGCTGAAATTTCTTTTAACCTCAGCAGTTGAGCAAATGTGAGAACCTTATGCTCTCTATAGACTTATGATTCTCTATAGACTTCAGAATATGGGAAAGCATCAAGCACAAGAATATATATGTAGACTCATCATTGCATTGGAGTGAATGAGATAATGCATAGCCTAATTAGTTCTACCCACCTAATAACTGGAACAAAAGAAATTATACATTGAAGATGATCAAATTACCAGTTAAACTTCAGCACCTGCATTGAAAATGCCTACAACAATTGAAAAGATGTGTGTGAAATGCAAATGCTTTGAAGAAAAATTATCCTTGGGAAGGAGGAGATGAGATGATTTTATGACTGAAGAATAGTCTATGAAAGCATGGAAGAGCATGCTATTATATAAATATTCATTGTGCTTATTTGAACTACATATCTATCTAACCAAATGTCTTATCAACAACCTATTTTATCAAAATTATATCAAGTCTTACTTATTTTATAGAGATCTCAACTTAAAGACAAGAAATGAGTTCTTTGGAAAAGAATTGTGTTCCTCCATCCTCCAGCATAGTAAGTTTACAATATTTCTTAAGCTACATAATACAAAAGCCAAGTGTGCAAAAATCATAGGTATCAGGAAAGTTTTCAAACTTCTAATTAATTATCCTCCGGAAGAATTGAATATCCCTGAACCCAGAATTTTGTGGCAGCTTAATTAGAAACATATGGTTCCTGTTTTGGTAAGAGATGAAACTTCAAAAACAAGAAGTAGGATTACTTTTCCAAACAGAGGCTTGATATATGATATGCTGAATTTATAAAAACAGAATGACTCCATTAATCAAGTTTTCATGTATTAAAGGGATTGCCTTTAATACACTACTCTGCTTCTTTCCCATCCTACCACTTTTTAAAAAAAAAATAGTGCTTACATAAGCGTTTTCAAAGGAAACCCACAGTCATAAATCAACTACTATGGCAAATTCAGAAATATGTAAAACTAGTAAGCGTTCTATTAAGCATTGAACTACTTTTTCAGAGTAATCTGGAATTAACTGGAATATCTTTAAACATAGTATTTTTCCCCCTCTTAGGAACGTCTTCAGCAGTGGCAGCAATCCTATCCCAGTGATTTGAGCTGTCCTATCTGTCTCCAAACCGCTAATTTCCCTGTAGAAACCAATTGTGGACATTTCTTTTGTGGCAAGTTAATTGGACTACTACTTTTTGCTCATACATATATTTTGTAAGACTACGGTAACCTTAACATGAAATTATAGAATCAAACTGTGGAGAACATTTATATTTTGTGAAACAAATGTCCATTTGTGGATGGCACTATGCAAAAGACAGCTGATAAGGACCAATTTCCATAAAATAAATCATAACATAATATTCGTTGATCTATCTCTGAATATATTCATACTACCATGTGTGAACTAATCTTGGTATCTATTGTAAAAATGTATACATCCATCACTATTTTTATTATGAAAAAAATAAATGAAGCAGCACTTTTACTTCAGCTATTGTATAGTATCACAGACATATTACAAAGTTTTGCAATGCTCAGGAAGTCTTGTGGACAATTAAACAGGAAATTTATACTTTTGAGACCAAGAGTATTATACTTACTTAACATTTCCATTTGAGTCTCTGAGCTGGCAAAAGGCCAACAGAAACAGCTATATCAAACAGAACAAAAACAATTGGCAGTCAAAGCTTTAAGCTAATTTAAATAGCAAAAATATGAACATTGTTGCCTTGAGAATTAAGTAAATTTAAAAACTACCTCCTACCATCTGAAAAAATGGCACAAAAACAACCATAAATTAGAAGTGTTTCAAATCTAATTTTTTAATTAAAAACACTCTAGAATTTGTGCACACTTTAATGTCTCTTCTTCACAATGCTACATCATGCAATCTTACTGTGTTCAAAAGATGTCATTTTTTTTCTTTACTTAAGCAATTTTTTCCATCATGTGAAAGATATTTCTGGGTTAATGCTTAGTATTATTTTGAGAAATTGCATGCACATTTTTGCCAACTGAAGTCAATGATGATAAAGATGAAGTATCTTTATCACCAGTATATATGACAAAAAGACCTATGGTGTCTGGCAACATTAAAACATAACATTAGCAAATTACCAAGTAACTTGTAATTTTATTCTAGCAGAGTGGTGGATTTGCATATATTTTGATACAGAAAGTAAATATATAAAGGTTTATAAAGATTAATTTATAAAATGTATATGGCTTTTGACAAACGAATATTCTCTGCATAGCTTATAGTTTTCAGATAATTAAAACAAAATGTTCAGAAGTATTTTTAAAGCAGTTATTAAAAACAGTGAACACACAACATAAACATCCCATTTGTGATCAAGGATAGCATAGAACAATGCTTTTAAAAATGTATCCCCAAAGAGCAGTGTAGAATGTAGGATTGTTACGGTAAGATTTTTCATAGCAGAAATTTTTCCCAAAAAGTTTATACCATGGGGCATATGAAGAGAAATAGTAGCATTCCTAGTGCAGCAAAATAGTAGTTATTGATGACAGATATTTTTCTGATAAAGGGCACTGCTCCAATAATGTGACCCTTTCATTTTTGCACATCATTCTACAAGCATTTAAGATCAGGATTATCAGCAGTGCAATATATCAAAATTATAGAGTTATTAGAATAAACCTGTTCCTCCAGAACCATTGTAGTACAAATAACATTCTGATATGGATTAGTAAGGAATTTAACGTATGGAGTAAGACCTCACATTTATAATTATATTAAAATGTAATTCTCATTTTCCCACTGCCTTTGGTATCCACTTCCCTTTGTTATATAGGATAGATCATATAAAGACAACATATTTAATTTAGCCATATTGCAACACGTATATTAAAAACATCTGGCTATCAAAGCCAGAAGGGGAACTGATATAATCTGACTTTCTGCTATAAAACAAGAGCATTCATGCAGTTAACCACACCCACACGGGAATCCCTTCCTGTTCATTTTACTTTGTTCTAATAGTAGATGCTCCAAGTAGGGAATAAAAGTTATAGAATGCATAAACCATATTATTTCAATCCTTCCCAAAATACAAGTTTGAAGAATATACAAATAGTTCAAGTTAATCAACACATCCACACAATAATCAATAACAATAAACAAACCTCCCAATGAATTTTTGTAATTTTTCCCCTGGATCCACTTTCATACAATTTTAAGAAGGAAAGTACAAACAGGCTTTGGACTAGCTAAATTTCACTCTGTACTTTTAATTATATTTGACATTAAAAGGTACAAGTATAACTTACTGAAAATGTATTGTCTTTTAAGTTTTAAAGTTTCATCTCTTAAGTTTTAAATGCTTATAGAGCATGGTTTAAAAAAGGCATGATCGTTCTTTTGTATTATTGTTACAAATTGCTACACATTTTCCAAAAGTCTCACATTTCAACTGAATTTCAAACCAGCTAATGGCACAGAACACTAATATTGGGTCAATACTATTACAATGTTTCTTGTGGGGGCCTAAAAAAAAAAAAAGAACTGCAACAAACATGATTGAAAGATCTGATGTCATTTTGAAATGTCTGAATCCACAAATACCCTGGGGCTTGAAAAAGGTTGCTTTTCCAGCCTTCCAATCTGCTTTTCTGTTGTAAATATATCAATAAATATGCAAAACTTGAGTATTAAGTTTTCAAGCAATGTTTAATTCCTTTTTTCAAATGTGCAAATGGATATCCATTTAATTACTGGCTCATGTAGAATTAAAATTTCAGTGTACAGTATTGGGGTACCTCACTTACACTTTTGAGTTTTTGTTGCCTTCTTGAACAAAGTAACCACTCCTTGCTAGATCATGTAATATAGAAATCAGTTTTCAGTGTAAACAGCTATAAAGTTGGTTGCAGTGTTTTACCTCTACACAACTTTTTGGTTTACAATGTCATGTCTTCCTTTCCCAGGTTATTGTCTAATTCAATACTGGAAACATGCGTCTTGGCTGAGTGCAATCAACTGTCCACTTTGCAGGCAAAAAGTAAGAGTTTCCATCGTTTCTTTGAAGTTACAAAAGGAGGCAGAAAAATAACCAAGAATAACCCTCTCATATTTCAGGTTTTCATTCCTTAATATAAATATCAGCATTTTTAATTTCATGCTTGTCAGATCAAAGAACTATCAATGATTAAACAGTGTACCTGCAATAGGCTTTGATTTTTTAAAAAAAAATTAAAATGGTTGATTGCCTTCAAAGAACCATTTTAGTGTAATGGTTAAAGTGCTGGCCTACAATCCAGGAGCCTGTGAGTTCTAGTTCCACCTTAGGTAGGAAAACCAGCTAGGTGACTTTGGGCCAGTCTCTCTCTCAACCCAGCTTACTTCCCAGGGTTGTTGTTGAGAAAGGAGTATTGTGTATGTTCAGTTATTCGGTTATTTATAAAAATAATAAAGGCAGGATAACAATCTAATAAATAAATAAGTTCATTATTTCTTCTTATACTCCAGGGGTCCCCAATCCCTGGCTATGGCCTGGCACTGGGCCACAGCCTGTTAGGAACTAGGCGGTGCAAGTGGTGGGCAAATGGATGAGCACACAAAACTCCATTTGTGCAAGGTGTGGGCTGTCATGTTTGCACGCTAAGTTCCATTTGCATTGAACCATCTTCTGTCCCCCCACCACACCACGACTGCTGCTACCGCTGATCTCCAGAGCTGGAATGATTGACCGCTGTTATAATCTACTGAGCTTCACCTGCTGATTATGAGAAAACTGCACAATGTAAAAAAAACAAGCTTGCTAGGGAAGACATTAACCTCAAAGGGTAAAGCATATGACCCAGAAGCTCAAAGAAATAGCAATCATGCAATAGCATCAGGACTCCTGCTCTGGAGTCCTGGTTGGTTAAAGATGGGGACCAGAATAGTCTTTTCTGATGATCTGCCCAGCCTTCAGAACATCGTTTCCTTTTAGGTTAGACTAGCTCCAACGTTGTTGGACTTTCACATGGCCTGAAAACCTGGTTTTGAACCCAAGGCTGGGGACTGGGTGTGTGATAGAGCCCATATCCACGTTATGTTGATAGTTGTTTTATAAATGCTTAGTGACTACATGTTTTCATTTTTATATAGTATGCATTTATTATTAGAAGCCATGTAGAATCATGTAGTGTAAAACGGTGGCTATGTAAATCCATATAATTAATTAATTATGTCTTTCTATCTACCAGAAGACAAACCTATGTCTTTGCTCTAAACTTCTTGGGTTTTTTTTTATTGCAAGGTTGTTTTTTTGTACACCTGTTTTGAAAACCAGCCTGACAAGAAAAGCAAGCAAACTTTCTATGATATCAGAACTTACAACAGACGCTTCTCAGGACTCCCTCAGTCTGTAAGTGATAACATTTTCCACATCAAGAAAATTGGTCCCATTAAGTTGAATTACCTTGACAAGATTCCAGGAGTGAAATGGTGTTGGCTATTCTCCTAAGGAGAAGTTAGATTACACAAATTGTGATTTCTTTTAATGAGGCATTATTGTTACTGTCATGCCAAAAGAAAACAATCTTTTGGGGTGACCCCAAGTTAGGAGGATGAAAGAGAGCTGACTAGTTATTTATTCCACTTTGTTCAGTTTTATTCTATGGAGTTCAGCAATGGGCAAATCCCCAGCTATAAAATTCCTTCCCCTAAAATCAGAATAATTAAAATTAATAAAGTAGTAGATTCCTAACTTAGACAATCTCTGTGCTTAGTTTATAGATCATCTTTATGACATGCCACTTCTTCTCCTTGTTATCCTAAGAGGAATCTTCACTCTAGCTGCCCTTGTGTGGATCTTTCTCTTCAGAGTTGTCATCTGTTTTTTTGGAACCATCATGTGCTCAACCTGCCCACTTGAAGGGACGCCTGAACCTCTCTGTGCAATCTTGCAGACAGCTGATAACTTAGCTGTCATGCTCTTACTTTTGATTAGCTTTATAAACATTTGCCCTCAAATGGAATCAGAAGGTGCAAATAGGATGATCTCTAGGGAATACTTGACATCATAAGAGAGGGAACTGCATTGTCTCTGAAAGGTCAAAATTAACCAGCCGTGATACATTTATAATGGACTAATAGTGGACTTGGTTTTAAAAAGTGATTAAAAATGATAGAGAATATATTGGCTGGGTGCTGTTATGCTAATAAAGGACTGAAAACCCAGTGAGGTCTCTGAGTCTTTAAACAGGCATTGCTGTTGTTTTAAGAATACATGTTAGGGTATCTTGGGGAAGACCGAATAATTGATATATCCTTGATTAGGACATTGATGCTGGTAGTTAGAAGCAGGCCCAGGAATTAGGAAGCAGAAGGTACTGAAAAAATGAGGAAATGGCAGTACTAGATAAAGTTTATCTAAGTCTAGATGTTAATAGAGTAGAGTAGAGTAGAGTAGAGTAGAGTAGAGTTCTACAGAACAGAACAGAATAATAGAAGAGAGTTGGAAGGGACCTTGGAGGTCTTCTAGTCTAACCCCCTGCTCAGGCAGGAAATTCTATACTGCTTCAGACAAATGATTGTCTAATCTCTTCTTAAAAACTTCCAGTGTTGGAACATTCACAACTTCTGAATGCAAGTTGTTCCACTGATTAATTATTATAACTATCAGGAAATTTCTCCTTAGTTTTCATACGAATCATAGGATTATGTGAATACAGTAAAAATAAAATAGATTGTTAATGAAAAACACTTACGCTTCACATGTTACCAGTACAGATATTTAATGTTGAGACTCTTGACACAAGCTCATAACACAAGCTTTTATACATTAGTTATGCTTAAAACTATATTTATCTAAATACAATATGTATACATCTATGCATATATATGTATTCTTTACAATGTTCTGAGTTGCATTATTTCTTTTTATATCCATATTTTTGTAAAAATTATTTCAGAGAATTACATAGTTAGTCCTCAACTTACAACCACAATTGAGGCCAAAATTTTTGTTGCTAAATGAGACATTTGCCAACTGAGCTTTGCTCCATTTACTTCTTTCTTGCCACAGTTGTTAAATGAATCACAACAGTTAAGTTAGTAACATGGTTAAGTGAATCTGCCTTCCCATTGACCTTACTTGTTAGAAGGTTACCATAGGTCAGGGATGTCAAACTAGGGGCCCGCTGGCCTGATGCATCACGTGGAGGCCTCACCCCTCCCAGCTCCATGAAGGGAAACAATGTTGCTAAGCATCACATGACAGCAGCGTGATGCTATGAGTTTGACACTTGTGCCATAAGTGATCACATGACACCGGGATACTGCAACCATCATAAATATAAATCAGTTGCCAAGCAGTTGAAGTTTGATCATTTGATCATGGGGACGCAATGGTTGTAAATGTGAAAGATGATCATAAATCACTTTTTTCAATACCATTGTAACTTTGAACAGTCACTAAATGGACTGTTGTAAATTGAGGACTACCTGTAATCCTAGAAAACCCAAGCAAGAAAGGCTAGTTTTGAGAAATAGTGTTTGCAAGGAAACAAAATAGTTGGATAATTCTCAGGCAGTCATTATCTATTTTTCTTCTTCATCAGCCAATTCTGATGGAATTTTACTTTATTTTATCCCAAGTTAGTGCTATAAATTGAATATTCGGAAATACATTTTGAATTGCTCAGTGTATTTGAAACAACTGTAAGATATTATAGCGATAGCAATAGAATCTAGACTTATATACTGCTTCACAGTGCTTTACAGCCCTCCCCAAGTGGTTTTATGGAGTCAGCATACTGCCCCCAACAATCTGGGTCCTCATTTTACCCACCTCGGAAGGATGGAAGGCTGAGACAACCTTGAGACTGGTGAGATTCGAACTGTCAAATTGCAGGCAGCCGGCAGGCAGCAGAAGTAGCCACTTTGCCACCACAGCTTTTATCCACTTTGCCACCACAGCTCTTATCCAAATACTGAATCATTCTTTTGTGGTTGGGGATTGGGAAAAAAAAGGTTAAACACGATAAACAAAAATCACATTATCTAGGTAACAATAATGAGATATGAGCTGGAACAGAGAATTTATCTGATGTTTTTCTAAATTTTTATTTTTATCTCATAGAGCTTTGAATAATTGAGCAAATTTCAGATTAAACTGAACAATTAAAATAACTGAATTGAGATACTAGAAAAATGTATAAATGATCTTTATTAATTTTGATAAGAACAATAACTGCAATACTACAGAGCCGCAAAGATAACCTTGAACAAACTATGCATTTATTAAACCCAAAAATCAAGGACATTAGAAAGAAACTCAAACGGATTCTGCCTTAAACTCCCTGAATATAAGAAAGATGGGTAGAAAAACACAACGAGATTTTTAACGTTTTGTTACTCTAGCAAAAATCAAGATCCTCCAACATTCTTGTATAACAAGAGTCCAACATTCTGTTTTCTGACTTAGTCTGCATTAAGGGCTGACAAATGAGTTTTAAGACATATTTAAAATTACACTGATAATGAATTGAAAACAATATGGTGAAAAATTCTATCTAACTATTCTCTTCTGCAACAATTTATTCTACAAAGTTCATTGAGAGTATGTCTTCTTAATTCTTGGCTCTCATAATGTCACATTATGACTCTTGATTTTGTTACTGGAAACAACAATAAGCAACAAGAATGAAATCTTTCTCCAGTTTAGTTTTTGACATTAAATAGAAAGCTTGACCAATGAAGGTACATTTACTGTATAATTTTGACATTCTCTTTCCCAAGCTTCAATTTATTTTACTTTCACGTAAATTTACAAATTTTAAAAGTATGCATTTTGCACATTTTATCTATATATTTTTATACACTTTTGCCTAATACACATATTTTTGCAAGCATTTTAACAGATTATGCAATTATGAAAAAATTGAATGCTGAATGATAACTGCAGTTCTGGTTGAGACACTGATTCAAGAAAAGTAGATTTGACAAGTTTGTACCATGATACCATTTTAATAAAATACATCTCTGTTCATATTCAACAGGCTATAAAGTATTTTTTTTTATTTTTACTACAATGTTTCTCATTAATGTAAATAGCTAATCAAGAAAGTCAAAGAAATCAGTCAGATCTCTAATATGCTGTCTTATGCATTCTGCATGATGAATTTATATTTTCTTTGATCTTCTGCAAGTTTTAGAAACACTTGGTATTTCTTGTCATAAAATCTATGGAAAAAGCATAAAGCCCAACAAGTTAAAGAACTTAACAATATTTATAATCTAAACATCAAGAAGAATGCAATAGGCCTCTTCTATGCTAAACTCAGTGAAACAAGACCTACTGATCAGCACAATATTGCTGTGATGTTGCTCTGATTGAGCTACCATATTTTTTCTGTCTATAAGACGCTTCCATGTATAGGATGCCCCCCACCCCCATTTTTCTTAGCCAACATTCAAAAATAAATATTTTAAACATTAAATAGAAGATATTTATTTTGCAGAGTAAGATATTCGCTTACTGGTACCGGTATTTATTTTTTCGTTTTCTGACCTTTTTATGGGCTCAGAAGGCTCCAATATTAGCACACCCTGCCGCATCTGAACACTGGCTACACCCTCTCTACAGCATCAGCTGATGTCAATTACATAAAGCTCATGATTGGAGGAAACCTGTGAGCTTGTCTCTGCAATATGAAGTTTTGCTTGTGAGGCTAGTTTGCAGAGATACCACGGTTTTGCAACCGTGGTTCTCTTCTCAGCTCCCCCCATGTATAAGACGCCCCTCCATTTTTAGGTAAATATTTTAAAGAAAAAGTACACACAGAAAAATACAGTAGATAGGGACCCTCTGCCTGAAGTTTTTGACAAATTGTAATGATGAAACACCAAAAAATACCCTTGAATTTGCTTAGAGGAGACCTTGGTAATATGTCCAAATCCATTTTATTTCCTACTTCAGACTATAAAAAGGAGAGAGAAGGATTTTAGCAACTGTTGGACAGGAGAAATGCAAAGGAATATGAAACCTGTCACTTATTGATTGAGGCACTACAGCAAAATTCTGCGCACCCCTCCTTTCCTGAAACCATGTAAAATTCTATAGAACACTAATGTCACTAATGTCTTGTAAAAGGAGGCTGCCAGGAATTTTGCAGTAGTTAAATGATCGTCACAAGTAAGTTGTTTCAATTGTCATTGTATTTATTTAGACAGTATGAGGGACAATGTCTGAAGTATACCCATTGTCATTCTATAGCAAGCAAATATTTGTTTTTTGTGTTACAATGTTATACAATGTCCCTTTGTCCCATCAAGCAGTTGAGTCTGGACCCCACCATGGTCAATGTAAACAAAGAGATGGAACTTGGCTCCACAATTACAATGCTATCTTGACTTTTTAAACTCCACCCACTGCTGATGCCCCTGATTCAAGGTATCTGATTGTAAACCAGCAAAAGGGTCACATTCGTCTAACAAATTATTAATGTATACAGTCTTATATAATTATGAAGTACAAACATAACATGTGGGATTCCGTGCTTATTTCAATGGTTCTAATACTTAGACTCTTACTACTAGAGTCATACACACAGTATTTCTGCTATGAGTGATAGACCGAAGTGAGCTAGAAATTGGTGAATCAAGAGACTGAACTATAATTGAGTTACTTAAAAGCTAGGTCATAAATTCTACGACTTTACAGAGCAGGCAGATACATCCTAGCTAGTGATATTTCACTTTCTGCAGTTATTGGGGTTAACAACCCCAAATATCACCAGGATTGTTTTCTTGCAGGTTATCATATTTCCAGAGAGTATCTGATGTGTTTTACGAATTCTTATTTCAAAACAGCAGCCAGTATAGTTCATATCAAATATCCACTGCATTCAGTAGGAAACTTAATCCAAATGCATTAGAGAGGCTGTGCCACTTTCTAAAAATAGAAGCATGTGCTGGGACCAATGTGTAAACAAGGGAAGAATCTTTGGCCATTTCAAAACCAGAGAGTATTGGTACAAATAATCTAATCCAGGCCCATCCCTTCATGACCTTTTATTTCCTCATGGCTAATGACCTAGCTCCTTTTGATTTTCCAACTACAAAAGAAAAATTGTCAGGGTGTCCTGACTGGTAGGAGATTTAAAGCAACAGGAATCTGAAAGAATCACAGTATTGGAATTCTCCATGTATTGAAAAGATGTTTCACTGTCACTTTTTCTGAGTCATTTTAAATCTAGATTCATTTTGCCAGAGTTCATTTTGTGTTTATGTTCTTAACCTGTAAACAGATTAAAGCCTTCACTGCAAAGTAAAAATAGGAGAATTCTCCATAGACTTTATATGTAGAACTTTCAGTGAACCTGCAGATGGCACCAACACACTTCTTCAGTTCACTTCAAGTTTCACTACTGCTTAATATTTGAAGAGACTTTCTTTGAGCCCAAAATAAATTCACTTAAGAAACTTCATGAAAGGAATGTTCTCTCAGTTCTGCCATCTTGTTGGAAGCTAGTACCCCGTTTCAGGTTCAATCCTCTGCTTTATTTGTAAGCAGAAAGCAAAAAATATTTTGCGCTCCTAGGGAGATTTTGAAATTTTGAACCACTCATCTTTCATCCTGCCACTACTGAATGTATAAACGCAGAAGGGTCTCAGCTCAAAAATACTGTATTAAGTTGTTCTTTTGAAAATATGTGATATTCTTGTTGTGAATTTATAGTGTTTAGGAGTCCTAGTGGGAATCCAAATTTATTTCTTGGGATAGCTTTTTCCCCTTGGCAAAACCAAAGAATTTGTTGAGCCTTGTCCAGGGGAAAGGAGAATCTAGTCTGGTCTTGGAAAAACAGAAGAATTCACTGTACCCAAGAAACTAACCATATTAAATTAAGAATATACCAGCAGAATAATTAGAAAAATTATAGAAAGGAAAGTGTGAGGAATTCTCTTCAGAAGTCTTGGTTTACTAATTTCACAGAGGATAGAAGCTTCAAGCAGTTTTGTAAACACAGCCTGTTAGCATTGTCGAAATGCAGCAGATCCCTAAAAACTTTTAAGAAGTAGACATTTTCTATTTTCCCTTCTCTCTGTAAAGAAAAGTGCTAATGAATGCCATCATCCTTGCAATTGTTCTCCCTGGTGAAACAAGGCATTGGCCTCCTGAGTATGGTGGGAGGTTTATGCCTTATCACCACCTCACCAAACTCTCTCCTGGTGCTCTGCTTAATGAACTGTGCATTCACTTTACAAGCACAACTGGGAGAGCCAGGATTGAGCAAAGCAGTCATGCAGTATGTCATTTAATGACCACTTCAGTGAATGAGATTGCAAGGCCAGTAATGATCGTTAAGTGGGAAGGACCACCTGTATATGAGTTGGTAGACTTTTTTTTCCTAACTATCAGAAAGGACAGTGATTTGAAAAGCAGGGCTTGGCCAGCCAGTACTAAATGAAAGTGAAGCAGAGACAAATGACAAAGTTGAGTCATCTTCTGCTCCTCCATCTACTTTTGTAGGCCCTTAGCCAGGGATGGGATTCTCCCGGTTCGGACTGAACCTTGTTCCAAAGATCAGCTGGCTCTGAACTGGTTCACTGTGACGAACGTGTGGGCCCGTCCGCCTGCCCTTGCTCTTTCCTATGCTTTATTTCCTTTGTTTAGAGTGGTTTACCACGCTTCAGCTGTTTTATTCACAGAGACTGCACGTTGAAGGTAAGTATTACGAGGCTTTTTTGGCGCGGATGCGTGAACCGGTTGTTATACCGGTTGAATAACACCACTGCCCTTAGCCCCTCCCTATTACATGTCAGGGCAGGAGCAGAAGAGAGAAAGAAGGAAGATTGGAATGGTGAGGGTAATGTGTTCACAATAAGCACTTTTTAAAAACTCCACACGGTGAGCACCATTTCCAACATGCCATAATTCATATGGTCCCACATGAATATGGAAATCCCAGCAATATTTTCCAATGAAAATCAAAAAATAGGGAGAGATTTGCAGCAGAGGGGGAATTACTTGCTTAACTATTGTCTGCCTTTCTGAATTTGTCTACTTGCTGCAACATAGATATTGTTAAAAGCTGGTGAAATAATCAAAGTGCAACTATAGAGAAAGAGAACCAGCTTTCTTTACTCCATAAAAAGCTCTATTACCACCTCAACAAGTTAGAATAAAGAAATACACACGGGTTTCCTTTGCTGATCACCTGATATATTATTCAGAATAACATATATCTTGGTTTTGCTATCTTTTTTAAAGCATTTTACACATCAGGTTGCAATTTTTGGCCACATGTTACCAACTTACATTTTTAAAAAAACGGATGTTTAAGAACAAAGGGATAAAAATTTCCCAGCATAAATAGTTTTATGCAATTTTATAACTCTCTAACAAACAAAACTCACTGAAAAATCCTATTACCTTTTATCCTTGTGGTTTGGCAGCACAATCCGGCCAATTTTCTCCATTTTCTCCATAGCATCCTGTTCAAAAATCAACAGAATACAAAGTTGCCTGTTTCAGTTTAACATTCTTGTTAAAAAAAAAAAAAAGCCATAGATGTTTCAGAAATTAAACAGACCACTGACGAGCCTAGACAAGAGGATGTGAAATATGGTTTTTCCCACTCTACAATGGCAAACAGACTACTCAAGTAAGCCAAATATCTTGGAACCATGCAGTAATCTGATTTTTCTTACCCTATTTTTTTTAAAAACAAACAAACAAACATAGGGACTAATTTAGAATTTGAATAAAATGTGGAAATTATTAAAAATTTGTGGCATGTATACATGAAGCTTGGTCCTTTGCTTTTGTTTTTCAAGAGCTAGACTGCTACTATCTTCTGTTAAAGTGCCATGAATCCTTTCTCTGCCAAGTGAATGAGGTAACAGTAGTTTTCAAATATATTCTGTTGTTTTAACAAATTAATATGCAGAAAGCATTGGGAATAAGTGAACTATATCTCCATCTGCTCCAACCAACACTGACTGTCATCAATGAATATAGAAAATGCAGTCCAAAACCAATTGCAGGGCCAGCTTCTCCATGTCTATTGGACTGTCTATTGGACATTTTAATATTGAACCCATCTCTTTTTCTTATTTACATATTTTTCAAGTCACCCAAGTGTCAACTGGGAATGCATCAAATATACATTTCTAAAATGAAACAAAAAATTACAAAAGAGGTCAAAACAAGAAAAATTGATACTTTCCCCCTCCTTCCGAACTGGGCCACCGAAGTGGTGGGTGAGTGTGTGCATGTGCAAAGCTGCACACGCGTGCATGCAAAACCATCCCCTTTCTCTCCCTTAACCGCTGCTGCTGCTGCTACATCTTCTGGTCCAGCGAAATGAAAAAGTTGGGGAATGCTGATATAAACAAGTCCCTGGTTCTGTTGGAACCACAGACCTGGTCACATAAGCAAACCTTGAGAGATTTCCAGAATATTAAAAAGGATGGTGCTAATCTAATTCTGGGGGGAGGAATATTCCATAAGGCAGTCACCACCACAGAGAAGACACATCTCCTGGGACCCACCAAATGTAGGTCTGTAGGTGATAAAAGCAGCAGCATGCATTCTCACCCAGATATAGTGGAGTGAGCTGATGTTAACCAGGGAAGAGCCTCTTCCTCAGATAACCCAGTCCCATCCTATGCAGAGCTTTAAAGATCAAAACCAGCACCTTGAATTGGACCCAAAAGCAAACTGGCAACTGACACAGCTCGCAGAGCAGAGATGCAACGTGCATTGTTCAGTGACCATGCCGTTGCATTCTATATCAGCCAAAGCTTCTGGATACTCTTCAAGGGCAGCCCAGCTTGTGTTTTATCTGACTTCTGGTCTTTTATTAGAATATATTTTTCATTCTATATTATGAATTAAAAGGTAAGCACTTCTGAAATGATTTTGGTTACATCCACGTGACACATATGCTGCATATATAAAATGATGAAGTGTTGGTGGCTTATCTGATTGTGTGTTATGATTAAGGTTTTAATTATAATGTTAGTTTGCTTCATCTAAATAGGAAATGCTGTCTATGGATATTGTCCCATATCCAGAAATATAAAATTGGAATTCCTACAAGATGTATTACTGTATCACATGTCCTGCACCCACCAGACACTCTCCCAAAACCTGAGACCATGAAGCCATCTCAACAGTTGTCTATTTCTCTGAAATTTGCATGCTATTGACATAACCACATTTTGAGGGACTTCTGGATGGCTACCAAGGATGAGACCAATCTCACTTGGGCTCTAATTAGCTGGAAGTCTAATAATTTTTTGCGGATATCTCAAAGTAGCAAAATACAAGAACATCAGGCTTAAATCAGGAACATCAAACCATGCTGGCTGGGGAATTCTGGGAGTTGAAGTCCACAAGTCTTAAAATTGCCAAGTTTGGAGATCCCTGCTTTAGCACATATAGAGGGAATGGATGAAAGAAACCAATGTTACAATAATTCCATTTCTACTGAAATATTCACATTCTGCCTCTTTATGTCTAGGTTGTCTATTGTATAATTACTTTCATAATATCACAAAGAGCGCTCAATCTGGCACAAGTATACGAGAGAACTGACTTTGCAGAAACGTTCACAAACATTTTGCTTAAGGGAGCAAATGACTAATGCAGCCTACAATTAAGTACATTAAACCACACATCTCAATTTTCTTAAGGCTTAATATTCTTATACGTTGTGGCCATTCATTCTTAAAGTAGTTATATTTTACTTATTTAATATATTAAGTAGGTTGCTTAAGTAGGTTATATATATCTACTTCCTCAAATTGTTTGGTTTATAGCCCATGCTTCCTTTAGGAGCCGTCAGTCAGTGTCTGTAACACTCCCTCCTTCAAGTATCTCCCACTATAATTACTGTGTACTTTGGGCTAGTGAGGTTCTATGGCTGAAACTAGATCAAAATCAGGATCTCCCTTTTACCAGTCCACGTTAATTGATGCAATGCATTTAAATATAGTTAGAAATGAAGAAGAGTGAATCAGGCTACAATGTAACCAGAAGATTTCATTAGCTACTGTCAGTCACAAATGCTCATTTTAGAGTAAGAGATTTGAGAGGGAGGAAAAATCAGGAAGCTAGTAGCACCTTTTCCATCCTACACCATTTTATTGAAAGGAATATGTTTTATTAAGCTGCATCTCAGTTCATCAGATACAAAGAATGCTACCTGGTGTTACCATAAACCAACAGTGCTCCCCACCTACAACATGGGGAGGAATGGGAGTTATCTGGGCAGTTGGACCAAGAGAGACTTGTTGAACCCAAAGCTACCAGTAAGCTTCCATGTATTAATGGACTTAAACCCGGATCTCCCTGATGGCTTTCTATCACCTTAATAACTATAGTATGTTTCATTCAAGGCATTCTGTGTTCTAATATCTCAGGGGCTGCCACAAAAAAGAGGCAGTCAGGCTATCCTCCAAAGCACCCAAAGGTAGGACAAGAAGCAATGGATGGAAACTAATCAAGGAGACAAGAAATCTAAAACTAATGAGGAATTTCCTGACAGAACAATTAATCAGTGAAACAACTTGCCTCCAGAAGTTGTGAATGCTCCCAACAATGGAAGTTTTTAAGAAGAGATTGGACAACTGTTTGTATAAATTGTTATAGGGTTTCCTGCCTGAGCAGGGGGTTGGACTAGAAGACCTCCAAGGTCCCTTCCAACTCTGTTATTCTGTTCTGTTCTGTTTTGTCCTGTCCTGTCCTGTCCTATCTTATTATTTGGATTTTACATCATAGTAAAATATAATCAGTGTAGCAAATAGATTCTTTAATGGGAATTATTACAACATGTTACAATGCCAGGGAATGTGTGTGTGTGTGTGTGTGTGTGTGTGTGTGTGTGTGTGTGTGTGAATGTTAATGCTTATTAGGAAGTGTATATTGCTAATGAATCAACAGTCACTAAAGAACTATAAGAAGGAGAGAAATGTAAGATATAAAAGTATAGGATTTGTAAAAACAAAAACAAAAAATAAATCTGGAGTTATCAATTGTCTCTTAAAAAGAAATACTTTAAATGAAGTCATGTGATTCAAGCCTCATGCCCATATATTTATCTCAAATTTCTAATATCCTTTGGCAGAATGCAGAATTTATGCCAGCAATTATATAATGGGCCTGTTCAAGGGTAACATGTTGGCTATCATGAAAAAATAATATAGAAGACTACATTAAAATGTCTGAAACTTACTATTGTGATTATGATTGTGAGCCATGTCATGAACCTAAGTTAAAAGGGAAAAGATGCTTTGGAGCGCACAGAAATATGCATGTTATACCTGTGGGCACAACCTTAAATCAAATACTTTTTTTCCTTGGTCAAATGAACCTCAAGGGAAAACAGCTTATTTAAGGGATTGCTAATGACACATACGCCCACACAACTCTGAATCAAGTTTCCTCTTCCAATCGACATCACTGCACTTATTATATATTGTGGTATGGATTCCTACAGTGGACAATGATAAGATTATATGATTTCCAACATTCCCTCCAATCCTTCCATTATTCTTGCTCCAAAATGGGATTTTTGTGCCGACTTTGTAAACTTTTTGGCCCACCCTAGGAAACACTCCACTAGAATTTAACTACTGTGGTAGTTTTTTAAAAAAGCACTCTGAAAATTAGCTACCAGGTTAACAACTGTGTCATTTGTTAATGGCAGCTTTCATATGAGCGTTCTCTTTGTAAGCTGAATGTTATTAACATCAATGAGGTCACAAGCATTTTTCATTAGTTCCCTAGACACCTACAAAAACTTTCAGTTTAAGCACAATGCCTTAATAGTGGGGGAGGGGGGAATCCTTTTCATAGACATTATATTCTGCTCTCTCTATTGAAAAAGATATATCTTCAAAACCCAGAAGAAGCATTTCTTTGTAGAATCCCATAACATCACGTACCAACTATGTTTTGTTGCACTGCAAAGTGATCATATGGAAAGGCCTTAAGTGATCTGAAAAGTAAGGAATGTGATAGGGAAAGACAGAAACAGCTAGCAATTCCCTTCTGCAATCCACTTTTTCCTGTTTAGATCGAAAGAATCATACAAATGGGGAAAAATATTCTACTTAACTTAGGTACTTATTATTATACACATGTTGTACGCTGACAATAAAGGTAATAATAATTGTTTTTGAGACCATCTAGTATTTTCAGATTAAATAAATGCTTGCTGAAGATTTATTTCAAAGCAGTTACTCACTTAACTTCTAAAGCTGTCCTTATTTTTTTCAAAAGAAGAAAACTATCACATAGTGGATAACAACTCGGAAGAAAGCCTTTATTATATTTAATAGGACTTACTGCCAAGTAAGTATCTAGGTGTGCAGTTAAATCGCTCTCTTTTAGAGAAGAGAAAAAGAAAAACAGAAAACAAACCAGTATCATCCTTAGAAATTCATTATGGTAAGACACCTAAAACAAACAGAACCCTGGGAAGATGAGAGAAGGGCAGATGGAGATATACAGTATTTGTAGGCACATCAAGAAGGATTTAGGCAGCATTGACTATTGAAGGTTTGCTGTTTTCAGGAAAGCTTGGGCTGAAGTTCTTGAAGTGATTGTGAACAGAAGGAATCTAAAGACCCACTGATGGAAAAAGAGGTATGCATAAGACGAAGACCACCAAAATCTTTGGAGAGATTTTTTTAAAAAAGCCACCTGGAGAGAAAGTGTGTCAGAGAACATAATAACCCCTTACTTCTTATCTCTGAGTAGGAAATAGGGATAGAACCTAAGTGTTACAATTCTTCTATTTACCCAACACTATAGACTCCACAGATAATAAAAGCTTAATTAGTTACAGTACAGGAAGCCTTACTATAGCAGTCAGAGAAATGCCTACAGAGATTCTTAATCATCCAGGTCATGGTTCTCCCAAATGTTTGTCCCAGTTCTTCAGAACTGAATAAGCTCCTTGGATGAGGAACAAAATGTTTTCAAACAAAAAACCCAAGAAAGTCCACTTGCCTTTTGGAAAAAGTACCTTTGGAACCACAATAAAGAAAAAACTTACTTTAAAATTGTCTGGGCAATTGCTTCTAACTTAGAACTGAAACTAACTCTTTCACTTTGTCTAGTATTGAGTAAAAAAGCAAGAGAACTCTTTAGTTTCAATTTTATTCAAAAGGAGGAAGCATCACCAGTGAAATCTGGTATGCTGTTTCTTAAATCAATTCCCAAGACTGGCAAAAGCCCATTACATATCCTTTTATATGTTGTATAAATGTAGCTACAATGAGCAATTTTAACATGTTCTCTTCTTGGAGAGGATGAGATTTTTCAGATACTGTCAACTAATTCTAATGACAAGGTATGTTGTACAACATATACAAAACTACAGAAAGTAGTGACATCCCAGTGCACTGGAACACAACTTTCCTATATGAAAATTATGACAACTTATGTTATCTAAAAAGAGTAGCATGCTGAGTGCAAATGTGACAGCATGCTAGGGAGCTATGGCTGGCAGCAGACTGTCAGTAGGTGAAAAGGTCTTTCCCATCACGCTTTCATAACCCATAATTATCAGGGAGAGGAAAATGGAGAGAGCTAAGTAGCATGATTGCTTAACTTTTACACTGCTTTTTTTCTGGGAAAGGAGTGCACCAGATTTCCCGGGACCTTACCTGACATTTTATTCATATTGATATGGTTAATGAGGGTGGATTATTGCACAAACAATTCCAGATTCCATATATCTGGAGTTATGACACCGATTAGGATAAGAAATTTGGTTAAGTATGTCCTCAAATGGACTGGAATTTTAGGTGCTTTTCCAAAGTAATCTTATTGAGAATTTATTCCTTAGAAAGTTCTCTTACAATCTGGTTGTCACAGATAGTTCTGTCTTCTGCCCTTTACATCTCATTGGATTTTAAAACATTCATTTTCAGATCCTACTTGCTTACTCTTATTCAAAAATAAGCATTATATAACTGTCTTCTACTATATTGTTATTTTGGTTCCAGAATAAATTGTGTTTATTGCGCCTGAGCTTTTTATCTCCTTTCATTTAATTCTCCTACAAGGTTTTATGCCACTTTTATATTTGCTTCTGGGTTTTCCCCCTCTGTTGAAAAAAAATCTGTTTATTATTGTATTTTTTGTTCTCTCTCTTCCTCTCCCTCTCCCTCCTTCCCTCTCTCTCTCTGTATGTAAAGCTATCTTTGGAACTGATGAAAATGTAGAAATGAAATTGCAAAATACACAAATTATAAAGGAAGTACACACGTCAATCTCTGAAAACTTATTAAAGATCCTTTAATAAATCCTGAAAAATAATTATATAGAATACCAGAAATAGAAAGCTTCATTTACCAACTATCTATATAAAAGACATTATATCCTCATTTAGGGAGAAAATAATCTTCTACTTAAGAAATTTTCATTTCAGCTGATGCCCAATTAAAAATATACTTGGTTTAATTTATTGGTTTGTTATACATCACCATAATCGCAATGGAATCTTGGGGATTGATAATAATAAAACATTAACAAATAATTCAAAAGCATTAATATTAATAATCCCCAACAATGCCAAATGGTCTCTGGAAGAATTTGGTTTTTATCAGCTTCCAGGAGATCATGGAATGAAAGTTAACTAGAGTTTAGGAGGAAACTATTTAATAAACCATCAATTGAAAAATGTGGTTTTCAAAGTCTTCCCCCAAGTTTCTAAAAACAGGACTGCTTATATATTAGATGTAAAATAACATACTGAATATGACAATTCCACTTGGAAAAGGCAAATACCCACAAGCTAACCCATACACAGATAGAACTTTTTAAACTAAAATATTACACTGGATTTTGAGGATAGGATAGAAACAGTTAAAACAGACTGTTAGGAAGGGGAAAGAAGGCGATGCATGAATCAACATGCGTGTGCAATGGAGATTAGAGGTGAATGGGTTGATGGGAAAATCAGAGAACCAATATTTATTTTTACACATGTGCAAAATGGTGGGAATGGATGAAACTTTTTAGATAATAAGTCAAGTATTTATTTTCTAACTGTAGACACTCTCACACACATACAAAACTGATTACAAAGTAAAATGGAAGGAAAAGGTTCTTCAAAGTATTTCTGATAAACATTTTCAGGCACGTAACTTAACAAAAGAAATCAACTTGTTTTCAAGCAGTAGAATAAGCATCAGCTCACAAAGGCTATAGAAACTAGTCTTGTATATAGTTTGTCACGTGACTTTCACATTGTGGCTTTTATTTTGTTTGTAGGAATATTCCCTAAATTATACAAGTACAATAAATGCTTTCTTTCACTAACTTATTTACTCGCTCACATATTCTAAGATGACTTTTTAAATGATCTCTATTCCCCTTTCCCGTAAAAGTGTGCTAAAATTAAAATATAAACATTCATGTTTGACCATAATTTGATCATGATTTCTAAAGGCAAGGCAACATGCAAGTGAATGGATTTTTCAGACAAAAATAGAGGCTCTGTATAATAAATAAAAGGATGCATTCATAGTGTCAAGTCTTTGTTATAATGTCAAAGCTGAGAAAGATACAAACCAGTAAACAGACTAGTCAGCAATGATGATTAAAACTGCAACAGTCACTTTTCTAGATATACAGAAGAAAACTAGGCCTATCAACCATGATTTTTAAATTAAAAGGAGAAAACAACACGATATTTTTTTTAAAAAAAATAATGAACAGCAAATGAGATTGATGTCTGTTTATGACTTACTAAAAGTGGGAAAATGGTACAATTTCTCTAAAACAGAGTTTTCTATTATAGGGGGGAAAGAAGGATACCATGCAGGTGGACTTCATTAATGAATATAAACTTTAAAGCCTCTTCTCTGTTCAGGGCTCTGTTCAATGACCTTAAATTATTCTCTCTGAAGCTGGATAAGGAACATCCCAAGAGAGTAATTTAAAATTACTGAGGACACTGCATACAAGGAAATATTTGGGGCTTGGGCTACACACTGTGACTACTATGAAGTGTGATGAAGCATGTGATAACTGATAGCTCAACCATCTGTTTCAAATAGAAATTAATAAATTACTGGAATTCATTGATCATTTAACAACTCACTGCCTTGTCGCTAATAAAAGGGGAAAAAATAGCTCAATGCCTCAAAAGCATCCTTCTCAGCTTCTTCCTTACATGAAGCTGGGCTAAACAGATCTATCCCCAGCACTGCAGTTGTTTATGGTTACGTACATATGAATAAGATCCACCAATATAATGGTAAAGAAACATTGAAATCTTTCTCTTGTTCAGTTTAATTTTGGTATCCTTAGCTATTTTTATTAGGCAATGTAGTAATATTACAGTAGAAGGTTCTGATTCTAAATTATGTTTATATGTTGAGGATATCTTATAATTTTAAATAACTGCTTTTACTGCAAACTTTTATATGGTTGATTCAACATTTTGCTAAGCATTCAAGACATAAAATTAACTGGGAGATTTTTATTATTTCCTTTAATTATGCCTTGAAACTATGGTATTTGGCTATTTGGAGGAGTTATGTTTACTTTGAGTTAAGAAATTATTCTAAAAAACATTTCTGATATTAAGGGTTAGATTACAGAGGTGTGAAAAGGCAATTTTATCTACTAATAGAAGAAATAACTCAATATATTTTTATGTAGGATATAAATTTATGATATTTATAATGTGAAACAGCCATTAATTACTATTTTCTCCCTAAGATTTATAAATTTGTTTGACATTTATTAATGTGTGACATATATCAACAGGAGTTTCTCCCTTTTATATTTTTCTTTGTTTTGTTTTTGTAGTTTTACATGTATCTCTTTCTTTTTTAATTTTTTAAAAAATTTCTATTACTTTCCGGAAAGTTCGCAAATATATTTCTAAGCTCTGTGTGTGTGTGTGTCCAGAATCCTTGCCACCCAGAGTCCACTAACATTGAGCAGCCAATAAATTTAAATAAATAAATCTTGAGATCACATTTTCCTTCCTTTCAAGTAAATATGATACATTAAAAATAAATAATAAATAAAACCTGCAAAGATATAACAAATGATAAGCAATTTCTACTTCTACTTCTTTCCTTCCAATAGATCCTCCAAAAAAGTTTAATGTAATCCTTCATCTAGCACTGCAAACCCTCCCAACTCATTCCATTTCATGTTTGACAAGAACATGTAAATATAAATATAAATGTAAATATAAATATAAATTCCATTTCATGTTTGACAGAAACATTGCATTTTGTCCAATATCTGTAAAGGGATCAGTAAAAAGTTGCTTACCCTTTCCCTGGCCTCATCCTATCCATAAGAATAGAATAAAATTCTTTATTGGCCAAGTGTAATTGGACACACAAGGAATTTGTTTTTGTTGCATATGCTCTCAGTGTACATAAAGAAAAAATAAAATACATTCATCAAAATCATAAGATACAACACTTAGTGATAATCATAAGTTACTAATAAGTAATCAAATCATAGTAGGAAACAAATAAAACAATATAAATTGTAAAGATACAAGCAATACGGTTGTAGTCTTAAGTGGGAAGAGATAGGTACTAGGAAGGATAAGAATAGTAATACAGTCTTAGTAAATAAATTGATAGTGTTGTGGGAATTATTAGTTTAGCAGAGTGATGGCATTCGGGGAAAAATTGTCCTTATGTCTAGTTGTTCTGGTGTGCAGTGCCCTATAGCATCGTTTTGAGGGTAGAAGTTGAAACAATTTATGTCCAGGATGTGAGGGGTCTGTAAATATTTTCACAGCCCTCTTTTTGACTCAGGCAGTATACAGGTGTTAATGGAAGGCAAGTTGGTAGCAATTGCTTTTTCTGCAGTTCTAATTATCCGTTGAAATCTGTGTCTATCTTGTTTGGTTGCAGAGCCAAACCAGACTGCTATAGAGGTGCAGATGACAGACTCAATAATTCCTCTGTAGAATTGAATCAGCAACTCTTTGGCAGTTTGAGCTTTCTGGGTTGGCACAGAAAGAACATTCTTTGTTGTGCTTTTTTGATGACATTTTTGATGTTAGATGTCCATTTTAAGTCTTGAGATATGATAGAATCTAGAAACTTGAAGGGTCTACTGTTGATACTGTTGTCTAGTATTGTAAGAGGTAGTTGTATAGGAGGGTTTCTCCTAAAATCTACCACCGTTTCTACAGTTTTGAGTGCATTTAGTTCAAAATCGCTCTGGTTGCACCACAAGGCTAGTTGTTCAACTTCCCATCTTTAGGCAGATTCATTGTTGTCTCAAATGAGACCAATCACTGTTGTATCATCTGCAAATTTCGGTACTTTAACAGAGGGATCTTTTGAGATACAGTCATTGGTATATAGAGGATAAGCAACGAAAGGAGGGGAAAAGAATGGAAAAAAATAGGCTTATTATTACCATGGGCCAATGTGGAAATGGGCACAAGAGGAGTAAGATTTTGTTTATTAAGGATCGGTTACAGAACAAAGTTACCTTGGAAGGCATTAAATGTGTCAACAACCAATCCAGAACCAATCTATTAATTCTATTCCATTCCATTCCACTCCACACTCCTCTATTCTGTTCTGTTCTATTCTATTAATTCCATTCCATTTCACACTCTTCTATCCTATCCTATTCTATCCTATTCTATCCTATTCTATCCTATCCTATCCTATCCTATCCTATCCTATCCTATCCTATCCAGGGACCATCCACTGTGTAAACAGATCTATAGATAGATGGCAGCTGAGTGAAATCAAATGGGGAAAAGGGTCAGTGTAACTGGAGGAAGAGTTTTCTGGCATTCCAGCCATGATGTTACTCATTTATTAAAGAGGCTAAACTTAGAAGCAGAATGAGCCATACCGATCGTCATTCCATCAAGGCCTCAGTTGTAAAGCTTGTCTTGTGTCTGTTGCTAATATTAGACAACTGCTTGTTTCTTGTTTTACTAGGGCCTCCCCCGCAATATCCCACAATGAACAAATAATTAAGTAATTGTATTTAGTGGGCAGCTAACACTTTTGCCCAAATTAAAATGGGTCGGATGCCAGTCTGACTGCCCGGCAGTGGGAGGCTCAGCTTACGTAGGCTATGAAAGGAGCCCAAGAGCTTAATTCTCTTTTCAGCTCCCAAGCTTTGCTGGCACCAGGCACAATGTTTTATGTGTGCTGGTCTCTGACTCAGCGAAACCCAGCTTTGCACAGTGAAAGAGACAGGTGTCCTTGAAATGGACTGTGACTCAGAACTGGGAAGGATTCAACAGCATATGGCAAGAGATTATATAAAAATGTGGGCAACTGATGTCCTTAACCTGTGAAGAAGCAAAAATGGAAAACAACCACAGCACCAGTTCTATCCATAGTCCTGCACTGTTGCATAAAATTCCTACTGTATTATTTCACAGCTACTAGAATTCAATAGAGCTGTTCAATGCTGATAAATCTGCTCAGAAAGGTTGCTTAGGGACCAGTCATGCTAATGTGAGACTCATACTACCATTTACAAGATACAAAAGTACCATGTTAAATTTCTTATCCGCCTCCCCAACATCAAAAAAAAAAAAAAACTGTTATAACCAACTGTGGAAGGAAGGGAGAGAAATAAGATCTACACATTTTCTAGCTTAATTGTAACTAAACCCCCTGTTGATCGTTTTATTAGGTTACAAGTGATACATTTAATATTATAAATAGTTTGATCCTACTATCAGAGCTAGCTGGCTCATCCTACTAAGTGAAATATTTAGGACTATAATGAAATCTCCTTTGAGTTGAGTTCAATTCATTGTGGATTCATGGGAAGTTTTCTTTGCAACCATTCTAACCAGGTTCAAGCTCCTTTAGTATTTTATTTAAGTATTTTATTTTATAAGTATTTTAGTATTTCAGATAACCCAACATTGGCTAGGTGTTTTCAGTCTTTTTTCCGCCCTTCCCCTTGCTTATGGCTTCCTAATACAATGAGGGAAGACTTCCATTAACATACAATATATGTTCACTACTACATGCTGTTCCTAGATGGAACTCTCAATAGCACACAAAATCTTTAAGGAGTATTTTCAAGTCATTCCAGCTGGCATGGTTCATATCAAATACTATGAGAATCTCTTGGAGTGCCAACTTTGTATCTCTGGAGGATCTGTGTTTAAAACCTCCTGCACTCCATAAGCTGTTTTTCTTTTTATATTATATTTGATATACTCTGAGTGTTGTACTGCTTTAGCCTATTTACAATAAGGTTCTTTTTCAGAAATTCTATACAGATATACATATGTCATCCACTTGCTTTTTTTAATGGCTTCATAGCTGTGAGGCACTCAGTGCAAATTATCTCACTTAGTAGTAAATTTTTGGTGACTTTTTAAAAAAAATTCACTGTATATGATCAAAATGCGCAGCCAATATTAGTATATGTATCTTATTTTCAATTAAATTCACTTTTTAAACTGTTTATGAAGGAAATTCCATGCATAAAAAAGTAAAAGTTAGACATCACATCATATGTAAATGAAGTGTAATAGTGTAGCCTATCCCCATCCAAATGTAGCAGCAATTATGATAATGTTGGATTTAAAAACTTCTCCAGATTATAACTTTCTACCTTTAAAAGTTAGCAATTCTTCTTAGAACACCATTATAATCAGTGGATGGACCAGTAACCAAGAATACTTTTTTCATACAGATATTCTTCACCTAGCAACTACCAAAATTACAGGGTTCATGAAAACGTAACTTTATGACCAACCCTCTCATTTACAACCTTTGCAGCTCTATAAAGGAAAGAAAAACGGAAGTAAGCACACTTGCAGTTTCACTTAGTGACTGTTTTACCTAACAACTGAGTTGCTGGTCCCAACTGTAAGAGCTAAATGAGGACTCATTGTATATGGGAAAAGCATCAGCAGCTGGGAATACCAAACTACAGAAATCTATAATATACACAGAATTGTTCATGTAGGAATTTTATGACATGCAAATACTCTTTTGTAAGCTGTAGCTATCCAGTTCTACCCGCCTATGTATAACTTCCTTATCAAAGTTTGTATAACTTCCTTATGAAGTTTGTATTCATTGGTTTAGTAGTCTGAATATTAAAATCCTACATTGCTTTCCACAATGCATCAAAATATCCATTCCATCCTCATAAGGAACTCTTCTTGAACAATTGATGTACATCTTCAAAGGCTATAATAATATTTTCTTCTTTTATCACAGAAAATAATAACTTCCCTCCACAGGCGCAACAGAGTTGCTACAATGACTTGATTTATTTCACGTGTTAGAAATCTTCTCAATGTGGCAGAAAAACCTCCCAAATTCTACAGACAGAATTGTGAAGCATATGCTTCCTAATGACATGTATTAGCTCTTTCTCTTGCTCTCTTTTTGAAGAAGATGTACAAACAGGGTGGACACACAATACTAGCCTTGTGTGTTTAATCATGTGTAATTGGGAGAAAAATAAATTTCCCACTGAGCTACATATATTATTCTGTTCCTTTATGTGATGAATAAATGTTGAAAAGTTTGTTAATTTTTTAAAAATATATTATTTCTAAGTAACTTAGATCTGGTTTTTTTCAGTATTTGTAAAAGAAAGTAAAAATGTTCCTTCTCCACTAATGTCAGAGGTGGTATTCAGCAGGTTCTGACCAGTTCTGGAGAACCAATAGTGGAAATTTTGAGCAGTTCAGAGAACCAGCAAATACCACCTCTGACTGGGCCTGCCCCCATCTATTCTCTGCCTCCTGAGTCCCAGCTGATCGGCTGGGTCTTCTTTTGTTGCCCCGCACAGGAGAACGGAGCTGGAAATCAGGCTAGTGGGGTGGAGGCAATGGGATTTTGCAGTAACCTTCCCCCAGGAGTGGGGAGGGAATGGAGATTTTGCTGTATCCTTCCCCTGCCACGTCCACCAAGCCACATCACACCCACCAAGCCACGCCCACAGAACTGTAGTAACGGTAGTAAAAATTTTGAATCCCATCACTGACTAATGTTAAAAACAAAAACACCTCTGCCACCTATATTTCACAACCTGGCCTGAAGCCAAATAAAGCAGATAGTCAGCAGTCCAGTTAGTGATCAACAATACACTTAGAACAATTTGGAACAAGGTACAACATCCATATTAAAAGAAAAGTGACAGACAAGAAAGGAAAATCATGAAACATGTGCCGAAACGTCCTTACTCTTTGTACAGGATATCTGGGATAATTGCAAGGTTCTGTATCAAAGATAATACACTAATTTCATTGTTCAGAGGTAGATGAGGGTTAGCAACAGAGGAAGGAAGACAGCAAAGAGATGACAGTTCAATTCAAATATTGGATAGATGTTTGGTTCTGAAAGCTACTGAACTCTAAATTTTATGAGAAGACACTTGACCAAAAGTGCAGAATGAATGTTTACCCCAGTTATTTTTGCAACATTCATGGCATACATGTTGCTTTCATCAGCTTCAAATTCAAACATTTCTTCACCATCTGGTGACCGGGTGCTCAAAAAAAAAAATCAGTTATTTACTTTATGATCTACAGCTAGAGCACTGTTTACATATTAGAAGCTGAATGGGGTTTTCACAATTCCTTCCATATGTTCATTTACTCTCTCATAAAAATGCTTTCCATTTAGCCCATTTACAAGAATATACTCTGCTCTGTCAAATATTTAAGCATGAACCACAGTATAGCTCTTCTGAGTATCCAGTTGGGATTTTATCATGAGAACCATTTCACAGCCCCCCTCCCTCTCATTTTATTACCATAAAAACCCACGAGCATACTGTTAGGCTTCCTACCTTTGTGCCCCAAAAACAGTCTAATAATTCATCAGAATGCTGGCTGGGGAATTCTGGGAGTTGAAGTACACAGGTCTCAAGTTGTCAAAGTTGAACACCCCTGCTATAGGGTATGCTGTTCTTTACCATCAAGTATTAATCCAGAAAACGAAGAATAAGATTTTAAAATTCCCATATGGCTGTAGATTTCATTATGCTAAAATGCTATTACATAGTCTAACTGTCTATCATCAGCTATGCCCTATATTTAAAGTGTCATTCCACTACTTTATTGTAAAGGTGCAAGAGCCCTGCCAATAGAGCATACAAGATTTTTTTTTAATTGAAATATTGTGAAATATACTATTCTGCTAAATTTACACGATTATCATGGCTCACCCCATGCACATTTACATGACGGAATAGGTATAGATGGGAGAACTGACTTCATATAGATATTTTTATTTAATTTATATACATTTGTTCATGTACATTAATTCATACTGTCATTAATATAGTCCTTATTCCATTTGATACTTTTAACCAGTTAAGTATGTATATTTTTAGGAAGGTATATTCTTCAGAAATCAATACTATCTGAATCCACAAACACACTCCTTTGTGAACATACTATTTTATACATAGATGACGTTAATTAGCTCGGAAAGGAAACACACATTAGAAAAGAACATTAAACTACCATCACTTTATTTTAAAAAGGCATGAAGCAAAACTACATGATGAGCAAACATTGAACAAAACAGAATTTTGGCCTTTCACAACAGAGGAAACAATCCAAGAATTTTAAGATATGTGTTGATGACAGTAGCAAATCACTAGCTAAGACACTCTGGGATTCCTTCTATGAAAAAAGAATGATAAACACCCTTTTCACTGTGAGCTCCAACTTTTTATGAAATCCGGGGAAATGAGAAAAGTCAAACAAAGTGGTTCTCTACGCTCTGGCCTAACAATGTGGCTAGCATGGAGTATTAAGAGTCAGTGTGGTAAAGAAATTAAACAAACTATGAGAACTATCCTTTGGTCTCTTGTAAAAAAAATGCACTTTTCTCAATAAATTCATAATGAATTGAGCACATGATGCTGGATTTCCCATAAATATAAGCTAAAAGTGGCTTTACATTCAGCCCATCCATGCAGACAATCCAAAGCTTTCTCATCTGGTATTATGAAAACTGATGAAAAGGTAGGTGGCATCTTCCCCTGAAGAGTTAATGCTGTTTAATTCTGAATGTTATTATTTTGTTCTTTGTCATCCAATTTACTACACTGAAGAATTTGCAAATCACAGAGAATTGTTTTATTGAGTGGCATATAAACCTAAGAAACAAACCAATAAACCTCTAACATTCCAATAGTTATATACTTGAACTCAGCCACTTGAAACAATAGAATTTATGCAACATCCTCAGAGACAATATTTTTTCCAAAATATGGCTTTCCTCAAATCTGTCCAGGCAATACATTATGGCTTATAGGTTTTAGAAAAGATTACAAATAGGAAGCTTGTCTCTTCTGTTTTTGTAGCCTTTGTCTCTGAATTCCTATTTACATTTTACAGACTTTTGTATTTCTTGTCTCTGTTAGACACAGCAGAATATGGGAAATCATCTGATTTTACACATTACTTCTCAATTTTCTTTGAAAAACATTTGAGACAGGAAAAATATCCTGGATTATATTAATTATACCTGTATCAAACTTGCTTTTAAGTGAGATCCTCACTTCAACAAACTTTTTGTGGGCATATAGAAGAATGTGAGAATATCAGATGCATCTAGGCCAGAAAAAGGAGAACATTTACAATTGAAAGCTGACCAAGTAAGGGCAGTAGAAATTGTGTGAACGTGCAGTACGAAGGATTTCGAATGGTGGGAAGATATGACAGGTCTCTCACAAATGCATGCCGTCAGTGGAGTCTGAAATTCTGTCCCTTGCAGCCTCATTTAACTTGGTATCAAGTTCCTTAACCCTCAACAGTG
Organism: Bungarus multicinctus; assembly: GCA_023653725.1. Lineage (NCBI taxonomy): Eukaryota > Metazoa > Chordata > Lepidosauria > Squamata > Elapidae > Bungarus > Bungarus multicinctus. The sequence goes on from CM042842.1 coordinate 65,742,408, forward strand.
AGGAAGAATTCACTATGCCTAGCATATTACCCAAGTGGTTATTAGTACAATTGTTTGTGTATTTGCCAGACTTCGGTCTATTTCTTTACATTATGTTTCTGCTATAGAGATATCTGATTTAGGCATATTATTTTAATGCAGAACCTTTTGTCCAGCCCAACAAATAATAATAGAAATTGTCTTCCCTGTCCATATCATTTAATGCATATTTTGAAAGTAAAATAAATACACATTGCAGTTTTTCTCTGAGAATTAATTATTAATAGATTATTTTATTAATTGTCTTATTACATTTACTGAAGATTACTTCGTCCTCTTTCAATAAAACCTGCTATTTTACTCCAATGTACGTTTTGCAAAAGCTGTTTGCAAAAATTTGGCACTACAGATCACTATTGCCATTTGAGTAGACAAGTACCTATCTAAAAGTTTACAAGAAAATAGGAACTAATGGTATCACCCACAGCTAGAAAAATAGCATCAAGGAAAATGTTATTCATGTCATTAGCAGAGGCGTTTCTCAACCTTGACAGCTTTAAAATGAGTGAACTTTACCTTCCAGAATTCCCTAGCCAATTAATACTGGTGGAGAATTTTGGCAGTTGAACATCTTAAAGTTGCCAAGGTTGACAAACACTGCCCTGGATGAATATAATAGTCCTATGATGACAAGTTATTCAAAATTCTATTTGATCCTGGCATGAGCATTCTACCCTATGCTATATAATTCTTGTCATTTTATGTTCAAGTGCTTAGACATTCTTTCATGCATTGTAATTAAAGAGTTTTCTGGAAAAAAGATGTATAATAAATATTAGGAAGACAATTAAACAGTGGAACAAAAGAAACCTTTAATGACACCTTCCTATGAAGGTGTTACCCTCATGTTATCACCAGTATTCAAAAAAGAAAATTGCAGTATGTTTGAGAGTCCAGCAATGGTGGGGAGCTTTTCTGCTGGCCTTATTGACCTTGACACAATGATGGACTTTGGCCTCTGATCATGTTCATTTTTGTTTTCTATGTGGTTTCTGCTTATGTACAGTATCTGTTTCTATATCGGTTTGTAACTTTTTGATTGGATTGATTTTCTCAGTGTCACTTGGAAGTTAGATGGGTAGCTATAAAAATGAATGAATGAATAAAGGAATGAAGGAATGAATGGTTTCAGGGGGACCAAAGCAATATTGTATTACTAGACAACCACAAGCCCTTAGGTCATTGTTATAGACATATCAGATTCCTTACCAAATTCCTCAATGCTTTCAATGGCAGACTTTCTAATGTACTGGAAAAATTCATAAAAATTCAGGGAGATATTCAGAGGTATCTCTAGCTTGAAAGTAGCCCTTTGCTGAATTGTATAGCACTGTCAAATATCAGCTATTGATTACAGGAAATGTTTTATGACATTTTGTATTGTGTTATAAAGCTTTATGATAATTTTATGTAATAAAATATTATAACTTTATAAACTTTTTATTATAAATTTTAAATTACCAATTTGATAAGATTTAAAAAATTTGCCAAATTTCAATTCCACAGGAGACATGGGTTCAAGATTTTGGATGATTCTGTAATTGAACTCATTTGAGATACCTTGTTCAAAAGATTTTGTCCTATGATAAATCATTTCAACCAGTTAAAGCTTACAGTCAAAACAGTTTTAGTGTATATACATTGCTCTTATACTGTGACTATAGTTTTCCAGTTTAGCCACTGTCAGAATAGATTGTTGGACTATAAAAGTCTAATCCAAAGTATACTTGTTATGTTTCATATTAATGTTTTTATTTTTTATGGTATTAGTTCTCTTGCCAATTTACAGTGAACAGGCAGTAATCATAAAGAAGAAATCTCAGTTGGCATGTTATTAACAATATGTATGCAGATGCACATACACACACACATACATGTATACGTACAGAACTTGCTTACACTATTTTCAGTTTACATTTGTATTTAGTATGTAAAATAGTCTTGAATACTTTGTACAATTCAAATATTTTAAACTTCTGAGAACTGATTTTACAGACATCTCTGACATATTTAATAAAAATACAGATTATTTGGCTGGGCTAATTCTTTTTATGGCTATAACATGGAAGGACATTAGGTAGATCAGAGGTCCCCAACCTTTCTGGCTTGGAGGACTGGCAGGGGGGTGTTGAGGGGTCCCTCACCTCTGCTTGCGTGGCCAGTTCCGAACGGGCATAGCCCAGTAGTAGGCTGGAAGTTGGGGACCCCTGAGATAGATGGCATCCTATATCATGGAAGAAATACCTGGATAATTTATCCTACATGCTACTAGAACTACTATTTGTGAATACATTAGTCACAGCTTATATTGGTACTAGGTTGCTCCAGAACTGAGCACTCATTCTCAAAATTTTTAAAATACAGCAGAAAACAGCTGTGTATGTTCACTTCTTCTATTTCAGCCTTTCCATATTTTTTCTCAATTAGCAGTGGCAGGTGTCACTTGTCTTACTATAAACGATAGTCTGGTTCCTAAAGCTAGAGCAAGACAATACAAGTCAATGAGGGGCTCTCATGCTTTTATTGCTGTCAGGTTGTAGAATTTATTGTGAGAAATTCTAGGCCGCTTTAATCACTGAAACCAAGTTTATTTTTCCACTTGAAAGGGTGCATAGTAATACAATATTTATGTTAAACTTCCAGTGGGATCTAGATGCTTAGTGGGGTTATAGGTAGAGTAGCATCTGGAGAAATTTGTAGAACTCATAGAAAACATAAAAAGCATTTCTTATGTTAGTAGAAGGAAAACTCATCTTGATTTTCTTTGCGATAACTTTTAACATAGTTAAAACATTACTCAACTATGTATTTCAATTCTGTGTAATTTTTGCGAATTTGCATATGTAGAGGATGACTGGCAGTAGAAACTACTACAGGAAATGAAATTAAGAAATGTCATTCCTATTGAGATACATTTTTCTGTCTCTATTAAGTTGTCATTGTTTGAGGTGCCTATCTCACATCTTCACATATTCCAAAGAAAAGAGATGACTAGGAACAGAATGAAAATCCCCATGTTATGCTAAATCAAAATTTCGGTGTTAGAATTTCTGAATTGGAGATGTGTATTTCAAGCCATTAAATTTTAATTCTAATCTGTGTTCTTTTCCATATCTTTCTCTGTTTGACTATATAGCATATACTACTAGTCTGAAGTAAACATCAAGAAAATGAAGAAAAAATTATATTCATTCTGTATTTCAAGGCAGAAATACTTCTAAATTGGGGTCTCCAACCTTGGCAACTTTAAGACTTGTGGACTTCAACTCCCAGAATTCCTCAGCCAGCTTTGGGAATTCTGGAACTTGAAGTCCATAAAACGTTTCTATGGTTGGAGATCCATGTTCTAAATGGCATGAATAAATAATATGACTAATTAGAACTTATAATTTCTATAATTATATAATAATGATAATGGATAAAATCAGTTTTGTCTAATGGTTAAGGCACCTGGCTAGAAAGCAGGACAGAAAGCAGGACAAGTGAATTCTAGTCCTGACTTAGCCATGAAAGCTGACTAGGTGACTTTGGGTCAGTCAGTCACTCTCAGCCCAACTTGTCTCATATGGGAATTGTTGTGGGGAAAATAGGAGGAAGAAGGTATGTTGAGTATGTTCAATGTCTTGAATTAATTGTAAAAATAATAAAGGTGAGATAAAAATAAATAAAACAATGTATTGTAATATTTTAGAGTTTCCCCAATATCTGAGAAGCATCCCATATTTATGTAATGCAAGTTTGATTTCAAATAATGAAGGAATAATCTACAGAGGTCTAAATATTCATCGGTAATAAATCGATACATACCTAAAAATAAAAATCTACATGTTTTCACTCATGCAAACATTTTTTAAAAATGAAACTTATATTAATTTTTTCCTAAGCTGATTTTAAACAACGGTGATAGTTTTTGAAATGAGTTCTTATACAATTTTTTTCTAGAATAGAAAATGTTGTTGCATATTAAACTAATTGAAGTAGATATAATTTTTTCATTGTTATTATGTTTTTAGAAAAAGACAGAGTTGCTATGTAAAGTTCACAAAGAGAGGGGAAAAAGACACTATACCAGAGCATTCTGCACATTCAGTTTATGGGTGGAATAAAGTAACTTCCTTTTCTTATATTTATTGCAGTGTTTACTTGTTTCCGTTCTTTCGCGGTGCCATAAATAGAAAGCTGCACAGAGCAATACAAGCAGATTGATATTTCCAATGTCAAATTAGCTGCATAATCTGCTTTGGGCTACTGTTAATCTGGATATCCAATTTATGGCTGGGGCTGCTATATCTACATCTTGAGAGGATAGAATAATTTTGAAATACGATTGTTATAAAGTAAGCATTTAATCTCCTCGTAATCTCCCACCTAGACTATGCCAATGCTCTCTACATGGGGCTTCACTTGAAGAGCACTCGGAGGCTCCAGCTGGTGCAGAATGCAGCCGTGCGGGTGGTGTTGGGAGCTCTTCGGGGCTCTCATGTCACGCCGCTCTTACGCGAGCTGCATTGGCTCCCGATGGTCCTCCAGGTGCGCTTCAAGGTATTGGTTACCATCTTGAAAGCGGTCCATGGCTTGGGGCCGGGATATCTATGGGACCGCCTCCTGCCATCATCAGCCGGCCAATATGCTCCCATAGAGTGGGTCTCCTCGGGGTGCCACCGGCTGGACAGCTGGCGAACCCGAGGGTGCGGGCCTTCTCATTGGGGGCACCCTCCCTTTGGAACGAATTACCCCCGGAAATGAGGACCATCCCTGATCTCCTGACCTTCCGATGGGTGGTGAAGACTTATCTATTTCGCCAAGCTGGTCTGGCCTAGGGTTCCCTTAGAATTTTAATCTGGTTTTTATCCGGTTTTTAATCTTTTTAATTCCCCTTTATATACTCTTATTTCAGCCACTATATATCTGATTTTAATTGTTTTTAATTTTGTATTGTTGTGATATTTTTAATCGGCTATACACCGCCCTGATTCCTGTCAGGGAAAGAGGGCGGTATATAAGTTTAATAAAATAAATAAATAAGCATTTCTTAATGTGCAGAGTGAAGGTAGGAAAGGATCCATTGGGGCAACACAAAGTCTATGGGCATTATAGAAAAGGTACTGACAGAAAACAAACTTAGTTCTGCATTCTTAAAATTATCCTAATGCTTTAAAGTCACTCTTAAACTTTTTGTTTAGTTTATGCATAGGGAATCAAAACCATCTACTGTATTTGTGACAAAGGGCAATGTTAACAGTGAAAATTACCAGTTGATCTTTGTAATTTGAGACAATGTTCTCATAAATTCAGTGATCTGCTCGATATTCAATTAATACTAAATAAAGGTCATTAAGTTTGTAATAACCAACATATTTCAGTTGACTCCTCACGCTGTGCCCAAGAAAAAGAGAGTCAGTCAGTGGAAGTAGTGACATCTAAAACTGGTAGATTTACTAACTTTCTAACCTCAATAATAATTGTAATTATGGGCAAGATAATAATAATTATCGGCAAGATCTAATGTTACCACTCGGACATGGCTATTGTTTTAATTAATACTTATGTTGCATTGCCAAAACAGTATGTAAAGTAATCATACTGTGAACTCCATCTACCCATCACAGGCTCTGACCATTTACATCAATGACCATTTAAACGTTTATCAGCTGCTACCATTTAATATAATCTTCTAAGTGAGCTTGTGCAGATTACATTTTAAATTCAGATACAACATGAATAGATATGGGAATATTCATCTTTTGTCCGATAAATGCAATCCTGCTATTTAATAGAGTTTAAATTAAAAGCATGTCTATATGGGACCAATTCCATTCCCTAATTATTCCAAACTGTTTTGAAGCTAATTATGAGCATCCTGACACTTGCTGACTTAGCTTAACACAATTATTCAGATCACCATGAACTTATCAGCACATTCCACCAACCAGCAGAAGAGCAGAAAGTAAATTACCATACAGCTCCTGCCACAAGAAGATTAAAATCCCATAACGGGGGAGGGGGGTGGAATGAAAATCATTAATATCATCCAATTCTCTACCCACATTTTCAGAAAAGGTGCATATTTATGTTGAGCTGAAAGGGATTCATCCACAAGCTTTGGCAAAATAAACCAGTGCATTTATTTTTGCTCTGATTTCAAATAAACTGTTACTGAACTAGAAATACAGTCAATTCAGCCTGAGTATCCATGGCGGGGAGGCAAAACATATGTGACTGCCATTACTTATTTATGTGTATCACACCTGGGGATGCAACTACAGCACATTCACTAAACTTACTAAGTTGTACAGGATGCAACTTAGCACATTCACTATTATTTTGGCATCACTGCAATTAGCAGTGTATGCTGTTTCAATTCAACCCCAGAAGTGACTGCCATTTATATGAATGGACAATTTGAGGGCTATTTTTGGACTGGCACAAAGATGATACATGGAGTTGCCCACCGTTATTCTTCCCTTACAAATTTCACATCTCACTGTGGAGAAATTACTTGTTAAAAACATAGTCGCAACTTAAAGATTAACTGGAAAAATCAACATATGATATTTTAAAGTGCACTTCAAATATCATTCCACAGGTGGAGCTGCTACAAAATTAATAGTAAAATTATCCACCACTGAAAATATAGGGGCGAAAAAACTAATGGTGACTTTCTTATATACATTACACACAAAGTAGGAATATTATTCTGTCCAAGGGCTTCCAGATATGTTGCCTTTTCAAGGCAATTAATCTCCCTGTTCCCCATGGCTAAATGCCTGATCACATTATAAAAAAGAAGAGATATCATTTACCAGCAGTGTTCAGCTCATCTTTCCTTCCCCCTTTCTCTTGAAACCTAATCTATGAGAAGTTAGCAGAAAGATTTTAAGTTCTTTTCTGCCGATGAATGAAAATCGCTTGGACAAGTATTATTTTAAGAAATGTATCATCCTTTGTAAAATTGCAGCACACTACAGGTATTTTGTGGTGATTAGAATAGTTTTGTGAGATAGAACTGTTATAACACCGGAAAAGCAAATTAAAGATCTCAAGTATGTTTAATAGATTGATCACTGGTTCAACCTGGAAATAAGGAGAAACTTTCTGACAGTGAGAACAATCAACCAATGGAACAGCTTGCCCTCAGAAGTCGTGGGAGCACCATCACTTGAGACCTTCAAGAAGAGATTGGACTGCCATTTGTCAGGAATGGTGCAGGGTCTCCTACTTGGGTGGAGAGTTGAACTAGATGAGCTATAAAGTCCCTTCCAACTTTGATTATCTGTTATCTGTTAACTTAAATACAATTAAACCATGGTTTAGTTTTGAATAAACCTACCCAAAATTAGGGAGCAAAATATGAAAATGGTTAATTCTCAGATTAGTTTTTACTTTCTATAACAAATGTAGGGAAAGAGGGAGAAAATTAGTCAGAACTTAGATAATTTAGATCTCATGTTGAAACAATAGAAGGGTCTTGCTATCTTAGCCAGCTAATAGCAAGAGTGATTTTAATTCTTCCCAGTCTCTTTTTATTGTTATATGCAGCTTCTGCAATAATTTTTTAACATATCTCCAGCCACTGCTTTCTCATAGCAAATTTTTATGAATATGGGAGGAGCAAACTGGCAGATTTGTCATTCAAGGAGACGATTTGTAGTTTAATTGAAACGCTTTATCTGAATCTGTTTATCATACTTGTGGTGGTGAAAATGAGTCTTTTTGGGCAGCTTTAACACTTACAGAATAGTCAGTTGCAACATGGTCCTTTCTATTTTGGAAAAAAAAAACCACTCTCATATTATTCCCAATAGAGATGGGTAAGATCTTATTTTCTTTTTTTAAAAAGATTGATCAAACACTGCAATTTCTTCAGAAGGAATGAATAAGTTTGGGAGAAAATGCAACTGCCAAATTTATCAGTCTTCACCAGAGAACCAACTACCTTCCACAGAAGCTTTTGGTTATCCCCAGGGTACATTATGAATTCAAAACACTGTAATAGATCCACTCAAAGGTCATGTGGAAAATAGCAAAGTTTTTATACTGTTTCAATACTGCTTGTTTAGTGTAAGGTAGTCTTCCGTAAAGGATACTGCCTACCTAATCTCAGAGCCCTTATTTGTAATAAAGAACAGAAACATTCAAGACAGCAAATGCCTTCATGAAGAATGTCTTAGTGGCTCAGACTGTTGGCATCAAATCCTCAGATGAAATAGCTCTCATGTCCTTAGGAAAAAAAGTCATTAAAACAAAAAACCCTAGGCATTTCAGACAGCAAGCACAGTGACTACATGTGTTTCCTTACAGAACACTCTGATCTCCCACACTGGCATAGCAAGAGTTCATATCCCAGATGGGGAATTATTGCAGCGGATTGAGTTTCCAACTCCCAGCACATGTCTTGAAGTTTTTCTTCAACTTGGCTGGAGGGAAGGGCGGCCATGCTTTTCAATTTGCCTGCAATGCAGCACACATAATTAAGGAAGACATGCTCTGGGAAAAGGAGATGGTAAATTTGGAGCAGCTATAAAAAGGTTATCTTGCCCTACCTTAGGCTTTTGTAATTACACACTTTTTCTAGCCATTTGAAAAAAAATGCTTTAATTGTAACAGATTAGAAAAAAATTATGTCTGCCTAGAGAATCTGGTCTGCATACAAAATATTATGCAGGTTTTGAATAGCTTAAAAACAAGGACCACTCTCTTCCCAGTATCCTTCAAGGAAATTAAACAAAGCCAACCTAATTACTTTAATGTAAATAACCTTTTGTACACATATATCCATCACTCTTTCAGAGTAAGCAGTGTTATACAGATCGTAAGAAATAATGTGCCAAAGAAATCAGAGGTATGAGGAAGAAAAAAGTAAATCTTGTTTACAGAAAACCATTTTTCTTGCAAATCATCCTTTTTTCCACCACATCCATATACTTCTTCATACTCTGCCACTTGAACTTCAGACTGTTTATCATGGTCTTTATGGGGATCTTACCAATTCCTCTTCATCTTGACTCATTCTTTTTTAATGCATTTAACTTATTTTTTTATTTACACTTTACTATATTAATATAAACCTCCTTGAGTTATATAAAGTAGATGATATGATTTTTCATATACGCATATAACCAACAAATACTGATTCAATCTTCATTAATTCTCCCTATAAGATCTTAATAGAGATTTTATTCCTGCTGATCACTGATTTTTGTATTCAGTTCACATGCATTGAGCATGAATTCACACTACAAAACAACCCTCTTTATACCCATTTTATCTGCACTGAACTCATATGTTTCTCCTGATATACATAACTCTTTATTTTCAACTACCAAAGTGGGCAGAGAGATGCTGTTATAGAAAACTCTGTTTCTATCAACAAATATTCTCAATTTCCCTATCATTAGAGAACATTGTACCAAGGCACAAAAATTGATGAATTTGCTCTACTTTTTACCACTTATATACAAGGTGCAATTGTTTATTCCATTGTATTTGTATCAAACAGCTATTGTAGTTTTGTTTGATCTGATTTTTAGATGCAGATTCCTCGCTGCATCATATAATCTATCCTCCACGAAAAGTAAATAATTTGGGTTCTCAAGAAATAAATAACACAGATTCAGTTATACAAAAACTGATAGTACTACTGCATATTGCACTAGTGAGGCTACATTTGGAATACAGGTAGTCCTCAACTTACAACAGTTCATCTAGTGACCATTTGAAGTTGCACTTTGAAATTATGACTTATGACCTTCACAGCATCCCCAGAGTCACATGATCAAAATTCAGATGCATAAAGTATTTATGACTGCTGCAGTATCTCAGGGTCATGTTCAACAATAAAGGTTTGATTTGATTTGATTTGACCTTCTGACAAGCAAAGTCAATGGAGAACCTGGATTCACTTGACAAACTTGTCAAACTTGTGTTACTAATTTAATAACTGCAGTGATTCACTTAACAACTTTGTCAAGAGAGGTTGTAAAATGGGGCAAAACTCACTTAACAAATATTTCACTTAGCAATAGAAATTTTGGGCTCAATTGTGGTTGTAAGTCGAAGACAACTGTATTATGCCCAGTTCTGGTCATCATTATACAAAGAGATGCTAAGATCCTAGAAAAGTGTGCAAAGAAAAGGAACAAAGATGATAAGGGGTCTGAAGGCTAAATTATATGATGAATGGCTGAGGGAAATAGCTATGTTTAGCCTAAGAAAAAGATTAGGGGAGACCTTCTAGCTGTCTTCCAGTACTTAAAAGGCTATCACAAGGAAGTGGAGGTTGATGTATTCTCCATAGCACCTGAGGGCAGGTTAAGAAGCAATGGGTGGAAGCTGTTCAGAGGAAATCCAACCTGAACAGAATGAGGAATTTCCTGACAGTAAGATTGATTGAATGCCTCCTAGAATTATGTTGTACTCCATTGCTGGAGGTTTTCAAAGAAAGTTTGGACAATCTATTCTCCGGGATGGTATAAGGACTGCTGCCTTGGGCAGGGGTTGAATTAGAAGACCTCCAAGATTCCTTCCAGCCCTATGATTCTATCTGCATATGCAATCACTAACCAAAACTTCTCTAATGCCACTAGTATTTCAAATATATTTATTCATAAATACATTGAACAACTAATGGGATATCCCATACTCTCATCTTACCTCCCTGCTCCCTACTTACCTCACTTGCTAAGTATTCCATTTATTCTCGCACATAATTTACTTGTGAGTAAATTTATACCACGCTTGTCACATCTAGCAAACAAACCTCAGCTCCAGAGTTATGCAAAATGTCCAGTAATTAAAGCCTATTCACTTTCTCATGTACTTCCTTAAATAAACAAATGTGCAATAAAACTTTCTTTCCCACATTCGTACATTTCTCAATGATTTCCCCAGCAGAAAAAAACAAATAAACACCAATTGTTGTGAACAGTTCCTGCCTAACATAAAAATGCAGTGCGGTTCACAAATTCTGCTTATTGTCACCTCTTGTACTTTTCAGTCAGAAATTCTGCCAAACACCTTCCAAGCTGTCACAAAACACCACTTAACAAGCTAATCTCCTTTCATATAAGAGAACAATAACAGCATTCTTCCAAACATCAGGGACAGATGTGCTCTTCTCACAGATGCTAAACAAGTCACACAGCCACTTCATAAGCAAGCCACGTCCATATTTTGACATTTCCCATTATATGTTCTACACCTGCAGATGTATCGTTTTTCAACATTCTCACAGCATTCATGACTTCCTATTCAACATTTTTTCCCTTGGACACTTAACATTAATACCCTTTGTTTCAGTTTTATTCTTTGACATATCACAGCATTTGAGCTTCATTCCCTTTATTTTATCCCAAACCATTTCATCATTTTTATGTTTAATTACATTCACTTTCCAAAGGCTCTTCTTTTAGTTCTCTTCATCCATTTCCAGAACAATATTTTATGTCTTTCAATATTGCTCTGTGCTTTCACTATCTCTTCTAATCTTAACTATTCATGGGGGGAAAAATTTGTGTCCAAAATATTAACATATATCCTTCGGGTATATTTTGATGGAATTACTGACATTTTAATTCAACTACAATGATTTTAATTAGTATACTTTTTAATAATAGTGATATGTGTATCTCCATCTGAAAATAATTTATAGTATCTATAAATAGGATAACTGAATAGTTTTTAATTGCAAAACTTCATTTCCAGTATTTTAATGACAGCTCTTGCCACTGCTGAAGCTAACAATAGTATTTTGTACCAGAGTTTCTTAAAATGAATACAGGTATCCCTTCTTTAGTGATCACAACTGGAACCAGCAATTTGGTCATTCCAAGCTAAATGGTCACTAAGTGAAACCACAATTGTGCTTCCAATCTTATTTCAGCTTTCCTTCACTTTAAAGACATGCAAAAATCATAAACATGGGCACTGGTCTCAAAGTTACTTTTCCATCACTGCCATAATATCACATATGTATTTCCTGCAATAAACACACAATGTGTAAATTGGCTTCCAATAGGTTCAGTAAAAGATGATTATGTTACTTCAGGAATGTATGTCAGGGCATAATTTGAAATCTTTATTCAAATTTAACATTATGATTTGGGAAGAAAATTTCTGCTGAGTCTTCCTTCCTTCCTTCCTTCCTTCCTTCCTTCCTTCCTTCCTTCCTTCCTTCCTTCCTGTGAACTTTGCAAGTGGAAAATTTTCTCTCTCCTCACTTTCAAATACAATTCCCTCTCCTCTACCCCACTTTCATATTACAGGCTGCTTAAAATCAGATATACAATTTCAGTTGAAAATAGACACACTTTGAAGATGTTTCACTTCAACAAAGAGACTATTTTTAAAATAAACTTGCATAGGATTAGAATGTGTATGTATAACTATGCTCTAGCTATTTAGATGCCACATTTAAGTGATGATATAAATTGACAAAATTTGAAGACTTTGCTTTAAAACTAGAGAGTGACCAAAAACAACAACAACCCCAAACTAAAAATAAGGGAATTAAGCTAATATAAACTAGAATCTGAACTGTTGGGCTAGCATTTCAGCTTGCATAGTACTTAGTATACAGCTGTATATTGTCATTGTTAAACTAAACAATAATAAACTAACATAAAATAATATATGCCAAACTACATTGGGTGATGACAATATCTATACTCCATGACCACCTATAAAAATGCATTTCTTGGATGACTTTGCCATTTTTCAATATTATTATAGCATTTCTCAAAGATTTTCCTGATTGCTCAATGCATCACTATATTATGCATCACAGTATTATGTAAATAATCATACTCTGTGGCTCTTAGAAATGATAAATAATAATAAAATATTGTAGCTCTCAAACTGAACTAATAGAAAGATAAGCAAGCCTGATTTTAACTACCAAAAAATAAGCATCCTTTCAATACTATCCAAACAGAATATTATGTGCCATCTCTATGACACTTCATTAACTACCAGGCATATATTTTTAAAACCTAATTACATATTCATGAAAAAGTAACAACAAAAACACTAAATCTTCTGGGTCATATCATATAAATTGCTGCAGTTATTCTGTAAGTGCCAAGATGATACAATTATTGTTAAGGTGGGCACTGAAATTGTATACTGCAGAGGAATGGGACTTTCCTAGATATAAAGGTAAACAATGATTTAGCATTGTATTCCCAAGTAATTAACCTCAGATTCTTGAATAAATCTGATACTTCCATCTAGCTAATTTAGCAAAGAACTGGAGTCATGGTGCCAGGTTTCATTTATCAGCAGGGGGGAAAATCAGCTTTTATAGATAATATAAATCTTTGCATTGTGGACAATTCCTATCTGCTTTTGATGAGGAATTACAGGGATAAAATACCTATCAAGCTGGTTATAATGCACATCACACTGGAAGGATAGGATAGGATAGGATGAGAGACCTACTTCCCTACCATGAGATATTTTTTTTTGCCCACAAAGGTTTTTGCCCACAAAGATGGGATTAAGGTGAACCTGTTGGTTAAGTCTAGGCAAGGTTTTCTTTCCACCCCACCCACCTCTCCTGGCTATATCTACATATCTAGACACCTGGATATATATTGGATAGATCTGGGTTTTGCTTATGTGCAGCAAAGTCCTGGGTGAATGACTGAGGAAATGTGAAGGTTTTGCCATGTCCTGCCTGAGTAATTATTTCTCCAGGCTAACACAGAGGATACCATAAAACTGATCGTGAAAATCGTTTTTACTAAACATGCCTGACAGGTAGTCCTCGACTAATGATCACAGTTGAGTCCAAAATTTCTGTTGCTAAGTGAAACATTTGTTAACTAAATTTTACCCCATTTCACATCCTTTCTTGCCACATATGTTAAGTGAATCACTACAGTTGGTAAATTAGTTATACAGTTCTTAGGTGAATCTGGCTTCCCCATTGACATTGCTTGTCAGAGAGTCGTAAAAGGAGATCACAAGACAGTGGGATACTTCAACTGTCATAAATAAGAGTCAAACGTCTGAATTTTGATCATGTGACCACAGAGGTGCTGCAGTGGTCATGTGAAAAATAGTCAAGTCACTTTTTTCAGTACTGTTGTAACTTTGAATGGTTATTAAAAGAAATGTTGTAAGTCAAGGACTACCTGCATTCTTCTTCTTCTTGGTATGCAAAATAATATCTTCATTTTCCTCTTTTTTCTGAAGATAACAAACACAACTTCAAAACTCAAATCAAAATCATCTGCACCTCTATAACTGTCTGGTTTGGTTCTGCAACCGAACAGGACAGACACAGACTTCAGAGAGTAATTAGGACTGCAAAAAAAAATGATTACTACCAACCTGCCTTCCATCGAGGACCTGTATACTGCACGAGTCAAAAAGAGGGCTATGAAAATATTTACAGACCCCTCACATCCTGGACAGAAACTGTTTCAACTTCTACCCTCAAAACGATGCTACAGAGCAGGGGTCGCCAACCTTTTGGACCTCAGAGACCACCAAGCTCATAATTTTAAATCCCGCGGACCACTAATATGAATTTTGACTGATGGTGGCTTGCTGATGTTGGTGGGAAAGTTGGTCCCATATTCCAAAGCTGCAGTAGTCACAGGACTGGCCCTTTGGTCATCCCGGAGCAGTTGCTCCTCTAGTCCTTGGCAGGCCGGTGCACCTGGGTCATCAAGCCACTGTCAGTCAAAATTCATATTAGTGGTTTGCAGGATTTAAAAAGTTTCCCGCGCCACTCACGCTTTGGAGCTTTGACTCCCAGGGACAGGAGTTCGGCAAGCTATCTGCAAAATTCTCTCTCTCTCTCTCTCTCTCTCTCTCTCTCTCTCTCTCAGCGCTCACAGAATCAGTGGGAAATTTTGGCCAGGCTCTTGAGAGATGAAAGTGACTCCAGCTGTTTCTCTCCACAAGTGCTCGAGAGAGACAATTTTGCAGGTAGCTTGGCCGAACTGTCCCTGGGAGTCAAATCGCTGAAGCATGAGCGGCGTAGGAAACTTCAGCCGGGCTCCTCAAACAAAGGCAGAAAGCTGAAGCTGCGCAAATGCAAGCAATGCGGTGCTCCCGCACTTTCCAGCCATCTCCATCGCCATTTCAGCTGCCTGTGTCGCTGCCCCCCTCTTGCTGCAACAGCACCATTACCTCATCTGGGCCAGCGAGGACTGCGCTTTTTGCACATTGCACCACCCGCAAATTTGCACATTACACATACCACCCCCTAACGGCGGAGATTTCCAACCCCACCACGGGCCGGTCCCATATTCCAGAGCTGCAGTAGCTCCTCCAGTCCATGGCAGGCCAGTGCACCTGAGTTGCTGCTCCGGGATGATCAAAGGGCCAGTCCTGTAACTACTGCAGCTCTGGAATATGGGACCGACTTTCCCACCAACATCTGCAAGCCACCCCAGGGTGGATTTCCCTTCCCCTGCCATTGGTCTTATCTTCCAGTTCCAGCTCGTACGGCTCTACTTAAGGTAAGGTTTGCACTCAGCCAAAGGGTGGCCAGTGCAACCTTGTGTTCCTCTGCAGCCTGGATTAATTGCTTTGAGGGGGGTGCTTGGGGGAGGGACATTTCTCTGCGAACCCCCAGAATTTTCTTGATCACCAGTGGTCCCCGGCCCATTGGTTGGCGACTACTGCTATAGAGCATTGTACACCAGAACAACTAGACACAAGGACAGTTTTTTTCCTGAAAGCCATCACTCAACACTGTCAATTTACTAAGTCTGCATTACTATTAATCTTCCTATCCTTCCTTTCACCCATCTCCTTCCACTTATGATTGTATAACTGTAACTTCGTTGCTTGTATCCTTATGATTTTTATTGGCTGTTTCCTAGTATGATTTGATTGCTTATTATACCCTATGACTACTAAGTGTTGTACCTTATGATTCTTGACGAATGTATCTTTTCTTTTATGTATACTGAGAGCATATGCACCAAGACAATTCCTTGTGTGTCCAATCACACTTGGCCAATAAAGAATTCTATTCTATTCTAAAAACTCACCTCTATAAAAATAGCTTTTTAAAAAATTCAAGATGATCTTTCTTAACTCTGCTCTAAATTATAGGATGACATTGCAAGTATAAACCTAGCACAATTCTTTTGGCAATGAATGAAACGAGACAATTAGAACATCTTAAGCTAGTTCTCCCTGCCAGTGTGAACTTTCAGAACTTCATCTCTGCCCAGTTAACAATTCCCTGATTAAAGGAATAGAAAATGAAATGTATCAAGAGCCATTTAGAAAATGCATTAACAGCAAGACAACAAAATGATTCATTAGCTTTTCCTTTTCAATACTATGTTTACATAAGATGATTACACCAACTAATTAGCATTTCTTCCTACTTTATATAAGATAATTTTTTAGATTTTTATAATGGGTGAATGAAGAAGGCCTTCACTAATTTAATTGAAACAAGTTAATTTAGTTTCTAAATGATCTATTAGCATTTATACCTTCATTCACTTTAAAGGTATACAACCAAGCCAAAAAAAAACAAAAACAGTAGAAATGGCTAGACAAAAACAGAATTGTTTACACTGAGAAAATATAGAGTTTATATGTCTTGATTACGCTGAAATTCTGGTTCGGATTTCTGCAGCTACTAGACTCTGGGGGAGACAACATGAGCTTCACATTACAATGGAGAACAATTGCTAGGCTTCTATTGCCCAGATGACTAGGTTCAAATAAACCTTAGTTTGTTACACAAACTATATTTGGCTGGGTTTGCAAACATGCTAAGGCATAAAACTGGTTTTCTGAGTGTGTCTGTCTCTCTACATACTGGGTTCTGATTTTTCTTCAGAAGTTCAAAGTTGCTTGCTTCATTTTATCACTGAGCGGAGACACACAGCAACTGGTTTAAGGTCATACAATGAATTTCCACAGCTGAGGATGATCAGACTTACACTCCCAATCCTACCCTTATCCTAAAACCCTATATACACTGGCTGCACCACATAAGAAACCACAAACATCAAGGAGACTACAGATATCTTCCTTGGCCCCATCAGAATTCCAGCCCCTCTTTAAATGTGTTAAAAACTGTATCAAAATACTAGTTTCCAGAATTATCTTTACATCCAAGAAAATTCTTTGGTTCCACAAAGGCCCTGTAATCAGGGGTGTCAAACTTATATCGTCATGGCAGCATCATGTGACATATCTGGACTTTTTCCCGCTTCGCTAAACCCAGCATGGGCCAGGAGTTTGACAGTCCTGCTGTAGGTGTTCTAAGAAAAATAGAATAAGGAACTACAGTACATCCCAGTGCAAAAGTGTAAAAGTGATAATCTTCTAAAAGGAAAAAAAATCAGAAAGATAAAAGAAAGGTTAATATTGATGGAGGGGCTAGAATGACTCACCTGGACATCACTTTGCCTTCCAGTATTCTGGTGTTTTGTGACTAGCAATGGTTCACCATAGCAACCACATTTTATATGGAGAAAAGCATCCTAGCAGGGCTGTTTAGCCACATCTAAAGCAAGGTTTTTCCAATAGATAAAGGAATGATCCCATGATGTTGTGCAAATATGCACTGAAATGCCTCAGCAATCTAGCACAAATAGTTTACAACCAATGGTTGGCTGACATGAGCTTCTGGCACACTAGTGAGGGCTACAAGTAGATGGTAAGGAGTGTGAGTGGGCTAGGAAGGGCCACATGGGGCACTAGAGAATGCAGACATGCCAATGGGGCTGTGGGCGGCAGGGATGTGCCAAGGGTGGGGCTGTGGGCTGCAGGGATATGCCATATGCTATGGAGTGTTGGCAGGCAGAGAAGTGCTATGTAGTACAAGATCTCATATTCCATAATGGGGTTCCCCAGGAGAAAGGAATTTATGGGAGCAACTTGCAACTTTCCCATTGTCTTTGCTAGCAGGAAGCCAGAAGGGAAGGTCGCAAATGGTGATCACATGACTGTGGGATGCTTCAACCCTCATAAGTGGTAGCTGGTTGCCAATTGCCCAAATTATTATCACACAATGCGGGGGGGGGGGGGGGGAATGTGACACCTGGAACTTCAGGGATAGATTGTAAATAACATTTGTTCAATGCCATCATAACTTTGAACAGTCACCAAACAAGTGGATGTAATCCAATGACTACCTATATTTAGTCAAAAATTAGAAAGCGAATATGAGCAGGGAAAATGTGCTATATTTATATTTGCACAGAAGTCCCAATACAGGTAATCATTGACTTACAGCCATTTGTTTCATGGCTGTTCCAAGTTACAACAGCACTGAAAAAAGGGACTTTTTTCACACTAACGACCATTGCAGCATCCCCATGGTCATGTGATCAAATTTTGAATGATTGGCAACTGGCATCTATTTATGACGTTTGCAGTGTCCTGGGGTCATGTGATCACTTTTTGCGACCTTTTGATAAGCAAGAGCCAATGGAGAAGCCAGATTCACTTAACAATTGCAGTGATTCACTTAACAAATATGGCAAGAAATGTTGTAAAACATGCAAAACTCACTTAACAACTGTCTCACTTAGCAACAGAAATGTTTGGTTCAGTCATGGTCATAAGTTGAAGACCACCTGTACTGGATAAATTTCAGGCAATGTCATTTCCTGAAAAAGCTGGAAACATTCACAGAAGAGCAACAGCTGTTCATTTACCAGCTGTCAAAGAAACTCTGCATTTACAACCTATTGTAAATGCATGGCTCATAAACTGAAATTTAAAGGATGATCTGTTTGCTTGCTTATATATACAAGCCAAATTGCCACTGTCACGGAGCATTCTTTCACAGGAGAAAACTATTATTAACTATTTTGAATTATAATAATAGCTTAACAGAAGAGTATCAGTGCTTCACAATGAGGAAAAGTTTTATTATTGCAGCACTGATATGCTACCTAGGTTTGAAGAAGGACGTTACCAAGCCATAATCATCTTATTAATATAGAATTGTCATTTAATATAATTCTGCACTTCAGCTATTTCACCCTTTTTAAAAAAAAAATTAGGAGCAATATTTCCTATTCCCTGTAGGTAGGTCTTTGTCACTTTAATTAGCAAAGGCCAGTCCAAATGAAATTAAAAAAGAAAGCTATCATTAGCTTCCATAAGGCAATTGTTCTGATTAATATACAGTAGAAAAACAAACTGTATGGCTTTTATAAACCCATAATAATCATGCCCTCAAGTGTAAAAACTCTGTCAAAAATAGTTATGGTGAGTGATAAAACTGGGAAATTGCCAAATAAAAAGTCCCCTCCCCACCCCATATATATTTCCATTTATATGCTATGCATTTGACTCATACGGCCCAACTGCATTGTTAAAGTAAGAACTGTGCCTCTATTACACTTTTCAAACTGAAAATGATTCACCTCTACTATATGCTTTTAAAATTCACCCTCCATTTTTTCCTTGTAACATACAGCCAGAAGAATATTGTTTTAGTAGCAAAACAACAGTGAATTCAAAGATTCTTTTTTTCAAGAGGCACCTGGACTTTTTTATTTTTCTTTAAAGATGTTTCGCTTCTTATCCAAGAAGCTTCTTCAGCTCTTAACTAGATGATGGGGAATGGAAGGATTTATATTCCTTGTAGATAGCTACTGGTAGTCATTTGCATTCTTTTAGAAAATTGTTGAGGCCATTGGAGGTTTATCTGTGTCCTCAGGATCACCTGAATAATGCAAATGGGTGTGGAGCTTTCTTGGAATTGCCAAAAGGACTATGTTTCAGACTGGTGATAGATGATGCTTTGTTGAGAGAGGTTTGTTAAATTTTGACATAGATGGCCCCTTTGACCCCTCTTTCAAACCAAAAGTCCTCTCTGTTCAAAATGTTGACTTTGCTGTCTTCAAAAGAGTGTCCTCTGTCTTTAAATGCAGATGGACTGTTGAATCTTGTCTTCATGGGTTTGTTCTCCTATGTTGTGCCATGCATTTTTGAAGTGGTTGTTTTGTTTCCCCAATGCAGTGAGATATGTGCAGATCTGTACACTGGGGAAACTGTTTTGGAGCGGCAATGAAGAGGCACACACGTATAGTGATTCAGTCTTTTTGTTTTATTCTCGGGACACCGACTGCCACGGCGGCGCGGCAGCCCTTCTTTTAAAGGGCTCCCGCGCCTAAGCCAACCAATGACGGCGCGAGGATCTCCCGCCGGAATGTAGACCAATGAACAGTAAGTATTTCAAATATTAACCAATCCAGAACACCCCTCCCTCCTTGGTCCAGTCTGACCAATCAGGAGCCGCGCCTATGTTACGTAATCACGTAGATAGGCGGGGCTCCTGTGAGTCCGACTGGACCTGCGCGGCTCAGTTGCGTCGTTACCATCGGCTGGTGCGGAAGGACCTGTTGCTCCTCTCGCCTCCGGCCCTGGAAACTTCGAGCAGGTCGAGCCGGCTGCGTCACTACCAACGGGCCTAACTGGGCTAGTTGACGTGGCCATGCCGCTCCCTGCTCGGCCTGGATTATCGACGACCCTGTCAGATGTTTCAGCGGGACGTTCTTCAGGATCAGGTGCGTAGCAGCGCGACCCGACCGGAGCTAGAGTTGAGGGTGTGTGTGTGTGAGTTAGGGTGTCATTGTTTGTTAGTGGGCTTCCCTTATCCAGACTGCTTGATGGTTGTTCCCCTTCCCCCCCAGGAAAATCGCCAGGTCTGGGGTGGGTGCGAGTTCGAAGTTGGTCTATGTGTCGCTTCCAGCTTTTGCCATCAGCGGTGGTAAGCCGGTAAGAACGGGGTCCGGTTAGATGAGTGATGGTGGCTGGCACCCATAAGGGGTGCCCTACCAGGTTTTTAGCGTAAACTAAATCCCCAATTCGGAATGTTCGGACTTTGGTTGAAGAATCTAGGGGTTTCTCTGTAGAGTAGGTGGGGTGTAGTCTATCGAGAGGGGAACGTAGTTTCCTCCCCATAAGTAATTCAGCAGGAGTTTTGTTCGTAGTGCTACTAGGTGTAGTGTGTTGGAGGAACAATAATTTGTCGATGCGTGTTTGTATAGGGCCCTGGTCTAACTTAAGAAGGGACTCCTTGGTAAACCGGACCATGCGCTCGGCCCGTCCATTCGCTGCCGGATGTGCCGGCGCGGTTAAAGCATGGCGTATGCCCAAACTTGCTAGGTAGCCCTCAAATTCTGTAGCCGTGAATTGAGGGCCGTTGTCAGATACCAGGACGTCTGGTAAACCATGGGTGGCAAACCAGTGACTGAGCTGTCGGATGACAGCTTCAGAAGAGGTTGATTTCATGAGGCTCACTTCTAACCAGTTGGAATAAGCGTCTACCAGAATCAAGAAGGTATGTCCCTTAGTCGGACCTGCAAAATCTATGTGGACTCTAGACCAAGGGCCCCTAGGTAGATCCCACTCAGTAACTGGTGCCTTTGGGGGTGAAGGCCGGGAAGTCTGGCAGGGCTGGCAACCCGCGACCCAGTCGGTAACATCCTTGTCTAACCCAGGCCACCATACATAACTTCTAGCTAGACTTTTCATCTTTACCACCCCGGGGTGTCCCTCATGCAATAGTTTCAATATGGGGTTTCGCAGTTTTTGTGGAATGACCACTCGATCCCCCCATAGTACACAGCCTTTTAGTACGGACAGTTCCATTTGTCTCTGTTTAAACGGTCTGTGCTGTTCTTGTAACTCAGAGTCAGGCCAACCCTTTATGATCCACCTACTCACGGTATGCAGTAGGTGGTCGTTAGAGGTTTCGTGCGCGATGTCTGCTGCTGTCATCGGGAGGTCGGGCAGGGTCTCAATCAAAAAGGTTGAAGTGCTGGGGTTTGGTTCAGGATCAGAGTCTGGTAACGGGCAACGACTTAAAGCATCGGGGTGCGTGATGGTCGGACCCGGGCGGTAAGACAGGGTGTAATTGTAAGCGGCCAGGAATTCTGACCATCTTGTCATTCTGGGTGATAGAATGTGGGGAGTGGGTTTGTCACCCGCCAGGATACCTAGTAGGGGTTTGTGATCGGTGATGATAGAAAATGATCGGCCATACAGGTATTCATGGAAACGTTTAATACCCGAAATTATGGCTAGTGCCTCCTTGTCCAGTTGACTGTAATTCCTTTGGCTTTGGGACAAGGTTTTTGAATAGAAGGCAATCGGAGCCTCTCTGCCGTTAGGTAGAAGGTGGCTCAGAACAGCTCCGACTCCAAAGGGGGAAGCATCACAAGTTAGTAACAATGGCAAAGTCTCGTTATATTGAATTAACACTTGAGCTGAAGTGATCATGTCTTTAATTTTGTTAAATGCTGTTTCTTCCCGATGTCCCCACTTCCACGATGCGTCTTTGTCCAAAAGTCTATGCAAGGGTTCCGCCACCGTGGCTTTCTGGGGCAAAAAGACATGGTAAAAATTTATCAACCCGAGGAAAGCTTGTAGGTCAGCCTTGTTAGTTGGTGTGGGGGCATTTTTGATAGCACGGGTTTTTCCTGCTGTTGGATGGATGCCATTGCCATCGATTAGGTATCCTAAAAACTCTATTTTGTCTGTGATAAGGGTACATTTGTCTTTTTTGACTTTAAACCCAGCCTCAGTAAATTTGGTCAGTACTTTTCTTAAGCGGTCTCGCAGTTGCAATTTGTGTTTAGCTGCAATTAGGACGTCATCGAAATACGGAATGACTCCAGGTATTCCTTGAAGGAGGCGTTCCATAAGAGATTGAAAAATGCCTGGTGCCACGCTAACGCCAAATTGGAGGCGATTACACTTGAATGCACCCCGGTGTGTTACAATAGTTTGGGCTTCCGCTGTTTTTTTGTCAACGGGCAGTTGCTGGTAAGCCTGAGCCAAATCGAGTTTAGCGAAAATCTTTCCGCCCTTGATAGAATGTAACAAGTGTTGCACGACAGGCACGGGGTATGCGCTCTGTTGTAGTGCATGGTTGAGGGTCGCCTTATAGTCCCCACAAATACGAACCGACCCGTCTGCTTTTATAGGGGTCACTATAGGGGTCTCCCATTTAGCGTGGTCAACTGGCTCGAGAACCCCTTGCTTTACTAGTTTATCCAGTTGTTCTTCTATTTTTGGCTTTAAGGCAAAAGGTACCCGTCTAGCCTTTAGTCTAATTGGGGCTACCTTGGGGTCTATGTTAAAAGAGATCGGGTTACCCCGGTACTTGCCTAATTCTTCGCTGAACAGGTCCTGGAATTCTTGAATGAGATCTGCCTCCCAGTCAGCGTCTGTGATATGGTTGATACCGGTCATCCCTATTCCCAGCGGTTCGAACCATTCCAGTCCTAAGAGGCAGGGTCTGTTCCGGTCCACGATTGTTAGGGGCAGAATCTCAGTATGGTTGTTGAAGGTTACCTGGAAATGTCCAATCCCTACTACCGGAATTCTGTTTCCCTGGTAGTCTTTGAGCGTTAATTTCTGTTTGTCTAGTTCGCTTCGCCGTATGTCTGGGATCAATTTCTTAATAGTGTCCCAGGAAACCATGGAAAGGAATGATCCCGAATCCACTTCCATTTCACAATTTTTTTCTTCAATTCTTACTTGTACGTGGACTTTTTTGACGTTTTTTGTATTAGAGTGACCAATTATTATTGTTTGATGTGTTTCTTCCTTCTTGTAAGATGACTCTTTAAACTTTCTATTCCTTCCTTCCTGGCTCCAACGGTTGTTTGTTTTCTTTTCTCTGTCTCTTGGGGGAGGGCTTTCTCTTCGCCTGGGGCTGTAGCTTGATCGGGCTCTGCATACCCTTGCAATGTGCCCTTTCTTTTCACACTTTCGGCATATTGCGTCTATGAACCGGCACTCTGATCTGGGGTGGTTTCCACCACAACGGTTGCATTCAAAATCAAACCGCCTGGGTGCCCGCTCTTTTTTTCCTCTCGCGGCTTTTAGGTGACAAACCTCGTCTTCTTCACTACTGGTCTCAGTTTCAAGATCCTCGTAGTGTGTTGAGGTTTTTCCTTGTTCATCATCAGCTTTGGTGGCGTCTTTGGATTTGTGGTGTGCAGCTTGATTAATCTGTTTCATTCTTGCCGCCGATTTGTGAGCAGCTTCGGCTGCGGTGGCTTCTTCGATGGCCTCTGTGGCTGTTATCTTGGGTCGGTTTAGCAACTTACTCTGCAATATTGGATCTTTTAAGCCTAAAACGATCCGGTCTCTTAGCGCCTCATTGAAATCCGAGAATTCGCACTCTCCACCTATTTCTCTTAAATCTGCCACGAAATCGGCGATAGGTTCACCTTCTTTTTGGTTCCGGAGGTAAAACTCATGGCGCTTTATCAGGCAGGAAACTGTGGGCGCGTAGTGTTTCCTCAGGATCTTCTCTAGCTCGGGCCAAGTTAGCGTTTTGACATCGATTGGAGACGCTAGCGCCTTTGCCATCCGAAACACGGCTTGGCCGCAGTGGGTCAAAAACACCGCTCTCTTTCGGTGATCCGACACTCCGCTCAGATCGCTACTCTCCAAAAACATGAGGAATCGGTCCACATACGTCTGCCATTCCTCCTTGGCCGGGTTGAATTTTTCAGGCGGTGCGTTGCTTCCGGACATGATGCCGCTCGCTCTCCGCCGCTATGCACTCTCTAAACGTGTTGCCTCGATCCCATCCTCGTCGCCAGTGTTTTGGAGCGGCAATGAAGAGGCACACACGTATAGTGATTCAGTCTTTTTGTTTTATTCTCGGGACACCGACTGGCACGGCGGCGCGGCAGCCCTTCTTTTAAAGGGCTCCCGCGCCTAAGCCAACCAATGACGGCGCGAGGATCTCCCGCCGGAATGTAGACCAATGAACAGTAAGTATTTCAAATATTAACCAATCCAGAACAGAAACAAAACATCCCTCTCTCACCAGGATACAACATCAGGAGAAGGATACAACATCATCTATTTCTGGTCTACAACATAGTCCTTTCAACAGTTCCAAGGTGGCTCCACACCCATTTGCACTACTCAGGTGAGATTGTCTTCTGTCAAATGGATTATAATTCACCAGGGAATCCTTACTTCACATTTTTGTTTATTTAATGATTTATTAGATGTTTTATCTTTCATCTAGGTACTCCATTTAAAACAAATCTGATAACAATTCACTCAGTTGATGAAATAATTCATCTATTTAAATAATTTCAATGAACAATTTAAAAAAAAAACCTGAAAAGCGTGTATGTATAGTAAGAACCATAAAATATTTTAAAAACAAATATTATATTAGTGTCACTTAAATAGGATGAGATGAAATCTAGCAAATAGTATTTGCTTTTTTTAGTAATAGAACTTTATATATAGAATATTATACTGGAGACTGGGTTAGAACTTGAATGGAATAAACAGCTTCTATTCATTATTGCCTTCTGTTTAACCACTGTCCCACAATTACTTCTTAGAAGTCAAGCTGGTAAAGCAATTATAATTATACCACAACAAAGAAACAAATCTCTGCTATGAGTTATTAAAATATTCACTTCTGTGTTCAGTGGGACTTCTTCTTAAGAAAGTGAGGATCAGACTATTGTCAAAGCAGAAGAAATTCATTGATATTCATGAATCAAATGTAACCAGAGGTGGTATTCAGCAGGTTCTGACCAGTTCTGGAGAACCAGTAGCAGAAATTTTGAGTAGTTCGGAGAACCGGCAAATACCACTTCTGACTGGAGATTTTACAGTATCCTTCCTCAGCCACGCCCACCAAATCACGCCCACAGAACCGGTAGTAAAAAAATTTGAATTCCACCACTGTAAAGAGACTAGTTCTTAATATACAATGTTCTACAAACAAAATCTCTTTTTGTCAGAAGAATGATCCAGAGGAAAAATAATTTAGGAGTCTACTACAGAGTATAAGCACAAACAGATTATTATTTATTATTCACTGAAAACACTTATACATGCCTATTCTTCTATGTCTCCAGGAAATATTACTTTTTAATCTATTGAAGGACCTAGGCTAGTTATTTTCAATTAGTCTTTATACTGAGCGACAGTATCTTTTTCATTTCCTTTACAAATATGCTGGACTCAACAAATGGAAAATATTTACTCACTTCAGTGATATCAGAATTCTTTATATTATCATGCCTGGTTGTTACTATTGCCACTTGTTTCAATGGCAAATTTAATTCATTTTTCTTCTTGATTCTGCATGTTCACTCAGTGATATGTGTCAACACTTCATAAATTAGAATGTCTACTAATTTCCCAGTGCAGAAATCAGTATTTGCTAATGATGCATCAAAATTAAGTGCTCATTGTCTCAACAATAAAAATTAATTCCAATTCCATGCTGAATTTCTCTGCCTTGAACAACTAGGCCATATTATATTGCACTTGTGTGCTCCATGACCTTATTTAACCTTAACCAACCAACCAACCCATAAACAGAAAATTTGGCTAAAACACTGGCTTTTGTAATGATCAAAACCTGCATTTTCTCCCCTTCTAAATTATAACGTGCCTGAGGTGGAACAGAGCAAAACAGAGTTCAAGTTGTTGTATTCAACTTGAACTTTCTGTGATTACATACCTGCAGGGAAGCAAAGTCTTTAGAAGCACAGGCTCCAAGAATAGCAGCACCCATTAGCACAGACTCCACTTCTTGGGCTAGAACAACAGGCATGCCTGGGCAAAGACAACAGATCAGTTAAAGAGCCTGAGATACGAAGCATGTAAGAAACACCTCTCCCTGAAGTATTAAAACAGTTGCTTCTTTTTAAAGGCTGAGATGGCTTCTTGGTATGATCTTCTTGGTGTGCCCTAAGCATTAAATGCAAGCCAAATTCAATGTGGAAACAGTCAAGGGCGGCATTAAGAAACCTGCAGTGCAGGGGTGAAATTCAACCACCTCGCACCACCTCAGGAGAGGTGGTAGGGACGATTTGAATCAGTTCAGAGGTGGTAGGGACGATCTGAATTGGTTGGCCCCGCCCACACCTGCCCGCCTTCTTCCTTTTAGAAACCGAGTCCCACCAAGCCATGCCCACCAAGCAGAACCCACCACAGAACCGGTACGGAAAAATTTTGAATTTCACCCGAGTAGTGATAAATACTATCTCAGGGTGCATAGATGAAACTAATAAGTTTTCCAATGTAAAAAATATTTTGACAAAATACTATTGTTTAACCTTGTGGAGGAACTAAGTTATAAATTGACTTTATATGTCACGCTATAAATGTATTTTTTAATTTACTTGGTGCTTATGTTTCACATCATTGTAAGTGCCTTCAAACAATGAATATATTCATCTTGCCCTCTGAACAATATGAATCTGAGGCTTTTAAATGGTCTATGAAATTATCTATTGGTAGCCCGTATAATTGGCTAATGGGCACTTGAATTTAACAGTAATATATTCAGTATTTCCCTGTCTTTCCCTGGAAGAATAGGGGATTGATAGAGGAATGTTAACTATTTTATCAGATAGATTTTAATGAGGGCAAGAGAACCAAGAGCATTTTAGTCAGATGAACTCTGACATCCTATGTCAATCACAGTTCCTACAATCAGGAAAAATTCCTAAGCTGGAGAAAGGCCTCTTTGTCCAACTTTCTGCTTGGCTATTAGATACAGTCAAAGGACCCCAGTTTAAAATTTAATCAGAATTATCTATTAATAGATCTTTAATTTTAGACATCAGAAAGGAGCTCTTGGTTCCAAAGCTATTTGAATTAGATAAGGAAAAAGGTGCGCACTTGATGAAATCACATTGGACAAATAGAAAAGACCGCTGTGGCAACAGCCTGTTGTGTATATCTAGCCCAGGTCAAGACCTTGTATCATTTGGTTCACTTTTTCTGCTTTCAAGAAATGTAATTACTTAATGCTGATTTTGATCTCAATTCCTGGTTTGATGTTGAAGAGATGCAAATCTAAAAGCAAAATACCCAGAGCCCAAGCTTTAGGCTTGATCTAAACCATATTGGTTCCTCTGAAGAATAAAGGGCTCATATGGTTCATGGTTTGTGTTTAATCCCAACCATAGAAATACATTTTCCACAGGTGAAATATGTATTCTTTTTAACCACAAGATATATCCAAAGATACTCATGCAAAAATGATAAGTTAGGTGAATTAGGATCTCCTCTTATAGACAGGTAATTTGTTATAAATGCTATTGACATTTTGACCAGAAAAATGAATCTACTGACATCTTCTGATTTAAAATGTGCCAATTTTATGTATGTTTAGTATTTGATAAATGGCAAATGCTGAATATTATGAATTGAATGTGACTCCTTGCCTACTTTGAATTAATAGACATATTAAATCCTACAACAAATGGCTTACATGGTTGAGTTACTTGAAAAATTAAAATTATTCATTTACTTACAACCAATTATTAAGAAATAATCCATCAGAAAAATGTAACTGTTATTTCTGGGCAACCACCAGAAATATCATTCCACAATGGTGCATGCTATTAATTATTTCAATTAGTGATATTTACTTATCTTTATATAGAAACATTGGAATTTCTTTTTGATTGAATCAGACTTATTCATCAATTTCAGCACGATTTATAATTATTGCTGTGCCTATCAGAACAATCCAAAAGGATAAATCCTGAAGATTCTCCTTACAAGCCCCAGTGGCGCAGTAGTTAGAGTGCAGTACTGCAAGGCTACTTCTGCTGACTGCTGGTTGCCTGAAATTTGGCAGTTCAAATCTCACCAGGCTCAAGGTTGACTCAGCCTTCCATCCTTCCGAGGTAGGTAAAATGAAGGCCCAGACTGTTGGAGGCAATATGCTGACTCTGTAAACCGCTTACAGACGGCTGTAAAGCACTGTGAAGTGGTATATAAGTCTTAAGTGCTATGCTATGCACTACAAAATGTATTTTAGTTCTTCTCAGATTTTTTGAGAATCGAATGCAAATGTCCCTTTTTTCATTGAAATTTTTTTATCTATCCTACTTGCATCTAGCTGTGGTTCAGCTGACTTTAACTTTTCCAATGAAACACTGAGATACTATTAATATTAACCAGGAAAGGTAAAATGTACAATGGCAGAATCCCAATCTACAGATAATCCTTGAATTATAATCAAAATTGATCCCCAAATTTCTGTTGCTAAGTAAGACAGTTCTTAAACGAGCTTGCCTCCACTTTATGACCATTCTTGCCACAGTTGTTAAATGAGTCACTGCAGTTGTCAAGTTAGTTGCAGGGTTGTTAAATGAATCTGGCTTCCCCATTGACTTTGTTTGTCAAACAGTCGTAAAAGGTGATCACATGACTCCGGGACACAGCAACCGTCATAAATGTGAGTCAGTTGCCAAGCATCCAAATTTTGATCACATCACCATGGGGATGCTGCAACGGTCGTAAGTATGAAAAACATAAGTCACTTTTTTCAGTCCCATTGTAACTTCAAACAGTCACTAAACAAATGTTTACAGGTCAAGGATCTATCTATATTGGGAAGATTAAGATATGACTTGTTTGCTGATTATTGTTATGAACGTGTCATAATATTCACCCTGCAATTTCTTCAGCCAAGGAACAGGGATGCTAGACTCAGTATAGTGCTGATTTCTTCCTCTGTATTCTGAAACTTACCAATGATGTCCGCGTGCATTTGGACAAAGAGAGGATTCTTGCTCAGACCACCACACATAAAGAGAGTGTTGATATGATGCCCTGCGACTTGCATTGTTTCAACAATATGTCTGGTTCCCAACTTAAATGCAACAGAACATAAAGGAATATCTATTAACAAAAAGTGGTACAGGTAAAATGGTTCTTTGAAAAGCTGAAAAGCCATAGTTATTTCCACTGATAAGAAAGAAGAGTTTTTAAAAAGCTAGGATCAACAGTGACTATAATGTTACATTTCTTCCTGTTTTTGACATTAAAATTATCCATCTACATCTCCAGATTAATTGTAAGACAGACATTAGCTTATAAGAAAAACATACAGAGAAGTACATTCTCTTCCTCAAATAGTTGAAGAAATACAGGAATTAACATTATTAAACATATGGCAATCATAATTTTTATCCCTCTTTTATATCCATTTTAATACATTTTTGTTTAGAAATCAATTTAGTTGTAATAGCTCCGATCAAGAGCATTTTTTTTCAACTCTAACCTTTGACTTACCTTTTGAAAAAATAAAATAAAATTAAAACAATAGAAATAAACATTTAAATGGGTTTACGGGATTTTTCTTTCGCATTTCCAGCTCATGCAGAGAAACCCTTTGAACACTAACTGTATATTTAAAATTGGGTTTTGGATTTCATCTGAAAGAAAATAAAAACCTCAAAAGTAACATTACTGCCAAATCTACCCTTTGCCAAACTCATAATGCTAAAGAATTCCCTCAGCATTTAACACTGAACATCTTCTGAAGCATGGCCAAAGTTCATTGTAAGATTTACAATGTACTGCAAATGCCTGTACAGACTTCGCCTGGGATATTTAAGAAAAGCAGAGTTAAGCTTCAATTGTTTATTTTATCCTGATTAAGTTTCACAGGGATTTTGATTTAAGATAGGTAGGTCTGGCAAACTCTTAACATTAGCAAGGGCATCTAATGAAAGGCACAATACAATTAATGAGATACAATATGTTAATTAGATGTGGATGATGGGAAATATAATTCAGCTCTTCTGGAGATTATCAGACTGAGGAAAACTATCCTATGCCCATTACTTTCATTACTAAAGGACAGATATTCACTTTTTAAAATTGTGTCTTACTTTGAGATTGTGAATGGTTTCATTCTTAACTACTGCAATTTTACCACTTGAGAGCACTGTGGATATTTTTCAGAATTCCACCAACCCATATTTATCTAGATATCTGTAACATTAATTGAAGTTAATATTTATAATATCTCCACACACATAAAAATAACTTTTTCCCCATCTCAAACCTAGTTATTCTGTTTTTCTTCTCTGCAATATGACACCACTAAAATTATCCTTACCTTTGCCTGAAAAAAGTCACAGCAAAGTTTAAAGTGAAATTAACTCATTTTTTTGCACATCAATATAATTAATATAGATTCATTATCTTATGCATTACTACAGATAGTCCTCAACTTATGATCACAATTGAACCAACAGAACATTTCTGTTGGTAATTGAGACTTTTGTTAAGTGAGCTTTGCCCCATTTTATAAACTTTCTTGCCACAGTTGTTAAGTGAAATACTACAGTTGTTAAATTAGTTACACAGTTGTTGAGTGAATCTGGCTTCTACATTGGCTTTGCTTGTCAGAAGGTCACAAAAGGGGATCTGCAACTGTCATAAATATGAGTCAGTTGCAAAGCATCTGAATTGATCATGGGAATGCTACAATGGTCGTAAGTGTGAAAAAACAATCATAAGCCACTTTTTTCAGTCCTGTAACTGAACAAACTGTTATAAGTCGAGGATTACCTGTATAAGGAAAACTATGCAGTCTAAGAGATATGCAAATGCCACTTTCCTGCAAAATCCCTTATTAGAAAGAAAAACAGATGAGCTTTTAGAAAGTTTAAGAAATATTTAATACATGTGAACAACATGTGGTCTGAGGTTGTATACAGTTGTAAGTTAATATAGTGTGACTGTAATATTTTTATTCCTATAAAATAGTGACTAATTTCCAAGCAAGAAAGTTATATTTCCAAAATGCCCTTAAGCATTAAAAGTAATATTTTCTGAATTTTACAGAAAATAGCAGACCCTGATCCATTGGTTTTCTTTATTGTTTTAGTTGCTCCAGTGCTAAAAACCAGCTCTATATATTGGTGAGTAATAACCTCCCCAACTCACATTATTATGTGTTACATTATATATGCAGTACCTCTGTAAAAAATAACACAGGAGAGACCAGCGAGTTTAATTTCAAAGCACAATAGAATCTAGTAGGAAAAAACACTTGAATAATAATAATAGATGGATTTCCCAGGATACCCAACTGAGAAAACTTCCACCTCATTAGCATAAAATAATGCCACAGTGCTTGTTTGGCAAAGAAGTATTGTAGTCTTTCACAAGATAATATTAGCAGTTCTCATTTTCTGAGAAATGATTTGCATTTTTTATTTAAATCAAAAAGAGTGGCATGAAAGTACATTACTGTTGTACTATCAAAGAACAGTAATAATAAGATTAGCAGATATACATTCTAACTATATAAAAAAATCATCCTGTTTGTGTCCGGGGAAGTGTTAAAACTCTGCAAATGGATTTCAAGAAATTGGTCTCATTGCTAAACTGAGCAGAATAATATTGTGGAACACTCTAGCAAAGAACAGAAGCTATTTGATTATGACAAACGAAAGCTCTGTAGCAGATTTTATAGTCATCTGCAAGGTTGTATCAATTATAAATGCCCACATATGAGGAAGACAAAGCAAATTACATTACATTGTGTTGTGACTAATGACAATTACAAAATTCATCATGTGTATCATGTTGTTGTGACTTAGAATAGACTATGAGAGCAATAGTGGAAGCACTATATTATATTGTTGAGACAGGAATTTTGGGAAGAGAGAATGTTATTTAGAAGATGGAATATTACAGAAGTTTAAGATTGTGATCTCAGGACTTGTTTATATATTGATTGATTTTGATTTAATATTGATTTCTTTAGCCGCCCACCTCAGCAAACGACACTGGGCAGCTCACAATTCAAAACATATATTACAATTAACATTTTAAAACTAGTAAAATAGTAAAAAAAAAGATCAGTAAAACAGTCAAAACATTAAAATGTCTAATTCAAAGTGCATACAAAAGCAAGATATTTGGCCTCTAATAACATAGCCAGGAGGTGGGGTCCTTGGCATATGTAGCATCCCAGATTCGAGAGCACAACCAGGTCTTTAAAGCTTTATGGAAGGCTAATGGGGTTGGGGATGTTCTAATCTCCGAAGGCAAAAATGTTCCACAGAGCAGGAAATGATGCAGAAAAAGCTGGTCTTCTACTGCCTGTCAGCCGATATTCTTTGACTGACGAGATCCCATGTCCAACTGATGCCCATGTCCAATTGATCTAATTGGATGGGTAGAAACTCTTGGAAAAAGGTGATCCCTAAGGTCCCTAGCCATCTAGGGCAGTGATGGTTAACCTTTTGCACGTTGCGTGCCAAAAATGTGCGTGTATGCGTGTGGTCGCGTGCCTGAACCCATGATGCAATGCATGTGTGACTCCCCCCACCCCTGAGCATATGTGCGTGACCCCCACACCGCATGTTTTTGTGCATGTGCACGCAACCGCCCCCGCACATTTCATGCCTCTGTGCATGCACACATCTTCTCCATGCATATGTGGCAGAATCAGCTGACTGGCAGGGAGCGCGTGCGCATGTGCAGTGGGGCTCTTCTGGGTAACCTCTCACATGCCAGCAGAAGTGGCTCTGCATGCCACTTCCAGCACACATGCCATAGGTTCGCCATCATGGATCTAGGGCTTTATAGTTACCACCAGCACCTTGAATTGCACCTAGAAATACAATAGTAATCAGTGCAGCTCATCACATAGGAATGATATTACATGTGCCGTATATCTGGCACGAGTGACAACCTGCATGGCTGCATTCAGTACTAATTGAAGTTTCTGAATGATCTTCAAGGGCAGCCCAATGGAGAGTGTGTTCCAGTAGTCTAATCTGGAGATTAAAACAGTGTGAATTTTGAGAGCAGGGCCTCCCATTCCAGGCATGGGCACAACTGACATGCCACCCAAAGGTGTGCAAAGAACTTCCTAGATATGGCTGCTGCCTGCTCTTTGAGCAGGGAACCACAAGTCCAGAAGGCCCCTCCAGGTTGTGCACTGGGTCTGTTTAGGGCAGTGCCGCTCCATCCAAACCCATGGAAATCCTTGTCTCTGGGGAATCCAAATACCCACAGCCACTCCATCTTGCTAGAGTTGACTCCGAGTCCTTTTCATCCCACCAGTCCCCAACAGACCCCATAGGACATCTATGGCATTACTCAGGAGAGCTTTTTAAAAAAAAACAAATTAGTCCAAATTAGTGTTGTTTGGTGATCCAGCAAAAAGCCAATAGCCAGAAATATATAGTCAAGCTAATCCTTGGCATGCACCATATCCTGGAATGTCTTTTTATTTAAGTTATTTAGAAATGTGATGTATAATGAATATTAGAAAAATATTGGAAGATCACAAGATCAGCTGCCACTTTATTCCACAAGGAAATTTTAATTAATTACTATCTGTTAATAATATGTGCCTTCATCATTCCATTCCCTCTTGCCATTTGTTGAATAGAAAAATAAAATGGCCACTTATTATCTCAGCCATAAGAAGTGAACTACTCATATGCAACAGTATCTTGAAAAGTTAGTGAAATAGGTTTCTTGTCTTTTTAGCTCCTAAATTCTTGGCCTGAGGTTAAAAAAAAATCTACTTTCCAGATGTACAGCCAGGCTGCCTCCTAAAAATTCAAGTACAACATATCAATCAATAGTACCAGTAGTCCACACTACTGTTTTGATATAACCAACTCATCATCGCACTCCATATCTTTCAATTGAAATTTCCCCTGTTGAATAGGACAGTTTATATGGGAAGACAGATTTGGAGAGGAGACAACATAAATACAAATGTAAGCTCATTTGAAACTTCTTTTCTTTTTGTACTTCCCTCTTAAAAAAAAAATGCAGTTGACATATTGCCTGAATTACTCCACAGAATAATATTAGGTTTAGGCCATTGTGGCAGCGCAGTGGTTAGAGTGCAGTACTCCAGACTACTTCTGCTGACCGGTGGCTGGCTAAAATTTGGCAGTTCGAATATCACCAGGCTCAAGGTTGACTCGGCCTTCCATCCTTCCAAGGTGGGTAAAATGAGGATCCAAATTGTTGGGGGCAATATGCTGACTCTGTAAACTGCTTAGAGAGGGCTGTAAAGCACTGTGAAGTGGTATATAAGTCGAAATGCTATTGCTATGCTATTGTGGGAAATGTTAGTGCTGATAGTTATTTCTACAGGATACCAATGCCATCCTTTGCAGCAACAACAAAAGAAGAAGAAGAAACTCTCAATGCTATTGCATTATTAATATTAAGCCTTAGATAAATCATCTTACTTTCTCCATTCACAATAGATTTAAGAATTTCAACAGTCATTTGCTGTACAAAAAAATAACATAATGAACCCAAGAAAAGAAAGCTTCCTTCGAATCTTAGGGAAAATTTATTCAACTTACCGCAATGGCTTGAACTGTAGCTAGATAGAAAAGAGCAAGATCATCAAGACTTTGAGACAGTGTCAGTCCCACTACCTAAAGGGAACAAAAACATTTTTGTGCTTACTAATTTCTTTTCCAAGAGAAGATTCTAATAAATTGTATTACAGAAATAATTTATGGATTTCATTATCACATGGTCCGGTAATAACCTCTAACTTGATTTGCTTGGATTGCATAAATTTAAGAATACAGTGTAGGTCTTTAAAAAGGCATTCATATTGAGGATTTATTGTTACTTCCAAGTTGGGAAAATAATGCTTCCTAATGCCAGTTGTAAGGGGACAACACAGATACTGGGCTACATAGAGGGTAAATATACTTGCCTTTTTTGTGAATGGGGAATTGAAAACTGAGACACATATACATTTAATGTGTTTTGAAGGAAATCAGTTAGCATTTCTCTTTGCTGATTTTTATTGCAAGTTTCAGTTTAAGTTCAAGCATTATGCATTTTTCCATGAAACCAACATAAACATAAATCAAAATCAGCAATTATCCCAAAAGCAAAAGAGTTAATACCATCTTTAGGTTTTAATATGTGGACATGGGATTGAATCCAGTCTAACAAGTGACTTGATAAACATCATCTTTTTGCTATGTTTTGAGTGCAACAAAAATATTTGAAAACTCACGTGCCCTACCATACATCTCTTCGAGTATTCCCTTGTGGGCCACAAACGTAGCATTCAACTAAAACTTTGTTGCAGAAAATATTTTTTGCGGAAAATAGAACATAGAATAACGGGGCTGCAAAGGATCTTGGAGGTCTTCTAGCCAAACCTCCTGCTTGAGAAGGAGACCATATACCATTCCAGACAAATGGTTGTCCAATCTCTCAAAGCTAGGCGTTTGTGAAAGGGTAATGTTTGTAAATGGAAATGCTTTAATGCAGAAACTGGCAGATGAGGTTTGGATCCAAAGATTAGGAAGAAATATAGTCGCTCAACAGTTTTATGCTAAAATTCACATTTACCGGGATGAAATTCTCTTTCTTTGTCCAAATCTTCATATGCCTAATAAAGCTTTTCCAATGTTGCACCTAGACTTATTGTATATATTTCCCACATTATGTAGCTTCAGAAAACAGCCTCTGGTCTCTGTAGACATATCATATTCTTCTATGTCTTTAACTGCATTTTTGCTGTTATATTCAGTAACAGTTATAATTTGGAATTTGCTGCTTCTCAAACCCCTGTAAACTTTCAGGTAATCCTCTAAAATCATATAAAACTACACAAAAAACTAGCAAGAAAAGTTTTATATGTATAGGTAAAAAACATACTCCATTATATTTTAATGATAACAGAATTACATATAACTTTTCTTTTGGGGTTTTTTTCCCCATCTTTTTCAGTTTAGATGTCAATAACCATTTCCGTAAAACCATTCTGTAAAATTTTCAAATAAAAATGATAAAAAAATAAAACTAAAAATGCTAATTTCATGTTCTTATTTTATACGATTATTCTGTTTTTCACCCTTTTACAACAACAGGCTGTTTCTTACCATGCCCTTTAGAGTCAAATCTGCAAGGGGAGATCGGTTGCCATGGAAATCTGGCCAAACATGTAAATCAACAGTGAGCAAACCCACAGGCAAAGATTTCTTAATCAGATCCAGGTGACTATTCAAGTATGTATATATACTTTGAGCTCTGCAAGAAAAACAAATGAAAAAAGAAGAAGTGAGTTGAGCTGGGGGAGAAAGGTTATTCTCTGAACATATTGCATGATTTGGACTCCTAATACACAAATTAGGAAAGGCTTGCAATATGAAACTATAAAGGAATGAGGAAAGAGAATATGTCGTAAGTCAAGGACTGTCTGTACTTGATATATGGGGTTTCTTCTGAAGCAGAATTAGGACATAATTTCAATATCAGCAAGAAAGTAAACTGCACTATAATACTAAAACACAGTCTCCTGTAACCAAGTCTTGTGCAGAATTAGATTCTCAAATTGCAGAAGGTTAACTAAGTCTGAATGATATTTTATATTGATATCTGTTCACTGAGTATCCTGCCAGAAGTTGAAGGACTGCTACCTTTGTACAATCAGAATAGAGCTAGAAGGGAGCTTGCATGCCTTCTAGTCCAATTCCCTGCTCAAGCAGGAGGCCCTAAACCATTTCAGACAAGTGACTGTCTAGTCTTTTCTTAAAAACCTCCAGTGATGAAGCCCCCACAACTTTTCATGGCAAGCTGTTCCATTGGTTCATTGTCCTCACTGTTAGGAACTTTTTTCTTAATTCCAGGTTGCTTCTCTCCTTGATTAGTTTCCATCCATTGTTTCTTGTCCTGCCCTCTGGTGCTTCGGAAAATAAGTTGACCCCCTTGTCTTTGTGGCAACCTCTCAAATAATAGAATACTGCTATCATGTCCCCGCTAGTCTTTCTTTTCCCTAGACTAGACAAACCCAAATACTGTGACTGTTCTTCATGTTTTTGTCTCCAATCATTTAATCATCTTAGTTGCTCTTCTTTGCACTTTTTCCAAAGCCTCAACATCTTTTTTGTAATGTGGTAACCAAAACTGGATGCAATATTCCAGATGTGGCCTTACTTATCACTTTGTAAAGTGATATTAATACTTACTTCATGTGATTTTGATTCTATGCCTCTTATACAACCAAGGATTTTATTAGCTTTTCTGGCTGCTACCGCACACTGCTGGCTCATATTTAAGTGATCGTCCACTAGGAAGGTTCCTCTCACATTTATACTGTTTTTGAGCTGGGTTTTAACAGATAACAGATAATCAGAGTTGGAAGGGACCTTATAGATCATCTAGTCCAACCCTCCCACCCAAGTGGGAGACCTTACACCATTTCTGACAAATGGCAGTCCAATCTCTTCTTGAAAGTCTCAAGTGATGGTGCTCCCATAACTTCCGAGGGCAAGCTGTTCCATTGGTTGATTGTTCTCACTGTCAGAAAGTTTCTCCTTATTTCTAGGTTAAATCTCTCTTTGTTCAGTTTCCATCCATTATTCCTTGTGTTGGGTTTTGCCTAATCAGTACTTGTACCTTTGGTTTTTCCTGCTTAAGTGTAAAACCTTTCTTTTCTCCACATTAAATTTCATTTTGTTGGATAGGATTGTTCCAGTCTATCCAGATCTTCCTGAGCTTGTCTTCTGGGGTATTGGCTATTCCTGCCAGCTTAGTGTCATCTGCAAACTTGATGAATTCCCCTTCTATTGCCTGATGTAAGTCATTTATGAAGATATTGAAGAGTACAGGGGCTAAGACGGAACCTTGTGGTATTCCACTGCTCACTTCCCTCCATGTAGATATAGTACTGTTAAGGATGACTTGTTGAGTTTGTCAGCCAGTTACAAATCCATCTGCTGGTGATGCTGTCTATCCCACATTTTTCTAGCATACCAAGAAGTAGGTTGTGATCTACTTTGTCAAATGCCTTGCAGAATATTACGTCCACAGCATTTTGCTGGTCTAATAATTTAGTTACTTTGTCAAAGAATAAAATAAGATTGGACTGGCATTTTAGTTGTAACTTTATTTGTTTCTAGATATTCACAGATCTGTTTTTGATGATCTTTTCCATTATCTTCCCAGGTATTGATGTTTAGACTTATTGGTCTGTAGTTTTTTTATTTTTTTATATTTTACATTTATATGCCGCCCTTCTCTGGAGACTCAGGGCGGCTTACAGTCTTTAGAGCACCATGCCCACTTCCCCTTTTTGAAGATGGGAACCACTTTCTTTCATGAAGAAAGAAGTGTACTTTGTGAGATCATACAAGAACAAATGATTTATATGTGAAATCACATATATATACATATGATTTATATACACAACTTTAACACTGAGATTAAATGGTGAAATACTCATGCAAGTCAGGATATTTAGCAGGCACAATGCAAATTCCACAGCCTCATTTACTAAAGGCTTGGAGGCTATCCAGATAATGTGCATTGGGTTTAATTTCATTAATTTCAAGTGGAACTTAAGTGTGCTTAACTTTCTCCAGTATGCACCCAGAGGCTGAAAGCCAAAGAAAGCAAAACATGCAAAATCTCACAGAAATCAACTGGAACAGTCATCTAGCCTTATAATGCTTGCACTGACATGCCAATGGAACTTGTTCTTGCCACTTTGTACAGCTTTCTAATTTTTATGATTGGTTTTACCTTCTGTATCAAAGTATTGAGGACTTCCCATCTGCATAGAGATTGGCCAAAATAGCATCTCCATTTAATTATAACTGATTAATCAATGTCTCAGTTCTCGAAGTCTAAATAGTGATATTCATTTAGCCCCAGCATGTCTATTCAGCCATACACTAACGAGTTCCCTGTGGGAATTTGGCATGTGTTTACTACTCTGACTTCTGACCTGCTTGCAGCTGTATATTTATATTCTACATTTAAGCATTCAGCTGCATGTTGTTTCAATTAGGTTCTTACCATGTGTTTGCTATAGGATGGTATCATTCAAAATGAAGTACACTTGGAACACATTAAAATAGCTAATTTACTTCATTATTCATATACTTTAAAGTTTTTTAAAAACATTATTGTGTTATATTAATGTGATGTCTTGTATAGGGTGTGGGGGAAGGGGAGTCACCGTTTGAAAGTTGTTAAAATTGTTTCATAGAATTATTTCACTTTCATTCTTACAGGGTTGCCCAACATTAATTATTCAATGAAAGAGGACAAGAAGAAAGATAACGAAAAGCAGGCTGCAGTGATATAGCACAAGATTTCAAACAAAGAACATGGGACAATTCAAATATATTTCACAAGAAATTATGTCATGGAGCTGTAATAGTCCACAAATTCATACAGAATATACATTCATTAAGTATTCCAAAAATAATCTTTTTCTGGATGAAGGTATTTATTTATTTCAACCTTTATTATTTTTAGAAACAACTCCAGGCAGCAGCAAACATATCCAACACCTATTTGCCCTATTTTCTTTCCAATAACAACCCTGTGAGTGGATTGGGCTGAGAGGGACTGGCCCAAAGTTACCCTGATCTAATTCATATTTCCAAAACTGCTACATAGATTGGACTTTTTAAAAATATTTCAAGTTTTCAATTCAAAACTTAAATACATATCCTCAATACATATCTGCTAGTTGATAGGATACATGAAACAAATTATTTGTTACAAAATAGGAAAGTATATGTGTTTATGTGTTTAGATTTATATCTTAGTCTATAAAATTTTAAATTGTTAAGATATAAAATGAGTTATCATTCTCTAAGTAAAAAAGTTATTGTGAGAGACTGAAGAATCATTGTTGAGTGGGTTAAAATTGGGGGGTTTGTATGGAACGGTTCAAAAATATGCCAAATGCCTTTTTTTAATTAAGAGATATTTAGTGGCAAAGAATCAAAAATTCTATTTAATTTTTTTAAAAGGAGGGACTAGGTGACATCATTCATATGAATGAGTGTGGGTGAGTGTTTTTAAGTGTCAAACAATTAACTTTCCACTTATATTATTATAAGATCTTTGTAACTGCTTCATTGTAAGGTTAAATTCTTGACATAATCATCTCACCAAGAATGGCACCATTATGAAAAGATGGGATTTTGATGGGAATTTTGCAATGATAAATGCATATCTAAGCACTGAAATTAAGCCTGTGAGGCATTCACAAAAGTTATTTTAGAAGTCTGCCATGACTAGAGAAAATCAACTTCTGTTGATAACAGTATCTCAGAAATAGACATGTGACTCATTCCTCAGGTGTATTAAAATGTATGCTAAAATAAGGAGGATAAAGAAGTTTGGACAGACATGTAAATATGAGACACAGCCCAACTCGCATCCCAAATGAAGCTGAAAGATTCTGGCTAACTGGTTTTTCTGTATTACAGCCAAAAAGAAATTTCTAAACAGAATAATAAATGAAGATGAAATAAGATTTATGACCAGACCTGGCTTCAGATTTTGTTTGTAGTTCTGGGAAAGCAGCATGTCCTTGGACAATATGCTCTAGCTTAAGAAAAGAAAAGGAAAAAAAATATTGATTTTTTGATTGAAGGTAGTTTAATATTTTTGAAATATGATTACCTGGGTGACAGATTTGTTTCAGCAACTACACACTCTGCCAAAGTGTAATTGTTACAATAATTGTAACTTGTCATTTTATTAATAAAGCAAGGCCCTACTACAATTAACCCTTACATTATCTTTTCATACAAGATAATTCAAACTACAGCAATTACTGCTGTAATTGTGAAATGTGATGAAAGCCCCAAACCTTCAACAAAATGACTTTTGATTTATTCCCCAGTATACTGTTTGCAAGTCCCTTAACATTAAATACAGACAATATGTTTGTGCATTTTATGTCTGAATACTTGAAATATGCAGCAGATTATTATTTCTACATATATCTCAGAACTGTAAGTTATATTGAATTATATGAATCTGGAATACGCTACAGGAGATAAGTATAGAATTGTGCAGACAGTCTAAAACATAACAATCAATTAACTGTATTTTTCGCACTATAAGACACACCTGACCATAAGACACACCCTAAGTTTAGGGAAGAAAAACAGGCAATGACAAAAACAGAAGAGGCAGGGTTCAGCACTGTAAAAGGACCCCGCCACTGCAGCCCGTATTTTTCGCTCCATAAGATGCACAAACATTTTCACCCACTTTTTTTGGGAGTGGGAGTGCGTCTTATGGCGCAAAAAATATGGTATTCTTGAACTATAACTGAAGATGATATAAGTTCAAATTTCTATTCAGACCTGCAGCTCAGGAAATTTAGGCCAGTCATTTTCTCTCAATCCAATCCACTAACAATTTGTTCTGGGGATAAACTGAAAGATGAATCCAAGATTTATTATTTTAATATCTTACAATAGTTGTTTCACACAGGTTTAAATGGGAACTTCAGAAGGCCTACCCCTATATTCTAAGCCAGGGATCGCCAATCTTTTGGATCTCAGGGACCACCAAACTCATACTTTTAAATCCTGAGGACCACTAATACAATTTTTTTTAAAAAAGTTAATAATTTAATATAATTTTTTTATGTTAAATATATATATGTATGTATATATATGTGTGTGTGTGTAAGGTTTTTGAGCTGATAATTTTAAACCTTAAACCTTACACACATGTAAACTAAAGACAACGAAACAAATAGCTTTCTGTCGGTATGGTCTCTGGTGATGAGCCGAAAGACAGAAAAGAAAGCAGGATGCTTTCTCCCTTAATTGGGGCTTAACAGGGTGTTGTAACACAAAGTATATGTATATAGTATAAAGTATATATATATACTTTGTATTACAACACCCTGTTAAGCCCCAATTAAGGGAGAAAGCATACTGCTTTCTTTTCTGTCTTTCGGCTCATCACCAGAGACCATACCGACAGAAAGCTATTTGTTTCGTTGCCTTTTGTTTACATGTGTGTAAGGTTTTTAAGCTGATAATTTTTTAAATAATAAATAAGGGAGACTAGTATAGATCTATTTCGAGCTAGTTAGCTCTCTTCAGCTAGCCATACCCTTACTGGGATTCGAACCAGGGAAGTATTACATGTGAGGCAGTTGTAATTGCCACTACACCACTGGCTCTCTCCTTATCAGCTCAGGCAGGGGAATAAGTATATACTTTGTATTACAACACCCTGTTAAGCCCCAATTAAGGGAGAAAGCATACTGCTTTCTTTTCTGTCTTTCGGCTCATCACCAGAGACCATACCGACAGAAAGCTATTTGTTTCGTTGCCTTTTGTTTACATGTGTGTAAGGTTTTTAAGCTGATAATTTTTTAAATAATAAATAAGGGAGACTAGTATAGATCTATTTCGAGCTAGTTAGCTCTCTTCAGCTAGCCATACCCTTACTGGGATTCGAACCAGGGAAGTATTACATGTGAGGCAGTTGTAATTGCCACTACACCACTGGCTCTCTCCTTATCAGCTCAGGCAGGGGAATAAGTATATACTTTGTATTACAACACCCTGTTAAGCCCCAATTAAGGGAGAAAGCATACTGCTTTCTTTTCTGTCTTTCGGCTCATCACCAGAGACCATACCGACAGAAAGCTATTTGTTTCGTTGCCTTTTGTTTACATGTGTGTAAGGTTTTTAAGCTGATAATTTTTTAAATAATAAATAAGGGAGACTAGTATAGATCTATTTCGAGCTAGTTAGCTCTCTTCAGCTAGCCATACCCTTACTGGGATTCGAACCAGGGAAGTATTACATGTGAGGCAGTTGTAATTGCCACTACACCACTGGCTCTCTCCTTATCAGCTCAGGCAGGGGAATAAGTATATACTTTGTATTACAACACCCTGTTAAGCCCCAATTAAGGGAGAAAGCATACTGCTTTCTTTTCTGTCTTTCGGCTCATCACCAGAGACCATACCGACAGAAAGCTATTTGTTTCGTTGCCTTTTGTTTACATGTGTGTAAGGTTTTTAAG
The DNA here is from genome assembly GCA_023653725.1 of Bungarus multicinctus. Lineage (NCBI taxonomy): Eukaryota > Metazoa > Chordata > Lepidosauria > Squamata > Elapidae > Bungarus > Bungarus multicinctus. The sequence goes on from CM042842.1 coordinate 65,786,028, forward strand.
CTGATAATTTTTTAAATAATAAATAAGGGAGACTAGTATAGATCTATTTCGAGCTAGTTAGCTCTCTTCAGCTAGCCATACCCTTACTGGGATTCGAACCAGGGAAGTATTACATGTGAGGCAGTTGTAATTGCCACTACACCACTGGCTCTCTCCTTATCAGCTCAGGCAGGGGAATAAGTATATACTTTGTATTACAACACCCTGTTAAGCCCCAATTAAGGGAGAAAGCATACTGCTTTCTTTTCTGTCTTTCGGCTCATCACCAGAGACCATACCGACAGAAAGCTATTTGTTTCGTTGCCTTTTGTTTGTAAAAAAACAAAAGTTTGTGGTGTTGTAATACAAAGTATATACTTATTCCCCTGCCTGAGCTGATAAGGAGAGAGCCAGTGGTGTAGTGGCAATTACAACTGCCTCACATGTAATACTTCCCTGGTTTGAATCCCAGTAAGGGTATGGCTAGCTGAAGAGAGCTAACTAGCTCGAAATAGATCTATACTAGTCTCCCTTATTTATTATTTAAAAAATTATCAGCTTAAAAACCTTACACACATGTAAACAAAAGGCAATGAAACAAATAGCTTTCTGTCGGTATGGTCTCTGGTGATGAGCCGAAAGACAGAAAAGAAAGCAGTATGCTTTCTCCCTTAATTGGGGCTTAACAGGGTGTTGTAATACAAAGTATATACTTATTCCCCTGCCTGAGCTGATAAGGAGAGAGCCAGTGGTGTAGTGGCAATTACAACTGCCTCACATGTAATACTTCCCTGGTTCGAATCCCAGTAAGGGTATGGCTAGCTGAAGAGAGCTAACTAGCTCGAAATAGATCTATACTAGTCTCCCTTATTTATTATTTAAAAAATTATCAGCTTAAAAACCTTACACACATGTAAACAAAAGGCAACGAAACAAATAGCTTTCTGTCGGTATGGTCTCTGGTGATGAGCCGAAAGACAGAAAAGAAAGCAGTATGCTTTCTCCCTTAATTGGGGCTTAACAGGGTGTTGTAATACAAAGTATATACTTATTCCCCTGCCTGAGCTGATAAGGAGAGAGCCAGTGGTGTAGTGGCAATTACAACTGCCTCACATGTAATACTTCCCTGGTTCGAATCCCAGTAAGGGTATGGCTAGCTGAAGAGAGCTAACTAGCTCGAAATAGATCTATACTAGTCTCCCTTATTTATTATTTAAAAAATTATCAGCTTAAAAACCTTACACACACACATATATATATATATATATATATATATATATATATATATATATATATATATATATATATACACATATACACATATATACACATATATACATACATACATATACATATATGTATACATATACACACACATACATATATGATACACACACATACATATATGATACACACACACACACTTACTTATTTAATTATAACAAAAATGTAAATGCTTAATGATAACAAAATAAAATGTTCCGGGCTGGAAGCCTCCCCCCACCTGGCACCTTCCAAAGAGACAGAAGAGTGGGCAGTGTGTGTGTGTCTGTGTGTGTGTCAGCTGAGGGGCCTCGGGGCAACTGCCGCTGGGAGAAGCAGAGGCAGAAAGGGGGCTTTGCTTTCCATGAGGGGCAGCGCCCCTTGGCTGCCACTCCAGGGGCTTCTCAGCAGGCATCTGCCTGCAGAAGGACTGCTGCTCTTGGTGATTAATTGGGGGAGGGGAGGGGGAGAAAGTGGGAGCTCCTTTCCAATCCTGTGTGGAGGATTGAGAGGCTCAAATCTGCAGCCGAGGAAAAGCTGGGGGGGCTCTTCCAGCCTCACATGGAGACAGGCAAGGAAAGGTGTCTCTGGGGCACTTCGCTGCCAAACCCAGTCACAGTCAGTGATTATTTGGGGGGGAAGAGAGAAAGCATCTCTCGCATTACCAGGGGAGGAAAGAAGATGAAACAAAGCTCACTCTTTCATTGGGACCTACAAAACGCCAATCTACCGTGTTCCAGGAGTTCTGCAAAATCATCAAAAATCATCACTTACAGTTCCCGTGCCTCTCAGTTCAGGTCCCTGAGATGCATGCTACCACACACACAGCGGTGGCAACAACAGTCCCCTCCCCCAGCGCCCACTGTCAACTCTTCCCATTAGTTTTCTAGCAGGCAGGAAAGGAAAGGGAGACGGAGCCATGCACAGCTCGGATTTTCCAGCCCTTGCTGCTTCTCCCAACATCGAAGCCTCAGAAATGCAAGCAAAGCTGCCATAGAGGTAGCACCTTGAATTGCTTGCTTCTCCACTACTGCCTCCTCCTCCTCCAGCACCACCTCCTTCTTTGGGTAGGGTGATTCTTAACTAACCGAGCATGCTAAGGTAACTCAGGACGCTACTGCTGTGGCGGCTTTGCCTGCGTCTTCAATGTTGGGAGAGGCAGCAAGGGCTGGCAGAGTGGAGAGCTAGCAAGGGCTGGCAGAGTGGAGAGCTGCGCATGGCTTCCTCTCCCTTTCCTTTCCTCCTTGCACGTGGGTGGGGGGGAGGAAAGAAAGGCAGGAGCAATTCAAAGCTAGAGAACTAATGGGGAAGAGCTGACAGCGGGCGCTTTGGGAGGGGATTGCTGTTGCCGCCGCTGCTGGGTATAGGAGCTGGTTGATGCGTGCATATCAGGGGCCTGACTCCTCAGAGAGTCAGGAGGCACTGAGAACTGTGCAGCCAAGATTAATTGCTTTTGGGGGCCATTTCTTCTGCGGCCCAGCAAAATTTTTCCATGGCCCACCAGTGGGCCGCAGCCCACCAGTTGGTGACCGCTGTTCTAGGCCATTCTGAAAAAGAATGAATTACACTAATCCAACTTCAAGGTTACTAGAAAATGATCACTGAAGCTAAATATTCTTCTTCCAAATAGGATATGATTGGCTATTGGCTAATGCTGACAAACAGCCCTCCATTTCATTATATGTTCAGCTATCCAGCATTAATATCCAGCATTAATACTGGAACCAGGAAGATTCAAACTTGATTCTTGAGGGATCAATATTAGGAAACTACAGTTCCCTTCAAGAGCAGGCATTTTTCCTAATCATTCAAGTTCAGCACATGAATCAGTAAGCAAAGGTGTACCAGACATATAAATGTAATAATTAATAAATAAGTAGAATTTCTATTCCCAAACATATTTAAAATCAAAACAAAACAAAATGAGGCTCTCAATGACTGAAATGAATATCTCTGTGTGTGCTCTCTACATGGGGCTTCCCTTGAAGAGCACTCGGAGGCTCCAGCTGGTGCAGAATGCAGCCGCGCGGGTGGTGTTGTGAACTCCTCGGGACTCTCATGTCACGCCGCTCTTGCGTGAGCTGCATTGGCTCCCGGTGGTCCTCCGGGTGCGCTTCAAGGTATTGGTTTCCATCTTTAAAGCGCTCCATGGCTTGGGGCCAGGGTATCTACGGGACCACCTCCTGCCATCATCGGCCGGCCAATATGCTCCCATAGAGTGGGTCTCCTCGGGATGCCACTGGCTGGACGGCTGGTGACCCCAAGGGTGCGGGCCTTCTCGTTGGGGGCACCCTCCCTCTGGAACGAATTACCCCCGGAGATGAGGACCATCCCTGATCTCCTGACCTTCCGACAGGTGGTAAAGACTCATCTATTTCGCCAAGCCGGTCTGGCCTAGGGTTCTCTTAGAATTTTAATCTGGTTTTATCTGGTTTTTAATCTTTTTAATTCCCCTTTATATACTTTTATTCCAGCCACTATATATTTGATTTTAATTGTTTTTTAATTTTGTATTGTTGTGATATTTTTAATCAGCTGTACACTGCCCTGAGTTCTGTCAGGGAAAGAGGGTGGTATATAAGTTTAATAAAATAAATAAATAAATAAATAAAAGTTAAATCTCATCTGCACCTCTATAACTGTCTGGTTTGGTTCTGCAACCCAACAGGACAGAAACAGACTTTAGAGGATAATTAGGACTGCAGAAAAAACAATTACTAACAACCTGCCTACAATTGAGGATCTGTATACTGCACAAGTCAAAAAGAGGGCTGTGAAAATATTTAGACTCTTCACATCCCGGACATAAACTGTTTCAACTCCTTCCCTCAAAACGATGCTATAGAGCACTGCACACCAGAACAACTAGACACAAGGACAGTTTTTTCCTGAAAGCCATCACTCTGCTAAACAAATAATTCCCTCAACACTGTTAAACTATTACAAAGTCTGCACTACTATTACTGTTAATCTTCTCATCACTCCTTGTCACCCATCCCCTCCTACTTGTGACTGTATGACTGTAACTTTGTCACTTGTATCCTTACGATTTATATTGACTGTTTCTTAGTATGATTTGATTGCTTATTGTACCCCATGACTATCATTAAGTGTTGTACCTTTATGATTTTTGATGAATGTATCTTTTCTTTTCTTTATGGCCGTGGGGGGAGAGGTTTTGACCCCCGTGGAAAGGGCGCGCAATCTGGGCATCCTCCTGGACGTACGGCTGTCCTTAGAAGAACACATTGCAGCCGTCGCCAGGGGGACTTTTTATCAGATTCGTCTGATCTACCAGTTGCGGCCCTTTCTGGATCTGGGCGCACTTTGCACAGTCACTTCCGCCCTCGTTATCTCCCGCCTGGATTATTGCAATGCTCTCTACATGGGGCTCCCCTTGAAGAGTCTCCGGAGGTTGCAGTTGGTCCAGAATGCAGCCGCACGGGTGATTGTGGGCGCCCCTCGGAGCTCCCACGTTACACCGCTTCTCCGCAGGCTGCACTGGCTTCCTGTGGCCTTCCGGATTCGATTCAAGGTGGTACTGATGGTATTTAAAGTGCTCCATGGCTCGGGACCTGGGTACTTACGGGACCGCCTACTGCCATCGTCAACCCAGTACGCTCCCACAGGGTTGCCCTACTTGGGGTACCGCCGCCCAGCCGTTGTCGGCTGACAGCCCCGAGAGTTCGGGCTTTCTCTGTGTGAGCTCCCTCCCTATGGAATGATCTCCCCCCGGAGATACGGGCTATGACGGATATCCTGACCTTCCGGCGTGCAGTGAAAACCCTATTTTTTAGACAGGCTGGCTGGCCCAGTAATTGTGTTCCGGTTTTAAATTTAATTGGGTTTTAGTACTAATTTTATATTTTTAATTTTTAATCGAATCCCTCATTCTATATTGTTAAATCCTCAATTAGATGGGACACAGCCGGACCAATTTGTTTAATATATTTTTAATTGTATTTATAGTATATTTATTATGTGTTTTTAGTAGGCTGTACACCGCCCCGAGTCCCTTTTTGGGAGAGGGAGCGGTATAAAAGTTTGATAAATAAATAAATAAATAAATAAATAAATAAATAAATAAATAAATAAATAAATAAATGTATACTGGGAGTATTTGCACCAAGACAAATTCCTTGTGTGTCCAATCACACTTGGCCAATAAAGAATTCTATTCTATTCTATTAAATCCCAAGTCACCCAATATTAGTTCATAGGTATGATCCAGAGCAAAGAAACTAACTTTGCTAATGAATGTATTCATTTACTTGAAAAATGTATCAGCAGGATGTGAAAGACAGTATACAAAAATAAGGTAATAGATAAATATGTCTATATTAAGAAGGTACAATAGGAGAGTAATTTCTTTTTTATCTTTCTTTTGCAAATAGAATTCAGTCCAGAGCTAAAATCTATTTCATGACACCATGAATAAGGCAAATCTACTTCCTATGGCATATGAGGGATAAATACAGTTATCATCCTCTCTTCCATGATTTACAGTAGGGAAATTTACTATGGATCTGCTGTAGATACTAAAATTATTTCAAAGTTTGAACTGTTACATAAGTTTATAATTCTAACCATTATTATACAACAATTCTAACTATTATTATACAATATCATCTATTGCATATTTTCATTTAACAAATGTGAAGATAATGATGTAGCTTAAATATAACTAAAAAGATAAATGGAACTAAAAATTAGACCTACCAGTTTCCCTGTTACACTTTGACCTCCTTCATTTAGCCACAATCCTGGCACCATTGCTGAATAATAAGGTCCCCAAACACCAGGGACAAATATAGGGGACTTGCTAACCTGAAAGAAAATGTAAATCTAATTATGCAAACTATGCAAGAGTTCAAGCATTATAAACTTACAGGTTTATGGGTAGAAGCTTTGGAAAAGTATCTGAACCATACAGATAATTCCTTTCTTGAAGCAAAGACTGCCAAAGGGAAACTAGTGGCAAAGAAAGAGAAGCAAGATAGGAGCAAGACAGAAATTTGAGAAATTGCTCTAAAATGCACATAATTGTTCTTGAGACTGCAGCATCTTCTCAGTAACAACTGTCAGAGATTTGGGAGATTTCAGTGTTGATAGCAAATGCACGTATGGCAGCATCATGGCCATATTTGCAAAATATATAGCTCAATTTGATCAACTTTTGAGATCATCAGGCAATTTAAAGATAAAGACATTTATCTTTAAGAAGACAAATTCTGTGCGTACCCAATCATACTTGGCCAATAAAGGATATTCCTATTCTTTCCTATTTAGGAAAAGAAAGTAGGGGTTTTGGAGTTGTCTTTCAAGTATCAACCACGATCAATCATCAAGGAATATTATTCCTACTGAATTAAAATCTACAGCATTTATATTTGAGATTATGATTACTTCTAAATTTGCACACATACATCTGCGTTATCTTGTGTACACTTTATGGACAACTCTTATCTCATATTCTCTCTGCCAATACAACAAATAAAATTTTCCCATTTTTCTCAAAGAACCTGTGTGTGTTTGTGTGTGATGTTCTGACACAGAAGTGATATTCAGCAGGTTCTGATCAGTTCTGGAGAACTGGTAATGGAAATTTTGAGTAGTTCAGAGAATCAGCAAATGCCACCTTCTGACTGAAGATTTTACAGTATCCTTCCCCTGCCGTGCCCACCAAGCCACACCCACAGAACTGGTAGTAAAAAAATTTGAATCCCACCACTGTTCTGACAATAACTAGCACAAGGACAGAGTACAAAGGAAATAAGAAGGTATGAATCAAAGAAACTATATTTCAAGTTTTTACAGGTTACTTGACACTCAATTGTTAATGAGACAACTGCAAATTCTCTTTTACAATATGCAAAAAATGAATAAACAAAGCGCATAATGATAACTAGCTACCTTATTTTAGAATTGTGCCAAAATTATTGGTCACTTGCAGCTGTTTTTAATCTAGCTCTGGAAAAGTACAATTTGCAACACTTCCAGAATACGTGACCTGAAGGTGGAATAAAAAATAAATTCCTTTTGACTATCTGGAACTCTGAACATAAACACAAAAACTTCCAAAATTTATTTTTCTGAACAACTCCAGGAAGGTCTAAATATTTTATGACCTAACTCATTATTTGCCATATTCCATAAATGATTGGTTCATTGTTCCCAAAGCTACCTGAGTCTTTGCCAATCCTCAAAGGGAAAGTTAAATTAAAAGACTATAATTGGTTCTGCTGGGAAACCATCAGGTTTTGAATATCTGCAGTCCAGCTTGGTATTTTAAAGAATACCCACAATAATTTACCAGGGTATTTCTGTCACTAGCTGATCTCCACTTACCCACTCAGATATTCGTATCATCTTACTCCTGAAATACCATTTGAATGCATTCCAAAAAACTATCAACAAATCTGCAGAGCAATTAAGATTTGCACATTAGTACATCTTGAGCATAGACAATGGGTGTGGAGCTTTTCCTCTGTACAAGGATTTTCTTTCCTTCTGCCAGAAACTCTACTGGGATCTTTTAAAAATCCTGGAATTTGGCAGAGGGCCACTTCTTCTTTCCAATAGATTTCTCCAGGGTTTTACATGCAAATATATTCTGCAGATTTACCATTCTCACAATTAGTAATGGCTTCCATAGAAGGGAAGTCCAAACAAAAAGGGATGAATAGCTATTAAATATAAGGGCTGTGAACATTTCAAATTCTACGAATCTAAAAGTATGCATAAAAACAGCAATAAAACATACCATAGATTGAGCCACATGTAGACGCATGAAAACAGCACCTACAACAACTATTTAAAGTAGCAGAATCTTTTCCCAAAGTTGTAAATCCAAATCTGCCAGGTGAATGAATGCTGAAATACTAAACCAGGCCATATCTAATTTACAACATGTACACTGAGGAACTGAAGCACAATGGCATATTTTGTGGTATGTTTGAGTGCATTTAAGCTGCTCTTTCCATTTTACTTTCATTAATGCCATCTTTTGAAATACCTTTTGAATTAAATGCTGAACCAGCCTGATTATTAATCCAAATTTAATTTTAAGAATCACACATTTTGTAGCATTTTAAAATGGCTTGGCTTGGCAGGCTCTTGAAAGTGCTTTTGTTGAGTATGATATACCTTTGTAAAACAGCGTAACAAAAAACCCAAACGGTATTTGGAAATATTTCCACATCATTAAATGTATTAAATGTTATCTGCATTGTAAATATTCTGATTTTTAGTCAGTATTTTGTCATCTCATTCAATATCGCAAAATCACTTTCAATGCAATCCAAAATAAAAAAAGAACATACAATGAAATTGGTGGGAACCATATAAGATTTCCTGACAGACAGATACCTTCCTCAGGGACAGGCATAAAGCTCTATTTTATTTTAAATATTTATAGCCTATCCACTATTCTGAAGACCTCACGATAAAATATAGACCATAAAAAAGAAACATAAAGCAGTAAAATCAACTCAATAGGTATTGACGTAACTAAAACATTTTTTAAAAAAATAAACAATTATAAGTACAACAACAAGAGGCATTATTAAACAAAAAGCATTGTATAACCATGACTAAGCTTTGAATGTGAGAATGAAGTTCTTCCTCTAGTATTGATAGATATCAATACCATCTTGACTTCCAGTAGCGGCCACAATAGAAAACACATCTCTGACAGTAATTGGTCATTTAAAAGATTTTTTTTCCCTGTAAACCTTAATATTTGAGTAAATTCAGATTGAGAAAGAGTCATGTTCAATTTTCATGGTTCTGAAATAATAAGGGACTCAGCCATTCTGAGATTTTTTTAAAGTATGATTGGTAGTGCATAGGTAGGCAATACAGTTATTTTAGGACAGATGCTATGTTAAATCTGAAAGGAGTTCTGGATAATAACCTTACTGCTGAATTGTACGAGTGCAATTTCTGAGTCACATTCAAAATGCACTTATATGCTACCTCAAACTTGGAGGTAACTTATCCATGCGGTACATGAACTTATCATTTGCAATATTTAATTTCTTTAGTAGGGAGGGATATTATAAAGTTGTGAGTTTAGAGAATACAGTGATAAAATAATTGATCGATACAACATTTTGGGAAATGTAATTTTTGTAAGGAAAAAAGCAGCAAGTATACAAATAGTTTATTTGACATATGGCAGAAAAGTTCACTTAATTTTTTCCATATGTTTCATCTTTGCTATTGATTCTACCGTGTTTCTCCAAAAATACGGCCTCCCCCAATAGGAAGTCCCAGCATGTTTTATAGGCTTAAAATGAAATTAAGCCCCTCCCCCCAAATTTAGGTTTATTTTAAAACATGCTAAATGGGGGAAGGGTGGGGAGGCTTGCCGTTAGGAGCACCCGCTGGTGGCGTCGGCGTGGATGTCGGCCTTGGTACTGGTAGGGCACTTCGTATCAGAAGACCTTCCGCCACCGTTGCTTTCCAGTTTGGAGCACCGCTGCAGCGTTTGGAGCATTGCCGCGGTGTTTGACACAGCCACGTGGGGCCGGCCAGGGCTCCTCCCTGCAAACAGAGCCCCTGCGGAGACACTCAGATTCAGGCGCTCCTGTCGCCACCTTCCCGGGCATTGTTCGAAGGCAAAGCCCATTCTTTTAAAAACGATGCCCTACTATGAAAAAGCCTTCCCTGCCCGAGAAAGCAGCCCAACCTCAAGTGGGGAGGTGAATCTCCCGGGGCCCTAGCGCAGGATCGGCCCACCCCGGGAGAAGTGCCCAGCCGCCATCCCTGCCTGGCGCCAAGCAGAGTGCAAAGAACTTCACCTGGGGCGCCCCGCGCAGCTGACAGGCGGGCCCTCCTGCCCAGCGGCAGAGCTCTGGCCAAGGCAGCGAGCGCCTCTCCACCAGGCCCTCCGTTCATCCCGCCAGGGCTGTGCTGGAGCTGGGCAGGCTGGGTAGAGCTGGGGAAGCAAGCCGCGGGTGCGCACCCTCCTGCCAAGTGAAAGAGCCGGGCCAACCCGATCTTGGCTTCCTGAGTCCCTCCAGCTCGACCCTGAAGGGCCACCGGGAGAAGCCGCCCGAGGCAGTGATAGTGCCCACCCGTCCGCTAACAGGGAGGTGAGGCGACGACCCATGCTGTGTCCTCCTCTGAGCTGAGCCCTGCTGAGTGAGCGCCGATGCCCGAGTCGCTGCAGTGTTTGGAGCTGCTGGTGCGTTTGGAGATGCAAGGGGATGGGGGCGAGCTGGGTGAGGAGTGGAAAGGACAGGCGGCTGTGGGCTCTGCTGGAGCTGCCAACCAGGGAAGCAGCGCTGCTGTCGCCTCGCCTCCCTGTCCGCAGACGGGTGGGTGTTATCACTGCCTCGGGTGGCCTCTCCTGGTGGCCCCTTCAGGGTTAGTCTGGAGGGACTTGGGAAGCCAAGCTTAGGTCGGCCCGGCTTTCGCTTGGTAGGCGGGTGCGCACCCGCGGCTCGCTTTTCTGGCTCTGCCCAGCCCGCCCTGCTCTGGCATGACCCTGGCGGGATGAGTGGAGGGCTCGGCAGGGAGGCGCCCTCTGCCTTGGCCAGAGTTCCGCCGCCGGGCAGGAGGTCTCCCATGTCAGTTGTGCAGGGTGCCCCAGGCAAGGCACTTCCGCTCTGCCTTGCATCAGGCAGGGATGGCGGCTGGGTGCTTCTCTGGGGGTAGGCGGGTCCTGCGCTGTGGCCCCAGAAGATTCGCCTCCCCCTGTGGGGCTGCCCTCTTGGGTAGAGGAGGCTTTGTCGTAGTAGGGCGTCGTTTTTAAAAGAATAGGCTTTGCCTTCAAACGATGCCCGGGAAGGCGGCGACAGGAGCGCCTGAAGCCAAGTGGCTCCAGTGGGGCTCCAGTTGCAGGGAGGAGCCCTGGCTGGCCCCACGTGGCTGCGCCAAATGCCACGGTGGCACGAGGAGAAGGGAAAGCAATGGTGGTGGAAGGTCTCCCGATACGAAGTGCCCCACAAATGCCAAGGTCAACATGCAAGCCGTCGCCATCCACCCACCCGAGGATGCAAGGGGGGGGGAATTAAGTCACGCCCGAAAAGACGGCCTAGCCGTTTTTTCAGGGCTCAAAAAAAATTAAGACCCGGCCTTATTATATGAGAAACACGGTATTATAATCAGTAATACTGATACCATGCTATTGATCTTTCTGCATCCCGATTTAAGGGAACACGAGAGTGCACAGAGTAAATACAAGAAAGTGGGTTTGAATTTTATTATTTATTACCTTGGGTAATAAGTAGAACCTTGGGTAACGACCATAATCCATTCCAGGACTTCGGTCGCAACCTGATTTGGTTGTGACCGGAAGCACAATTGACTGTGCATGCACGGACAAAAAAAAATGGCACTGAAGGGGAAATCACTGAGGCAGGGAAAATCACTGCGGCTGTGGTTAGTCGCTATGTAAAGATGTGTTCGCAACCAGAAGCAAAACGTTTCTGAAAATTTTGGTCGTCACCTGATTTGGTCGTGGACAGAAGCGTTCGCGACCCAAGGTTCCACTGTATTAAGCTAATCATATTGTCTATTCCTGCAAGGAATCACCTTCGTGGTTAGAATGGTATTGGTAGTATTTGAACTTTTTTGAAAAAAAAAAAAATAGCAGAAAGAAAAAGTAGAGTTTAATGGAACATAGAAGAATAATTAAAATTGGATAACTAAGAACTAAGTCAGATTAAAAATAATTTATGTTATTTGAAAATACGATAGACAATTCTTAAGATCTAGATGAAAAAAGATGGAAGACAGATTTAAAAGTAAATTTGGAAGTCTGGAATGGAAGGAGGCAAAAAAAGAATTTTTTGAAAGGGGTTTTCAAGTTGATATGACTTGATCAAGAAATGAATATGGGTTCTCAAAACTACTTATTCACACACACCCCTCAAATGTGACTTTAAAAGATAAAATTTTGGTAATTTTATCCTGGAAGCTCACCACACAACTACATTTAGAAAAGAAGTGGGATGGGAGAAATTGGGCAATTGGTATGTGATGGAATGCAATACTGCAATGTTAGAAAAAATAGCCATTTCATTTTGAGCTAATTAGGAATCGGGCCAGATTAGATGAATATGGAACATCTTTCCTACCAAGGAAGGCCTTGAACATGATTCTGTCAACTAGCTTGGGATTTGATGATAGATTGGATGTTAGATGGGGCTATCTGATAGTTAACTGGAGGTACTCTTTGTATACTTCGTCACCATTTTGCCTGTTACTTTTTTAATATTTTAAGTTGTGGTTTTCTAATGATTATTATATATCTTATTTTATGAGAGAGATATATATACTTCCCAGAGTTACTACATGAGATGGCGGCTATACAAATGTGATAAATAAATTTTATAAATCTAAGAAATAATAACATTCACAAAGAATACAAAAAATTATTGAAGTGTGGCTTATTTTGTTTCCTCTTTTACAATAAAAATATATAATTGAACTGGCATATGTAGTGCCTTTCAAATATATAAGATAGAAATCTAAAAACCTCTCCATCTCTTCTGATCATTATTTTGACCGGAATGACAGCGTCCTCAGACATCTGAAGAAAAACACTGGAGTTTCTGTGGTTGTCTGTTCTTCATTTGTAATCCATTTTAAACCACTGAATTAACCAGGGACATATTTTTTTCTTGGTTTGGAATATTTCAACTGTTATGAAGGTTCAATGCTTATGGTAAGATTGAGAAAAGAAAAAAGAGCCATGTGGGAGGACTTAACCTCAATCTACTCCCTCCAAGATTTATACTAATATGTTAGATATGTAAACATTATAGGGCAATCAGAAACAAATGAAATGATGAATCTAGTTTAACTGTATTCAGCTGTGATGCAACTGCCAGAAGGCAGTGTTTGTTATGAATAAATCATATGGATGAGATACAGTCCTCAATTCAATCTTGGTGTGCCCAACCAAAACTCAGTGTCAACTCTTGAGGAGGAGTGAATTGAAAAAGTATTTGAAAGCACTGAAAAAAAATTCACCTTATAAATGTATAATTGTATATAAAAAAATGACAGTCCTAAGAAAGCACTTCAAGTCATATCAAATGATCTTCCCTAGATTATTAGTTTTATAAAATCAAACACGTTTAAATTTAGGCATATACAAGCAAACACGGTCTTCTTTTTCTTTCTATTAAGTTCAACTCGTCCTTGTGCACAGATAACAAATAAATCCATCACTTTCCAAATAAGATGAAAGCAGTGCTCTAGATTATAATCTATGAAAAACATGACAGGCAGGAAGAAGAAGCATTTCTGAGAAGGGCTGCCTGAAAGTGGAAGAGTTCCCTATACAGAGAATAAAAGGCCAAACATAATTTCCCAAAAGCTTTTTGAAATAAACCTTCCTCTGCACTTATGAATGTGTGCATCTCTAGGGGTGGGATTCTATCAGTTTGCAGCTATTTGCTAGAACCGGTTGTTAACATTCTAAGCAGTTCAGAGAACCGGTTGTAGAAGAAATTACTGGTCTAGTCCTGTAAGGAAAGCAGGAAGGAAACATTCTGGTGTTGCTTACAGAAACTGCCTCTTTGTTAACCCTTATTATATTCTTGGCAGGACTAGACTTCCTGTTTCAGGAACATCTCTGGAATTTATTTCCCCTCCTTTGCTGGTACTTTGTTTGTGTGGAGTGACCATTCAAAGTTACAATGGCACTGAAAAAAGTGACTTATGACCATTTTTCATACTTGCGACTGTTGCAGCATCCCCACAGTCATGAGAGGCCAGGCGAGGAGACGCATGCCTCAATGTGAATGATGTTGAGTTGGCCACACCCAGCCAGTCACATGACCACCAAGGCATACCCACCAACTAAGCCACACCCACAGAATCAGTTGTTAAAAAATTTGAATCCCACCCCTGTGCACCTACCATTTAATTCTGATTTGTAGGTCTCTCATATTGACACATACTTGGGGTGTGGCCTTCAAAATGATTCTTGCAATGTAAAGTTGTGTAGTTTAGTATTATATGCAGTAGTTATATTATTGTATCTTTCCCCCCGCATCAAATGGAATTGGCACTGGAGAACACAAGGGGACTTCTTCAGTTGACATGTTGATTGGAAACGATTTCATTAATGCTACCGGTATTTTTTTAAAAAAATCTGTAGTTGTGAAAATAATTTATATTTGTTGAAAATTCTTATTTTTTTAAAAAAAGGAGTCCTTGCAGCTTTTACTCTGCTAATTGTTGCCAACTGTAGGTGATTATTTTCGTTTCAAGGCCATTGAGCCAGTACTGTCCCAAAACATTTTTGTGGTTATATGGCCAGCATGACATCACAGAGCAGAGTTAACCTTCGCACAGAAGTGGTACCTAATTAGCTACTCGCATTTGCATGCTTTTGAACTGCTAGGTTAGCAGGAGCTGGGGAAGGATGGGAGCTCACCCCATCATATGGCGCTCAAGCCACCCAAACTTGTCATTAATAACACCAACTTAGTAGCTTACATAAAGCTATCTTTCATGACAGAAAACAGCATTATAATTAAAAGGCAAAATATTGTGCTAAATCTACCAAAAAAATGTTTTTTTGTGTGCAATCCATAGCTGAACTATTAACTTGAACAGAACTGATATCCAGTTATCCGTAATAGTTTTCAATAGCAAACACTACTAATAAAGTTATAAAAATCATTCTGGGATGAACTTTCAATTGGACATCATTATTATTAATAAAAATAGGTTCAAATATACTTAAATGTATCTTTGGAAGAATGAATAAAGTCTTCTCTACTTGCCATTCTTATTGCAATAATATATAAATAAAAGCACTTCATAAATGTTATATTATGAATAAAATAAATATTATTTTGCTAGCATGTGAAATTAAGAATATTGTAAGATGGTTTGCATACTTTAATTTGTTGCATTTCATCTGTTGGCCATTGTGCCATTCTCCAGATTTGCTGCTGTAGCTTGGCCTTTATTAATGCTTTATTTCCATTAAAAAGCATGTGCTGATTTGAAATGTTTTACCTGGTCACTAATTAATATAAATCCTAGGGAAATCTAACTTATGTACGCAGATAAAAACAGAAGCAGCACCACAGAAATAACAACAAGTTGTGAAATATTTTACAAACCCTTTAAGAACCTTCTTCTGGCATAAGTCATCACCTCCATATTGTAGATTTTCTGTTTTTACTTTTCTGTTTATACCTTTGAGTAATTGGATATATATTCCAAATAACTATGCTAAAAATATTTGTAAATTACACCTAAGTATTCTCTCTTTCCAAAATCATACCCATCAAGATTTTCATAACACATTAAATGCATATTTAATCGGGGCATAGACAGTCAAGATTCAAAATTACCCAAATAGATAAAATACTGTCAAAACCAACAAAATAACATTGAACAACTGCTTTTCATAACTTTGTGCCATTGGTATATTTGGTAAAACTTATTTACTGATCTCTAGATGCAAATTTCATTTCTCCAAAACATTTTTAAAAATCCAATGGTGGACCTTATGGAAAGGCCTTGGAGATTTCATGCCAGGTAGACAGCCATTCATGAAACCCATTTAAAATGCTTGCTCAATTAACTTGTGCGTATTTCTAATAACAATACTGTCCAGTTCATTTCCTGCCTTCTTAAGGGCAGGGGTATTATATGAATTTATACCAAATGTTTCACAGAAGACAAGATCTGTAAACTTTTATTAATGTTTTGGAGTTTGGAAATTTTGAATAACATTTTTGCTTTGTATTTTAAGGCCCGCAATTCAATTTTTAAAAAATCATTTCAGTTAATGGCACTGTCTGGATACAGAATAACCTTTGCCCCTCTAATATTTACTATGTCGCCTGCAATGCAATAGAAGCAGAGAGCTTTGATAAATGAACACAAAGGGCTGTCTGGGTATGTTTCTACAGGCGGTCTTGTACTGTGCACTGAAATGGCTTTTTGTACTCCAAAGTCCTGCACTATTTACAACAGACACTACCACACATACAAGCAACGTTATATTATTCATAAACTCTATCATATATATCAGTAAGATTTTTTTGTAGTTGTTATATTAAGATACATTAAAAAATAAGCTATTCCTTTGTAGTGTACAACTACTCTAACCTAAAGTGTTTATTGTTAATACCTTATCTTCATTTTTATTTTATTTTATTTGTAACATTTCAATTTCCCATTTTGGAAATTATAACTATATTGTTTAAAGTATATTCGTAATACAATTCTCCAGTGGGTAAAGCATAATATATACAAATAAAATGCATTAAATAGATACACATCCTGCTAGAGAGAAGTTCCCTGAAGATGGGCTCCAGGAGAAAACTGAAAGCTCGAAAGGCAAAATATCTGGTTCCGGTGATTGACCCAAATTGGATCTTGCAACATTATCCTGAGACACGTATATTTGCCTTCATTTGAAATAGAGTTTTAAAAATATTTCATTTTAAAATTGAATCCAAATGATTGTTTAATATTCCAGTTACCGGAATCTTAAATGGATGAATAGTTGCTAACTAATGAATAGTTTTTCTTACTTGATAGCTATAAAGATCTTCAATATAATAATTTTTTCCCAATTCTTAATTCCCTTAATTCGAGGTAGAGTCGGGGTGACTAGAAGGAGAGGTGGTACTCAGCAGGTTCTGACCAGTTCTGGAGAACCAGTAGCGAAAATTTTGAGTAGTTTGGAGAACAGGCAAATACCACCTCTGATTGGCCCCGCCCACATCTATTCTCTGCCTCCCAAGTCCCAGCTGATTGTCTGGGTCTTCTTTTGTTGCCCTGCACAGGCGAACAAAGCTGGAAAGCAGATTAGTGGGGTGGGGAGGGAATGGGATTTTGCAGTGTATTTCCCCTGCAGTGGGGTGGGAATGGAGATTTTACACTATCCTTCTCCTGCCATGCCCACCAAGCCACGCCCACAGAACCAGTAGTAAAAAAAAAATGAATCCCACCACTGCCAGATGCCTTTCCTGATGTTACATGGAGTTTACAGCAGGTATTTTTTCTTTGTGCCCTAGGAGAGAAACATCTGCTGCCACCTATGATTGAACTCTCAACCTTCCAAGTGAGTGGTGAGCGTCTTCACCACTAGCCACCAAGTCGTTCCTACAATATAATTAATATTCCACATAAATGTAAAGCTAAGCTTTTTAAAAGTTTCTGATTATTATTTAAATGTCCAACATGCTTACTCAGACAATGATTAGCTCAGATAAAAATGAAGCAAGTAAGTGATTTGTGGACATATTAAAATCTTTGGTTGTTGCATGATGCCAGAGTTAGAAAATTCCTGATGGATTTTTGAGCTCATATTCAAGAGGAATAATATTACATATTAAAACTGGAAAAATGCACTCTGTCCCATCACTACATCGTGGCTTAAAAAAAATGAAATATTTGACATCTGTAGCTACCTACAAGTGGTAAAGGATTTGTACTTCATGTGTATGTTCATCTATGCATCCAATATCTGAATTCAGTATTTTTAACAGTATCCCACCAAGGATACAGAGCAGTGCCCCAATTGATTTACAGTTGCCAGAAACTCATATTAGACATACTGGCTGTAGCTGCATGTACAGTTAAAGGCTCCCTATGCAATAGGTTCAAGACATAGGTTTCGAAAAGGTCAGATTCCTAATCAATAGATCATCCTCTACAAAAGGAAAACCACTGTCTCACTCATCATAAAACATGTCTCAAATTACAGCATTCAGGAGCAGCCCAGTTTAAAGTAGAGTTGAAGGAAGATTTCTTATAGATTTTAGAAAACAGTTATACTTTCTAAATAATCAACGAGGCTAATATATTTTTTAAAAATGGCAATAACCTGAAATTCAATACACTAAGAAACAACATCCTTCAAAGAGGTTTGCCTGCATGTTTTATTTCTGTTCAAACCTGGTTTGGTTTTCTGAAAGCTTATACATTGTATTTAAAAGTAAAATATTACTGGATAATAAATGTGTTTAAAATAAAACACCATTTCTAAATTATTTTAGAAATGGCAATATTTTTACCACTTCCAGGAATAAAAGCCTAGATCCGTGATGATGAACCTATGGCACGCATGCCAGAAGTGGCATGCAGAGCTATTTCTGCGGGCACGCAAGCCGTCGCCCCAGCTCAGTTCCACTGTGCATGCGCATGCACCTCCTACCAGCCAGCTGATTTTGGGGTATCTGCCACACATGCGTGGAGAGCGGGGCGCATGCAGGAGACACATTTATTTATTTATTTATTAATTAAACTTTTATACCGCTCCCTCTCCCAAAAAGGGACTCGGGGCGGTGTACAGCCTACTAAAAACAGACAATAAATATATATAAATACAATTAAAAATACATTAAACAATTTGGTCCAGCTGTGTCCCATCTAAGGGGTTCAATAAAAATTAAAAACTCTAATAAAACCCCAATTAAAATTAAATTAAAACCAGAACACAGTTACTGGGCCAGGCCAGCCTGTCTAAAAAATAGGGCTTTCACTGCGCGCCGGAAGGTCAGGATATCCGTCATAGCCCGTATCTCCGGGGGGAGATCATTCCATAGGGAGGGAGCTCACACAGAGAAAGCCCGAACTCTCGGGGCCGTCAGCCGGCAACGGCCAGGCGGCGGTACCCCAAGTAGGGCAACCCTGTGGGAGCGTACTGGGCAGCGGGAGGTTGACGATGGCAGTAGGCGGTTCCGTAAGTACCCAGGTCCCGAGCCATGGAGCACTTTAAATACCATCAGTACCACCTTGAATCGAATCCGGTAGGCCACAGGAAGCCAGTGCAGCCTGCGGAGAAGCGGTGTAACGTGGGAGCTCCGAGGAGCACCCACAATCACCCGCGCGGCTGCATTCTGGACCAACTGCAACCTCCGGAGACTCTTCAAGGGGAGCCCCATGTAGAGAGCGTTGCAATAATCCAGGCGGGAGATAACGAGGGCGGAAGTGACTGTGCGAAGTGACTGTGCGAAGCGCATGTGCAAGTGGCGGGGGAGCATGGGGGGTCGCGTGCACATGCATAGGGGGGAAGGGGGAGTGTAGGGGGGTCATACATGCATTATATTATAGGTTCAAGCATGCGTGCATGCACACAGGCACTTTCGGCATGCAACAACAAAAAGGTTAGCCATCACTGGCCTAGATGATCAAGCCTATCTAAACAATCAATTTGTAGGAGGGGAAATGGCAATATTCTGAAATTTCACACTTTGAAGAAAACAAAATTTTACCCTACAAATTTTATTTCTCTTTCAACCTGTTTTGGTTTTCTCTGTGTTTATCAATGAGACCAGGCTAGCAAACAAGGTTTCATTACAGAAAGCAGTGTGTATATATACAGGTAATCCTTGACTTACAACCATTTATTTATTTACTATTTGAAGTTAAAACAACACTGGAAAAAGTGACACACGACCATTTTTTTCACACTTATGACCATTGCAGCATCCCCATGGTCATGTGATCAAAATGTGGAGTCTTGGCAAACTAGCATGTATTTGTGATGGTTGCAGTTTTTTTTTTAAAGTTGACAGTTTTTATTAGTTTATCAAATTATAAAATACAAAGGAAAATGAAAACAATGGGAAAGCAAGGGAGGAAAAGGGGGAAAGAGAAATTTGTAAGAGAAAAGGGAAAAGAAAAAAAGCAGGTAAATCAACTTGTATATCATCTAAATGCTGAAGAGTTACAATACAACTTGAATGATCTTTAGAAAAGAACATTTATGGTAGCGTCATGTTCCCATTTTAACTTCTTCTTCCTAGTTTCTCCCACAGGTGCAGGATCCACTTTTCAGATCACTGAATGCCACTTTGCACGATAAGCTGAGTCTCCAGCTGCATCTCCAGGGCACAGACCCGGAGCTTGCATATCTTTGTTAATGGTGTCTTGATATCTGTTTTGGACACCCGCGAGGCTATTGACTTCTAGTTGGTAGGCTTGGCCACGGTGTCTTGGCCACGGTGGAAGGTGCTGCTCTCTGGACATGTCCAAAGCAATGGAGTCAACCTTCTCTCATCTTTATAATTGGTACCACACCAAAATGTTGACGAATGTTGTCATTTATGATGTGGTCAAGAAGGGAGATGCCCGATATCCAAAGGAGGATTTCCTATTTCCATGTCATGGAGATAGTTTTTGGTCCCTGTTGTTGCTGCTCAGCATTCAGTGCCATACAGTGCAATACGGAGGATGGTTGTCTTATTTTAACTGCAACTCTGAAATATTTCCCTATATTTCAACCCAAATAGAATCTGTGAATCTAATTGTGTGTGTGTGTGTGTGTGTGTGTGCGCGCAAAGAAGTGTGTACAAGGGTCCTTCCTATTCCTCCCTTCCTTTCCCTTCCCCAGCAGGCAGTTAAATACTGCTGGGTAGGGGAAGGAGGGAGGGATTGTGGGAATAGCTAGGAAAGTGTTATGGAACATTCAAAATGAACTTTGTGTGACCTCTGAAGCAGCCTAGCAGAGCTGAAGCAAAAGCCTGGTACTCAAGCAGCCACAGGTTCCTCAAATTCATTCTCTTGGGTCCTGGATTTTAGATGTATTCTATAGTTTTAGCCCATTTGAGGTACATTGGTTCAAAAATTATTGACCTATAATCCACCGTTTCACCCAGTTAAACGTTACAGGAATAAGAATTTTAGTAGATTATAGATAATAACACAACATTAGATATGAGAAGTTCTTAGGATAAATAGGCCCTGAGTCTTCCAATTTTTTTCTGAATTTATAGGCAATTACTTCAGAACAAAAAAGAAATAGAACACTGTGTGCATTTAAGGTCTTAACCATAATATGTCCAATTGCTGTAGTTGTAACCACTTTTCGTCCAAGTCCCATCCACTTTATGGTATGTAGCTTCCCAGCATAACATTCAAAGATCAGGTAGATCTTTGAATGTTATTCAAACAGAAATGTCTATGCATCATTGAAAGTAATCTCTGTTTAACGCAGTTGTCACATGGAGAGCTCTCAGAGCTTCTATTAATTGCACATTATTCTATCTTTATATTATATACATATGCACTGCATGTGTGTAAAGAAAAGGCAGAATTCAGAGTCAGAAAATATAGGAAACTAAATAGGGGATTATGAATTATGCCTGGGATCCTGTTTCATGAACCAAGTAAGTATAACAGTATAACTAAGAGATAGCTATGTGTTTGACTACTCTTGTGTTCTGTAGAGATATAAAGATAGTCATCAATTTGCAACCACAATTGGGACCAGAATGGCCATTGCTAAGCAAGGCGGTTGTTAAGTGAATTGTGCTTAATTTTACATCTTGTTTTGCCATGGTGTTAAGCAAAACATTACAATTGTTAAGTTAACCATTTCAGTTGTTACGTGAATCCACTTAACTTCCCCCATTGATTTTGCTTGTTAGGAGCCAGTGGGAAGGTTGCAAATAGCAATAGCACTTAGACTTATATACCGTTTCACAATGCTTTACAGCCCTCTCTAAGCAATTTATAGTGTCAGCATATTGCCCCCAACAGTCTGGGTCTTCATTTTACCATCTCAGAAGGATGGAAGGCTGAGTCAACCTTGAGCTTGGTGAGATTCAAACTGCCAAACTGTTGGCAGCCGGCAGTCAGCAGAAGTAGTCTGCAATACTGCATTCTAACCGCTACACCACCGCGGTTATAATATTCATGCATCTGGTGATCACATGACCCTGGGATGATGTAACCATTCAAAATACATGCCAGTTGTCAAGTGCCCAAATTTTGATCATATAACCATTGGATGTGTGACAGACTAGTTGTGTTGCACCTTTTTTTCAGTGCTATGTAACTTCAAACAGTCACTAAATGAATGGTTGTAAGCTGAGGATTATCTGTACTGCTTTCCTCCTGAGGGGAAACCTACAAAGCACAAAGGATTTGCTACAAAAGGCATATTTATAACTAGTACTTCGTCTGCATATGCTTAATACAAGATATACTTTGTATATGTAATGCATATTTAATCCTCCATGAGGATTTCCTTTTTAAATGTGTTATTCATGAGAAAACCCTGTGTTAACTTTCCATATTTGGGAACATTTATATATATTAAATGTTTGCGTCTCATGCTAGATGTTCTCCATACCATTTTTTTTTATCAAAAAACAAAATATCTCTGCTAAGTATCAAACAATTTTATTTCTACACTGGCAAAGTGATAATATTCATGCATATTTTATATTAAATAAATAACTGTGGGATAGTTTAAGTTATAAAACGCTGTCACATGTGAACATTGATCTATTACATTAGACAGAATACTGAGAAAAACCAGGATTTGAATAATTGTAGTTTCATGGTTCTGCACTATTTTTATGAGATTTTTGGGGAGGGGTTGTTTTCATTTTCTTGCAGCACTTCTCACTTCATTCACCATTCTCTGTACTAATGTAGTGGGGGACAACAAATTGTTGCTTTTGTGAATCGCTGGGTTATGGCCAATTGGCTGAAAAATTCTTTGCCCCAGGCATTTGATTCTATCCTCTTGGAGATCACACATTTAAACTGCCTAACATAAAAGCTAGTGAATAATACAACATAAGTGAGTAATACAACATGAAAATCCACCATGCAGATTTTAAGTGGGTCCTGGGGAAAACTTACCCAAAATGCAATCAAGTTCAGCAGCGTTTCCTTTCTATGCGGACATTTTCTAGCACAGCCAAGAACTTCGTCACAGTAATGATTTGAGAAGCCTGATGCTTTTGCAATGTGGCAGGTTCTGCCATCAAATTGCAGCCAACGTATACTAAAACCACTCGCTGATCTGGCTCCTACTGAGATTACAGAAATCAGCCTGTAGGAACACTTTGAGCCAGCATGCCTCTGCGGTCTCCACCCCAGGATGTTCTGGAAAGACACGTACTGTGCAAGCTCTAGGGCTGAAAACGTGCTCCAGACTCTATTTGTGTAAACAAAGCTGGCAGCTTGGGTGGATATCGTGGAGCAAAAAAGAGCACTGTGTGAGTCGCTGGGAAATCAACCAAGTCAGAAAATGCACAATTGCTTGGAGTTTGTTTTTTAAAAAGATATAAACAAAACCAGGCAAAGGACATCCCTTTGAACTAAACTGAGAACCTTGGAGATATTTATAATACACAGATTCACCCAAGCAATCCCTCGGTTCTTATATCCTGTTGATCTTTAAGAGGACCTTTTAACAGTCCAAAAGATAAAATCAGAGAAAATTAAGTTACTGCAAGATTTTCAGGCCAAAAGTCATCAGCTCCAAACTAAAAGCACAGACTTAATTCAGAAACTGGGTGGAGTGCCTGCACAAATTGCATGATTTAACAATTGTCCTTTTCTGTCTGTGTCAGCATGAACTTTGTAAATGCGCACTTAGAAGAAAACATAAGCATGAGATACAAATAAACAGTATGGAAATTAGGAAAGAATGAAAGCTATTTATATGGTTCTAAGAAAAATAAATTTAACTCCATATAATCATCCTTGCTTCCTTGAACATAGTATTAGTTGAATACTATTTTTTAATCAATGTTTGAACTGGATTGGAAGATTGGAAGGAGCCTTTGTGCTTCATTTTTATGCCAAAATACCTTATTGCAATATTACAAAATAATTAACCATATATTCAAGGGAGTTTTGCAAAATAAAAATAGACCATGTATTTTGAGGTTCTATCCCCATTCTAAGGTTAGGGACCATACTAGGTCAGATTTTGCCATCTAAAATCAGAGAGAAATCTCTGAATTTAGAGACAAATCCAATGCCATAATTTTTTCTCCAACCTCAGCATAAGAAACTACCTTTTTTCAATGTTAGGAAAATAAGTAAGAATAAGTCATCCCAGTCCTTTATCACATCCTACAGCTAATAAAAATTTAACAACCAGGGTCAATCTAATATCGAAATGTTAAATGGGAGAAAGAACAGGAGGGGAGAGAGGGACACAAGTCTGTTTCTCCTTTTAGAATGACAAAAGAGTTATTTTGGTCTCCACAAACAGAGCAATCCAGATGGGATCTTTGTTTAGCAATCTTAAGGTTCCCTAATAAACTGTAATCAATTTGGGAATGTCTTACATCAATGCATTAAAAAAAAAAGGCAGAAGATTAATTTTAAGAACATTTATTGATTAAAAGCCTAATGACTGGGATAAATTGAAAACCTTCCTTTATTTAATTTGCAGAGGTTTTTTTGGCTCATTGGAAGATTACATGATTTAATAAGATTTGGGGTTTTTTAAACCTAGTGTACACATTACAATTTTATAAGCACATAAACTTACCAAAGTCCTCCTATTTACCAGATTAAGAGTTCCAATACTTCTCGCTGTATTTTTTTCCCCTCCTTCTTCTATGGCACTTCCCAGCCACATTTGTAGGAAAATATGGGAACCCATCAAATTAACTTGAATGCTTTCTTGTTAAGATTCTTTGAAAGAAGCCCATTACTTGACCATTGCACTTTCACCCTGTTTTATGTTTGCTGAATTTCTCCTGACAGTTGACTTTTTCGCTTGCCAGAACCACAACAAAGGAAAGCCTTGAATTTTCATTCAGGCCGTTCCCCCCACCACTCTATTTCATTCTCTGCTCTGATCATCTCACAAAGATATTATTGTTGCTGGCTGGTTGGGGCTCAGTGCACCTGAAGTAGATCAAAGCCACTGTTTCATGCCAACTTGACCACACAGGTCTCTCTCCTACTGCATTAAATTAAACCTGATGATTCATCTCTATTGCCCTCAGGGTCCCTGGATAAAAAGGAGAAACGTATAGAAAATTTTTTTTAACAAAAACATGGAGGATAATAAACTTACATTTTTATAGCCCTAATTAAACAAAGGTGCAGTTAATTTCAACCAATTGCAGCTGCATATATATCTCATTAAAAAGACATATACAATTGCTCTATGTTGTTGGCCCAGTATAAATAGATACAGATAAAAGGGTCCTTCAACCAAAAACCTTTCAAATATTCACTCCAGGTTTGTCATTATTCAACCAGTAGAAAATTGCATTGCTTGTTACAATAAAGTAAGGTGGTAAAAAGTTGTATTTTAAGGCCGGAACATATTTATAGTGCAATCCTAAAAATGTATTCAATTGTTTTCTGTTCAGGTTGTTGTGTACAACAATATGGCCTCAGATATGAATTACTGTATTTGTCGCACTATAAGATGCAAAAAAGTGGGCAGAAATGTCTGTGTGTCTTATAGAGAATGTTGTCAAAGCCCCACACACCCATCGGCCTCCCACCCTTCAGCCTCTGCCTCCCAGCAATTTGCCTCCTTGCAGCAAACAGCAAACAGTTTGGTCAGCTTTAGCACAGCCTGATTTAGCACGAGCAGCTGATTGGTAGTTGGATAGGCCTCCCGGAATACCGCTGGTTACCTAGCTGTTTCAGGCTATGGAGATCACCGCCACCCATTGCCACCATTGCTGCCAATCACTGCCATCACCTATCGCCATCTCTGCATGCCCCATTTCAGCATGACTGACAAACACCCTTTTATTCGGTTTACTTCTGTACATTATTTACATTTCCGATTACCTACTTTGTATTGATAGCCAGCCATATATTACATACATTAATTATACATAACTGAAAACTGCTCTTTAGGCCTTGTTCTTTGAAATTGTGTGATTGGACTCTGGAGACCAAATGACCAATTAATTTAGCCAGGTATATTTTAGAATCTATACTAATAACTGGGATCTTTGTGCTTTTTTAAGCCGCTTTACTTTCTAATCCAAGCTACTGCTATATTCTGTTACACAAGGAGCCAGCTTGTGTTCTCCAAAACCTTGGGACAACATTGTGTTGTCTATCCCATCGCATTTTTCCCCTTTCTTATGAAGAAAACAAAGGAACTCTGGGACAAACTTAACCCACCAGTCCACATACTGTGCCCTTCAGCAAAATGAAGATCATTAATGCTGGGAGCCTTGGAAATCCCAGTCTGTTTACATCTGAGCTTGTTTAGTCCATTCTTTCTTTATGTCATGAAAGTTGAACAGGGTAAGCAATTATTGTGGACAGATTCATTTGGGGTCAATATGTAAATTTGCTAATCATGATGTAGACTTACTGCAATAGGTATTTTTAATAACATTTAAAACATATAGACAAATTAAGTACATAAAAAAGATAACAATAGTTATCAATAACTTTGTTTTAATTGTTAAATTTTTAATTATTACTTTTTATGACTGTCTCTTCTTTGTGACACCTGGAGACATAAATTTGTGAGATGAGTAGCTATATAAATATGATGTATAAACAAATTAATTAGTTAATTACATAGCCACACTGACTATCACACTGAGTATTTTGACAATACGATTAATTCTACTGACCCACCTGGAACAAGTCAGCAACCTGAACAATAGCAATTGTTACACAATGGTAATTATCCATTATAAGGTGATATATAACATGTGCTGATGAAAACTTAGTTCTTTTTTTTCCTTATGAAACAACTTTAAGAGAAATTCATTATGATGATTATGTGCTACCAAAGAAATGTTTGGTGCTGTCTCTTAGCTGTAACATAGATACATTACCGGAGCAACACTCAGTACTTAAATGCTCAAAACACTTTCCCTTTGTTTCTTGCCAGTATATAGGTAGTCCTTGACTTTTGACCACAACTGAGCCCAAAATGTATATTGAAAATTGTTAAGTGAGTTTTGCCCCATTTTACAACTTTTCTTGCCACAGTTGTTAAGCAAATCACTGCGGTTGTTAAATTAGTAACACTATTGTTATGTGAATCTGGCTTCCCCATTGACTTTGCTTGTCAGAAGGTTGCAAAAGGGGATCACATGACCTCCAGGGCATTAGAATGGTCATAAATAGAAGTCAGTTGCCAATCATCTGAATTTTGATCACATGATCATGGGGATGCTGCAAAGGTCGTAACTGTGAAAAACAGCCATAAGTCACTTTTTTTCAGTGCCACTGTAATTTAGAACGGACACTAAGAAGTGTCTGTACTTAGAAGACTAAAGACTCAAGTCCAAAACTTCAGCGTTACCAACTGTCCTGTTTACTTCCTCATGAGTTTGAGATAGGAGAATAAGAAAGGAAAGATGAACAAGGGATAAGACAACAAAATGATTCCAGATGGATTTATTTGGCCTGGGTTTATTCCAAACTGAGTTCAAAAGAGTTCAAAAGAATTTACCACCACCACAAAATTATGTAGGGCACATGTAGACTCAAATTCTTCTTTTGCTAGGATCTATAATTAATGCAATACCTCATATATCTAAACAGCTGGGTCAAAATTATTTTTTTTATAATTGAATGCTAAGGTACTAGACTATTGTTGCAAGTAATACCTTATTGTAGTTTTTTTCCTGCATGCAAGCACATACATGTATAATGTGACTACGAATACCAGTTTACAAAGCTCTAGCTTACACCACACATATAATTTATATAAAGACATACAAAATGTTTACACTATAATTAGTAGAGAACGTGTGTTCCATTTTTGCTTCGTATACATCAATTTTATTAAGTTTCATCCAATGATTCAGTTAACATAAATAATTTCTAAATGAATAAAAAGTGATAGAAAAGCTAATCACAAAAATTGATTGATTTCAGGCTTAACAATATTAATTTTAAAAAGAGACACTCTGAGCTGTAATTAAAACTCCAGGGAAAAGCTTTCGCAGTAATTCACTGAGAAAAATAATGGAAGCAAAAATGGCTTATCCTGCCTCTTTTGGAGCCACAATCTGTCTCAAAATTTTATAGATCATTAGAGCTCTCAAAGAAAGAAAGATTTATATTGATTAAGTAAGGAGGTGGGAGACATGAAAGTCTATGGGACTTTTCTAAAGACACTAAATATTCCATTATAGAGTAGCATCATCAACATTCATCAAGGGTTACTCAGAGTCCAAGTCATGGGTATAATTTCATAATGCCCAGTTAAAATCAAAATAGAATAATTTTTAAACTGCTTTTATATTATATGCCTTTTCCACACTACTAATTGCCTACTATTAGTATGGCTGCTGCTTTATAGCAAATTCATGATGATATATAAATCTGTGAAGGTAACAATAGCCTCAAAATCCTTACAATTCAAAACAGAGTATAACAGAAATTAAAAGGTGTTAAAAAGTTCATTTTTCATCAGCTAAATGAATACAGTTGGTGTTTTACTACCATGAACTTACTGCCATGTGGCATGATGATGTCCCACATATTACAGCCAGTCGGGAAGTAATTGGCTGATTTTCACAGGGCAAGTTATATCCTTTCACGTTGGCTCCAATCATACCTGGTATAAAAATAAGAAGAAAATTGGCCTTTCAGGCAAAATGAAACTTTTAAGTGATATTTGTTGAGAAACCTGCCAAATATCTTTTAAAAACCAGCCTGTATTTCTATTTTCTTGTCCTTGCAAAATATAGCAAAAAGTCTGCTAAACTGAAGCCATAAAATAAGAACAAGTAGAATTAAATAAGATTTATGGTTGGACATACCCAATGGTAGTATTCAGCCGGTTCACACCGTTTTGGGCGAACCGGTAGCAAAGATTTGGCATCTATTGCCGAACTGGTACTAAGTTCTGGCTGGCCACGCCCCCAACCCGGTCACCCGGTCGCTGCTGGCTTGCTTGCCCTGCCCACCTGATGCTCACTCACCCCACCCCACCTGATGCTCACCCCTTAAGGTATTTCTTTTTTTATTCCCTCCCAACAAACAGTTGTTCATACGATCAGCTGTGCCGGGATTCCCCTAGCTTGTCTTACTACTTCGCCCAGGAGGATTCCCTGAGGCCCAGGAAGGCAAAAAATCGAGAAAGGGGCACTGCCCCCCCTTTATTTTTTGTCTTCCTGAGCCCCAGGGAAGCCTTCTGGGAGCAAAAACGCCTCCCAGGAGGCTCGCGAGTCCCAAAAGGCCCCCAAAATGGGTGGGGGGTAGCTGCAAAAAAAAAAAAGGGCAAAAAAGCCACGCCCACCCAGTCACATGGCCACACCCACCAAGCTACACCCACAGAACCAGTAGTACAAAGTTTTGAATCCCACCGCTAGATATACCCTAGGCCTATAGGAGATACAAGTTTCAAATGTGGTAGTAGAAAGTGTGTATATTAGTATGTCTGCAGAATTTCAAAATAAAAAATGATGAGGCAATATACCCTCGTTTCCCCAAAAATAAGACAGGCTCATATATTAATTTTTGTTCCAAAAGACGCATTAGGGCTTATTTTCCAATTAGATCCTATTTTCAGGGAAATATAGTAGTAGTACTAACTTCTTGTTTGCCACTTTGCTCCCTTCTAAGTTGCATATGCAACCACACTTTCAAGATAAATCATTGGGTGTTTTTGAATTCAGAAAATCAGAAAGTAGGAGAAGAGATCTTATTCTTCTTTCATGAAACCTGGACTTTTCCAGTAAAATTACTGAGAGTCCAAAGGAAAATAGCTGTTTATATAATGTATAACTGTATTATAAAATATGCTCTAGTAAAGATGTAGAGAGGTCTGCCGGCTTATAGTATAATTAATAAGGCTGCAAGGTAGGAACCAGTTGTTCCTGTGCTAAAAACAACTGTTATTTCAATGTACATCAGGTGCCTTCCAAAGGCATCAAAAGAACAGCCAAGAAAAGAAAAAGCCTGGCATTTAAACCCTGGAGCACAGACATTCATACTGAATGTGATTTGGGTGTCCTGAAGTGGGCAGATTTCTATGTGAATATGCCTTCACTCTTGTCTGCAATGAACAGATTAATTCTGCTGAGTCAAGTCTATGAACATTCTGCAGTGATTCCTGAATAAGGGATTAAATGTCTGGAAAGCTCAGATTTACAGCTGTGCTTGTATGAAACCTAACAGATAGCTTTAAAAGGATATTTTGTGTTATCAAGCACATTTATAACATTTATAATCTCAAAAGCCCTCTATTTTAGTTGCTTCCAGAATACTTAAAAAAAATTACAGACAATTCTTGGAAGATGCTCTATAAGCCATCATGTTTTAATGGAATTTCTAGGTCAGAGTGCCGGGTGCAATCCAACTGTTTTCTTCATGCCCTATTAATGAGTTGGTCCTCCTAGCTCAGGGGTGTCAAACTCGCGTTGTCACAATGACATTATGTGGCATATCGTGACTTTTTTCTCTTTGCTAAACCAGGTGTGGGTGTGGCCAGCATGTGATGCATTCAGCCTGCAGGCCATGAGTTTCACACCCCTGTCCTAGCTGGTCACTGAGTTAAGGACAATGCTGAATTAGAGACTTCATTCCAGGCTGAAGAAACCCTTCATTTGTTCTTACTGATTCTGAATTTCAATTTAAAACATGACTACTTCATTTAATTGTAAATAATATCTAAACATTCACTAAAGCTTTGATGCTAATTCTTAGATTGTTTACTTCTTTAGTTTTTATGTGAACTGACTGTGAAAACTGCTGGCAGAAACAAGACGAAACTTCTAAACACAGTCTCCACTTCTGAAGGCAATACCAACAACAAAATATAGTTATAATCTTTTTGAATAACCAGACTATAGTTATTAAAGATTCAACTTGTAATCCTATGAAATTTCTTTGGATAAATTCTAAATAAATAAATCTGGGGGTTGTTCTCAATAGACATACTTAAGGTTTCTCCATATGTCCTACCAAAAGAGGTGAACAGTACATAAACAGCAACTAAACCATGACATTGGGTTCTACTGTTTTTATTACAACTAAGTTATATCTGGATTCAGTCTTAAAACTTCAAGAAACAGTATAGATTCTAAGAGACTCTAAATATAGTTCTACTTTAATTTCAACATTTAATTTAAACCAGAATGCAAATGACTGTGAAACTATATTAAAATGAGTGTTGATCTTTTATCATTATTTTTTTTTAAGTAACTAAGGTTTAATCAAATCTCAGTGATGAATGTTGAAAAGGAAAATGTCAATAAGATGCTTTTTGTCAATAAGCATGGCATCTTTCACCTCTAAAATAAACACATTCATCTACATTAAATCTCTCTCCTTTTAATATCAAAACATTTTGAAAATGGAATCCTTTTGGATTTTAAGTGAAGTGTATATTAAAATATTGATTGGTTCTTTATAGAGAGATTATATTTTGAGGTTACTGTGGGCAATTATTTTCATCTCTTGATATTCAAAACTTAAGTTCAACTATGACATTTTAAATCAAGCTGCATCATTTACTGTATGCTGATTTCTGTTACAGTTTATCAACTAATTTGTGTTTATATAAACTTCACACAAATTTGTTCGTACAAAAGTAAATCTATCCTTTTACTGAGACCACATATATTAAGAATGAAGCTTTTTATTGATCCTTTTATTGATCTTTTTATTGATCCTTCAAATGATATTCATTTATGAAGAAGACATTCTTTATCTTCCATTTAAGAAGATATTCACATTCTGCAGATTTGGAATTTCTATTTGAGGAATTTTCCATAATTTTGTATACTTGCATTGCATAATGTACAGTGATTTTTAGTTATAAACCTTTTGACAGGCATTCTTAACAATAATGGAAAGAGAAGTCAGCTGTATTCCTAATCACTAGGTAATGAAGCACTAGCACATATTCAACTGAGATAAAACTTAATTCTGTAAAACAGAATTCCTGAATATCAAAATGCAAGCACTCTTATATGCAGAAATTCAGGCTGAAAAGAGTCTAATTGTACAAAGAGCCTGTTATATAATGTGTATTTCCTTAGAAAGGAAAACTAATCAGAGAAACAGGTCCTCAATTCAATTCTGTACCAATATTGCACACAATTGGATACTGTCTGTGTAGCAAAAATAGCAAAAATCACTTGCTGAATTTATAAAGCAGCCACCACTTCTTTTCAATCAAAGTAATAGTGGAAAATAAGATAAGGAAAACAAGAACATTTCATTTTTCAGAAATCTACTTGCATACATCAACCCAATGATTGTCCAAGGTTTCTAGCACATTAAATCAATCACTAAAGAATGAAATCTCCCTATCCTCTTTCTTGCTTTGTAATTAATTTCCACAGTAGTGTACAAAACAAATGGATAGGAAGTAAAGAAGAAATAGTTTTTAAAAACTATCTCTCTACTGGTAAGTGGATAAAGAGACTGAGAGGGGGCTATAGATCCACAGAGAATTCTCTCAAATTTTCCTTTCAGTTTTGCATTGTTTATAAACGTGACAAAACAGTATTTTAAAGAATTACTTTCTAATTTATGCCTGGAAATTGAACAATTGATCCACACCAGATTGACTAAAGAAAGAAGGAACTGTGTTTATATATGTGTGTGTTTATATTCCAGAAGTCTAGAATTTGAATTTATTAACAAATAAGAACGAAAAATTCTCCCTGTTTTCAAAACTTCTTTCCAGAGAGGTAGATGGGCTAAACCTGATACTGGTTATCCTGAAAAGTAGAATTAACTAATTTTCAAAGAAATATATATTATATATCAGATATATTATATATCAGCTGAATTATCTGCTAGTTATTCTCTGTCCAATTAACTTGACCTAATGAATTATTATTATTTTCAAAGCAGATAAAAATTTTCATTTGACCATCAAGACATTTCTTGGAACAATATGAGATGGAATAAATTATTAAACATTAAAAGATCAGGGCTAAAAAACTGTACTTTAGACATAAAGATCTATAATATGTAGAAACAGACATCTGCTAGTACATCAGAATTTTAAATGTAGACCAAATCTGCTACATATGCCAGATCAGATCTGGAGTCATGTGAAGCAACAGAAGGAGGGGGGAGGAAAAGATCATATTGTATCTGTACTGGATTGCAAGCTGAAGAATGTACTGAAATTAAACTTTATAAGGCAAAAGACACAGTGGTTCAATCTATTTTTATCCCATTATTTCAGTAACACATGTACGCTCTAACAAGGAAAACATTTGCACTGCAGAAAATATTCACTTTCAATATATTGTAATCAAACAGAAGATAAAAATTTGAACGCCCTTATTGAGCAATATTGAGTCTGATTCTGAGGGGGAGATTGAGGAGCTGACAGGGAGTGGGAGTGTGGCTATGGAAGAAATGGGGGAAGGGCACAGTCTGGCTGGGCATTCAGAGGAAGATCCAGAGTCACCCCCTCTTCACCCTAGGGCAGAGGTTTCCAACCTTGGCCACTTTAAGATTTGTGGACTTCAACTCCCAGAATTCCTCAGCCACCAAAGCTGGCTGAGGAATTCTGGGAGTTGAAATCCACAAGTCTTAAAGTGGCCAAGGTTGGAGACCCCCCGCCCCAGGGCATGCAGGGAGGAATGGAGAAGGGAACAACGTGGCTTACGAGAAAAAGGCCTTGATCCCTTTCATTAGTTGCAGCTGGGAGAACAGGATATAAGAAGGGTGTTTGCACACAGCACCTTGCTGGAAGCAAAGAATGCATTATCTTTGTCGAGGCTTATCTGGGTTTTGGCGTCCTCCCAACTGTGTGTGCTTCGTTATCTTTTGGAAGTCTGCAATTTATTATCCTGGCCTGTCATGTTAATTACATCAACGTGGTTTGTGTTGTTTTTTTTATTTATACTTTATCTACACTTTGGGTTCGGCCTACATTTCTTCCCTTTGTAGATGTTTTTGGAAGAGTTTGATCTCCAGCCAAGGATAACTGGACATTGGGAGCCAAGTTGGAGGTATTAAAGGGACTTTACCTATTTTTGTGACTTTGTTGCTTTTGTGCCATGCCTCAGGTCATCACACAGGAACAGACAACTGTAGCAATGGGACTACTCTGAAGAACTATCATGTACTCAGGATATTCTCATTTTTTTCTCAATCTGTTAACTATATTATTTAGTGCTAATCAATACTTTACATTTTATGTCGTCTTCTGCAGATTTTTTTGTAGACCTCTCAGAACAGAAGGTGCCATAAATTAGAGATTCAAGGTATTATTTCTGATTGTTGTTTTTGTGTAGTATATTGTTTTATTTGGTGTTACTGGACATGGGCTGTCTATAGTCTTTCACAATATCATAAACTAATTGATTAAATGAAATCAACAAATATTTTCTTAATTTTTTTTCAGTGCCTTCCCTGCCATCAGTCTTATTTAATAGGTTATTTAATTATCTACTTACCCACTTATCTCTAACCTGCAGGACCCAATCTGGGTTGGTCACTGGGACCACAGGTTTTGTCTTCCGAGCTTTCGGACTCATGCTGGAGCCCAACTTCAGGAAACTTCTCTTTGGTTAGAAGACAAAATCTCCGACCCAGATCAGATCCTGCAACATTATACTGGGACATGCATATTTGCTTTCATTCGTGAGAATATCTATAATCTATCCACTTACACAAATGGACCTGAGGTGGTTTACAATCAAAAGTAACAACAACCTGTAAAATTAGCAATATGTCTGTCTCATCTCCCTAAGCTAAAATAGTCCTAGAAACTTCAACATTCATACACTTTGTAGAATAGACATGTTTTCTAGATTTTATTGTAGCCCAAGAGGTTAATGGCATTCCTTATCTCAAAAGCTAAGATATTCTAAAAGGCTGAGGGGACCATTCAGAAGGACCACTGGTTGATTGCCCATCTCCCTCATTTTCTATGGGATAGTGACCTTTAGCATGCCATCCTTCAGAGACCACGGAGGACCAGCCAAATTTGGGCAGAAGAGATAGTTCAGCAGGTGCTAAAGACAGTTAACCCTCTGACTTGGAAGCAACCAATAATCAGTGCAATGGACCACAGCACAGGTATAATGCTGCTAGCAAATAGCGCCATATGTTAATCAGCTGGAGCTTCTGAGATTTCTTCAGAGGTAGCTCCATATAGAATTGGCTGCAACAACCTATGCACAAAATTACCATATTTGTTTAGTCCAGGAGTGTCAAACTCACGGTCCGTGGGCCAGATGCATCACGTGCTGGCCACACCTACCCCGATACATGCAATGTATGACGTCCCTTGTTTAATCGATCTAACTTAAAATGCAGAACGATCCTATTCTATGATGCAGCCTTTACAGCATGACAAAACCAACAATCATATCATAGAATACCTAATCCTCCAGCATGTGCATCAATAAGTGAGGCAGCTACAGCAATCCCCTTAGACAGACCAAGATCTTCTGCAGCTTCTGCTGTTAATCCATTTCCAACTGGAGTTCCTGGAGGGAGAACTTCATTTCCTAAGCAGAAACAAGGGTGGGGGGAGCAAAGGCTTATAATGCTGAAACAAATCATAGTTCTCTATGTCCCTACATTGAGACAACTTATTTTTTATTTAGCAGATGTAATACTGCAGTTTATTCTCAAACATACATACATAAGATATTAATCATGGCAAAGGAACTGGGCCAAAGGAACAAAAAGTCTAGGCGGGTGTTTCTTGAAGTGT
Organism: Bungarus multicinctus; assembly: GCA_023653725.1. NCBI lineage: Eukaryota > Metazoa > Chordata > Lepidosauria > Squamata > Elapidae > Bungarus > Bungarus multicinctus. Next base: position 65,821,609 of record CM042842.1, read on the forward strand.
GGCCTCAGGATTCCTGGGAAGTCCCTCAAAATCTGCTCAGGGGTCCAAAATTAACATTATTTGTCAGTTTATGTTGAAAAATAATGTAGTGCATATAGTATTATAATGTACATAATATTAAAATCCAAACAAACAATTGTGAGAAACAATAGTGGCAGCAAAAGCATCAAATTTAAATTTAATACAGGAAATATTGATAAATGTAACCCATGTAAACAAACACTATCTAGACATTTTCCATAATTTTTAAAAGTGGAAAGGGGTCCTGAAAGAAAAAAGTGTAAGAAGCACTGGTTAAAATTTTAAAAAGTTAGTTTTGTAATTTTTTTTATAAGTGGATCACCCACTGGCAGATATCATATTCAAGATCTCTCAAATATTAATACGTGACTGGGGAAAGTCCCTGCTTTTGTTTTTATTTTTGCTTTTACTTTTTCAAATCATAAACATGGAAGTTAATGGACAGTACAGTATATTCCCCTATCCTGAAGGGATTCTGAACCTCTGGCGTTTTAGAAAAAGATGAGATTGACTTTTATGATCATAGTGTCTTGAAAGATCTGAGAGAGCAAGCAAAAATAATATACACATCCAAATAATTTTGCCAAATATATGGAGGCTTTACTACCCACAAGTCAGCAAACAAGGAGTGGGAATCATATTCTCCTCAGTGAATGCCTCATTTCAAGAGAAGATGAAAACAGCCCAACCAATGCTAACATCTCCTAAAGTTTGAAATTACACTGGGTTTACTAGAAAAAATATACCTTAAGATCTGTACAATAGGCAGAATAAGTCTGTCTTCAGGACAAAGAAGAACAAAAGCGCTATAAATGCACTAAAAGCAGACTTCTAATTTGGCCATTTTAATATTTTAGGAGTGATTCTCCAACTCAGATACTTAAAAGTAATCTTAACTTGGATATATATTAAACTGAGGGTTCTCGTTCAGTTGTTTGAGACAGAGACTTTCTTTCAGTGAAACCTTCACTTATGCCATCTCTTTTTCGTGGCTGACATCTCAGTCTTTTTTTGAAAAGGCTTCTTTCAACTTGTGAAGTGAAAAGCAAGTTTACCAAAGGAAAAAGCTGTCTGAACTGTTTCCTTTTCCTTTATTCTTGCCTAAACTCTGGCTGAGGAATTTGCTTGGCTTGTGTTTTGCTTAAAGAAAACATAGGTGCTATAATGCCAATCACCTCCCACCTTCCCAGGCAGTTGCCAAGGTAACCAATTATTTATCAGGCAAATCTCTTGTTAACCTGAGCAAGTAAATCATAGGATCCAAAGCTATCTTAATACTTAATAACATGATAGACTTCAATATACATTTGACTATCCAGCAAAGGGGTCCAGTTGATTCAGCCATGAGGTGTCCACTTATTCAAGCAATGCTTTTAATTTGTTGTGCAGAACTAGTGCCATTTATGTGGAACTAAAATTGGCTCCATCCCAAAAGAATCTGAAGAGAATAGCTCACTTGTTAAATTAAAGTGGCGTCTACAGAAAAAACAGTGAGTTTGTCTTAGTGTAAACCCCACTGACTTTGAGTAGTCCTTCTCAGTGAAAATATATAGTAATGTGTTATAGGACCACAATCAGAGTCTTACACTTGGTTTCAATTTATTATGGTTAGATCTAAGTTATGCAGAGATGGGCAGTCAAGGACCTGTGCCATCTACAATGCCCATTTTGCGGTTCTTCAAGTTATCTTTACCAAAATATGGTGGCAAAATAATAGAATTTTGGATATAGTGTTTCTAGCTTTAGAGGTTTTTTTTTTTTCAGAATTAAGGGAAGGCCTCTGAGAAACAACTACCATAATATCATAAGTAACATTCTGCAAATATCAAAAAAGGAGCAGAAATAATAGTATTTTTGATCCTAGTTCTTCCCTTAAACATAAAGTTCACTTTTTTTAGATCAGCCAAGTGTTGATACATTGGTTGCAACAAGAATTAACTGACCAGCTAGTTGCCTGAGTCTGACTTTGTGGGCTGAGAAAAAGTGATTGCCAGCTTTCATGCCTAAGGCAGGACTAGAAATCAGAGTCCCTTCGTTTATATAGCCTAGTGTCTTAATCACTAGACCAAACTGGCTCTTGAATAAGAAACAAATAAGATTAGAGCATGGAGTAAAAAGAACAAAACACATTTAAATCTAGCTTACACCAATGCCATTTGTCATACTTCTCCACACCTGCCCAGGGGCATTTCCCAAAAGTCAATATTCTGAGTAATGAGATGTCCATCATGATGTCTTAACACAAGCATACTCCACCCCTAACATACATATGTGTGCAGGGGCACGATTCTATCGGTTTGGACCACTTCTATAGAACCGGTTGTTATGATTCTGCGCAGTTCAGAGAACCGGCAAATCGTGCCCCTGGCTGGCCCCTCCCTTCCCCGCCTAATCAGTCCTTATCGCGCATGCGCAACATCGCGTGCATGCCCAACATCACTGACTGCATTCTCCCCTGCCCAATCACTCCTTAAGATGTTTTTTTCCCCTCCCGACAATCAGATGTTCCAACGATCCACCTTGCTGTCTTACTGTTTCACCCAGGAGGCTTCCCTGTGGCCCAGGAGGCAAAAAGGGGCATGTGAGGGGGTTCTGTGTGCCCCCCACGATCCATTTTTTTGCTTCCTTGGCAGTGGTGGGATTTAATTTTTTTTACTATCGGTTCTGTGGGCGTGGCTTGGTGGACATGGCAGGGGAAGGATACAGTAAAATCTGTAGTCAGAGGTGGTATTTGCCGGTTCTCTCAACTACTCAAAATTTCCGCTATGGTTCTCCAGAACTGATCAGAACCTGCTAAATACCACCTCTGCTCCTGGGCCTTAGGGAAGTCTCCTACGGGGGGCATTTTTGTCCCCAGGAGGCTTCCCCAAGGCCCAGGAGGCAAAAAATGGAGCACAGGGGGATGCTGTGCAGCTCCCACATGCTTTTTTTTCCTTCCTGGGCCTCAGGGAAGCCTCCTGGGAGCAAAAATGCCCCCCCAGGAGGCTTGCTTGAGGCCCAGGAGGCAAAAAAAATGGAGCGCGGGGGGATTGCTGCAAAATAAGTGAGGCCACTCCCTCCCAGTCACATGGCCATGCCTACCTAGCCACATCCACCTAGCCATACCCACAGTAGTAAATATTTGTATCCCATCCCTGTATGTGTGATATTGCAACACAACTACAAAAGGTGAAACAATGTGCTTCACAAGCGAGGACGCACATTTCATCTTTTCTACTTTTCTCCTTGCTTCTATACTTCTATGCATCAGTATAGATATCATTTTGTTCTATAAACTTCTCAACTCTTTCTTTTTAAGAATTTTAACATCACAAGTTTTTCAGTCTCAATTATTTCAGCATTTCTGTATGCATTTGCTCTGCAATTTGTCTTAATTCATTCTCTTTATATGACTAAACAATTTCTTGCAAGTGAATTAAAAAACATCACATTTGAAGAATGGATTTGCCTTGTTTTAACTTAGCTATATAATTTTACTTTAAAAAAACAAACATGAAAACAAGGGGAAAATTGAGCAGGCAGCCTCTGAGAAATACTGAGCTAAAATTTTTAGATGATTTTCCTTTCTAAGCAAATGAGCAAATGATCAATTCTATATAGTATAGAATGCTGTAAATCTCTTAAGCACTGCAAGGGAATGTGAATTCAAGCCACAGCTATGTGTAGTGATCCTAGGCTTGTTACAATGAAGTAATCAAAGCAATGCAATTATCTGTCAGCTAGATAAATAAATCTATCACTCCAGGTCATTTAACAAGGCAAGATAGGAAACCCATAAAACACCTGAACTGGAAGATGATTCAGTGCAGAATGATGTGTTTCTAGATAGACCTTGATTGTTGAAGGCACAAATATCCCTCTGTAGAACAAAGTCCTTTATAAGAAGTGTGAGTTGGTAAGCCAATTAATCCATGCTTATGATTGGATTATCGTAATGTGTTATTCAAGGAGCTGCTCCTAAAGATGTTCCAGAAACTTTAGTTAATATAAATAAGGCAATAAGAATACTGATTCTATCCAGCCAATATGATATTACTCCAGAATTATGGCACGAAGATCACTTCTGGTCTCATTTCAAAATCTTACTTCTATTAGTAAATTCACTTATGGTTTAACTCTACAGTATCTAAAGGAATAGCTCTTTCCATATATTTTTACCTTAAAGTTAAATCAATTCCTGAGGCTCTTATTGGTGCCATAATATAAAATATGAAAAGTTAACCACAAAAATAAGGCTGGTGGCCTTGCAACTCTGAAAACCTTCCCAGAGAACACGTGTGATATTTATTTTGTTATTTTTTTTAGGATCAAGGACCTACTTATTGTCCAGGCTTTTTATTGTGTAAAAAATTAATATTTATGCTTTTCAATTTACTTCCTTTCTGTTGCTTCATTGCTCATACATTATGTATGTTCCTTGCTTATTTATTTGTAACAGTAAATACAAGATGTTCTCCCCATTACAAATAGTTAGTACAAAATAAGAGAACATATTGTACATATGTTGCTTTCATATTAGCCATATTGTCACTCTTTTATCTATTCAGTTACCATGGGTAATTGTAATGCTGGTAATTATCAGGTGACTATGTGTGTTTTTGTATTGTGCTCCAATATTCTTTTATGAAGACTTATTCTTTTATGAAGTCAAAGCATTTTTGTTATTTTTGCTGAACACACACAAATGTATTTGACCATTCTGACCACAACATCCATACAAAATACTACTGAGGGTTTGTTCCGAATTTGATTTGTTAAGATCTACCTATTTTGTTACTTGTCAACCATAGCTAGTAGAATAATAATGAAATCTCCTAATTGTTGGATAGCAACTTAATAATTTTGATCAGTGGATTCTGCTTTCTGTAGAAAGACAGTAGAAACTTTAGGTAGGGTTTCCATGATCAGTGACTTTGGAAACCACATCGAGGTACCTTATTCCATATTGTGTCAGAATTATATATGGTTCACTTAAGAGTTATATAAAATTAAGGATGTGTCACTAACTTTTTCAAAGCAGGAGTACTAGTTCACAGTGCAACACTGGTCCATTTAGCAGCGTTGATATTAATCTTTCAAGTCTTAACATCAGTTCAAACCTGATATTTATTTTGTGTGATTGTTAGAAGTGACAATGGTTTAAAATGTCAATTTCTCATAGAAGTTTTATGCCTTGTGTATTTTTTATTGTTAGAATGTGAGCAAAAAAAATAGCCCAGCAGAGGTTATGTACTCTTGGAAATAAAGATAGTAAACATCAGTCACTTTGCTTGGGTTGCATGTGGTTTCCAATATTTACTTCTATCTACCTACCTATTGAGCTATCTGGGACACTGAGCATACAAGCAACATTCTGGTGGGCAGAGTTAGGCACCCAAATATGGATAAATAAATAGCTTCACAATCACAAGAAGGAGCCTCAGTGTCAAAGCATCAAGACAGGAGTAGGCACATTCATAAGTCTTGGAAAGGCTGTTCCTTCCTACAAATGGATATTAGAAGATAGTGTCTAATTAACACAGAGCTTTAGTAGAACATGCAACTAGCTGATTTAAGTCTACAGAAGAACAACTATGGGCTTTCATCCAAAACCATAAGAGAAATAAACTCCTAATAAAGACTCTTGCTATAATACATATGATAATATGGAATATACAATGCAAATCCTTCTCTCCTAATTATTTAGGTCACTGTCATCACTCAGTATTCCTTCAAACAATTCAGAGGTTCAGGTCTGATCTTAATTACATGCAACCAGGGGTCACATTTTAAAGACTCTTCCGCTGAGCATCCTTCATAGAAGTGTCTGTTATCAGAATCCATATCAATTATGTCCCTAAGATCTCTACCAGACATCTAGATATCTATTCTCCAAGATGAAAACATCCCAGCAAAGCATATAATTTCCCTGCCATCACCTGTCCTTGTAGCTCTACCCCTCTCACTTGGAATCTGGATGGGGCTGGAACTCTTGCCTCTGCAAAAATAAACTTTTAAAAACTGTTTTCAATTGATGTTTCCAAATCTACGTAGTTTTGGATTGTGTGGTAGCCAGCACTGGAGTAACCAACAGCAACATAATGATTTGTATTTTAAGAAAAATAGCAATGCAAAAATGTTAGGAAAAATGTAACTTGCTCAGATTGAGATCTGCTTAAAGAAGCTAGCCATCGAGAGGAAAGAGAGAGAGAAAATGGAAACATGAAAACCAGAAACCTGTGAGTTCATTGTACTGTACCTACCCCCTTCTTATACAGTACTCTGGTGAATCAGGAAGGCATCTGCATGAGCCACTTCTAAATATTATTATGTTTCCCAAGATTGGGATTACTTCCAACCTAAGTAATGGCTCTTGCATATTTCTGTCAAGCTTATCTTTCTTCCTCTCTATATTTATCAAGAAATCAGCTAAGGCTGAAGCCTAATATCAGCTGTTTGTAGATGCAAGGTAACATCTACATTTCATCTATGCCATGTCCTCTTTATATAAGGAAGGTGTTGTGTATTGACTGAAGTTTCCACTCAGGTCCGTGCTTTAAGCGGGAAGCACGGACCTCTCCCATTGGTTGATGCCATTTGACAGCCGGCTATAAAAGGAAATGTCAAACGGCATCAGCTGTTGCCGCTCCAGCTGGCTGCCGTGTTAGAGCGGCAGTAGCGGTAACTCTTTATTTTTAAATAAAGTTAGAGCTGAACCTTTGCCTTTGGTGTCTGCCTAAGTGATTACCGCCGCTCTACAACACTGGCAACGAGGGCAGGATCCTAAATAAAGGCAAGCCAGGCAAAAGGACAAAGAGCGAAATCACTAACCAAGAGCTGAAATCGCTACAGAGTTGCTATCACTGTTCGTGAAGCACGATTTCTAAATCGCCTCAGGAGAAGCAGCACAGCTGAGGGAAAAATGACTTCGAATCCTGCATTCCCGCCCTTCAGACCGACGGCAGAGACATGGGAATCATACAGGAACCGGTTTGACTGCTTTTTAGATGCTATAGACCTTACTGGTATTTCTGACCATAGAAAAAAGTCTTATTTCCTAAGCTTTTGCGGAGCCACGGTATTTGACACCAACAGCATTACTGGCCCCACGATCTATTAAGACTATTCCCTGGGAAGAATTGCAAGAAATTCTCTCCAACCATTACTCCCCTAAGCCTTCTAGAATTGCCAGACGCCATGCCTTTTGAAGGCGCATCCAGACTGAGGGAGAAACCATTAGTGACTACATGGCAACACTACGAACAGCTGCCTTACATTGCGGATTCAGGGATTACCTTGAAGATATGCTGTTAGATCAGCTGGTCTGTGGAATTAGGGACTCCAAGCTGCAAAGACGACTACTAGCTAAAGGGGACCTAACCTTAAAACAAGCCATAGAAGAATCCCAGGCTGCTGAGCTATCAGCACTCTCAGCAGTTGAAATACAGGGAAATCCAATTAGACTAGATAACCCAACAGTGCATTTTGATGAAGCCTCCACAAAGGAAGGTTTAGAAGAGGCTACTGAGATAAACCGCCTCAGACAGCCCAACCCTAATCAAAGGGAGTACAGAGAGGTTGCAAATCAACCTCCACGAATACAACCCACCTGCTTAAGCTGCGGGGGCAACCATCTCAGGGCATCCTGCAGATTCAGGAATGCCATATGCTTAAGATGCCAAAAGAAGGGTCATTTGGCAAGAATATGTCAGGCAGGAAAGACTTTTAACCAGCCTCAAAGGCCTCAGAAAGCCATACAATTTTCAAGACAAATCGAGGATTGTTGCACATACTATCAAGCTAAGATACCAAAAAATAGCTCTAACAAAATTAGTGTCACTGTTTCTATAGAAGGTAGACCATGCAGAATGGAAAAAGACACCGGCTCTGCACTATCCATCATCTCGTGGGGCACCTTGAAGCAACTGCTTCCCAGAGTGACAAGAAAGAAGATTCCAGGCTGCAATCTGACTCTACGGGACTACCAAGGCAGAACCATTCCTGTCATCGGAAAAGGCAAGTTTCTAGTTCATTTTCAAGATTTTAAGGGTCACTTGCCTTTAGTGATAGTGGATGGCGCCCTCCCAAGCCTATTGGGATTAGACTGGTTCCCTGCCCTGGACCTCCACATAGGTGGAATCCACGCCATTGCAAGTTCAGAAGTTGACTCCCTGTTCAGAGAATATGCTGACATATTCAGCAAGGGCCTAGGCTGCTACATGGGAACCCCAATATCCTTCAAGGTGGACCCCCAAGCAGTACCAATCCGTCTAAAACCCCGCAGAGTTCCTTTTGCAATTTGTCCTAAACTTGACAAGGAACTAGACAGATTAATTAAACAAGGTATACTACAACCTACAGATTTTTCAAAATGGGAGACGCCTATAGTGACACTCTAAAGAAGGACGGAAATTTGAGAATCTGCTCTGACTATAAATCATCCATAAATAGATATTTGCAAGTAAGCGCTTATCCGGTCCCCGTTGTGCAACATCTATCCATTCCCTAGAGCCTGGCTCCATTTTTGCAAAGTTAGATATGTCACAGGCTTATCAACAGTTCCCTGTTGATGACGAAACTGCTGAACTGCAAACCACAGTGACACACAGAGGCACTTTTAAATGTACACGCCTACAATTCGGAGTTAGTGTGGCCCCTGGAATTTTCCAGTCTCTAATGGAAAGGATTTTGCAAGGGTTGCCAGGCGTTGTACCATATTTCAATGACATTCTTATATTTGCCAACAATCAAACTCAATTGCTACAGAGAGTCAGAAGTGTCCTCGAACATTTTAGAAAGTCAGGTCTTAAATTAAAAAGAGAAAAATGCACCATTGCCACTCCACAAGTGGAATTTTTAGGTTACAAAATTGACGCCTCGGGTATTTACCCAACAGAGTCTAAAGTAAAGGCCATTCATGAAGCTCCCACTCCTACTAATAAGAGTGAGCTCCAAGCTTTTCTGGGACTTTTAAATTTCTATGCTTCGTTCCTGCCCCATAAAGCTTCAATTACAGAGCCCCTTCACAGGCTCCTAGACAAGAAGACACCATGGCACTGGGGACCAAAAGAAAGTCTTGTTTTCAAGGAAGTCAAATCACTGCTAACGTCCAAAGCTGTGTTAATACAATTCAACAAGAATTTACCACTAGTTCTAGCAGCAGATGCTTCCCCTTTTGGAATAGGGGCTGTTCTGAGTCACAGACTGCCAAATGGTGCAGAAGCACCTATTGTCTTCTTTTCAAGGACACTATCCTCCACTGAACGCAACTATAGTCAAATTGACAAGGAGGCCTTGGCTGCAGTTGCTCCAACAGCCACCCCTAGGACCTGGGAAGAGGCAGGAAGCCCGTGGTCCCGAATTCATATAGATTTGGCTGGCCCTTTCCACGGGCGTACATTCCTAGTGGTAGTAGATTCATTTTCAAAGTGGGTGGAACTGACCTTAATGCCACTGAAGCAGTTAATAAAGCATTGACCAGGATGTTTGCCACACATGGCCTTCCTGATTCCATTGTATCTGACAATGGCCCCCAATTTACCTCTTGTGAATTTGAGATCTTCCCAGCCAACCTGGGCATCAGACACATATTAGTAGCCCCATTTCACCCTGCAAGTAATGGTCTGGCTCAGAGGGCAGTCAGATCTGCTAAGGAGGTACTACAGAGATTGGGACCCATTAACTGACATTCTAGACTGGTCCAATATGTTCTGAGCCAACATACAACACCTTGTGCCTCCATAAATAGGTCACCAGCTGAAGTGTTAATGGGGCGCCGTTTGAGAACCACTCTTGACAGGCTTCACCCAAATTATGCCCCAGTGCTTTCCCTTGGGTCTAACAGCCAAGACAGAGGGTTCCTAGTAAATGACAAAGTATATGTCAGGAACTTTGCTGGGCAACCTTTGTGGTTACCTGGTCGCGTGGTGGCAGTAACTGGTCCTAAGTCTTATAGAATCCAGCTACCTGATGGGCGTGTCTGGCGCCGCCATGTGGACCTGAGGAGGCGTTGGAGCACTATACCCAGAGGTCATCTAGATGGTCCCGATGCAGAAATACTACCTCCACCCGAAGAAGCTAGCCTCCAGCCCACCAGTGATGACAGCCTACCTGGAGAAGAAGCTGACCAAGGTCCTGACCAAGTTCCCGACGTTCCTGCAGCCTCACCACTGATGGAAGCCATGCAGCAAGCAGAAGGCAGCAGCCCGGTGCCATTTTCAGCCGAACCAAGAAGATCTGGACGACTGCGCAGGCGCCCAACATATTTACAGGACTACGCATGCTCCTCACTGGGAGGGAGGAGTGTTGTGTATTGACTGAAGTTCCCACTCAGGTCCGTGCTTCCCGCTTAAAGCACGGACCTCTCCCATTGGTTGATGCTGTTTGACAGCCGGCTATAAAAGGAGATGTCAAATGGCATCAGCTGTTGCCGCTCCAGCTGGCTGCTGTGTTAGAGCGGCAGTAGCGGTAACCCTTTATTTTTAAATAAAGTTAGAGCTGAACCTTTGCCTTTGGTGTCTGCCTAAGTGATTACTACCGCTCTACAACAGAAGGCAAAGAGATTGACTTGCCAGATTTCATCTACCGCCAACATTTCTTCTTGACACCTGATTTTATTTATATATTAAGTTACTCTGCTTATGTTTTTCAAAACCTCTATAATGCATTTATTTTTATTTTACTGTTTCTATGTGGTCTTATCAAAATAAATAGCAGCACCAGAGACCTTGGCTGATCTTGAAAAAAATTAAATTGGGAACTTAGTTGGGAGTTCGTAAGAAAACTCAGGGCCATAGGTTAGAGCAGGGGTGTCAAACTCACAGCCCGTGGGCCCGATGCATCACTTACTGGGCACACTCATGCCCAGTTTAGTGAAGGAGAGGAAAATCACAATACATCATGTGACAACGCTGTGACAATGCGAGTTTGACATCCCTGAGTTAGAGGGAGAAGTTGAAAATATCCCAGAAGAAGACAGTGGTAAAGCACTTACTGTTTCCAAGAGAATTACATGAATATGCTATCTTATTATCAGGAATTAAGCTTGATTCAAGGGGGTGTTTGCCATCTAGTTTTTATAGTTTTAATCATAATTTGTTTGAGTGCTCGTTCTGATCAGAAATACAGGGATCCTCAACTTATGCCCACAATTGGAAACTGAACTTAGGGGTGCATAAGGGGGCATGCATAAGCGCACCGACATGCCTACAGTCCCTGTCCTATTGTTTCTTTTATATTTTATTTTTCCTATATGTATCCATGTATTCATAACTATGTTTTACTTATACCTATTATCTTGTAAGCAATTGACAAATAAATAAATAAATAGATAAATAAATAAATAAATAAATAAACTTCTGTTGCTAAGCAAAGCAGTTGTTAAATAAGTTGCACTCACCTTTATGACCTCTTTTGCTGTGCTCATTAAACTAATCACATCATCGTTAAGTAATTCTGGCTTTCCCTGTTGACTCTGCTTGTTGAAAGCACTAGACAAGAAACAACGGATGGGAACTAATCAAGGAGAGAAGCAACCTGGAATTAAGGAGCAACTTCCTAACAGTGAGAAAAATTAACCAGTGAGACATCTTTGCCTTTAGAAATTATGGGTGCTTCATCACTGGAAGTTTTTAAGAAAAGACTGGACAGCCACCTGTCTGAAATGGTATAGGGCCGTGATGGCAAACCTATGGCACACGTGCCACAAGTGGCACACAGAGCCATTTGTGCTGGTACACGAGCCACAGGCAAACTTACTTCACTGCGCATGTGTGCGCCTCACAGCTGATTTTTTTCGGTTTGTTTGAGGCCTTTTTCGGCCTCCCAGAGGCTTGGAAAAAGCCTCTGCAAGGCTTTTCAGACTGAATTATAGGCCCATTTCATCATTACTGGAAGTGACGAAACGGGCCTATAATTTGTCCTGAAAAGCCTTGTAGAGGCTTTTTCCAAGCCTCTGGAAGGCCGAAAAAGGCCTCAAACCAGCCGAAAAATCAGCTGTGAGGTGCAGTGCAGGTAAAGGGGTGGGGAATTGTGTGTGCATGCACAGGAGGCGTGGAAAGGGAGGCCGCATACTGCCTTCTGGGTGCTGGCACACGAGTGCGTGTGCCCAAAAATGTTAGCCACCACTGGTGTAGGGTTTCTTGCTTGAGCAGGGGGTTAATTAGAAGATGTTCAAGGTCTCTTCCAGCACAATTCTTATTGAGATTGAGACAGAAAATTATAAATGGTGATCAGATGACCCCAGACACTGAAAGCATCATAAATACATACTAGTTGCCAAACTCCTGGATTTTGATCACACCATGGAGAGGCTATGACAATCTTAAGTATGAGGTTGTAAGTAACCTTTTTTCAGCACAATTATAATTTCAAACGGTTATTAAACAAATGGGCAATCAGTCCAGGACTAACTGTATATATAAATTTAATACAAAAAAAAAAAGCAAAGGATGGACAAACAACCAGTGTCAACAGGGCTTTGGTGAAGCAGGAGAAGCTTCACTTGGTGTCTTCTGGATAGGCCTGGTTGCCTTTGCAAAATGGAGGTTTGTCATTCTTAGGTAAACATAGTCAACCACTGAACCTCCTGCGGTAATTGTACTTTAATCGCAACTATACAGTAGTGTATGTTTTATGGTTGAGCAGTTCCATAAATATCTGAATTCGACTGAATTTTCAAACACAAAATGAAAATATTGAGTGGTGATGTTGGATGATGCCAAGTGAAAATAAAATACAGAAACTATGCATGAATAGAAATCCAGCATATCTTAGTTCTTCAGGAACAACTAAGCCATATAGTTTGACATCCAATAGTTATTCAAGCAGGCCACTATACAAGCTTTTAAATTTTTATCTGCTGCCTGTTACATTATTACTGAACCCCAGAAAACCTCTCTGAATGATTTGTGTTCCATCTAGGAAGAAGGAAATGAATCATAGGGGAAAAGAATCACCCACTGAACTGTGCACCCAGAGAGAATACCAAAACGCTGTACAGAGGCAATTGGAGAAAAAGACAGTTTGAGTCTCTTTTGCTGTTGCATCCAACAACTTGTTCTCAAATTCTCTGAAGTATACATAAAGACATTATTAATTACTTGTATGCTGTGCCCATTTTGTACATATCCAACTACACAAATCTTTGGAATCAAGTTGTAGTAGAAAAAAAAATCCACAACATTCCACATTATGTAGTAAGATAAAATGAACTTGCAAAATACAAAAATCAGAGATAGCATAATGGAATCTATTGCTCACATTTGTTGATACATTTACAATTTAAGTGTAGAAGAATTAGCTTCAAATACTAAATTATCATTTCCACATAGTATAACTGTGGCTTATTACATACCGTATCCTAGTTTTGCTATCTCAAACTATCAATTATATAAAGGAATTTCTTATTTGCACATATAGGCTTAGTAATTTAAAACGGAAAGCGCTTTCCTTGTCCTTGAAATGAACAATATAAATATTGTATTCAAACTCTAGCTTGAGCTTCATAAATTATTTAAGCTAAAAAAAAATTCTCCTCCGCAGGGCAACTTGGCCATTAGGGTGCTCAAATTTCTGCTAAAACATATAAGTAGTATCCTTTTAGCGTAGAAAGAAATAATTGCCAAAAGGTAATTGCTATTAGGATTGTATTTAAGCAGAGGAGGGAAAAATTGAAAGACCAATATTTAAGAGCATCTATAAAATTGCAAAAAAAAAAAAAGGGGGGGGGTCAAAACCCCAAGGCTATCACATGGGGAATTTCTCTGTTTTTGATCCAGCATTGAAGGCTTCAGTTGCTTTCTACTGGGGATAAACAGGTCTGTTCAAAATCAAATTCAACCCCAATTGGTAAGATCATTGTTACAGCACTAAACTTTTCAATAAGGAATACCTATTACTATTTCTTTTTAAAAAGGGAGGGGGGAATAAAAGGTATTGAATTATTTTATATTTTAATAATGTTTTAATCTTTCTTTACATATAATAAATAGATTGTAAATTGTAATTGGTTTCATGAGCTTACATATGATTTTATATTTTGTCAATGACTGGAACCATTAGAAGGAATCAACACAGCAATTCAATAGGCCTTGGTAACAATAAATGTAAACCCAGTCTCACAAAGATATGTCGAAGGAAAAAAATATATTTAAAAGCTCATATTTGGGCTAAACTTTTGTTCAAAAGTCTTCCATTATTACTTTTTAATTCAATGGTTTCAATGTAACATTTAAGGAAAGATCTGCAAATATCTTCCCTTCCACTATGATGAGTGCTCCTTTGATACTGAATAGATCTAAAATCCACAAAAATGTTGGCTTGAATCTTGGAAACAATTCAAGGAACATGTTAATAAGATGTCAAGTTATTCAGAGAATGTTTGTGTTCCATGAAATACAGTGTAAGAAACACTGTATTAGATGACATCAAAGAACATAGCCAAAACCTAATGTTCTCCTATAAAAGTAACCTGGAGTATTTAATGAATTTCGGTTTAACAGCCATTGTTTGTACTTCCAACAGACAGGGATTTTTCTCTCCCACTTTTCGAAAGGGGAAAAATAGGTGAAGCAGAGTAACAGAGTTGGAAGGGACCTTGGAGGTCTTCTAGTCCAACCCCTGCCAAGGCAGGAAATTTATACCATTTCAGACAAATGGTTGTCCAATCTCTTCTTAAAAACCTCCAGTATTGGAGCATCTGCAACTTTTGAAGGCAAGTCATTCCACTGATTAATTGTTCTAAGTGTCAGAAAATTTCTCCCTAATTCTAAGTTGCTTCTCTCCTGAATTAGTTTCCATCCGTTGCTTCTTGTCCTGCCTTCAGATGCCTTCGGCATAGGTTGATCCCCTCTTCTTTGTGGCAAATATATCAAATATTGGAAGACTGCTATCATGTCACCCCTAGTTCTTTTTATTAAACTAGGCATACCCAATTCCTGCAATTGTGTTTTCATATGTTTCAGCCTCCAGTCCCAAAACTGTGCATGTTAAGTGAACAAACACAGGAAGCAGATTCTAATTTATATTCCAGAGGGAGGACAGCCTGACAAACTGGGCTCAACAGATAGGTCACGATTTCTTGTGAACAGTTTGGACAGAAGTACTTTTTTTATGGATAAATCTATGCCTTGCTAACTGACTTTAAAATCTACCTACAACTTCTAAGGCAGAAAGTATACAGTACAATTCCCTTCACTTTTAGAGCAAAGTGTGCCAAAGCATGCAAATGTCCTCATCTGTTAGATATTTTACTATATGATATTACTATTTATTAATAAATGAAGAACGGCCTATACAAAATTTTCAATGTAATGTAAATAAAAAGTAGCATACAAAAGTTATCGAATACAAGAAACCTTCATACATTTATTAACAATATCTTCTGATTTCCATTTATTTTAGAAAATTACACTTTGGCTGAAAAATAAAATCTAAATGATTAACTATGAAGAGTATTTTAAAATAAGTAATTCTTTAAAAATGTATGCTAATGTTCCCATTCATGTCATGGCTGCTTAGCATAGCCATTAAAAGCCCATTAAGTGAACAAGGAAAATTGATTACAATTAGTCTGGAAAAATTTCACCAAATGAGCATTACAGTCTTAAATGGAAATTCATTTTAAGTACTGTGCAGTTAATGAGATTAACGCTGTCATTAAACTTTGGCTCAAATTGGTAAAATAATTATACTTGAGTTCACAAAGCATGTTAAATTATATCAGCTTAATCACATTTTCAAAATCCAGATTTTTTTTACTAGAAACAGCAGGCGGTATACCAGTCCAGATCAAACACCCTTCTGTACTATGTAGAGTGAGCAATCTGTGATTCACATAATTGTTTTGGAGAACGACACAGAAGGGGTGCAAGATGACAAAATGACAAAGTATTGTGTATCTTTGTTACTTTGTCTTTATGCACATGGTTCTAGTTTTGTTTTCTTTCTTTTTTATTTTGTATTAAAATTTTATTTTTTTAAAAAGGTTGCATGGTAACTACCAAGTAGTTTCAAGGTTGTTATTCATTCCTGGTGTGTTGGGATTGGTGTGGGGGGGAAAGCAGTGTCACTTGATGCTGTTTTTTATTAATAATTTCAGTTTATTAAATATTTTCTGGAATATACATGCCACAGCAAGCCTTTAACTTTTCACTTTCCTTACCTTTGAATGGGACTATGACCGGTCATATTTAATGAAAGCCAAGGAAAATATCAATTTATCACGGTTTTACTCTAATTTTCCCTTGAAAATAGTGTACATAGTAGCTACAAATTCCTTGATTTATCTTTTTACTGACTGAGAGAACTTCTATGAAAACTGGATTAAGATATCAACTGTGAGAGATATCTCACAGGATGGGGATTTTACTGCTCCCTTGACTCTCCCCCCCCCCCCCTTGGTATCTCTGTCAACTACCATTTTAGGATTTGAATAGCTTCCTTAAATCTCAGTACTTGAAGATTTTATCCACAGTTAGAATTTGTTTGCTGAAAAGAGAGGAACAGACCAAATATTCCAGTTTCTCAATGTCAAGCTTATTTATCCATTTTGAAAGTCTTGCAGCTTTCTCAACTTGCTATTCAGTCACATAGTTATCTGTTGTAGGTGCAGAATTGACAATGTGTGACCTTGTAACACAACCAATGAGCCTTCTATGTGATAGTCCCTGCCTGAAATTCACAAAACCTCAATAATAAAGTATCCATTAGACCTCTGTTTTCATTTATTTTTCCATGAATAAAAATTGGATGCTTTGTTTTGTTTTTCTCCGCCACATTTTAAATGAATCTACATTTAAATGAAACATTGCTTTATTACAGAGACAGTATAATGTAGCAATTAAAGTACCGGAGTAGGGAGACCTTGGTTCCACTCCACCCTGAACTACAAAAGCTTACTTATATCATGTCCTTGGGTCAGTTCCCTTCTCTCTGGCCAACCTCATAGGGTTCTTGTGATGTTGAAAACAGGAGGGAGCTATATTCATATTTCTTTGAGAAAATTTAATGCTTCCTAGAATGTATTCAAAATAGATCTAAAATTACTTAAACTGTAGTTGCAGTATATCCCTGCAAACATTAAGCCAGAATAAGTCATATTACACATATTAACCCTCCCTTTTCTTAAATCAAGGGTAACTTATGAGTTACATCTACATCAGTCCTTGGCAAAACTAAAACTAAAAACAGGAAACAAAAAGTTTAAGCAAATTCTAGTCAGGTACACAGATTCTGTAAAGTAAATATACATTGTCATAATTTAGACAGAAAGATTCCAGCAATTTTTCACTACAAAATGTACAACCCTTTTCCTGAATAAAGTCCCCAAAATACATAATTTTAATAGTAAACATGGCTTTCCATTACTTTTGAACGGGCTCTTATCTAGCCTTCAAATGTCTTGCTAAATCCTACAGTTAAAAAGAATTCAATACTGTATATTACCTATTTTTGAATATTTATTTGCCATCAGATCTTCTAATCCAATTGATTTCCAAAAATTATCATCCCAGCCAGTTTCTGAGGAGTATGTCCATTTACATACAAGTGTACACAAAGATCTGTTGAGAAAAAAATACAACTTAATTTTAAATTAAAAGGTTTATAAAAGAATACAAAATCATGACATTCTTATTATCAGAGTTGATAATCTAGACCCAGGTATTAAACAGTGATTTATATGGATCATGATAGACAAAAAAGAACAAAACCAGCCTCACACTATTATGATTCAAGCTCTGTCCTTTCATACATGCATGTATCATTATATTTTTTGATCAGTGCCGAAGGACAGCCTTTGGCACTGACCAAAAAATAGCCAACATCCTAAGAAACCCCAAAGGCAAGATCCAGCTAGAAAACCAAGGAGTTTATGAAATACCATGCAACAATTGCCAGCCACATACATTGGACAAACCAATAGGAGAATAAATGCACGCCTCACAGAACACAAGAACGCAGTCAGAAAAGAAGAAAATTCTTCCTCCCTTTTCCAGCACCTTAAAGCCACAGGACATGAAATTAATTTTGAGGGAACCAAATTAATCTACAATACTGAACACTTCAACAAGAGAATAATCAGGGAAGCCATTGAAATAGAGAAACATCTCCATAACATGAATGAACGGGACGATGCCTCCCGCCTACCAGACATTTGGAAACTAGCCTTTATCAACAAATGAGTCCCAGCCACGAAAAACAACACTCGACCCAAAACAACACATGACGCCACCACCAATCTCCCTCACCAGACTCAAAACCAAACCCATCCCATGGGCAAAAGACAACCACCATCCAGAAACCAGACCATGGCTGCATCACCAGCTGCCACACACCACGACCCCGAAACCAAGCAAACTGAGACACACCATGAACACAGAACCAAGCCTCAAACTCGGAGCCAAACCAAATCCAGAACATCACATCACAGCCACCCGCTCAAGATATCACATCACAGAACTCAGGAGGCTACACCACAAAACCTCAGGATGTTGCAACACAGCCAATGACCCAGGAGATTAAAATACAGGACCCAGGATGTCACAAGATTAGAACTCAGAAGGTCATCACACAGCCCATTACCCAGGTCATTATGACCCAGGAGATAACAGCACAAGACCCAGGAGGTCAAAACATTAGAACTCAGAAGGTCATCACACAGCCTATTACCCAAGTCATTACAACACAGGAGGCTGATAGTCACAAAGCCAATACCTCAGCCACACTTGTTCTTAAGAAAAAGCCAGCCAATCTGCAAACATCAACTCTATCAACCAATCAAGAAATGAAAACACAGCCAACCTCCCCACCAGTATATATAGGGAGACAGCAGCTCAGATCACGCTTTGCTCGCACAAGCACAAAGCCGAAAACACCAGCCTGAAGATGGCGAGTGAGATCTCGTTGAAACGTTGCCAAGATAGTCTCAATCTCACATGGGAAAAGACCCGAACAAGCCAAGACCTGCATATATATATATATATTGCCATTATTCCAACAAGGGATTTTTAAATTATTTATAATTATTAAAGTAAAATACATCAAGATGTCTGATTCTATTTAGTTAGGTTTTTCAATCAATAAAATGTTTCTTGTCCACTACAGCTATTACTTAACCTAACAGAATTAGGTGCATTATTACCAGTTATCTGCATCAGGAATTTGTATATCTTTAAGCCTTATACAAATATCAATAGCATTTCATGACTGTTTGGCTCTGCATCTTATTTTTTTATTCACATGAGCTTCTAAAGACGTCCCCTTTAAAGGTCTAAAAAATGGGCTCTTGTTAAAAGTTCCCTTTATTCTACAAACAATATTTCAGAATGTCAGGAGATTCTTGACATCACTATCCTAATTTTTGAATGTCAGATAACAAATCTCAGTATACTGATTCTTGGTATGGAATAAGAATTGTAATAGCCATGCTTGTACTAATAGCTTTCAAACATAAAAGTCAAGTAAAATTAATATTATACCTTATAAACCTTATAAAAAGGACAGAATGAGGGGACCCTGCATTTCAGCCATAAGCTAAAATGTCCTTTATCAGAACACTAAACAGTATTATGGCACCACGGCTAACATACATTAGCAACAGATTTAGCATCTTAAAAACACAAAAACAAGAGGAATAACAATCTTTATGAGTTAAAAGATCATACTGCCAGAAAAACTGGAGCATTAGCATACTTAAAGGTCACAGAATTTAATTTCAATAATTAATTTTATTGTGTTTCATCTTTACAATGAAGAAACTACAGATGATGTTGCCCATTGCCCCAACTTAAAATAACTTTAATACTTGTTTTTCTCTAGCTAGTAGTTTCCACTATTCACTTTAGTTGGTAACAAGTGAAAAAAAAACGGAAGTGGACAGGAGTGAGAACTTTTTCACTGTGCTACAATTAAAAACAACCAATCTTTTACAAAAAAGAATTTTTAAAGGAATTTGTTCAGATTGTGAAGTAGCACTTCTGAAACTGAAATTGTTTGCAAAGTGCGATAACAGTGACCAGCGATGGTCACAGCATCTACCAAAAGCTCTGCCCTAATTTGTATGTTTCAAATATCATATGCAATGGGGACAAGCTTGTCAGGTTCAGTCAAACCCAACAAAGAAACACTGAGGTTCATCTAAGCAGTTTCCCTTATTTTTCCTCTCCCGTAGGCAGAAATCTTGCCAAACTCCAAACTTGACAATTTTAAGGTTTGTGGACTTCAATTCCCAGAATAAAGTATGGCTGGTTGAGGAATTCTTTGAGTTGAAATCCACAAGTCTTAAAAATGGCAGTTTGGAGACCCATGTCTTACGTCTTTAAACATATACTCTGGCAATTCCTAGAGAAGAGTTGTTCTGACTCTCTTCCTCCCACTCAAACTATCTAAATCTCACTGGTTTTTGCTCCTCTGGAATGCAGCCCCTCTGTCCTGGGAATCCAGACTACAATCCATCATTCTTGGTCTTTTCCCCAGACATCACTGCCTATTATGCTACACTGGGAAGCTAAGTCATCTTTAGCTACAGTAACATCATAGAAAGGTTTCATGCAAAAACAGCTTGAATCATAATAGGACTGGGCTTATTATGGTCACCCAACCTCAGGAACACTCAAACAGGAGAAAGGTATATTAGAAACAAGGAGCACTGTCCATTGCTGGAGGCAAATTTGAGACAGATGTCTCAAAGGTAAGACCTAGGTAAGACCAAATCCTCTGGACAGAGAGAAGGGATACAATCACATTTCTGATTCAATTATCCCTATTCTACTGTAACATCCTTGGAAACCTGTCCTTTTAGAACCTAGTAAGAAAATGGGAGATTAAATTAGGCTGGAGGGAACTCAACTACCCAAAGGTTTTGCTGAGCAGCTGGGAATAGGTACCAAATATTCTCAGTAAACATCAAAAAAGACAGATAAACAGAAGCAGTAGAGGACAAACCATGAGTAAATATCCAATTTGCAGAGGATGCAATTTCAAATTAACAAAAGAAAGCTTAGCAGGCATTCAAAAAATACAAACAAAAAACTATGAGCATTTTGTCAAGAACTGCCTCTAAGTTGATATTTGGAAATGTAATAGCTGTTTCAAACAGATATACAAATGATAACTTATTTTACACTAATGGAAGCAATCTACAGGCATTTTGGCAGCTAAACTTCAAAACAGTAGTTCTAAAGATATAAATCTTCTATTGCCTTTTAGTAAGAAAATATTGTTCATATACCAGCTTTCCGGAAACAATTTACATTGCTTTTGTTAGATTTGTATCCTTTTATCCAGGAGACAATTCAGGAGAACTCTCTTTGTTTTCTTCCAGATTCTTCCAAGCAGAAGGAAAGTTTCCATCATTCAGGGTGGATAAATCTGATTTTCTGCAGATGGAATCTAAGATATATCTCACTATACCACATTGGCACTTACTGTCAAAGTGGCTTTGATGTATACTCAACTTGAAATTGCTTCAAATGAAGAACACACTCATTTCAAACCATGTCAATTTTGTAATCTTTACAGCAAGCAAAATCAATGGGGGAAGCCACACTTGATTAACCACAACGTGAGTCACTTAACAACTTCAGTCATTCTTTTAATAATCACGGCAAAAAAAAGATTGTAAAATCAAGCATGATTCACTTAACAACTGCCTTGATTAGCAATGGAAATCCTGATCCCAATTGTGGTCATAAGCCGAGAACAACAGTACCTATATTCTACTATAAACTAATATTCAATACAAACGTTATGTGTGATTTATCATGAAATACACATTTCCTACACACTGATAATTTCTGTAAAATGAAAAGTTGCCTTGCAAAAGCTGGAGAAGTAGAAAACTATTAAATTAACAGCATTCCCTTCTACTTATTAATATACAAAATGCGAATCATGCTCCATCTTGAACAATTCTCAAGCTCCTCTGATTTAAAGATTATCTTTGAATAAATATAACTTTGACTTACTGCATTTTAAAAAACAACAGACCGAACTGTCTTTATTATTTACATCTACAAAAGCTCCAGCCTTCATATGGAAGTCTGTAGCGGAGTTTACAAAAGAAACCTCAATGGTTTGTACTCAAAACAAAACGTGTATGTTTTATGAGTTATGTACAACATAGAACGGTCTGGTTTGGTTCTAGCGTGAATCAAAAGAAGGTCATTTTGACTGGAACTGATTCAAACATTCTGTGCTGCTTTGGGTGGTGTGATTAGAGGGTGTCTTAGCTCTTGTAATTGCAATGATATAGTTTGGATTTTCCTTCCTTGGCCAACAAAACAGGAAAAATGGGTCATGTCCTGGGTACAACTGACTTAGGCAGACTTAGGTCAACAAGGAATGGAGTTTCAGAGCAAAGCAGTAGGAACGTAGGGAACCTGGCAAAGTAGAGTTTGATACTGGACTTACTATTTCCACCTCTTATCATGCCATTGACTGCTTACCGTGATGATAAACCACACTTTTTTTCTAATAAAGACTCTTAATAAAGTTAAGTTTCATGTCTGTGAGTTTAAATATATACATGCCCTTCAAAAGAAAAACGGATGGAACATAAATACAAAAAAGTCACTAGTGCAATATTGGTTTGTCCTGCTGATTTTATAAGGGCACATTTGAGGATTTTGGTGATTTTAAGATTCAGGATAACCTTTATGACTGCAACGGATTCATGTTTAAAATAACCCTGAAAGGTCTATCAGCAGAAAACAAAAATAAGTACAGAGTACATACTCCAATTTATCAAGCATTCAAATTGTTGTTTTTTTCCCCTTAAATTCTTTTTATGCCGAAGTCTGCTTTGGTTTGCTTGTGTCAGTCCTCCCAGGTAAACCAGACATGAAACAGGACTAGATGACTAATTCTAGTTCATTGCAAGGCTACATTAACACAATTCTGCAAGTCTGAAGACATAAACTTCCCACAATAACTTTTAACTGTGTGGTCCATTAGGGTAGATCTTTCTTCAGTTTCTTTCTCTGACTGTTAAGTCACTGGGGGCTTCTGATTCTCCTGTCTGATTGTTTCTGAGGCAGCATCTCTTCCCCTCATTCCCTAAGATCACTCAGACATTTAATTAGAACAGGCTACTTGAACATTGATTGTTCTGGAGTTAGCTTTAAGTGCATTTGAAATAAGTAAAAAAAGAATAATTCTGAATATTTAGCTTGCAAAGTTTCCTCATTGCCTGAAAAATTGGCTTGCAAAGTTTCCTCATTGCATTCTATGAATTATACTGAGCCTTTTTATTTATGGAGACATCAGAATGCATTTAAAATAAAAGAGAATACAAAGGCTGGCAATTAGATAGGAAATATATTTTTCCCATATGGCATGGCTCCTTCCTTCCCTTTCCTTTCCTTTCCTTCCCTTTCTCCTTTCCTCCCTCCCTTCCTTCCTTCATTTAATGTTCTTATTCTACCAGAAAGAAATTGAAACTTTTTCTTGCAAGGCAACCAGGAAGAGAAACAAAAGCAAATAAAAAGTAATAAAAAACATAAAGTAAATCTGCAGGAAAATTGTTAATTACCAAGCTGGAAACAGATGCCCCATGTTTCTGTCTGCAAAATTATTTTAAATATATACAACTTAGATTAATAAAAGATTTCCTTAAAAAAAAAATTAAGAAGCCCCATTTGTGTTGATGGACAGATTGGAATTAATTTTCTGTTAGAATATCCTCCTGCCTTAGAGGTGATCCTTGATTTGAAAGGGATGTGGGAGCGTTTAAGAGTTATGATGAAAATTTCAAAAAGTGAACAATTATGGGGATTACACAAGCCAGAAAGACAATGAAAAAATTATGACAATAAAAATACTAATGGAGGCATTTTAAGAATGGAATCAGAAAACAGTAGCCACAATATTAACAATTTCAGCAATAATGTTTGCTTAGACTAGGTCTAAAATATGTCATTGAAAAAAAATGAAAAATAAAAAAAACATTTTATCTGGGAAAATTGAGACAAGAGAAATATATAGAAGAGGTTGTTTCACTGGATCCACAAACGAATCTACCTGAGAATTTAAAATTTAAAAGGGAAATACAAATGACAAACCAAGAAAGTGGATATTTTTTTCATATTGGATTTACAAAAGACTTGTAAAAAGCCTTTAAAAACTTTGTGTGTTGGGACAAATGAGAAAGGAAGAGAAATCAAATCCTATAACAATATTTGAATAAAGTAAATATTAAAGTAAAAGTAAAAGGAATATAAAGTTGGCTTATTTAGTCAAGATTAAATCAAAATAAGTTGTTAATTCTGGCTATTCTTCATGGAAATTCTGCTGATGAGAGGACTGAAAAGATTATGTTTTAAGGATTTGCTTATAGATAAGATAGGATGTGAGATGGAGATAAATGTGTGTAACTTTAGAGAGTGGTGAAGAATAACTACGTTTGTTGTGAACATTGGAAATCATTTTATATATTTCTTTTCTCTTTATTATAATTATATTCTTTTTTTTTCTTTTACCATGTAAAATCTCCAGTCAGAAGTGGTATTTGCCGGTTCTCTGAACTACTCAAAATTTCCACTACAGGTTCTCCAGAACTGGTCAGAACCTGCTGAATACCACCTCTGTTTTAGACCCTTTGCAAATGTTTTGTTAGCAGTTACAGATTCACAGGGCAGGGATTTAGTGAACATAAACAAGCTACTTCTATTTGTACGCTAACATAGGAAACAAAAAATATCACTGTACAGAGGAACGTGATACAGATAATATTACTAAGTTAAATTATTACTAAAATTACTACAATTATTACTAACATTAATAGCATAAGGGAGAAAAATAATTTTAATGAGGAAATTGAAACCCTCACGATACATTATTTAACTTCAGAACCTTAAAATTCAAAACAGCTTCCTTAAAAAGACGAATGGCAAGGTGATTCATTTCTAGCAGGAGTCAAAGTGGTTAAGTTCTGGGCCAAATAATTTGAAAAAATAATGAGGTAAAAGCCTGCCCTCAGAGAGTTTAAAGGAATGCAGACTACCCGGTGGGGGAAAAAGGCACAGCAGTTTAATTTGCTGTTTTCTGCCACCTTTCCAAAGTTCATGTCTAGAATGAAGCTAAACAGATTTTTTTGAGCTATGGCATTCAGACTTCTTGAAAACAGAACACCAGGCTTGCATTTCAGTTTTTTAAAAAAAGAATTTGATCTGACAGTAAATTTTCAGGCACAGCTCTCAAAAGTAACAAGATGGATAATGTGACATGTTAAAAAGGTCTTTAACCAATTAATATATGAAAAATACTGACCCCCAGCAGTTTCTTTAGGTAATGCTTTTTCAAGGTATTTATATACAAGAAATTGGTAAGGGGAGCTTAATCGGTGAATTAAATTATCCCACTTAACATTTATCACACATAACAAAGAGGTTTTCATTTGTTTCAATAACAGCCATGTTGAAGAGGACAACATTTTACATTGGCTAGGAGTAATTGTTTTTGGCATTTGAGACTTATTCATAGGTCGCTCTGCAGAAACTATAAACGGTAGAATTCCTTTTAATACTGATCATTTCAAGCCAAAGAAAACGCAGAACCTGTATTCCAGAACAATTTATGTGGAAGACCTTAGAGTTCTGCTTTCAATATAAACTACTTTAGACTGAGGAGTAAATATCAGAAGCAAAATCAAGGTATTCATTCCTGAAGTCTCTCTCAACAATTTCATCAAGTACAATTTTCAATTAACAAATAAAAGAGTGATGTGTAGCATTTTGATAAAGTATTTAATAAATAGTTATTTAGATCATGAGAACAGCCTTCAAATATTTTGAATGCAGCTACCTCAATCATTGCAATTTACTTGATTGGCTGAAGCAAAATGGAACTGACTAAAAAAATACAACAGTTGGAAGGGACCTTGAAGGTCATCTAGTTCAGGTTTCAGAAACCTGGGGCTCCAGAGCCGCATGCAGCTCTTTGGGCCTTCTGCTGCAGCTCTCTGTCCCATCACTGGCTGCTCCCGCCACTTGCTCTCCCCTCCCAGTCACTCCTCCCTGGCCTGAGAAGGTAAGGACAACAGCGTGGGATGGAGATGTGGCCGGGGCTGATTCTCCAGTGCTTCACTCTTGCTGATGCTTCTTCTGGCCCTTGTTGGTGCTGGACGTACCTTGATCACTTGGGGAGACACGCAACCTGCTCTCCCCCCAATCTGGCTGCGACCAATGCCGGCTTCACTAACACGAGGGCTGGCGGGGTGGGAATGAGATCTAGGATGGGATGATGGAAAGGGGGATGGGCCCAACAGTGCACAGCCGCGGCTTTAAGAGCTCAGGGTGACAGGAAAAGGGGGATGGCCCCGCCGAACCTCGCACGCTCACCCCAGGGATCAGGCTTGGAGAAATCTGGAGTACCCTCACCAAAGACGCTCATCAGCCAGTCAACCTGCCCGCCCAGCTTTGCTGCACTTTGGTCGAGTCCAGGCACTCACTTGAAGAGGATCTCCCTGCTTGTGTGCATCCTCCCGGCCCTGCCAGAGCCTGCCAGGGTTCATGAGAGGAGGAGGGGAGGAGATTCACCAGAGTCTTAGTGCAGGAACGAAGAGGCACAGTACTTGACTTTGTGCCACATTTGTGTTCAAGGTAGCCCTCACCTCCCACTGCTTCAGGCTCGGAGCTATATTGCTAGGGGTGAGTGGGCCAGGGTCGCATTGTGGTTCCGCTGCAGGAGAAGGAGGAGACCCCATTTTCCCCATTGTGAAGCACACTAAAATTGTGCTGCTCAAGGCACTGCGAGAGTGCCTTATGGCCTACCCGACTCTTCATATCAGAATCGGGAGGGGGAGAGAGAGAGACACAGAGAGATATATACAAAAAGAGAGGGGGAGAGAGGGGGGAGAGAGAAAGAGAGGGGAGAAAGAGGGGAGAGAGAAAGAGAGATACAGAGAGAGAGAATGGGGAAAGGAGAGAGAGAGACAGAGAGGGAGAGATACAGAGAGAGGGAGAAATAGAGAGGAAGGGGGGAGAGAAAGAGATGTCAAAAGGGTTTTGTGGCTCCTGTTCTCTGCCCTAATGACCAGCTGGGTGGGCGTGGCTAGGAGGGGTCATGTGACTGAGTGGGAGTGAGTGACAGTAATAAACAAAAGTTTAATATTCTATTTATTCTCCATTGTTTTTATTCTTTTGTCTTACTTTTCACCAGAACCTATCTCTTAGTTTTAAAAAGATTAATACATGAGTTTCTTTAGGAAATGGAGAAGCGAATGTCGATTATTCTATTGAATGAGGTCTTGGCATTTTTTACTCACTAATAAAAATAGTGAGAAATCAAGCCACACAGGGTAAAATCACAGCCTCACAGCCAACAACACACACATTCAATTCCTGACTTCATTTTCCTGAAATAGAAAAGTACATACATTTCTCAAATTTCGTACCAAGCCTTCACATATCCCTAGAACAGCAGGAAATGCAGAGTGCCAATGCTATGCTCAAGGCTGAGGAAGTTAGTCATAAAAAGTGAGAAAAAGTGAATTCTCTCATATCACTATATTTCATGTTTTCGAACTAAAATTTACAAGCACTATTCCCTCCTCATGTCATTGAAGGGTCTTTGTTTAATAGTCTAGCATAAGATAACTTTACTTTGTAAAATTAAAGACACCGTGCTTTGGATCAGAGAAACTCCTTAAATTCAGCATGACTTCATGGTTGGCTCAGAGTTCTTTGTCACTATGGCAGCCAGCCAGCCAGCCATATACCCACTACAATTTCTGCCTCCATCTCCATCATCTCCTGTTTTCAGTGCTGAACTAGCTCATTTGGTTTTCTAAAATGAAAAGAAAGTATGTTTATCAATCAAGAACTGATGCTCATTTATAAGCAAATTTATAAAGTGTTTCAGATTGCAGATATTAGACCTTAAGGGATATCCAGTATAGATGCTTTGACTGAGATAGAATACTGAGGTACTACTTCAGCTGATTATACAGGAATTAAACACTGCAAAGGGAAAACAATAGAACCAGAACAAATAAGAAAATAACATAGAAAGTATCTCAAAATCTTCCTGATTTATATATGCTGCAAGACACTGTAATGCAAGGAGGATTTATACAGTGGTACTATTCAGCAGGTTCTGACCAGTTCTGGAGAACCAATAGCGGAAATTTTGAGTAGTTCAGAGAACCAGCAAATACCACCTTTTACTGGAAATTTTACAGTATCCTTCCCCTGCCATGGCCACCAAACCAGGCTCAGAAGAACCAGTATAAAAAAATTTGAATCCCACCACTGGATTTATAGCTTCATGCAGGGTTTCCCAACCTTGGTCACTTTAACACAAGTGGACTTCAACTCCCAGAATTCCCCAGCCTGCCTGCAGAATTCTGGAAGTTAAAGCCCATGTGTCTTAAAGCAGCCAAGGTTGGGAAACTCTGGATTAATGGTATGATTCTTTGGCAAGTGGCAGTAAAACAAAATGTGGCATTTAAGTTATATAGAAAACAAATTAGTACCTGTTCTACAGCTTGTATGTAAGATTCAGAAGCTTAATCTTAAAACATCTATTTAGTTCAAAATGACATTTCCTTTATTCTATACTTCAGAGTCCTACCACTTTGTGAAAAACTGTTAATCAACTCTATGTATGATTAAAAAGCTTTATATCTGTCTACACTGACCAAGAGTCACAGAACAGGAGCTAATGAGGATCTTCATAAAACTTGAGTAGTTTAGTCAAAGGGAAATGCAATAGTCGCTGCTTATTACACAGATCAAAAGAATGCTCCAATGATATTGTGAGATCTAGAAAATTTGCAGGCAACACTTACTGCTGAGGCAGATAAGTTTCAGTGGCAACTTTGGGAACAAAGGTTAAAGCTGGTCACAAGATCATATTATCCCTATGAAATGACAGGTATAGTTCATTCAAACTCAGGGTGCAAATTTCATTGAGATATCATGCTGACAGTATGACAGCTAAGAATGTTAACAAATAAAAGAGTGAAATGAGATAGCTACAGTTTCAAAAAGTTTGCCCATCATCTCAGAGAAAACTAGAAGCAAATTTAATACAAATGTGATATTCTTGAAAGGAAAATGTTCAAAAGTCTGTCCCTAAACTGTATTATCAATGAGGTAGAAAAAAAATTGCCCAGATTTGTTGCTATTTGGAGGGGGGAGGCAAATTCCTTTGATTATAAAGACAAAAATTCCAAATATAGCAGGGGGGAAAATTCAATGAAGGCAACGAGAGAGACCAATCTCAACCAGGAACCAATCTGCTAGAGAGAAGTTCCTTGAAAATGGGCTCCAGCATGAGTCAGAAAGCTTGGAAGACAAAACCTCTGGTCCCGGTGACCAACCCAGATTGGTTCCTGCAATATTATCTTAGGATACATATTTTTGCCTTCATTCATGAAATCTCAACCAATTTATAGAACAGCTGCTTGCCGAGCAGGTTTGCATGCCGTACATAGAAATTTGAGCCACTGTGTTCACAGGAGGGTCCTAAAAACATCTTCTCCAAGCTATCGATCTGAAGATTGCCAGCTCCAGGTGAAGAACTGTGCCACTGTCAACTGATAGAAGACTTAGCCATTTGGACAAATGGAAAAGAAAAAGTCTCCATGATAGATGAAAGAAGCAAACGGCTTTAGGAGATACTTATTATTGACATTATCATGGACAGCCTTGGCTAGAACTTGAGACTGATTGGAGAAAACCAAAATAATAATAATAATTTTTTGAAAAACGTTGAGACCAGAAGAATTAGAAGACAAAAACCAGGACATTTTGAGTAATGAACAGGGTCTACTCAGTGCAAAATGAGAAGAGGAAACAAATGAGTGGAATTCTTCCTCAATACAGCATCTCTTCAGAGTCCATCAAGATGTTGCAATGCTGAGATGAACCAATACCAGAAAATCATTATATGAAATGCACCAGTTCCATTTGATAATACTAAGTTACAAACCATAAAAGAAATTGGATCCATCCTGCTTATTCCAGATTAATACTGGTGTGAAATTGCCAGTAAGTTCATGCATCATGGTAGTGGTGATTTGGAGGTGGGGTGTGGGGTTGCGGTTTGACAGGCTTTGGGTTGTGGATTTTTAATGCTGTAAGCTGCCTGAAGTTACCATGCGTGAGTTGGGCAACTACATAAATTTATTAAATAAACAAATAAACATATTCTTTTGCAACCAGAAATGAAAAACTTAACAGTGTCTTAAAGGAAGCTATCATTTCATTTTAAACACCTTTGTCTGCACCACAGAACATAGAAGTATCACAAGCGGGGGAGAGCATAAACAGCGTGTAAATTCTTACCATTGACTCTGACTACTCATTTCCCAGCCAATTAAAAAGATTTATCGTGCAGGGGGGCAGGACCACACAGTGATACTGTCCCTGGGAAACATAATGCAGTTGCTTAGCCCTCTCTGCTGTATAATGCAACCTAAGTCTTCCTCTTTCAAAAATAAAAGTTTACATAAAAATTAATTATCACACCATCTCCTTTTACAATTCCTGCTTTATTTCACCCCTCTTCCCCCAACACACCTAAAGGTTACATAAACAGTATTAAAAATATAGATGATCAGAAATAAGTTCTTTCCCCAAAACTCCTAGGAAGAATGCAGGTGGAGACAGAATAGGGTTGAATTACAGAATATAATAATGTCCAGGCCTGGATCTTCCAAGAGGGTGGGCAGAAATACTTCAAAGGGGGAACATTTGAAACTTGGATTGCATGCAAGGCCTTGCTTGCTTCAGTCCTGGAAAAGTGGTCTCATGACAGTTGTGAAACTCAAACTTATGGCTACTATTAAATCTTTTACAACATCAAAATTAAGGCAAGAATTTTCAACATCTGCTCCTCAGGTTAGCCTTTAGATTACATTCCAATTTATTGATACTAGGTTTATAACTTGATTTTAGTACATGATGGCAATATTACTGCCCAGGTTTACCATGACTGCCTATTATTTTACTGAAATAATAGGCAGATTTACTGAAGTTACCTTCATTCCAGATTTTGTTTCTCTTATTTGCGTAATATAAAAGATACAGAGCAAAATATCAACTTTTACAATCAATATATACACATCTATCTTAAGCTATAAATGCTGCAATCTTGCTGTTAAAAAAATGCATATGTTTTGCTTCAACAATTAAGAGCTTGTAAACTCTCAAAAGAAAAAGAAAAAACATTCATTTGCCTTTCTCAAACCCTTGGCTGTTCTCCCTCTAGTTCCAAGAGGGGGTGTAAAATCTTGATTTCTTTTTACTTAAATTGGAAAGAGATGTTTTATCTCCTGTGAGATATAATGTCCCAGCTGTTGTTTCCAAGAAACTGGTACTGAATTGGTCAAATTCCAGATATGTGAATGTGGAATCAGGGAACCAATAGCAACAACAATTAATTAAGAACTGAAAATGCTCACAGGAACTATTTTGTTCAGGAATGCACAACAGCAAGATAGGTTCAAGATGTAATTTAAATCGTATGCAGGTGTATATACATTGCATGCAGTCAAAATAAATAACAAGAAAAAGTTGGCTCAAGAAAAGAGATGAGGAAAAACAAAACATGCCATAATATTTTGCATACCTTGCTGTGGCACCTGTTGCTTTCCATGATAAGAAATCCGGAAGATCAAAGAAGTGCCCTGCTTTTTCCCAGCAAGACTCTTGCAAATTCTGATAATTTTTGTTGGAGACAAAAAGGATAGTTTTAGCTCATATAATTTAAAAACAAATTTAAATCATATGCAGTAGCTAAGACAACACCAGTATTCTCTTCATCCAAATTTAAGTTTCATCATTCCGTACAGAATGATAAAATTCTGTGTAGAGTTATTTGAGCTTTATTCATGTTTTGCCCTCCAGCAAAAGGCATTAACAAGCAAAGCCATAGTCTGCTCAAGGATGTTTTATATACTAAATTTGCAACCTCTGAACATTCATTACTAAACCTCTGCATCTTTTATTACCTCTACGTTTATATCCATGGATATATTTGTGTGTCCTTTCTATGTACTCTTGAGAACCGTGCATCCTGTTCCCAAAGGAACTGGATATCAGAATATATTTCATGTCATAACTCTCTAAATAATAACCAAGAAAATAATACCAACTTAATAATGAGTGTAGATTTCTGTGGCATCTCCCAGTGGTATCTCTAAAGGGCATCTAAGTAGCAAGACTGAGTAACCTAGGATAGGAGTGAATATTTTTGGGAATACTAAGACACTTATATAATCTTTAGGATAAAATAACATCAGGACATTTTAACACCACCAAAAACTTCTGAATGTCCCAACGTTGCAAATTCCCTGCATTTGTGTAGGAGAATGAGTAGCAGAACCAGGGGTGGAGTCAAAAGAGGAATGAGCCTCTATGTAGCCACAGATGGATCAAGTCTAACCCCTCTTGAATTCAATTGACCCTTTTCTAATGCCAAGGTAGTGCTAACAGTTAGTTGAGCAGATTCTTATGCATAGACATTAGTAATAAATCAGTTTAATTGGAGAGTCACAATTACTCTATTATTCTGTTGCTCCTGACACTACTCTACTGAACACAAGAAAACTTTTCAACAGAATTCAAGAGGGATTAGATTTGGTCCATTTGTGGCTACATAGATACTCTAGGCTCATTCCTCTTTTGACTCTGCCGCCCCCGGGTTCTGCCACTCCTTCAATAAGAATATCGTCACAGGGAGAACTCGATGGTTCAGTTTTCTATATTTAGTCTTACACATAATATTTGCCCTATGATATTTTCCATATCTTGTGCTTTAAATAAAAATTTAATGTTGCTGAATTTAATACTTTATTTCATGTAGCTTCACGGCACCACCACTGTAATTACATGCATGTTTAGAGCCAGTTTAATTTAGTGATTAAGGCACCAGGCTAGAAACCACAAGACCATGAATTCTAATCCCACTTTAGCCATGAAAACCAGCTGACTGACTATGGGCCACTCATTTTCTCTCAGCCCAACCCACCTCACAGTTGTTGTTGTTATGAGGAAAACAGGAGGACAAGGTAGCATTAGATATGCTCGGCACCTTGAGTTGTTTATAAAAATAATAAAGGTGGGATATAGATAAATAAATGTAGATACCATTATTTAACTATATAGTTATTTAGATCCAATCAATAGGAAAAGGAACAAAAGTAGGCATATTCTGGATAGAAATGAAATAAAAATTTCCAGACAAGAGTATTGAAAATCCTGTAAAAAGTTTGTTGTTGTTCCCTTTCATGGAAACCAGGACTAAGATGACCAGAGAGTGGTTTAGTGTCAATGGGGTCAAACGTCTGATGTAAAAGGAAAAATAAGTGAACATTATTGCAGCTTTCCAAAAGCCACAATAAAAAGATTCGAAAATGAGCCCCTTGAAACACATCCAAATGATTCATTTTAGTCACCAAAATGATTTGTCACTACCGGTTAGATCAGAAAAACACATCAGGTTTTGCTATATGTTTCCACACTAACATTAAGTTTTACATATATACCAATCTGACCACGCAAGTCATTTTATTATGTGCAGTACTCCAGTCCACACAATTAACAAGTGTACTGAAACTATCCTAATGCAGTTTTCAGTATAGCAAGTCATTTTCTGTAGCTCCAGATTTATTTGTGATTCACTGGAAAGTACAGTTGGTCTCCTTTCCCCAAATATCTCTTTCTTTATGGAAATCACCATTTAGACTTTTTTTAAAGGCTATTTTGAAAACACTAATCAATTCCAAGTAGTTAATCAGCTCCAAATGTAATCATAATAACTTACTCTCCTGTTCTATCTACTCAGCAGATAACAATACTTTCACCAACTTCTTACTAGAAAGTGACAAGCCAAATCACTTACAGGTTTTCCAAGAAATACAGTTGAGACCACAGAACACAATGACCGACTGAGACAGACTTAATACTCTGCAGCTAGAGGGGAATTTTATTATCTATGTTAAAAATATAACTTTTGCTGATCTTTTTTAATGATGTTGACTACTATCATGAAAACATAAGTCAGCATCAACCAGTAACAAAACCAATGTTAAAAATTAAGATTTCAATGGAGAGAAATACATTCCAAATTACTTAACACTTTAGTAAAGGCTATTTTGAAAACACTAATCAATTCCAAGTAGTTAATCAGCTCCAAATGTAATCATAATAACTTACTCTCCTGTTCTATCTACTCAGCAGATAACAATACTTTCACCAACTTCTTACTAGAAAGTGACAAGCCAAATCACTTACAGGTTTTCCAAGAAATACAGTTGAGACCACAGAACACAATGACCGACTGAGACAGACTTAATACTCTGCAGCTAGAGGGGAATTTTATTATCTATGTTAAAAATATAACTTTTGCTGATCTTTTTTAATGATGTTGACTACTATCATGAAAACATAAGTCAGCATCAACCAGTAACAAAACCAATGTTAAAAATTAAGATTTCAATGGAGAGAAATACATTCCAAATTACTTAACACTTTATGTTTTGTAATAAAGAATTGTTTTAGCTGCCTTTCTGACTCTCCAAGGGAAGTAAGCTATAGCAAATGAGAGGGCTGCGATTGAAAAATCTTAAGAACTACAGCGAGTCTATTATATACACAAAGATGGAAGATATACTAACGGAGAAAGATGGCAGAGCTTGCAGGAAAGACTAAATTGACTTGTTTGATCAAGGAGGGAACAAAGACAGGAAGTTTATTGACTTTTTGCTGAAAATGGACAAAAATGAATTGGTGATGTTGGGATTTACTAATTAAAAAGGGTTGCTTGTGGGAAGAAGCATGATATGTAATTTGGGAGGGTGGAGATGGTAACGATCATGTTTATAAGCACTACAAAGATGGGTAGTCGCTTCTTTAAACATCTTTCTTTTCCTTTTGTTATTTTTCACTTTTTCTTTTATTTTCTATATCTCTTTTTTCCTAACTTTTTATTTATGTAATTTTTTTAAATCTTATTTAAAATCTTTTTCTAACAATACATAAAAAGAGAAACCTATTTTGAGATCCCTGTTCTACTAAGATTCCAGGCTGGAAACTACTGGCAACTTGTTCTCTTGACCAGCCCATTCTGGATCAACAGATTCTATGCAAAGCAGGAATCATACGTACCAGTGGTGGGATTCAAAAACTTTTAGTACCGGTTCTGTGGGTGTGGATTGGTGGGTGTGGTGTGGCTTGGTGGGCATGGCTTAGGCATGGCAGAGGAAGGATATTGTAAAATCTCCATTCTCTCCCCCACCCCATTAACCTGCATTCCAGCTCCGTTCTCCTATGCAGGGCAACAAAAGAAGACCCAGCCAATCAGCTGGGACTCAGGAGGCAGAGAATAGATGGGGACGGGGCCAGTCAGACTACTCAAAATTTCTGCTACCGGTTCTTCAGAACTGGTCAGAACCTGCTGAATACCACCTATGATACGTACATGTGCATGCACATACTCACTTATTAGAGCCCATTAAGACATAATAACTGAATTCATATTACCTCTGTAAAACAGATAGATCTCAACTTATGATCATTACTGAGCCCAAAATTTCCACTGATAAGTAAGACAATTATTAAGTGTGTTTTCCCTATTTTATGACCTTTTTGCCACAGTTGTTAAGTGAATCACTGCAATTGTTAAGTTAGTAATATGCTTGTTAACTGAATCTGGCTTCCCCGTTGACTAACCTGTCAGAAGGTCACAAAAGGTGATCCCATGACCCTGGCACTCTACAAACTGTCATAAATTCATGCCAGTTGCCAAGCATACAAATTTTAATCACATGACCATAGGGATGCTGCTAGTCGTAAGTGTAAAAAGCTATCATGTCACTTTTTTCAGTGCTGTTGTAACTTTGACCAGTCATTAAGTGAATAGTTCTAAGTAGAGGACAACCTGTGGTGACCATACAAGTCATTTCCTTTAGCTAAACATTAATCATGGCATTCCTCCCTCTTTAGCCTTCTATCTGCCCAATACCACATAATCCAAACATTCGGAAAAAGAAATCTAGGCCTGGATCTCCCATCAAAAACATGCTTAATTTGAAGCAAATTCAAGCAACTATAGCTCCGGTATGACTTCGTTCAGATTATAGTGGTTGCTTTTCAAGGAACCTTCTTTCTTTTCCTCACCCCCTCAAAAAAAAATCCTGATTCATCAACATGGGGATAAGATCAGAATAACTAAGTGAATATTCCTTAATTGGCAGCAGCTGGCATGTAGAATTACAGCTGAGGGAAGATTTGATGATTATATAATTCTCTCCAGAAGGAAGAAGATTCAACACAAATCAAATCACATTCTTAACAGAGAATGTGGGTGAAAGTGGGAGCTGAGGAGAGTAATTGGAAGTGGGCAAAACAGCATTATTCTAAAAATAATTGCCAGGCACAAGATCTGCAAAATAAAGCCAGATTGGAAAGAGAGAGGAAAAAAATAACATCAACCTGTTTATTTAGCACATATAAAAATAAATTTTAAACTATTATCAACCTACTCCCAGAGCACAAATAGGGAGAAAGAATACTGAAAGGCTTCAAACACTGGTTTGCCATACTTGGCTATTCAGATATGAATATTGAATATATCACAAATATTGGGATAATTTCTGATGCATCACAAGGAAAGAAAAATCACACTTCAAGGTCAGCTCAAACCATTTAGTTCCCCGAAACAGAGCAGCAAATAATGTTCTTCTCTCAAATCCAATCTAGTAGTTATTTTGACATTTGAAGCAAAACAAAAAAACTCAACCCTCACAAGTACTTCTTCTCTTCTGCGATTAAAAATACTATAACACTTATAATAAATTAAATAATAATTTACAGTCTCTTTTATAGTACTTAAGATAAGCTGCCAGAGGCAACTGCTTCTGTCTACTTAATGAAAAAGGAAAGGGGAGACATAAAAAAGCCACGTGTAAAAGGAGATAGCAGAAATATACCAGGCATTTCAAAGAAGAGGAAGAAAGCCACAATGTGAGACGAAAAAGAATTATTGCTTGTAATTGCCATTTGATTATTAATTGTCAAGCTATTATACTCTGACCTTTTTACCCTGTGGAAAAAGCATGGGAAGGAAGATCTCTTTCCTATCATGTAATAAATGAAGTGCGAATGAAGCTTTTAAAATCAATTTAGGAACATATCTAGTATAATTAGTAATTCAATCTTTCTAATCTAAACAATCAGAAATATTAAATCCCAACTGAAGGCGCCTAATAATTATCCAGTATGTTACAGGCTATATTGCACCACCATTATAGAAAGAAAATGTAATCAATTCTTTTTGGTATAATGCAATTCAACAGCCAAAGATTAAACATAATAACAAGCAATAAGTAGAACACAAATTCAAGAATTCAATGGCATACATAGAGAAACAAATTCAAAACATTTACCAATGGCAAAGCTCAGGATAATCTTCAATATAATTTTTCTAACAGAAAGCCTACTGAACCGTTCTGGTTTTGCATAAATATCAGAACAGAAGCGGATTTCCTGATTTGGTTAACCCAAATTCTAAGATGGGTAGGAACAATGGTAGGAACAATAGACAATCAAAACTTCCAGACTTTAATTTTATATGGTACAAGAAACTGGAGAAATCAAGTTTGCTTAATTCTTAGTGTGAGGAAGTAGAGTCTATTTATCGAATGAGTTACATGAATGAACGAGTGATTTGGAGTTGTTGATATTATCTTATTTCTGCAGGTTTATTTAAGGTATATACATTCTTTGTATTAAAAAGAATGTAAGAGCATACCAGGTACTTTACTTTCAAACAAACTATGTCAAATTCTGTGAGAGTAGGGCAATTATATAAATCTGTTTAATAAGCAAATAAAAGATATTGAGCTAGCTACCAAGACTCATGAAGTTCCATGAAAATAAACATTAATTATAGGCTGGTTTTT
Organism: Bungarus multicinctus; assembly: GCA_023653725.1. Lineage (NCBI taxonomy): Eukaryota > Metazoa > Chordata > Lepidosauria > Squamata > Elapidae > Bungarus > Bungarus multicinctus. The sequence goes on from CM042842.1 coordinate 65,859,515, forward strand.
CCACAATTAAAGAAAAGTAACAAACTATGTACAAAGAAAGATACTGTTTTCCTGAAAATAAGACCTATCCAGAAAATAAACCCTGGCATGTTTTTACATGTGTGCTTAATATAATCCCTACCCACAAAAATAAGAGCCTGTGTAGCTGACTGGCCACCCATTCCCGTGGGCTGAGACTACAAAGCAAAGCGGGAGGGCAGCATGCGCCCATACCAGATTACTTCAGGGTCTCTGCAGCCAGGCTATCCACGCCCTGACAACTGCCTTCCAGTAACAGCACCAATAGCCATAAGGAGCAAGAGCCCACTTGACCGCCAGCCCATTTTTTCTGCGGCTGCAATGGAGCAAAAAACCAAGCAGCACACTGGTGCCATGGCTGTGAGGCGAGGCAGGTTTCGGGGCATGGATGGGCTGGCTGTGAGTCCTGAGATTAGACGGTGTAAGGCGCATGGGGTAGTTCCACCCTTCCTGCCTCGTGGTTGCAGCACTGGCATGCCGCACAGCCTCCTGCCCCACCATAAGCAAGCAGAAGTGGGCCTCCTGTACATAGAAAAAAAATAAGACACCCCCTGAAAATAAACCCTAGTGCTTATTTTGGAGCCCAGGGACACAGAGTTAGTTTATTTATTAATACTCAGTAGGAATACAATCTGATCCTGTAGCTTATAATTATAAAAGAAAGCTATCCCTAGAACTTTAGCTGTGGTTTTCTTCCACCTATAGTGGAAACCAAATCCCTGCCATCTAATTTTTTTTTGTTCTAAATTTGAAGCATGGTAAGCATTTTTAAAATTAAGTCATGCCTAATCCGGGCTATGATTCAGCAATTGTTGGCACTACTCCCTTTCTTCTTCCACTATGGTGCCAAGTGACAATACATCTTTTCTGGTAATAAAAAGATAAGCTAATTTTTCTCAGCAAGTCAGGATAAAGAGATACAGGTAGTCCTCAATTTATGACCAAAATTAAGCCCATATAAACAATATTTACACTACCAATTTAGAAAGAATTATATTTTTTCCATAAAAAATAACAAATTCTATTATTTCTTTCATTGGTAGGCAAGAGAATAACATATGACTTTCCATTAATCTATACTGGATATTATTCTATATCCATAACATTAAACTTGGCAAGCCACAGACTTGTATTTTCACATTCATTTATTTTCTATGGGGCTATAATTTTCTCCTTGAGGCTACTAGCCTAAACAGTGAACTTCATCTCTTTACTGTTTCTAGTTACTATGAGCAGCAAGTATAGAAACCCAAAACTTTTTCCTAAACCTCCTATGACTTATTCAAACACCACTGAGTGTGGAGCAATTTAAATGAATATTCATATATCATAACAGGATCTTCAAGCAATGCTAATTAACCCCTATCAATATGAATTTTTCATTCTTAGCTTCTACCAGTTAATTCTGTTGACCTTCAGCAGCTCCAACTAACCCCACTGTATGTTAAGAATCAGGAAAAGAGACTTCAGCTCTTACAGGAGGCAATTTAAATTGGCCTTTATTAACAGACAGAAAGCATCACTGAGACCAAATGTGAAAGCCAGACTAGTGGGGCCTATTAAAAAATTCAAATGGTACATTTTTCCTTTTCATCTGATAGTTGGAAGTTAAAAAAGTTCTGTATCAACCTGTACCACAAAAAAAAACAAAGTAAATTAACAAAGACATTAGACCAGGAGTGCCAAATCTGATCACATCGCGGGCCATATTTTGACGTATCAGGACTTTTTTTACCTTTGTGGAGCTGGGGTGGGCGTGGCCTGCATGGGCCGTATCCAGCCACGGCCCGCCAGTTTGACAGGCCTTCATTAGACTATGACTGTATGTGCAAATTGACTTATTGTTGAATATTATTTCTTATTACAAGTGTATATCTTTAAAACTGAAACATTCTGCCTTGCCTCGTATAATAAGATACTGACAATGAGATCATGCCTTTTAGCATGTTGCGGGTAATCAGTTATTAGAAACAAATTCCTTAATTACTGGAAGATCTATTTTGTCTGTCCTGAACTTATTAATCAAATCAATTTTCTGTAGAGAATTCGTTATGTTTCAATAAAATACAAACATGTTTCAATAGTATCCAAAAATGACCCTCCTATTCAATGTTTCCCATACTTCACTATATTTTTAATGTGCCAATTTATTTCTTCCCTGCTAAAAGCTTTATATTGTTACATACAATTGATAAAAAAACTTACTCAATTCCCATTCCATCCTAATAGTTTTCAAATTTAAATTGATGGAATTAGATTGAATCACCACTACCGTGTTGGTTCCCTTACAAATGCCTGTAGCTGTGTCAAATCAGTCAGTCTAATTAACATATTGTGAATTCTTGCAGTGTAAGCTCTGCCACTTTTGTACATGCATTATGACATCACACTCACATCCGAAAGAGGTAGAACTTACAGCATTATGGTGCAATGATCTTTTTGTCATTTTCATACAAGCAGCAAGAATCTGCAGACACCCATTAATATTGTTATTGAATATAATACAGGGCATGTGCCAGCTAGGTCCCATCACCATAATATGCACTAAAATGTACTAAATTTTGTGTATTTGCCACCTGGCAGGAAAGGATAAGTTCAAAATCCTTATACATCCAAACAAGATAGCAGAATCATTGGGAAAAGGAAGAAAAGTACATTTTTTTATTCTGCTTCTACAATTTATTTCTTAGAAGACCAAACAACCTAAATCCTAATTACAGTAAGAATTCTGAAGTGGATGAGACATTAGCCCTATCATTCTTGATATGAAATATATAGAAGTTAGTGAATATTAATTAACACTTATTTTTAGCTATGTATTTTTCTGTCATTATCGAATAGTTTAGGCTTGATCTCAATCTTCTAAAGACTAATATACAACATGCCAAGTAGAAAATATTAAATATTTTAATCCAATCTTTAAAAATAAACATGGTAAGAACCATAACTATATTTAAAAGCAGCTGACATAAAAAGCAGGAATTGTTAGGAAATTATTGCAATTTCCTGTTTTAACGTTTTTGTTAATAATAGATATACGTCTATATTTTATTATCTCTTTAACATTTGCAGTGGCCTTTCCCAACATGCTTTCCCCAGAAGGCTAAGGAGGACCAGGTTAGAAACAAATTGGCTAAGGTTAGAAATGATTGGCTAAGTCAGTTGCAAATATTGGCTGTAGTATTAGCAAGAAGCAGAGCAGATTGAGAATGGTTGATATACAGGTTAGAAGATTCAAGCTTTCTTGACAAAAATGGCAAAACCTGTTGAATTCTTGAACTCACTTCTTTCATCCATAGCAATTTAGGTGGCTGCATTTCAACTGACATCACACCACCAACAAAGGACAGCACATTATGTTGTGTCTCATTGATGCGTGTTACTTGATTAGCTGCACGATGGTCCATCCACATGATGATGTTTCTTTTGTGTTCTCCTTATAAAACAAAAAACCAAATCAGTCATTGTTTCCATTAAAATATTTAGTACACATATTCTTGTATCCAGGCACTATCCATAGCAAAGATATGCTTTTTCATTAGAAACAGGCACTGTACCTATAATTACAATATTTTTAAACAGATCACAAAAATAGGCAGAAGGGATTGTTGTAACTGGGCACAACTACAATTAAGAAAATTCATTATTGACAGGAGATCCACCCCTTTTTCTGATTATACAAAAGAAATGTACAGATTTTTCCTTCCTTCTGACTGTGTTATAATTATAAAAGCTATAATTTTAATCAGAAAATAGATGTAAAATGGCATCTAAACCAACACAGCCACGTTCCAGTACTTCTTGTTATTAGTTACTATTTCTCCATTGGCAGCCTTTAGCATATCATTTCAAAGTTGAAACCTCCATCTGACTTCAAAAATATTTTGGAAGACATTTCTTGGTTTGGATTTTGTTTTGTTTGTTTATTTGCTTGTTTGGGGGGGGGGTTATGTGTATATGGCTTTCTCCACCTTGGTATCTTTACAGATGTCATTGTTTCTTCTAACAGCTTTCTAAAATTCTTTGTTAAAATCTTTCCTGAGATTTCTGTATTTCTTGGTTTCAAGTTCTCTTCTCTTCCTGATAATTTTCATGGTTTGTTCCATCCAGCTTGATTTCTTTTTTTTTCTTTTTCTTTTGTAATCTGACAATTTTTCCCCACATTCCTCGTTAGCAATTTCTTTAAGTTCATTTCACAGTTCCTATGCCTTTGTAGCATTTCAGGGCTTCAAAGTGATTCTTTTTGTTTTCCTTAAAAATATTCTGCTTCAACGTTGCTGATAATGCACACACAAACACAGTATTCAGAGCTTCCAGGTCAGAATCAGACTCTGAATCATGTCTTATAACAAAAATGGTAGACATATGATCAATATCATTTTGTGGAGACCAATCAGCTGTCTTATTCCTCTTTATCTTGGCTTCAAATTTTCATATGAGCAATTCGTATTTTGTTTCAAAATCAGTCTCTGACCACACTTTGGCTATTATAAATGAGCTTTTCCATCTTCTTATAGTAACAATATAACCAATTTGATTTCTGTGTAATACATCTGGTGATGTTCATATGTATAGATGTCATTGGAAGTCTGTGTTAACAAGAAGACATTTGGTAGAAATTATTAAAATATTTTGATTTCCTAGGTAGTAGAGACCCACTAAATTTTTTTCTTAACGCTTTGATATTCATTCCACTCTCAAGTCACAATTAGGGTATCTTGCTTGCATGTTCTGCCAATTCTAGAGGGAAAGTGATAATAAAATTCACCAGCTTTCTCTCCTTCTACATCAACAGTTGAAACATAAGTTTGGATAATTGTTAAAAGATTATCTATGAAGTTTAATTGGTGTATTCAATTACTGATTGCATTATATCCCGTTACTGTCCTTGCTATGCTATAGCCTTCCTTTTTTTGAAAGCAACATTTTCTTTCTTAGTTAACTCTGTTTACCGAAGAGTAAATTGAAAGACTGATAGGGTCCAAGTCCAGTCCACTCTAATTCAGAGATTCCCTAAGATGCCAACAAATGGATGATTCATTTCATTTTTATGTGTATTTAAATTTTACAATGGGCTACAAAAAGCAAACGCTGAACGTTGCATAACATTGTTATGTTGTATCCCCTTTATCTAACAATAATGTTGAAATAAGGCTCAAATATCTGTATGCTGAAATATAGTAAAAGGTTTTTAAAAATCAATGAATTTGTTTACTTTTTCATATGACTGTAGTTGGAAAGGCAGGATTTGTACATCTTTTGTTAAGGAGATAGGAATGGAGGTACCCAGTCAAAAAATGTCTCAGATCCCATGTAGAATGAAATCAAAAAGAAGACTGCTTCCTTTGCCTTCTTACCGCAGCCCTGTGATTTAGTCCTCATTCTATAAAGAAACATTACCTCTTTCTGACTCAGCCAAATTCCCTCTTTGTGATCACACTTTGACCTTCTAATTCACTTAACTTTCTACTTTAAATAAAAATTGATAACAAATCTCCTTCCCCCAAAAATATGAAAATCCTATACATTTACTTAAATACAAACACTTTAATAACATTTATCTGAAAAGTGGCTAATTCACTATCAGCATATGTTTTAATTGAATTTATAGTGGCTATATTATTATTGCCTAGATTTTATTTTTAAATTATCATTTTGCTATTGCAAATCTTAGTTATTACCTTCAGAATTGACTGCCAAAGGATGAAAGTGGCTATCCAAAACAACAAGGGAGCAGGTAGCATCAAAGCCAAGCCCTCGAATTTGGGAAATATTTATTCCTTGGGTAATTTTCTGTGAAAGAAAAATAAATAAATACACAGCTCACTTTTCTATTCAATGAGGTCCATAAAACACCTAACAGTGTATAAAGCTGAAGTTCAAATTAAATTTCTTTGAATTTGAACATACACCACACTGTACATAGTGAATATAAATGTTGACACTATATGATTCTCTAAATTACTAATAAGGATAACTATATCAGTTACTCTACCCATTGTTGACTAATTCGTTCTTCTTAAAATCCACAGAAATCCAGAATCCAAGACCACAAAATAAATATATTTTCCTTTACATTTAACTGATTATATATTGTAATGGAGATGCCTGAGCTTGCATATGTTGGTATATTGGTCAATAATGGGAACGAAACTATTAAACAAATGATATGTGTAACTTCCAGTGTAACAGGTTGGTTATTGTGATTGTCAAAAATCCACTTCCAGAAAAAATAAATTGAAGGAAAAACTTCAACTATGTTTTCTTACTAAAAACCTCATTGTTTTGATGAGCGCTCATCCGAAAGTATTCTCATGATGTTTTTTCCAATTGTTTTACTATGAGATCTGAGGAGAGATCTGTTAATATAAATTCTTTCATGGATATAGTATTCATTTACCTGGAAGAATTGAACTGATCTAAAAACAACAAACTTAGAACCCAGTTTAAGAAACTTTCATTTAATCTGAGTGACAATAGGTGTTCAAAGTATCAGATATTTTTCTGATGCAGTTGGTCCTGAGGGAAATATTCAGAAGCCCTTACAGAAGCAAAATTGGCACAGTGGCTTTTCTCTGAATCATTAGGATATAAGAAGGAAGAATGGAAAAACACAATGAGACTTGCATGACTGATATCAGCCCTTTAAAGTTCTCCAGATAAGAAAACAACTCTACAAGAAAACTAATCTCCTAAGTATGACGGTCCATCAGTGTCTTCCTTTAAGTGCCCTTCTGCACTTAAAATGTATCCAGCTATTTTTTAAAAGGTTCCAGTTCTCTGAAAGTCATAATATTAGGCACGAAGAAATGAAGTAGAACAGAGGAAGGAAATTGACAACTGCTCCTTGTGTCAACTTTGAGGATCAAGAAGCCATTTCCCCCGAAATAAGACAAATAAAAAACAAATGTTAATGCCAGTGAAAGTTTTCTTTTCATCAATGTCAGTTAGAATCACTCTTATCTTTTATACACTTTGTAAATCAGTTTACTAGCGAGTAACAGCAATATATTTAATCTTCAAGTTAAATATGAAAAGAGGGGGAATATACGATGAAGAGAAGCTTTCTACTCTTATTTCATTATTCACGTAAGAATTGTTCTGGCCTCAACCCTCTTAGGACACTCACTCAATAGCATGGCTCATGAATGTTTAAAAAGACTGATCAATAACAAGAGAACAATGAACTGTCCATCCACAAATTACCAAGTATCTCATGCATATTTAAAAAGCCAACCTCAGAACATCGGCTGGTTTGAATCCACATCTTTTTTAGAGGTCTAAAACACCTCAGTGTCCCCAATGTCCATTACTACTTCAACCCATAGTATCCACATTAAAGCAAAGGAGCCAGATCAGAATAATAACCTTTTATTTTGCATTATTTAATTTTCAGGTTACTTTTCCATTACAATGTATGTAGTTATAAGATATTAACATACGAACGCCTCTTAATCATCTTGAGGAAAATTTATGCATGCTTTTATCTGATTATGTACTCAGACATATAGAATCACTTTAAAAAATTTAAATAAGAATTTGGTATTTTTTCTGCCTTATTGGATGAAAAAAATACAACTTCAAGACATAAATTTTGTAATAGAAACCCAACACATTTCAAAACTAGCATGAATTAGAACAGATTAAAGCTCTCCATGTGCCCCACTCTGCAAATTAATTAATGAATAAATTGCCCAATAAATGAAGGATATCCAGTCCAATAGCATCTATGCTATTTTTAATAGAATTTTGTTATATATATTGGAAGGGAATTAAAACCCGGCTAGCAACATAGAGAGAAGACATTTGATACCGAAAGAGAGAAAAAGAAATGCAGCTATAATTGACGAAATGCACATTTTGCCAGAAGCTTCTGTCAGTCTTTAAAACACGGCTATCATACAGATAAACATAAACAAAAAAGCCAACATTTTTTGAACTTAACAGTGAAGAGATGTCACACTGCAATCATTTTCAAAGACAGCCAACTTCTTTCAGATAATTAGATAGGATTCCTCAAAGCATGTAGCATACGATAGTCATTCATTCACATTATGTCCCAACCTTTGTGACCATACAACAAGCTGCCCAGATGTCATCCGAAGATTGTTCATAATAGTTAGGTTGCGGTGCCCAAATTTGAATTGGATGGTCTGCATAAGTCATTACTGTGCCACACTGGTCCACCAAAGCCGCACGGACACTTGATGTGCCAACATCAATTCCAACATAGTAATTTACTGGTCCCAGGTTCTCACTTTGCATTTTGAGCAGGCTTCTGGAAAACAGGGAAATAAAAATCAGATTTGTAAAAGACACCTGATTTAGACAGCCTCACATTAGAAAATACTTACAAAGCTTTGCAGTAAATTCTTAACATCAGTATACAATTTGAAATTGATAAAATTTTTGGCAATGCTGCATAGAATATTTATTTAGTTAACCAGTTATTTATTTTTAAAAACATCTGTACCACCCAATCCAAAGATTCTGGATATTATATACTGTAATAATAATAACTCAATATAAAAGCAAGAACCTAAACATCTCAATTAATACAATTAGAGTAAAATAAACAATGCCTTCCCCAAAGCTTAGACACCAAAATGTTGCAGTTCTGCCAGCATATCTGGATGCTATGTGAAGCTGGATGCAAAGGACCCAACTCTAGCTCAATTCTACCAAGACCAATGGTTGTGTTTATTAGGAGCTGAGAATTCAAGAAGACTCCCAGATTGTATATCACTGCTCAAAGAGTAGATGGCACTATGGACAAAGAGACCTTCACATTGCTTCTTCTCTAAAGGCCCTCAAAGATCCAATTCAAGACTACTAAAGTACCTCCAGCTTGATTTGGGGTTGTGATGTAAACATGAGTATAATCAACATACTGGTGATATTTCACACCCGATCAAAAGATGATCGCTTCCATTAGTTTCATACAGATGTTAAATAATGTTTGGATCAAGCTTTGTGAATCAGAATACTAGAATAACCTTTGAATTGATTGCTTTTATCTCATTATCATTACTACTACTACAACTATTATTACCACTAAGGAGAACTTGCCCACTCTGTCAGGATCTAAACCAATGATGAAAATACATCTAAGCCTTGTAAGAGAAACACTATTTTGGAAGATTTTGAACAATACTTAAGGTCTAATAAGACCAAGAGGGATACACTCCCCACATCCAAATCCTGATGAAGGTAATTCCCTAGAGTAATCAATGTCTTTTTCATCCCACATCAGGGCCTTAAAATAATTGATTACAAACAATTTACTTCTTCTATGGGTCTTTGTTGCCATCACTTTCTCAACAATCTTCACCACAAAGAGAAAGTTGGAAACACTGAGAGCTAATACAATTGAATTGAGAGATGGCCTCTACAAAGAGAATCCACTGCCTCTTTCAGAACAATAACCTTCTCCCAGGACGTTCATCAATTTCCAAATCCCACTACTACTTGAAGAAGCCAGCTAAGTGTTGCACAGATGGCAATGCGCTTATTACAGGAATATCTTCAGTTTTACAAGGTCAAAAGAATTCCAGATAACATTACTAATCGTTGCCTAACTCTGCCTAACTGGTGTCAAGAATTTCACATAATATCAAACATACCACACATAACTCAAGACTTATTATGAACAACTTTATTACCATTTGGAAAAGAAATAAGGGGCATGCTCACATTTAAAGTCACACATTGCCCTCGGACATGTGAACCTTGGCCACAGTATTCCCTCAGCCAGAAATATGACCATTCTTCAATACTAAAGATAATTCTAGTACATTGACATGTTTGTAAATGTGATCATAACACATTTTAAACATCCCTGAAATTATTGCACCGCTAGAAACCTACTTGAGCCTGTTTGTTCACCAAGCACATCATTATCAGTTTCACAAATAACTTAGCAAATGGACTATGCCTCAAAATACAATACAGAGAAATGTAAACAGTAAATATTTACCACCTTTTCACTACTAATTATTAGTTACAGTCAAAACATTGCTGGTATAACAAGCAATCCAATAACAGTGAAATGTGGCACTTTGTTTTTGCTATTTTTGCTAATAAAAGCTTGTGACTATAAAAGAAAATAATCCATACAGAATTTTGATTAATTCTTCCAGAAATTATTTTTCAAAAGCTCAAAATTAATTCAAACCTCTGCAGTAGTAGAATTTCTAAGCCCAATATTGCATTTTTAAATTCTCCTCATTACTGTTAAAATAATTTTAAAGCTTTCTTTACAAATCCTAGAAGTGGAAAGCTTTACAAACTACTCTTAGCGATCGAAGAGTCATAGTGCATAATAAATATTCATGCAGTCCAGCAACCAGTAATCTGCAGAGATATTACTCAACCTGTATATACAGCAAAGCACATACTTCCTGCTTTCTCCTTGAATAAATTTTCCAGTTTTCTGGCACCAAACTATGATGACAGAAGCAGAAAATACTCTTTGGAAGTCTGTTTCGTTGTTGTTTTTTTAAAACCAGAACATTGTTTAAAGTAAATAGAAACAAACACAGGGCTGACCAAATCAGTCAGGGAACAAAAGAAATAAGTTTTTAAAAAGTTTGATTGTTGAATTGACCATGAGATCAATCAGTGATAAAGGGACTTTCACATTCTCCAAGGACAATTATGAGGATATACTTTCTTAATATTTTACCTGGACAAAAATAAGGCAGAATGAAGATGTGCTGTAAAAAAGCAGTCATTTCTAATATGATGCCAAATGTATATGTTGACCTTCAACTCCATAACTTCATTAAGTACCACCAATGATCAACTCATCTTGAAAACTTGTTATTTATTAACTACATATTTTGTGGTACTGCTCTGTGGCTTGTTAGGAATTGGGCCGAATAAGCAATGGGCGAGTGAGTGAAACTTTTCTGTTCATGCACAGGATTTAGATTGTGCATGAAACCATCCCCTGGTCCATCGAAGACAATTTTTCTTCTGAAACTTGTCCCTAGTTCCAGAAAGGTTGGGAACTGCTGCTATAGACAAATTTCCCAAAATATATCAGATTCTCAAAAACCTATCTTTTCAGTAAGTAACCTTCTCAATAATGTTTCCCCCTATTTTAGAAGCAGAACTAAAAATATTAAAATAAAAAAATTCCATGGAGACTACACATCTGCAGAAATATACGTATACTTATTACATGATAACGTAAGTATTAGTCCTCTTTTCTTATTATTTCTGTTAAGCTTTATCAAAACTATAGGAGATATCTTGCCCTATGAATACAAGGGTTCCTACACTACATAAATGGCATGCCACATGGTTACAAAAATTTCCAACTGCAAAAATTCTGTTATATGGACACTACTTCCTTGAGCTTTCTTAGGTGGGAAGTCCCAAAGATCTAAATGTCTTACAGCCTAGGACACAAATATAAATGAAGTACAGGTAGTGCTTGATTAACGACCACAATTGAGCCCAAAATTTCTGTTGTTGGGACATTTGTTAAGTGAGTTTTACGACCTTGCTTGCCATAGTTGCTAAATGAATCACTAAGGTTGTTAACTTAGTAACATGATTGTTAAGTGAATTTGGCTGCTCCACTGACTTTGCTCATCAGAAGTTTCCAAAAAGTGATCACATGACGGTCATAATTATGAACCAGTTGCCAAGCTTCTGCATTTTGATCACAATATCATGGGGATGTTATAAAGGTTGTAAGTACGAAAAGTGGTCATAAGTCACTTTTTTCAGTGCCATTGTAACACTGAATGGTCACTAAATGAACTGTTGTTAAGTCGAAGACTACTTGTAGTGATAGACAACAAATATTTTACGTGTCTATTCAAATTTTAAATTACCAACATATTGAATTCATGTTACTGATTCTTTTTATGCAAAATAAAAGACTTTGCATTTACCCTTGTTGAAATTTAAGTTGCTGGCTTCTGTCCACCGACTAGCATGTCAAAATCCTCTTGAATCTTGAATATGTCTCTAAGGTATTTGCTGCCCTTCATCTATCTCCCATATTTATAAGTCTCATAATATTTTCTAACCATTCATCCAAACAGAATGGAGTCTTGCAATCTGCTGCTCATTCAGCCTCCTTCCAGCTTGATGTACACTTGTCAGTACAAGTGTTCAATCACCACTGTATCTAATTAATGATAACACAGTCCAGCCCACATTTTGTTCTCTACTCTATATATGTTATATCTTTTGCTGAAATTTACGTACACTATGATCATTACACTCCTGCAGCCAATTAAGCTGCTTTTTCAGAAAAAAAAACTAAGTTCAATTTGACAATTACCTGCTTTTGGCAAAGCAATGATGGCTCCTGCCATGCATATTCCTTTCTAAATACAGGTAGTCCTAGACTTACAACAGTTCATTTAGTGACCATTCGAAGTTACAACTTCACTGAAAAAAGTGATTTATGACCATTTTTCACACTTACGACCATTGTAGCATCCCTAAGGTCACGTGATTTATATTCAGATGCTTGACAACTGGCCCACATTTATGATGGTTGCAGTGTCCCAGGGTCATGGGATCGCCTTTTCTGATCTTCTGACAAGCTAAGTCAATTGGGAAGCCAGATTCACTTAACAACCATGTTATTAATTTAACGGCTGCAGTGATTCACTTAACAAATGAGGCAAGAAAAGTCGTAAAAAGCAAAACTCACTTAACAAATTTATCAGTTAACAACATAAATTTTAGGCTCAATTGTGGTCGTAAATTAACGACTATCTGTAGTCACAAATCAATTGCCTAATAAACTGAATCATAGTTTTCGTAATGGTGTATTCACAGCTGAGCACTATTCAGGGAGTGGGCAGCCTGGCGGAAAAACATTTGCAGTTACCTGCACATTCCTCAACTGGGACATTAGAAAGGAACTTATGTCCTAATGAATGGATATGATGAACTGGCTTGCTAAACAGAAAGAAATCTAGTTGTAGACATTTTCTGTAATAAAATTTATTTCCCTTGCAACAAATCCTGTTAAAGATGATTCAAAGAAAATAATGCTTTTGATAAACTTACTGCCAAGAGCCTAACACTCATATATCAACAATACTTATAAGAAAGGCCATGTTTTATCAGGTTCTTGATTAAAGCCATGGTAGTGGCTTGACTAAAGCTATTTGAGACCATCACTGACTGCTGAACAAGTCATCAATGCTACAGTTCAACACGGAACTGCAGCGCTGAATTACTGGTATACAGCTCAATATTTTTTTTTATGTCAGCAACTGGGTCAAGGTTTGAAACTAACTGTGGCGATTCTTGCCCATCCAACCATGTTTCTTGTTACCAAGCTTATTACCAGACAAATATGGAGGATCCCCAAATAAATTTGTTATTTTTATCCTTTAGTGTAGGCTATACATTTAACTGAGAATAACTGAATTCCTCATGTATGAGATTTATCCTTGAACTCTTGATTTATAAGCTGTCAAAGGATAATTACTCTGGTAGACAATAATCCCGTGATGGATAGCTATGCCAATTTTATGCAGATACTCAAAGATGCTTTTAAAATCATACCAGAAAGCTAAAGCTAACCAAGAAATCAGCAAATTATAGTCAAGGTAAATGTGCTAGGCAGTCACATATAGCAGTTTTTCAACTCTATCCGAAAGATAAAGACTGAGTTAGCTTTGACTATTCAATTTAAAGACTTATCAACTGAACTGCAAGAGGAGCAAGTTTATTAGGGCATACCAGATATATTTAGAGGTCCTCAAAATTGTATGGACATAGATGGTAAACTAGAAGAGCTGAAATACACAGGGCGGTTGGAAAAGAGAAGAGACACTCTTCTTACAACCACTTCTTTGTTTCTGGACTCTTTGGTTTCTTCTGGAATTCAGTCTATGCAAATCGACCCTACTTTTCAGCTACAGAAGCAAACTAGAAGTTGAGATTTGTCCTCTTACTACTTGCTACTATCCCCTCTTCAATCAGCAGGAAGTGCACTCCTTTGCTTCTACTTTTCAGCTGATGTAGCCCCAAACCTCAGTTGCTGTTCTTCACTAGTTGAAACTAAGCTCCTTTTCCACATCAGCCTAACTTTCTTTCTGGGGATACTAGCTACTTGCTTATGTGCTTCCCTGAAGATAATGCTGATTTTGTTTCTTATAGAAGTTTCCTTCCTTAAAACTCTAGTTCAGTTGAACATTCCTTTGGTCTACAAGTGTTTCTTAAGCTGCCCCATTTTTTTTCTTGTGATTGGAGTATACAATTCTGCACTCAAAAGAAGTGGAGAACAGTTTAAAATATCTTGTTTTTGAGAAATCTTCTACTCTTCTGCATTTCCCTTTAAGCCCAATACTTCTCTAAGCTTGAAGTTGTCTTTCCTAAAAGCATGTGACTGTGTTCTAATTTTTCTTTCTGCAATATCTTGATTCTGAAGGCGACACTGTCCCTTCCTACCAAGTTTCTGATTACTTTTAACTCCCTTTCCCTATTGAAATAGTTCTGCAGCTGATAACCTTATCTTCAACTTTTTAAAGCAAATAGCAAAATCTAGGAAGAAAATGCTAAAGCCATTGGGTCAGAAAAGAGCCAACTGCGTTTCACCAATTGTGTTTTGTGAACAAAACCAGTGAAATTAGATTTTGGTTCTGAGTTGTCATGCAAATTTATAAACTTCCTTCCTTCCTCCCTCCTTGAGAAGCAGGTGTAGTCTAGTGCTGAAAGGGTGAACTAGACTTGAGGAAAACCCAAATCAACTTGATTCTTAGCCTTGGAGAGCCATTGTGTGGTTTTGGGCTGTCCCTCTCAGTGCAACTTAGGGGTTAGAGAACTGTGTGTTTTGGAGGCTGGAACTACTTTGAGCTCCTGCAGGAAAGCCAAGAAAGCAATCTAACAAATGAAGCAAAGAAAATGCCCCTGACAAGGACTTTCATTTCTGCCACCGGTCTGGTTATGTTTATTTGTTTTTTCCAGGAAGCTGTGAGGGACTTCGCTCTCTCCTTAATTAACCCTGAGACGGTTCGCTTTACCCGTTACTGTATTTTCTCACCTGTTTTCCCAGGCTGGGTCAGTATTAGAAGTCCATTTTTTAAAAAAATGATTGTTTCTGGCATGCAACGGCTCTGCTCTCACTCTACGAGCAGAGAAGAAGAGTTTCTACCATACTTCTCCCCGCCCCCCCCCCAGGCATACACGCGGGGGAAGAAAACCACCCGGATCTCAGACGGAGGAAGGAGGATCGCAGGAGCAGCCCTTCCCCGGCCCAAGAGCGGAGAGGAAAGGGGAGAGACTGCGGGAAGGGGGGGAGAACCTGGCGTGTTTTTGTCCTCTTAAGAAAAGGCCAGGCAAGGCACCGCAAGAGGAAGATTTCCTGCAAACAGGACGCTCTGCTACACAACCTTATTATTATTTGCGTTGGAAAGCGAAAGCCACTTACTTGCCCGAAAGTGAAACACGATCTTAGCAAGCAAGCCAGCAAGCCGTGGTCAAAAGCAACGGGCACCACGCGCTTGAGCAATCCACCGGGGCTCCTGACGGGGCAATTTCCGGCCTTCCCTGTCGGGAGCCGGCAGGAGGGGGGGGGGGGGGAAAGCCGCACTCTTTTTCTTCCCTTGACAGGAGTGCATTTGTCAATGCTTTTTTCTGATTGGTCTCTTGACCGAAAGTCCCCCTCCGCCAAGTCTCCCCCTCTCCTCGCGCTCAAATGCGATGTTGGGGAGGCGGAAAATAAGGCGCCCCTTTCCCGAAAATGCTTTTTTTTTCCTGGCCGCCGCCGTTCCCCCCACCTCAGTTTCTACCCACGATAGTTTTTTAACTATTTCCAAAATGCAGAATAGGATAACAGAGTTAGAAGGGGGAACTTGGAGGTTTTCTAGTCCAACCCCTTGCCCAAGCAGGAGACCCTATACCAGGGGTCTCCAACCTTGGCCAATTTAAGACTTGTGGCCTTCAACTCCCAGAATTCCTCAGGCAGCCTGCCCTATATTATTCCGAACAAATAACTGTCCAATCTCTTCTTATAAACTTCCTGTGTAGGAGATGCTAGCCTAGAGCAGGGGTCTCCAACCATGGCAACTTTAAGCCTGGAGGACTTCAACTCCCAGAATTCCCCAGCCAGCTTTGCTAAATTATATTAAAGTAACCAAAATGTATTTACAACCCTCAAGGCCTGTCACAAGTTTGAGCATCCTTGATGTTTGGAGATTGAAAGTTGACAAATTTGACACTCCCTAAAATTATTTACAGACTATGGTATGTGTGACCCCGGCCAATTACGGTTCATTTTTTTAAAAAGCCATGGCCAAGTTCACACATATTTAGCCATACAATCATGGCTAACAGTAGCAACTCAGAACCAGCCACTAAGTTAGGATATTTATAAATCACTGGGTTCATATATCATGGTAATGAATTTCATGTTAAGATTTTGCCCAATGGAGAATTCTTAAAACCATCAGGCCTGAACACCCTTTTGTGTTATTTTGCTTGCTCCCTATTGTAGGAAGTTAGCACCCACCCCCCTCCTAGAAAAATGAAATATCCTAGGAAATATTAAAAAGGCAGAATATTTCCACTAAAAAGAATAGAAACTCAGAAATAGAAACTCACCTCAGAAGCTCACCCCCACCTTTGTTAATGGTTGGGCCATTAAGACCTGGGCCAGAATATTTTACATAACAAAGATCTCCAGGTAAAGCTATAGCAATTGCCCAAAGCCCTTTTCATTACATCATCACCAAGCAAGGCCCAACCAAGCCTGGAACTCAGGACAGCCTACAGAGTTGCCCCTACATGGCCCTATGGGAGTCTGACAACCAATCAGAATACAAGCTCAAATTCAAATCCCAACGGAGGGTATAAAACCAGGTACTCTCAGCATCTCAGCCCTTCTTTCTCTTTTCCTTCACCTTGAAGTATGTGATCATCCTTCTTTGGAGCTCCAAGACATGTGGTCCTGTCCATCATTAAACCATGTTTCTAAACAGCCTCCATGTTTCCAGTGTCTTTTTCCCCACTTGGAACTGAATCCAGAAGGACAATTCTTCCAACACTATAAAGGCCATCTTAGGGCTATGGTTGTTTTTTTTTGGGGGGGTGGGGGGGTGTCCTGTTTCAAAATGCTGATTTTCAGAGTGGCTGGAGGACGCTTTGGAGACAACAAAAAAAGGGTAATTGGTTGACACGTAGTCTTGAGGGAAAATGGCCTCACTTCTGGTTGAAATATCTACTTTTCATTTTCCTAAGTTCTTAAGTGGACTTGAAGCATAATTAATTGAAAAGTAGTTTGGAAAATATCTCAGTGCTCAAATATTACAGGTAGTCAACTTACAATAATTTGTTTAGTGACCATTTGAAGTTACCATGGCACTGAAAAAAAGACATGACCATTTTTTCACCATTATGACCATTGTAGCATTCCTATGATCAAAGGATAAAAAAAAATTGACAACTGGCATGTATTTATGATGGATGCAGTGTCCCGGTAGTCAGGTGATCACTTTTTGCAACCTTTTGACAAGCAAAGTCCATGGGAAAGCCATATTCATTTGGCAACTATTTTACTAATTTTAACATTGGCCTCTTTTTGGTCATAAGTTAAGGCCTACCTATACTGAATGCTATTTAGCACAAAGACATTTTAGCACCTTTGTGTATGTAACTGCTCAATAGGTCAATGGCTCATTGCAATAGAGCAGTTTTATTGTTAAAGAAAAAAACAGACAAATGTGTTTATTATTTGAATCATCATCATTGTGAGGAGTTGCACAAATACACTATACAATCCATTTGAACTTGCAAAACAAGTGTGGGCCCTGAACTTAGAGACTTATAGAATCAATATGTATTCCATATTGAATAGCATACAGGGTCTGCCAGTTTATATGCTTTCCAATCTGTGTTTTAACTTTTCTAAATGGTCTTCCTAAGAAAATTATCACAGTTACATCGCCTCTCTGCAAGGTGAATGAAAGTTCCTTGTTTTCCTGCTTAAAAAGTAAAAAAAGAATGCCGACAATAAATATAGGATAAATCAATATTGCTCCAATTTGGCCTGCGGCCTATTTGACCACTAATCTCATCTAATTTAGTAGGTCTAAATAAGAGGTGGCATCTTTGAAATATTCTCCCTTACTGAGTTAGACCCCATGTGACACTTACTGGAGGAAAAATTCTTTCCATAAATCTGTCCTAAAAGGTTCACTTAATCATATTGCTTCACTAGCAGCTGTAGCTTTTGAAGGCCAGAGACCTGACATGTTGAGGAATGGAGAGAGTCCATAAATATGAGATTTCTTAGTAACTATTGCAGCACAAAATACCATTTACAATCAGGATTGTGATGTACAATTCGAGGAGCTTTGAAAAATATTTCCATACTGTGAATGTGTATGTGCCTAGCTGGCTATGCTGTTCTCCTCTGATCTATGCCAAAAAATGCTTTCTGTCCTTTGATTATATTATTGTTTTTATATTTGCTCTGTGGAACACAGTCATATAATAGGCAGTGACAAGTTTGCCATATATCTTTTGAAATCTTTTCCCTCCTTTATTCAGATTAAAAGTTAACCTTGTTTTTCTCCTTGAAAGGTTCCTTCAGTTCAGTTGAGATATATCACAGATCAGCCTGGTTACCAAAGCATTACCACATAAGTCATCAATTACTTGTGAACTCCTTCTACAATACAATTTATCTTACTTGCTGTGGCATTTTTGTGAACATTTTTTTTCATTAAAGTTCTTCACTATATCCCTTCTTTGTCTTCCGCATAAACACCATCTCCTTAAGGAACAATAAAAATTAGATTTGTTTGACCTGTAGTAAGGGTTCATACAGGCAAGAAGATTTAATTGCACTGCTTGGTCTTCCAGACAGCTTTTATGCAATAATTCAGACATCCACATCGTTGTGTTTGTTTAAGGATGGATGCTGCATAGTAGGACTTACCATTCACTACACATTGCCTTAACTCCCCTGGGAAATCACTTGCTGTGAGATAGCATTAATTAAAAACTTGCATCATTGCCATGTCTTGATTTCTAATGACCTGTGCTCTTCTTTTTCATGTCAACGTTTATAGTACAATTAATCCTACAAGAACATCAATAGCGATCCAAAGCTTCATGGCTTAATTCATAGACAAAACTTTCTACACAAGAGCTAAGCTTTAAATAGTATGACATTTGAATGTTGCCCTGGATCTATGCAGACATAATCCTTTGGCTTCCCTTCCTTCTCTCTGCTTCCAATTTCTCCTGTCCTAAATTTCTTCTATTTATCTCTAAAGTATTTCCAGTTCATCCTCTTACTTCCAAAATCCAGCACCTCTGCCTATAGTTGCCCTGGCAGTTCAAGCCATATTTTCTTGTAACACACTTGCATGTTTCAAACTTGCACCACACATTTTTATATTGCCCAAAAAAGAGAGAAACGATGAAACAATAAGTATAATTCAATAATAAATCTTAATGTTTGCTCTTTCAGCCAACTGAAACTTCTACCAACTTCTGAGTTTTTATCTCTCTCCAAACAGATTGTTTTGAAATCATTATCATCTTCGTGCTTGTGAATGTCTGCTTCATAGGATATCTCCTTCACTTGAAATCAAATGTGCTTTGGGGATATGTACATCTGTATTTTATTTTTCCCCCATGTGTCATACACATTTTATTTTACAATGGTAAGACATCTACATGAACTGGAATGCCATTCACTTTAATCAACAGTGTCACGGTGCACCTAATTTCATATCTCTGCTTCTGTCACTTGAAATACTGCATGCTAAAAGGAGAGAATTATATATTGGATACTAAACTAGAAGCTAGAGGTCATTATCATCATGCAGAAGAGACTTTATAACTCTTTTTGACTGCAGAGCCATATAAGCATAATTAAAAGCAGGTCATATTGAGATGGACTGATGGGGTTTTCATAGCGTATTATAAGCACTCGCACAAAATGGCTGTCCCGGAAAACTTCCCTGTACACAAAATAATGGACACAGTGTGATGACCTGGGACAAGGCACAAAGGCCACACAGCCAGCTCAGAGTTCAAACTCCCTTTTAATGCTCCAAATTTCCCACAAACGCTCCCATATTCTTGGCAAGTCCCAGAGCAAAGCGCTAGTCTAGCAAAACAAAGGAACAGGGAAATGAATCCACGAAGCAAGAAACAAACAATGAGTCCACGAAGTGAGGAACAAATAATGAGTCCATGAAGAAAGGAAAAAGGCACTGAGTCCATGAAGCAAGGAAGAAGCAAGCAGTCCTGCGAACTCCAGAAGTCTGCAACAGCACACAAAACTTGACAAATTCAGCGCTTGTTCCCAACAAACGCTCCTCCCCATAGCATCTCCTTAAAACTCAGTCCCCAGGTGTACCTTGTGAAGAGGGGCGGGGCGCTCTCTTCCTGAATCATCAGGTCAGCCTGCGCTGTTCCCACCTTTTCTCCACTCTCCATGCTTGGGGATCAGGAGTGGGCAGTCCTTGCTCATCGCCTGAGCTCCATCACTCCTCATTTCCATTGCTTGCCCTCTCTTGGTCATCCGTTCCAATCCTGAGGGGCTCTGGACTGCCTCATGCTGCTCCTCCCCACATTCATTTCAATTTGTTAGATAGGGCCCAGTGCTCAAGTCTGTCAAGATCCTTCTGTATCTTTAACTTATCTTCTCGAGTTTTGGCTATTACTGCCAGTTTGCTGTTGTCTGCAAATTTTGATGAGTTCCCCTTGTATCTCCTCATCTAAATCATTGATGAAGATACTGAAGATTACTTGATCTAAGACAGAGCCTTGGGATATCCCACTTTATACCTCCATTGCAGATGCAGTTCCCTGAAAGGCTACACTTTGAGTGTGGTTGGTCAGCTAGCTATGAATCCATTTGGTGAGTGATGCTGTCTAACTTACATTTTTCTATCTTATCAAGTAGTAGGTTGTACTTTACTTTATCGAATGTCTTACTGATGTCCAAATAAATTATATCCACAGCATTTCGCTGATCAAGTAATTTTGTCAAAGAATGCAATAAGATTTGTCTGGCATGATCTGTTTTTTATAAACCCATGTTGGCTTTTAGTTATGACTTTGTTTGCCTCCAGGTGTTTGCAGATTCATTTTCCAGAATCTTTCCAGGTATTGATAACAGGCTGATAGGTTGTAATTTCCTGGATCCATTCCCCCCCCCCTTTTTTTTAAAGATAACTGTATGGACTTGACCATTAGGTAATCAAGAGAAAAGAAAGGAAAGGGTTTAAAATACATAATCTTCATCATGACATTTGAAAATGTTTTCTTCAAAATCTACCATTCACAGATTAGCCTCCTTCATACACAAACTGATGGATAATTTTATGTAGACTCAAGAGTAGTTTACAAAGAGATCAGCAGATGATGGAAAGCAAGATGAAACAAAGAGAAAAATTTAGAAATTGCAGCTGTATCACAATTCCCCAGCTGGCATTATAATCAAAGTAAGTTCTATGGTTCAGAGAGCAGAAAAACAAAATCCAGAATACTGTCTCTTTCATCTGAATATCTTCCTATAAACATACCCACCCACCCACCACTTAAAACTGTGTAATTCAAGAGACTTATCTTGAAATAATGCAGTATCTGTATGCATTATCTTTGAATCTTTACTGGTTCTCAAGATTGCTTTCAAAGCCAAGAATCTGAAAGGGATGGGGGGTATGAAAGGGATATATGAATACAACTCCCAGTGACTATATAGATGTACCAATAGAAGAGGGTATAAATAGTTCAGGATTGAACTGTGGAGTATATAGACATAGAGTATATAGACACATCCATCTAATTTTCTTGTCAACAGCATGGAAGTAACTTGCTTTGTACTATATTAGCTGTCCAGCTTAGCCTACAATCCTAGATTTTCTGATGGCATCTTACTTGATCTGACTAGGTCCTCTAAGCTTTTTGTCTCAGATGAGGTTGGCTAGCTAATGTTACCCATCTTTCATAATAATCTCTATCAAAATTTTACTACTTGATGCAATTGAAATTTTTGTTGTCCATAAAATCATTGTTATCTATCTGTCCATTCATCTATCCATCCTTTCATCATTTAGCTACCTTATTCATTATCCGGATTATGAAAAGTATTTTTTTAGAAAACTTCATTCTGATCATTAGCTAGCTTAGAATGCCACAAAGCAGCATCAAGATCCAGATTTAATATTTAAATTTTAAACTATCTTTAATGGGTTTTCAAAACATACCATTCCAACACTGCATTTACTGCAGGCCTTTGCTATATTTCGAGGCTAAATACAAGCACTCCAAAACACTTCCTTATTTGCTCCAAGTAACTTCTGTACCTGTTAAGTATTCCTGAAACCAGCCTAAACATTTTTAAAAATCAACCATCCCTCCAGGTTTGGAAGGGATGGGAAAGTTGAAGCCATCATTCAAAATGAAAACTTTGCAAGATTCCTATCAAGAACTGAATGTGCAATTGTTCAAAAGCTAGAAGATTCTGTTGCTAACAATATTCAAGAAATAATCCAAAGACATCTCTGAGTGCAAACCATTCACACCCGTTAAAAATGTCCAAAGATCAGGTTCTCTAGGAGACATACAAATCCATTCGACATTATTAAGAGTAGTGTAAGTGGCAGGTACCTAGAAAAAGAGCACAAAAGAATGAATGAATTCAGCCATGAGAGAAAAGAAAGAGAAACAGCTGGGTTAAATATTTAACACTGGCTTTAAAAAGAAAGAAATCTGTGTTGCTGCCAAGTTGTCCTTCCCACCTCAGAAAGCATTTGGGGTTGAAGGAAGTATAAACAAATTTTACCATTATATATAATTAATGTCTGAGTCTAGTTGGTATCCAGATGCTAGAATTGGTTGAACTTGATATGCTACCAACAGTTTTTGGTTTTTTTTTGGAGGGGGGGGGGAAGAGGGATGTACAAGGGGTCTTTTTAAGTGATTCCTTTTGTTATTCAATATGCTCCTTAAAAGTTTGTGTTGGGGAAAAGCATATCTTTCCATATGGATCGTGTCAACTGTATATTTTTTCAAAGGGCACTTCATTCATAGACTTCGTTAGGAACTGCAGGACTATGGAAGGGAGAATAAGACAGAGTGGGATTTGCCCTATTCGTCTCACACACCAAATTTCTCATTTGCGGGCTAGAATCTTTCATACAGTAAGAAATTAAGAGGAGCAGGGCTGCATCAGGTCAGCATTTTGTTGCCACAATAAGCAACCCCCAGTTTCTGGAAAACCTATCAGCAAGACATAGTGCAGTATTGTTTTTCTTTTCATAGATTCCCCAGTAACAGTTGGTATTAAGAAGCTGATTACGCCAATGCTGAAAGAAATATTGGACAATTATGAAAACTCACCACTGATAATTTCCACTTATGAATGGTGTTTCCTCTCTTTTTTTCCAAAAGCATCCACATTGATAGTCATCAATAAAGAGTAAATTCTATTTTAACTGTTTGGAGAAGTGCTTCCTTTGATCAGTTCTGTTTGTGCCACCACTAAACTTCAAGAATGCAGTAATGCAGGCTACTTCTGCTGATTGCTAGCTGCCTGCAATTTGGCACTGGCCCCACTGGCTCAAGGTTGACTCAGTTTTCCATCCTTCCGAGGTCAGTAAAATGAGGATCTAGACGGTTGGGGGCAATATGCTGACTCTGTAAACCGCTTAGAGTGAGCTGTAAAGCACTGTGAAGCGGTATATAAGTCTAAGTGCTATTGCTATTATAACTTTTTCTCCTGCAAAAGATTCTCATCCAGTGGTGGTATTCAAATATTTTTACTACCGATTCTGTGGGCGTTGCTTGGGCATGGCGTGGCATGGGTGTGGTGTGGCCGGCATGGCAGGGGAAGGATACTACAAAACCTCCATTTCCACCCCACTCCAGGGGAAGGATACTATAAAATCCCCATTCCCTCCCCACCCCACTAGCCTGCTTTCCAACTCCGTTCTCCTGTGCAGGGCAACAATAGAAGACTCAAACGATCAGCTGGGACTCCAATCAGCTGGGACTCGGGAGGTAGCGAATAGATGGGGCGGGGCCACCAAAGGTGGTATTTACCTGTTCTCCGAACTACACAAAATTTCCACTACCGGTTCTCCAAAACCTGTCAGAACTGGCTGAATACCACCTCTGTTCTCAACCTTTGATCTTCTGTTTATTTTTTCTGTACTTTTCAGCTTAATATTGTGCTTTTTGAGCTAGGATTAAATTTTGCACATCATATTCCCAAGCTTGATTGCACCCCAGATTTATATAAAGATACAGCGAGTTTGACAATGTAATTTTATATTCATTGATCAGGGTCAAGTCTTTTGAGTATCCTGTCAAGTAGAACATGTTGCCACCCATTGTAGTGGTGAGTAAGCAGTCCTGTGTACATTCAGCACATTTGCATGGCTGGCCTTCTCATTTATCCCTTGCTTGCAGAACATTTGTGGAGAAATGAGGAAAGGTTCCATAATAGAATATACTTACTGAGGGACATCATAATGGTGTGGGTGATTTTAAGAAAAGCAAATGTTAATTCTTACTTTTTCCATCAGGGCTACAATAGTCTCTTCACAAGACCATGTCTGAGATGCAATAACCATTTTTTACCCTCAAAAACTAGGAGTGAGGGGGAAAAACATCAATATCTCCATTTGCGGAGTACAATGACTGCCTATTCTGATTCATTTTCATGGAGCTTCGTTCTGGAGAAGTATCTTCTCAAACAAAATTCTGGCCTCTAATAGTTTGCTACTTTATATCCATGCAGGACAAGTAGTCCTTGACTACAATTGACTCCAAAAATTACATTGATAAGTGAGATGGTTGTTAAGTGAGACTTTTGAGTGAACTTTGCCATTGCTTGTATCCTAAATAGAGAAGGCCAAGAAAGAAAAATGGTCCATCTGAATAGAAGCTTGATATGCTGAGTACCATCTAATTCTTGGGCACAACTTTTTATGTTGGTGGAAAAGCAAGGTAAAACAGAAAGTGACAGGGAATTAGAGGTAAAAATAAACAATAGATAATGGAACAAGGACAACTCCAGAAATGTAAAGTGCTAATGGGTTTTGTATTAATTTTGATAATTACTTGGATGTTTTGGGGCACCAGCTTAACTTCAACTGAGTTTAAACTTTCTTCAGGAGCAACAAAAGAGAAAAGGGAGAGAGAAATTCTTTAACATGCTGCTTAATTGTGCCATTTATTTAAATCCCCATTTCTGAGAAGCTACATTTCAATATACATTTGTGAGAATGAGACTTCCTAAATTCAGTGAATTCACAATAGACAGGCATACAGTGGACTGCATTGCTGTTTTTTTTTATAGAAAATCTCCAATGCTTGTGTCTGGAGTGGAAGCTAAGCAAATATGAATGGGCTGGGCTTTAGGAACAGCTACAGGAGTTTCATATCCAGGAAATAAGAGTAGTGCTGTTCAACGAGATCTTCATTTACAGCTGTTGTAGCATCTTGTTAATTCATTGTTGGTTGCCTTGTGATCAGTGGAGAAAGGCAATTTAAAGTTGCTTTTGATATGTCATTAAAGGGGGAAAGAGGGGATCTCCCAACATTGGCCTTTTTTCAGCATTTTATTTTACAATGTAGACTCGGTCATTTTGAACTTGGTCATGCTAAAAACCCAAGTGAAGAACACTGGATTTTCCAGTGCATCTTCCATAAATCAATCCTTTGAAATGCAGAAGTATCAAGAGAACATCATTGCAAGGAGTCCATCCAGTTGCTCACCATTAGGTTAATCTATTCCTGTCATCAAATAAAATTGCAGGTAACATTACCTGGAACCTCTCAAAATGATTTATTATTGTTTGAGTAAACACGTACATAAACTCCTTGACCTTTGTGAATGATTCAGACATCAATGAAGAACCCCAGATCGCTTCAGCATCTAGCACCGCTATCACCCATATCTACCTGGAGGAAGCAGCCCCAGCTGAGGAGACAAGAAATTATTTCTCCTTAGCTTCCATTTGTGTCTGGGAGAACCAAAAGTGTAATCTAATCACCTCGTTTCTGATGCCCTGAGAGTTCAAAGGTGAAACTTGGGCTATGGAGCAAGCACCTGCTCAGTTCAGGAATTCGAATTAAAGCATTTCAGAAGATGGCTGTGTGATTTCCACTGGAATGCATCCAATGAAGCAGAATCGCTCACCTTTCCTGGATAAATAACTCCAAAGCTGAACCGCTTGTACTCTTAGGAAAACAGTCAGAATCTGCTTTTTTAGTTACTTAAATCCATTACAGCTAGTAGTCCTTGACTTAAGACCACAACTGAGCCCAGAACTGATGTTGTTAAATGAGAAATTTGTTAAGTGAATTTGTTAAGTTAAATTTTGCCCCGTTTTAACGACTTTTCTTGCCACATTCATTAAGTGAATCATTGTTAAATTAGTAATATGGTTGTTAAGTGAATCTGGCATCCCCATTGACTTTGCCTGTCAGAAGTCACAAAAGAACATCACATGACCTCAGGACACTGCAACCGTCATAAGCATGAACCAGTTGTCAAGCATCTGACTGTAAAACACGTGACCATGGGGATGCTGCAACAGTCGTAAGTGTGAAAAAAAGGTCGTAAGTCACTTTTTTCAGTGCTGTTGTAACTTCGAACAGTCAATAAATGAACTGTTGTAAGTCGAGGATTACCTGTATTATAGTTGTTCCAATTTCTCAGCAGCCACATACAGTAGATAACCTTTTGCATGGAATTGTGCAACAGTCAAGTATAATGAACGCTATTTCTCTCTTGTGGACTTGGGTTACTTTTTTTCATCTGTGAGTCCTGCTTTGTAGTCACCATCATTTGAATAAAGCACCTTATATCTGCTATTATACGTAACAGATCTTTTGACAGATTCTCCTGATAGGAAACCAGAGGTGGTATTCAGCAGGTTCTGACCAGTTCTGGAGAACCGGTAGTGGAAATTTTGAATAGTTCGGCAAATACCACCTCTGACTGGCCCTGCCCCCAACTATTCTCTGATCGGCTGGGTCTTCTTTTGTTGCCCTGCACAGGAAAATGGAGCTGGAAAGCAGGTTCATGGGATGGGGAGGGAATGTGAATTTTGCAGTAACCTTCCCCCAAGAATGGGATGGGAATGGAGATTTTATAGTATCCTTTCTCTGCCACACTCATCAAGCCAAACCCACCTAGCCATGTCACGCCCAACAACGTATGCCTTGCTTACTTTTTGGCACGCAACCTTAGAAATACAGTACAAGAATTCAGGAAAAAATAAGTGTATATTATATATCAGTGTGTATATAGAGGAATTGGGGGGAAGGTTTCCACCTGTAAAATAGAGATATTCATGATTGCCTCCAACTCCCCATGAAGGTTTGCTAATATTCAATGTATTGCACATTTCAATTTTGTTTAGATAACTATAACCATATATATATACACAAAATAATGTGAACAGTAAAAAAGAAATATCCTAGAAGTAGCAGTCCATAAATTGCTGGGAGAGAGCAATAAAGTTCAACAACATACTAGTCAAATTGCATCCCACACCTAAGCAAGTTGCTCAAGCATCACTGAAAGTGTTTTACGGCAATTACAAATCTAACAAAAAGTATTCTTATGATTCCCAAAGAACTCTACAATCTGTAGGGGACGCAGTTTTGAAATTTTTGTGTTGCTTGACTGCAGATGTCAAGCCATGCCTTTCCATCTTGCCATGTCAAAAATGAACACTCATGCCGAGCAGTTTATGTCAATTGAGACATCTGCTGCTTATTTAGATGGCAGATTGGCAAGCCTTTAATATTGTCATATTGATCCAAGAAGACAATAAACAGCCAAGTGGCCATGGAAACCAGAGTTTATTCTGTTGCTTTATTCCTAAGTATGGGTGTAAATCTGGCAAATACAGACACGTTGGCAACACTAGAGGACAAAGACTTCTGCTTCTCCAAAGATCAGAAGAAGGGTAGATGAATACAACACTATTTTCTCCCAAAACATTATCCTTATATTGCCTTTTTTGGTCTCCTTACTCTTCCAGAAGTAAAGAAAGACTTCTGTTATATTGGTTTTCCATTCTTCTGGTGGTTTTGCTGAAAGTGCAAAGAAGGGAAGAGTGAAATCAAGAAAATCCAAGTATGAGGATCTGCAGGAATTATTCCCAAGGGAAGGGATGCACAACATGGAATATGTTTGGAATTTGTGTGCACAGCACATGCTGCCCCAGTTTCCACCAGTTTTCTTCCTAGACAGAAGCTCAGGGCAGTGATATTAAGAAAATCCTATATATTTTTTGGTAATTTCCTGGATTCATATTCCATACTCTAGAAAGGGAGTATGGTGTAGCTCAGTATTGACAGGAACTTTTTAGAGTTTTCTGATTCAAGCCTTACTCACTCCAGGATAAAAGAACCAGGGATTCAACCTTGGACTTCCTGCATGGAAAGTAGGGACCTATTACTTCTCTCTGCCTTGCAAACACTGTTGAATATGTTATAATCTATAGGGAATATCATTTTTAGTGGGAGAAGGGAAGAAGGGAGGAGTTGGTAGGTTAACCTAGAGCCCAGTATAATGGCTAGAAGCTTGAAGAGTGCGAATTCAAGGAAACTTAAATCTTAAATCAATGTTTGATATAACTCTTGAATTGGTGATAAACAATAAATGATGCTTAACTAAGTGTCAATGTTCCGACTGACAAACGCAACCAAAACAGGCGCAGTCGTGACCATCTAATCTCTGAATGCAAAACTTTATTGAGTACATCCTTTCGGCACTGATGAGGGCAAAACCAGATCTAGCTAATTCCCGCGCAAACCCACATAATTAAAGGATTCTACCTCCCCCATTAAGTCCAGGTCACATTGTCTAATTGAATGTCATTGTATTGTTATGAGAAAAAGTCTTTGGTTTTGGCAGATACCTGCCAAAGCATCCTTGGCTCTCATGCCTTGTCTTCTTCCTGTCTGGAACCTACATTCCATCTCACCTAGCTTTGTTGGCAAGCTGAGAAGCGATAATGGTGCAACAGCAAAAGCATGCTTCAAACTTGACTCTAAGGTTACATAGAGATGTTCCCATTCAGTCAAAAGGCAGCTCAAGGAATTGCTAGCAATGACCACCATTTTGGAGGGGAATTAATGTAAGAAGTCAAGAAATGTTATACTTGGTTCACATTATCTATCTAATGCCAATCAGTGTGCCTTGCTGCTTATTCCTAGGCTCTGCCCTCTAGGTAATACATACAAATTTGGATACTTTTCAAAGCATTACACTAATTTAATTTAATTTAACTACACCAAACTTGATTGCAGGAAATATGACTTCAGCAAAAGAGTGGTCAATGTCTGGAATACTCTACCTGACTCTGTGGTTTATTCCCCAAACCCAAAAACTTTAACCTTAGACTGTCTACTATTGACCTCACCCCTTTCCTAAGAAGTCAGTAGGGGGCATGCATAAGCACACCAACATGCCTATCGTCCCTGTCCTATTGTTTCTTTTATTTTATTTTTTTTCTTATATGTATTCATAACTATGTTTTTACTTATCCTTATTATCTTGTAAGCAATTGACAAAATAAATAAAATAAAAAATAAATAAATTTCTGAGCAATACATGCTAAACTGCCTCAAGCATTACCTATTGAATGAAGTTTGGCTCCTATTTGTTACTGCCCAGTCCACCAAAACCTTTAATTTCTGAGATGTTGCGGTATTTTTAAACTCTGGAATCACGTCACATCAGGGAAGATATTTTTAATGAAACCTTTCTTATCCAGGCAAATCTGCAACATGTCAGCAATTGCTAGGAGCATCCAGAAGTGGTAAAAACACTTGAGAATCAGGCTCAGGCCTTTAGTCTTAAAGAGCCAAAATAGCAATTACAGTATCTATTTTGCTTCTTATCTTCTAGAAGAGCTAGAGCCAGTGGTGGGATTAAAATTTTTTACTACCAGTTCTGCAGGCTTGGCTTGGTGGGTGTGACAGGGGAAGGATACTGTAAAATCTCCAGTCAGAGGTGGTATTTGCTGGTTCTTTGAACTACTCAAAAATTCTGCTACTGGTGCTCCAGAATAGGTCAGGACCTGCTGAATACCACTTCTGGCTAGAGCTGTGTCTTTCAATCTTGCTTCAACTTCAGCATGCTGGCAGGAGAATTCTGGGAATCGAAGTCCACACATTTTAAAATTGGCATGGTTGAAAAACACCAAACTTAGAGGCTAGCTCTTTGTTTTTGTAAAAATAGAAGCTAGAAATCTGGGTATTACGGCTTGTAAGTGCCCCATTATGCCAAGTGTTCTAATCACTAGCAGTATGAAATTTTTGCCTAGAGGGAATGTTCCTGGTATCAATAAGCTAATTCTGTCTCTTTCTCTGGGTTAATCTTTTTCTAAGGGCCACACAAAGACGTTTGGAGCTATTGTTCAGATAGTTCAGGAAAGTTTTTATGTTGAATTGAATGTTTGATTTCACTTACAGTGAGACCATATGTATATTGAAAAGCTGTATCTTTCGCCTAGAAATATCTGGCACCTTACTTTATACAAAGATGTGTGTTTCACACAAATAAATTACATGTTTTATTGATCAAGAGTACAGACTGTGCTCCAGCCTCTTGCTTCTGCAAGAGTAACTGTAAATAATATTCTTGTCAAAACATGTCCAGAGATACTGTCATCATGAGAAATTACAAGTTTCCTTGATATGAACTCTAACATCTGATTTGGAAATAATATATGTAGTTCAGTGAGGAGGTATGCAAAAGACTGGAGTGAAAGGAGGGAAATAATCCATAAAGTAGGGAGGTAATAGCATTGTTTAGTACTGATTTTAGGTCAGATTCACTTGCTAAACCCTAAATGAAGTGTTAATCTTCATAGAGTAGAACATACACATTTTTTATTATTTTGATTTTTTAAGCCAGCCAAATTCATCAGAAATTCCGGGTACCTCACAAAATTAAAAAAAAAAAAATAGAGCCATGGTGCTGTACATTAAACCAGAATTATTAAAAGACCATCATAAAGAAGGGTCAGACATATACAAGTAGTCCTCAACTTACGACTGCAACGGAGTCCAAAATTTTTGTTGCTAAGCAAGGAAGTTGTTAAGTGAGTTGTACCTCATTTTACAACCTTTTTTATCACTATTGTTAAATGAAACACGGCAGTTGTTAAGTGAATCATGCAGTCATTAAGTGAATCTGGCTTCCCCCATTGACTTTGCTTGTCGGAAGGTGGCTGGGAAAGTTACAAACAGTGACGACATAACCCAGGGATAGTGCAACTGTCATAAATACATGCAAGTTGCTAAGCGCCCGAATTTTGATCATGTGACTTTGTGGATGCTGCAATGGTCATTAAGTGCGAAAAGTGCCCGTAAGTCACTTTCAGTGCTGTTGTAATTTCGAATGGTCACTAAACGAGTGGTTGTAAGTTGAGAACTGCCTGTACCATAAATAATCCATATAGTTCAGATGGATAGTTACCCCAGCTATCCCAGGACTGCAGGAATAGCCATGTTTTAAGGCCTTTTTAAAATATAGCAAGGCCAGGGCTCTTCAGTTCTCTGGGAGGGCAGATATTAAGATAAGTAAAAAATATAAATTCCACTTTCTATCTCATTCCTTGAAAGATGAAATCAAAAATTGTATACAGAAGTAAATACAATGTTGAGGCTGCCAGAATCAGGGACAGTTTTGATGCTGTACTTTACTACCCCTTATCAAAAGAATTTGAATAATACATTATATAATGACTGTAATGAATTCCTTTATCATTTGTGATCAAAGTAATCTATTCTGGTGTTTTTGGAATACTGTCCCTTGAAAGTTTCAGTGGTGCCCATTTGACGATTGGCGTATTATAGTGCTGCTTAAAGATCTGAAGTTTCTCACGGGAATGCCGAGTAAGGAAATGTTTCGGAGAAGGAAATAAAATAGCAGTCCTGTAAAATATTGCTGTAGGCAAAGGGATAAACAGCAAGAGACATTTTCTGTCCTAAGTTCCCTTTAACAGTTGCTCAATCCAGTTAAATTCTCACCACCAAAATCAGCCCCAACAGGAAATTCATGCAATACATGTAAATAATCCCTTGGCTTGGAACGGTATTGCACGAACAACACACTTGCCCTCTACAATCGAATCAGCTTCTGGCAATATTAAAAAGGCTTTCCAGCTTTCTTGAGCATTTACAATGCATGTTAAAATTAGAACATTTCGGAATTGTTTTTAGGTTTCCTGAGCTTTTGCTAGTTCGGGACTTGCCTCAAAATGTCCACCAATCACGGTTCATTGTTATATCCAGGCTGGCCAACAGCTGAATAGTTGGCTTCCTGAACTTTGGTGGAACTGGCTTAATATCTTTCATTATCTCTCCCCAAATAATTTACAGTTATCTGGGGTGGTGGCAAGGGAAGACTCATTGTCAAATGTGAAAACATTTGTATTGGAAAGCCTCACACACAGGGGTAGGCTGCTGGGGGTTCGCAGAAACTGCAGGATTCTGTGCAGTTCAGAGAATCCCCAAATGCCACTCCTGGCTGGCCTTGCCCACTCTACCCCACCCCGCCCCTCCCAGGAATCCCCACATGGCCTGTTTTGGATACAGGTAAGTGCAGGGCAAGCGCAGAGGCTCGGGGAGGGCAAAAAACGGGCATCCTGGAAGTTCGGGTAGGCCCGAAATGGGCCTGTTTCCGGCTCCCAGAAGCTTAAGGAAAGCCTCCAGAGCCCAGGGAGGGCAAAAACGCCCCTGCCCTATGGTGTAGGAGGCCAACTAGGCCATGCCTACCCAGCAACCAGGCAAAGAACCCTTTGCTAAAATTTTTGAAGCCCACCCTATATGCTGATCATGGTGAGAATCTAGAATCAAAACGCGAATGGTGGACTATGGAGATTACTTGACATCTGAAAACTCTCTCTCTGAATTGTTGTGGCCAAAGATTACTAACCTTGGAGGTTGAGAAGGAAGACCACTTCCAGAAAATGTATGCACAGCCAGAAACTGAACGTCCCCTAAGCAAGATGTTAAATTTCTAGAGAAGTAGTGGAAGGGAAAGAAAGAAAATTGGCATGGAAACCAGGCATGGATGAACTTCCAAAAGGAACACTAATGATGCTAATGTATTTTAAAGCAAACCCAATTTTTCTTCAGAAGGGTTTGGGAAACCATTTGGTCCTATGCAAAGAGAAATAAAAACTTTGACAGAATTGCCACGTTGCAGCACAGCAGGCAGTCATATTTTCAGGACCTAGTATTCAGTTAGATTGCAAAGCAGTTTTTTTTTTTCAGATCTATAACACCTGTTGATATATTGTGTAGATATATTGTAAGGGATATTTTTTATATACATCAGATTGCTTTGTCAAGATATATTCACTATAGAACATAAAAGACATAGATAACTGATAAAAAAAGTATGTCATTGGCAGTTTATGAGAAAGACAAATTGTTTTCATATAACTAAGGTATATGGCAAGAATCAGTTTGGTGTAATGGTTAAGGCACCAGGCTAGAAGACTGTGAGTGCACAAAACCAACTTTGGGCCTGTCACTCTATCTCTGCCCTAGGAAAGAGGCAATGGCAAACAACTTGCCAAGAAAAATCCAGTTCATTCAGTTACCAGGAGCAAAATGACTCAAAAGTACCAAAAAGCTTATAGTCATATAGTATTTTTTTTCTAACTATTCACCTTGGGTTTTCATTTTTAAATTTAATAGGAAAGCAAAAATTAACAATTTTTCTTTGAATATTTAGAATTTAATGGAATCCCTAAATTTTGAACTGTATAATATTTATTTCTTAAAACATTAACCCAGCTTCTTAGGCTTGTTATATCAGCAAGCAGAGCATTCAACAATTTCTGACAGCAGGTTGTCCAACTGTTCTTAGACAGTCTGCGAAAAAACCATCGCCTCCTCTTTGGCTTCTGCTCTGC
Source organism: Bungarus multicinctus (assembly GCA_023653725.1). Taxonomy (NCBI): domain Eukaryota; kingdom Metazoa; phylum Chordata; class Lepidosauria; order Squamata; family Elapidae; genus Bungarus; species Bungarus multicinctus. The sequence goes on from CM042842.1 coordinate 65,893,438, forward strand.
TGACATCTGTTGCAGAAAGGGAGTTCACCACACCCTTGTGTCAGTATATAAACACTCAAATCCCAGGAGAAAGCTTATTAAAGGGAGGGACCGCAGCCTTTTAAATTCCTAGGCATTTTTTCTCATTTTCTTTTTTAGTCTGAAGGTCAACAAGAAAAGCAAAAGCCACACTGCAGCCCAGAGAATGAAATATAGTACCACCCTGGGGATAAAGAGATTTCGTTTCTGAAAACCAGTTTGTCTTTAAACTCAGGTCAGGGATGATGTCTCGCTGCAAAGTGCATGTTTTGCATGCAAGAAGCCCCTTTAATATTTAATATTCGAAATTTAAATATTTCAAGATCAGGCTAGAAGAGAAACTCTGTCAAGTCAGACTTGACAGTAGTGATCAAAATAGTTTAAAGATGGTTATCTTGTGCCTGGAGGATCTCATGCAGCCCTCAAAGCCTTTTAACCAATTTGCTGAAAGTTCAGTGGTGTCAGATCCGTGTATCTGTCATTTCTTCAGAGGAAGAAGAAAAGGGGGGGGGGAACTGATAAAGAAATCCTTTCTTGATGTAACCTGAATATATTTAACCTTATATCGAATATGCACACCCATACATGATACAATGGGGGGGAAAGAAGCCAGATGGCCAGAACCTAACACCTCTGAGAAGCACAGCCAGGAGATGAGGGGTCCATAAAACTCCACAGTGAAGTGCTCTGGGAAATCTCCAAAAACAGTCCGTTCTAAAAAGGGGGTGGGGGAGGAAGTTAGGTACATCTTGGGAAAGCTACATGAGAAAAAACCTTCCAAAAAGGGAAGGATCCCCTCCTAGAGGGGATTAACATATTGGCTTTTGTTTCCCTAAGTAAACATTGGGATGGGGGGGGGATTCTAAACTCCCTTATCTATCACTGTATGAGGGACCTCAGACGCTGCTTTGAATTCCTACTGGACTGTCTCATCTCAATAAAGGATTCCTTTTGATAAGTTCGGTTCTCAGAAGTTCATTCTTATTGTTTGAATGGGAAGAAGTTCCGTAGCCTGACATAAAGCAGCGTCTGCAATAGAGGTCAACCCGGAGAGGAATTTTTTTTTTAAACTATTCACTCTACCGAGGGGATCCTGCAAGAAAAAAAAAAAAAGTCTGAATACAGCAAGGAGCAAGGGGGAGCCGAATGCTGGGGAGAAACGTCAATAGTTACCCAGCCAGATACTGACTCGATGTGCCCCATCGAAGACAGCAAGGCTGCCTGCAAATCCTCCACCAAGCCCCGGTGGTCCATAGGTGTAGGAAAGAGAGACACCTGGAATGGAAGAACCAGGGGAGTAACCCTCACCCGAGGAAATCGCAAACCCGTGTGGAAATTGGAGCTAGAGGCCCTATCGAATCAGGAAGAATGGGATGAGGAGCCATCGGCCGATGACCGAATGAGACGGTACATCAATCGCCTAGTGAGGGAAGCCCTGGAGAACCTCGACATGAGGGATGCACAAAGACGACAACGCAGGAGAGCGAGGGAACCAGAAGGTGAGAGAACCCGAGCCGCCACCCCGGATTCAGTGGAGATTGAGCGGGAAGAGGGACAAGCTGAAGAACCAGCAGCCACACCAGGTACCTGACCCTTAAACGCCCCGGATCAGGGAATTAACCCTGGCCAACCCAGAAACATACAATTACAGAGGAAGGTTCCACCCTTGGGGGTAAAATTCGATGGAGACCCCCAGAAATTGGGATTTTTCCTGGCACAAGTGCTCACCTACATGCAAGAATATGGACAGGATTTACCAACCCAAGGGTCCCGAGTGCGAATTGTCACCCTAGCTCTTGAAGGGGCAGCAGCCAGATGGATGGTAACGCTCCACAACGTCAATGCCCCAGAATTAAGAAACTTAGATCGCTTTATGATGGCCTTACGCCACCGTTTCGAGGACCCGCTTGCCGATAGAAAAGCCCGGGACCGCATCAGAGTCGTGAAACAAGGTCGTCGCCCGGTAGCAGAATACACCGAGGAATTTCGTGACCTGGCCGGCCGGGTAGATTGGCCAGAGGATATCTTAGTCTGCTGGTTCAAAGATGGACTAAATGATGATCTATACGCTGCCTGCCTGGCCCGTGGGGCCCCAAACCTCTTGCATGAATGGTACATGATGGCAGAGGAGGCAGAGATAGACATGACTCGGAACCGGCACCGTGCTGGTAAGTTTTGGAAAAGATCCCCACCCCTGGGGAAACGGGAAGTTTTCAAACCCCAATCCACCATGACTCCAAGAACGCCTGGTTGCTTTAAGTGTGGAAAGGAGGGACACCGCGCAGCAAAATGCCACTCGAAGACCCCTGTCAGAAAGCTAGACCACCCATCAGGGAGGAAACCCACAACATCCAGCCCTCGAGGGAAGGAGACTGGCCTGAGGGGCCGAGTAGATGTGGGATTCCGACCCCCTCCCAAACCTGAGGAAGAATCCCAAACGCTCCGAGGGGACCTGAGCCAGTCCGAAAGTGATCCAGAGGATGACCCGCTGGCAAGCAATCCAATTGAACCAATCACCCTACCCCTGAGTGTTTATCCCCAGCCAAGGGAAGGGGGAGGAAGTTACAGCGTTGCTGGACTCGGGATGCACTCGATGCCTAATCAAACCCTCCCTTGCAGATAAATTGGGAATCCAACTGAAAGAAATGGAAAATCCCATCGCTTTCTGCCAATTAGATGGAACCATAGCGGGGGGGGAACCAGCCAGGTTTACCACAGAACCATTGAAATTAAGACTAGGAAAACACAGGGAGATGCTCACATTCATTGTAGCCCCAGGGATGGAAGAGCCACTAGTTCTGGGTCTCACATGGCTACAGAAATGGAATCCAAAAATAAATTGGAGGACAGGAACCATAAAATTCCAGAGAGATGTAACATTTGCAAAAAGCTCAGAGGAAAGGATAAAGAATGGGGAAGAGAACAGAGAATCAGCCATGACCGGACAGTCTGTGAAACCCATTAACATCCCCCATGAGTACCAGGATCTGGCCCAAGCATTTAGTGAGGAAGCTTGTGATGAACTCCCACCTCATCGAGCCACAGACTGCGCTATCGAAATCCTACCAGGGGCTAAACTCCCAAAACCACAAATGTATTGCATGTCTCCCAGAGAACTGAAAGAACTCAGAGCATTTATCGATAAAAACTTAAAGCGGGGTTTCATCGAACCTGCCAGACCAAAAATAGCGGCCCCAGTGTTATTCCGTGAAAAGAAAGATGGCTCCATGCGTCTTTGTATGAATTATAAAAAATTGAACTGCATTTGCATAGAAAATATGTATCCACTCCCCCTCATGAAGGACATGTTAGCCCACCTCTCGAAAGGAAAATTTTTTTCAAAGTTAGACCTATGGGAAGCATATTACCGCATCAGAATAAAGGAAGGGGATGAGTGGAAGACAGCTTTTAACACACCATTGGGATGCTACCAATTTAAAGTGCTCCCTTTTGGACTGCAAGGAGCGCCTGCAGTGTTTATGCAATTGATCAATGAAACCCTTCATGAATTTTTATTTAAAGGGGTTTTAGTTTATCTTGATGATATTTTAATCTACACGGAAATGATGGAAGAACACATCAAGCTACTCCGTGCAGTCCTCACAAAACTCTTAGACGCTAAACTATATGCAAAACTCTCCAAATGTGAGTTCCACCAAGAGAAAATTGACTATTTGGGGTACAGAATATCCCATGAGGGAATAGAGATGGACCCACAGAAAGTGAAAGCTGTATTGGACTGGGATCCACCCCACACACGCAAACAATTGCAAAGTTTTCTGGGGTTTGCAAATTTTTATCGCCAATTCATTCCAGCTTTTGCAAACATCGCCCTCCCTATCACAAACTTGCTAAAAACGAAGGGGGGGGGGGGAAACCCAAGCCTAGGCAACCCCTCATCTGGACAATGGAATGCCAAGCAGCATTCGAGAAACTCAAACGCCTGTTCGCAGCACAACCGGTCCTTAAGCATCCAGATCCCGAACAACCTTTTGTCATCCAAGTAGACGCCAGTGATGTTGCAGTTGGGGCAGTCCTCCTCCAAAAGAATGAAAGTGGACAATTACAACCATGTGCTTATACATCTAAGAAACTGACGGAAACCGAGCAAAGATGGGCCGTATGGGAGAAAGAGGCATATGCTGTGCGGTGGGCAATGCTCACATGGAGACATTTCCTGGAAGGAAACCAAATCCCCTTTGAAGTATGGACTGATCACAAAAATCTGGAAGCTCTGAGAAATCCACGGAAACTCTCCGAAAAACAAGCAAGGTGGGCTCGATATTTTGAAAGTTTTAATTTCACTCTCAAATATTTTCCTGGGAGAAAGAATTTCTTAGCAGATGCACTGTCCAGGAAACCCCAATACAACAGCAAAAAGATTGAAGTTATAAAACCGATGATCCAACCGACCAACTAGCAGCCAAGGTAATCACCCGGGCACAAGAAAAAAAAAATCATCCCTGACTGAAGACACAATGACGTCAATATTTAAGGAGGCACTACTTAAAGATGATTGGTTCCAGGCTAACAGAAACATGTGCTTACTCAAAGATGGACTGGCTTGGGTAGAAAACAAGCTTTATGTCCCTGCAAGCCAGAGAATGGAACTCATGAAACGCTGCCATGACTCCAAAATAGCAGGACACTTTGGTTTTGTAAAAACCCTGCACCTCATCAAAAGACAATTTTGGTGGCCGTCCCTCAAAAAGGACATTGAAAACTATGTTGCGAGCTGCCCCATCTGTGCTGCTGCAAAGAGAAGACAAGGAAAATATCCTGGACTTTTACAAACAGTAGCAGACCCTTCTGCTCCCTGGAAAGAGATCTCTATGGACTTTATAGTGGAACTTCCCAAAAGTGCTGGGAATACTGTCATTTGGGTTGTAACTGATCTTTTTTCCAAACAGGTTCATTTTATTCCATGCCAAAAGGTCCCAACTGCCAGATCATTGGCAAAGATGTTCCTAATACACATTTATCGCCTTCATGGAGCCCCCCAACGAATTATCTCAGATAGGGGTGTTCAGTTCACATCCAAATTTTGGCGGGCGTTTTTAAACCTATTAGGCTCCACCCAGGGATTATCGTCTTCGAACCATCCCCATACGGATGGAGCATCAGAGAGAGTGAATTGTGTATTAGAACAATATTTAAGATGTTTTATTAATCACCAGCAGGACAATTGGACTGACCTTCTTCCTTTTGCAGAGGTAGCATACAATAACTCAGTCCATAGTAGCACAGGGTTCACCCCATTCCACGTAGCAACGGGCCAAGAATTCAACCCCATGCCGGAACTACCCACCAAAGAACCTGAAATCCCCTCCCTTAAGGAGTGGATGGATAATTTACAAGCCATGTGGCCAGTGGTAAGATTATCTCTACGGGAAGCTAGAGCAGTTTACAAAACTCAAGCAGACAAAAAACGCTGTGAACCTAAACCTTTCAAGATTGGAGACCGTGTATATTTGTCCACAAAATTCTTAAAATCATTACAACCTTCTAAGAAATTAGGACCAAAATTCATTGGGCCATTCCCCATCTCCAGAATTATCAACCCCGTGACGGTAGAGCTTCATCTTCCAAAAACTCTTAGGCAGATTCATCCAGTATTTCACTGTAGCTTGCTCAAACCGGAGATCACTTCAAACCTCAGACCCCCCCTTCCCACACCCCCAACCCCCATCATGATACATGGGGAACAATATTTTGAAATTAAAGACATCCTTGATTCACGCACTTACCGTGGATCCACACAATATTTAGTAGCTTGGAAACACCTTCCTTCCTCAGAAAATGAGTGGGTAGCCAAAAGACATGTAAAAGCACCCACATTACTACGAAAGTTCCACCTAAAATACCCTGATAAACCGTCCTGAACTGCACATGTAATGCATGATTTTTGTTTTTTCCAGGTAGACCCATCTGTTTTTTAAAGGAAGGCAGGATGTCAGATCCGTGTATCTGTCATTTCTTCAGAGGAAGAAGAAAAGGGGGGGGGGGACTGATAAAGAAATCCTTTCTTGATGTAACCTGAATATATTTAACCTTATATCGAATATGCACACCCATACATGATACAATGGGGGGGAAAGAAGTCAGATGGCCAGAACCTAACACCTCTGAGAGGCACAGCCAGGAGATGAGGGGTCCATAAAACTCCACAGTGAAGTGCTCTGGGAAATCTCCAAAAACAGTCCGTTCTAAAAAGGGGGTGGGGGAGGAAGTTAGGTACGTCTTGGGAAAGCTACATGAGAAAAAACCTTCCAAAAAGGGAAGGATCCCCTCCCAGAGGGGCTGGGAGGGGAATTAACATATTGGCTTTTGTTTCCCTAAGTAAACATTGGGATGGGGGGGGGATTCTAAACTCCCTTATCTATCACTGTATGCCTGAGGGACCTCAGACGCTGCTTTGAATTCCTACTGGACTGTCTCATCTCAATAAAGGATTCCTTTTGATAAGTTCGGTTCTCAGAAGTTCATTCTTATTGTTTGAATGGGAAGAAGTTCCGTAGCCTGACAAGTGGTCTGATTTCTATCATAGCCAGACTGCAAACACAGAAAAACTTTACTTTACTTTACTTTACTTTACTTTACTTTACTTTACTTTACTTTACTTTACTTTACTTTACTTTACTTTACTTTACTTTACTTTACTTTACTTTACTTTACTTTACTTTACTTTACTGTCATTGCACCTCGTACAATGACATCAAACACCATCTTCAGTGCACATCATGACCATGACCATGAAAATAAACACATACATCCTTCACCCTCCACACATTGAATCTAAAACTCCTGGCAATGCACCAACACTGCACTATACAGCAGAATTCAAAAGAGCTACTGCCCTGGGATTTTTTCAGCCTATTTGTCCTTGTTTTTATTATTCTGTACCGTCTGCCAGATGGTAATAGTTCAAAAAAAGTGTACAGGTAATTCAAAACAGTAGAGTACAGGTAATGCTCAACTTACATACATTTAGTGACCGTTTGAAATGACAACGGCATCAAAAAAAAGTGATGTACAACCAGTCCTCACATTTATGAACATTGCAGCATCCCCACAGTCAAGGGATCAAAATTCGAGCGCTTGGCAACTGGCATGTAATTATGAGGGTTATAGTGTCATGTGACCGCCATTTGCAGACTTCCCAGCCATCTCCTGGCAAGCATTGTCACTAAAGCCAGACTGCTTAATAACCAGGTGATACATTTAACAACTGCAATGATTCGCTTAAGGACCATGGCCAAAAAAAGGTCATAAAATCAGCCATGACACACTTAACAACTGCCCGGCTTAGCAATAAAAATTCTTGTCTCAGTTGTGATTGTAAGCCAAGGATTACCTATATACCCAAGGAATAAGCTATATACATTACTAGAAACAAGGATACATCTAAAATGGTACAGCAAAATCTAGAAAGAAATAGAAAATCCCAGCCCATTTAGTTGTGGCCCTAAAGAAATGCTAAATATAGAACTGGTCACTAAATGGTTGCCTATCTCTGTCCATTTCAGTATGAGGCAGCTCCCTATATGTTTTTATCTATAACCATTTCATAATTGCAGTTTTAGCAGTATGCTATGACCAACATTTAGGGGACACGGTGGCTCAATGGCTAAGACACTGAGCTTGTCGATCAGGAAAGTCGGCAGGTCAGTGGTTTGAATCCTTAGCACCGCGTAACGGAGTGAGCTCCTGTTACTTGTCCCAGCTTCTGCCAACCTAACAGTTTGAAAGCATGTAAAATTGCAAGTAGAAAAATAGGGACCACTTTGGTGGGAAGATAACAACGTTCCGTGCGCCTTTGACATTTAGTCAGAGGTGATATTCAGCAGGTTCTGATCAGTTCTGGAGAACCGGTAGCGGAAATTTTGAGTAGTTTGGAGAACTGGCAAATACCATTCTGACTGGCTCTGCCCCCATCTATTCCCTGCCTCCCGAGTCCCAGCTGATCGGCTGGGTCTTCTTTTGTTGCCCTACACAGGGGAATGGAGCTGGAAAGCAGGTTAGTAGGGTATGGAGGGAATGGAATTTGCAGTAACCTTCCCCCAGGAGTGGGGTGGGAATGGAGATTTTACAGTATCCTTCCCCTGTAATGCCCACCAAGCCACACCACACCCACCAAGCCACGCCCACAGAACTGGTATAAAAAAATTGAATCCCACCCCTGGACCACAGCGGTGCTGGGACAGGTCATGAAGGAGCGGTCATAACTTTCCTTTTATAACTTTGAATGGTCATTCAACAAACAGTCAATAAGCAAGGTATACAGTTGACTTATGATTGGCCATTTAATGACCATTTGAAATTATAACAGACCTTACAAAGGCTACTTAGGACCCATTCTTGAAGTCATGATTGCTACCCCTCCTCTGGGGTCATGTAATTGCATTTTGGGCAAGCGTCATTTATGATTGGTTGCTGTGATCTATGGTTATGTGACTGCATTTTGTGACTTTTTTTTTGCCAATTTCCAGCGTTTTTTGCCAGTTTCTACCAAAAAAGCTCATTTGGAAAAATGGATTGGCTTAATGACTATGGTGAGTCGCTTTACAACTATAGTAGAAACAGTCACAAAATTGAGCCCAGTCAAGTGGTACCTTTACTCGGGTGAGCTGCTGGGGGTTCGGAGAACCCCCAACTCACTTAAGACCCACTCCTGGGTGGCCCCGCCCTCCCCTCCCTTCCCAAGAGTCCCTACACGGCCCATTTTGGATGCAGGTAAGTGCAGGGCGCACACGGAAGCTCAGGGAGGACCTCCCAGAAGTTCGGGAAGGCCAGAAACGGGCCCATTTCCGGCTTCTAGAAAGCCTCCAGAGCCTGGGGAAGCCATTTTCACCCTCCCAGAGGCTTGGGGAAAGCCTCCAGAGAGCAGGGAGGGCAAAAACACACACACCTCCCACCATGGTGCAGGAGGCTGACTAAGCCATGCCCACCATGGCCACGCTCACCCAGCAACCAGGCAGAGAACCCGTTGCTAAGATTTTTGAAGCCGACCCCTGTCTTTACTTTCAAATGCAAATGACTTACAATCAAAATTCCTGGCTCCATTGTGGTCATAAGTCAAGGACTACCTATGTATTCAGTATATTTATTTTATTTTCCTGCCACATTCAGATTTATTTATTTATACCTTTATTATTAAATAACTCAAGGTAGCAAACATATCCAAAACACCTTCTTCCTCCTATTTTCCCCACAACAACAACCCTGTGAGGGGAATTGGGCTGAGAGAGAGTGACTGGCCCAAAGTCACCCAGATGAGTTTTCACGGCTAAGGCAGGACTGGAACTCAGGCTGTCTTGCTTTAACTCTTCCTGAGAAGAGAAAAGAAAGTAATGACAAACCTGTGAGCTTCAATATCATAACAGCAGGTAGATTGGCAAATCATCATTAAAATGTTATTGTTTGGGTCTGTTTGGTTAAAATAGACTGTCAGGCTGTAAATTCACCTCTGGAGGTAAAACATGTGCTTGCTGGTATATGCCAGAGAGGTTTCTGGGAATTGTGCTCCAAAACTATTCCAGTTATTCCTATGACTCAGCTGCTGAAATCTTTTTATGGTCACATGGTGGAGTGCTGAATCAGACTCTGTTGGAACAGCAGTGGATATAGGAAAGAGATATCTCATTAGAGAAAAAAGCTACTTTCTCTTATTCTTGTATTAAAATAATCTCTGGTTTAAGATCGGCGGGGGGGGGGGGGGCGGGGGTTAGGGGAAAAAAATGTCTACAGGTATGAAAGTAGACAGATTAGCCATTATCATGTGGTTTCAAAAGGTTAATTTCCAGAAAGTCTGTAGAAATTCTCAGTCATTCAGGTCATGATTGTCCCAAAGGCTTTAGCTATACATGCTATAAAGCTATAAAGACTTTTAGCTGTACAATTTGGGATTAACACCAGTGATGGGATTCAAATTTTTTTCCTACCGGTTCTGTGGGCATGGCTTGTTGGCATAGAAGGGCAAGGCTACTGTAAAATCTCCAGTCAGAGGTGGTATTTGCCGGTTGTCCGAACTACTCAAAATTTCCGCTACCGGTTCTCCAGAACTGGTCAGGACCTGCTGAATACCACCTTTGATTAATACCTTTTGAATGGTGTGGGAGTACAGATGGGTTTCCAGAGAGAAATTGCAGACTGCAGGAACCAGGAGCATTACTCAGGTGACAAAGATAAACCTCTAAGTGCTTCAACAATCTTTTATAACAGGCGTGTCAAACTCGCGTTGTCATGTGATATATCATGACTTTATCCCCCTTCACTAAACCGGGCATGTGCGTTGCATCCAGCCCTGCTCTAAAAAGATGCAGATTACCAGCTGTCTGCAAGGAATAGAAACCCTTCCATTCCCTGCTATCCTATCAGAACTGAAGAAGCTTCTTGGATGAGAAGCGAAACGTCTTCAAAAGAAAAAAACAAGAAAATCCAGTGGCCTCCTGAAAAAGCACCTTTGGGTTAATTTCCAGAAGAAAAATCGACTGATGGCCACAATTGAACCCAAAGTTTATGTTGCTAAGTGAGATATTTGTTAAATGAATTTTGCCCCCTTTTATGACTTTTCTCGCCACGTTTGTGAAGTGAATCATTGCAGTTGTTAAATTAGCAACACGGTTGTTAAGTGAATCTGGCTTCCCCACTGACTTTGCTTGTCAGAAGGTTGCAAAAAGAGATATCATATGACCCTGGGACACTGCAACCGTCATAAATGTGAGTCAGTTGTCCAGCCTCCGAATGTGAATCACGTGACCCTGGGGAGGCAGCAGTGGTCACAAGTGTGAAAAAACGGTCATAAGTCACTTTTTTCAGAGACGTAACTTTGAACGGTCACTAGGTGAACAGTTGTAAGTTGAGGATTACCTGTACTTCTAGTAGGGATGATTGCTTAAAGGTAAACACCCCAGTGAGTGATGTCTGTGTGCCTTCCCAAACTTCCTGAACAGCCTTGCCTGGGAATTTATATATATATATATAAAGAACTACTGACAACTTACAAGAGCCCATTCAGATGCTAGGTTGGATCTTGTGCTGATTTTTGAGAATATAAGTAAAATCAGTGGAACGACTTGCCTCCAGAAGTTGTGAATTCTCCCACACTGGAAGTTTTTAAAGAAGAGATTAGACAAAAATGGGAGTGTGCATAAGCGCACCAACGTGCCTACCGTCCCTGTTCTATTGTTTCTTTTATTTTTCTTATATGTACCCATTTCATGTATTCATAACTACTGTATGTATATACTTATACCTATTATCTTGTAAGCAATTGACAAATCAAATAAATAAATAAACGAACAAATAATCATTTGTCTGAAATGGCATACAGGGTTCTCTGCCTGAGCAGAAGGTTGGACTAGAATGCGGGTCACCAACCGTTTGGATTTCAGGGACTACCCAACTCATAATTTTAAACCCCACGGACCACTAATATGAATTTTGACTGGCGGTGACTTGCTGACGTTGGTGGGAAAGTCAGTCTCATATTCCAGAGCTGCAGTAGTCACAGGACTGTCCCTTTGGTCATCCCGGAGCAGCTGCTCCTCCACCCGGGTGCACCGGCCTGCCATGGACTGGAGCAGCTGCTCCGGGATGACCAAAGGGCCAATCCTGGGACTACTTCAGCTCCAGAATATGGGACCGACTTTCCCACCAACATCAGCAAGCCACCCCGGGGCAGATTTCCCTCCCCCGCCATTGGTCTTACCTTCCAGTTCCAGCTCGCGTGGCTCTATTTGGGCGAAGGGTGGGCGCCACCATGTGGGCGGCGCAGCCTTGTGTTCCCATGCATCCTGGGTTAATTGGTTTGTGGGGGGGACATTTCTGTGCGGACCACCAAAATTTTCTTGCAGACCACCAGTGGACCCCAGCCTACTGGTTGGTGACCACTGGCCTAGAAGACCTCCAAGGTCCCTTCCAACTCTGTTATTCTTCTTCTATTCTTAAGGGCCTTAAAGATTTTATGAGGATGAAAGCCAGCATTGAATTACTGTATATGCACTTGTGCCTTGAAGTGACAGGTAGCCTTCGACTTACAACAATTCATGTGATCAATGATTGGCAATTGATTTCTATTTATGTCGGTTACGTGTTACGAGCAAAGTCAATGGGGAAGCCAGATTCACTGAACAACTGTGTTACTAACTGAAGAATTTCTGTGATTCACTCAACAACTGTGCCAAAAGAGTTGTAAAATGGGGCAACCCTCATTTAACAAATGTCTCGCTTAGCGAGAGAAATTTGGGGCTCAACTGTGGGATGTAAATCAAGGACTACTGTATAGACTAGTGTTTCTCAAGCGTGGCGATTTTAAGATTTGTGGACTTCAACTCCCAGAATTCTCCAGCTATCACTCAGGATAACAAGTCCGGACATCTTGAAAGTACCTATAGGAAACTGTCCTGGAAACAGGTGGGCATGGTAAGCTTTCATAGATTAAAACCAGCGCTTTGAATTCTATTCGTAAGCCAACTGGGAGGCATTGCAATGCACACAGCATTAGTGCTAAATGATTATACAGGAGCCACCAGCAGACCTATTGTTGCATTTCCAGGCTATCTTCCAATATCCAATATCTTCCAATATTTCAGGGGTTGCCACAAAGAAGAGGGAGTCAAACAGGACAAGAAGCAATGGATGGAAACCAATCAAGGAAAGAAGCAATTTGGAACTAAGGAGAAATTTCCTGACAGAACAATTAAACAGTGGGACAACTTGCCTCCAGAAGTTGTGAATGCTCCAACACTGGAAGTTTTTAAGAAGAGATTGGACAACCATTTGTCTGAAATGGTATACGGTTTCCTGCCTAAGCAGGGGGTTGGACTAGAAGACCTCCAAAGTCCCTTCCAACTATTCTATTCTATTCTAGCTTACAGCGCTGAATAGAGTGCATTAGCTCAGTGAAGATGGGATAGAAATCATTTTGTAGAAATTTCTTTGTAGAAATCAACCACTTCTGTGCCTATACCAAGCAATTGGTGACTGGGCTTTAATCAGTTAAACTTGATTAATATCTTCTGAATGGCAACCTGAGAAAACTCTGAAACTGAGGATCTGTTGTAATCCTTTAGCAGTTTTCTGATATTCATTTGTCATGAGATTGCAGCAGAGATAAGCTTGGGTTGAAACCCAACGCTGCACTGAAATGCAGTGTCATTTTTTAAAAAAAGAATGCATATGAGGACCAACTGTGCCAACTGTGCTGCATTCTTGTATCTAAATGAGCTTATTCTAAACCAGTCTTTCTGAACCTTGGCAACTTTGAGACATATGGACTTCAACTCCCCAAATTCCTCAGCCACCATGCTGAGATATTCTGGGAGCTGAAGTCCACATGTCCGAAAATTGCTAAAGTTGAACACTGCTCTTAAAACCATACTAATCTGTTTCTGGTTAGCATGTGTAAACTTCACTTCATCATTCATTATGCACATTACATCTTACCATTTGTGAAGAAATTACAGCTAGCCCTTGACTCACAACAGTTTATTTAGTGCCTGTTCAAACTGAAAAAAACATCCCCAAGGTCATGTGATCAAAATTGGCACCTTCTTTCATATGTGGTGATCATGTTCTAAAACAAAGAAATTTTGGAATAAAATAAGGAGCTGGCTCAGTGGTGGTATTATCTAAACTTTTTTTGTTAAACATTGCATATAAATACAATTTAAAAATGATGGTATTTATTTCAAGCGCTCTGGAATATTAAAACAAACCACAAGGCACTGGAAAATTTGTGATGTGTGAAACTGCCTGGGAAAATTAGGGGATTTCCATTCCTTCCTGCTTGGAAAGAAAAAAAACGTAACATAGCTTTAGACGAGGGGAAAACAGTCCTCGAAAAGCAAAGTATTTCAAACTCCCTTAAAGGGGCGGTCTCTCATTATAAAGGCCATTGACAAACGGAGTAAGAAAAGCAGCGCTCTTATGGAAATGTTAACCCTGCTTTCATTTTAAACAAGACAGTTAATGAATGCAGTTCGGTTACTGCGGGAATACACACACACAGAGGAGGGAGGAGAGGAGTTGTGTAGTTCTTTCGGAAAGAAGAAAACTCCAAGGTGGGAAAACAAAACCGGTAGGCGTTCAGCCTGCATGTAAACACGAGTCGACAAGCGTGACAAAACTCAGAATGAGACGGAAGAGGGGGCAAGCATACGCTGTTTGACGGCTAGATCCTGGGTTAGGTGTCTTTCCCTCCTCGCCCGGCTCAGTGACAGATCCCGGTACTTGCCCAGAGCCTCTTCCGCCTCCTATTCCGGTCTCGCCTAGACGAGCACAACGGCGCTGGGGTTTCCATGTGGGGCTGCGCTATTAGCGCGCCCGCAGTCGATCCGAGGAAGCCGCGCAATTGTTAGACTTGAAATAGCGAGTTATTTCTGACTTAAGCGGTCTTCCCGGCAGAGCTGACTTAGTAGGACTGAAATCTGGCCTTGGGAAGCACAAACGGCTGAGCTTCAGAATATCAGAGTTGGAAGGCATCTATTCCAACCCCTGCTCAAGCAGAACCTATACCAGGGCTGGGCATCTATGACAATTTTTACGGCCTGTGGATGATAGATTAGATGGATGAGATGGATGGATGAGATAGATAGACAGATGCCAGTAAGTAGGTACTGTAGGTAGGTAGGTTTGTGGATGGATATAAATAGATAGACAGACAGACAGACAGACCGACCAAAAAGAAGATTTCTTTTTTAATTTTAGAGGAAGAATCCTTCCAGTGAGATCCGAGCTCAAGTTTTCTCAATTGCACTTCAAAACCAAATATTAGCTAGTTAGATCAAGCTTCTCATTAACTCAGGGCTCTCCAACCTTGGCAACTTTTAAGACTTCTGGACTCCAACTCCCAGAATTCCTCAGCCAACACTGCACAATAGTAACATCTTGCTCTCTCTTGCTCAGAAGTGAAGCCAAGATCTCTACCTACCTACCTACCTACCTACCTACCTCACAGCATTGGAACTTCTTGGCTTCACTTCTGAGGAATAGAAAGCAAGATGTTACTGTGCTGTTGCTGGCTGAGGAATTCTGGGAGTTGGAGTCCAGAAGTCTTAAAAGTTGCCAAGGTTGGAGAGACCCGAGTTAAGGAGAAGCTTGACCTTGCTAATGTTGGGTTCTGAAGTGCAGCTGAGAAAACTTGAGTGATGATCTCATTGGAAGGATTCTTCCTGTAGAATTAAAAAAGAAAGAAATCTTTTTCAGACATATGTCTTCTTTCCTTTGAGAAAAACTGCCGTTGAATGTAATCTCCCCCAGATAAGCCTGTCAAGAAGGTTTAAGATAATTATCTTCCTTCTTGGGATTGGTTTTCCCCATCTTCATATATGTGTTGGGGGAAAGGCTGCCCTTTATTTTTCTCTTGTCGTAATTTGAGAATCTTCACACTCAGAATGTGTCAAAGCTCCCAAATCATAGATCAGAATCAGATAGTTTTTGAATTAAGAACCGAGTTAGTTAGACCCATCTGCTCTGTTGTGTTAATGACAATCTGTTCTGAATTATCCCAGGGTGCTCTGGAATTTGGACTTTGTCTGAATCTAGAGCACAGCCCTACTTGAAAATATCAGTAAGACACCAGCATGGAATAGATCCAAGTGGATCACTTCAAGCCAGGGTCGTTCCAATTTGAGTTTAAGAAGAAAAATCTTTGCAGCTGTTGAAAACTTTTTGGAGCTTGATTCTGTTTCATGACTTCTTTTGGCAGTGAATTGTATAAAGCAAAACATAGAACACACAACAACAGAGTGTATGTCAGTCACTGGACAAATATATGTTTTCAATGTGTATATCTCACCTGCTAAACCCTACCAAGAAGAAGGAATCCTATGCTGTCTTTCTTTCAACCCTAACAGGTATGAAGGAAGAATGTCATAATTGGAAAACAGCTTTTAATTTGCAGGAAGGAAAACAATTGCTCTTCACAACAGTTTATTTCTTAGAAGTATATGTTAACTTTCCTGCCGTGCACACACACACACACACACACACAGACACACACTTTAATAATTCACAACAATCTGATTGGGGTAGATTTGGGTGAAAGACAGTGAGTAACCACAGATTGTACAAAGTTAAGGGTATAAAGTTGATTTTCTAATCACTTATACCACATAAATTCAAATTCTTGTGCATGATTTGAAGTGTGAAAATACCTTGCTTCAATTCTTGCTCATTTTTTAAACTTCCTCACTATCAAATATCTAAATCAAAACACAAAATATAAAAGTTCAGTGAATAGCCCATTAAATTAGTTCAGTAATATTCACTGCACTAAGAAACATGATTTTCTTGGCTAGATCATAGTAGATCTTATCAATGCCTTTTAACCCTCAACAACTAATTAGAACACTTTTATATTTTTTATAATGCTCCTGGTTTAGTTTAATACGAAGATGTGGAAGAAAACCACAGTGGAGAATATAAAGAGAAAAAACTGGCTTAAGTTGCCTCATTTTCTAGGAGTTCAAAAGAAGAAAAATTTTCAAAGTAATTCTAGCCTTTCATATTCTCTTACCATCTTCTTGCAGAAAGAAGAATGAACAGATATGCTCAGAGCAGACCTAATCATATTTAAGTATATTGCATACTTCTACTTCATATTAAGGTTGTACATGTGTAGAAATTTATACATAGTAGTATTTTTAAAAATGAAGGCAGCAAACTTTTAATTATATTTTTACAGATATAATACTTAGATTACTTAGATGGGACACAGCCGGACCAACGTGTTTAATATATTTTTAACTGTATTTATAGTGTATTTATTATGTGTTTTTTAGTAGACTGTACACCGCCCCGAGTCCCTTTTTGGGAGAGGGAGCGGTATAAAAATGTGATAAATAAATAAATAAAATACCACTATGTGCTACAGCAGCTAGCTAATATCCAAGGAACTTAATAATTCAACTTTTGGCAAGGTTTTCTTTTTAAGACGGGAGACTGACCTAAACAAGACTGGAAAAGATACAAGTCCCTGTTTTGTGAATATGACTCTTAGATCCCTCCCATTGCCTAAACAAGCTTAGTAAACTGGAACCCAGTGGGCATTTGAACACTGGGACACTGAAATCCAGTGTTGCATTGCTTGATTTGACAGCTTCCTGTTTTTGTTAATTTAAAATTTACTGTGGAATGTTGTCACTTTTAGCAGTCCTGAAAGTTATTTAAGATTCCCATTGTTGTACAGTATAGTCAGGCAATCTGGCTGTTGGGGGAAAAATGGTCATCCTGATAAACAGGTGATGTTGTGACCTGGTTATTCCTTTGCTGTGAATCTAGTACTCGGTGACCAAAGCATCCACTTGTCCTTTGATACATTCATGTTAAAAGCCACATTAGTACAATCCAAAAAGCTCATTTGGCATTTGGGAGTTGGCTGCAGATTTTCTGTGTTCTCTCTAACATCAAATCCAGCACTCTGCCCGGCATACAGAAATGAGGAAAAGCTGTTGCTAGGCGTATTGGCAGAGTTTGGGTCCAGCCGATAAACTTTGCTTCAACTTTGACATTTCACTTTTCTTTGGTGACTCATGGATGGCTACAATGCTCCCACGATTCAAGAACTGCAGGAAGCAAGCTTCCAAGTCAGAAAATAAAGCACAGCAAGATTTTTTTTCCCCTGACACATGAAGGGAGAGCAGGATCCAGAATTACCTGGCATGACATGAACATTGAAAGGAGATAGCACAAAAACAACCCATCTGGACTGATGACATAGGCATAATCCAGATCACCCTTTATTCATTGTAAGGTATGCAAGCTGAAGCATGGGGCATCAGTAGCCTTTCAGAAGTTTCTGAAGTGTAATTCCCAGCCTCCTTCACCATTATCTCCAATGGCTAGAGCTGTGGAGAGTTGGCATTCAGCAACTTTTGGAGAGCTGCATGTTCCTATGAGAGATTGAGGAGAATATATGTGGCAAAGAAGCAGGGATAAAAGACTTGAAAATTATTTCCTTCAGAATTTAGGGATTGCACTTGCATGAAATGCTTAATTGGGTCCTGGGTAGAATAGTACTTCATGAGAACAGCTATATCCAATCAGCTTTCGAGTCAGGATTTATTTTAACCCCAAAAGTCTAGGGTTGCTTTGGATAGAACTAACCTTTCACCCACCTTTTCTACTTTAGCGCAAAGACAATTGTTATAGCAGTTCCACCCTCCAAAAAAACACAAGGTTTCTCTAGGAATACCCTCTTTCTGATCATTCCCAGGTTCTTCCTTATAATCCAAAAGAAATGAAAAGTAGGCAAGTGAAGATGTATTTGTCTCCTCAAATTCTAGCATGATGCCTCCAATCCTGATTGCACCACCATGTTTTCTTCCCCTAATACTTTGGGTAGAGTAAATAATGGAAGGAAGGGACACACTTGCCAATATTGTAGAAATAATAATTGCCCAATATTTCTTTGTTTCCCATCCACTGTCCAAATTAACCAGACAACTGGGAAATGCTGTATTTACTTTGCAACTGCAAATCATAAACACTTGATTAAATGTTTATGTCCAAGTGTATCTACCCATGTAGAATGGCTATAGTAGTAGTTCTCCTTATTTTTACTCCCCCCCCCACTTTTTTAAAAAAATTGGTAATATCATTATTCTGTACACCGAGCTTCTACATTGGAGACAAATTCCTTATGTGTCTAATCGTATTTGTCCGAGTAACATATTTAATTCAATATGTTGTCTCATCAGCAAACAAGCTGAGTGAAGGACCTCTAATTTAAAGTTGCCTAAACTCTTATGCCAAAGAATATGCAATTACAGTGATGCCATGAACTATTTTCACTATTGGTCTTTACTTCAAGGTTCCCCTTAATTGTTGTGCCTTTGTTTTTACATTTTACAGAACTTAATTAATATTCTTCTATTTAGACTTATCCTATCTAATGCTATCTTTAAATCATTTCCAATGTTGCAATGGCTGTGTTTCTTGGAAAAATGGCACCTGTCTCATTTCCTGCTATGGGTTTAAAGTGACAAATATTTATCCTAAAATGGTAGAAGACTAAATTAGCTATGCCACACAAACATATTAAAATACCTGAATTTCTCCTCTTACTAAATACGGCTAAATTCAACATCATATTTATCTGTGAAACATGGCTCAACACATCTCTCCCTGACTCCATTACCACAGTAAGAGACTATCATGTTTACCGATCAGATCGTGAAATCCGTAGAGGAGGTGGTGTTGCTATCTTCTATAAAAAGTCCCTACATCTAAAAAGCATCCAAGTTACCCAGGAACTTGCTATTCCTGAGACCATTGTCTGTGAACTGTCCTTAAATATCACATTTCGGCTCTTACTATGTTACAGAGCCCCTGATTATGACATCGAACATGCAAACAAGCTAAATACACTACTAACATGGGCAGCATCCTGCCCACACGCTTTTATCTTTCTTGGTGACTTCAATCTACTTCATATTAACTGGACCCTTAACGAATGTACAACTGAACCCACACATGCAATCTTCTACAATGCAGTAACAAATCTGGGACTAGAATAACTAGTAACCAACAACACTAGACTTAACAAGTGCCTCGATCTCATCTTCTGCAATAGTTTGAATTCAATTTACGGAATACAAATTAAAGAACCCTTTTCCAACAGTGACCACAACACGATTGACTTTTGTCTCAACATATGTCCACACAAAAATCATCACAACGACGGAATTCACAATTATAACTTCAAAAAAGGCAACTGTGATCTTATAAACAATGATCTCTCATCACTTGATTGGCAATTTCTATTCTCTGGATGCAATACTATAGAAGACCATTACAACATATTTTTACTTGAAGTCAAAAGAGTCATCAAACTATATATACTATTAACAACTCTCAAAACCAGAAAAAACAAATTACCCAAAACAATAAGGAAGTTTCAATCCAAAAAGAAATCACTTTGGCGGAAAAACAAATCTGGTCATGTTGCCAACTTCAAAAGCCGATACAAAAATTTATGCCACCAGATAAAAACTGAATGCACCAATTATCAATTAAACAAGAAGAAAATCTTCTACGCACCAATTCCACCCGTGCTTTCTACAATTTTATAAACAACAAACTAAAAGATTCAAGGTCCATCCCACCCCTGAAAGGACCTAATGGTAAAGACTGCAATGACGACACTATTAAAGCCAAAATCTTTAACACATTCTTTGGCTCAGTATTTGTAAACAGCAATGGATCATGCCCAGTATTTCCTAGTTGAACCACAGACAACTGCAATGATCTAATACATATCGATTTTACAGAAGACAATGTTGAAAAAGCACTACGCAATCTAAAACCATCTCTATCTATTGGACCAGATGGAATATGTGCCTACTTCTTAAAAAAGCTATCCACTGCCATAGCAGAACCTCTAAGGATAATCTTTGAAAAATCTTTCAGGACCAGCTCCTTGCCAAAACTATGGTCACAAGCCATAGTCATCCCATGTTCAAAAAAGGAGACCCCCGCCTAGTTGAAAATTACAGACCAATCTCTTTATGCTGCATCACCTGTAAAGTCATGAAATCAATTATTAACCAATCCGTCATCCTCCACTTAGAAACAAACAACCTACTCTCTAATAAACAATTTGGTTTTAGGAAAAAACTATCATGTAATCTGCGACTCTTACATTGCAAAAACATATGGACTACACAACTCGATCAGGGCAAAGCAATAGACGCAATCTATATAGACTTCTGTAAAGCCTTTGATTCAGTGGTACATGACAAACTACTCCTAAAACTAAAATCTTACGGTATCTCTGGACACCTGCATAACTGGATAGAAGCATTCCTGTCAAACAGATAACAAATGGTCAAAATTGGGAGAGTCCTATCAAATTCTATACCCGTCAACAGTGGTGTCCCCCAAGGCAGTGTTCTACGACCAACTCTTTTCATACTCTACATAAATGACGTCTGTGATCATATCAAAAGCAACTGCGTTCTCTTCGCTGATGATGTAAAGCTATTCAATACCACAAAATACCGCTACCCTTCAAAAAGACCTTGACTATGTATCAGAATGGTCAAACAAATGGCAACTTCAGATCTCAATAAATAAATGCTCTGTCCTACATATTGGCAAAAAAAAATCAGAAAATAAAATACAGGCTGAATAGTCAAGACCTTGTTGATGACCCAAACTCTGTCAAGGATCTTGGAGTACTCATCTCAAATGACCTAAGTGCTAGAGCACACTGCAACTACATAGCCAAAAAGGCACTAAGAGTTGTTAAGCTAATCTTAGGTAGCTTTTTCTCTGGTAATATTACACTAATAATTAGAGCATACAAAACATTTGCTAGACCAATACTCGAATACAGTTCATCAGTCTGGAACCCACATTACGTATCTGATATTAACACAATTGAGAAAGTCCAGAAATATTTTACAAGAAGAGTTCTTCACTCCTCTACTCATTGCAGAATACCTTATGCCACCAGACTCGAAATTCTAGACCTTGAAAACCTAGAACTACGCCGCCTTCGGTCCGATCTAAGTATAGTATATAAAATCATACATTGCAATGTCCTACCTGTCAATGAATACTTCAGCTTCAACTATAACAATACAAGAGCAAACAATAGATACAAACTCAAGGTTAATCGCACCAAACTTGATTGGAGGAAATATGACTTCAACAACAGAGTGGTCAATGTCTGGAATATTCTACCTGACTCTGTGGTTTCTTCCCCAAACCCCCAAAACTTTAACCTTAGACTGTCTACTATTGACCTCACCCCTTTCCTAAGAGGTCTGTAGGGGGCGTGCATAAGCGCACCAACATGCCTATCATCGCTGTCCTATTGTTTCTTTTATATTTTATTTTTCTTATATGTATCCATGTATTCATAACTATGTTTTACTTATACCTATTATCTTGTAAGCAATTGACAAATAAATAAATAAATAAATTATCCGTAAGTTTTCTAAAGATTTAATATATACCTAAAATAAAACCAAAGGGAGAGCTTTCTTCTCTGTGCTAAATATCTTGCTTCCTATGAATCTGTATGTGTTCAATTGTGTTTTTTTTTATTGAACCATAATTGGCCTTACATGCCTTTTTATCTATATGTTTAACCCCATGTGCCATGCCATGATGTTCATTTTTAAAGGTTTTTCTTATCCACATGGCCCTTTAAATTTAAGCAAAACAAACGAACTCTCTTTGAAGTCAGTGGAAGCTTGCTTTTCCCCTGAACTCTAATAGCACATGGTGAAAAGGAGGCTCTACACTGAAAACATAAGGAGGGAAATTTTTCGTCCCTGTTTGTTGTGGTCCTCACCTACAACAATGTGTAAGAGTGACTTTATAAAACATTTTTTAAAAGGATATTAAGTTGCATCCTATGTATTTAATTCTGTGGTGAGCTAGATAAATAGAACAATGCAGCCTGTGACAGCTGTTTGGAAGAAAGCCCAGAACAGCTGAGGAACAGAAAGATAAGGAGGAGTCTTTACGGTACAGGAGATAAAAAGTTTCTAGAGAATCTCTATCAAAGCACAGGGGGAAAAGAAAAATACTTGGCAGAAATGAGACAACACGTTAAGCTAGTATTGGTTTGGCTCAGTTTGTTGTGTGAATCAGGCAACCAGGATGCCTCAGGCTATTAGGGTTAAATAAACCATGGGAAAGCATGCTTTAGAAATACAGCCTCTGAAAAGGGTTCATTTTGCTTTGAGGAGGGATACATAATCTTTAATCCATCCCTATGTAAATTAAGGTTTCTTAGTTGAAGAACAGAGACTGGGAAGGATTTCAAACCATCTGAGCATTCTCTGAAGTAGGGAGGTGCGGATTGTTGGTTTGAAAGGCCAGCAAATTTATATGTAGGTTGGGATTATAAACATTGTAGAGATCAAATGGAACATAAGCTAGTTGCATCACATTAAGCCTAAACCACAATGGTTGGGTTCACACTAAACTAAAAACAAATAAATTACAACTTGGTGCAATTCGTGAACTTAAGGAGAGTCTAGAGAGAAAACACATTAGAGAGTTTACTTGGATTAAATCGTCACACTCAAAGATCCTTATCATATTGTCACTGTAAAATGTTTGTACATAAATGTTAAATTTACTAAATGCCAGTATATCTCCACTAATTATCATCTAAAGGAAATCAAAATTGCTGTCACCAAAGCATTTCACTAGTCAGAGGAATGAGTTTACTACTTGAAGTAGTCCTTACTTAATGACTGCCTTGTTTAGGGACTATTCAAAGCTACAACAATACAGAAAAAGTTACAACTTTATTTTTGCACTTATGACTTTTTCAGCATTCTTGCAATCATGTGAGTCAGGTTCATGCACTTCACAACCAGGATGTGTTTGTGATAGTCACAACAATCCCCAATTATTTAATCACCATTTCCATGTTTCACAATTGGCTTCTGACAAGCAGGATAATGGAGAAGCTGCCAGTGAAATAGTAAGTTATGGTCATGCAATGTCTCTCTTAATGACTGTGGCAGAAGTGAGGTTGTAAGTCCATTATAGTTGTTTGATGTCTTAATGATTATATTCTTATACCTCTATTCTTATATACAATATATCCTCATTTAACAGACAAATGGATGGAAGTAGTGCCTCTAAAATCTGAGTGGGATTTTTTGAAATACTTTTTACATATGTATGAAATGGAAGTGGGACTTTACTCATTCATATTTTGTATATTTTACACAGGCATAGAATGGCAGGCAGGATTTTGTATGGATATAGTGTATGGATGGTCCTTTGCATTCATAGTCTTCCCATTAAATTGGGGGTTGACTATACATGGATGGATTGTCTTTGATGAGTCTTTAAATAAGTGGGATAGAACAGCCAATTAAACCAGATTAAATGTCAATTTAGATCAACATGCTGTTTCTATAATCGTCAATCTTATATCTCTGAGAGCCAGAAGTGTCACGATTCCCATACTGAAAAAACAAAACAGCTATCTAGCTTTACTAGCAATCAGGAGTAGCTTTACTGCCAGCCATTTTGCTGACTTCGATAATATATTCTAGGGTAGGACACCTATGGTATAATGCTATGTGAAAACATTTTTATTTGTCTAGAATTTCCCACATATAGCTTCTGGGGACGGCCTTGAGTTTCAGTTTTCTTTTTCCATATCTACTTTCTCAGCACCATATAGAACAATATATTTATTGTTGATTTTTTCTTTTACTTGTAGAGGTGGTACGTCTAACCTATAAAATATACAATTTTACTTTTCCAGCTCTACAAAATCCTTTTTCAAGATTCAATGCTAAGAACCTCATACTACACTCCAGGTGTGAGGCTACACTTGATTTTATCAGAGGTCTGATGATACTAGCAGGTTTTTCTTCAATGGTCTTTTGCAGTGATTCCCAACATAAACTTTAAACAAATGATTAGACTGTAGGTGGAAGAAGTGGGCATTTTGATATATTAGCATTTGTATATGCTGTGCTTAGGAGCCAAATCAGATTCAGTGGCACTACCCATCATTGTATTCTTGCTTGTACAGGATCAGATTTGGCATTTTAAGTTCATTTTCCAGTTTTGGAATCTTCTTTTATAGCAGCCTGACTAGTAAAAGGAAAAAAGTTCAGGGGCCATTAATACTATCCTGTCTTATATATCTACAAGCCTCAGGATAGGGAAAATGTATTGACCTATTGTTAGGACCAAGCATGGAGAAATCCACAATCATATATTCATCCTTACCTTCCAATAAGAGTAAAAACATTTTCTAGATTGTCCAGTCAAACTAGATAAGAATAAGAAGTTCCTAGCATATCTCAAAGTAAGTTCTAGAAATAATTAAACAGTGAAAACTGCAACGTATGTCATTCTTCCCTCTGTATTTGACTGAAAGTTGACAGGTTCAGAATTGACTACATAATTAAACATTGAAAAACAGTTGCAAAATTGTTCCAAGGATGTGTCCTGATGAATCATCAACTCCTACTTACAGATCTTTTTTTTTTATAAGAATGGCTTTCTCTGAATATTAATTGACTACAGGAAATTTGAACCATTCTCTTTTAGGCCTTTAGGAATAGAAAAATAGGCCTGAGTGTTTTGAAGATAACCTATTTGAGTTCACTATGTTTACCTTTGCAATAGCTGGTGTTATCAGAAACACCCTACCAATCTGGGCTAAGAAGTTTAGAAGATGTGGAAGTCCCTATGCAGCTGCTTAAAAAAAGCGCGTTTGGAAAAGCTCTCTTGTGGTAGTTCTCTTGATTAGTGATAACAATCAGTATAACAATTTGTTATTTGTTAACAAACAAATGTGATCAAAACAATTTTCTATTACTTCAGAATCAGAATAACATTTTAATTTCAATAGGCTCTGTATTAGGACTAAACAAATCACAAAAAGTTGGCATACTTTTGAACTCTTCTTCAAACAAATGTTAAAAAAATTGTTAAAAAAAATAAATGGAACCTACTTTTTGCATTCTAACTCAGAACGGTGCCCAATTAAATCTATAGGAAGTATCCCACAAATAACGTTTTATTATTTAAAGTAATTTCTGTGTTTTTATTTAGAATTATTTACAGGTAGTCCTCTACTTACAACCGTTTGTTTAGTGCCCTTTGAAAGTTGCAACAGCACTGAAAAAAGCGACATGACCAATTTTCACACTTACGACCACTGCAGCATCCCCATGGTCATGTGATCAAAATCTGAGCTCTTGGCAACTGGCAGGTGCGTATAACTGTTGCACTATTCTGGGATAGTGGTCATCATTTGTAACCTTTCCAGTTGGCTTCTGACAAGTAAAGTCAATGGGGTAAGCTAGATTCGCATAACAACCATACAATACATTTAATAAGTGCAATGAATTGCTTAACAACTGTGGCAAAAATAAAGATATCACCAGCTATGTCTTTCAGATTCTCTCCCTCATATAGATATAATAACACTGAATGATCACATTGATTTGATAATCAAAAGCAGCGAGGGATCAATTTCTTGGCTAGATATTTCTAAAAGATCTTTTCCACAAAGTAAAAGAAAACAAAATACATATGCAAGAAATCTTAGAAAGTACGTTTTGTAAAGAATGTTTATTTAGCAGTGATTAAAGAGTTTTTTACTTAAAGGAAAAAGAAATTTACTGTAAAGAAGCTTATTCTTATTGTTTCTATGTTGGATGGCAATGCTTGGCTTTAGCTTTGAACTTTAAACAGGTATTATTAAGGTGTTCTATAAATAGAAAACATATAGTGGAGAAATTTCTGGAGGGAAAAAAAGGGACAGGCCAAGAGAAAAGGCTTTCTGCTATAAATCAATGCAATAATGGAGATAGAAAAATGACATTTTGCCCCTCCGTTTATTATAAAATGACAATATAAATCTACCACCAAGTCATCATGACTTCTAAAAAGTACAAATAAAATCCCACACTGTGTCTTAAAACAGCCACTGCTTCCAAATCTGTAGGTGGAATAAAATTAACATTTGAAAACACAAGGAACGGAGAAACACTCTTCAATTTATGAGTACAAATTATACAGCTCTCATTTTATTTTTCCTATGGAGGACAATGTGATAAAAACAGTTACCACTACAATAGTATCCCAGTTGAAGCTGAGGAGGGCGGTCAGAGGAATTAAGAAAGGGCTCCCTTTTTCAAAATTCACACTGGCATATTTTTTCTGCTTGCTTCTTTTTAAACAAATACTAATTATCTCAGCATGGAGCTCTTTGTCGTTATGCAGGCAGTCCTCAAATCACGACCACAATTGAGCCCAGAGTTTTTGTTGCTAAGTGAGAAATTTGTTGAAATTTGGAGTTTTACCCCATTTTGCAACTTGTCTTGTCATGTTTGTTAAGTGAATCACCGCAGTTGTTAAATGAGTAACACGGCTGTTAAGTGAATCTGGCTTCCCCATTGACTTTGCTTGTCAGAAGGTCGCAAAAGAGGATCGCATGACCCTGGGTCATTGCAACCATCATAAATATAAATCAGTAGTCAAGCATCCGAATGTAAATCACATGACCATGGGGATGCTGCAAGAGTCGTAAGTATGAAAAATGGTCACAAGTCCCTTTTTTTTTAGTACCATTGTAACTTTAAACGGTCACTAAGTGAACTGTTGTAAGTCAAGGACTATCTGTACCAAGTTCTGATCAGGAACTCTAGTTTTTGTGAAGCACAAGGTTCTGCCCGTTGGCCCTGTTCCAGTGGTGGGATTCAAAGCTCTTTACTACCGGTTCTGTGGGTGTTGCTTGGTGGGCATGGCATTGCTTGGTGGGCATTGCTTGGTGGGCATGGCAGGGAAAGGTTACTGCAAAATACCATTCCTTCTCCATCCTACTAACCTGCTTTCCAGCTCCCTTCTCCTGTGCAGAGCAATAAAAGAAGACCCAGCCGATCAGCTGGGACTTGGGAGGCAGAGAATAGATGGGGGCGGGGCCAGTCAGAGGTGGTATTTGCTGGTTCTCTGAACTACTCAAAATTTCCGCTATCGGTTCTCCGGAACTGGTCAGAACCTGCTGAATACTACCTCTGCCCTGTTCCCAATTACTCTTCACCTCTTCTGCTTCTCTTTTGGAACATTTACTGGCAAGGCGTGAATGGGGTGGGCCTTCGGTTTAATTTCAAGTAAACATTAGCAGAGAGCTCCTTTTCAAGATAAATGCAAAGGAATTTATATAGGGACTTTGAAAGCCGGCCCATCAACACGCTGCTGTCTTCGTTTCACAGATTTGGAAATCCCGTTGGAATTTATGGTTGCTGAGGTACTCTCACCTTGGGGAACGAACATCTGCAGTGCTTTAGACTTCAAGCCATGCCCGACTTCAGCAATTCAAACTTTCTACATTTTAAGAAAGAAAGGGGCAACACCGATTTCTCCACCCCACTGAAGAATATCATCTTCAGCTTTTATTAAACAGAAACATCCTGGAATAGGGGTCCTATTCAGTGTTGAGATTTAAATTTTTTACTACCGGTTCTGTGGGCATGGCTTGGTGGGGATGGCAGGGAAAGGATACTGTAAAATATCCAGTCAGAGATGGTGTTTGCCGGTTCTCCAAACTACTCAAAATTTCTGCTACCGTTCTTCAGAACTGGTCAGAACCTCCTGAATACCACCTCTGGTCCTCCTCAATCAATGTATGTATGGTTTGTTAAATTATGGGTTGAATTGATTCTGAAGCTCTTTGGTCATCTCATCTATATATGGCCTACAGGTAGGCCTCAATTGATGTCAAGCCCATTGAGAATTATAGTCATCAAATGACCATGCTCCATTTTATGACCTTTTTTGGCAATGGTTGTTAAGTGAATGCCACAGTCATAAGACAAAACCATGTCTCCTCAAGCGAACCCATTGTTCACAATGGATGTAAACACTGTCATGTAAATCCCTGTCATGTAACCATGGGATACTACAAGGTGGGGGCATTTTGAATCCAGGTCACAATGAGCCGGCAGTGGTCTGTTGTAACTTCAAAGGATCTCTAAGTGACCGGTCATCAGTCCAGAACTATCTGTAAAACAATGCAGTTAGTCCTCGGCTTACAACAGTTCATTTAGTGACCGTAGTTACAACAGCACTGAAAAAAGCCACTTGTGACCATTTGACACCCTTGTGACTATTGCAGCATCTCCAAGGTCACCTGATCAAAATTTGGACGCTTGGACAACTGGTGTTATATTTGTGAGCTATGCTGGCTGGAGAATTCTGGGAAGTGAAGTCCACAAGTCCTAAAGTTGCCAAGTTTGGAGACCTCTGATATAGTCAAATGCGGGGTTTATATTAACATTTGTCCAAGGGAATGAGCTTTCACATACCATCACCCTCATCCTCATCATAACAACAATATTGTAATAACAATCGCACTTTGGAACCTTTCTCTATAATCAAAGAAGGCCCATTTATTAATTGCTTTGAGATTTCCATCAGACCTGTGCATTGATTTTACAAGCTCCCTGGGCACCTCAACTTTTCCCTTATATAATAAAAATCAAAAAGAAAGGAAGAGCAGGTCATAGCTGGAAAAGAATTGGTTTACTATTTATAGTACGAAGCATTCTAAAATAAATATGAGTTGGCTACATGTCGGGATACCTGGAAAAGTTATAGAAGCCATAGCTGGCTGAAGTTTTCAATAAGGCTTTCCCCTTACCCAGAACATAAATTCTATGCCACTGATGGAATGTGTAATAAAGTTCAGGCTAGCATATGTTCAGGAACAGGCAGGCTACTCTTTAAAAGGCTAAAGAGGGCATTTTTTCAAGTGCAGAACTGAAATAAATTTATATGCATCTGAATATCCTGTAAAGAAATCGATAAGAGTTTGTGTAGAATCTGTGATATAGCTATGTAGCAAAGCAGCCTGTATATTTAGGAAGTGAAGAAAGGGACAGATAGAAATCCATTTATCTACTCAGAAGGCGAATGGATGAATGAATGAATAAAAAACACAGAAAGGAGGAAAGATCAAAGAAGTAGAAAATAAAGGAATATATAAACGGATCACGTCTTCATCTTTATTTCCTCTTTTACCACTTTGGGTATCTTGAAATGCTAATAATGATGAAATCAATTTCTCTCTCTCTCTCTCTCTCTGTATGTGTAATATGCATTAAATCTCTCTCTCTTAAAATATTTAAATCCTATATAATTACTACTATAATTCAGGCCATGTTGAATTATACTTCTGAGTGGATGTGTAAAATGACAAAGTTGTTTTAAGTAATATTTTCTTCCCATTTCAGGAAGTAAGTTTCTTAAAGAGGTAAGAATTAAGTTAAGAGTTAAGAATCAAGAACAATATGTCATCATTCAATTTTAAGACTGCCAGAATGCAAGCTGAGAATACCGTCTTGAAACTAATACAAGCTTCAAAAGATAATGTAAATTTCGGCTATAACTTAAGATCAATGAACTTAAGCAGAGGCTTTGAAGAACAAAATCTAACTTTTGTTGATCAATAAAAGGGTAAGACCTCTCCTCCCATACACACAAGATAGATGTATGAGGAAAGTTACAAAGCATATATAGCAAGTAGAGTCTTCTTATACCTTTAAAATCCTTACAAGTAGAGTAACTGCATTGTAAAACACTCTAACTTAGATTTACATCCTTCTTGCAAAAGACAAATGTCCTTCTGGTACTTTTTATCTTTCATTATTCCTTCTCCTATTGTCCTGCTAATTGATCACAATTGACCATTTGAGGAGGCTATTAACAACATACTTCAAAAGGTGTATATTGCTCCAGATGTAGGGAGTTACGTTCCCAGGGAGTATGTGCCATTCAGATTGATTTAGATGGGACATTCATGTATCTCAATAGGAGAGGGATGTAACTGATTGCAGGCATATGTTATTACTAGTTTTACAATATGTGAAAGGTTAAAGAAATATTTTCCACAACAGCAAGATAAGAAATGCCTATAGAGATAAATACTTCTACATATATAAGAAAACAACTGCCTAACATCAAGATAAGACATGCCTATAGAATAACTCTCTACTTGATGCTATAATATATTTTATTTCTTTCCTTTATTTATTACCCTTACAATAAAGTAAAACAGGAAATAGGAAAACAATTAAATGTTAATTTATATACATATACGTACACACACAAACACACATAGAGTGAAAGTGAGAGTGTGTTTCTGTGTGAGAGAAATAGAGAGAATACTGCCCTAAACTATTGCATCTTGTATTAAGAGCCATTCTCTTGCAAAGCCTCCCCAAGGATATTATGACATGTATATATGTGCCACAGGAAAAGCTCAAACTAATCAACTAGGTGTGCCAAATTGTGTTTTTGGCAGAGTGGCTTGAAAAGATTTTTGAAAAATGCCAACCTTTCGCTTTATCTACTGAGTCAGCATGGCTCTGGACAGCTAGATGAGAACACAGGCAGGCTGAAAAATAGGAGATTGTGTTTCCTTTTACACTGCCGTTAAAAAGAGTTATCATTTGTGTTATAGTATCGGGCTCGGCTATAACCCAATTATTACCTTTTTTTAATGTAAGACTGTTCTAAAAGCCAATTTACATCCTAAGTGGTTTCAGAAGACATGGATCCTTACAGTGATTTTGCTTGTGATAAGGCATCAGATGTTCTATTTGTTTCTCCTAATCTGTTAACCCATAAGGACCAATAAAACTTTCAGATGAAGACCCTTATGCATTGTTCATTCATTTGTTCGTTCATTTGTTCATTTATTCGATGATTCATTCGTTCATTCCAATTGTACCCCAATAATCTCACCTAAGTAACTCTATTAGAAACTAGACTGGTTTTTCTGCCATTCCAGAAAAATCTTCAGGGAGTAAAATTCTCACAAGACAAAATCAATCCACTAGATCAGTTAAAGCCACCAAGGATAAATTTGCATGATCTGGACCAATGTAAACTTTGACTCAGCATTGTGGGGGACCTGGCACTGACAATTTTGGGAACCCAAAGAACCAAAATCGCAAAATAGCAGCTACTTATTCATAGCTTATGTTTGGATATCAAGCTAAACTGAAATTCTTCAGATATCTAGCTTAGTGTGAATGAACAGTGTAATGTTGAGGTGCTGTTCCATCCCTGTAAGCAGAAACTTCTGAACAAGGCCAGAAGGATTGGTTTCCTCTCAAAGTTATTGCCAATTTTAATATGGTAAAAGAGAAAATTGTTAGGTACATTTATGCCCTGAAATTAAATCAAATCAAATGTTTATCTTGTTTTTGCCTCCATTTTGGAGAATGGCCCTGTCCTCCCACCTCCTATTCCTCCCCTTTACATTTTCTCAGATTGTAAAAACCAACCTGTTTCTTCTCCCCTTCCTGTGATGTTAGCCTTTTTTGAGTCTCCAAGACATTTACTTATGACCATGTCCCTCAAATGTTGCCGATTCCTGGTTTAGTGAGACATTCAAACTGATGCACCTGACTTCCAAGCCTGACTAGGTCAAAAAAAACCTGCCCTGGCCTTCATTTGGTGCTCCCTTAAGCTGAACGCCACTTTTGCTGCCAGAAGCAGCCCCCACCCCACCCCCCCAAAAAGAGAAGGATACAGCAACACAGTCTCAAAACAGTTTTCTTGTGCGAAGGCAAAATTCTGAAGAATTCAAAATGTGATGCCTGACATATATGCACAGAATCCCCTGCATGTGGAAGGAATTCAGGGGTGGAATTCAATCGGTGTTACTACCGGTTCGGTGAGAGTGTGTTTTGCACGCGCCTGTACAACACTTG
Organism: Bungarus multicinctus; assembly: GCA_023653725.1. NCBI lineage: Eukaryota > Metazoa > Chordata > Lepidosauria > Squamata > Elapidae > Bungarus > Bungarus multicinctus. Next base: position 65,925,681 of record CM042842.1, read on the forward strand.
CAAAAAAACATCAGCTGTGCCACCTGGACAGCTGACAAGCACGCGGGTGTGCAGTGTTTGAAAATCCTCTTCTTTTCTGCTTTTTCAACCTCAGCTCTGCCACACAATTTGTTTTATGAGAAAAGATAATATGAAATTGTAAACTGGACAGACAAAAATATAAAAACATTGATTAGAAAAATTTTAAAAATTAGAAAAAGATATGTAATTGAATTAAGAAAGAAATGAGATAATTTAAAACAAGGCTATGGGAAGTAAAGAAAGGAAAAAGCTATGAAAAAATTGTGAAAATAGTTATAAGATATGGATTAGAATGTATAAGATAAATAGGTATTGAGTTTATGTCTGTATGGAGAAGTGATAACCCGGGGGCACGCTGTTCTCAAAAAAGGATATTTTATTTGTGTTGGTATGTTTTGTGAAAATGTAAATAAAACTTTTATAAAAAGAAAAAGCAGGAAATAAAGGACAGCCATGAGCCCTGGGCAGGCGGGTGAGCCAAACAGACAACCAGAAGGTCGTCACAGCAAACCGGTTCAGTGTCAATTTCTCTTCAGAGCTACTGGTTCTATAGAACCGGGCCGAACCAGTAACATCCCACTCCTGAAGGAATTCCTGATTTGCCTGAATTGTCTGTTCACTTCACCCTGTCTCTGAGCCCTTCTGCACACAAAGTGAAATGAGAGCTGGACAGTGGACAAATTAATCCAGAATTAATGTGGCCAATTTCCTGCAGACTCCACATCTTTTATTTATTCATATATAATAATAATAATAATAATAATAATAATAATAATAATAATAATAATAATAATAATAATAATAATAATAATAATAATTTTTATTTATATACCGCTCCTCTCCCGAAGGACTCGGAGCGGTGCACAGCCGTACAATTAAAACAATAAATATGTGAAAAATTCAAACTAAATTAAACTAAGACCCTGGCTGTAAACAATTAAAACCCTTCCCTAAAACCCTAAAATTTAATAAAAAAGTATATATACTTATTTATATATTGGGAAGGGAGGATTCATCCACTTTTTTACAACCCAGGTTGCCTTGTGTTATGGTATACCTCATAAACTGCATAAGTTCACTTAAACTTTGATCTCTGCATAGCAGAGTACTTTTACAATCTTGAAAAATACCAAGAAACATTCTTAGTTTTGCAAAGAATTTGACACTGGTTAGTTTCCCGGTTATCACCTTGGAAATCAGCACTGATAGTGAAAGCTTCTTCCCTTGCCAAAAGGCAAAAATTGCTGGCTTCTTGAATTAGAACTCACATGAAGTTTGTTATTTTGATTGTTGTTTTGACAGGACAACTTTCTCCTTTCGGGATGGGATGGACAGGGAGATGTTAAACTGTTTGCACAAAGTTTGCATCTCGGCAGCAAAGCCACACAATTAATATCCAGCATCTGCTCAGTTCATAACTCTCTGTTTTATCAGGCTGGATCTTCTGCTGTATGTTCAGGAATTACTGCTTGCTTTTGTCTCAGGTCATGGTTTTTTTTTATTACTTGGGTTGTGTTTCCCAAACACTGAGCGAGAACAAGGAAGGAAGATTTCAGTCCTAGAAAACAGAGGGCAGGGAGAGTGGGAGGGAGGGATATTAAACGAACTGTAATTTCAACTTCAAAATAAGAATGGTGAGAAAGTTTCTCTTGGCAGCCTTTACCTGGCAGCAAAACAGATAATCTGTTTGCTTGTTAGTCTAGAAAACTATTTGATGCCTGATGGGACAATAGGGGCATTTTCATTGCCATCCCCCAAAACAGAACCAGCTGCCAGGTTCCTGCTTTCCTTTCTGTTATTAGAGCAGGAGTGGGAATCTCCCAGTAGATTGAAAAACACATCAGAGTATCTGTGATGTGTTGAAGGCTGTGCTCAAAAGGGATGTAGGCTAGACACCTTGGTGGGAAGATAGTCAAAGAGCTTAAGGAGGGAAAAGAGTGCAAGGGCTTATTCCAACCCACACAGGCAGTTGAGCCTCACCCAATCTGGGAACCAAAAGTCTGACCCTAGTATGTTGCATAGCCAGATTTTCTACACCTTGGTTTTATAGGCCTCCACCTTTTCATAAGTAATAGATACTAATAAATCATATTCTGGACACATGAGTCTTCTGGATAAAATGGCCTCTAACTTCATAGAGGATAGACTCTTTCTCCTTTAAGAATCAGATAAAATGAGATCATTTGTTCAGAGTATTGCAGCGTAAATTCAGTGCCAGAAAAGTAAACACAGATGGCTGAGGCTTCATTTAACTTCTTTACAAACATACAAAGTAAATTTTACAATACCAGTTGTAGATTTCTCCAACATGGAGCAAACTCAAACAGAAGCAGACATGTTACAGGTTCAGAGCAGAACAGCAGCTCAGGAGTTCAGAAATAGACATCAGTTCCTCTTTAGTTCATCAGGCAAGCAAGACATAAAGCATTTTCAATAGTCAGACTCAGAGCTTAACATAGCTTCAGAGCTGCAGAGCTTAATACAGAGCCATGCCTAGGCTGCTTCTAGTTTCAGTTTCCAAACAGTCCTCATTGGCTGACTTAGTTGATATGCCTATTCATTGGCTGGCCTTGTTACCATGCTCTGTTCCAGTTCATGAATATACTCTGAGATCCTGCTCAAGTAAAATGGCTGAATTAACTTCAGTTTCTAGTTCTCTATAGAGAGGAATCAGAAAGGGGTTAGTTGCTTGTTGAAATAAAACAGACTTAGCTAACTGTCAGAAAGTTCATTTTTTGAGGAGACTTACAGCTATTACTTATTGTTTATAGACTCCGGCACTGGAGGTTTCCCTCTCAGAGTTCCAGGATTTTTTTTTTTTTACTTAATAAATTCCACAGCCTGAAAAAGATTGAAACCCTTGATTTAGAGGAAGACTTCACAATCTGGTTATATCTTTTTTCTTGGAAGCAGCTACATGATGACAAATTAGGTTTTCTAAAGTGGAATTTGGAAGGAGTGAATTTCTAAGGAAGAACATTCAAATGAAACTATTCAGATGTTTTTTCAGATAATTCCTGTGGTAGCTGTTTAATGTAAGACTAGTCTTAGGAGGTTTTTCCTTTGGAGGATGCTCTAGCTATGTCCCACCATATGCTTCTACCCTAACCAGGGTAGGGGAGAATTGAATAGATCACATCAAGTCTCCATAGCCCAATATATTTTATGTTACTGACAACTTTTCAGATTTTCAGGTAGATACAGCTCTCTAGTCCTTTTAAATGGGGATTGTAAGCCATCAATACCATTCTCACACTGTCCTGTTGGGCAGGTATGCTATTGGATGAGGCCCACCCTTAGCCCTCCTTCTCACCTACATACAAACTTCTTAACAGGGACTAAATTGAATTTTATTTTACTTTGTGGAATAAATGGATGCCTCTCTTTGAAATGTTCCAGGTTTCAGATTTTGCTATCTCTGGATAGAGGACCTGTTTAACATCTTGGAGTTATTACTTGTTGGTGTAGAAGAGAAGTAAGCATGTAGAAGTAGAACTAGTGTTCCTCTGGCATTGATTCACCCCATAAAATAGATCTCCCTGATTTAAAGAGATCCCGCGATCATTTTTCTTCTTGCAACAAAAACAACCTTTTGGGTAGCAGCAGCAGCATAATGCTTTAATATGCATCATTTTGACTTTTTGAGATACACAGGTACTGAACAATATATTTGGAGCCCAATGAATAGATGGGGATAGCAGATTTCTGAAAATGGATTACAGGAGGACAGAAGGTAGTGGACACTGAATCAGAGCTAGGACCTTGCAGACCATGGACAGCTCCAAGGGCAGAAGACATTACCTTGATATCCGGATTTGTGAGATAAAACTTTGCCTTCTAGCTCGAATTAATTGTACAATTTACTCCTCTCAACCCTTCCCTTGCAAATCAGATTGCCTTAGCTTTTTCTCTTATTGCAGAGGACAGGGTTCAGGAGAAAAGTATATTTTTGCCTACTGCAGAATCATGGCTATGGCTTCTGTATTTCCGGGTAGGGCTGAGGAGGAATTCATTGCAAAGGAAGCCACTGACAATTAGCAATGAAAATATTTGTCTTCATGGACCAATGATTTGAGACATGTTCAGGAAGCCTCATATTTATTTCCACACTTGAGAAGGTCTGCTGCACCCATCAGTGTCTGTCTCCTTCATCCAGTTATTGTTTTCCTAATATCCTGTTGCTACATCTTTGTCTGCTTTGAAAATAGTGACCCAACTTAACCATCTAGGTTAAATAGCAAATATAAGAGTTACATTGCATATTCAGCCACATTTTGCTACACAATTAGAGCACAAAGATGTCTAAGAATGAATTACTTAATACACTCTAACTATCATTAATTGTAATATGCAAAATTATGATCTGGTTATGTAAACGGGACAAAAATACATATAAATACCTGAAAAGGCATTTTCCTTCCCCATCCCTTTAAATTGGAAGTATTTTTATATTCCCAGTATTTTTAATCATTAGGTCATGTTCATTGCAGGTATTATCAGTTACTACTGTATTATTACAGACTTTTTATAAAAGTGTGCCTATGCAAATGTAGTGTTCAGTATCATTCTAAAACTCTTGATGAAGCATGATTGCTCCAATCATTTCTTACAAAAAGCAGCCCTTTGTAAGATCTAATACAATCACGATAAAAAATTGTGCACAAGGTGTATGTTAGACATGGCCAAGCAGGCAGGAATCTTTTTTGATTATGACTGGTATAAATTTAATAAATAAAGGAGTGCTTCAGCCCCCAAGATTATATAACACAATTGCCTTCCTTACCACCCTAAGAATATAAAGGTTTTCATCTCATAATAGCATTGCATATGAGTATTTAACATATCAGTATTTGCTGAAGAAAAAAATAACAGTCAAGAAGAGCAATAGAAGAAACATATAGACCAGTATTTCTCAACCTTGGCCAACTTGAAGATGTGTGAACTTCAGCTCCCGGAATTCTCCACCAGCATGGCTGGCTGGGGAATTCTGTGAGTTGAAGTCCACACATTTTCAAGTGGCCAAGGTTGAGAAATACTGATATAGAGCATTGTCAGAAGGTGAGTTTCTTATCAATTTATATTGTGCAAGCTTCATTTGGGGAAAAACCTTGATAGGATTGATCTTAGCTTCCAAATCATTGGCACTACTGGATGAATCTGATAGAAGCTAGGACTTAGCAACTCCTGGCAGGTCCTATGCTGAACTACTCCAACAAATTATGCCTATTCTGCTACCTTGTATGAAGTTTAGAACAGATCTGAGTAAAAAGAAAACAAGCAAAACCCAATTTTCTATTTTGAAGACAGCACCCTTAATAATCTGAATTGGAAAATAAATTAGTTATAAAATATATATAAAATAATCATAAAAATATTATTCAAAGGATGCAAAGAAGTTGCTTGGCTCTCTAAAATATATCACCAACTTTCTTTCTTTAGCCAAGAATGAAACTTGTCCTGTCGGATGCCAACCAGGCTGTAACTTGTTTTGCTGCAGATGTTACTATGCAACAAAGCTGTTTTTACTTATTTGCTTCCCTTGGGCTGTTTCACAACCCTTGGTAACATATGCTGCTCTTTCTCTTCCCCACCCCCAATCTAAACATCTGATTTGTATTTTTGAGTTTGAGATCCTTTTTTTGCACACTGCAAACATAGCACACATAGCTTTCCAATATGTTGTATGCACATTCTGTAAGAGATAAGCCCAGCCCAGCCTCTTATTGAGATTCTTTTAAGGGTAGCAGATGTAAACTTCCATGCTAAACTCAGTAAAATTTGGAAGGAAGAGTATTAGTCTTTCTTAATGACAGACTTGGGATGAGACTTGCAAACAGTTTTCTGGATTCTTAGTCTAAGACTGATCTATCATAAACATTATTTTTAAACTAATAATTCCAAGAGATGGACAGTTTAATCAAATTAATAATTCCAAAAGATTAAGCTCATAAGCGGCATTGGTTGTCAATTTGTTTCTGAGTCCAATCAGGGTGCTAATTTTGGTCTGTTAAAGCCAGAGGTGGTATTCAGCATGTTTTGACCAGTTCTAGAGAACCGGTAGAGGAAATTTTGAATAGTTTGGAGAACCGGCAAATACCACCTCTGACTGGCCCCGCCCCCATCTATTCCCTGCCTCCTGGGTCGCAGCTGATCGGGTGGGTCTTCTTTTGTTGCCCTGCACAGGAGAACAGAGCTGGAAAGCAGGTCTGTGGGGTGAAGGATGGAATGGGATTTTGCAATAATCTTTCCCCTGGAGTGGGGTGGGAATAGAGATTTTACAGTATCCTTCCCCTGCCACAGCCACCAAGCCACACCCACCAAGCTACACCATGCCCACCAAGCCATGCCCACAGAACTAGTAGTAATTTTTTTTTAATCCTACCACTGGTTAAAGCCCCTCATGTTATGGGGCCAGGTTATTTGAGGGACTACTTTCCTGATTACATCTGCTCATCCCATCCAGTAGAAGAGATATGTTGCGGATTCCAATCTATTAAAGAATTACACCTGGCAAAACCTCTTCTGCCATGGCACCTGCCCTGTGGAATGTCATTGCCCCCAAGGTGAGACTGGCCCCACCTTGCCACCTTCTGGAAATTGTTCAAAACATAGCTTTGTCAACAGGCTTAATATTCAAGGCAATGGAAAATTGTTGAGGTTGCTAGATTGTTTGTAACATTGAAGATGCTCCCTTTTAATCATTTTTAACAATATTGATGCTTCTTATTGTAGAATGTGGTTATTATATTGCATACCACCTGAGTCTCATTTGTGAAATAGACGGTTCCATAAATGCAAGGAATAAAATAAAAATAAAATACCCTGAAATATCAACTTCACTTGTCATGACACCAAATCCTAGCAAAATGTTTATACTTTCTAACACAAAAAGCAACATTGCTGAACTGCATTTTACTATGCAGGTACAATTTTAATTATATCTATATAATTATACTCTATTGCATGTAACAATGGGTTTTCATTTTAAGGAAGATTTTAGTTAGACGTCAATGAAAAATTCTTATGTAATAGTGAAAGCTGTTTAACAATGAAAGAGATTGCTTTAGAGCAGGGATCCCCAAACTTAGCAACTTTAAGACTTGTGGAAGTCAGCAGAGCTGAAAGGCAGGTTAGTGGGGCAGTGAGGGAATGGAATTTTGCAGTAACCTTCCCCCAGGAGTGGGGAGAGAATGGAGATTTTACAGTATCCTTCCCCTGCCACACTCACCAAGCCATGCCCACAGAACTGGTAGTAAAATTTTTTGAATCCCATCACTGATGTCTTCACACAATGTGCTTGAATTAGGATAATAAGAGGCCGATTATTTGTGCTTTGAGTGAGAACTCAGGAGTCTTCTCCAGCACCAAAGTTCAAAGGTGTCACTACTCATCCTATCCTGCTTTTTCAAAGTCTGCTTCAGTAGATTGTCTCAAGGAATATCATGTCTTACACAATTTTGATATCTGCAGGCATAGACACATTATGGCATTTGAAAATCTTTTCCAAGACCTTTATGTCTATTCTACCATGTGCCAGTCTTCAGTGTATTCCAGAACTGCTCCTTCCTTTATTGCTTGATGTTTGATCCTAAAAGGCAGAAGCTATCCATCACTTTAATAACTTAATGGCCAAATTTATGGGTGATTGTCATATCTGTTGTTATCTTTTTATTTAATTTCAGTCCCATTAGTCCAATTTGCTTTTTGACTTTTAATAGAAGGGCTTGCAGATCTTTTACATTTTTGGCTAGCAGAGTAGTATCAGCAGAGCACAGGTTACTAATATTTTTTCCTCCTATTTTAAAACCACATTCATCTTTTTCCAGTCCAACTGCCGTAATACATATTCAGTGTATATGTTGAATAGATAAGAGTTTAGAGCAGAGTCACACCCTTTTGCCAACCTGGAGCCAATTTGTTTCATCATGCCACATACTGTAGCTTCCTGGCCTGTATATAAATTTCTCATGAGAACAGTGAGTTGTTCTGGGATTCCCATTTTTCTGAGAAGTTACACCATACTTTTTTTTCTGAAATGTTGCCAGAAATCCTGGAATGTACTGTACCTTGTCAATCATCCTGTTGCCTCATTTGCACCCTTAGAAAAAAGAAATTGGTATTTTAAATATTATTATTTAGTTGTCCCTTGCAGCACTGACTGAATTCTCATACAAATATCTATATCTATAGGCAAAGGTAAAGGTAAAGGTTCCCCTCACACATACATGCTAGTCATTTCTAGCTCTAGGGGTGGTGCTCATCTCTGTTACAAAGCAAAAGAGCCAGTGCTGTCCAGCATGTGGCCAGCATGACTAAACACCGAAAGCATATGGAACACTGTTACCTTCTCACCAAAGTGGTTTCTATTTTTCTACTTGCATTTTTACATGTTTTTGAATGGTTAACTTGACAGAAGCTGGGACAAGTAATATTTATTTAGTTATTTATTTATTTATTTATTTAGTCAAGATAACAAGTATAAGTATAAACATAGTCATGAATATATGAAATGGATACATATAAGAAAAATAAAAGAAACAATAGGACAGGGACGGTAGGCATGTTGGTGCGCTTATGCACGCACCCTATAGACCTCTTAGGAAAGGGGTGAGGTCAATAGTAGACAGTCTAAGGTTAAAGTTTTGGGGGTTTGGGGAAGAAATCACAGAGTCAGGTAGAGTATTCCAGACATTGACCACTCTGTTGCTGAAGTCGTATTTCCTGCAATCAAGTTTGGTGTGATTAACCTTGAGTTTGTATTTATTGTTTGCTCTTGTGTTGTTATGGTTGAAGTTGAAATATTCATTGACAGATAGGACATTGCAATGTATGATTTTATATACTAAGATCAGACCGAAGGCAGCGTAGTTCTAGGTTTTCAAGGTCTAGAATTTCAAGTCTGGTGGCATAAGGTATTCTGCAATGAGTACAAGAGTGGAAAACTCTTCCTGTGAAATATTTCTGGACTTTCTCAACTGTATTAATATCAGATACGTAATGTGGGTTCCAGACTGATGAGCTGTATTCAAGTATTCACTCCATTACACGGTGCTAGGGATTCAAATCACCGAACTGCCGACCTTTCTGATCGACAAGCTCAGAGTCTTAGCCACTGAGCCACCGCATCCCTCATCTATATCTATACTTACACCTATATCTATACTTACACCTATATTTATATTGCTGAATTTGTAACTTATCCCATACAAAAACTTTCCCACTTGAAAAATATTGAAAACTATGCATAATAAATAAATAAGAAATTAACCCAACCTTTATTCATTTGAACTGCAATCTTGGAAGATTGCTTAATATTACTGACCCAAGCCAGACTTCAGCACACTTTAGATAAGTATGTGAAAAGATTCATTTTTTCCCCTTTCTGACTTTTAATAGTCTTGGTAATGTTGAAAAAAAACACCCCTCATGTTCATTTTTTATTTTTTTTTCTGTTGTTGTATTTATGTATAATATGTTGGAGTACCACTTCCAGTATCTCTTAGGCAGAAGATGAATCCATAATCCATCCATCCATCCATCCATCCATCCATCCATCCATACACACACACACACACACATACATACATACATACATACATACATACATACATACATACATACATAAATGTATACTATAGAGGACTCAGGAGTCCTAATCAAATTATCTGTCTCTTTGGCTCAGTCGGTGGAAGGGCATTGAAAAATTACTAGCAAGTCTCCCATTCTCCTCCCATCCCTTTTTCAAGGTTGTGGCTTTTTCAAGAAACAACACAGGTGTCTGTTTTCTTTTTTCTGTCACATTCTCCCCCTTGTTCTTTCCTTTAATCCTTCAAAAGAATAAGGAAGCTAAAAGGCATTTTATAATATTAAAAAGGATCTCAGTGTATTAAGTACAAAGTGTATGTTCACAGTCAACCAAGAGACGCTTGCTTCCTGGAACACTCAGTACAGGGCTTCTCCAACATAGATAGTCCTTAACTTGAACCCAAACATTTTCTTGCTAAGCAAAGCAGTTGTTTAGAGAGTTCTGCCCTCTTTTATGACCTTTCTTGTTATCAAATGAAGGCAGTTCTTAAATTAGTAACACGGTTGCTAAGTGAATCTGGTTTGCCCAGTGAATTTGCTTGTCAGAAGGTCGCGAAATATGATCACATGATCCCGGGATACTGCAACCGTCCTAAATACATCCCAGGTGCCAAGCATCTGAATTTTGATCACAGGACTATGGGGATGCTGCAATGGTCATAAGTCTAAAAAAATCATAAGTCACTTTTTCCAGTGCTGTTGTAACTTTGAACAGTCAAGTTGGTTGTAAGTCAAGGATTACCTGTACCTATCCATTTGGGTAGGTTCCATATCAAATGTGGGGAAATACATATCTTTTTAATGCTCCAAAGATACTTAGATGGCCGTCTCAGGCAAAAGACTGAGACACTACACCTGAGCCATTGAGGATGGTAGATCTTATCTTCAGTACTTTAAGGTAACTTCTCAGTCACAGACCTACTGTATTGCATTTGTTTCTCTTTTTGGTATCTGATGTCATCAATGATCTATAAGACACCATGGAAAGAACTGTTGCTGGATCCTGGTGCTTCTCAATTTCTACCAAACAACACACTCAATTCCTCCTCCCTTTCCCATCTTACCTAGTTACTTCCTAATAATTAATTACGGGACTTAGCAAACAGGACTTAGCAAACAGGAAGAGAAGAGTAAAGGAATGAAAATCAGGAAGAAAGACATGGGTTACACTATTTGTTGAGAAGCTTTACTCGAGGATAGAAATGGATGTTGTCCTTAGACTAATTTCAAATCTTAGTTAAGACCTGTGGTAAAGACCATCTATCACTGCTTGTAGTCCAGAGCAATGGTGGGATTCAAAAATTTTTACTACCAGTTCTGTGGGCGTTGTTTGGTGGGCATGGCATGGCTGGGTGGGTGTGGCAGGGGAAGGATACTGTAAAATCTCCATCCCCACCCCATTCCAGGGGAAGTATAGTGGAAAATCTCCACTCCCTCCCTACCCCACTAACCTCTTTCCAGTTCCATTCTCCTGTGCAGAGCAACAAAAGAAGACATAGCGATCAGCTGGGACTCGGGAGGCAGAGAATAGATGGGGGCAGGGCCAGTCAGAAGTGGTCTTTGCCGGTTCTCCGAACTACTCAAAATTTCCACTACCAGTTCTCCAGAACTGGTCAGAACCTGCTGAATACCATCTCTGGTCCAGAGGTAGGTAACTATAGCAACGTTATGACCTGTGGACTTCAACTCCCAGAATTTCTGAGCCAGCATGGCTGGCTGAGGAATTCTGGGAGTTGAAATCCACAGATCATAAAGTTGATATAATTGCCCACCCATGCTGTTGACTATTGCTTGGAGAAAAGAAGAAGAAAAGGGCAGGGGGAGAAGAATGAAAGAATGGATGGCCCCACCCACTTTTCCTGTGGCCCCACCCAGGTCTTCTTTCGGTTTCATCTCCTTGCAGCTCTCAACAGATTCCCCCTGAGGGAACGCAGTCCTCAACAGTGTGGAAATTGAACTTGGTACAAGCACGTTTTTCTATTTCATTCATATTCTGAGATGCCTGTTTTGAACGTCTGCTGTTACAAATGAAAGGGGTAGCTTGTTCCTGAAAAAAAAAAAATCAAATGAGAGAACTTGAAAATGCTATTCAAACAAGTTTTCAGTTTTCAGCCAAACCCATTGTCCGTACATAGTTTGGGGCATTTCCCCGCCTCCATTCCCATCCCCTCCTCAGTATCCACCCATGTCTGTCTGGAACTTCAGAGGTACGTGGCTGGCACAATGTAAAAATGTTTGTAACAGGGCTAGGTTACTAATTGTTAGGTCTGGAAAAGCAAAGCTAGGCCTGTCCAACACTCTCTCACTCTCTCTCCTCCCCTTCTCTCTTATATACAAATGATTAATCACACTAAAAAGACATTTTAAATGTAGAGAATCTAGGTAAATTAATATGATTTTGCTTCTTTTCAAAGCAATCAAGAAAATATCCTTTCCTTCATTCCAGAAGGATTGAGACTGCAAATATTCCAGCATATCCATCTCCCCTTCTGCTATTTTGATAGCATTTGTCCCAGTCCAGGTTCAACAACATTCTAGTCAATAGTGTGGCAAAAGAGAAAGTAGGAAAATGCTGTAAAATCCATGAGCTGCTGGATATAATGAGACAGGATTCTGTCTTATATCCAGTTACATACACAATTGAACTGGATTCTGTTCAGTGCCCATTAACAATGACATGTTTGTTAAAAATCATTTTCCCTCTCAAGGAATCATCAAATTGAAGGGAAGTCCAAACTCATGCTTAGGATCCACCAGAGCAGCTCTGTCCACTGGTGCTAATTTTTGACGCAGGGATGCAAAGAGACAAGCCCAAACAATGATAACTGGGTGATAACTGTTAAAGGGTAGGATGTTGCCACACCCATTCCACTGTTCCATCCAGAAGTGGGATTCAAATTTTTTAACGACCGGTTCTGTGGGCGTGGCTTAGTTTGTGGGCGTGGCTTGGTGGTCATGTTATTGGCTGGGTGTGGCCAACTCAATATCACTCACATTGAGGCATGCATCTCTTTGCCTGGCCTCTCATGACTGTGGGGATGCTGCAACAGTCATAAGTGTGAAAAATGGTCATAAGTCACTTTTTTCAGTGCCATTGTAACTTTGAATGGTCACTCCACACAAGCAAAGTACCAGCAAAGGAGGGGAAAAAAACTCCAGAGAAGTTCCTGAGACAGGAAGTCTAGTCCTGCCAAGAATGTAATAAGGGTTAACGGAGAGGCAGTTTCTGTAAGCAACACCAGAATGTTTCCTTCCTGCCTTCCTTACAGGATTAGGCCAGTAATTTCTCCGAACTGCTTAGAATGTTAACAACTGGTTCTAGCGAATAGGTACAAACTGGTAGAATCCCACTCCTGGTTCCATCCTTCATTTGTTTTTTGAATATTTGTCCTTCACCTTGTAAATATCTTTTAAATATGGTTCTAAAGAGGAAAAGTACACAAAGGAATGTATTCTTTCTACAATACTATATGTAGCTAGAAGCAATTATTCTGATCAGCCATACCGTTTCCCACTGACCGTGTTGCAATTAAATTTCAATGGCTTTTCTCCTAAGCAATGAGTATTATGTTGAAAATGTATAAAGAATCCTCCATTTAAGAACAGAAGGGAATAACATGATGTAGGAAATGAGCAGGCTGAGATGGAAGGAGGAGCTAAATCTGTTATCAATTTAGAGTCCTTGAATTGCCACAAGAATTTCCCTATGAATTATGTTGACCCTTATCTAACACCAATTTAGTTCTGAGCATTAGTTGGCTTGTTTCTTGTGTATAGGTAGCTATAATAAATTCTCCTGTGCTTTGAACTCCACAAACGCTCTCAGTTATTAGTGCCTGACATACGACACACTATTAAACTTACCCAAGGTTTCAACTGAGCAGGTGACACAATTCAAATTAATTCTGGAAATAATAAAACTGGTTGCTGTAACATGAGTCAGAAATGACCTCAGGCTGTGACATATTTGCCATATATCCATGGGGACTCTGCTGTAGCAAGGAATCAGTATTATCTCTGTTGATTCTGAGATCCAGAAAGTCAGTTTTCCATTCCAGTTTGTTGATAGGATAGACTCATAATGGATCCACTTGGTCAGAAATCCATAATTGAGTATGATACCTTGTCTACAACTACTCATCTGAAATATGGAATATTACCAGCAGATACGGAGAATGACTTCAATTTGGTCACAACTCCTGTTACAGTCTAGAGCAGAGGAGGCAAAAACCTCTTGGGTTGTACCAAGTTATTGTATTATTTTCTTGAATTTCAAAATTAACTCACTCTGCCAGAAGCTTCTGAGGGGAAATAATTTTTGGCTTCACATAATGTTTCTGCAGGCAGGCCATAGATCTCAAAATGAAGGCATCATGCCTTCTCTTAAACTCAGCCACCTTAAGACAGTATTGGTTTTTGTTTTGACTAAATGTAGCCAAGAGTCCATATCTGGACCTCAACTTGTCAAGAATTCACACTCAAGTAGCAAAATGGCAGCCAGACTTTTCAGACAGCGTAAATCCAGAAACCCGTCCCTATCTTGTCATAGATTTTTAAAAAGGCTTTAAGGACACTGAGGAGGCAAACTGTTTAGCGTTTATTTCTCACATTAGGGCCTGCAAATAATAAAAGCAGCCCATATTTCAAATACTGTTGTTGTGTGCCTCTCTTCTGCTGTGTTTTTTCTAGAGGTGTGGCCATTCCTTTTTCTTCCCACCCTCTGTCACCAGCAGAGCCTTGGAAGGCTGTCAGTAAATCTTCTTCCACACCCCAGAAAAAAAAGCTGCCCAGAATATTATCCCTTCTGGTGAAGTGAGCTCATGGTAAATTTTCCATTCAGCCCAGCATTTCTGGATTGTTTACCAAGACTCTTCTTTCTAATGGTTATTTTAAGCTCCACATTCATTTTCTTTCTTTAACTTAGACTTAGTTTCATTTCCTTTAGAAATCCAGTGTACCTAGTTCTTTAAAAAGCAAATAGTTTGATAGGTTGGTCTGCGAGAATGTGGGTTTTGGAAAGATTGTTCAGTGACAAATGCTGTTCATGGTTTTCACCTTTTTTCAAAAGAGGCGAGTATCAATGGCTGTGAATTGGTGTTTCATAAAGCTTTGAGTCTGAAAAAATATTTGTTTTATGAAGTAAGAAATTTTATGTGAACCTGACCCACTTGATGTTTTTATTGCCATGCAACAGAAAGCTTTCTCAGGCTTTTGATGGTAATCTCTATCTACTATGTACATTTGTAGAAACATCAAAATTGCAAGTGGAAGAATCCACTTAATTCATCAATGTAAGGAGAATGATAAAGAACTGTCTATTTAGAAATGAATATGAGATGTAAAAGTTAGCCCAGCCATTTTCTATGTGTTATCACCTTCAGGGATTATAAAAGTGGTGCTTGGGGGAAAGATCTATGTTATGGCTCACTGTAGAATAATTTTCCTGTTTTGACATTTTATGTCCATCCTGATGCAGAAAAATACTCTTTATATTCCTTTCAGAAAAAACATGCATGATGCATCTATTTCAAATATGCTAACATATTTTATTGCCTTTTTAAATTTAATATTACCATGTTTGATATGGGTTTAAGTATTAAGGCTATATTATCTTGGAAACTGTGAGGAATAGCATTAAATGTTTTAAACCACAAGTGCAAACTCAGAGAAAAGTTAGTGCCATGCCTATTAAACAATCACTTGTGTAAGAGGCCATGCTATACAGTAGTATTTTAAAAGAGCCAGTTCTTGCTTCTGAATCAAACTTGGGAGGACATCAGTCTTATCGGGGTTATGTGCATATCAGTTGTATGGAAATCTTACATTAGAAGCCTCTTCTAAAACTGGCTGCTTTAAAATTTTGGAAATTGGTCCAACCCCAGGGCACTGGGATGGGAAGGTTGCACTGGTGATATGTTTAGAAGGACTATAGATCAGGATCCAATACAATTACCCAGAAGATCATTGGTTGCCCTCTCCACTCTTTGGAAGAGCTTTATAGCTCCCACTGCCTTAAGAAAGTTCAAAGCATTATCAAAGATCCATTTCATCCTGGGCACCCTTTTTTTGAACTATTACCACCTGGCAGATGGTACAGAATATTAAAAACAAGCACAAATGGACTGAAAAACAGCTTCTATCCCAGGGCAGTAGCTCTTTTGAATTCTACTGTATAGTGCAGTATTGGTGCCGTGTGGCGGGTTTTCGGTTCAATGTGTGGAGTGTGAAGGATGTGTGTTTGTGTTTATTTTCATAGTCATGATGTGCACCGAAGATGGTGTTTGATTTCATTGTATGAGGTGCAATGACAATAAAGTAAACTAAACTAAACAATAAGCATAGTAAAGATAGTGTCAACCTGCAAAACAACTTCAGCTGAAGGCTGAAGTCATGCTTCTCTTCGTTTCTAGGTTGTCATTCAAGGGAGAAGGGGGAGAGCATAGAGGGGAATTCAGGAATCTGGTGCTTCGGCCAGCTAGCCAGAAGATCACCCAGCTGGCGTGTGAACCAAGGTTGTTTTAACAGATAGTTGAAGTTGAGGTGGAACCTATATCTGGACTGATTGGCTCATGTGACCTGATGGACACAGAGGGATGGGGAGATCTGATTCTTTTAACTATCCCTCAGCGTGGGAATAATTTAGAGCTAGCTTCACTTTTTTAAGTGATGATATGATGTACTCAATAAAGGATCTCTTGAACCTGCAAAAAGCGTCAGAGTCCTGATTCCCTAAGTTCATTACTTGGAACTATGACAGAGTTTATTGGAAAATAGGAGGATCAACCCCCCCCCCCCCAAAAAAAAAAAGGAGGGGGAGAAAAATGCTAACAATGAAAATTCACGGACTGCAGGCTTTGCTCTGCAAAAAAAAAATAAAAAAGACATTCCATCTGACAGAATGATATCAACTGCCCATTGCTATATTAGCCAAGTTGTTATTATTTGGGATCTCCTTCTCATGGACTGGCACAAGAGCAACCTTTCATATAAAACTCAGAACATGCCTTAAGCCGTAGCCTCAGCAGCAACATCTCCTTTTCGGAACACACTGTACTCTGCTCTGTGTGACCACAACAGGGAACAGAGCCATCACACTGAGCTGGAACTGCAGCGTATTGAAAGCCAAGTTGGGCTGCACGTGTCTGAGGAAACAGACATGTATTCTGGATGAAGAGCCAGGACTATAACATGATCTTGAAGGGTGATTTAATTCAAACAGGGCAATAGGACAGGCTTTGTGAACTCATGACATTTGACTCAGCCAGGTTCCTACTTGTTTCCCAGATTATTCCCATGCAAAATCCCAGGAAGTTCTTGTGTAAATATACAATACTAGCTCGATACCCATGCTTCACTATGAAACTATGTGGTTGTGCTTAGTTTTTGGGAAGGAAAATAAGGGGAAAAAATTCTACCTCTGCCTACCAGCATCCATCAGTATTCATCTGGCTAGCATCCTGTCAGTGTGTGAGAGAGTTGAGGGCTGTTTGGAAAATGAAGCAATATTTGCTGTGTGAGAAAGAAGGAGACAGCAAGGACCCTGGGCATGGCTTAGCTCAACTGTTCTGTAGTAAAGCTGCTTGGTGCTGTGAAACTAAAATTGAAATTCCTCTCCTCTGCTTATGTTTTGCATTTGGAACAGGTTTCTTTTCAGGTAGCAGGGGTGGGGTTCTACAGGTTCACACCTATTTGCTAGAACTGGTTGTTAATTTTCTAAGCAGCTCGGAGAACCGGTTGTTAGAAGAAATTACTAGCCTAATCTTGTAAGGAAGGCAGGAAGGAAACATTCTGGTGTTGCTTATAGAATCTGCCTCTCTGTTAACTGTTATTACATTCTTGACAGGACTAGACTTCCTGTCTCAGGAATGTCTCTGGACTTATGACCATTTTTCACACTTGCGACTGTTGCAGCATCCCCACAGTCATGAGAGGCCAGGCGAGGAGATGCGTGCCTCAATGTGAGTGATGTTGAGTTGGCCACACCCAGCCAGTCACATGACCACCAAGCCACATGCACCAACTAAGCCACACCCACAGAACCAGTTGTTAAAAAATTTGAATCCCACCCCTGTCAGGTAGGGAGGGGGCGTAGAACATCAGAACGTGTTAATAATAATATATGAAATACTAATGCTCTGATGGTCATTTCGAAAAATCCTTTCTTAGTGAGCACTAAGAGGAACATACATACCAAATGTCAAGTTTGCAGGTTTTACAGTTCTGGAGATTTTCTGATGATGCATGAGTGATATTTTGCTTTTATATATATAGATTTAGTGACTTTGTAAAGTCATTAAAAGCAAGGCAGTTTCCAAAAGCCATTTACTTTCCATCTCACCATTGATGCCTGTCAGTCAATTAACCAGTGTGCCTATGTGACTGTATCAGAATATTCAGAGGATAAGAGATGGTGAAGCAAAGAGCAGTTGACTAGGATTGCAACATGGGTATTGCTTGAAATAAAATCTGAATTCAAGAAACTCTTTGCAACTTCGGGGAAGGGCTTAGTTTTCAAAGGCCCGTCATTCTTAATTTCTCAGGTTGCAAAGGAATGATTACCTAAGCAGTTAATAGATTCTTAAAATCAAAATGAAATAGAAACCATTATGAGGCATTTTAGCCATCTCAAACAACAATGCCTAGCCTTTTCTTTATCCCTGGATCAGTATTCCCCAAACATCTACAAAATTTGGATACAGTTCAAGTTATCTCAGATTGTGCATGATAGCTCCAAAGCATAATTAGCCATGATTAACCCATCAGAACCCCTGAATTATCATGGAGTTTCAGACAGCATCAAATTTGCCTAAGGACTAGCCAAGATTTTATAATGGGAAAGAGAATGTAACTCAGGCTGGTATTATAATATCTAAAGGTACACAACAAAATTATACACTTCTAATTCAAACCTGTCCCATATTGGTTGTATTTATGGACACAAGGAAAAATGATAGCTCTTAGATCAAATTAATGAAATATGAGCTTAATGGAGGATGAATTTATCTTTGAAAACCAACCAGATTGAAAAGAAACAAAAGTCAACTACTAAGCTTGATTGCATAAATAAAAACACATCTTAGCCAATGAAATTTATTACATTCACAAAAAAGCATTGTTATACACAACACTCCCCTAACCTCAGGAGCCTATGCCACATCATATACACATGGGTGTGGCACCTGCCTTTTGTTAAAAAGAGAAGGGAGTGACTGAGCTAATAGGATTACCTATACATAATTATATGGGTCCCAAGTTCAGGCAATATCATTTTATGAAAGTGAGGAGCATGCTAGATCCACATACTATCAATGATGGTATCTATCTATATACTCTCCTGACGTGTGATTACTGAAAAGACAAGTGCTATTAGTTTTATGATGTTTTCTTCTGTGTAAGCACAGAACTGCAACCTTAATCAGTTTCATAAGAGTTGTGGGGTATGGTGTAAAAAGCTGCAGTATACTTCAATTAAGATTCAATATCATCTTATCCCCTCCCCCTCCCCACACAAATGCTATCATCATCACAAGAAAAACACGGAACATCTGCCATCCTGAGAAACTATTCACGATGTTGTAATATGGTTGCCAAAAAGGCTAATGTAATGTTTGGTTGCATCCACAGAAAAAATAGCTTTGAGATCATGAAGATTTCCATTCTTTGCATTTTAAGAAAGTTTCAAATAAATTGAATGGGTCTCTGAAAATAATGAAGTAAATGATCAATGGGTTAATAAAAAAAAAAGACTCTGGTGAATGATCTGCCTTCATAGGAACAGAACAGAAGGATAGATACATGCTTTTTTAGGTTCTTGTATGGCTGATGGATGAAAGGAGATTGTCATCTGTTCTCTGACATCCTGGAATATGGGTTATCTGGGATAAAATTTTAGCAAGGCAGATTTCAGCTGAATATTAAGAAATTATCCTTACAGCAGGAGGAGAGAGGTGGTTATAGCTTTGTCACTGGAAGTATTCCAGACTTAGAGGTTCAACTGACTAGCCTACAAGTCACTTGATGCATCTTTCCTCTACCAAGTCTTGCTTCTACTTTGATTATGCACGCCTTGCTCTATTAGTTCTTGTTTTGCCCTCCTAATAGCATCAAACATTTATTCTATTTTTTTCTCCTCAAATGCAAATCCCACAACATAGTTATTCACTACCAGTCATTTATCACTATCTGCTTTTTCAACAACTGTGTGTTCTCTTGAGTCATGATTTATCTCGTGCTGCTGGTCCAAAACTTGACATCAGTGTCCTAATTTTTCCCCACAGCATGATCTCTTAGCAGCAGGATTGCACTTTGGTTTTACTCTGATATAGCCCATCAAGTTCAGAAGAAGAAAGACTAAGACCTACAAACCACATCCAGGCCTGGTTTAGGGAATTATTTTAAATCTATTTCCCAACGATCTTATTATCAGTTATCCTCTGCTGCTGTCCAAGTATTCCAAGACTTTCCATTGGCAAGGAAACTCAACTGCCTTTTCATCAACTCCATTCCTACTGTCTTCTTATAAAACCATCTAGCTGAATATGCAGAATATGTTCTTGACACTGGAGGCACAGAATGTTCAGGTAATTCCGGCTGCCACTATCATGAGTTTGACTGTAAATAAAGATTTCTTAAGTTGATCCAGAGCCATCACTGAAATCCTGGTTCAGGCTGAAAAATGTATCATCCGGAGTGTCAGCAGTTTCTTCTAGTAGAACGATACTGTAGGTCCACTTACCATAAAATGTTTTTATCAAAGGTGGCCTTCAAAACAATTGCTGAAATATTTTCTAGATTCTAAAATCTAAATTCTAGATTTTAAAAGATGCTGTAATAGAGTTCATTACACTGCACTGTGGAAAATTAAGCAACACTGATTGATTCATGTTGGTAAATCTAAGTTGTGTCAACCTTTGAGAACTGACACTAATTAACATACCAAATTATGTTCATAATTCATGATGCAATTCTTAAATAAACACTTCATAATGTTATAGGATTACAGAATTAAAAGGAAACAAATGAGACTTTGTGTTTTGCATAAGCAATGCTCCATCAAATTTGCCATTTTTTCCTCCTAATATGACACATGTTGATATGATAAAATGCTATGGCAATGCTGATCATTTGGTTACAATTTTTATTTTATTTTATTTATTTATTTGTCAAGCAATTATAAGATAACAGGTATAAGTATAAACATAGTTATGAATACATGGATATATATAAGAAAAATAAAAGAAACAATAGGACAGGGACGGTAGGCACATTGGTGCACTTATGCATGCACCCTACAGACCACTTAGGAAAGTGGTGAGGTCAATAGTTGACAGTCTAAGGTTAAAGTTTTTGGGGTTTGGGGAAGAAACCATAGAGTCAGGTAGAGTATTCCAGACATTGACCACTCTGTTGCTGAAGTCGTATTTCCTGCAATCAAGTTTGGTGCGGTTAACCATGAGTTTGTATCTATTGTGCGCTCTTGTATTGTTATGATTGAAGCTGAAGTATTCATTGACAGGTAGGACATTGCAATGTATAATTTTATATACTATACTTAGATCAGACCGAAGGCGGTGTAGTTCTAGGTTTTCTAGGTCTAGAATTTCAAGTCTGGTGGCATAAGGTATTCTGCAACGAGTTGACAAGTGGAGAACTCTTCTTGTGAAATATTTCTGAACTTTCTCAATTGTGTTAATATCAGATACGTAATGCGGGTTCCAGACTGATGAGCTGTATTCAAGTATTGGTCTAGCAAATGTTTTGTATGCTCTAGTTAGTAGTGTGATATTACCAGAGAAAAAGCTACATAGGATTAGGTTAACAACTCTTAATGCCTTTTTGGCTATGTACTTACAGTGGGCTCTAGCACTTAGATCATTAGAGATGAGTATTCCAAGGTCCTTGACAGAGTTTGGATCATCAACAAGGACCTGACTATTCAACTTGTATTTTATTTTCTGATATTTTGCCAATATATAAGACAGAGCATTTATTTGTTGAGATTTGAAGTTGCCTCCTCCTTATTATTATTATTATCCTTACAGTAATTAGTTTTCCTGCATGATACTTCTTCTTGGGCATTAACTTAGTTGTATGCCACAAAGGAAATAGGAATCAAATTACACTAAGGCTGTTATCCCATATCTATTTTCCAAAGAGTAAATCCCATTGAATTCAATTGATTTGCTTCTGAGCACAAAATCATTGGCTTGAACGACAACTTTGAAAGAATGTGCTGAATTCTTTGAAAGTGTTCTGTATAATGTTTTTTTTAAAGAATAGTGACGGGGCGGTCTATTTTTCCTGGCTAAACAGAAATATTATAGTAACCTATTAAAATATAATTGATAAACACATAGAAATTATTACTGTTTGAACTTCAAAATCCGTTAGCAAAATCCAATGAAAGCCAGACAATTTATGTCTTAACGATAGAAATGCATCAATTTGCCACAAAGAGCAGCCAAGAATTTGGCAAACTTCCATGGCATTTACTTAAAGGTGATAATACATTTTTTAAAAAAGAGCACTTGAAGCAAAATTTGTATTAAACACTGATGAACTCGTGTGGATTTATTATCAAATGCTTTTAGACTGTCTGTACCCTGGAGCAAGCTTTTAAAATTATTTCTAGAAATTAAGGAAGAGTCATATATCACTTGAATACATCAAATATCATGACAGGTTCTCTCTCTCTCTCCTCACCCTCCCACTCTTTTCCAATCATGCTATTTTCTGTTGGGGAGGTGTGGTGACAACTAGATTCACTTCAACAACACCCACAGATTGACAAGCATCCCAGCAAACCTAACTTTAGAAGTTTATTACAAACCTACAACATTGCTTTGGTCAGTACAGATTTTATAGCTGAAAAAAGGGAAGAGATGGAATCAGTTAGTATAGATTCATTCATTCATCCTACTTTTCTTGGAAGCAATTTCAAATTATCCTGGTTACATCTGAAACCAGAAAGAATCTCATTACAGTATTGCAATGTTCTCCCATATTCTGTCTGAAAATGCTGCTATTGTAGATTTCATAACTCCATTATCAAAACAGATAATTTCCATCATTCACCTTCCCACCAGTTTCTTTTAACATTACCTGATCATGAGATTTAAAGATAACAAAAAACATATTGCAGAGTTTTGTGGCATTTGAAATGGCTCAGTATAAACTACCCTGCTATTTTTTTTCCTTTGAGATTAACAGTTACTTTTTGTAAACCCCAAATACAGTTTCATTCTGAAGTTTATTGTGGATTTTTTTTGTTGACATCAAGCTATTTGGGTGTAATTTTTTTTATTCTCAAAAAGGGTTAAGTTACTAAAACATACTGGCTTAATTCATATCAAGGGTATCTGGAGAGAAAAAGCAATGACACACAAATTATAAAATGTGCGTTGTTATGCCACAGCATAATTTTGCCCTATTGTACATGCATTTTGATGTCACACCCAAGTACATAAGAGGCCAAACATGGTATCATATACTATATTTTGTCATTTTAACAAAACCTGGCTTGCTGTGGACAGCCCTGATTCACACATACCTAATGTGATTTGTTTGGTTTTGGCTGAACATAATATGCAAGTCTTTCCATTTGACTTAACTTTATATATCATAGGCCCTAATCACTTCATCTACAAGTCATGGTTTAAAATCCTGTTCAGCATTATATGTATATTTGGTCCAAATTCATCAAGCTAAATCCAACTCCAAAACAAAATTCATTAAACTAAAGTGTTTGTAAAGCATAGTTCCTCTCTTAAAATTTTGATTTTCCATGATAAGAACCTATCACAAACCTTCTAAGGAGCTAATGTAAATTTCTTCTTTAAGGTGCAGCAAAATGGAAGAGAACTTGGTCATCTGAAGTCTAGAAATAAGGCTACTAAATTTAATTTTAAAAAAATTAAAAATGGAGGGAGGAATTTACAAACTGTCCAACTTCAGTATGACCACAGACTTATACCAACATGTGTTTTGCCAATTTTGTTATGTTGCTCAGTTGGTGGCATAATGGGAAGAATCTGAAGATGAAGAAAGAGACTGCTTGTACTAAGGACATTCAAGCAATAAAAGGAGCATGCACATTCATTAATTCTCCATTTATATAAACCTATATAATCACATATTGAAAGCTCCAGGTCATTGAGCAATATTTCTTACATGTGATATGAAGATATAATACTGATTAATCTTAAGAAAGTTCAGGCTTGAACTGTATATTATGTTCAAAACAATACAAAAATGGATATAATCTAAATGACAGAGGCCCAGTCAATGGATTCTTTTTTTTTTTTTATATTCTTTTTTTTTTTATACCGCCCTTCTCCCGAAGGACTCAGGGCGGTGAACAGCCAACTAAAATACATGTAGACAAATATAAATAGTTAAAAAAGAATTAAACCCTAGGCTGTCCCTATAAAAATCTAAAAACCCCAATTAAAATAAATTAAAACTTTGTACACCCATCCCAACTAATCTAAAAACCCCATTTAAAATCCCATTTGAGTCAGCTCAGGCCGGCCTGCTCGAAGAGCCAAGTCTTCAGGTCACGTCTGAAGGCCCTCAGGTCACTGGTCGTTCGTAGTCCAGGGGGCATCCCGTTCCAGAGGGCGGGTGCCCCCACAGAGAAGGCCCTGTTCCTCGGGGTCACCAGGCGACACATAGAAGGCGTCAGGACCCGGAGGAGACCCTCTCTGTGGGAGCGCACCGGTCGGTGGGAGACTACTGGCAGAATGCGGTCTTGTAAGTATCCTGGTCCGATGCCATGGAGCGCTTTAAAGACCAAAACCAGTACTTTAAAGCGAACCCGGAAGGCCACCGGCAACCAATGCAGCTCGCGCAGGAGGGGCGTCACATGGGAGTATCTCGACGCCCCCATAACTACCCGCGCGGCTGCATTTTGTACCAGTTGAAGCCTCCGGGTGCTCCCCGCAGGGAGCCCCATGTAGAGGGCATTACAGTAGTCCAGACGGGAGGTGACCAGGGCATGAGTGACTGTGCGTAAGGCGTCCCGATCAAGAAAGGGCCGCATCTGGTGTATCAGGCGAACCTGATAAGAAGCCCCCCTGGAGACGGCCATAATATGATCTTCCAAGGACAGCCGTACATCCAGGAGGACACCAAGATTGCGAGCCCCTTCTGTGGGGGTCAAGATCTCATCCCCAATAGCCAGCGACGGAGTCAGCTGACTATATCGGGCCGCCGGAAACCACAGCCACTCGGTCTTGGAAGGGTTGAGTCAAAGCCTGTTCTCGTCCATCCAGTTCCGCACAGCCTCCAGGCAACGGGCCATAGCCTCCACAGCATCGTTGGGGTGGCTTGGGGTGGAGATGTAAAGCTGAGTGTCATCAGCATAAAGATGGCATTTCACCCCAAAACCACGGATGATCTCTCCCAGCGGCTTCACATAGATGTTGAACAGAAGAGGGGAGAGGACCGACCCCTGAGGCACCCCACACATGAGGGGCCTAGGGGTGGACCTCTCCCCCCCATCAACACAAATTGCGAGCGGTCCGAGAGGAAGGACGAGAACCACCGCAAAACGGTGCCCCCAATTCCCAACCCCTCCAACTGCCGCAATAGGATACTATGGTCGATAGTATCAAAAGCCGCTGACAGATCTAAGAGGACCAGGACAGAGGAATAACCTCTGTCACGGGCCCTCCAGAGATCATCTACCAACGCGACCAATGCTGTTTCGGTACTGTGCCCGGGCCTGAAGCCCGATTGGAACGGATCTAAATAGAATGCTTCCTCCAGATACTGAGGGAGCTGACGCGCCACCACACTCTCAACAACCTTCGCCACGAAGGGAAGGTTGGAGACAGGACGATAGTTATTCAAAAGAGCCGGGTCCAGGGAAGGCTTCTTGAGGAGGGGCCGCACCACCGCCGTTTTCAAGGTGGTCAGAAGCGCCCCCTCCGTCAACGAAGCGTTGACAATCCCCTGGAGCCAGCCTCGTGTCACCTCTCTGGAGGTAGAAACCAACCAGGAAGGGCACGGGTCCAATAAACATGTGGTGGCATTCAGCCTCCCCAGTAATCTGTCCACACCCTCGGCGGTCACAGGATCGAACTCCTCCCAGATAACCATCTCAAGACCTGCTCCGGACACCTCCCCCGGGACCACCCAACTGGAGTCCAGCCCATCCCGAATCTGAGCGATTTTATCATGCAGAAATCGGGAAAACTCTTCTGCCCTACCCTGCAAGAGGTCCTCCCGCGCTCTCGGCTCAAGCAGGGAGCGGGTCACTCTAAACAGGCCAGCAGGCCGATTTTCTGCCGACGCAATAAGGGCGGAGAGGTGTGAACGCTTCGCCGCCTCTATCGCCACTAGGTAGGTCCTAATATAGGACCTCACCTGTGTCCGGTCAGACTCAGCACGATTGGCCCTCCAGATGCCCTCCAGACGTCTTTTCCGGCATTTCATCCCCCTCAGCTCCCCCGTAAACCACGGAGCCAGGTGGGATCTATGCCGAGTCAGAGGTCGCAAAGGCACAACTCGGTCCAGAGCCTCAGCGGCCAACCTATCCCAGGTGGCCACCAAGTCTGTGGCCGAGTTATGAGCCAGAGTTTCAGGAAATGGCCCAAGCTCCATCTGAAACCCTTCAGGATCCATCAGGCGCCTGGGGCGGAACCATCTCCTCGGCTCCGCCTCCCTGCGATGGGGGGTGGCGGCACCGAAGTCCAGTCTAAGAAGAGAATGATCGGACCATGACAAGGGTTTTATAACTAAGTCCCCAGCACGATCATTCAACCACTGACCAGAGGCGAAAATCAGGTCCAGTGTGTGTCCCCCGTGTGAGTGGGGCCAGAAACTAATTGGGTCAGATCCATGGCTGTCATGGAAGCCAGGAACTCCCGGGCCACCCCAGAGGTTTCCCCGAGCGAAGGCAGGTTGAAATCACCCATGACTAAAAGCCTGGGGGTTTCAACCGCCAGCCCGGCTATCACCTCGAGGAGCCCGGGCAGGGCCGATGACACGTGGCAGGGAGCCAGGTACGTTATCAACAGGCCCATCTGAACCCCCCGACCCCACTTCACAAAGAGAGACTCACAACCAGCCGTCTGAGGAACAGTGGCCTCCCTAGGACAAAGGACTTCTCTAATAATCGCCGCCACCCCACCACCCCTTCCCTGAGACCTCGGTCGATGGAATGCTTGGAAACCTGGTGGGCACATCTCTACCAGAGGGACGCCACCCTCTGGGCCCAACCAGGTTTCGGTGACCCCCGCCAGGTCCGCACCCTCCTCCTGAATAAGATCGCAAATCAGGGGGGCCTTGTTAACGACGGACCTGGCATTACATAACATCAGCCGGGTACTCAGGGCCTGAGACTCTGCACAACCAGGCCTGCCAGACGGGTCGGGAGGGTCGGAGCGCGCCACCGCTTGGAGACAGCAGGCACGCGATCCCCTAACCTGATATGGCCCTCTACCCCCGTCATATCTCCCCTCCCACTTATGGTGCCAATGAGACCCGCCCCCTGCTGTCCGAATTGTGTTCGCTCCCACGACTCACGACCCTCTGGGCCCTCCCAGACGTGCACTCCAGCCTGGCTGACTCCAAACCCCCCCGGGTTATCCCCCAAACCCGGACCGGGTATCCTCCCTAACCCCAATAAGTTACCATCCCCCAACCCTCTCTTCGTCACCCTCCCCAACCTTGATAAAACCCCGAATAAAAATTTAAAAAGTTTAAAACCCCCTCTAAAAATCCTTTTTTGATGGCCATGCCACCTCTCCAGATCCCAGGAACCGTCCTTGAGGTAGGCCATCGATAGACCGGAGGGCCACTCCAGGGAGTGGGGGACCCTCCCGAGAGCCCGTAGTTCCGCTGAGGAGTATGATCTTCTAACCCTTGCCGTCGCCGGATCGGGGACCACCACCGAGGACATCGGCGTCCTTCGGGCCGGCCAGTCCCGCTGTTGCCCCTGCCATTTGCATCCCTGGGGGGGGGCCTCCAGCCACAGAATGGCCGCAGCGAAGTCTCCACCCCCCCCGTGGCTGCCGCGGTACCGTCCACTATCACTGACCGCGGCAGCCACAATGGCATGTAGACCATCTTCGGGGCCGCCGACATCCAGGCAGGGGACCTCCAAGGAGCCCCCGACCCCGGGGCAGCCCCAACAGCGTTGCTGCCGCCGCCGCCCCAAAAGATCACCCGGGCGGCCTCCCGGTGGCTCTTCCAAGGCCTGGAACACCTCCAAACCTCTCGAAGCCCCCTCAATGGATGGGGGCCGAGGGGGGGGCCCGGGTCCACGCTCGCCATCGCTGCCGCCGCGGCCTCCGCGGCCTCCGCAAAATCACCGCCGCGGCCGCCACCGCCCCAAAGGATCACCCGGGCGGCCTCCCGGAGGCTCTTCTAACGCCCCGGACGCCTCCGAATCCCTCGATACCCCCTCCATACATGGGGGCCGAGGGGGGAGGCCGGCTCCACGCCCGACATCTCGGCCGCCGCGGCCTCCACGGCCTCCACCGAATCGCCGCCGCCGCCGCCCCAAGAAATCACCCGGGCGGCCTTCTGGCGGCTCCTCTGACGCCCCGGACGGGGCGAAACCCCTCGACACCCCCTCAGCACATGGGGGTCGAGGGGGGAGGCCGGCTCCGTGCCCGGCATCTCGGCCGCCGCGGATGAATTGATGAATTTTACCTAGCATGAGAATCTGATCTTCAAACTAGCTTATTTTTTTTCTTGCAAATAAAGTAAGATAGATACATCAGAGAACAGTCCACCAAGCAGTGTGTTATGATCATGCATTGGCGGGAAAAACATGGAAATCAAGCATATTGACATGAACTGGATGCAATATGTGAATGAATAAACTACTGTCATGAAGCAGCTCTGTCAGCAATAATGAGAGTAACTCATTAAAATAAGCCGTGGTGGCACAGTGGTTAGAGTGCAGTATTTTGAGCAAATTCTGCCCACAGTCTGGAGTTCGATCCTGATTGGCTGAAGGGTGACTCAGCCTTCCAGCCTTCCGAGGTTGTTAAAATGAGGACTCAAGATGCTTGGGGGCAATATGTTGACTCTGTAAACCTCTTAGAGGGTGCTGTAAAGCACTATGAAGAGGTATATAAGTGTTTAGTGTCATTTCTATTGCTAGCTCAAAATGAAATTCATGACTTTCTCATTTGAAATTTACATGTGTGCTGGCAACAAAATGTGTCTGGAAATGTATGCTTTTTTCATATGCAAAATAAAAATGATCAGTTCTGTAATCTGTAATCATTTAGTTAATTAAGAAGACAGGTTTTTGATAAAAGAGCATCAGATTGTTTATGTTTGTTTGTTTCCAACTCCATGGAGAACATCTATGTGATCTCTAGAAGTCAAAAACAACTTGATAGCACATAATCAACCGATTGATTCAAACTATCCTTAATCTGTACCCTTGATTGACAGAAACTGTGATGCCCAAAAGTAAAATAAATCCTATTGAGAAGTTTGCAATCCTATTATGTGCAACTGAGCAATGCAAAGATGAAAAAAAAAAGTTCCCTAAGAAGTGGGCATAATTTTCAGATTGCTCAGAATTTCTTTCCAACTTTGCAAAATGATATCCTCCAGCTAGAAGGGGGTCTGCAATTCTCCAGCTAGAATGGTTTGCAATCAGTCTGCAATCTGAGATAAATAAAGGTAAATAAAAAATTGAGAATTTGATTAAAGCTAGTAAAACCTAAAATGGCACTTTGGGACAAATCAGACAGTTTTTGTCCAGTAAAAAACAATTACTATCAACTTGCCTTCAATCGAGGACCTGTATACTGCACGAGTCAAAAAGAGGGCTGTGAAAATATTTACAGACCCCTCACATCACAAACATAAACTGTTTCAACTCCTTCCCTAAAAATGATGCTATAGAGCACTGCACACAAGAACAACTAGACACAAGGACAGTTTTTCCCAAAAGTCATCACTCTGCTAAACAAATAATTCCCTCAACACTGTCCAACTATTTACAAAGTCTGTACTTTTCATCACTCCTTATCATCCATCCCCTCCCACTTGTGACTGTTTGACTGTAACTTTGTTGCTTATATCCTTACGATTTATATTCACTGTTTCTAGTATGATTTGATTGCTTATTATACCCTATGATTATTATTAAGTGTTGTACCTTATGATACTTGGCTCTTGACAAATGTATCTTTTCTTTTATGTACATTGTGAGCATTTGCACCAAGACAAAATCCTTGTGTGTCCAATCGCACTTGGCCAATAAAGAATTCTATTCTATTCTAAACTGATGTCAGGAGCAGAGGTCTGTTTTCCCTGTTTGATTACTTCAGAACATTTTGTTTCTCCATTTCTAAATAAAGTGTATTATAGCGACAATGTCATTATCATGCTTTCATCCAGAGAAAAGTACAATTTTTATATTCCACCTGGGCTGGAGGAATGTTTGCACTACTTAAAGTTTAACAGAATCAAACCACAGCCTATCCCCTTTATAACTGTTCTGTTTTGTTATTACTTCTGAATAAAATGACATTGTTACTTTCGATGATTTTAACTTCCTGTTGCTTTTGGAAATGAGTTGATGCCGAGAACAGACAGTATTTACAATGTGCTTTCTTTTGTATTATTCTTTTGTATGATATGGAGGACAAAAAGAATGTTCTTTGTTGACACTACAGTATTTTTTCAAACTTTCCTACATTGAAACTGTGAAAAAAAAAGTTTCAACCATAAAGCCTTACCTGATTAATTGAAGAGTAAATGTTATAATAGATAGATGGGTGAGCAAGGAATCGATATAAAAAGATATGTGCCTGGCCAAAACGCCATCTCTTTGACATTTCATTATATGACCTTGTTTGGTTTGAATCTAAATTGTTAACAATTCTTTTTTATTGCATAAGTTTTGATGGATTATTTAAACAGGTATCACACAAGAATAAAGATGTAAAAGCAAAGCAGAATTTAAGCAACGACTAATAAAAAAATAAGTAGAACCATCATGAAAAAAAAAAAGATTTTGTAGTGCTTTCTCCCCTTCCCTTCCTTTAGTCCTCCCACTGCTAATCACTAGATAAATATTTGTACTATATGGGGAACATTCAGCATTAGAACTTATGGCTAGTATCTGTTCAAATCACCCATTCTTTTGACTAGTCTCTTAACTCTTTTCCTAAAATATATCTATATCTATGTCTATGTCTATGTCTACGTCTACGTCTACGTCTACATCTATCTATCTATCTATCTATCTATCTATCTATCTATAAATATATATATATATATATTTGTTTTCGGAGGTTTTCGCGGGTATTTGTATGTGGATCTTTGGTTCTTCGGGTTTTCTCCCGCATAGAATTGGAAGTATCTAGGTGACGTTTCGATGAAGTCTCATTCATCATCTTCAGGCTTGTGTCTTCAGCCCTGTGCTTCTCGGAGTAATGTGAGCTTGCAGCTGCTTCTTCCTTTTAACTGCTAGTGGGGGTGTGACTTGATTGGGTGGGGGCTTGGCTGTGTTCTGATTGGGTGGGGGGTTGGCTGTGTTCTGATTGGCTGGGGGGTGTTCTGTTCCGGTGGGGGTTTGGTTGTACTCAGGTTAGTCTTAGTTGCTGGGGGATTTGAGCTGATGAGCTGTGATCCTGCTGTTTGGTTTCGCGTTCTTGGTCGTGCCACATCTTCATGGTGGGTGTCACTTCGCTTCATGTATGGGTTGGGGGGGTTTGAAGCAAGTAGTGATGCAGCTGCGGTGCGGCTTCTGGTCCATGGTCGTGTCTCATCTTCTGTGTGAGTGTGAGTCTGCTTTCTACATGGAAGTGTGGTGGCAGCTTCTTGTGTGGCCCTCGTGGGTGTGGGTCTGGTGTCCTTCATATATATATATACTTTGTGTTATATGTTATATATATATGTTATATGTTAAATATAATTTGTGTTATATATGTGTGTGTAAGGTTTTTGAGCTGATAATTTTAAATAATAAATAAGGGAGACTAGGATAGATCTATTTCGAGCTGGTTAGCTCTCTTCAGCTAGCCATACCTTACTGGGATTTGAACCAGGGAAGTATTACATGTGAGGCAGTTGTAATTGCCACTACACCACCTATATATTCCACCTATGGAATATATATATATTCCAGAAGTCTGAATCTGAACCTAAATGATGCTCAACAGCCCACAGCATGGTATTGTTTAACTGGGAGAACATAATATTACAAAAATAAATAGTATTGGAAAACTAAAAAGATGAGGCCAAGTTTTAGTTCCTCTTATATAGTATTTATCTGAAATAAAACTATTTTCAACCACCTTCCTCAGTAAAGTATCGTTTAACTAGGAGCGTCCTCTTAGGTTCACGGAGAATGTTATATAGGAAGCAGATAAGTTTTTTTTTTCTAATCTTCTTCTTCCACATTGCTTTGTACTTCACCATAAACATTGGAATTAGAAGGCCAGGATTCTTACAGCCCATTCTCTAAAAGATCCTTAATTAGCTTAGAGAAATGTTCTGTCCTACAGCTTGCAACGCTAAACTGTTTATCATATTTTTTTAAAAAAAAATCTCTATGAAGAACAATCAGACAATCAATAAAAAAAGAAGCATGTGCATACTGCATCCAATTTGAAGGGCACATGAATATATTATTCATTACTTATCAGTTTCCAGCATAATGCTAAACATGTTTATTCACAAAGAATTGTGATTGCATTCAGGTGTGCACAGCAATACACCCATGCTAAATTGGGGCTAATCTTTTTCTAATCTGTCCTTTATACAACATGCAGAATTCATCAATATTAATATATATTGTGCACTGGCCTTTGCCCCAGACACAAAAACATGCAGGAGAGCCATCTTTCAGGTCTATTTCTCTTGCCTAGAAATAAGATACTTTAGCTAGCAAAAGCCTTAAGGCAATATTTAACTAGTGAGTTTGTTGATGATATTGAAATTGAGTTGGATCCAAGTTAAATTAGTCATATTTAGGTCTTATTGAAATTAATGTGACAAATTAATCATGACTAATTTAAGTTCTGATGAATTGTAGATCTAGAATATAATTAATGAGATAAGAGTGTGAAATACTTTGGATGTTTTGAAACAGAACGTGGTGACCTAGCCCACAAACTTTATCTGGCTGCATTGGAAATGTAAATCTCTTCTGCAGAGTTGCTCAATTAATGGGCCAGGTACCACATCTGATATGCAGAAGCAGCCTAGGTAAGATGTGATTGTCTTCTTCTAATGCAGTGTTTGTCAATTTTGATAACTTTAAGATATGTGAACCTCAACTCCCAGAATTCTCTATCCAGCATGGGCCCTGTCAGTGGAATTCTGGGAACTGAAGTCCACATATCTTAAGGTAGCCAAGGTTGGGAAACCTATTGTTAGCATAGGAGAATGAGGAGAAGAGAACAGAACAAGAAGGCAGAGCAAACCATCTTCCAGTCCAGTGAGCTGAAATATGTTGGTCTTTGACCATGACCGATATTGCAACAGATAGAAGGAAAAGTAGAAGGTGGATAGGATAGGAACACATCGCCAATATAATTACTGGGAAAGATACTCCACCCTTATATGTGCTAGAGGAGGGGAATGTTAAAGAGTAGCCAGCAAGCATTTATATCAGGGGTCTTCAAACTTGACAGCTTTAAGACTTGTGGACTTCAATTCCCAGAATTCCTTCTCCAGTAATGTTAGCTCAGGAATTCTGGGAGTTGAAGTCCACAAGTCTTAAGCTTGCCAAGTTTGAAGACCCTTGATTTATATAAAAGTGTGGCCAGCCATGAGGCACACCTACAGGATTTATCTAGTTGTGAGGTGAGAGCTGTATAAATATTTCCATTTGACTGCAAACATATTTGACATTGTCTTATAATATTCCAGTGTGAGAAGAGATCTTTTTTAATCATATATTTATTTTGGGGTGGATTTGTTGTACTGTTGTTGCACTGCTCTTACTCTGAGGAGATGTGATTTTCTGTTGATTAAGATGCTAGGAAATGCAACCGGAAGCTTCTACCTCAGGGGTCCTCAAACTTGGCAACTTTAAGGCTTGTGGACTTCAACTCCCAGAATTCTGGGAATTGCCAAGTTTGGAGACCTCTGTTCTATCTCATAAATTGGAATTACTATTTTACCCAGAAATTATTATTTCAACATGAAACTATTCGTGTAGTTAGAGCAGTAAAAACTTGTCTTACTGAAGTGTTGATACTACTTCTAAGTAATATAATAGCATACAGTACATAATTACACTGTATGTTGTTATGCAAATATAAGTAGTCCTTGACTTACAACAGTTTGTTTAGCGCCCATTCAAAGTTACAATGGCAGTGAAAAAAAGTGACATGACCATTTTTCTTACTTATGACCATTCCAGCATCCTCATGATCGCATGATCAAATTTCAGACACTTGGCAACTGACTCATATTTATGACAATTCCAGTGTCCTGGCGTAACTTGATCACCTTTTGCGACTTCCGATAAGCAAAGTCAACGGGAAAGCCAAATTCGCTTTGACAACCATGTCACTAACTTAACAACTGCAGGGATTCACTTAACAACCGTGGCAAGAAAAGTCATAAAATGGGGCAAAACACACTTAACAAAAATCTTATTTAGCAACAGAAACAGTTGGGCACAATTGTGGTTGTAAGCGGGGGTGGGATTCAAATATTTTAACAACCGGTTCTATGGGCATGGCTTAGTTGGTGGGCGTGGCTTGGTGGTCATGTGATTGGGTGGACGTGACTTGGTGGTCATGTTATTGGCTGGGCGTGGCCAACTAAATATCACTCACATCGAGGCATGCATCTCCTCGCCTGGCCTCTCATGACTGTGGGGATGCTGCAGCAGTCGTGTGAAAAACGGCCATAAGTCACTTTTTGCAGTGCCATTGTAACTTTGAATGGTCACTCCACACAAGCAAAGTACCAGCAAAGGAAAGGAAGTAAATTCCAGAGACGTTCCTGAGACAGGAAATCTAGTCCTGCCAAGAATGTAATAAGGGTTAACGGAGAGGCAGTTTCTGTAAGGAACACCAGATTGTTTCCTTCCTGCCTTCCTTACAGGATTAGGCCAGTAATTTCTTCTAACAACTGGTTCTCTGAACTGCTTAGACTGTTAACAACCGGTTCTACCGAATAGGTGCGAACTGGTAGAATCCCATCTCTAGTTGTAAGTCAAGGGCTACTTGTAACTAAAACACTTTTTTTTTAAAAAAAAGTAAGCTTTTTATTTTTATTTTGAAAAGTTCCAGGTTCTTTTATAAAATAATTGTGGGAATTAGGAAACAAAACATTGAAAAAAAAATCACTCTTTTATTGCACTTAAAAACAAAAATTATTTTCACATTTCATGCACTTTGGTAAACAAAAATTATTTGTGTCTTTTTCATACTGTATTATGGATATATTATCATTTTATTTTATAAAACAAGAACAGAAGGATAGTTCCTTTTGTTAGAAGAAATAGCCTTCTGGGTTCAGTTCCAAGTGGGGAAGAAAGACCCTGGAAACATGGTGACTGCTTGGAAAGATGGCTTAATGGTGAACAGGAACACATGGCTTGGAGCTCCAAAGGAAAAAGGATGATACATACACATACTTCAAGATATTGTGCAAAGAAAAGAAAAAAAGGGGTAAGATGCTGAGAGTCCCTTGGTTTTATGCCCTCTGTTGGGATTTGAATTTGAGCTTGTATTCTGACTGGTTGTCAGACTCCCATGGGGCCATGCAGGGGCAACTCTGTAGGCTGTCCTGAGTCCCAGGTTTGGTTGAGTCTTGCTGATGGTGATGTAATGAAAGGGCTTTTTTCTAACCCCTTTGGAGTAACAAGTTAGTTCTTGGAAGGCTTCAGAAAGAGCAAAACAATTCCCAGTGCTACAAGCTAGAATTTTCCTTTTTTTAAAATTATATTAGCATCTGCTTCACATTCATCTTAGGAGAGGTAATTATTCTCATTTCTTCTTCTTCTTCTTCTTCTTCTTCTTCTTCTTCTTCTTCTTCTTCTTCTTCTTCTTCTTCTTCTTCTTCTTCTTCTTCTTCTTCTTCTTCTTCTTCTTCTTCCTCCTCCTCCTCTTCTTCCTCTTCCTCTTCCTCTTTTATTTTATTTTATTTATTATTTTATTTGGTTTGTCAATTGCTTACAAGATAACAGGCATAAGTAAAAACATAGTTATGAATACATGGATACATATAAGAAAAATAAAAGAAACAATAGGACTGGGATGGTAGGCACGCTCCCTACAGACCTCTTAGAAAAGAGGTGAGGTCAATAGTAGAAAGTCTAAGGTTAAAGTTTTTAGGGTTTGGGGAAGAAACGACAGAGTCAGGTAGAATATTCCAGACATTGAGCACTCTATTGCTGAAGTCATATTTTCTGCAATCAATTTTGGTGAGATTAACCTTGAGTTTGTATGTATTGTTTGCTCTTGTGTTGTTATGGTTGAAGCTGAAGTATTCATTGACAGGTAGGACATTGCAATGTATGATTTTATATACTATACTTAGATTGGGTCAAAGGCAGCATAGTTCTAGGTTTTCTAGGTCTAGAATTTCAAGTCTGGTGGCATAAGGTATTCTGCAATGAGTAGAGGAGTAGAGAACTCTTCTTGTGAAATTTTTCTGGATTTTCTCAACTGTGTTAATATCAGATATGTAATGTGGGTTCCAGACTGATGAGCTGTATTGGTATCTTCCTCTTCTTTTTTTTTGTTCTGCTATCTAGCTCCTTCTCTTCCGCATACAAATTAACAAATAAACAACCCAGGAACAATAGCAACAGTCCCCTTTCAGATTTTCTATAGACCAAGGCTAGGCAGTGCAGAGTGTTGCAGACACTTCTTGTTGCTCCACCAGGTTTCATAATTCACTTGACTTAATTTTTATAAGAAGCTTTTAATTAAAATTGAATGACATGGGAGCTGGCAACAAAATATGGATCTTTGAGATCATCTTTATTTTTAAAAATATCACTGGGCCTCAACCTGTAAATTCTTAGAAAAGAAAAATGGTGACTGTTTGCAGATAAGTGCTTTCTTTACAAATATGGTCTCTTAATTAGGAACACACACACACACCATGGGGGAGAGGGGAGCAGGTAAGCTATAATGGTAAGGTTTTAGGGAATAACCTAACTAATGTTTTATGACTGGCAACACTATCTTGATAATCATTTACCAAGTAAATGATTACCAATGATAATGGTTAAATGGTAATTAAATGGTAATCATGTAATGAATTGCCAAAATTCTGTGAGTTCCATTTTATGTAAGTCTCCACAATAGACCCAAAGTTGGTAATTATTATTTGAAATGCAGAGCCTTGCAAATATTCCATTGCAAAGAAAAGCAGTGGAATGTACTTCTTGTTTATATGAAGATGCATTGCCTTCACTGGCCTTCTTCTTCCTCTTTTGTCTTTCCTACAAGACTTATGCCAGACTGAATCTAATCTAATATATAGGAGAGAGGGATATCCTCCCACCTATTCTAAAAATCCAGTATGGGAATGAGATATAAAAAGGGGCCTATGTATTGTTACGTGTTTCTTTTCATAATTTTAACAGACAAATCTTTTGAAAGCTACTTATACAAGTTGAATCACCATTTTCTTGGAGTTTGATAAAGTCCTCTAAATGATGAAGGTCTCTGCCCCAAACAACCTGGTTGAATTTTAATCTTAATTTTAGTGTTTTATTCCTCTCTGGTTATACTGCAATGAGTTGTATCTTAAAGAGAATGAAATGAGCAAGTTTCCCCAGAACTTGGACAGAAGCTAATTCTAATTATTTAATTCTAAACTCTCTTTCACCTGAGGGCTAATTTGGCACCTTCAGCCTCTTTTCTTCCTGTCTTCCTATTTATGAGTTTAAAACAAGGGTCTTCAAACTAGGCAAGTTTAAGACTTGTGGACTTCAGTTCCCAGAATTCCTGAACTAACATGACTGGAGGAGGAATTCTGAGAATTCCAGTCCAAAAGTCTTAAAGCTGTCACGTTTGAAGACCCTTGGTCTAAAATATTGGTTACTTCTCCTCAAATGATTCTTAATATCCCCCTCTTTTATTTAGTTCCACGAGTACAGTTAAGATGTTTTCCTAAGATTTCCTGTTCTTCTTCTGCAAACCTTGTGGCTGCTGAAAGATAAGCAGTGAATTCCAATGAAAAACCCCTGTAAAGTAAGAATAAGTGGAGGCAAATTAACACATGAAATAAAATTTGGGCATTTT
The DNA here is from genome assembly GCA_023653725.1 of Bungarus multicinctus. Taxonomy (NCBI): domain Eukaryota; kingdom Metazoa; phylum Chordata; class Lepidosauria; order Squamata; family Elapidae; genus Bungarus; species Bungarus multicinctus. The sequence continues at coordinate 65,963,489 of CM042842.1, forward strand.
GTATTGATGTGACCTATAACTTAGATGCCATGTCACCCCAAGTAACAAAACAAATCATATTTAATCAAACCCCACAGTGCCTTGATCATTGCCCTAGAAAGCAGTGGAGAAGGTAATATAATTTCTGTCTTGGATGCAACCAAATGCAGTGATGCCAGTCGAAAGAACAATCTCTTGCTCCACTCTGTGTAATGGTGCTTAGACAGGAAAAATTACTTTCAAATAATCAATGCACTCTACTCTTCTCTGCCCCAATTCAAAAAGCCTTCTTATTCCCAATAGGCTTCAGAACAATCCATTTCTCATCAAACCCTAAGGCAATCATCATCATTAGACTAAAGTGCTTGACTGAAATATGCAGGACTAAATGAGCCTCTTTTAATTTCTGCACATCAATTGGTTTTGTTACCAAAAAGCAAATGCTTTGTTCACCATTATTAGGTCGGGAAGTTAAAGCCCCTGTATCATAAATCTTACAAACGTTTTCTTCTAGTTACACTCCCTGACAGATCTGAAGCGTTGTGAGCTAAAAGCATGTCAGAAGATATGAGGGCCATCCAACACACACATCCCGGAGAGGCAGAGAGAAATTGTTTCCTCTAATGTACCTGAGTGCTGAAAAAACAATATTAGCTTGCATTTCCCAGGGGTGTCCATGTATAAAGACAGGCTCAGAATGAGCAAATGACTGTCCATAAAGCATTTGATTTAAGGGTGTCGGTTAAAAATTGACATTGTTATAGTAGGAAAAAAAGGTTATAGTTGCTTTTAAAAATTCTGCAGCTAAGCCACAAAGCATTTAACCAACCTTTACGGAATATTCTATTTCTATTAGCTAAGAGCCAATGCTGATTTGGTGCTAAGAGCCAATGCTGATTTGGTGGCACATCAATCAATCAGCATTAAGAACATTTTTAACACTTAACAATTTTCTACTTTAAGCTGTATAGGAGGGGATTTTTTTTTATAAAACTTAATTGCCTCCAGATATTTTGGACTTTCTATACTGACTGCATGGCTGATGGGTAGAGCAATTCAAAGCATCTGGAAGGCATTTAGGTTTTCTGCCTTTGCATTTGTGGAACTAACATACTCACAGTGGTCTAGGATTCGGCCTTTATTTGTGTGTCGCATTTATGTACCACTTTTCTTATGGAACAATATGTTGTGTTGCCCTAACCCAGGAGGTTTCTGTGGTCCAAGAGTTGATAGCTGAGTTCACACCTCACCTAACCCATGATTTTGTGAATGATTTGCTGGAATGAATTGCATGTACTGGGTTTCTACGTTGCATTATAAACAATATTTGAGATAACGTAATAAAGGAATCTAGTCAGATTTCATGGCTATGTGACTGTCCCCCTAAAACATTCATAATGAATGTTTAAATTCATTAATGATAGACTTGATGTGATATTAAGGTTAGCAAAACGTTGAACAATAACTGTACCAAGTGGTGTCTCTCAACCGATGTAACTCACAATTTATCTGCTAAATTGATGATCTGTTGGATTAGCTAAATTGTTTATCAATCGAGTGATTTGGGATTATATTGCTAAGAATTCCTAATCAGGATCAGCTATTTGTGCAGACACATGTTTGTTATCAGGTTGGGAAAGTTGGAAAGCCTGATATTTAATGCTGTATGGGTGATGCTGTTTAGAGATGCAATTGTCATAAATTATATTGATTCCCAATAGGCTTCCAGGCCAAATTCAAAGTTTTACAGACACAATTTGGCACAATGCTAGAAACCAGGAAATTGTGAGTTCTAGTGTCACCTTTAGCCATGAAATCCAGCTGGGTGACCTTGGGCTACTCACGCTCTCTTAGCCCAACTCACCTCACAGGGTTGTTGTTGTGAGGAAAATAGGAGAAAGGTGTGCTGGATATCTTCACCCCTTTGAGTTATTTGCCTTCTTGGTGGTAGCCCCACTCTCTAGAACACTGGAAGATAGATAGATAGATAGATAGATAGATAGATAGATAGATAGATAGATAGATAGATAGATAGATAGATAGATAGATAGATAAAAACTCACACATATCCCCATACATGGTATTTTGTTTTACACTTGTTTGTAGTCCATGGTCTGGCAAGAATGAAGTGAGTTACAAATAAATAAATAAAATTCAATGGCTCATTTATATCAGAAGAGCTAACATGGTGCAGTTATTAGAATTCTGATTTTAAATTTCTAATTTAAATTTAGAAAAATTATTTTATAAAACAAAATATATTATTACCAAGAATGAGATAGGCAGCTATATAAATAGATAAAAGAAAAGAAAATGTGGGTTTTTTATTATACTGTAAAAGTATAATAGTAAATAATAAGATTAAGTAAATAGTAAGTAATGAGATTAAAATGCTTCTTTTTCAACAGGACATGTTAGAAACTTAACCATAATTAAAAGTAAAAGCTATTACCTCTGATTACTGAAGTTCCATTTGAAAAGTAGAATGTAATAGTATTACTTGTTTTGATCTATTTATATTCATGCTGATACAGACAGCTCCTAACTTGTATCTTAAATTGTCAAGTGAGAGACGTTGAATATAAATCTTTTTTGGGTATTAAAGACAGATCTCTTTGTGCTTCTTCTGTTCAGTGAATTGGAGAAAGTAAGTGGCACATTTACTATGAAACATGAATTGAAAACAATAAATAATATATTTATCATTGGACATGCTACTCATATATGTAAAGAACTTCACCTAGGTCACCTCTATATGAGAATTCCTCAAACCCCTTCACGGCATTTTTCTGATATAAAGTTATAGCAACTATTAAACAACCATCAGGAACATCACTTTTATCAATCGCAAACGGCTTCTTTGTACAAGTATTGCTGATTCTGCATACAAATTCCTTGCAACCCCAAGAGCTTTCATGATTTGAACTAAAACAACAAGAAAGAAATGTTACCATATTGGCAGAGGTCAACCCACATTCCTTTGGCAGTTTTCTAAGTTTCGTTTTAAGGCATAAGGGTGTGGGGTTCAGTGATAGAAGAGCATATGTTCTGGGTGCTCTCCAGCCTCCAGCCAAATCCTAATAGCCCCAGCCAGCATAGGAAAGAAGACATCTGCCTGAAACTCTGACCTTTTTGATGTAAGATTAGAAAAAGTCCTATCTTGAAAAATTAACAATGGAGTATGCTAATCCCATGATTTACTTTAAAACAACTGCATGCATGGCACTTTACATTTCAATTAAAATATATATATTGAAGTATTATTAACAATGGAAAGGGGAGCCTATTTTGTAGGCTGACTTTCAAGAAGCTGGCTGGTTTTGATGATACTTGAAGAAAAGCTTGGAGCTTACAGGTATGAGAGAATTGTCCTTCCCTGAAATTTTTTGGCAAGCTTTCCTACCCTGGAGCTGGAGGCTTTCCTGATGAAATGCTTCTGTATATTTCAGTAGCAGAAAAGGCTTTCCTTGCATTATGTCTTCTGTGGGTTCTTCTCTAATATAAACAAGGATGAACTGGATGATCTTTTTATCGGTCAGGAAAAGCAGTAAAAGAGGAGTGGAACTCTTGTCAACAAAACTCTTTTCCCAAGTATATTCGCCCATGTATCATCCTACATTATTTTATACCCTATATTCCTCTTGCATCATAGTACTGATGATTATATCAGCAATCTTGTTTATAGCATTAGAAACCACCTGTATCATACAATTTTTCCCACAATCGTTGGTTCTTGAACAGCCTAGAAATTGCTGGGAATTTAGAAGGAATTCTCATCAACACTTAATTTTTTTTTTACTTGGGAAAAAGCATGATCTTAAAACACTGATGTACCATCTAAAATTCCAAGATTGCACATGTCCTCCCCCCAAAAAATCTTGGATGCAGATTGGGAACCCTCTCTGAAAGGTGATCGCCACCCTACAATTTTCAATGTAAAGGAGAGAATGGTATGAAATATATCAGGAGTAATTTGTTAATCTCAATATTATTAATGTCATTTAAAACCAAATTAAATCAAATTTAATCTTTGTCTTGACTTCAAAGGTGTCTGCAAGTAGGGGAAAAAAATCCAAAACAGTAGTCACAACTGTCCGGTCAAAGCTCCATTCATGTTACACACGTACAAAAGGGGCAGAGGTTCACAGTTAACTCTTCTACCTGGCCTTGAAATTTCTTTTGAGGTATATCCTATTGATTACCAAGGTCAAGTATGACTCTTGATTCCTTCATTCCATAATGTGACCTCCCCTTTTCTGTTGATATTCTGCTTCCCACCTGCTAGACCACAACCATTTCCTTTTAAGGCTGAGCTGGAACTAAGGAGGCTTCCTATTCTAACAAGCAAACCAGAAGTTCGGCTCATCTGATGAAGCAAAAATACAAGAACATGTCAGCATATAGTTTGCCAGCAACATGATGTTCACTCACAGCATTTCCTATCCCAGGGGTGTCAAACTCATGGCTTGTGGGCCAGATGCACCACATGCTGGCCACCTCCACCCCCAGTTTAGTGAAGGGGGGAAAGTTGCGACATGTCATGTGACAACGTGTCATTGGGAGTTTTATACCCCTGTCCTATCCCAAAGAACCTCAGAATGCAGCGAGTGAGAATACTAAGCTAGAAGCAAGGCTGAGATTCTACCAGTTCGCACCTATTCACTGGAACCGGTTGTTAACTGGTTGCTAACATTTTAAGCAGTTCGGAGAACCGGTTGTTAGAAGAAATTATTGGCCTAATCCTGTAAGGAAGGCAGGAAGGAAACATTCTGGTGTTGCTTACAGAAACTGCCTCTCTGTTAACCCTTATTACATTCTTGGAAGGACTAGACCTCCTGTCTCAGGAACCTCTCTGGAGGTTTTTTTTCCCCTTCTTTGCTGGTACTTTGCTTGTGTGGAGTGATCATTCAAAGTTACAAAGGCACTGAAAAAAGTGACTTATGACCATTTTTCACACTTACGACTGTTGTAACATCCCCACAGTCATGAGAGGCCAGGCGAGGAGATGCATGCCTCAATGTGAGTGATATTGAGTTGACCACGCCCATGTCCACCCAGTCACATGACCACCAAGCCACGCCCACCACCTAAGCCACACCCACAGAACCGGTTGTTAAAAATTTGAATCCCACCCCTGGCTAGAAAGATGTTGAAGCATGCAGTTCAGTTGCTGAATTTCAAGGATTTTGGTACTCTTACACAGCATTTTTCATCTTCTCTTGATCACTTGTCTTTTGATTATGACCAAACCTGTTCTCACTACTACCACACTCTTTATCCCTGCAATGTGACAGCTCCTATGTGCCACATCCACAAGATCAAGCTTAGCCTAGAGTTACCAGATATCTGAACAGGCAAAGGAGGACAGAAAATTAGGAAGGAGAAAAAAGGAGGATAAGAGGAGGACACATGGTTTAATATTTGTATTCACATTCATTGGAGAGAGAGGGATGACACAGATGTTGGAAACCAGCTGCTAGAGACTTTGGTTTGAGACTTAAACTGATAACTTCAAAGAGTAAAGTGGCTTTTTTTTCTGATGGCAGGTCAATGAAAACTATGGTAAAGCAATTGGAAGTTCCCCATTTCGGATTTGCTTTGAACTGACATCCATTAACTGGCTAATAGAATCCCATGCTTGTTCTAATTGCAGGTTGCTTCTTCTAAGGCATCTTCCCTGCCTTGCAGCCACTTCATTTTAGCTTATCTGGTGTAAAATGTAAGTCAAAATAGTGACATTGTGGTAGTGATGGTGTGATGGGAGGCATCTCTTTATGTGAAGTGGCTATCACAAATGTGCAGACTGGAGCACTACAATTCACAGAAATTTCCCAAGCCCTGAGATGGAAATTAGCTCTTTTAAGGGATATAAGAAAACATTGAGTAAATACATATCTTCAGAAATCATATAAATTCCTCCTTGATTTGAGCCACAAGTTGGATCATGGTTGACCTGTGAGTCATCAGATTTTCCCATTGAAGTACAACTAAAATATGCGTGGTTTTTTTTTTAAAACCTGCCATTAGAATTTTTAAAATTTGTTCCACTTCTTTGGTTGTCATGTGGGTAGGTGTGAATGGGTATATGACATGAAGAATCTTAACATGCCACATTTTATATCACATCTATTGTTGGAGAGGCAGGAAAATGGATGAGCAACACATGGTTTAGCAGTGCTCATAAGTTGTATGCCAGAGTTCAAGATCACCACTATATTTACACACTGCATTAAGCTGTGGTTTAAATAAATTGACACAGATAAGCCATTAGCCATGATTCATAAAGTACAGTGACTATCACCACATGTATTAAACTAATCACAGGATAGTTGAGCTATCGTAGTTGCAAATCCAACAAACTCTTTCTCAGGATATACTCTTGTTTAGAATTCATTAATAGTAAACCCTTCATAATTTCCTCCATCTTGAACTCAAAAGTTCTGACAGCTGTTGACACTTGCTCTGCTTGTTTGAATTTTCATACAATTTTTTTTACATAAGCATGTATTATAGAGAGTCGCCTTTAGCAAATGTCAGCTAAATAGTTTGATAGATACATAGAAAGATAGAGAGAGAGTGAAAGAGAGAGAGATTGAGACAGAGAGGGACGGAGGGAGGGAGAGAAATATTCAGATATCTGCATTTTAGGAATACATATTTTCAGGACATACCCTTTTAGTTATTTTTATATTAATCTTTGTGATTCTGTTTTCAGTATATTCAAAGAGAAAACACTGACATTTTCAAGTCAACCTAGTCCTATAAATGCTCAGATTCAAACTTTCCACTTAGTTGTGAAGTTTGATGAAGAAATTGAACCCATCTGCTTAATAAGGCTATTGTGAGGATAAAGTGAGAATTGTGTATTCTATCTTAAAAGTGAGGGAAGATTGTAATTGATGCACATTGAAAAATTCTAAGCCATCCTCATTATTAGTAATATATTCAGTACATCCTCAAAGTTAATAATATTGAAAGAACTTAGGAGCAAAAGGGAAGCTAGATAGAACTGAAAGCATTTTAAAAAATCAGAATGTTCTTCATTTACTGTGAAAAAACAATCCAGTCATCCAGAAGCTATTTAGGATTCTGTTTTATTTGAAGTAAATAGGCTTAATTAAAACCACAGGCATTCTGCAGTTGTTTTCTCATATTTCTATGATATTGGGGTATGGGAACATTGGTATTCTTGTTAATGGAAGATTAATATAAGATGTCAGAAAATGCTGATTGTTTGTTCTTGATCCTTTTTCTTCAGGGTTTATTTCTCCCCCCCCTTCCCATTTTCTTCTGTGCTTTTTCCTCCATGTCACACACATGCAACATGAGATTTCTAAAAGGATGTTATCAGCCAACCCATCTCCCAAATGCCTGTCTGGTAATAATGTCCCTGACTGCTATAGGAAGCCTAAATAATGCATCATTAAATCAATTCTTAATAGGAATGCAGGCCCACAAGTTCACGATTGTTGCAGGCAAAACCTGATCTAAGGAAAATGCCACTGTTTGATTGGCATCTTTCCCAAGATAGAAGCTTTGTATGACAATGGGGGACAAAAAAGAAAAAAAAACCAACGAAGAAAGAATAGGGACGAAAAGGCCATGTACCCCACCATTGTTGGCTAGGAAATGCAAACCTCTACAGATTTTAATGGAAGATCTTTTCTTAGTTTTAAAGAGATTTATGGAGTAGGCGGGTTTGACTGACTATGCCTAAGAGCAATAAAACAAAAAAACAGATTGTGGAATTGTCTTGCTTTGACACACCCTTCCAGTTACAGCTCTCTGGTTCTAATAAAAAAGAAACCTTTCTGTTTGCAGCCTGCACTATTTAATGTGGGATTATTATTTCACAGAAGATTATTGTCAAGTGTTAAAATTAGCATGTGAGAAGGAAAAATATACTGTTAAACATAGACTCTTAAAGCACCAGACATACTGGTTTAAGAGTTGTTCTCTAAAAAGCAACAAAGAGACTTTTCCATTGTTTGTTTTGCTATAGTAGACCAACAGAGCTACCTGTCCAGATTCTTGAAAATGTTAAGGATATGATAAACGATCCCTCATAATTATACTATTAATCACATGCCTGTTACTACCACTAGCTAGTCCCAAAGGTGCTTTCTCAAGAGGCAACTGGATTTTCTTTGTTTTCCTTGAAGATGTTTCACTTTTCATCCAAGACGCTTCTCCAATTCTGACTGAAGCTTCTTGGATGAGAAGTGAAACAACTCCAAGGAAAAACAAAGGAAGTCCAGTTGCCTCTTCAGAAAGCATCTTTGGGACAACTATGACCTAGATGAGGGGTCCACAAACTTGGCAACTTTAAGACTTATGGACTTCAACTCCCAGAATCCTTAGTCTTAAAGTGGCCAGGTTTGGAGATCTCTGACCTACATAATCAAGAATCTCCATAGAATCTCCATAGATATTTATCACTAGGTAGGATGAGGTGAAATATTTCTTAGGTCCAGATTTTAGGGGGCTATTGTGGTGGGTAAGAGACTGTCTGACTATAATCGAAGGAAGCAAGAATAGGATTTGTTGACCTGTATAGCACACCAGAAATGGAACCACATTATGGATAATAACATCAGGTATTATTTATATCACTTTTAGCAATATGTTATTCTTCAGATACTTGGTTGTCTTTGAAATATATCTGATTCAAGAGCAACCAAAGAAGAATGATTCTGCTTTCCCACACCTGTTGCCATTTTCATACATTCCTCATGCATGGTCTTTCATTCACATTCCTTTTCCAGTAACAGTCATGTTGCCAGTGCCATCCATCCTAACCCAATCAATATCATTTGGAAACAGCCTTCAAAAGATTGCTTGGAAATGGTGAAAAAACCAAGGCAGTTACTTGTCAAATAGACACCTATAGTTGGGCAGGAGGATAGCAAGTAACTCTTTATGGGCAAAGAAAAGGCTGTTTTAGGCAGTACATCTGAAAGGCAGTAAGTGCAGACTTGCCTCCAGCTTGATGTCTATCCTGGTCTAGTCAATCAAGGCAGCAACTTCATTTTGTTTACTAATGGGTTCAGCTTTGTTCATCGTCCTTCTGAGTCCCAGAGCAGAACACTGATGTCTCCAACCTTTGTTTATGTACATTGGAAACAGAAAAACTCCACTGATAAAGATGTCTTTACATAATCTATTTAACAATGGTTTTTTGTTACCACCTTGTGAAATGAACTCACATTATAGGTAGCAGGAAGTGAGCTTCATAGCTTAATAGAGATTTGAACCCAAGTCTATCCAGGAGAAATTGAATTGATTTAATTTATATCCTATGATTAAGAACAACTGGCAGAATAGAATAGTGGGCTGGATCCAATCTAAATTAATTGCATTGAATTCAACTAAGTAAATACAGTTGTATCTGTACTGTTAACATTAATAATACAATACTATTTATTTAGGTGAAAATGATAATGAATTTAGTGGAGCAAGTATAAAACAGGACAGAATCATCATTCAATGTAATGCTAGCATGAGGTCAGTAAGAATGCTTTGATTCTATAAAATAATTTGTTGCAGTTCAGTAAAAAGAAATCTTTCGCAAACCTCTAAAATAAGACTCCTGCATTGCTATTAATCCACTTTTTCATATTGTTTGATAATCTCAAATGATTCAAATCTATGACATGAAACTCAAAATATTCCCTTCCAAAAGCAGTGCCACTACTCGACTCTACTGTAAGCTGTAGAGATGAGATTTATCTGGCATGCTGTTTCTGGAACTCAGAATGCTGACACTTTTTCCTTTTAAGCAACAGCTTTATCAAATACAAAGAACATTCATGTTAAAACAAAAACTAAAGGTGGAAACTATAACCATCAAATTAGGTGGCACACAGGTGAAATCATATAAAAGAATGGTAACTGGAGTTGACAGGTCTTGCATTCCATAGGTGCTAAATTTCATTGTAGCATGAAAGGAAGAAACCCTATGCTAACTTTAAGGAATTTAGTGCCACCACAGTCTGATTGCAGGATCAGTATTTAAGTTTATGAAAACAAAGCCATAGTCCCACTGTGTGAACTCAGCTGTTTTCTTCCATGACTTTTGCTCTTACATTTGATCTTTGAGATGATTTGCTAATTGCATCTACAGGTGTCCTATGAAACAAATATGGGCGAGAGATTATAATCCTATAATTGCTTTATCTAATTTCAGTATATTCAGCTGTAATTTAGCATATGCCCTCCCCATCATTGCATGTCCAATTATCTTTATATCATAAACAACTGTATCTTATGAAGTTATCTATATATTTATAGTTATTTGAAAATACAGCAATAAGGAAAATATACACAACTTTGCTGACTGACGATATGTTAAGAGTTCTTAGGCTTCTTTTAGCTTAGGAGAGCTATCAAATTTTAAGAACATACTGGAAGCACATGCACAAAATGACTACCATGAAAGTATGACATTTTCTATAAAGATGTAGCCCAGTTGCAAAATATCCATTTACCAGAAGACAAATTGGTGAAAGTGTTTCCCATCAATCTCAGGACTTTATCAGGACACCAATTCTAGATCATTGTTTTTCTGGGAACTTGGACAAACTTCTAATCACTTCCAAAATTTATTACTTAAGAATACCTATAGAGACCAGAGGCAATCTTAGAAATCAATACTGCAGACAATCTAGCATTTTCTCTATTCAGCATGCCAGCTTCCATTTCATATTTTATTTAAATAAAAAAATTCTGGATTTGCCAGAGGCAAGGCAACTCAGAGTAGGCAGCAAAGTAGGTATTTTTCACAGAAGAAAAATTAAAAAATGGGAAAGCAAGTAAATATCAAGGAAATATTAAGGCACAGCTTGTACTTTCTGTTCAACATAATATTCAAGAAAAGGGTTTGATATTTCAAATTCTTAAACAACCAAACAGGGGGAAATATTTCTTAGGTCCAGATTTTAGGGGGCTGTTGTGGGTGAGTAAGAGAACATCTGACTATAATTGAAGGAAGCAAGAATAGGATTTGTGGCTTTTGTGGTGCCCCCATCTCTACCTCCTTCTCCCTAATTTAAATAAACTCTGGAGAGCTCATCAGAACAAACAGAGTCTGTATAATGTAGTGAAAGGATGTTTACAATCCACAGCTTCAAAAAAAAGTTTTTTTTTGCTTGCATTTATAGCCTTCTACCTTCTAGTTATGATGACTTTGGACACAATCCAGTCAATGTTAACCATGACTAACTTCCACTAAAATTAATGGGCCTTGAATTAGTCATTATGACTAAGACGAATTCTTGGGCTTTCGGGGGAATTTAACTTCTACTGGATTATGTTTATTGCATGCCTACATTTCCTGCCTTGACACAAGACAAGCTCACATGACATCCTTTCCTCACCTTAGTCCATATTGTTCTGGATTCTTCTATACCCACCCATGTTTAAACTGGGGTATAGAACAGTTATTCTGTCAGCTATGATAGCTGATGACCAAGATACAAGTAGTTCACAACTTATAACCATAATTGGGAACAGAACTTTCATTGCTAAGCTATCCAGTCATTAAATGAGCCACCCAATTTTATTTTTATTCTAATATTTGCCACCTTCGTTTAGTGAATCCAGCTTCATTGACTTTGCTTGTCAGAAACTGTCTGGAAAGGTTGATCACATAACTCCAGGATGCTGCAACCACTGTAAATATATGGCTGTGGTCAAGTACCTTGAATTGTGACCATGTGACTACAGGGACACATACACGCACAATGGCCGTGTGAGGACTGGTTATCACTTTTGTCAGCAGCATCACAACTTCAATTGCTAAATGAATGGTTGTAAGTCAAGGAATACCTGTAGGTGTGATCACATGTTTTTTTCTGGTCTCCTCCCCTTTTCTTTCTTTATGTTGCTATTCTATCATCCATCTCTCCCTACCACCCACTCCTTCAGGGTCTATCAGGGACAGGATAGACAGCCAGAAGTCTGAGCTGATTGTTTGCAGACATTGTCTGAAATTAGAGTGAGGGCCCGGGTGGCATGTGAGATGCTGAACACTGTACTTCTCTATATCCCACTGAACGTGAGATTTAAAATTGGGACATCTATTGTTACTGTTCTCTGACTTCCAAGTATGAAAAGTTAAATTCATTTTTTAAATTATAATTCCTCCTAGCAACATGTTACAATATACAAGTAGAAACTTTTATTCTTTCATTTCCCCTGCAACTATTTAAATTCCTGCTAAGCTCTTATCTTCTCAGCATACAGGCACTAGTAAAACAATACACCAATAGCTAAATTACTCGATAATCTCAGTTGTTCAAGTTTCCACACAAAAAACTGATGCTTTAATGAAGTATGTGAGACTTGTTCACTAAACATTGTGCTCTAAAATATGATTGGCTAGTTGGTGATTTGAACTCTCATAAGGTTAACTACAGAAGGACAGTAAAACTCTGGACCACCACTAGGTGATAGCAGAGATACAGAAGGCACTCTGTGCTGCCATTTAGTGGCATGGATTTTCAAACTCTGTATAGTATTTTAGGCAGCCCATTCTTGTTTTCAGGCTTTCAAGATTAAAAAGGGCAATGTGTTGAGCCAGCACAAGTAAAACAAGATTACCTCTAGTTTTGATTTTGAAGCCTCTAAAATTCTCCACGTGCAACAATTGGATAGATTGGTTGTTTGGATGAGCAATATTACAGAGGAAAAACAAATTGTTATGGAGTTCATGTAGAATTGCTTTCCAAATGTGCAGTTTAATCTGTTTTATTTTATTTATACATTAGGGTTTTCAGTTATGCAGAAAGTTAAATACCAGGAGCTCTGGTGGCACAGTGATTAGAATGCAGTATTGTAATCTAATTCTGCCCACTGGCAGGAGTTTGATCCTAATGGGCTCAAGGTTGACTCAGCATTCCATCCTTCTGATATTAGTAAAATGAGGACCCAGATTGTTGTGGCCAATATGCTGACATTGTGAACCACCCAGAGACTGCTATAAAGCATTATGTGGCAATATGTAAGTATAAGTGTTACTGTTATTGCTATTGCTATTATTCATGCTAGCACTGTTGGGGCAATCAATCAATGATCAGGATAATGGAAATTATAAGGCAAAAAACTGAAATCCAATAGATTGCTCATATCTACTTTAAAATTTTATCAGGGGCTTGATGACTAGAACCCAGGCAAAAAATAATAATTTGTTGCCATCTTCTCTGAAATATTCTTGCTTTTTAAAACCACCATGTCCTTTCTATTTCATTCTGGTCAAAAGCTTTCTTCGAGAGGTAGTGACTTCCTTTTGTCTCTCTAATCCAATGTTTTTCAAACTTGGCAACTTTAAGATATGTGGACTCAATACTCAGAATTCCCCAGTTAACATTCTGGGACTTAAAGTCGACACAACTTAAAATTGTCAATATTGAAAAACACTGGCCTAATCTTGTACCTTCTTCTGCCTTTTGCTTCTCTGAAGAATTTCTTTTCTTTGGGTTTCTTCTCTAAGTGATTTCAATTCAATTTGAACAATATCAAGGCTTTGTATGCAGATTTGATAGATCCATCTAAGTAATTACTTTTTTTGCACACAACTCATTGTCAGTCTAGTTTGTCCTACAGATTTGAAACAATGAATCCAGGAACATTTTCCATTCACCTTATCATGATAAGCACACCGTATCTAGACTTCAAAAGGCTAAATGACCACTAGAAGATATTAAAAGATATTGACAACTGCAACTCCTTTCTGACATCTAGGGATAGCTCAGATTATTGCAGCCTAAATATGATACATCTATATAAATGGATGTTTTTCATTGAATGATCTTGTACATAAACATTATTATATTAATTGTTAGAAGAAGTTAATTTCACAACTGTAAGAGCTTCAGTGGCTTTTCACAGGCTGCCCCTCTGGATTTTAATTATAAACTAAATATTAGGTTTTCACTTCATACCATTAAACAATATTACATTTTAGTGGTGATAAATTTGATCAAAGTTTGATTTCCTCCCCCATTCCTCACCTCAGTTGTAGGACCAGAAGTAGCCAGAAATAAATTATCTCCTGGATTGTAATACTGTTTTTATTTGCATTTTCCCAAATGGAATTAGGCAGACTTGTTTTGTCTCTCTATGTCCCCACAGCATAACTCTGCCTACAATAGCAACACCCAATAGCAAAATTATTTCACTGTCTCAAAGGGTCTATAATTCTCTAACAAATACCAGAGAGAGAAAAGTTTATTGCAGAGTTTTGGGGTTTTTTTTACACACATTCTGCAATTTGAGCTGTGTTCCTTTGTTATGCAGCCATATGTTCCCTGGGATCATTCCTCTCTCTTCATGCCTTTAATTTTAATGGAGTTAGGGCACATCCCTTAAAAATGCACAAGCAGGACACTCATCACATGCTTTTGCTATGGTTATTTTATGAAGGCATCTGGATGCGTGCTGCGTTCTTGAAACAAAAGACCAGATAATCCACTGCTGGTCCTGAATGCATTAACATGTACTATATGCAAGGTTTTTGAGAGCTTCGAGCTAGCTACACATGGAGAAACAACAGCCAAGTGCATGAGAAAAACTCCCTGTTCCAGCATGAGGGTCACTGGCTGTGCCCTGACTATATGTACTGCCTGAAGGAACTGTAATTTAATCTGTCTGAAAAAACAGAGAGGGAAAGAAAAAGCAGATTTAGGGAATCACAGTTTCCTTATCCCCTTTGATTAAGTTTCAGCTGGACTTAGATGTTCCTGGGTAATTTTAAATTTTCAGCTTACATTACAAAGTGTGGGAGATCAGATGTTGGCTTCAGTTTCCCCCCACTTTTGCTATTTTTCTTTTCCTAAATACATTTGTGATTGATAAAGTGGTTTATTTCTCTGCAAAGCTACTCAGTAATAGTAGTTGCTAGGTAAACGAATCAGGTCCTTATAAAATCTAGAGATTAAATTCTCTACATGGAAATAGGCATATAATTTCAGTTGCAGTGAAACAACAATGGATCTGGTGCCACCATAAAAACAAATATTTACAATGGAACAAGCTGTTGTTATATGTAAAGTACAAACTCTCCAGTTTCATGCCCTATTAAATGCTTTGTCTTTATTGAGACTTTTATAACCCTTCTATCATAAGTGACTCTAGTCTAAACGGTATATACAAGTCAATATATAAAATAAATAGCACAATAAGAGCAATTCAATTACAATACTGTAAATGCATCCAGTTATAGCAACTTAACTATTTATCACAATGAACTATATTCAGATTTCAATTTTGAAAGACTCCTGAAAGAACTAGTTTTAACAACTTTTCCAAACAGGAGCCATTGTGGATGAAAGCTGCTCTATTGGGGGCCGAGAGGAGTAAGCCTTGGACCCACAAAGAATGCTTCATTCTCATAGGTAGAAACTTTGAACAACCATATTTGGGGCCCATTGTGCAAACAGTTTCTAGCAAAAATAGGTGGTCTCACAGAAACCCAAGTCATTTAAGGCTTTATAGGTGATATAATCAGTGCCTTGAATTTTATTTAAACAAACTGGTAGTTGGTGTAATATGGCAATAAGGGGTTGACCACAGGTGTTGGATCCGACAGGGTTAACTACTGGTTCAATGATTTATGAGGTTCGGTGATTTACGATGTGCTTTTCTGCATGCTGCGCTGGCGCACCTGTAAATCATCATCAGCACGCTGCGTGCAGAGAAGCAGCCTTTGAAACAGCACTTTTTTCCTGCTTTTTAAACTACAGCTGTACCTTGCACAGCAGCTGAAAAAGCAGGAAATAAAGGTCAGGTGGGTGGGTGGGCAAAAACATCAGCAGACATAGAACCTGTTCTATGTCTGCCGCTCTTCAGAGCTACCGGTTCTACAGAGGTAGACAGAACCGGTAGAAACCCACCCCTAGTTGACCATTATCATATGGGCAGCTGCATTCTGCTCCACCTGAAGTTTCTGGGCAACCATCAAGAACAGCCCCATGTAATCATTAATTGGGAGAATGGTGATGGTTAAAATTAATATATTACCAAAAATTCTATTTCTGTTTCAAACCATACCTATAAAACTAGGGAAAACTTTATTTGAGGAACTGAATAACATGATAGCAAAGTTTGTTTGGCTAGAGAAAAAATTTAGAATAAAATTAATAGCACTACAGGATAATAGACTTAGGATTTGGACTCCCAGACTGGGAGCTTTATTACCAAGCATCAGCTATGACCGTGATAAGAGATTGGATAAAATTAAAAAAATAAAAGGCTATTGATGATTGAGGGACACGATTTACAACTGGGATGGCATGCTTTTATTTTGGAAGGTAAAAACAAATCACTTATGTACTTCCAGAAATACTTAATTAGAGATGCGCTTCTATATATTTCGGGGAAAATTAAGAGGCTTCATTATATGAAAATACCAAATTGGCTATCTACAGTGGAGGTGATGATATATCCCAACTTAATAGATTTAAATAAAATGGTGACCTATAAAGATTTATTAGACGAACAAGGGAAATTAAAGTCAAAACAAGAACTAAAATCTCAAGAAATAGAGAAAGATTGGTGGCCATACTATATCTCTAAATTCAGGCGAGATACAAGAAGAGCCTTATGTAAAATGAATCACAGCAATTTATCGAGAGGTGACATGGGCCTGAGTATATTCAGCATTTCATATTCCAGAAAAAGCCATAGCTGGCACATCAGCTGAAGCCAGGCAAAGGCTTTAATATCAAATCTCTCTTCTAGAAGATGTCATGAGGTTATAAACCTGAACTTCCAGGGGAGCACAAACTTGTAAATTTTGTTACAGTTGTATGTTAGTAAGCATCATTCATACAATTGCATATTTAATTCAAATGTATTTATCTTCTTTCTGACGGGATAAAAAATAACATTTCAGTAGCATCTTTTAAAAGGTTGTGCCAAGATTTAGCAGAAATGGAGTGCAGATGAGCCCCTAGTTTAAAAGTTTATTGTCTTCCAAGCATTAAGGAAATAGAGAGCATAAGGAGCAGGGAAGAAACATACAACAGGAATCATGAACTTAAGAAACAAAACTTTGTTGTCCTTGTAGATGGCTAAGAGGCTGAGAATGAGAATTAAGATAACAGGTTAAAGCAGAAGTGGCATGCAAGTCTGATAAGGAATTCAGTCCAATAAAGGAGCTAAAAGCCACAAGAAGCCACAAGAATCCAAACCAGACAGAGGCTGTGAAAGACCAAACTCCAGAGTTGAAGGCAAAGGAAGAAGTCTGGAATCTACACTGTGGGTGGAATGGAATGATCTGAAATTGCTTTGTTGCCAAGTCTTGGTTAAAGAATGATATTCCTGTGCTATTTTCAGATTCCATGGTTAATTGGACACTCTGGTTACAATTTGTAGGTGTTTCTAAAAAACATCAGAGTCATTCCCATCCTTCAGTAAAAAAAAAAAATTCCCTCAACAAGATGGGCTTGAAGCAAAGCAGCAAAAGATGTGGTTCATACTTGGAAGGGGAGGCACCAGGGAAAGTCAGAGCTTTATGCTAGACTAAGAAGTGAAAAGACAACCTGAAAGAAAAATGGGAAACTTCTTCGGTATTGTTGCCAAGTACTAGACATTGAATTGGGCTCAAAGGAGAGTCCAAAGTCCCTTCTTTGCACCATCCCAGAGCAGTTCAAATTTCACCTGGGAGCTCAAATAAACAGTAAGCCAGAGGTTGACCAGATTAGCCCAGGCAAACACCTAGGATTTGAATTTCCTCTTTTGCGTATAGAGCCAACTATGACCCCTACATGACCCTGTAGGACCTGACAAGAGCCAATAGAATATTAAAGGACATGTTCTTGTACAGAAACAGGAAGCTCAAATACAAAGTCCAAATAAGATATTAAAAAAAACCCTCAACTCCATTTTGTCAGCTGCCCAGAATCACATGTGCTTGGTGGTTCTGCTTCATCAATAAACTTTGTTTTCCAATCAGCCTCCAGCCTCCATTTTATCTCCAGTGCCTTTCTTCCGGCTTGGAACTGAAGCCATTGGATATTCCTTGCAACACAAGCTTTGGGATGTTGCCTAGCTAGCAGATGCAAAGAATTGAAGCAATTCCTTTTCTCCACTATGTAACTACTGTAAGAGAGGGAGTAGCAAAATTTTCCTATCATTCCATTGCTCATCTGGTTCCAACCTCCTCTTAATTGCTGCAGATTCCTGAAGTGCAGCTTGCTGTTGTTATCTATTGGGATTCTAAATCTCAGTTTTGCTAATTGGTTCACACATCTTTATCACAATTATTCCTGATCTTGCACAAATGTTATATATTAGTACCAGGATCAGAAATGTAGGAGTGCTCCCTCCTCCAAGCTCCTTATGCTTGCTTGTTTTGGTTTCAATTCCCGCCCCCCCTCCCTACCGTTTCAACATGTTACTTGATTATTAGTATTCCTTTTTGACTCTTGGGTGTTTATCTTTTGAAGGCTTTCCCAAGAACTCACAGAAATAAAATTGCCAAGAAGCATGGCTTGGAAAGAAACACCTACTTAAGTACTCAGTAGAACAATTAAAACCCAACAGCTGGGAATTAAAGTGCAAAGAAGTGAGGTTTCTCATCACTTCCTATAAGTTTGCAAAAGGTGAGGGGAAAATCTTTTTTTAAAAACCTAAAACAATATTACTAGTATGGGAATATATATGGGCTCCATATTCATTCTAGTAGAAAACAAAATGGCAGACAGATCTACTTTGATGATGCATTTGAAAATGAGCCCATCTGCAAAGGGAAAAAACTAAAGGTAATGTAACCCTGCTTCAGCAGCAGCCTTTTCTTCTTTTAAATTACACCAAGATTTAGAGTTGCTGGTGGTGCTTCTCTTCTCTCTGCATTTCTCAGGCCCTTCCATGCTGGTAAGAACATCTGTGATTGACTGCAAACCATTTATTTTTGATAGGCCAGTTACCTAGCATCCCTGATTGACTGGTGGCTGGAATTGCCCCCTCCCCCCCTTGAACTCTGAGGAGAAGGAGGACTGAGGGAGATGGAGATAGCTCAAAGGGGGAAAGAAAGGAAGAGGCAACCCTCGAAAGAGGGATGGGGGAAAAAAGGCAGGAAAGTATATTATTTATGTAGCATACGGCAATGGTACAATTATCTCGAAACTGCAATGTTAGTACATCACAGTTACTTAGCTACCAAAGTGTGCTAGTCCATTTAGTTCATGCTAATGTGTTTATTCAGAGTGCACCACGGAATGAACTAGCTCCACACCAAAAAGACAAGCGGTGTCCTGTAGCATCAACATCTGGGCCCTTCTCTCACCACCAATGTGGCCTTGCAGTTGGGTGTTGCATTCAAGCAAATCCATCATTGCCAGGAGTCCAACTGTCAGCATGAAACATCGCCATACTTCCCACTGAAGTGGTACCTATTTATCTACCTGCCTGTAGCATGCTTTCAGACTCTAGTGGCAGAAGCTGAGACAAGTGACAGGAGCTTACCCTGCCACACGGTGATAGAATCCAAACCGCTGGAGCAGAGACAATCTCCAGCATCATTTAGCCATTGAACCACCATACTACTTAGGTGGGAAGAAAAATACTGGGAGAAACAAGCGGGAGAACTGTTGTGGCATTCTGGGCTGTGGACTGTATACTGCCATAAAAGAGATGACAATCTCAGTTGAGGGCAGAGCTCAGAAGTGGCTCTGTTCTTGATGTGGTAGCAATTTCATGATTAATCAAATCTAGCTGAAGAGGATTGGTGGACTGGCCATCTGAGAAGAAGGATGGAAGGACCCAATCATGACTGTCTCCTTTGGAGGTGACCGCTACGGTAAATAAGGTGATAGCTAGAAGAAATCACAGGAAAGATCCTTAAGGTTTTACTTTTTGTGAATGGGAGACTACCAGGACATCCATTTTGAGAAAGTATCTGCCGCACACTTTCAAATTCTATATTTCTCCCTGGCTCCAGATGTTTGTTAACTCTTCTACGTAGCATAAAATTATTTAAATGCATCATTGCTGTTTCTTTCACAGAAATTTTCCTTACCTTCTACTTGGAGATGTGTTGGAACTACATTTTCCCAAATTCCTAGCCAGCCTGATTGCTGGAGATTTTGGAACTGTAAATCTAAGCACTTCTAGAGGGCAGGTGGGTGAGTGAAATCATTGGATAAGAATCCAGTGTGTTTCTTGTGATTATTACATGAGTAGTTGTTCATATTAGATATAGAAAGATGAACTGACTTTTTGTTCAATCTATTTCTTAACATAGGCAGGTTTTAATTTTGTTAGCCATTTTAAACCCTAGGTTAAAAAAAAACCACACACAATATGACAAAAAAATTCATTTCTGAAAGCCATCCCCTGGGATCTTTGTACCCAAAGTTCATTGTAATAAAATGTTATTGGATCACAGTATATGGTTTCTCCTTGAAACATTAAGCTAAAACCAGTGACTGCCTGGTATTCAACTGAGACACATCAATAGATCATCTGATTTTTTTTTGAGAAGAGTCCACAGGAGACTGGTTTCTGTGGAAGCCATAGCTTAAGACCCCGAGTGAGAACAATGTCTATGCTAGTTGGCTAGGTATTTCACGCAGAGGATGCTTGAATAGCTGAGTTTCAAAGACAGGATTCTTTTGATTGGCCTTTTTAAATCAAAGCTTTAAAAAGAAGAAACCATAATTTGTTCAGTTAAATGGTTCAATGCTGCAGGCATTCTGGTTCTAGATCATCTATTACCAGTTGGTAGGGAGGAAAAAAAAATGCAGTTTGCCTGAGTAAATTCTGTCCTTGGTTAAGCCTATTCATCTCTAGTGGTTGCTATTCATTCTCACCTGGACACTATCCTATATTATCATGGCATTGTATTTTTACTGACATAGGTTTTTGGGTGACTCACAATTTAATAGAGACTAACTTTTTGGTACACTTAAGCACCTTCACAAATCAAAAGGCAAAGTCATGCATTCTAACTACTACTTTCTTCACAGCACATTAATCACAAAATAAATGCCACATTATTGCTTTTACGCTGAACTCCCACATGCTTATTTTCCTAGCCCTCTTTTGTCATGCTTATTATTTTTCAAATGAAAAGAATTAGTTGCCTGTTCATTGCATACTCCTCTGCTCTGAATAAAACAATTTTATTTACACCAGGCACATGGTGCTTTGGATGAATTCTATTTCAAAAGTTCTTCGTTAAGGAAAAAAAAAACATTCTTCATTAAACTTTCATTTTTACCTTTATATTTTATACTTTGTGTTGCCCAAACAGAATCCTAAATTTTATCAGCTTAATTTTTCCAAAGGAAGATATCCTCCTATCATTCCTAAATTGAAGAGAAAATTGTTCCTAGAACCAGTACAGGTAATTTTTGATCTACAACTTACAACTACAATTAAGTCCAAAATTATGATCATAAAGCCAGTGTGGTTGCAAGTTGAAGCATCATGTGCCTGGATTTGACGTTATGACTGATTTTTACATTGGTCATTAAACAAACATCATGGTTGTTAACACCTTAGTGATTAAATGAATTCATTTTCCCTCAATAGGTTTTTTTGGGGATTTGGGGTTTCAGACCTTGGCACAGAACCAGGATAGTATTTGTTATGCTTGCTGATGACATATGACAGAACAAGGATGTGCACCCATCCTGATCTTCATGATTTCAGTGGGCTTTGATATGGATTATAGTATATTTCTGGACAAGCTCAGGAGCTTGGATATAGGAGCACAGGGTTATGGTGATTGTAATGTATTAGCATACTCACCTATGATTGGTCAGTCCGGGGCGGCGGGAGATTTGAAGAGATTTGAAGATCAACAGTGATCTTCTAGGGTTAGTTCTGTTATGGATAGAAAGGGGTCTAGGCTCTAGCCCTTGCTTTTGGCAATGTTCATTCAACAGATTAAACCATAACTGGCTTCAGTGTAGTTACTGAAAAAATCCTTTTGTCGGTTTACCCAATACACTAAACAAAAACCAGAATAAGGAGCCATATCAAATGGGACTTTATAAGTAATAAACAGCATTTTGAATTGACCCACTGGTAGCCAGTACTGTAGCTGAAAAATTGTGTTGTACTGAAATAGCAGTTACATGTGCCAGCATTCTGACTACTGTCTTTTATACCCAACTATAATTTTCAGATGTTCTTCAAAGTAGCATATTATTCATGCCATAATGAATAAATGTGTCACTGTCATCAAGGATTCGTGGTCCAGATACGCTTCTAACTACTGCACCATCCTGAGTTAGGCAAAAAAAACCATCTAATCATGGCTTCCATTAAGAGTCATCATGAGTCTATGAAGTCTATGAGTATGATTTCCCAAGTTGTGGATCTCCTCCACAGTCCCAATCCAGAACAATCACTTGGACTATCAATTAGTCTAGATGTTTCTAGGCAAAATGTTTTGCTGGTATTTAGCCTAAGCTTGTTTTTGTTAATCTGTGTAGCTTCTGGACACTAAGTCAAGATCTCCATAGCAACTCAAACTTGGCCAGAGGTGATGATACATCACCCAAAACTGATCAATATTTTGTCCCTGTGGCTTCATACATACATTTAGTAGCAGTGGGGATAGAGTCATGTCTGTGTTGCCTCTCTCCCATTATTACTAATCGAAACTGTCCGATAAAGTAGGGATGAAGCCACTGTAAAGTGCTTTTTCCCATTTTCAAGCAGGGAATCTATTACAATTGGTAATCCAATGGTATCAAAAGCTGCCAGGATTTTAACAGGACCAAGAAGAGCACAATCCCACCTTAAAACCTTAATGAAGGCCATCCATCAAAGCAATTAGTGCTGCTTATGTCCCATATCTGGGCCAACATGGAAGGGATCCAGATGATCCTCTCCATTTTGGAATCTCTGTGGCTGATTCCCTATCATTTTTTCTTCCAAAACCTTCTTCCAAAAAGAAAGATTTGAGCACTGAGCAAAATTGCCAGATACAGCTGGGTTGGGAGATGGCTTCTTTTAAAAGGGGGGGGGGGAGTATTGTTTTTTCCCCAAGGCTTATAGCATTGTGATCACCTTCTGAGAAGCATAAATTAACTTTCAAATCCAATCCTTCACATACCCAGCTGCCTGAAGGTGTCAAAAAGGGCAGGGATCTACTCCAACAATTTGCCCTGAGTAGGAATCCTTAGACCATTCCAAACAAGTGGCTTTATAACCTTTGTTTGAAAATATCCTTTGATGGAACACTCAGAACTCCAGGAGACAAACTACTCTATTGGGTGCTCTCTCTCTCTCTTTCCCTCCCTCCCTCTCTTCCCCACTCTCCCTCTCTCTGGAAACTCTGCCTTATTACAAATTTGACTCCCTTCTGTAAAACTTCAACTCATTTAGCAAATTTACTTAATGGCTTGGGGCCTGAGTACCTAAGAGACTGCCTTTTCCAGGTTAATTATGTCCTTCCCATCTGCATGACCAGGAAGCATTGGCTAAATTCCATTCTTACCATGAAGAGAATATGTGATAGTGAATGATCTCTGTGAGGACTCTCCTTCCTTTGGAAGAGCTTGACTAAGGTTGATGAATCTTTCAAAAGGCTTTGGAAATTGCTTATGTGCAACCATGTATATCTACATCATAATCTTTTGGTATTATGTTTATATCTTGGGCACCATTCAGACTGCTTTGAAATGGAGAAAGTTAACCAATCTTATAAATAAATAACCCAAATTTAAATAAATTCCCATATCATAATAAGCTTATACCTGAAAGAGGGATAACTGTTTTGTAGAGTGACCTGTATAAACATTGCCTTTTTCCTGTTGGGGAAATCTTACTCAAACTGTAAGCTATAGTACCAAGATATAGAAAAGCAAAAGAGCAGATTGGATATTGGAAGTCTGATTTTTATTTCTTCCTTTATTTATTATCTATGCTCTTGCATTTTAAATATTGTACTGAAAGCCACTTCCAAATAAGAGGAACCAATAGTGAAAGGAAAACACTTTCAGTTACACAAATGACATGATTGGGTATACCTATTCTAATGGTAGCTGCTACTGTATACACATTGGAGCAAACATATATTATTTATTTACTATTTTTTACACCATATCAATACAGAACATTTGAAAGCAAATTCTAAAGTATATTGTATGTAAAACCATTCTAAAATGAAAACTAAGTGAGGAGGAGGAAGAGGAGGAGAAGGAGGAACATTTTGAGCACATAATTATTTCCAAAAGCATTTTGGCTAACTCAAACAATTAGTTGGCATTTATAGACCACCAGAAAACACCAAGGCTCTGAGCTAGGCTGAAAATCAAGGAAGAAGGTAATGGTAAATCTGTATTGTTGGAAGATAACTACCAAGACATGATCACAAAGTCATCAGGAATCAAGTTGGACTTGAAGGAGAGTTGACTTTTAATATAATAAAAGCAGATGAAAAAGCAATAAAATTGAGTTCAGTTGAGTCCACAAAGTCCGTGTACTAACTCCACCCAATATGCCAGTACAACTATGTCAATAGAGATATCCAGGCTGTATGTATGTATGGAAAGATGATTATCTATACAAGTAAATGTTCAGTGCCTAGATGCAGAGGGAGTGCTTCCTTTTTCTGATCATCTTATGTGTGCCTTCAAATAGGTGAAAAAGATGGGGATTTTGAATGCCTCATCTCAAAGACTTCATTCACTGCATGAAGATGTGAGAATCAAACCTGCACACCTACAATATGCACCTGCTTTCTCACTGTTATCATATTGAGAAATGGAATATAAGGAGAAAATGTACACTATCAGGACATGCTTTAACTATATGAGAAATAATATGCTGAATGCTTTTTAAAATCATGATTAATACAAACCATTAAAAACGAAGATGGCAAAATAATTACTAAACACTACTGCCACTGCGATAAGAAAACAACATAGAAGTAGTGTCAGGTCTATGTATAAACCAATGATATTTGTCATACCCATTTATTAAAGTCAAAGGGGTGTGGCAGCTCAACATTAAAAGACACTGAACTTGACAGCCTGGATTTGAAACCTAAGTGCCACACAACAAGGTGAGCTCCCATTACTTGCCCCCGACCCTGGTCACCTAGCAGTTTAAAAGCATGCAAGTGTGAGTAGATAAGTAGGCACCACTTCAATGGGAAGGTAGCAGCGTTCTGGGCACCACTTTGACTTAATGACAAAAGATAGATTTTTCTCCCCATCAGCAACCTTCACTGGGCAAAACGCAGGCAGGGATGTTTCTTTGTGGAATTCCATTAATTTCTAAGCTGTTCATGATTTCACAGGCTTGGAGGAGATCTTAGGTTGGTCTCTGACCTCCTGGTGGGTTTAGGGCAACAAGAAACATACCATCAGAGTCACCATAAAGGTCCATCCATGAATTAGGGCCTAAAGCCATATAAAGAAAGAGGCCATAAATTATCTCAAGAGCCAAGAGTGAAACTAAAATCATATTGCCCTTGTGGCATGACCCTAGAATTCCCATCTTTGGCCTGAAGACTCTTCTTTACTTGTGAATGGCATTTCTTTTGCCGTAAAAAAATAATAATACTTGTATCTGCACAAATGTTCTCAATTGTTCATAGTATAAATACTATTGTTTAATTAAAAGCAGAAATTGACTTGGAAGTACTGTATAAGTCATAACAAGATCAAAATCAACTATAAAGATTATATTTGTTGATTGTTTTTATGGTTTGGTATTTAGTTTCTCCTCCTTTTTTAAACACCCACCCACCCACCAATTATTTGGAAAATTTAAAGTGTCTTATTTTTTTAGCAGTTAAAAGGAAATAACCATTTTATTTTTAATTGATAATCCTACTCTATCTGGCAACTTGCTCCAAAGGTTAATCTAAAAAATATTTCTTGTTGGCAATTAGATTTGCCTCACATACAAATTCACCCATTTCTTCAATTGTTGACATGAGCTAACATGCTAGAATAACTCAGCAATGAGGGAAGTGCATTCTGTACATGATCAAATGTGCATGATTTTACAATTTTAACATGTGCCTTCAATGCTAATTAATTCACTGCTTAGGTTCTACAACTGTTTTTGAAATAAATCTTTGCTCAGAATTACATCATGAGGGATGTAATCAGCATGTTAGTTTCATCTCTGATGTTTATTAGAAAAGACAAAATGTATGCAAACATTTGTATCTAAAAATCACTATCTCACATTGCCCATGCTTAGAGTTCTAGGCCAGAAGAGAACAATATTTTGTGATTACTTTTCTTTTGGCATTGGGACTGAGCAAAACAACTCAGATTAAAATCATAATCTTGAAGACCTTAAGGTCTAAGAGAGTTATTTCTATGATGAAGCAAATATTTGATTATGGAGTAATATTTTAAGATACACAAGCATATTTATTTATTTGTATTTGAACTTTATTATTTTTACAAAAAATCAAGGCATATCCAACACACCTTCCTTCTCTTCCTTGAACATACCTTCCTCCTTCAGGAATGGAACAACTTGCCACAGCCAATTTGCTGTAGCCAACTCACCATGGCCAACTCGCCATGGCCAACTCGTCACAGGCAACTCACCACAGGACAATGTGAGATAATATAACAATTCTATTTAATTATTTAAAATAAATAAAATTTATTTTAATTTTTGCCATTCACATTTCTTTCTGTCTTTCCTTTTGCATCCTTTCTTTAATGATTCTATTCCACCATTTCTTTGATATTAGTGTAACTTTTGTACTGCAGCCAGCTGTCCTGTGATGAGATGGCCATGGCCAGTTGTTCTGCAGCGAATTGGCCATGGCAAGTTGGCTGTGGCAAGTTAGTCATGGTGAGTTGGCTGTGGCAATTGGGTCATAGTGAGTTGGCCGTGCAAATTGTCATAGACCTTCCTCCTCCTATTTTCCCCGCAACAGCAACCCTGTGAGGTGGTTTGGGCTGGGAGAGTGTGATTGGGCCCAAAGTCAGCTGGCTTTCATGGCTAAGGTGGAAACTGAACTCAAAGTCTCCCACTTTCTAGCCAGGTTCCATAACCACTAGACCAACTGCCTCTCTAATTTGAATATGATGATAAAAGATTTAAAAGAAATGAAAAGAGACATGAGGAGCAAATCAAGTTAATCCACAGTTCAAAAACAAGTGGCCATAAATCTAACATGCTATTCAGAAATATCTTTCATTCACTGCTTAAAGTCGATCCCCTGTATCATAATAAGTAATAACTTTCAGTAACTGGTTATAGGATCACTGTCTATATCCAAAGACTCTCTATTCCCATGTTTATCTAGCTTGTATCCCCATATCATATACAGGTAATTCTCTGTTTGCAATCTTTCATGTGGTGATTGTTTGAAGTTACAATGACACTGAAAAAAATGACATGATCATTTTTCACAATTACAATTGTTGCAGCATCCCCATGGTCACATGATCAAAATTCAGGCAACTGCAGAGGTGGGATTCAAATTTTTTAACTACCGTTTCTGTGGTCATGGCTTAGTTGGTGGGCATGGCTTGGTGGTCATGTGATTGGCTGGGTGTGGCCAACTCAATATCACTCACATCGAGGCATGCTCCTCGCCTGGCCTCATGACTGTGGGGATGCTGCAACAGTCGTAAGTATGAAAAATGATTACAAGTCACTTTTTTCAGTGCCATTGTAACTTTGAATGGTCACTCCACACAAGCAAAGTACCAACAAAGGAGGGGAAAAAAAACCCTCCAGAAACGTTCCTGAGACAGGAAGTCTAGTCCTGCCAAGAATGTAATAAGGGTTAACGAAGAGGCAGTTTCTGTAAGCAACACCAGAATGTTTTCTTCCTGCCTTCCTTACAGGATTAGGCCATTAATTTCTTCTAACAACTGGTTCTCCGAACTGCTTAGAATGTTAACAACCAGTTCTAGCGAATAGGTGCAAACTGGTAGAATCCCACCCCTGGGCAACTGGCATGTATTTATGACAGTCGCACTGTCATGGGGTCATGTAATCACTATTTGTAACCCTCCCAGCCAACTTACAATAAGCAAAGTCAATGGGAGAAGCCAGATTCACTTAATGACTGCATAACAATGGCAGGGATAAAGCTCATTTAGCAGCTACTTTGCTTAGCAACGGAAATTTTGAGCTCAGATGTGATCATAAGTCAAGGACTATCTGTATTTGTGAATTATCCAGAGCAGAGATATTATTTTCTTGCTAATTTGCAAAAAGCCTTGTGTTGAACAACAACAGCAGTTTGCCAACATATGTAGAGATTCTGTTTATATGCTATATTTATATGCTGAGATAATATCACATAAACGTGAGTTGTGCAGTTACACAGATCTGTGTGTCCCTCTTGGGTGCACTGAAAGAGGCGTCTTTTCTTTCAGATGTCTTGGCTGTAATTTATAATAGAATATATAGAAACTTCCAAGGGGGTTAGGTGATTATCAAACAAGCCTGGCTTTCATTTCATTTCATTTTCTTTCTATTTGGACAGGTGTATTGTACTGTAGCCTGTGGTGTGAACATTTTCCCCTTCATTGCTTCTGGCACATACTCAAACGTTTGCTAAACTCTCACTTTATTTGGTTTCGGTGTTCCATTCAGGGGTGTTTGTTTAAGCCTGAACCAAGTCATAAATTAACAAGTTGTTTGACCCATCCTAATTAAAGAAGAAAGGTCTGTGAAATGCACCTTTGTCTGAGGGTTGAGGTCTGCCACTTTTCCTTATGAGACCCTCAAAGAGAGCAGGTCCCATGCTGACTGGCAAAATATGGGGCATGACCTTAAGCTTGTCCTGTGAGATTCTAGCTTGCAGAAGACGGATTGCATCCATATTTACCTACTTTATTTTCAAAGAAATAATTGAATAAGTACATTTATTTTCTGAAATGTTTTAATTTTTTTTGCCTTTGAAAGAAGCCTGTGTGTATGCTTGGACTTGACTATCTTATGCTCATTGTCAAATTATTTCAGAATTTCTGCTGAGTGTACTTTTTTTGCACTTGCTGTATCTTTGCAAAACAGCGGAGAGTGTGGTTATTTGGATATACTATTCTCCATTATTCTACAGCTTTACTAGCTGCTCATGAAGCAGCGTCCATGTGGTCAAAACTTGGTAAGAAAATAGATGCAGCATTACAGTGGAAGAGATAGTATTTAAACCCTAGTGCTCTTTCTGCCATCTTGCTGATTCTCATCCCACTCTGTCAGAGGTGGTATTCATCCGGTTCGGTAGCGGAAATTTTTAGTAGTTCAGAGAATTGGCAAATACCACCTTTGACTGGAGATTTTACAGTATCCTTCCCCTGCCACGCCCACCAAGCCACGCCCACAGAACCAGTAGTAAAAAAAATTGAATCCCACAACTGCACTCTGTAAATGTTGCTATATCCATTTTCTGGTCCGAAAAATCCCCACAGAAAGAATTTCTCATGAGGGTTGGAAGTCAAGGAAGAGGAGAATAGTAAGAGAAGGATTGTGCAGCCAAACCTTAATATTACAGAACCTCATTTGATACACTTTAGGACAAAAATTAATTTGGACTGCTCCCCTAAGTCCTAGCCAAAGAAGACTGCTGCTCTCAAAACAATCTAAATAGTAGATGTAATGCATATAATCTGTGTAAATTATATGAATTGAATAATGACCATATGGCATGAATTATATATTTTTGGATCCAATAGTACATTTAGATTTAACAGACACCCCTACTTTTCATATTTTATTAAACTGAGATTTTACTGAATAGCAAAACGTAGAACACTAATAGTTATTTCAGAGTGATCAAATTTGAGTGTTGAGAATGGATCTTGTGCAGAATTGTTTGTAGTTTATATCAAATAATTTTTTTTGCTATATGTATTTTTTTTACATATATTGTTATTGCATTTGAATTTTGTAGACATTCTCAGTTTGAGAACAACATGGAATTTAAGATAACATGATCCTGTAACAAATTAAACCCAGGAAAATTTGACAGCGCAATTCTAGTTAATGAACCCTAATGAATCAATGGGACTTGCTCCTAGTTAAGCTTCTCTCTTTCCCTCCTCTGAGTTTGTAAATAAATGTGTGAAAGGTATACAAGATCTGCCACAACAACTTCTATGACATTTTAGAGAACTGTGTTTAGTCTACAGGGTAAAAAAAAAAATCAGGAATCAGTAGCATCTTTTCCAATTAACACGTTATTGAAAAGTATAGGCTTTTGTGAGTTTTGTAGCTCTATAGCTCAGGAAAGCTTATGCCTTTTAATAAAAGTTATTAGTCAGAAAAGGTGTGATCAAACTCCTGAATTCGAAGAGTAAAGTCTATCCTCAGATCTTCCTTCCTTCCTTCCTTCCTTCCTTCCTTCCTTCCTTCCTTCCTTCCTTCCTTCCTTCCTTCCTTCCTTCCTTCCTTCCTTCCACTAGATATTTTTAAAACATTCATTATAAAACTCTATGCACATCAGTTGAGGAGGAATAAAAAGACATGACTCTTGTAAGAATTGGAATTAGAATCCAGTAAAAAAAGTTAGCTGCTCAAAAACTCACTGACTTCTTCCAAACTTTGAGTTCTGTTTTGATCTTACCTCAGATTTAATCCATTCTACTTTAGTTACCACAGAAACAGAACAATATTTGGGGCTCTATAACACCTATCACTAAAATTCCAGGGGAGAATACTGTATATAGGAAAGAGTGGCTATCAATCAAGTCCTTCCTGATTGCTGAAGGGTTTGTGCAGCTGTTATCTGCTCATGCCATGCTTTAAAGAACTAAAACTCCCTGCTTGCAGTTGTTTTGGTTAGAAAACGTGTTTGTTCAGCATTTATTTGGCAAACTGAAATGATAATGTAAACACAGTGCTTGACGGCTTGAGGAGGGCATGTCGGGGTTGGGGTGTGTGCATATGTGCATGGACACGATAAAACTAAAAATATATTTTCTCTAGTTGACTTGCTCTGTATTGGTGGTTTCTCAAATTATTTCACTTAAGACCCCATGTGATCCCTCTGGCGGTCTTCCAATGTTTTCTTTTCATCTCCAAATTCATGGCTAAAGGTTCTTTTTAACCTTACTGTGATAACCTGATCAGGCTGCCTATTTTGCTATCAGGAGGGGTTGCTGAATCCTGCCAAGTATTTTTTTTTTTTTTACCTGAGGCTTCTGATACATCTAAATTTATAGCCGTGGGTAAGAGGCAGGAATCCACAGCAGGTGCTGCTTAAAAAAAACAGCTGAGTTTCAACATTTCCTTCCTTGACTTTTTCTCCTACAGACAACAGAAACTGCAGTGTTAATATGGAAAGAATATTTTTTCACTTTTATAGCTGTTGAATAAAATGACCCACCTCAACCATAGCAATCCTGGAGATATAGTAAAGCCTTCTTGTTACATATCTATTCAGAGACCTTTATAAACTCAGCATAATAAAACAGTAGCCTAATTATGACCAGGTTTGGCTATTTAATATATGGATCTCTTTTGGAAAACACTTCAGAAACCTAAGATTGTCTCATATATTACACCTAAGCTTATATTTTGTAGAAGCAGAATTAAAAGTGTATTAGTTCTTTTGAAGTCTCCTAAAAATACCATGGAGAGCAAAAAAAAAAAGGATCAGCAACAATCCAGTGTTGTCACTTGAGGTACAAATGTCACTTGAGGTTCAAAATATCATACTTTGGATATGCAAAGATATACAGCTAGTCCTAAACACAATCACAGTTGGGACTGGAATTTTGACCACTAAGTAACACAGTTGTTAAGTGAGTCTTCATATGATCAGATCCAAATTTATGGCCATTTTTATGATGATCGTTAATCAAATCAGGGTTCCCTATTGACTTTGCTTGTTGGAAGCCGGCTGGGAAGGCTGCTGCTCAGGATGAGGAAAGCTGACTTGGATAAGTCTATTGAAGGCAGTTGGATTGCTCTTTGATTCAGCATGAATAGAATTTGCTTCCTCCATTGCAATCTTGTCAGCATTCACTTGGGTTTCATTATAACAACAGTGTGTTCTGGAGAGAAAATATATACGTATATTTTATAGCTTGCATAGTGTTTTAAGCATTTCTTAAGACAGCTATGACATAGAATGTTTCTGCACTGGAAACAGCATAGCCTGACTAAATAGATGAAAACTCACCTGATCTATTGTTTTGGAATGGCAGGACCAGTGGTCAAAGACCACTTGACTATCCACTTCTGGTTGCAAATGTTTCTCCGGACACTCTTTTAAAACTGCCCACAATGGTAATCCCAAAGCTTCCATGGGCAGCTTTTCTATTGGCCAGACGTTCTTCTTAATAGGGAATTCTACAGCTCAGGGGTGGGATTCTACCAGTTCTCACCTATTCACTAGAACCGGTTGTTAACATTCTAAGCAGTTTGGAGAACCGGTTGTTAGAAGAAATTAATGGCCTAATCCTGTAAGGAAGGCAGGAAGGAAACATTCTGGTGTTGCTTACAGAAACTGCCTCTTCGTTAACCCTTATTACATTCTTGGCAAGACTAGACTTCCTGTCTCAGGAACATTTCTGGAGTTTTTTTTCCCTCCTTTGCTGGTACTTTGCTTATGTAGAATGACCATTCAAAGTTACAATGGCACTGAAAAAAGTGACTTATAACCATTTTTCACACTTACGAGTGTTGCAGCATCCCCACAGTCATGAGAGGCCAGGCAAGGAGATGCATGCCTCAATGTGAGTGATATTGAGTTGGCCATGTCCATCCAATAACATGACCACCAAGCCATGTCCACCCAGTCACATGACCACCAAGCCACGTCCACCAACTAAGCCATGCCCACAGAACCAGTTGTTAAAAAATTTGAATCCCACTCCTGCTACAGCTTATATTATTTTGCAACTTTACAGAACAATTATTAATTTTTTCAGATTGGCTGCCTCTTGTCTACAGTTTCCGAATTAGACTTCTGCCAAAGACAATGCTGTATTTGCAGTATTTGCGGTAAGCATTTTGATTCCTCTATGCCAACTGAAGCATTAGTATAATGTTTCAGGGAGAGAGATAACTTTATCTGCTGACCACAAAAATAAGTTGCACATATTGTTCCTGGTCAACAGTCTTATGACAAAGAAAGAATTGAAAAATTACTCCAAACACATGCTTCATTAGTAAAACTTTCTGCTTAAAAAACAAGGGATGATGCTCTGATGCAATTTGAAATTCTCCAAAAGCACTGAACAATCTGTTACCATAATACCTCAGATCATAAAAATCTAATTAAAACTTCATAAAATGATTGAGCAATGTTTGAAAATGTAAAATAAAATAGATTTTAATTAGAATCCACATAGCGTCTGGGGCTTTTCAAAACTGCAGGGCAATTTGAACGAAATTTGTAGACTTTGAAGATATGCAGTAGATTTTGTTTGATTCTCCCACTCCCCTCCCCTCCCCTTTCACCAACTGCTACAACCTGATCCCCATTAAAACCACATCCATTGCATTAAAATTATTAATGCGAGTTAACTAGGCAGATCACTGCCAAGAAAAGCAAGGCTCACTGTGGCTTTTTCGATATAGCTTTGGAAAATTAGTCTCAAGGCTCTAACAAAGATCACATTTTCCCCTTTCTTCACTAATAATAAAAGCTTTTCATGTATTTCTGCTGTTTCTGCATCTATGGGGAAAGCTGGTTGGATGGAGTTGAAGGTGGCTTGTTATTTGGTGAAAACTTGTCAATGTCAGGGTCACCCTTCATTTTGCTAAATCTTAGCATTTATTAACTCCTTTTCCACTAAGCTCTTTCCATCAGAATTCTTATTTAACATAATTGCAGCCTTTTTAAGTAGTAAAATAATGAAGTAGTCAAAATCCTTCTGCTGCTTTAGATGGAACATTATGGTTAGCAGATGTCAGAAATGCTGTAGAGTCTCCTGCTTGGGCGGGGAGTTGTACTAGATGACCTACTAGGTCCCTTCCAACTCTGTTAATCTTAACCTGTCCATTATTTTAAATTGCATCTTGTACTCCTTGTTTTCAAGTTTATTTAAAAATGTGCACCAACTCGGGGTCATTAGTTTGCTTTCTCTGACTATCCTGTGCCTCTTCCTCTCCCCTTTTTAATTACAAGTGGTTCTCCACTTTTGAGCACAATTGAGCCCAACATTTCTGTCATTGAAACATTTGTTAAATGAATTTTGCCCCATTTTTACCTTTCTTGCTACAGTTGTTAAGCGAATCATTGCAACTGATAAGTTAGTAACCCAGGTGTTCAGTGAATCTGGCTTCCCCCTTTGATTTGATTGTCAGAAGGTTGCAAAAGGGGATCACGTGATCTTGGGACACAGCAACAGTCATAAGTATGAACCCGTGGACAAGCACCTGAATTTTGATCGTGTGACCATGGAGATGCTGCAGTGGTCGTAAGTGTGAAAAATGATCATGAATCACTTTTTCACTACTGTTGTAACTTTGAACAGTCATTAAATGAACAGTCAAGGATTACCTGTATTGTTGTTATTGTTATCCACAGAAGTGTGAAGAAAGTGGCCTGATCATTGTGGCAAATCACTACGCAGAAAGCAAAGCAGCACACACACATTCTCTATCACTATATGCAATGAATTTAAAATGGCTTCTTCAAACTGCGGCTCCCTTTCCTGAATTCTGATATCTTTCTTGGACATTATTCCTAGCCAAAAATAAACGAGAAAAACAACTGAAAACCTTTCTTTAACGATGACCTTTCTGAGGGCCAGTAGCCTTTAAAACAGGGTCAAAATAGTCAACAGGGCAGCTGTAGCAGTGTGGTCACTGCCTTTCCCTTCAATGTCAACATTGCAAGTATACAAGGTATACAATACAAAGTATACAATACAAAACGGTGAGGCTTTGACTACACTCTTACAATTGTTTTGATGAATCTTCCCAAAAAGATTCATCAAAACAATTGCTTTAAGAAAAGGAGGTGTTGCATTTCAATATTCTGGGGGAATGAGGTTTACAAAAAATTCTTCCTAACGTTGGCAAAACATCAGCCATATTTATTAGTTTAAAGTCACTGTCTCCCTGGCCATGCTCTCAGTAGCCATTTGACGGCTGCGCTTGAAAATCTTGGCCTGATCCTGTTTTAGTCAGGATGTTGACTAAGGATAATGGGAACTGTAGTCCAATGTACCTGGAGGATCATGGACTAGAGAAGGCTATTTATCAGTTGCCCTCTACAGCAATTTGAAAAGAAACAAATGGATTTCATGGTTGCAAAAGACAGTAGCTCCCCAATCCAGCATGAGAGTTAACATTATGCCTGCTATAGAATATTCAGAAAAAGGAAAATGCAGAAATTTGCTAGCCTAGCTGGCAAAAAGATTGATCTGGATATGAACGCAAAAAATCACAGCTGCCATCGGATTGGCATGATTTTTAAACTGTGGAATTTAAAGATAAGTAATCCATGTGGATTTTAAGGAGCTGGAGCAGCTGCAGTGACATACTTGTTGTGGATGAGGAACTACAGTGAGAACCAAAGGATGAAGGCTTTACAGAGGAGATCCAAACTCAAAATAAAGAGGAATTTTTCTGATCATGAAAGCTATTAAGTAATGGAACAGGCTGCCTGCTTCAATCAAGAGTGCAAGTTTTCAAGGAAGTTTGGGCAACCATTTGCATGGGATTATATGATGATTTCTACCCTGAAGCAGGTGGTTGGGCAAATGTCTGTATAACTCCATGTTTCCTTCCAATCCTATGACTTTATGTGTTACTGTTTTTCAGATGTATCAAGAGCAACTAAGGAAGAATAGTAAAATTTAAAGACATGCTACAACCCATGACAGCTGGAAAGTTCTTTGACAGAGAACCTAGGATTCTGTTTTTTTCCCCCTATATATGGAGCTGGCTAAAATTTAGTGGTGGAGAGAAGACACTTTGCACTTGCTTAAAAATACCTTCATATTACATCATAAGTAATAAAGGTTAAAGTCCCTTATAATAAAAACAGGGTCTTGGGCTGAGCCTTGCTTAGATTATGTCTGTATGTTAAGAAATCATGACTGATTATTAGAAGCAACTTTTTAAATGAAATTCCCCATTGCCACAAGGCATTTCAAGCATACTTATTGTACAATTATTAAAAAGGCTTCATACAGTTATAGATGATAAGTGGCTTTTTAGTCTTCATTTTTTTAAGTCACAACATTCAGTTGATAAAATAACCTTTGCAGCCTTTGTTGTTTTGGCATAATATTTTCAGAGATGACTACATGGCTCAAATAAACACTTGGCTAAAGAACAACATTATTGGACAACCTGCAAGGCAGTAATAGTTCGATAAATACTTCTGCAAGGGCTAATACTTCTTTACACTTGTTTTTAAGATGTAAACCAAGTTGTTATATATTTATCTTGGTTTCATTAATGGCCAGTCAGCTAAGTCTACAAGTTCCAAGTTTCTTCTCTTATTTTCCAATGCAGAGTGGATAAAATTACTACTTACTTTCATTCCACCCAACCTTTTGAGGCTGTCGATCAGAGAAGTTAAGTACTATTGCATTACAACTCCCAGTTTTTACAAAACCATGTTCTAAGCACCTTAATTATAGGTATATGCAAAAGTTGACTCCACATAACATACCACAATGGTGGAGTCCAGTCACTGGGTTTTACATTTACATGTGTATTTGCAGAAGATAAAAGACTTTGTAGAGGAGAGATTTCACAGTAAATGTCATTCTAAAAATATCACAGACACAACATCCTACATTCCATTTGCTGCATCTTTGTTGACATTAGCAAATTAAGTCTTGAGGTTGCTGGAGGAATATTCTGCTTAAGAGTTTTGCTAGAATCTGGCAGGATTTCAAATGAAGCAGCGGCAACTTTGGGTCTAATTGCTGCCCAATATATTTTCTTGTACTTGCAGATCAGTGGTGGAATTCAAATTTTTTTACTACCAGTTCTGTGGGCGTGGCTTTGTGGGCGTGGCAGGGGAAGGATACTGTAAAATCTCCAGTCAGAGGTGGTATTTGCCGATTCTCCAAACTACTCAAAATTTCTGCTACCGGTTCTCCAGAACTGGTGAGAACCTGCTGAATACCACCTCTGTTGCAGATACATTTTTCCACCTTGCCTCTGATAAAACTTTGCCACAGGGAACCCACAATGGAATCTTGATTTTCACACACAAACAGCCAAGACACAAATATGACACTAATGGGCAGTCACCATCCTGTATTTCCTGGCTTATATACCATCCTCTATGGCAGGATTTCTTAACCTAGGCAGCTGGAAGACACATGGACTTCAACTCTCAGAATCTTCCAGCCAGCAATGCCTGAGGAAGTATGGAAATTGAAGTCCATATAGCTTCAAGTTGTCAAGGTTGGGAAGCACTGCTCTATGCTGTTTCTGTATCAAGATATGCCTGGAATTTCCCAATACTTGGTTGATTATTAAGGGAGGCTGGCTTATGGTCCCCCCTCCCTACTTTTTTCCCCAATTGGGTGTTGTGGTAGAAAATATGTCCCATCTCAATGATTAACAGAACTATCAATATTCCTCTAAAGCTGTGCCCTATCCATTTGAAGTATTAGGAAAACATCTATAATACATAATGTTCTGGTTATTCTGTAACTGTGATAGTTTCTTAGGCTGTTAGAACAAATGACCTTAAATCAAACTTATCTAAATGGTGTTCTCCAGATGTGTTGGATTACAGCTCTCTTATTTCTCCAGCCAACCCTGGGTTAGGAAACACCCCATTATACTTTAATACAAGGCCAGTTTTAAGCAGTGATTTATTATTAGGCTTAACTGCCAAAGTTAAAACACTGCGCTGATTCCCTGTGATTTGTACATGATGCTTTCCTAATTTGATGCCCCGAGACAAAATGAACTTCAGTTGTAGTAATTTTTATCCAGATAAGGCCATGGCTTAAACAGGACCCAAACCAAATGTCAAGCATATTTTTTCTACTTTCAGTGATTTGTATTAAAATAAACATGTATTTTATTTGTTCTTGTTCTGGTTCAAACTGAAGAAATAGAATTTGGTTTCAAAAGTGTAGAAAAAATTGGTGAGAGGAGCGCAGGATTTTTGAGACTATTTAGCTATTTAATAGTCATGCTGCACATGTAAATACACTTTCTCTTAGTGCATAATAGGCTGTCCCTGGCTTCCCATGTCCTCCTTAAATCTCAAATGAAGACAATATGAAGGAACTCTTCCCACTGGCCTTTTGCAATGGGGTGCTTCCAGAAGATGGAAAAGATATGTACGGAAAAATTGTAACTCCCTTCATCATCTACATTCCTACAACAATAAAATGAATGCAAAACCACTACCAAGACAAAGTTGAAACAAATGTTCCAGCACCCTGAAAATAAAGTACTTAACAAATAGTTTTTTCTTCAAGGGAGCAAAACTTTGGCATAGTTGCTAGGTGGATTTTGGCAAAGCCTTTAATCTCATCTAGTTTTGTCTAGAACACTATATTTACATATACCTCCCCCTGGAACAGGTTGGTCCAGATAAGAAATGGAATGTTCCCAATTTTTCCATGCCCATCCATTTTTTTTGTACATCCTTAATCTTAGCCTGTAACCACATTTACCGCACCACCAGAACCCAGAAGACAAAAGGATCGTCTGGATTCAACAACTATAAAATGGTAATTTATTGCCAAGACAGGTTCCTTAAGAACAGTTG
The DNA here is from genome assembly GCA_023653725.1 of Bungarus multicinctus. Lineage (NCBI taxonomy): Eukaryota > Metazoa > Chordata > Lepidosauria > Squamata > Elapidae > Bungarus > Bungarus multicinctus. The sequence continues at coordinate 66,002,070 of CM042842.1, forward strand.
CACCAGACCAGATGATTTCAGCATTATAGTCCATTTAATCAATAATACATGTGGATTGAATGGAGAAGTCTAACATCCTTTCCTTGGTGTGTCTGCCATTAGACGGCAATAGTGGCTAATGTAAAGCAGCAAATTGATATAATATATGTCTGGAACCTTTGAATCCAAATTTGGTGCCCTTCTTTCCTATTGTCCTCTAGGAATGTCAAAATACCAGATATGAAATGGTGATTTTGAAAGTCTTGCTGAACTCCATTATAATCACGGCATGCCAATTCCATCCTTGCATCTCCTATAGAATGGCAGGGCTTGGGGCAGCAAAATCAAGCTATCTATATCTCCTTGGCTATCATCCAGCTGCAAATAATAATCCATTAGCATCTGCTCAACTGGTATCCTGGCCAAATAAAAGAGATATCTTTTAAATAAACACTGGCAGTTCTCAGTCAAAGAGAAAGCAAGGGAGTAGAGGAAAAACAATCCTTGACATTTCAATGACTTTGCAAGGCTGGCTGACACCTGGTACTACCCTGATCTGGTGGTGTTTATGCAGAGCTTTGGGCTCCTACCCTGACTTTAAATAGAATTGAAAAGGCATAAATAGGCAGTATCTTTCTTGGACATCCATAGTAGCTGATTTTCCCTTCCCCCATTATTTTCCCAAACAAGGGAGATCCCAATGTTAATATTAACATGAACATCTGTCTTGCCGTCTTCCTCTGAAATTCAGCAAAACAGCTTAGCAGCCAGCATGCCCCACGCCCTTTGTCAACAGTATTCTTTTCCCCACACTGTGCTTCTCTGATGGAATCAGATTTCACAAGCTTTTTCTCCCATCTATTGATTCCTTAACTCAATCCCGTTGATCACCTGAGAAAAATATGGTGGCTTTCTGCACAGCTTTTAGAGTTCCCCAATAGATTTTCCTCGCCCTTTTAAAAAAAAATTCATTGGGGTTATTATTATGGTAATACTTATTGTGTCTGTGGCTTTTCTGAAAGATTCCTCATTCCTACTTTTCCTTTTATGGCCTTGTAGACCCTTTTGGAGCATAATGCTCAGAACTGGATTTTGCTTGAGTAGGTTTTCAGTGCAAATAGGAAATCTGCCTGCAGTATTTGATTTCAAGGTTCTCTATTTCAATTCCATATGGTTATTCTTCCAAATTATTAATTGCATACAATGGAGGACAAACAAGCTTATGCATGGGGAATTCTTGTTCTCTTCTTTCAATTGCACCCCTGTGCTTTCTGGGAAGAAATGAATAATCTGTGACCCTCCAAATGTTTATAAAGTACAATGTGCAACATCTGGAGATCCACAATTACCAATCAATGTATTAGTACATTAAGTTAGACATTGCCAAGAAATGCCATTGCCATTGACCTTTCTTGGAACTCTCTCATCCTCTCTCTCATATACATTACATTGTATTCCAGTTGCAGGTGCAGTGAGATAAATGCAGCATTATAGCAAGCATGAAGAATGCACGCTCTATTCTTAAAATGGATGAAAATGTATTTAAAAAACATATTCTAGTTAAAATAATCATTTTCCTAATAGAAGGGAATATATGCAGCTCAACACTGAACTTTGAAGTCCTTGGTACACTCTGAGCTTTACTGTTTTGTTGCAGATGTTTCATTATTCAGTTGAAGATGTTTATTAGTGGAACAATGAGACACCTGCAAGAAAACAGAACACCAATAATCCCATTGACTTTTTCTTACTCTGACATTATTGGAGGCAATTTTAAAGTATAGTATCTGTTCAGTCTTGTCACTCATTATCTTGAAGGAAAATCTGAAGACTGCAATAACTTGAAAAGAGGTGATAGACAAAGGAAAGGGATCAGCAGTAGGAAAGCAAATATGTTGGTAGTTTTTTGCAATTTCAAGAATACTTGGATAGCAACTCAACTGTGGGAAAAGACACACTTGGTGCCATGTTTTTGAAAAATGTATGCAATTCCAGTGAAACGTTTTCGTCCCCATGCAGTCTGCCTCCACAATTCTTATTCTGAAAACACAAAAGCTAGCCAAGATCTAAAGAAGGAATGAATGGGTGCTTTGGCAGAGGTTGGGCCTGCCTTATCTATGCTCTTCCCCTTGGGAAGAGATGGCACAACTTAAATATGGCTGAGCAAGAGATGATCTTACTTGTATCCCTGTAGGAGCACCTTCTGCACTGGTTCCACTTTGCCTGCACTGTAGTCTTCGATGGCAGTCCATGTGAAAGATGCAGTGGACCAAGACTAGCAAATGCATAGGCCGACTCCCACCTCTTGTTTAATCAAATTAGGCCCACAGGATGAAGGTTCCCCATTTGTTTGGGGAATATAAACAGCAGGCTCAGAGTATCTGATTTGCCCTTTAAACTTGTGCATATTTATTGTAACATCCTCCCAGGTCTTTCTCCTTGCATTAACATCAGGGCTCTATCTAGCCTTTTGCCAGTTTATTCCAATTCTGTTTTGTTTCATGTTTTACATTCTACCGTTACATTACTTATTGCACTGAATACCCATCTCATGCTTTTATAATGCTATAAAAATATGTACCAAAAACAGAGATTAAAGTGCTATAGAAAAGAAAACTATAATGTAATTTAAAGAAAATTATATTGTAATTTATTATGCAATAGTGTGCACGTTTCCACATTTCATAATCTTTTTTTTTTCCGGTAGAACTAAAGAGGGAAATAATTCAGGATAATGGCTTTGTCTTTCTGTTCCCTATCCTCTTTAAAGCTGATACTCAATTGTACATATATTCTTGTAAACTGTATAGCTACTGTTCTGAAGTTTGAACGGGAGGAAACCAAATGCTTCCTTGCTGACTGCCAAGAGTGAAGGATTATATTTAATATCATTAAAGTGTAGAAGGTAGGGATTGAGCCAATCCAAAAATAGAAGGCAACTCTATATCACTGTATTTTTAGTTTGAACATGTGACTCCATCCCCTGTGCAGCCCAAATATGGCAATCTGTCTTAACTTCCTGTTTGGTTTCTCGATACTGGAATCACGTTAGTTTCGGTTTCTGAGGCAACACAAAAGGGACTCTGTGTGGGTGGAACGGAACAGCTGGAAATCTTCCAAATGATAACAGATTAGACTGGATAGGAGGAAGAAAAAGATTGTTTACAAATCATGAGCCCATATCTTTTGTTGATTCTTCCTAATATTTACAGGTATCCTAGTGGGGGTAGAAACAGATACACATTTTAAAGTGTCTGGAAGTGACCTGAGCACATATTTACATTGCTTCAAAGCATTTGGTTTCAGACTGGAGAGACATCACACTGGAGTTCTAGCATGCATTGCTTGCAGAGAGATAACAGTAGACTGAGGGAAGACAAGGACGTTTTGGGCCCCAGGTGATCTAATGGTCTTTACCCTGCCTCCATGCAGTTCCTGACTGAGGGAAAGATGCTTGACTACGAGTCCTTCTAGAATCATGAATTTTAGAAGCACTCTGTGTGGTTGGCTGGCGGGGGTGTCCTTTGAGGTATTGGGGAGTGAAACTTGCCTGTGAAGTTTCAGTGAAGATGTGAGAGTGCATGGTGGATATCAGTGAAAGGCACTTAGGATTGCGATGCTAACAACTTAGGATAATAGAAAAAGCATACTATTCCAAAAAGATATCTGTTTTTGTTTTGCTGATTATATTAAATATAATCACGGAGCACATACACAAAAAATGTGGATAACTCTAAAAACATGGCCGCCCTTTCTCACCTGCCTATTGAAGAATTTGTATAACTGCCAGGAAGCAGAAATTTGAATAGAATGTAGAACAACTAAAAGGTTCAGAATAGGGAAAGGAGTGTGCCAAAGTTGTATACTGCCACTGTCCAGCACAATAAACCAAGGGACAGGATAGAGTCACTAGGAGTTTATTTCATGCTACCTATACACAAGAATTTGATCTGCTAATGGTCAAGACAAATTGATATTATATAAGAGTCAACAGAATTCACAAGGGGATGGACTTGGGTCTTTAATAGGAGCATAGTGATTCCAAACTGATGACACATTTGACCCTGCCTTCAGTGCCAGCCTTGTTCAAACCCAAGCTCAAGATGACATAGTGAGTTCCAATCAAATTCAATTATTTATTTGCTTATATATAATAGACAGAATGTTGCCAAACTAAAGCCATAACCTTCTAACTTACTAGATATATCCTGAAAGATTCTAGGGTGTGGCTACTCTGAACCTCTTCTCCCCTCCCCAATCCATCTCACAATCTCTTAATCTGGATCTCTTTCTGGGAAAGCTCTGGGTTGCCAAAACTCTCCCTCACTGCTCCTGCAGATGCACATTCCATCACAATAAATAAGTGCAAAGTCAGCTGATCTTCAAACAAGACTCAAAGGCTTTGAATTAAAATTATTAAGAGTCTCAGATTTGCTGGTGTCAATATTTTTTCTATGGCGCTTCTTCAATTTTCAATTCCAGAGAGTGTCACAGGAAAAACCACCATCTGCACTATGTTAATCTTTACAACTAATACCGCATCATAGCATTTGAATATCTTATCCAGTGCTTTCATACTACTCAATTAATTTAATCTTTCATTGTGTTCAACTTTCCCACATTCTCATTTCATGTTCCCACTGTACTCCTCTCTTTGCAGCTTTAAATTTTCTTTTCCTTTTGGCCACATTAACAGTTAGATGATGTCCAAGGACTTTAATCTAGTCACATAAACTGCATTAGTACTCTGAAAGAATCTCAGTTCATCCTCAGTAGAATAAAGAGAACCATCTGATTGAGAGTTGGTCATCCCGTGCTACATCATCAATCATTTCATACTGTCTATCCATGTGGTTTTCTAAATACAGACATGATTATCTTACCAGTGTCTTTTCCTACATGTTATGAAAAGATATATTTGCCATCATCATTGAAATAATCATTCAGCTCAATATCGATGCTTGCTTACTTTAGCTGGGAACTGAGATTACTTCCATGCCTTGGTTGACCCTGCTGAAGTACATATACTTGGCATATACCCCCAGCATTCTTCACCCATCCATTTTAGGAATGCCTCCCTGCCATCATGAAGTTGCAGAGCAAGGTTGGAGGGGAGGGAAGAGATAAAGTAATAATATACTTTACCATTCCAGTTTCAAAAATTCACATGGATGGGAATTGTAGCCGTGAGATATAAAGACATTTAATACTTCAGAACAACTATGGCAATTTAGTCAACCACACTAGGACATGGGATTAAAAGGCAGGAGACTGTTTTAGGCACAAAAGCCAGCTGGGTGACTTTGGTAGGTTATTCTCTCTGAGCTCTAAGAGGAAGACAGTGGCAAGTCAATTCTGGAAATATTACCAAGAAAACTGAAATGTAAATGGAGACTCAATCATCCAGGCCAAAAGCAGATTTTGGTTAAAAGGTTAAATCATGGCAACTGAACCAAAGTTTATTAAAACTGAAATGTTTTGTTACTCATCCAAGTAACTTCTTTAATCAAAATGAAAATTTTGGGTAGGCATAGAGTCAGAGAGTCTTTGGAATGAACCAATTCTTGCCACAAAACACCTCAGTTTTAATAAACTTTGGTCCAGTTGCCATGATTTAATTGTTTAGATGCCAATAAAACTGCATAGACTTGATCCTGTAGTTACTACCAATTAGAATTGGCTCAATGGACCACCACTACCAACATCACCACAAGAGACATCTGACCCACAAAGGTGTGTATTGCCAAAGCTATGGTTTTGTCTGTTGTAAGTTACAGCTATGCAAATTGAATCATCAGAAAAGCTGAACAACAGCAACATGTTTTTAAATTGCCATGCTTGAAAAATATTGTGAATGCTTTTAGTTGCAGGAAGAACAAATTCACACTAAGTAGAGTAATATGAAACTTGAATATTTTGGATACTTAATTTGAGGACAAGTCATTAGAAAAGATCTTGAGAAAATGGAAAGCAGTAATAAAAAGCTGCAGATAAGTGGCAAGATACCATCACTGATGACACATGTATGAGCTTCCAAGAACCCAAAGAAATAGTGACTGACAGTCCTGACAAAATGATATCTACCAGGTCAGAAAGAGCCAAAGGCATCTGAATGACTCAACAATAATAACAACAAAACTGAGGTCAGAAAAAAAAGTAAAGTTCATCCTTCAAGGAACATTTGACTTGAACACAACCAAATTTACCATTATGCCTACAGACCATCCATGGCATCTGCATTAGAATAAAATTTTCTAATGTCTCTATGAGAAATTATGACTGATTTCTATATATAATAAACTGTTTTCTATATATAATACTGTAGTTCAATGTTTTATATATCCTTCAAATTATTATCTGCTTGCTCCTACTTATAGGTAAAATGAAAAGTGCCCTTTTTTGCAATGTTATCTGTTTGCAGAAGAATCTTAAGACCTTCCAGATTCTTAAGTGCCTTTCAGATTCATTGGCATTAAGCTCTCAACCAATCTTAAAATGGCCAATTTCTGAGAGATTATAAAAGTTTGTTCTATGGACAGCATGACTTCAGAGTGGCTTTCACAAGGTTTCTCTGAGCATGGAGCAGGATAAAGATTTATTGTCCTAAATCTTTGCTAGAAGATATGCCATCATGTTATTACTACTAGAATGAATAACTTAAATAATTATTATCCAAATATCTAAACTAAAAAAATGACGACATAGCTGGGAGATAGAAAAGCATACAGCACAGCATAAACCATTATCATTACAGGTAGTCCTTGGTTTACGACTACAATTGACCCCCAATATTTCTAAATGAAAAATTTGTTAAGTGAATTTTGCCCCGTTTTATGGCCTTTCTTGCCACAGTTGTTAACTGGATCACTGCAGTGGTTAAGTTAAGCTTCCTCATTGACTTTGCTTGTTAGAAGGTCGCAAAAGGCAATCACGTGACCCCAGGACACTGCATCACAAATATGAATTTGTTGCCAGGCCTCTGAATTTTGATCGCATGACCTTAGGGATGCTGCAACAGTCATAACTGTGAAAAATAATTCATAAATCGCTTTTTTCAGTGCCGTTGTAACTTTAAATGGTCACTAAATGAATTGTTGTAAGTCGAGAACTACCTGTATTTATATAGTCCCTTGGTAGGTTATTCAGTTAGTTATTATTTCAATTCCTCCACAGAAAGATTTTTGCCAGACTAAAAAGTCAGAATCCTTCAATAAAACCTCTATGCTTTGAATGTGTATGTCGTTTTCTAAAAAATTGTAGAAGCTCTAAAGCGTCAGTCTACAGTTGGTATCCACTGTTATCAGAGGATTTGTGCAGTCACCTCAGGATATTTAGTGCTTTAGGGAGTCAAATTATCTAATCTGTCTTCAGTATTTCTAATCTTTGTATTCCTAGAGGGCTGTTGTTGTACCCTAGGGTGAGCTCTTATCTAGAAGAACGTTCTGTGTCATGCTTATCAGCAACTCACATTGACACAAGAACAATTCTGATGTTGGCTTTTTGTGGATGTGGGAATTGATCCAGGGTAGCCTCCAATGGCCTTTAGCGTATATATACGCCTGAGCATTTTCTAGCGCAAAGAGCTAAAACATCCCTGCAAAACCTGACTCTCCCTACCAACACACATACACAGTTCAGCCCTCCAAATCACACAAAAGAATGGGTGGAGATAAAGAGTTCTTTCTATCCTCCCACCCTTAAACACAGCTATATGAATAATGACCTTTAAGGGATAAAAGGAAGGTCTTCCTTTGTCTCATGCTATTAATACAATCAAAATATTTGTCCGTCACAGACCATTGTATGAGTTTCCTCTGCAATCATTTTCCATCGGTGATGGAAAATAAATGGTATCTGGCATGCGGCCAATTTGTTAAGAAGGGGTCTCCAGTTACAGACAACATAGAATGGGTTGTTAGAAAACTCTTGATTTGGTTGTCTGGAAAAAATCAAGTTAGTCAAGACCACCAGCAGTCAGAAATAATTAAAAAAAAATGTACAGAAAAATCCAGGGTATTACAGACTGATCAATTCAATAGCAATAGCGTTTTAATAACTTGATCTATACGGAGTTTGAAAACATTGCAGTGATTACTAGAAATCAGCATGGATTTGTGAAGAACAAATCTTGTAAGGCTAATCTTATTTCATTTTTATTTGGGTAAACTTCCTTAGTAGATTAAGGGAATGCTGTGGATGTGGCATATATTGATTTCAGCATCTTCCCAAGCTCCCTATAATATTCTGATAAGCAAACTAATTCCATTAGGCATGTTTATTGCCTAAATCCTCAGCTGGTTCAAAATATTACTCAGAGGAATGCCAAACAAAAATTTCTCATTGGATTGAAGTGATATATTGAAGAGGGTTTAGTGATAAAATATGTGGAACTTGGAATTATTGTTCATCACACTCACTAACATACAACGTGCCTACAAAAAGAAGGGGAACTTTAGCTTGCATCATTAGAAGTTTGGTTTTCAAATCACTGGAAGAAATGGTTCCATTCGATCTTTCATTGGTCAGATACTATCTTGAATTCTGTATGATCAGTCTGAAACATTATGTTTTAAGGGCTGAGATAAACTGAGGAAAAAATATACAACTCTATGAGCAAAGTTGTTTAGTCTTGACATGACAAACAAGCTAGGTATGAAAACAAATATAGGTGTCACACAGATAATGCTGTGACAACTATCTCCCAGAACAAAAGACGTAAAGGTTTTACATTATACATCTATTCACAGGATGTGTTCATGGAAAAGATATACAGACCTTTACTTGGAATGCCGATACGGATTGCTACACTGAACAGAGGTTTAGTCATGGTTTAATTGGACTTTTCCATTCTAAGATTCCTTGAATTCTTTGAACAGTCTTGCCAGATCGGCCAATAAAAGTTAATTCGTAAACTGTGACTAGTGCCAACGCCATAGAAAACTTGCTGATACCCTACAGTGTAGCAAAGACCTGACAGAAAGGGTATTACAAATAGTTTGGTACTTTTAAATTGGCCAATGAGAATCTATATATTTTACAAGTGATATCAAGTTTTTGCACATTTTAGTGCTAAGCAATTCCCTGCAGTCATCATCCCTATGGTCATCATTAAGAGTTTCCTTTAGTTTCACGTATGCAGTTCAAATTAAATTGTAAAGTGTTTAGTTTAGTGCTTTTCAGAAAAAAAGAATAAACTAGAATACTGATCTGCATATCATAGAAGGGGAAAGGTGAGTGATTCTGTGGGTTTGTAAATAGGAAGACTTCATACATGCAATTACTCAAATCCCATGAAGCCTTCTTGGTGGTCTTTGGAAAAGCAGCCATCTCTAAGTTTCTTTGAAAGATTGTAATGAAGATAAAATGAGATAATCCTCTGCATGTTGTTGATTTAAACTCATTGGGGGAAAGTGTCTAATGGATGATTACATGTCCTTTGAAGTTCTTCTAGAGTGGTTGATTCTTCTGCTCAAAAGAACACAAGAACATCCTTGCTAAATCAAGCCAAACAGGTCATCTTAATCAGCCTTCTATTTCAACAGTGGCCAGTCAGACACATGGACAAGAGGATGAAAGCTGGCCTTCACTGTTTCTCCATAAGGGATTTATTGGCATGCTGACTATTGTAATAAATAACCATCAAGATTGATATCCATTGATAACTTGACTATCCATAACTTCTCCAGTTCCCTTTTAAAACCTAAATTGGTTGCACTGTGATGCTTCCTGTTATGATGTTATTTCCAGTTGCTGTTGGACAATTCCGTTGCTGTTATTCTGGTGGGAAATAATGCTATTTAGGGGGCCATGAACACATCTGAAATTGTAAGTTCTGACAAAATGGCAGAAAGGGAACTAGCGAGGTTGCTTTGTGTTGCCTCCTAGAGATGCTCCACACAATCCTACTTTTGCCTTGCTCCTGGGTGATAAATCTAGTACTTTGCTTTTGTGCCATGCTTTACACTTATTTAATAGAAGAATATTTGAAAAAATAAGTCAGATGGAACACAGCTTTAGAAATCCCAAAGATATGGTTTTAATCATGCTGATATCCTCAGTCACAGTGTTGTCTAACCCAAAAATAGTGCTGTTCTCAGCACATGATCAGAGGCATTCTTTAAGTTGAATTCTTCACTTGTTCCATGGCACCAGAACAGATGCTTAGCTTTGATAAGTCCCTGTTTCATATTATATAGTGATAGTTCAACAGCATTCCAAATTTTGGGTTCACCCCAGTAGGAGCTGACATGAGAGATTGCAGCAATAGCTGTCCTCAGTGGTGAAGTGGCTAAGATGAACTTGAGATAGATAAAACCAAGTATTTAATAGGAACAGCAATACGAGGAATAGCTGAGGCACATGACAAAGGATGGTTATTGTTTAGTAAAGGAAAGTGTTTACACCAAGGCTAGACTTTTGCTACTCTAATCCAAGGCGGTACAAACTAGTCTTTTGAGTTGCCTGTCCAACAGGCACTAGCAAGTTATGATATGGATAGTAAATATCTACCACACCCTTGAGTGTGCAGACAGATTGTTTACCAAGTGAGCCCATTTCATTTGTGCTGTAACTATAAAAAGAGTGTTTAATCTGCTGCTAAGTGTGACTGCAAAGTCATCAAAGCAGTTTGTTTTTCTAACTCCTACTCTCCTCGCCAAATCATTTCGAATGGACTGGCAAGGGTATGATGTTCAGTTAACTAAAAATTGTACCTCTCAGTTATAATAGCAACAGTAATCATCCCTTTTACCAGATGCACCAAGAAAAGCTTTTCTTATCTGGGAGAATTGCTTTCCATGCACACAAAAAGAAATCATTTATGCATTAGAGAAGTATGGAGAATGATCTCTCAGTCACCCATATAATAATGCTGCCTGTAAAAGGAAAAAGCAGGCACTGTTCAAATCAGAAGACCCAATAATTCTTTCATTGGATGATGCTCCATAGGTGGCCTGGCCTGGCCTGGCCTGGCCTGCTGGATCAGGTCTCTAGAAGGATAGATTCTCATTCCCCTGCTACATAAATAACTGCTACCATAATCCCACAATCCAACTTCAAAAGAAACAGCTAGCACAAATGACTTGTAACCGGCTATCCCCTGACTTTGAACAGATGAGTTGATTGGTGAATATGAAAGTTAGGGATAGAGAACTTGGTGCCTTTCAGGCATCTTAGACTGCATGCCCTACTGTTCCCAGTGCTGGTCATTTTGGCTAGAGCAGATAGGAACTACAGGTCTCAATATGAGTCAGTCATTGAAAGATTTAGTCTTCCAAGTTTTAGGATTCATGCTGGAGTCCCTCCTCAGGTAACTCCTCTCTCTATGTGTGCACTAGGATGTTCATAGTTCATAGATGGGAGCTAGTCTAAAACTCAGGAAGATCCTGCATTGCTTATTTAACCTTAGACTATCTACTATTGACTTCACCCCTTTCCTAAGAGGTCTGTAGAGGGTGTGCATAAGCGCACCAATTGTGCCCACTGTCCCTGTCCTATTGTTTCTTTTATTTATTTTCCTATATGTATCCATGTATTCATAACTATGTTTTTACTTATACCTATTATCTTGTAAGCAATTGACAAAAATAAATAAATAAAATAAAAATAAAATAAACAAATTATTCCTATCCTAGGCTTGGAATGGGAAGTTTAAAGTATCCTTTGTTGTATTAACAGAATAACAGAGTTGGAAGCAAGTGTGCGATTCAAAATGTTTTACCACCGGTTCGGCGGGTGTGGCTTGGTGGGCGCACTTTGTGCATGTGGACACACTTTGCATGTGTGTGTGCCCCAAACGCACACTTTGCGCAAGTGCAGAGGCATTCCAACTCACCTCCTGAAAGCTCGCACTCTCCCAGTCGCTTCAGCAGCTGCCATGCGGCACTCTGCTGCACTACGCAAAGCAGCTGCACTTTAAAAGCAGAGGATAAAGGTGAGTATGGGAGCCCAGGTGGGCGGGCGGGTCCAACAGCAAAGCGGCAGAGAGAACCAGTTCCGTCTCCACTGCTCATTGCCACTAGCAGCTCAGCAGAACCGGTAGAATACCATCACTGGTTGGAAGGGAACTTATAGATCATCTTGTCCAATCCTCCACCCTACACCATTTCTGACAGATGGCAGTCCCATCTCTTCTTGAAAGCTTCCAGTGATGAAGCTCCCGCAACTTCTGAAGGCAAGCTGTACCATTGGTTGATTGTTCTCAGTATCAGAAAAATTATCCTTATTTCTAGGTTGAATCTCTCCTGGATTAGTTTCCATCCATTATTCCTTGTCTGGCCTTCAGGTGCTTTGGAAAATAGGTTAACCCCCCCCCCCCCTCTCTGTGACAGCCCCTTAGGTATTGGAACACTGCTACCATGTCTGGTCCTTCTCTTCAATAGAGTAGCCATACCCAGTTCCTGTAACCGTTCATCATATGTTTTAGCCCCTAGTCTCCTAATCATCTTTGTTGCTCTTCTCTGCATTCTTTTTAAAGTCTCAGCATATAATGATATTTCACATACAGATTCTATATAGCAGACAATAATTAGAAGACACATTTTATGTCTTACTGTTGTTCAACTTCTATCAAGGTGAAAGAACAAGATTTATCACTCCATTTAGGAGAGTATGCATCTTTTTAAATTGTGAATAAGCAACTATCTTTAATTCAATCAGTTGCAAATAATAAACATTAATTTTTGCAGATTAGTTAAGCAGTGCTAATTGTTATATATCATATTTGTTTAATTCTTTTATAATAAAACATACCCACAATGGCTTGAATCTCTCTGATTCGTTTTGGTTTTTTGAATTTCATTTTCCTCCTAATTTATGGGATCATTTTTTGGGGAAACCTAAAGGTACAGAAAATGTTAATTATTAAGTTATTAATAATTTAATAATTATTAATAATTTCCCCCAAACTATCTCCATTAGTTTACATAGACAGAAATATCTACAGCTCCTCTGTATATTTATATCACAAAAGATTAATCTTTACTTATGGAAAAGTAGTTGGCTTGCATGGTAAAAGCTATGTTATCCAAAAAAAGTGGCTGCATGCTACAAACATGTAACACTGTCATTACTGGAAAAGAATGCTCATAATACGAATATGTGGAATTGGGTGTAGACAGGGTAGTTTCTGCCATGTCCACTTCTTAAGTATCTGCTTGGACCCTGTGAGAAATAAGAGGCATACAGTATCTGGTGCTTAAGCTCCTTCCCCTCTGTGCTCATGATGGCTTGATTCTGAACTGCCTTAGGAAAATCATATCTGGATTAAGATGTTTTGGCAACAGCTTGCAAAATATTCAATCTGGACTGTTGGCAACTTCATCCTTCCTGCTGCCTCTTTTTTTCCCCTTCCAGGAAAGCAATTGCCAAATAGCTTTCTTGGGCATGTCTTCCTGGATCTACTATACATATTTTCCTTTTGGTTTGGGTGTGTATTACCTACCATAAAGACAGCTGCTGGTTTAAGGCCCAGAGAATTGTATTCCTTTTTAAAAAAATTATTCTTTTTCTTTTCTTGAGTAACTAAATTTCCCTCTGAGTTTTAAAATATATTTATTAAATCAATGGGACGACCATTTTGCCAGTCACCTGAGATAGAAGGATTGGTTATCTCATTTGTTTTTGTATCAAAAACAGTCAAGGCTCTTGCAGCAACGTGACAACTAACAAATTCCTTTTTGCAGAAACTTTTATGATGTGCAACCCAGCCTAACAAGACTGTGGTTTATTGAAGGAGACTGAGCAGAATAAAATTCATAGACAGACAGACAGACAGACAGACATACCAGTGTACACACACACACACACACACACACACACACCTATATTGGTTACTCTGTAAGGTTCCACAATTCATTTTCAAACTTTATTCTGTCAATAAAAGTGGAATTATTTTGCTTTTTTTAGAACACAGAAAATAAACCCAACTTAACTGGATTTTTAAACCAAATGCTTGAAGAAAATGTGCCTGTGTTTGCAAAAGTAAGTCGCATTGTCTTCAATGGAGTTTAACTGTTAAGTCTGTAGGCTACATGTCCAGTCAGTTCTGTGCAGTTTGTGACCATCATCTCAACTGTATTTCATATAGTTTTGCCTTTTCCATGATCAGAGGCATTCATTAAGTTGAATTCTTTGAATTATTGAGATATGCTTATTTCTCCTGCAAGCTATAAATGCTGAGTTACAATACAGGTAGTCCTTGATTTAGAACAGTTCGCTTAGTGACCGTTCAAAGTTACAACAGCATTGAAAAAAGAGATTTATAACCATTTTTCATGTGTATGACCATTGCAGCAACCCCATGGTCACATGATTTACATTTGGATGCTTGACAACTGATTCACATTTATGACAATTGCAGTATCCTGGGGGCATGTAATCACTTTTTGCGACTTTAAGATTCAATCAACAACCGTGTTACTAATATAACAGCTGCAGTGATTCATTTAACGAATGTGCTAAGAGAAGTCATAAAATGGGGCAAGACTTACTTGACAAATTTCTCACTTAGCAACATATATTTTGGGCTCATTTTTGGTTGTAAGTTGAGGACTACCGGTACTCTATTTTGTATTTGAAAAATTTCCCAGGTAAATACATAGCATCTCTTGATTTATTTAATTGCTTCTACTTCACTCAGCTCTACGTTAAACTGAAAACAAGAATGCAAATATATGAATGAAAAGCCCAGTCATAGATTTGCCTTGGCTATTGTGATAAGGATATAAAAGAGGCTTTATTTTAAATTGCTGTATTTTAAAAAATAAATTCCTATATATTTATGGGATGTAAATATATATAATTTAAATACATTATTATCTCTTGATAGGAATTCATTATATTGAATAATCAATGTGCAGATATTACTGTAGTTTGATACACAGAAGAAAAACACATCAAATGAGGAACTTCTATGAATTTACGGTAGTTAATTTATACATGACCATTTTCCCTGATTTAGGTGATCTGCAAAACTACACATTCATTTCCTCTCAGAATGATGTGAGGCCTATTTTATTTGGAGAAGGGGCATGTTATACATTATTTTATCCATACTTTTAGATGTAGCCCTCCTGCTTTCCTTTGCTAGAAAAGAATGAGAGATATTGAAGAAGAACTTGGTTGTTTATTTGCAGTTATGATGTGCAATCCTTATAACATGAAGCATTTTGTTTGAATAGCATATATATAAAAAGGTGCGCAACATTCAACAAATTCTCTCTTTAAAAACAAAACAATAAGGTCAAGGAAATCACAGATCTGACACCTACTTCCAACATTATTAAGGGGGGAAAAACCATTACTTTGCTCCCGGGAAGATTCATGATCTTTTCACATTGAGTGGGCTTGTCAAAATACACATGAACTTAATAGCATAAGGTGTAGATCATGAGTCACATTGCCCAGGCTACAACTCTGAAAGTTTTCCTCTGACAGTTTTATATTCATTTTCCTTCCTCCCACATGGATGAGTAATTAGCTGTACAGTAATTAAGATTTCTTTAACATATCAGGTGGATTCATTCAGAAAGTCGAAATAATGTTCTTATATAGAATTGTCTTTTCTTCCAAAGACAGCTCTCTGTGACCCTTTTACACATGATTTACAAAGTGGTTAGCATATGAACTCTTCTACTGCTGGAATATGTATTGAACAATTAGAGAGAACATACCATTACATAACTTGTACTGTGTCCATCCTGATCCCTTCTTACTTTTATCCTTTCACCAATAGCTTTCATCAACATTTGGCTTTACATTATAGAAAGCTGCAGGTATTGCACTCCCCCTGGCCATGACTATAGAATCATAAAATCATTGAGCTGGAAAGAACCTTGAAGGTCTTCTAGTCCAGTCCCCTCCTCTAGTCCAGCCTTTTTGGTTCTTTGAAGACATTTCACTTCTCATCCAAGAAGCTTCTTCGGCTACAGAGAAGCTTCTTGGATGAAAAGTGAAATGTCTTGAAAGGAAAACCAGAAAGTCCAGTTGCGTTTTGAAAAAACACTTTTAGAACATCCTGGATAAATGTTTGTCCCATCTTTTCTTGAAAAATCTCCAGTGATGGAACCCCCACAACTCTGGGAGGCAAGCTGTTTCAGTCAAGAAATTTTTCCTTATTTCAAGGTTGGAGATCTCTGATGAGCCATCACTTGTCTTGCCCAGAGAAGCTATGGAGAATAAATCAATTGTCTCTTCCTTGTGGCAGCTCTTCAAATATTGAAGACTGCTATCAGGTCTCCCTAAGGCTTCTTTTAGTTAGGCTAAACATACCTAGTTCCCAGGGGTGGGATTCCACCAGTATAACCGGTTTGGTGATCACGCGCTTCACAAGAAAAAGCTTGGGGAAACAAGTGCATCTGTGTTCTCTTGTATTTTAAGGATAATGATAAAACATTTCTTTAAATATATATCAATAGTTTAATAACCTCTCTGACATCAGCTGTTGTTCTAAGGCAACCAATCAATTTGAAAAATGAATAAGGGAAGAAAATTCAAGGAGATAATCTGACAAGTGCCCTTAAGAATGTTTCAAAAGGAGGTCACATCAGTGGCGAAATCTAATATAGTAAATGAAAAAGTACAACACGATAAGATAGTTCAAAATCACTTTGCTTAACTTTAGATTTTATTTATTTATTAATTAATCAAATTCATATAGCCGCCCATCTCACCAAAAGCAACTCTGGATGGTGCACAACAACTTTAGATCCAATGAAAAAAAATCTCTCTAAGACAGCAAGATCAAAGCTTCTAGCTGTTCCAGGAACCACATCTGACAGAGGAATGACTACTGGACTCGGGAGCTGTTATCTGGTTCTGCCTTTTGATAAAAGAAGATATAACAGGAATTCCATTATTCATTTTACTGTAGTTCTATCTTTTATTAAAATATATGAATAAATTTGCATGTGCCTTCAAGCTGGAACTGTACTTCGTAGTCTTCATATCTCCGATGGAAGATTTATTGGGAAAATCATATAGAAATGAGTTGCAGATGTAGTCACATCCATTATGCTACGTGCTTATATTTCTTAAAAGTTCTCAACTGCTTTTTGTTAAAAATTTCATCCTTTGTGCCATTCTATATAATCTGTGTTTTTAAACTTTTTGAATCTCTTCTCTGAGTTATTTCTGTATCAAGAGAAATGCTAGCTGTCAACCTTCATCTGGGAGAAGAAAAAAAAAATTAGTTCTCTAGATATTAAACCTTTTATTTAGAATGAACTTAATTGACAAAATCTCACAGACATGATTCAGCAAGATTAATTTCTTTTGTTTATTTTGCAGGTAAGAATAATGCCATTTAAACATTTTTAAAAAACTTGCCTATAGTGAACCAAGTCTATAATAAGTCTATATTTCAGAGATTAAATCCTAGGCTTTTTTTCTCCTTCTCGAATCAACAGGTATTTGTCTGCTCTATTAGATCTAAGAGACACAGGTTCTAAGTTGACAAAATAAATTTCTAAGTTGACAATTAATTTCTAGATCAGCCATTTCCCACCTTACACCATCAGTCAAGCTACTTATTTGCGGTGGTATACCCAGATTCTGCCAACAATTTTCACAGTGAGCTGAAAGAGATATTCCTCAGTCCTTTACTTTTGGTGATTTATTTGCAAGTGGGCTTTTTCAAGATGGCAGCAATAGTGGCACAATTCTACTAAGATATTAATAGGAAGAGGAATCAGCAGATAATGGGATTATAAAAAAGAACAGAAAATAGATTGTAGTATATTGTGATAAAATATAATCATAACTACCTCTAAGAAATTAATCGAAAAAAGTGTCAATGGCCCCTTTTCTTTCTTTTTCTCTTCCTCCTTGGATCTCACACCCCCTTTTTCCCGTTCCCTTTCCCTCCCTTAAATTCCTATTTTCTTTTCTTCTTTGTATTTTATAATAATAAAAATAAAAATGATAAAGCATAATAAAGGAAAAAAGTGCTATATGTATGTAAGAAATTTTGGAAGGTGTACTTTTTAATATAGAGATGAATATTTTTAGATTAGATTCTGATGCAGACCTCTGATTTTAGACATAACCTTCTAGTTCTGATATACCCCCAAAGACTGCCCTACATAGAAATATTTCTCTTGAACAAACCACAGCAATCATGACATGGTTTGTCCAGATGGACTTAATCTCATAGTCAAATATCTCCCTTATTCCTGACCTCTCCTGTGCTACATTAGACTTTATTTTTGGAATGCATACTCTGTTCAGTGATATAATCCATGCATTTTAACACATCGCTTTTTTTTTCTCTGATCAGAAGTCTACAGTTCAATCATAAAAGCATAAATGCTAAATTCAGTGGTAATACTTTCAGATGCTGTATTAAAAACTTGGCTTAGAGCTTTGTCCTGAACACACACAATATTGTCCAGGGATAGTTATTTCAAATTGCAGATTGTCACGGGGAAGTGTTGTTTTGCAAAAAGTTGCTTTTTATTCAAACAACCAACGTTCATATATAAAATTTGTTATTGGGTTACCTGATGTGGGTGTAAAAGCAATTATTAGTTTCTCTTCTGCTTAAAACGTGAACCAAGTTATGGTAGAAGTATATGAGGTGTGAAATTAAGGTATCTTTATTTTGAACTTCTTTTGCTAGGTATCTGGAGAATCATGATTAATTTAATATCTTTTTGTACACCTTAAGGATACTTCTATCTGTTCCATCCTACTTAAGTTCTAAGACAAAGGCCTACAATTGTAAACAAATGTTGCAGCTGCATTCTGCCATAAACTTAGCTCTCTCTAGAAGCAATTCTACCATGTTCTATGACAATTTATTCTTTAGTAAATGTATAGAAATTGCACTCTATTTTCAACTATTTTTTCAGCAAATCTCCATTAGATTTTGTGTATAACTGACTTCATCTTTACTTCTCCTCTGGAATATGACACTAAGAATTCTTCAAGTTTATACCGTATTATGAACATACTTTCATGTTAATCAACATTATTGTTTGTTCTTCTCAAGTCAGGAACATTTTTAAAAATGAAATCCAGAATGAACCGTTCTCTAGATATGCAGTAAAGTTATTTAACATGCCTGAGGAATGTAACATGAGAAGGCAATCTGTTCATACACTACATAAGCATAGCTTCTGGGGTTTGGCCTTTAAAATAACCATTTCAAAATATGGCAGCATGTTTGGGCATGTTTATAGGATATCATAAATATTCAGAAAAGAGCAAATGTTTCAATGCCTGTTTTTTTTTGTTGGGAAATTCATGATATAGATATTCTAAAAACCTGTGGTCTGTTTTGAATAATATACACTGTTTGGTTTTTCTCTGGGTTGCTAGGGTGAAGGGAAGGCCACTTATGCAGAATTAAACTGTACAATATGAAAAACGTGACTTCTGAGGCTGCTTTGCCATTTTTATTTTTACATTACATAAATGGGGGGGGGAATGAAATTTAAACCTTCTCTTCTTCACCATTTAACAAAATTTATATTCAGCAATATGTGTGCTCCCATACATTTTGGTTTTCTTCCATGCCCACCTAAACTTTTTAACTCTTTCCCCTATAGCTATGTAACTGATTATTTTAAAACAATGGAGGAGAACAAAAAATCAGGCTTTCCTATGCCAGTGTGTAGTAGTCTTGCTGTAAACAGGATATGTATGGGTCAATTATATAGCAATATAAATATTAAATAGTCTTTTTGCTTTTTGATATGCGTATTAAGGTTAATGTGGCTTTGTCTCTAGAATCCATTCAGCCTGGATTTGTCATGAATGAATCTAGACAGATTAACCTTGCCTTGTTTTTTAATTGTAAATTTTTAAATTGTGAACTGCTTAGCAGACTGTGGGAATGCTGTAAATGTAATATATCTTGATTTCACCATGTAATTTAACAAAACATCTCATGAAATTCTTATTAGTATGTTCTAGATGGCGTGACAAGATAAATAGATAGATAGATAGATAGATAGATAGATAGATAGATAGATAGATAGATAGATAGATAGATAGATAGATAGATAGACAGACAGACAGACAGACAGATGGGCAGGTAGTTTTAAATTGGATTTCTACACTGAATAGGGGGATTGCATTCGATGAGCTAAATAGCCCCGTGCAATTCTCTACGATACTTATTTAGAATTGGTCCTATGAAACACAATGAAAGCATTGGATTGTGCTATGATTTACAAACTTATTTTTATGATGTATTTATTTATTTATGTCAAGGTATATGGTTGTCCCTCTGGGCAGTAAGCAAACCAAACTTAAAAATTAGAACAACAAATAAGTAATCATCATGTTTTAGTTGTTGAAAACATGCTGTGTAGCCTTTGCTGGAGGCCATCCCAACTCAGGCTTCATCAAAGGATTTGAAATAAGATGCTAAGCATTTTTTAAAATTCCTTCTCAGCATCACATCAATCATGATACTTTTGACTGAGGTATGTTCTGTCGTTACTATATATTTAATATTAAGGCACTAGCTTTCTGGTAAGAATGCAACAAGAATACTGTTAAGAGGTTATGGATACATAGCACTTGTAAGAAATTAAATTACTTACGGTATTTGCCAAAGGGTGATCACTATTGTAATCAAAACGGGGTGTTGCCAGGCTTTAGATGCTTTTCATTCCCACTAAAAAGAGTTGTATGAACTATTCGTAGTAGTTTCCAATTTCCTGAAAACATGTTATTCGTAATAATGGGTGGCTAATAAAAATAGAGGAAATATTAAATCTTGGCATTTATTCAATTTGGCTGAAACACCAGCTAAAGACATCCTCTTTGAGAACTTATTCCAATTTCCCACATTCAGGTAGCCCCAGTAGAACAATCAGAGGTCTATGGGAACATGCCTGATTGTAGCACAATTTTTCCCCAGATTATGACCTGCCACATGAATGAAAATACCCAGATTTTCTTTCTTTTGCTTTTTAAAAAATATATGAATTTCCAGATGCTCCAGTTATTGAAGAGTTGGTTTTAAGACTTTGGTTTATATAATCAGTGGTGAGATTCATTTTTTTTTTACAACCGATTCTGTGGGCATGGCTTGGTGGGCGTGGCAGGGGAAGGATACTTTAAAATCTCCAGTCAGAGGTGAACTTTGCTGGTTCTCCGAATTTCTCAAAATTTCCGCTACCGATTCTCCAGAACTAGTCAGAATCTGCTGAATACCACCTCTGTATAATCTGATCAATGGTGCAATGGATGTTGCATCATTGGGAAGAAGTTGGTATCCACTGATTTTTTGGGGAGGAGTGGGCCAATATAAGCCCTACCCCCAAAATAAGCCCTAGTGAAGTGGGTAGGCATCTCAGCCCAGGAGGTAGCTTTTCCTTCCCTGCTCATCTTGGCCCTTTAACTGCAGCCTGTGGATCAGTTGAGTGATAGAGAGAGAAAGAGAAACAATAGAGGGGAGTAACAAGAATTGCAGGAAACACTGTTTGAAAGGGTTGAAAACTGCCATTTCTCTTTCTCTCTCTCTGTCTCCATCTCTCTCATTCACACACACACATACACAGAGAGAGACATTTGATGAGAAATGATGGAGGGCAACTGGGGAAGGGGACTAACCCTTCACTGCCTCCAGCTCTGCACCTGATCAGGGTGGTAACCTGTGGCCCTGTCTCTGCGTGGGCGACCCCTGCCCAGCCAACATGACAAATGGGCTCCATCACAGCACCTCCTCTCCCATGTGAAGCAGTACCCAGTGCGGGCTTTCTCTGCATGGCCATGATGCGAGATCAGCATGGCCAGTTCTTGCCTGCAGTGTTGGCTGCCAGGATTGGATCAGAGCCATTGCCAGCCAAGATCATCAAGCTAGATTCAGTGAGCTGGAGGTGCCATGCATGCACAGCCATCGCCCAGGAGGAGAAGAGCATACTGGAGTCCAAATGCTGAGCCTCGCCAGCCTTGAAAACCAGGGATCTTGCAGGTATACTGGCCGTGTAAAGGCTATCCAAATCTCCGGATTGTTCGCAACTCAAGTGAGCCATGCAGCCGTCCGCACCAAACCAAGTGGTGTGAAGGCTTCGGGATGACACTTGGGACTGCCTGGCCAAGGACAGCACCCTTTTATCCCCCACTACCCTGGCAAAGGAACCAGGCGGGGGCCACATGGGCTTCTCTGATGGCCTCCCCACCTCTGGAGCTGTGGAAGCCCCAGAACAGCACCAGGAAGCTGGTGTTTCCCAGGATTGCAACGCTGAAGACTCAGGATGGAGCCTTTTCGGTGATTGGCAGGAAAAATCTGAGCCTGTATGACTTCGCTAAAGAGCAGAGCTGTTGCCCCTTTCAGAGCTTGAACGGACTCCACAAAACAAAACCAGTTGTTTAGTGAAAACTGTGATGACCCAGGGTGGGATACAAAATAAACACAGTCACAAAAACAGGTGAAGCCCCTTTTATTCCTTCACTTTGCTTCAAAGCTCCAAATATCCTTGACTGGAGACAAAAAACTCCCCCACAACCAGTTACGAAAAGGAGGAAATGCCGTTTAAACTAAAAATGCCTATAAATTATAAAGAATACAAACAACACAAACCACACTGAAGCAATTAAGGGAACCAGGCAAGATAAGGGCTTGAAGACATCCACAGATATTGGAACACACACTGGGAAGGATGCCAAACTCAGAGAGGAACGAAAGACTAGAGATATTTCCATGCTTTGTTTCCAGCACTGGCCCATACGCATGTCCATCCTTTTAACCAATTCTCACAGTTGCAGCCCATGAAGAGGATCAAGACCCTTTCCTCCCCCGTAGACCATGCCATTCACATCTCTCCCTTATCCTCTCCTCCCTACGTGCCCTATAATTATTATTATTATACTGTGAGATGCCATGAATTGCTGGGAGTCAGGTGCTATCTAAGAAACAAACAAACAAATAAATAGCCAGACTCTGCACTTGCTGTTTAAGAGTTCTGGGAGATGTCATTCAACATAGGAAGGCTGGAAGATTGTCAGTGCCTGCATTAATATAACAATGCAACCAGCACACGGGAAGTGTGAAGATATCTCCTAAAGTGTTGGTAACAATATAACATAATGCCAGTTATAGTCTTCAAGATTATCCTTAACTGAAAGAACAAACATCTCATTGCTTTTGACTCAATAAAGGGGCTAATGTAGCAAAACAACAAATACAGCAAAGAGCAAGAGATTAGAAGAGCATTTGGCCAAGAATGAGAGTGAAGTTCTTTAGCCATTGATCTGTGGAATGTGCATTGGATTGTCACACCTGTGTCTCAAAATTACTCTGTGTAAAATCAGAGAATGGGCAATTCTAGCACAGTCAATTAGCATTTGTGGCAAAGATCTCCATTGAGCTAAAATGAACACATAGTAGTACCATCCATTGAAGCCAAAATCCTTGGACACAGAGCTTTTGGTCAAAAGACAACCAACATCTTTATTGTATCTTTATTGTCTGAGGACAGACTATATGGTAGAACTTGCATTTCAGCTGAAAAATGACAAGTATTGAAGGAAGGACATAGAGGTTCCAGCAAAGACTGGATGAGAGCAGCAATAGTTTACAAGCTGGTGTGAAAAAACTATACACTAAGAGAGGTAGGGAAAGTAGGGTCAGATAATATATCAGATAAGAGGTAAGAATGTTACGGTCAAATTTCAAGCTGGATGGGGTTGAAAAGATTCAGGTTTGAGCTGGATGCTAGTTGTCTTTTTGGCAATCTTGGCACACTCTGCACAATAGTTTCAATGCCTGCATTGAAACTCATGAGGGAAGATAAGCAGCAGATAGCAATGAATAGTTAAAGTACTCTTGGATGTTTTTTTCACTGTTTCTGAGAAGTCTTTATGTTGAGAAGACATTCCAAGCCAAATTCACTGTATGTATATCACCATCACAGTCACAGCCAGAAGAATAGTTGTTAGTCATGGTATACTGCTATTAATAAACCTTTCTTTTTAAAACTATATTTCTTTTTCCTAATCTGAGAAGATACTATATCTTATGCCTACAATCATGAGAAGCTAGGCACAAAATGGTGATTGAAAACAGGAATGGTTCCTTCAGGATGGATTAGGGAATCAATCCTATCTGAAACCAGTGTGAAAGCAAAAGCTTTGAACCTTTGACTGGATGTCCAGAGAGTGTTAAATATGAGGCTCTGTCTCACAGCTTCTGGACTCTATGGATGACTTCTACATGATTTGAAATGTGTATGTCAGGATCATCCCTAATTAAAGAACTCAAATATTTTTTCCTCTATACAATAACAAATGCTATTGATGTAAATAAAATTAAAGGTAAAGGTCCCTTCACACATACATGCTAGTCATTTCTGGATCTAGGGGGCAGTGCTCATCTCCATTACAACTGCCGATGAGCCAACACTGTCCGAAGACATTTCTGTGGTCATGTGGTCGGCATGACTAAATACCAAAGGCGCACGGAACGCTGGTACCTTCCCGCCAAAGTGGTCCCTATTTTTCTACTTGCGTTTTTACATGTTTTTGAACTGCAATGTTGGCAGAAGCTGGGAGAAGTAACGGGAGCTCACTCCATTACGAGGTGCTAGGGATTTGAACTGCTGAACTGCCGACCTTTCTGATCAATAAGCTCAGCATCTTAGCCACTGAGCCACCACGTCCCCTAAATAAAGTTAGGGGCTGGCAAAGTAAATCTTAGTGATAAATGGTGGTCTATAGGGGATTAACTATCAGTTGTCTAACAATTAAAAAGCCCCTTACACAAATTTTGGGCGCAAGCTAGAAATGAAGTAACATTTGTAAACTTGGTTCTGAAACCAATTAGCGTGTTCTTCTTTCATAGTGAAATCTACTCATTGAGCCACTCTTGTACTTGGCTCTGTTGATGGCACTCATATTCTAGTAAAACAAAATCAGGAATTAATTTTTATTTGGGCTCTTCAGTTCTTATTATTTGAAAATGGCTTCCGCTCTTATTCTAACTGGCCTTGTTGGATATGAATCAGAAGTGGTTTGAATTTGATTTCTCTTTTGTGTGTCCCATCACTTCTCCAGGTATGAATTGCAAACGTTAAGCCAACTGAGTTTATTATTTATTTATTTATTTATTAATTGCATTTATATACCGCCCTTCTCCCAAGGGACTCAGGGCGGTGAACAGCTCATCTAAAAACCCCACAGAAAATACAAAAGTTAAAAAGTAATTAAATTTAAATCAGCTGCTTACTAAAATTAGGAAAACCCCCCCCCACCCTTAAAACCCAATTTAAAATTAAAAATGGAGATCAAATTTAAAATCATCATCTCAGCCCAGGCCGGCCTGCTCAAAGAGCCAGGTCTTTAACGCGCGCCTGAAGGCCCTCAGGTCCGTGCCGGTACGAAGTTCTGGTGGCAGAGTATTCCAGAGGGCGGGGGCACCCACAGAGAAGGCCCTACTCCTTGGCGCCGCCAGACGACACATAGCGGCCGACGGCACCCGGAGCAGACCCTCCCTGTGGGAACGCACCGGCCTGTTGGAGAACGTTGGCAGAATGCGGTCCTGAAGGTAACCTGGTCCCATGCCATGGGTCGCCCTAAAGGTCAAAACTAGAACCTTAAAGCGAACCCGGAGAGCCACCGGCAACCAATGCAGCTCGCGCAGGAGAGGCGTCACATGGGCGCTACGTGACGCCCCCATAATCACCCGCGCAGGCTGCATTTTGCACCAACTGGAGTCTCCGGATGCTCCCCGCAGGGAGCCCCATGTAGAGGGCATTACAATAGTCCAGGCGAGAGGTGACAAGGGCCTGAGTGACCGTGCGCAAGGCATCCCGATCCAGGAAGGGCCGCAACCGGTAGATCCGACGGATCTGATGAAACGCCCCCCTGGAGACGGCCGCAATGTGATGTTCAAGCGACAGCCGTACATCCAGGAGGACTCCCAGGTTGCGAGCCCTCTCTGTGGGGGGCAAAGCTTCCCCCCCAATAGCCAGCGAAGGTGTCAGCTGGCTATATCGGGGCGCCGGAAACCACAGCCACTCGGTCTTGGATGGGTTGAGCCGAAGCCTGTTCCCGCCCATTCAGTCCCGCACGGCCTCCAGGCACCTAGACATAGCCCCCACAGCATCGTTGGGGTGGTCCGGAGTGGAGATGTACAGCTGGGTGTCATCTGCATACAGATGACACCTCACTCCAAGACCACGGATGATCTCGCCCAGCGGCTTCATGTAAATGTTGAACAGGAGGGGAGAAAGGACCGACCCCTGAGGCACCCCACAAACCAGGGGCCTAGAGGTGGACCTCTCCCCCCCCGCCAACACGAATTGCGAACTGGTCAGAGAGGAAGGAGGAGAACCATCGAAGGACGGTTCCCCCAATCCCCAACCCCCCCAACCGTCGCAATAAGATACTATGGTCGATAGTATCAAAAGCCGCCGAGAGATCTAGTAGGACCAGGACAGAGGAGAACCCTCTGTCACGAGCCCTCCAGAGATCATCGACCAACGCGACCAATGCCGTCTCAGTGCTATGTCCAGGCCTGAAGCCCGATTGGAACGGATCGAGGTAAGTAGCTTCCTCCAGGTACCGGGGGAGCTGACGTGCCACCACACTCTCAACAACCTTCGCCACGAAGGGAAGGTTGGAGACTGGACGATAGTTGTTTAAAATAGCTGGGTCCAGGGAAGGCTTCTTGAGGAGGGGGCGCACCACCGCCGCCTTCAAGGCGGTAGGGAGCACCCCCTCTCTCAAGGAAGCGTTGACAATCCCCTGGAGCCAGCCTCGTGTCGTCTCCCTGGCGGCCGAAACCAGCCAGGAAGGACACGGGTCCAATAAACAGGTGGTGGCATTCAGACCCCCCAGCAACCTGTCCACACCCTCGGCGGTCACAGGATCGAACTCCCCCCAGATAACACTCTCAAGACCTGCCCCGGACACCTCCCCCGGGACCACCCAATTGGAGTCGAGCCCCTCCCGAATCTGAGCGATTTTATCATGCAGAAATCGGGAAAACTCCTCCGCCCTACCCTGCAAGAGGTCATCCCGCGCTCTCGGTTCAAGTAGAGAGCGGGTCACTCTAAACAGGGCGGCAGGCCGATTTTCTGCTGATGCAATAAGGGCGGAGAAATACGAAGATTTCGCTGTCCCTATCGCCACAAGGTAAGTCTTAATATGAGATCTCACCTGTGTTCGGTCAGACTCAGAACGGCTCGCCCTCCAAATGCCCTCTAGACGTCTTTTCCGGCACTTCATCTCCCGTAGCTCCTCCGTATACCACGGAGCCAAATGGGATCTGTGCCGGGTCAGAGGTCGCAGAGGCACAACTCGCTCTAGGGCCCCGGCGGCCAACCCATCCCAGGTGGCCACCAGGTCTCCAGGCGAGCTGAGAGCCAGATATTCAGGAAATGGCCCAAGCTCCCTCTGGAACCGATCCGGGTCCATTAGGCGCCTGGGGCGGAACCATCTAAGTGGCTCCGCCTCCCTGCGGTGGGGGGTAGCGGAACAGAAATCCAGCCTAAGGAGGGAATGATCTGTCCATGACAAGGGTGTAATAACTAAATCCCCCCAATTACAGTCATTCAACCACTGCCCAGAGACAAAAATCAGGTCCAGCATGTGTCCTCCTATGTGAGTGGGGGCAGAAACTAACTGGGTCAGGTCCATGGCCGTCATGGAAGCCAAGAACTCCCGGACCAACCCCGAGGTTTCACCGAGCGATGGCAGGTTGAAATCCCCCATGACCAAAAGCCTAGGGGTCTCAACCGCCAGCCCGGCTATTACCTCTAGGAGTCCGGGTAGGGCCGATGAGACGTGGCAGGGAGCCAGGTACGCCATCAAAAGACCCATCTGTACCCCTTGCCCCCACTTCACAAATAGAGATTCACAGCCAGCCGTCTGAGGGACAGTGGCCTCCCTAGGACAAAGGACTTCCTTTATAAGCACCGCTACCCCACCACCCCTTCCCTGAGCCCTAGGCTGGTGAAATGCAAGGAAACCTGGTGGGCACATCTCAACCAGAGGGACACCGCCCTCTGGGCCCAACCAGGTTTCGGTGACACCTACCAGGTCCGCGGCCTCCTCCTGAACCAGATCATGGATCAGGGGAGCCTTATTAACCACGGACCTGGCATTGCACAACAACAGCCGGGTATTCAGGGCCTGAGATTCCGGACAACCAGGGCTGCAGGATGGGTAAAGAGGGTCGGAGCGCGCTACCGCTTGCAGACATCGGGAGCGCGATCCCCTTACCGGATATGGCCCTCTACCCCCAGCATATCTACCTCTCCCAGTCACCGTGCTAATAAAATTAGCCCCCCGCTGCCCACCCCCTGTCTGCCACCCCGACACAGGAACCCCCGAGGCCCCCCAGGCGCGCGTGCCGGCCTGGCTGCCCCCAAATCCATGCGGGCTGTCTCCCCCGCCCGCCCTGGATCCTTCCAACCCCTTAAAAAATCCCATTAAAAATTTAATCACAGGTTTAGAACATTTCCTCCGTTTCTTCGGCCCCACCATCGGGGGAATAATTATTCCAGTTGGAATAATTATGGCATTTTAGGGTACTAACACTGACAGAAATGAAAAAGGGAAATCTTCTTAAGAAGGAAATGTGACAAAATTTAACAATGTGTTACTCAAAATTAAGAATATGGATGATGGTTGGAAAACTATGGGATTCATTTTAAAAAGAGTCCAAGGATAGTCAGAATACTGCCTATGATCTTGCAGGATGATTCATGGATGTCAAGCATTTCTGCCGTGTTTTTACATCAGTTACCTTGAAAAAGAGAAACATAATGATATTCAGGGAAAAATGACAGACATCTGTCAGAGGAAGGTAACACAGTTTCTGCACTCATGCTACTATGAGCCTGAAGATATACTTTATATCAGGGATACACAACCAATATCTTCCAAAAGCTTTGAGAGTCCTGCAAAATGTAATTTTCAGTATCATTGGTGGGGAAATATTTTCCACACATGGAGAGTTATCATACCAGTTGCATCAAATTTATTCATTAAAATTAGCTACAATTTAAAGCAAGTTATGTTTTTTTCTTGTCAACTTCTTTGTTTTATCCTCTTCTCCTTTTGCAGTAGGGCTCCCGCACCAGCCATCTAACGCAAATTCTGGAGCTTGTTCAAAAAAAAAGGTAATGGTGTGCTTTTGTGTTTCTCACAGGACCTTTGAGTTTTATGGACAAAGCTTTTAAAGAACCGAGTCAGCCACTAAAATGCAGAAATTTCATAATCCCTAATGGATTAACTGTATTGCTGAATGTTTCACAGTAGGATTTATGGGTGGGAGCAACTCTGAACTTAATGCTTCTTCATGAGAAAGCCTTCGAAGATTGATTGGGGATTAAAATGCACTCATATTGTACTACACGATACTACCAAAGATGCACAGCGTGGCAGATGGCATATTAATATTTTAAATACATAAATCCAATCTGTTGGTTTAAATTAGCCTTGTTCAATTTGGCACTCCTCAGATGCATTGGACTACAATTTCCATCACCTTCTGGTTAACATGTCCCCATCAGCTTGCTCTCTGGGTACAACAGAATTTTAGTCCTACATTAAATAAAACTTCCCCAACTGTTATGCGGAGATGGTAAAATTTGATCTAAGCTTTTATATTTTTATAATCACATATGAAGCCAAAGAAAGAAAACAGTTTTTTAGAACAAAAAAGAGAAAAGATAAACCAGGTAGACTGAATGCCCTCATTTATGTCAGCTTTCCTTGGAATTTTTCTTTCCCTCTTTTTTTTCCAGCCAAACTAAATTTTAAAATTGGACGTGCTTCAGGAGAAAAGTCAGTGTTAGCAGAAATACTGCAAGAATTAAAACTCTGGAGTATCTAGCAACTCCTGCTTGGGCCTTATGCTTGTTTCATTCTCAGACTTTCCTGGTGTCCTTTTTGATAAATATGTGTTTTCTAGCGTCGTGCATTTCAGAATGCCTGCAACAAAAGACTTCCCCCCCTTTTCTCACTTTAGAGGACACCTAAGGACTCTGGAAAATTGGATTGTGCTAAAGGAGTGTTCCTTTATCTGGCTGATGCCTTATAATGAAACCAAGATAAATCTATGTGCATTTCCACCCTGATGGAATCTCAGTTGGCTTAATCACAACTGTTTGGTTTCTAACCAAATATTTGCTATGCTGGGAGCAACTCACACACTAATATCCTTTGGAGTTATTTTGCAATCCTAAAGATTTCCATATGTACTTTCCAAACCCATTGGCTAAGCGGTATTCATTTTATTGTTCTCTGGGAAGAACAAAAAGAAAAGAAAAAAAACAAGGCACAGCCAACAAAATTCCTAACAAAGACCATTAATGTTAAAGAAGATAGCAAAAGATAGGACAATAGAAGGAAACCATTAAACTAGTCTCTTCAGTCTCAGAGATGAAACTCTATTGTGTGAGCCAAACATCCTTGTTATCATTCCAAAATGTCATAAATATTATAGTTCTGAAATGTCAGAATACAATTTGAAATGTATTTCATTTCTTCCACCTCTCACTTCCTTTAGATTAGGTCCTATTGAGTGAGATAACTAGCAGGAGGAATGTCCCAGGGAAAACTGCCTTGGTAGTTTTAAACAGTTTTAAAACAAAGAAGCACAATCTAAGGCCCAGATCTCTCCAAATTCTTTACAATAAAAATTGATAACAAATTATAAATTTTTAATGTTGTGAGGGAATATAAAATTATGCCTGGGATCCAACCTTATCAATGATAATCCAATTTCATTAAATAGAAAGCAATGAAATCAAATGCAGTCTCTGGCTTAGCTCCATCCACTTGTTCTGGACTGACATGTTTTCCTGAGGGTCCTTGGTGCTCTCTGAGGTTGGTGGTTTTCTTGCAGGCATTTCATTACTCAAACATCTTCAAGATGTTACCTAGTTTGGGTAATGATACATCTGCAACAAAATAACCAAGCTCAGAAAACACCGCTCATTTCAAACCTAAGCTGCAAATATTCTCTTTAATATTTCTTGAGTCTGGCAAAGGTAGCACATCTCTACCTTAAGGAATTAAAGGTGAACCAAAGGAACAACTGACCATTTCCTCTAGTAGTCTTCCCAATTAGAAAAGTTATTCATGTAATTCATGTACAGCCAGAAGCAACTAGAAAGCCCCACCCCTATCCTTTTTAAATGATATCTCTCCCGTGACTTCCTTTCCTGGATATCAACTATGGAGAAGGAGTATCCAAATGCCTGTCCATAAGGCTGTTTCATTTGTAGTTCAGGACTAACTGTTTGGTGTTCTTGCAGCTTGGCAACAATAAAGTCTACAACTGCCATCACCAAACTACTCCTAAAACTTAAATCTTATGGTATCTCTGGATACCTGCATAACTGGTTAGAAGCATTCCTGTCAAACAGACAACAAATGGTCAAAATTGGGAGTATCCTATCAAATTCTGTACCTGTCAACAGTGGTGTCCCCCAAGGCAATGTTCTAGGACCAACTCTTTTCATACTCTTCCTAAATGACCTCTGTGATCATATCAAGAGCAACTGCGTTCTCTTCGCTGATGATGTAAAGCTATTCAACACCACAGACAATACTGCTACCCTTCAAAAAGACCTCAACTATGTATCAGAATGGTCAAACAAATGGCAACTTCAAATCTCAACAAATAAATGCTCTGTCCTACATATTGGCAAAAAAAAATCAGAAAATAAAATACAGGCTGAATAGTCAAGACCTTGTTGATGATCCAAATCCTGTCAAGGATCTTGGAGTACTCATCTCAAATGACCTAAGTGCTAGAGCCCACTATAACTACATAGCCAAAAAGGCATTAAGAGTTGTTAACCTAACCTTACGTAGCTTTTTCTCTGGTAATATTACACTAATAACTAGAGCATACAAAACATTTGCTAGACCAATACTCGAATACAGCTCATCAGTCTGGAACCCACATTACGTATCTGATATTAACACAGTTGAGAAAGTCCAGAAATATTTCACAAGAAGAGTTCTCTACTCCTCTACTCGTTGCAGAATACCTTATGCCATCAGACTCGAAATTCTAGACCTAGAAAACCTAGAACTACACTGCCTTCGGTCAGATCTTAGTATATAAAATCATACATTGCAATGTTCTACAGTACCTGTCAATGAATACTTCAGCTTCAGCCATAACAACACTAGAGCAAACAATAGATACAAACTCAAGGTTAATCGCACCAAACTTGATTGCAGAAAATATGACTTCAGCAACAGAGTGGTCAATGTCTGGAATACTCTACCTGACTCTGTGGTTTCTTCCCCAAGCCCCAAAAACTTTAACCTTAGACTGTCTACTATTGACCTCACCCCTTTCCTAAGAGGTCTGTAGGGGCGTGCATAAGCACACCAACATGCCTACCATCCCTGTCCTATTGTTTCTTATATATATGTGTGTGTATGTGTGTGTGTGTGTATGTATGTATGTATATGTATATATATAATTTTTCTTATATGTATCCATGTATTCATAACTATGTTTTTACTTATACCTATTATCTTATAAGCAATTGACAAATAAAAATAAAATTAATAAAATTAATAAAATTAAAATCATACAACTGGATTGATTGGAATCCCTCCCCCGCCTCTTGGTATTGAAGTAAAAACTAAGCTTAGCCAGGATTCTCATTTAGATTCCCTTAACCTTTCTCCCCCTCTAATAAGGCATTCCATATTAAAATGGTGTCTTTTTAGCATTATTGGAAGGGGAGTCTTGTTTTTTATTTTAAAAATTTGATCTCCGGGATTAGATTTATTTATTTATTGCAAATCTAGTACATGTTGAAGAGCAGTTTATTACACTTTCAATCCAAACAGAACATTCATGGACTACTTAGAATAATCCCATGTAAGAAACGTAGGTGATTTCAGCAAACGATTGCTGTATTCAGAATGGCTAGTTTTGCTACACAAACTCCAGAATCCTGTTATATCGTGGGGGATGGAAAGCACTATCTTCCTTCAAAGATAATGTTGTCTTGCTTTTGTTCTGTCATGTCACTAGTCTACGCTGAATCAGGCACATGACAGCAAATAAGGTAAAGCCTGGAGATTAACTGATAAAGGTAGTAGAGATGTCAGAATGCAATTTAAAAAGATAAAGCTAAGAAAGGGTAGTCCCGATAAAGAAGATAATTAAAAAGTTTGCAGGAACATTTTTCAGATATGAAAGGGCTAAATACAGTATCAATGGGTTCTCTCAAGGGTCATAAAACTCTATGCATTGTGTATCCAGATGACCAGTTCTCCTAAAAGATAATGGAAAACTTCCTTTGTAATATACATGTTCCATCACTATAAGGTGGTCAAGTCTTTATGTAGTATTTTTGAGAAATTCTTATGATATACTAGATGAACGGAAGAGAGAAATGTTTTCCTTACCTTCAAACAAGGAAGGGAAGTGATCTGGAAAACTATGTACCTGTATAGTATGTCGAGCAGTATACACTATTAGTTTGACATTGACATTTGG
Source organism: Bungarus multicinctus (assembly GCA_023653725.1). Classification (NCBI taxonomy): domain Eukaryota; kingdom Metazoa; phylum Chordata; class Lepidosauria; order Squamata; family Elapidae; genus Bungarus; species Bungarus multicinctus. The sequence goes on from CM042842.1 coordinate 66,035,485, forward strand.
CAAGTTCTAGAATAGCTCTTAAAGAAGACTGATTGGCAAGTCCCTGAAAAGCATAATGATTATCAGATGTTTGCATGGAATCTTCAAAAACAAGTCTTGATAGATTAAATGTACCACAGATTATTGCCAAGCCGTATAGCTTATTTTTTAATTAGGCAACTTATTTAGTGAGATCCCGTTTGATGTCATAGTTAAGATACCAGGGAGGCTATGAGCTCTAGTTCTACCACAGGCACAAAACCAGACAGGTGATTTTGGGCTGGTCACAGGGAAGGGAAGTTGAGATGAAGGAAGGAGGAAGGGAGGAAGGAAAACTTTCTGATGCTGATTCCCACAGGGAAACTCAATGGGGAAACTGGCAGGAAGTTAAAGTCACTCCTGCTCCCACTGTTTTTCTGCCCACATTTAGTCATTCTGTTTCTCTGTTTAGAAAAAAATATATCTGAAACCATGACCCAATGGGGCATGGTTGTTTAGAATTTTTTTCCCTAAAGTCCTGAAAGCTTGGAATCTATCTGTATCACATTTCAGTTTTCTGTCTCTCATAGATGTATTATAACAGTTTTAATCCCCGTTTCCCAGTGTATCTGGAACTAATCGAGCTGTCTTTAAACTTGAAAAAGCATAAAAAAATAGGCTTGCCTGTCTGGAGAGATTGTTATAACCAATTGCTTTGAAAAATTTTTGAAGAAAGGGATAGAGGCAAAATCATCAATCCATGATGATTCCATGCAAAGAATCCCATGCGAAGGAAATGAATTAAAAAGATACAAAGCAGTAATAGCAAGGAAGAATTCACTGACATCAGCATTTGAGAGCTTAATAAAGCTCTCTAAAAAGGAAGCAGGTTTGTCTTCTCGTCCTGATCCCACCATGGAAAAATATTAAAACAATAAAAAGAAGAAGCAGTGGAGTGTGTTTTTGTAAAGAAGCAAATTTCCTGCCTGTGGTGGCTCTGATAAATTTCAGTCAGGAATGACAAGAGAAGTTGGCGTGGGGGAAGGTCCAGAGGAGTAAAACGAGACTTCCTGGAAAACCAGACAGCCTAGAATTAATTGAGGACATCTTCATCAGCAAAACAGCTGGTACAGCCTAATCATCAGGAAAAAAAACTGAACAGGAAACAAAAAATTCTGAATCAAACTTTTCAGGATCCAAATGTGCAAAAGAAAAAGTAAAGCATACTCAAAGCCAAGCCTCTCTGAATCTCAGTCAAACACCAAAGGAAGTGCCAGTGGTCTGAGCAATAAAATAGCCTTGCAACACAACTGCTTCTTCTGCCAGCTGTTGGCATCTATTCAGTGGTGGGTGGCTGCTGTTGCAAGCCCTTTGTAGTTTAGCATGAATCATAACAGCAGAAGATCCCTTCCGGTTCCAGCATGAAATTCAAGTCACCGAGTTACTGAGGCTTTTTGCAATTCATAAGAGTGCTAGCAAGAGCAACAACAGATGCTGCCCTTCCCTTCTCACAGATTTCAAAGTCCACTTAGAACAGTGACAAGATCAATCATTATAATTTGATTGTGAGTTATCAAGTTAGAATTCCATATCAACCTTCTGGAAATAGGTTCTATTGATCCCAGTGGGTCAACCAGGATGTCCCAATGTACTGCTAATCCTGATTTTCTAATGCAGTGTTTCTCAACTTTGGCAGCTTGAAGATGGCAGCCAGAATGGAGAATTCTGGAAGTTGGAAGTCCACACCTCTTCAAGCTGCCAAGGTCGAGAAACAGTGTTCTAGAGAATTACTGGCAGATGAACATTTCAGTGTAAAGCTGCATTAGTCACACTGAGAATAAACATTTTCACTGGGATCTTAGCTTCTTTGGTAGCAGCTATATTGGCTGTCTTTTTAAAAAACGATTTATGAGAAAAATTACACAGAAATTTGTGGTAAGCCAACACTGGCTAGGGATGCAGCATTCTGTAGCTTAACTTTATGTCTTTCATTCAGTTTGTATAATAGTTTGACCTGAAGATGGCAGTTTAAATTTGATCAACTCTGGATCTGTTTGGGGTTAAAACTTAGCCATTCCTGCCCCATTGTAGACTGAATGTTCATGTTTGTACAAGATGCTAACTCACCTTTCCCCCAGTTAAGCCTAGCCAGTGGGAAAATACACTACTTCTATGGGACCCAAAAACAGAAGTCCTGGGAATTTATTTAGCAGTGATTATCTTTGTAAAAATAACAATTACTATGGGAAAAACATAAGAGGTTGCAGATATAATGAAGTCCCACTGATAGTACAATCATATTTGCCAGTTGTACGAATTTCTTCTTTTCTTAAACATCCTTGCAATAAAATTTCAGCATTTAAAGACTTTGACAGCAAATTTGGAGTATTATTATTTTAGGGGTTATGTCTGCAAACTGCAATTGGGGCAGTTATGAAAAAAGGGTGATATTATTGTATTCCATAAAAAGTGATCTGCAAATTATTATACTAGTGGACATTCAAGATACTGAAATTGTCATCAAGATATTGTGAACTTTTAAAGTGTTTTGCATTTCTTGTGATAATAGAAGAGATGTCAACCTGGGCTTAACATGCCATGGTGGTACAATGGTTAGAGTGTAGTATGGCAGGCTACTTCTGCTGACTGCCGGCAATTTGGCAGTTGCAATCCCACCAGGCGCAAGGTTGACTCAGCCTTCTATCCTTCCAAGGTGAGTAAAATGAGGACCCAAATTGTTGGGGGCAATATATTGACTCTGTAGACTGCTTAGAGAGGGCTGTATAAAGCACTGTGAAGCAGTATATAAGTCTAAGTGCTATTGCTATTTCAGGAAATCACACAAAGAACATAATGTTATCTGGTCAAATAGATTTAGAGTATTCAGAAGAAACTAATGGTGATGTTATTACAGATAGTCCTCATTTAACAACTGGTCACTTAACACTTGCTCAAAGTTACTGTGGATCCCCCCAAAAGCTACTTATGACCCATCCCAAAGTTGCAGCCAGAATCATCATGCTAGTTTGCCATTATGACTGACTGCAGGGATGCTGCAGGGCTCCTCCCATCTATCTTCCCTCTGTTTATTTTATTTATTTTTATTTATTTTAGGTTTTATATACCGCCCTTCTCCCGAAGGACTCAGGGCGGTGAACAGCCAACTAAAATACATATAGACAAATATAAATAGTTAAAAAAGAATTAAACCCTAGGCTGTCCCTATAAGAATCTAAAAACCCCAATTAAAATAAATTAAAACTTTGTACACCCATCCCAACTAATCTAAAAACCCCATTTAAAATCCCATTTGAGTCAGCTCAGGCCGGCCTGCTCGAAGAGCCAGGTCTTCAGGTCACGTCTGAAGGCCCTCAGGTCACTGGTCGTTCGTAATCCAGGGGGCATCCCATTCCAAAGGGCGGGTGCCCCCACAGAGAAGGCCCTATTCCTCGGGGTCACCAGACGACACATAGAAGGCGTCGGGACCCGGAGGAGACCCTCTCTGTGGGAGCGCACCGGTCGGTGGGAGACTACTGGCAGAATGCGGTCTTGTAAGTATCCTGGTCCGATGCCATGGAGCGCTTTAAAGACCAAAACCAGTACTTTAAAGCGAACCCGGAAGGCCACTGGCAACCAATGCAGCTCGCGCAGGAGGGGCATCACGTGGGAGTATCTCGACGCCCCCATAACCACCCGCGCGGCTGCATTCTGTACCAGTTGAAGCCTCCGAGTGCTCCCCGCAGGGAGCCCCATGTAGAGGGCATTACAGTAGTCCAGACGGGAGGTGACCAGGGCATGAGTGACTGTGCGTAAGGCGTCCCGATCAAGAAAGGGCCGCATCTGGCGTATCAGGCGAACCTGATAAAAAGCCCCCCTGGAGACGGCCGTAATATGCTCTTCCAAAGACAGCCGTACATCCAGGAGGACACCAAGATTGCGTGCCCCTTCTGTGGGGGTCAAGATCTCATCCCCAATAGCCAGCGATGGAGTCAGCTGACTATATCGGGCCGCCGGAAACCACAGCCACTCGGTCTTGGAAGGGTTGAGTCGAAGCCTGTTCTCGCCCATCCAGTTCCGCACAGCCTCCAGGCAACGGGCCATAACCTCCACAGCATCGTTGGGGTGGCTTGGGGTGGAGATGTAAAGCTGAGTGTCATCAGCATACAGATGGCATTTCACCCCAAAACCACGGATGATCTCTCCCAGCGGCTTCACATAGATGTTGAACAGAAGAGGGGAGAGGACCGACCCCTGAGGCACCCCACACATGAGGGGCCTAGGGGTGGACCTCTCCCCCCCCGTCAACACCAATTGCGAGCGGTCCGAGAGGAAGGACGAGAACCACCGCAAGACGGTGCCCCCAATTCCCAACCCCTCCAACCGCCGCAATAGGATACTATGGTCGATAGTATCAAAAGCCGCCGACAGATCTAAGAGGACCAGGACAGAGGAATAACCTCTGTCACGGGCCCTCCAGAGATCATCTACCAACGCGACCAATGCTGTTTCAGTACTATGCCCGGGCCTGAAGCCCGATTGGAACGGATCTAAATAGGATGCTTCCTCCAGATACTGAGGGAGCTGACGCGCCACCACACTCTCAACAACCTTCGCCACAAAGGGAAGGTTGGAGACAGGACGATAGTTATTCAAAAGAGCCGGGTCCAGGGAAGGCTTCTTGAGGAGGGGCCGCACCACCGCCATTTTCAGGGCGGTCGGAAGCGCCCCCTCCGTCAACGAAGTGTTGACAATCCCCTGGAGCCAGCCTCGTGTCACCTCTCTGGAGGTAGAAACCAACCAGGAAGGGCACGGGTCCAATAAACATGTGGTGGCATTCAGCCTCCCCAGAAGTCTGTCCACACCCTCGGCGGTCACAGGATCGAACTCTTCCCAGATAACCGTCTCAAGACCTGCCCCGGACACCTCCCCCGGGACCACCCAACTGGAGTCCAGCCCATCCCGAATCTGGGCGATTTTATCATGCAGAAATCGGGAAAACTCTTCTGCTTTACCCTGCAAGAGGTCCTCCCGCGCTCTCGGCTCAAGCAGGGAGCGGGTCACTCTAAACAGGGCAGCAGGCCGATTTTCTGCAGACGCAATAAGGGCGGAGAAGTGTGAACGCCTCGCCGCCCTTATCGCCACTAGGTAGGTCCTAATATAGGACCTCACCTGTGTCCGATCAGACTCAGCACGACTGGCCCTCCAGATACCCTCCAGACGTCTTTTCCGGCATTTCATCCCCCTCAGCTCCCCCGTAAACCACGGAGCCAGGTGGGATCTATGCCGAGTCAGAGGTCGCAAAGGCACAACTCGGTCCAGAGCCTCCGCGGCCAACCTATCCCAGGTGGCCACCAAGTCTGTGGCCGAGTTATGAGCCAGAGTTTCAGGAAATGGCCCAAGCTCCATCTGGAACCGTTCCGGATCCATCAGGCGCCTGGGGCGGAACCATCTCCTCGGCTCCGCCTCCCTGCGATGGGGGGTGGCGGCACCGAAGTCCAGTCTAAGAAGAGAATGATCGGACCATGACAAGGGTTTTATAACTAGATCTCCAACACGATCACGTTGTTCCCTTCATTGGGTTTCTGCAAGCCCTTCACTCTCTCACCAGGTTCATGCAAGCCTTTCTCCCTCACACAAGTCTCTGCAGATCTTTCCCTCCTTCATCCAGCTAGACAGGCTCCATTACCTCCTTCCTTCCTTCCTTCCTTCCTTCCTTCCTTCCTTCCTTCCTTCCTTCCTTCCTTCCTTCCCTTACTTTTTTCTTCCTCTTTCTTTCCTTTCTTTTTTCTTCTTTCCTTCCTTCCTTTTCTTTCTTATTTCTTTCTTTCTTCCTTTTCTTTCTTATTTCTTTCTTTCCTTTTATTTTATTACTTTATTTGTATCAAGGTTGGGATTCTGAATAGGAAAATCAGGTTTGTCAAGGTCCAAGAAAATTCTCAAGGAAGATAATTGTCTGAGTGTCTAAGTCGTGACCTTTACAGCTTATCGTTTTTCTGAACCATGGATAGTGAGTTCTGCCTTTGCTGAGCTTTTGGGAAATCTTGGTCCTGAGGAAGGTTTGCAGCATATTTCAGCAAATCAAGGTTTTTACAAGGTGCTTGTAATAGCTTCACTACTAAGCGCCACACTGAATTGTACCTGCATAGTAAAAAGAGCCCATTCTGTTCAATGGAATGGTATCACCAGCCCAAAACTAGAAGTTATTCCAGACAGCCCATCCAGGCCCATTCACTGAATAAAAAAATATTGAGAACTTAATGAAACATAATTCTTAGAATATAGAAGCATCAATTTCCTAAATTTGTTATCTGGACTTTGCTCCTGTTTTGTAAATTATGTTATATTTACTCTCTGTTATGGATTTTAAACATTTCTGTAATTACTGCCCGATAATAAAAATCCAAATTTACTGTCGGAGGTTCTTGCCATACACCACTTAAAGGCAGGGTAGGCTCAGATTGTGCTGATTATTAGAGAATATCCATAACAAAAAAGCAATTATGGTACATTATGTGACTTGTTTCCAGGAAAGAATTCTTAGTAAATCCAAGAGTTATGACCCATCCTTTGCAAATCTTTAATATGGATTTTTGTCTCATGAACAAAACAATTGCTTTTACAACCAAGATTTTCAAAAGTTGAGATCCAAAAATTTAAACCAATCTCTTTAATAGTATTGGTGTCATTTGGCACAGTAAAAGAAACATCATTGTATAGCTATGAATTTCTGAGCATCACCAAATTTGAAAATTTGGGGGTTTTTTTCCAAGATAAAAACATGGTCTTAAAATGGGTCCAATTGGCTTGAGCTGAAATGTGGAGTTGCTACTGTATGGATTTGGATGAATATCTTTGCTTTGGTTGTAGTTGACACTTCCTAACGGGCTGTGTGTATGATGATAAATTGCATATCTGATCAACTGATCTCTGATGAACTTATGAAATAATGATAAGTGGAGAGTTTGCATTAGTCAGTCACAGAAAGAGAATTGTATGACGTGCAGATGCTTTTCTAACCAAATTCTTTCTCTGAAATGAAATTATTTAATATATAACTGGTCTAACAGGTGCTTAATCTCATATGTTGCCTTTGGTTTTGGCGGCCTGTGGCTGAACCACATCCTTTTGGGGCATCAAACATTGCATTTCATTTCAAAATTATACAACAGAAGCTAATGATGCTCAGGGATGAGTCACTTGCTAATAATGAATAAGTAGAGCACCAGTTAAATAGGGTGTGCAACGAAAGGAGAAAAACGTGGCTTTTACCTCTTACCGTTTTCTCCTTCGTGTAGACTTTCTCATGAGATGGAAGGCTACGGGAAGCTTTACATAAACACTCAGCATTTTTTTCAGACTGTGGTTTGACAGAGCCTGACTCATAAACTTTAAACAAAAAACACCACACACAGAGGGAACATTATCTCTTTACCCTAGTAAATTCTTTCAAATATAAAAAGGAAATTTTAGTGGGAATTCATTTGATGTTTTAAAATCTGAGACCCTGAACAAAACCAGAAAGCTGTATTCTTGCCTGCTGCCCTCCCTTCCAAAACCATCTTCTTTTAGCTGCTGTTTCTTTGATGGACCATTACTCCATGCCTACTTTATAGACCACATCGGCAGATTTGTTCCTGGTATCGTATGGCAGATTTATGAAGTTTCAGATGTGCAGCCACCGTTACTTCTTTTTCTTAAAGGTGGGGTGTGGGACCAAGGGACCAGAAACAGGAGGATCCAATTGTCTGATAAACAGAAACATCTGTTGAAGTCATGAACAGTTTAGTAGTGGAGTTCATTTCCAGGGTATGGCTTTAAAGGAACGCTCTTGTTTCTCCTTACTGCACAAGTCAGCAATTCCCAAATCGTGGGGTAGGAATCCCAGCTGGCTCAGGGGAGCCTTGTAGCTGAATCACCAGGTCATATAAGTGGTACAGGGTCAATGGAGAAGCTTCAAGGAAGATAATGATATCTTGAATGTTGGGCATCTTTGGACAAAGAACCTTGCTTGTTTAGAATGCAATCATTTGTCATGAAGTCGAGATAATCAACATCTTTCAAAGTAGCTTCCTGAATTGTGCCGCTTCCCACAGTAAGCAACATAATTCTAGTCATACTGCCTCTCTTTCTTTTAAATGCACAATATCTTGTTCGAATCTATAATATGGTTGGTTTACCTCTCCGTGTATGTTCCTTTTGCTTGTTGTATTCTGTATTGCCCTTCTAGACTAAGATTTTCAAATTTCTAATGTTGGGCAAATACTAACCTTGATTTCAGTAGGAATCCTGAAAGTAAGATTGAATTGACTCTGCAGTTACCTTGCTGGGATATATACAGGTAGTCCTCGGCTTACAACAATTCATTCAACGTTAGAACGGCACTGAAAAAACTGACCCATGATCTTTTTTTACACTTTAACCATTGCTGCATCCCCATGGGCATGTGATCAAAATTCAAATGTTTAGCAACTGGCTCACATTTATGATGGTTGTAGTGTCTCTTGGTCATGTGATCCCCTTTTTGCAACCTTCTGACAAGCAGTCAATGGGGAAGCCAGATTCACTTAACAACTGTGCTACTGACTTAACAATTGCAGTGATTCACTTAACAACTGTGGCAAGAAAGGTCATAAAATAGGGGCAAAACTCATTTAACAAATGTCTCACTTAGCAACAGAAATGTTGGGCTCAATTGTGATCGTAAGTTGAGAACTACCTGTATTACGTCAGCATGGAATACAAGTAGCAGTATTATTTTGAATGCACATTTCCTTCAATAGGAGGTTGTTATTACCTATGATATTTGCCAGTGCACATATGCAATGAATGCGCACATTAAAAACATGAGAGTAAAGTTATTACACATATTGATCAATGTATGACTTTTATGCTACTACTCAGTCAGTGGTGGGATTAATTTTTTTTTACTACTGGTTCTGTGGGCGTGGCTTGGTGGGCATGGCTTGGTGGGTGTGGCAGGGGAAGATTACTGCAAAATTTCCATTCCCACCCCACTCCTGGGGGAAGGTTACTGCACAATCCCATTCCCTCCTCACCCCACTAACCTGTTTTCCAGCTCCGTTCTCCTGTGCAGGGCAACAAAAGAAGACCGAGCCGATCAGCTGGGACTCGGGAGGCAGAGAATAGATGTGGGCGGGGCCAGTTAGAGGTGGTATTTGCCAGTTCTCCAAACTACTCAAAATTTCCACTACCGGTTCTCCAGAACTGGTCAGAATCTGCTGAATACCATCTCTGTATTCTGTAAACTCAAATGATTTGCTGTCGTATTAAAAGTCACCTTAAACCAAACTATACAATTTTATTTTAATTATGAAACTGTCTATAATGCAAGTAATCAAGCAGACATGCTTACCAAATGTGTAACAAAATACAATTCAATGAAAACATCCAAATCCTTTAACACACATATCTATCCCATTAAAATACATTATAGTTTATAAATATTATTGTAGCACTTGACAATATATTTATACTATGCAAATTTTTTCAGGTATAAATCTGAACTTACATATAAAACATCAACACAGAAAAATAGACCCTGTTCGTGAGTCTTAGGGAGATCAAAGATGTTTCCTTCAGAGACAGACTAATATTCCCTTTCATTGTTTATGACAAATACGACAAAGTATGATTTATAGATCCGAGGTGCTGTTTTATTGTCCAATTCTGTGATACACAGGTAAAATGCAGCTACATCTCAATATGTAGTCCTTTTTATAAACATTGAAAAAATTATTTTAACAGAGTTCAGCCTGAAGTTCATTCCATGTTACAGATGGGTAGAGAAAAAGATCCTGGATGAATCTTTGATCTGTGGAACCCTTTTGTAGTATTTGAAAATTTGGAGGAAAATTAGAGGTAAACAGTCCCTACTCCTGATTTACACAATTTATCCAAATTATACCCTACAAGGTTTGGAAGGAATGAGGTTGGATATTGGGTTTCTAAAAAAAAATCGACACAGTCATACTATTAACAGCATTTTCTTTTATATTTCACATCCCTAATTTTGAGGTTGGTTTTAGTTGAATCACATTCTTCTGAAACATTGAGCTTTTTAATCTGACTTCTAAACTGTGGGAAATCAGTTGATCATGCTCAGAGATAAGTTGCTCAACAGTGCCTTAGCAGTCAATGGTTTAATTAGAATGTCATCATTTTTACTTATGTTCCTGCTTTGTAAGGCTGTGCATGTTTGCAAAATATTTTAAAAATGTTAGCTTACTTTTTATCAGACCTATCTCAATAAATATGTGCTTATTTATATTATAATTTTGGATAACAGGATAAATGGAGATTTGAGAATGACAAATAAGTAAAAAAATTTTAAATCAGAGCCCTGGATCAAAGATTTGGATTAAAATGGTTGAGAAACTGGGTGAAAATCAGTGGTGGGATTCAATTTTTTTTTAACTACCGGTTCTGTGGGCGTGGCTTGGTAAGTGTGGCAGGAGAAGGATAGTGTAAAATCTTCAGTCATAGGTGGTATTTTCCAGTTCTCCGAACTACTCAAAAATTCCGCTACCGGTTCTCCAGAAATGGTCAGAACCTGCTGAATACCACCTCTGGCGAAAATGCTCAGAACTATTTATTGCTTTAAAAATGTTATTGACTTCCTTTAACTTCCTGAATTTTCAAAAACTCCAGTTCTTACTAACAGCTACTAAAAAGCATGTGCGTATTTCATAATAATGTATAGCATGTTAGTGGCTTTTTATATGTCTTTACAAATTCAGTAAAGTTTGTGATTCAGTCCAATTCCTGTTTTTTGATGATTGGTTATATGTACGCACACAAACAACAACCACAATGAAGTTGTGGAATAATTCAGTGGCTGTAGAAAGATCTAGATTCAATCTTTGGTATTTCTATGGGCTTGGAAAAAAACTCAGAATCATGACTTCCGTTCTTCTTTCCACTGAGCAATTGCCACCTTAATTTTTCCCCTTCTTTAACCCTTTTAAATCCCAAATCCCTAACTTTTAACCAATTAATCTTTCTGAATTATACTGTGAATAACTAACTGTATATTGTGGCCCTCAATTCCAACGTCTCTTCTGAATGATGATCAATGCCAGGACTGCTGGTGTCAAAATGTGATTTCAATTTTATATTTCTCTTATTCTCTTATTCTGAAAAAGAGACATATATACTCACTGTGCTTTGCTAGATCAATTATAAAGCGTTAAATAGGAGACTGGACTCCCATAACCTAATTCTACAAGCTATATGGCTACTAGTTCAATACTTTACTACTTCCAGCACTTTTTCTTAAATTACTGTTAATTATCATTTTATTTGTGAGTGTTCGCTAACTGAGGTAATGGTGAAATGAAAAGTGGCTCTAGCAGTAAAAAATTCTTCTCTCTTTTGCCATCTAGTAATTGTCCAGAATTTTGTAGCCTATTTTTGAGGCGTATGAAGTGCAGCCGCCAAATGTCAAAAAGCTGTCCACATCTTTTGCATTACAGCTTCGGTCATATGATAATGAGCACATTAGTCCTATTGATTACTCTTATTGACCCAATCATATTACACATGGTAAAAAGATCTATTCTGACTGCCAGTTGTTTACCTAATGCAACTTAAGGAGTTGGTTTTAACCTTTAAAGCCCTTAATGGCTTAAGGGCTAGATTACTTAAGGGCTGTCTCACTAGATACGACCCTTTGAGAGGCTAAGATAAGTCAGGGAGTCATTATTAAAAATGCTGTCACTTTCTGAAATCTACTTGTTGGGCACATTATTATTTATTTAAATTTATTGGCTGCTCAACATGGGAAAGGAGCTTTCATGTTGCTCCTAACAAATATGAAATTCATTCCCGTGAAATTACACTTGCCCCCACTGATTCTTTCCTATTTATGTATTTATGAATATTCTGCCTTTATCCAATAAACCTACCTTTCTCCTTTTTTCTATACAACAGTGGTATCAAACTCAAGGCCCGTGGACCAAATCAGCCCACAGGGTGCTTAGATCTGGTCTGCGGGGCCACCCTGGAAACAGTGAAGGACTAGCCCGCAATACCTTTGCCAGTGAAAATGGAGCTTGGGGAGGCCGTGCGAGGCCTGCCAGGGCTCCATTTTCACTGGCAGAGGGCTGCAGGAGGCCATCATGGCTGAAAACAGAACCTCGATGAATGATGAGTGATCCTGGTCACACCCACCCCGGCCACCTGAGTCAAACACAACCTTGATGTGGCCCTCAATGAAATTGACTTTGATAATGCTCTACAACTACAGTACAACTCTGTCAGGTAAGTTGGGCTAAAAGCAGGTGACTGGCCCAAAGTCACTCAGGTATTTTCAATGGTTAAGGCAGGTGTCATGCCCCTGTCAGAGTCTGAATCCAAGGAAGAAGCTGGTCAGCTAACAAGGAATAGGAATGTGGCTCCATTGGCTGTGGAGGAGACTGGGGAAGGGTAAAGTCTGGCTAGACAGAGCAAGGGAGAGATAGAACAAGGGAGAAGGAGTTCAGAGGAAGAACCAGGCCCATCCCCTCTTCATCCTAGGGCATGCAGGGAGGAACAGAGAAGAGAGCAACATGGGTTGCATGGCTTACGGAGGAGGAAAGGGCCCTGATTCCCTTCATTAGCCATAGCTGGGAAGACAGTTGATAAGAAAGACAAGCTGCATGCAGCAGGCTGTTGGGAGCAAATGTGACTTCATCTTGTGTTCTCGTGGCTTATCTGTGTTCCTGGTGTCTTCCCAACCATGTGAGTTTTACCATGCCTTCAAGTCTGAAATTCTTGCTCCTGCCCTGCCAAACTAATTACTTCAGTTTGGCTTGTTTGGACTTTAAGTTACAGTTTGTGCTGACCATGTTTTGGACTTAATTTTCTGCAGTCAAAGGCTGTTCCTGGGAGAGTTTTTCTCCAGCCAGAAGGTAACCTGGACATTGGGGGGCAAAGCTGGAGATAATAAAGGGACTCTTATTGATTATCTGACTGTATTGCCTTTGTGTCACGCCCCGGGTCATCACAGCAGGACTTTAACTTACAGTCTCCTGCTTTCTAACCTGGTGCCTTAGCCACTGGGCCAAATGGGCTCTTGCTTTCTACTTTGGGAAAAGAAATCAAAAGCTACCTCCCCTCCCTCCTTTTCTAAGTGAATTTGTTCTCAGTGATTTATGGTATTTATACATTTGTATATGGTTTTTGTTGTTGTAAATAATCATATTAGTTATGGTCCAATTTGGGCATGAGCTCACAATTTCTAAAGATCACTAGAGCCAAACTAGAAACCCATAGCTTTCTTAGTATATTTTTGCATGTTGAAAAATTGAAGGCAGAATAATGAATGCTCATCTGCATTAGATGGAACAAAATTTGAGGTGAACTTTATATTTCCAAAAGTAGATAACCAACCAATTTCATTCTTCCTACAAACTCTGATATTGGCCATTATTGTGTCATCAACTTCATTTCTTCCAGCTTCCTCCCACTTTACTTTAGTTATTAAGTTGTGAGATATATTCATGTGAATATAAAAGAAACTAGGAGGGATTAAAAAAATAATAGGAAGAATAGAAGACTAGGAAGCAGTCTTGTTCCCAAAGACTAATTAGTTCTCATAATGTATTTTATTGAGACAAGCATCCTTTCTTTTAATTACTATGTTTTTATTCATTTATATCTCTGATATATAATTGTCTGAGACAATATTTTCAAGAACTTTAAAAAATATTTTTTTAAGCAGGAGTGACTAAATTTTCCTTTGCTTTTCTATAACATAGAAAAGCAGATTTCTGTAAGTTATTTTTGTATTATACCTATGAAGGAAACTGGGACTCACCATGCTGAGCCATTCTTTCTTTATCATTAGTGGCCACCTGGATATATCTGGGTCAAAGGGGAAAAAGAAAATATTAGAAAAAAACAGTGTTAGGCTATCTTTAGAAATGAAATGAGCACTCCTGACTATCATGGGGGTTAACCATTTGTATTAGATAGCTCCAAGGCATTCTATAGTCATTCTAAAGGTAAAGTGTAAATAACTATTTCCTCTTATTGGATTTTAGCCCATGACCTTATGGAGCAATAAAAAAAAATGTTCAGGATGGTTGTTTTGAAGCAATCGTTCATGCTTCAAAAGAAACATCCCAATAAACTGCCTGGACCTTCCTTTATTTAAAAATTTTTTAAAGAACATGCACATTTAAAATAAGAAGCCACAGTAAAAGGAAGAGGTCAAATGTCAGTGTGCAACAGTTTGTGAAGCACAATATACTACCATAAATAGGCACAAATGCATGCCTTATCATCATGTTATGCAACCCAGGAACTACTAAGAAATCCTGGGATCTGATTGTGTCATATTAAACGCACACCTAGAATACTCCGGGCAATACTTTCTCAACCCCTGTACTGATTGCATTCAAAAGAAAATCACATTTAGATTTACACTGAAGATTATTAATGTGTGAGGGTTCCTTATGGGTATTTATTAAACATTTTCCTGTCTTTGTTTTTCTGACACATTTCTTCTTGCTGATCTGTGATCATGGAACACATTTGAATTTACTCTAGTTTGATAAAGCAATTTTAAAACCTTCTGTACAATTTAAAACTGAGTTTGATTTTATTTAGCATGCTTCCCAGAAGTTTATTGCAGTTTGGATTACTCTGTCTTGTCCTTACGCTGTTTCTGAAGTTCCACATTAAATGTTTCAGATGATTCAAATGAACTCCTAATCCATTTTTACAAAAAGTTGAAAGAATTCGATGAAATTGATTTTAATTATTGATGTAGCTTTTGAAAGAACAGCTGTTACTGTAAATCAATAGAAGGATGCAAGTTACTCTGAAATCTCTTCTTCATAGGAGATTAATAGAACTACACATAGAATATTTAATAAGGATTGCTTGTAATCATCTTACTATTGGATATGAAGTTCAAGATCTGGAACATTAAGAAACGTAGTCTGGGCTTGTCTAAGTATTGCCACATTTAGGATTGAAATCACAAGGTCACTAGCATGTGATTAGGCCAACAGTTATCAAGGGAAAATATGGCTAAATCCCATTATACACGCAGGTATCTTCATCTTACAACCACAATTGGGATCAGAACTTCTGGTGCTAAGTGAAGCAAGTGTTTATTATGGTTGCAGCATCCTGGTATCATGTAATCACTGTCGGCAAGCTTCCCAGCCAGCTTCCAACAAACAAGTTGCACCTGATCTTATAACCTTTTTTTTGCTGCTGTCATTCTGTAAATCATTGCAGTCATTAAGTGACTTACATAGTTGTCAAGCTAATCCAGCTTTCCCCACTGACTTTGTTTGTTGGAAGCTGGCTGGGAAGGTTGCAGATGGTGATTACATGACACCAGGAAGCTGCAACCATCATAAATAAATGCTGATTGCCAAGTGCCCAAATTTTGATCATGTGACCATGAGGACACCATAACAGTTGTAAGTGCAACTGTAAG
Organism: Bungarus multicinctus; assembly: GCA_023653725.1. Lineage (NCBI taxonomy): Eukaryota > Metazoa > Chordata > Lepidosauria > Squamata > Elapidae > Bungarus > Bungarus multicinctus. The sequence continues at coordinate 66,050,897 of CM042842.1, forward strand.
TCACCTTTTCCAGCACCACTGTAACCTCTAACAGTCACTAAACAAAGGATCATAAGCTGAGGACTATCTGTACATTGAGAATTATGAACTTTTTGCACGAGAGGAATAGGCCAAAAATAATGATATAGCTCTGTAAAGATAAAGATGTACCTGTTTGCTGCAAACAGTATTGTATATTGTATTGTATTGTATATAGTCTGAATATTGTTCTTTTTGTTTGAGAAAGGGTCAAGAAACATGGTTATCAGCAGTTGCTTAAGTCAGTGGTCACCAACCAGTGGGCCGGGGACCACTGGTGGTCCGTGATAAAAATTTGGTGGTCCATAGAGAAATGTCGCTCCCAAAGCAATTAATCCAGGCTGCACGGGAACACAAGGTTGCGCCGCCCACATGGCCCGTGGGAACACAAGGCTTGCATTGCTTGCATTGTGAACAACATGAGGTAGTGAGGGGAGGGGGGAAAGGGAGGAGGGGGGGAACTTGCCCCACTCACCCCAAGCGCCTAGCCTAGCCACCGGGCTGCCTCTTTCCGTTTCTTTCTTCTGATTTTGGCTACATGCACGGAAAGCAGCAAAAGTCTTTTTCTCTCCCTCAATCTCTGACAGAAATTAGTCTTTGGGACCCTGCAAGGCATCCTGCTCCAAGAGGCTGGGCCAGTGCAACAAGTCTCACAAAGACTCATTTCTGGCGGAGTTTGGGGGGAGAGAAAGACTTGCTGTTTTCCTTGCATGAAGCCAAAAGTCTCTCTCTCTCCCCAAGATTGGAGCTGGAGCTGGTATCCTGTGATCCCAAATCAAGAATAATCAATTGGTAGGAAAACGGGGTGGGGAATTTTCCTGCAGCTTTTTGGGGGGATTTTCCCAGGGTCTCTGGTCCGCAGGATTTAAAATTATGAGTTTGGTGGTCCCTGAGGTCCAAAAGGTTGGTGACTCCTGGCTTATTTGAAGATTTTGTTTTTTCCTTCTCTCCCTCCCTCCCTCCCTCTCTCTCCTTTCATCTGACTTGGAAACTAGGTAAGCTTGGATCTGATTAATGTTACTGGGTGGGAAACTACTAAGAAATTCCTGAGGTATCATTGTACCTTATCCTTATTGTACCCTATGACTATTAAGTGTGGTACCTTATGATTCTTGACTTTTGACGAATGTATCAAGAGTCAAGAATGTTTCTTTTATGTACACTAACAGCATCAGGGGTCGGTGCTCTCGCCCCTGCTGTTTAACATTTATGTAAAGCCGCTGGGTGAGATCATCCGTGGCTTTGGGGTGGAGTTCCATCAGTACGCTGATGATACTCAGCTGTACATCTCCACCCCGGGCCACCCCAACGAAGCCGTCGAAGTGATGACCCGGTGCCTGGAGGCCGTGCGGGGTTGGATGGGTCGTAACAGGCTTCGTCTCAACCCGGCCAAAACCGAGTGGCTGTGGTTTCCTGCGCCCAGATACAGCCAGCTTACTCCTTCGCTGGCCGTGGGGGGAGAGGTTTTGACCCCCGTGGAAAGGGCACGCAACTTGGGTGTCCTCCTGGATGTACGGCTGTCTTTGGAAGAACATATTGCAGCCGTCGCCAGGGGGGCTTTTTATCAGATTCGTCTGATTTACCAGTTGCGGCCCTTTCTGGATCTGGGCGCACTTCGCACAGTCACCTCCGCCCTCGTTATCTCCCGCTTGGATTATTGCAATGCTCTCTACATGGGGCTCCCCTTGAAGAGTCTCCGGAGGTTGCAGTTAGTTCAGAATGCAGCCGCGCGGGTGATTGTGGGCGCCCCTCGAAGCGCACACGTAACACCACTTCTCCGCAGGCTGCACTGGCTTCCTGTGGCCTACCGGATTCGATTCAAGGTGGTACTGATGGTATTTAAAGTGCTCCATGGCTCGGGACCTGGGTACTTACGGGACCGCCTGCTGCCATCAACAACCTCCCGCCGCCCAGTACGCTCCCACAGGGTGGCCCTACTTGGGGTGCCGCCGCCTGACCGTTGTCGGCTGGTGGCCCCGAGAGTTCGGGCTTTCTCTGTGGGGGCTCCCTCCCTATGGAATGATCTCCCCCCGGAGATACGGGCTATGACGGACATTCTGACCTTCCGGCGCGCAGTAAAAACCCTGCTTTTTGAACAGGCCGGCCTGGCCCGGTAACTATGTTTTTTGGTTTTAATCAATTAAATTAGGGTTTTATTAGTTTTAAATTTTTAACTTAAATTTTAATAGACAGCCGATTTGGTTATTTAATTTATTTTTAATAGTATTTATTACATTTTTATTGTATGTTTTAGTGGGCTGTTCACCGCCCCGAGTCCCTTTTTTGGGAGAGGGAGCGGTATAAAAGTATGATTAATAAATAAATAAATAAATAAATTTGCACCCAGACAGATTCCTGTCCAATCACACTTGGCCAATAAAGAGTTCTATTCTATTCTATTCATTAAGTTAAAAGAATCTAAGAGAGAATCAGTTTTGAACAACTTTTCAGTCATGAAAGTTATACTGCAGGCCTCAAGTGATGTTCCAAATTGCAGTGTACTTTTTGGGGGGAGTGTGTGTGGTTGGGAAAAAAGGCTCAAGAACCTGATGGAAATTCTGCCATTCTTCTGCTCTTTTAAGGAAATCCTGGTTGAGAATAAATAAGCTATTTTGATAGAACTGGGTTTGAGTGTTCCAAATATGCTTTTCAAAAGGCAACCGACTTTGTGTTTTTCTTTTAGTTTGTTCCTGGAAGAGTGGTGGGGAATGTATATTCCTTAGCTGCTAAGGAATATAATTCCTTCCATTCCCCATGATTCAGACAGAACTGAAGGAGCTTTTTCTATGAGAAGCGAAACATCTTTAAAGAAAAAAAACGAAGCAAGTCCAATTGCTTTTTAAAAAGCACCTTTGGAACAATCATGACCTGGATGGTTGAAAATGTACAGACAGTGGGTTTAAGTGTTTTATGTCTTATCATCCCAGTTGGATAACATTATTAAATAGCACTTGTTTGGGGAGCAATGAGGATGGGATAAAAATGGTACAACTTTGGGTACCATCCAGTGGCTAAAACGTAGTCCAATATAGAATTGCCCATATCCCTTTGGTGCCTTTTCACACATAATAGTGGGTTTCATGCATCACTCTAAACTATGGTTTGCCCAGTAAGCCAGACAAGGTTCATGCATGCAATTTTGGCTTTACAAACCACAATAGGCCGCCACATCAATCTAACCACCTACCCAAATCACTCCCACCACCGTATCCTGTATGTCATAACAAAGGTAAGGAACCTCATGCATTCCATGTTGATGAATTAGTCCGTTTTCATGAGTTTCTCCCGCATACGGACTTGCAAACACTGCTTTCAGCCAGGGTGTAAGAAAAACCCACGCCGAGATCAAAGTTCTTCCAACCTCACAGGTCACGCGAATAAGAAACCCCCTCTCCAACCTTTTACTGATCCGTTCATATGCGCGACAAGAGATTACATGACAGACAAGAAACCTGAAGTGTTGGCGCATCTTTTTTGGTGTGTGTGTGTTAATTGAAGAGAAAATTAGTTGAAGAGAAAAGTAAATCTTCCTTGGTCGCTCGTTCCTTTCCTTTATTGATTTTAAAAACCGGTCAGGAGCGAGCGAACGTTACCATACACGGTCGAAGCCGCGCCAGCAACGGTCGCAGCGCGCGCGCGCGTCTTGACGGCCCCTCCCCCTTCCTCGCAGACGTTCGGTTGCCCCCCCACTCCTCCGCCGCTGCCGTTAGGGAAGGCCTGGTGAGAAGCGGCGCGTTCTCTTGGGGCGCGTGCTGCCCAAGAGGAAAGCTTCCGCCGGCTACGTGCGGCGTCTCAGCTAATCCCACCCCCACCCCGTGCGCACGAGCTGTCGCAATCCTGCGGCAACCGTCGCGGAGTGGGAAACTGAAGACGGCTTAACCTCGCTCGCTCCCTTCCCACAGGAAGGGTGGGTCCCTCTGCCCCGCCGCTCAAGTTCCCCCCCTCTCCACCCTGGCCTGCTCGCCCTCGTCTCCGGCGCCAGGTGAAAGGCTCCTAGCCCGAATCCCGAGACAAGTTTTTGGTTCGGCCGACCCGCTGACAGATTTATGAAACGCCGGCTGCGGTTAGCCAAGGTGCCGAAGAAACAATGGAAGGGCCGAGCGGGGGCGGGCAGGGGAAAAGAAAGGCTGTTGCTGGCGACACGGCCGGATTACGGCGGTTTGGGTGGGAGGTGGCGGGAGACTGGGAGAAGGAACCCCGAGGAGTCACTGGTTGCGGCCTCTTCCTGAGAAAGGCTTAACTCCTCCAGCCTCGGGACAAAGTAGCTCGCTCCAGTATTGGCGGGGGATGGGGGAGAATAGGTTGCTTTCCTAAAAACTAGTGCCCCTTAGGTTGTCACCCCATTGTGAGAGAGATCTATCCAGCCAGATTGTGAGATGGCTAGACCAACATTCCTGAGGGAGGGGGAGGGGTTTGGGCACTATATATTTGTTGTTGAGAAAACTTGTAAAGGTGTAATCAGGTGTAATCTTCAAGGTGTAATCAGGTGGCAATCTTCAAGACCCCAGACTAGGTGACCTACAAGGTCCCCAGTTGGAAGGGACCTTGTAGGTCATCTAGTTCAACCCCCACCCAAGGAGGAATGGCACCAAAAAAACGTCATTATCTTCTCCACCACCCCAAAGTAGAGGTGGGCAACTATGGCCCCTTTGCGACCTGTGGACTTCAACTCCCAGAATCTCTGGGCATTGAAATCCACAGGCCACAAAGGGGCCATTGTTGTTCACCCTTCCCCCAGAGAGATGGACATAGAGTAATGGCCTTCAATGACAGGACAGCCTTTTTCAGTTAAAAGTCGTAATAGTCAAGAGGGAAGATGGCTACTCTTTGCTGGATATATTCAAGAGAGACTAGACAGCTATCTGTTGGGGAAAATTTAGTGTAAACTGAAGAGGGTTGGGCTCTTTGTTGTCTCTCCATGGCTACTTCAAACTCTGATTCTGGGCCTTCTTAATTTCATAACTTATCTTGTTCTTAGGAAGGAAATGTGTACTGTGCTCCATCCCTCCATTGGCTCTCAGTATCCAGCAATTCTGTATATAGGTAGTCCTTGACTTAAAACCATTCACTTAGTGATCATTTAAAGCTACAATGCACTGAAAAAAGTGGCTTCTGACTGGTTTTCACACTTACGACATTGCAGCATCACACACACCCCCCCCAGTCGCATGATCAAAATTTGGGTGCTTGGCAAACTGGCATTTATGACAGCTGCACTGTCCTGGGGTCATGTGGTCATCATTTGTAACTATCCCAGCTGGTTTCCAACAAGCAAAGTCTGGAAAAAGCCAGATTCACTTACACGATTCACTTAACTACTGCAGTGATTCATTTGACAGCTGTGGCAAAAGGGTCATAAAATTGGGCAAAACTCACTTAACAGCTGCCTCAGTTAGCAACAGAAATCTGGTGCTCAACTGTGGTTGTAAGTCTAGATTACCTGTAATAGGTTAGTCTGAGGCAGAGTAATGGGCCTAAATCAGCCAACTGACCATGATGGAGGTGAATGGAACATAATTGTCTGCCACTTTGCTAGTACTAGTCAACTTGGCTAACTTGACTCAGATGGCTAACAATTTCATATTAAGGGGTGGCCTACTTTTCATTTGGGGTTTGAAATTGGGCCAAATTTCAAAAAGATTGGAGCAGGACAAAAAGTTGGACAAAAAAAGGGCAACAACTAATTTTATTTTATTTTTTAAAATATTTATTTGAATGTATTAACAGTCTTAGTGTGATGTGTGAACTCAACCATTATTCCCCTTGTGCTAAGTAAATACACTGCTCAAAAAAATAAAGGGAACACAAAAAGAAGATATCCTAGATCTGAATGAATGAAATATTCGTATTAAATACTTTGTTCATTACATAGTTGAATGTGCTGACAACAAAATCACACAAAAATTATCAATGGAAATCAAATTTAGCAACCCATGGAGGTCTGGATTTGGAATTACACTCAAAATTAAAGTGGAAAAAAACACTACAGGCTGATCCAACTGATGTAATGTCCTTAAAACAAGTCAAAATGAGGCTCAGTAGTGTGTGTGGCCTCCACGTGCCTGTATGACCTCCCTACAATGCCTGGGCATGTTCTTGATGAGGTGGCAGATGGTCTTCTGAGAGATCTCCTCTCACACCTGGACTAAAGCATCCCCCAACTCCTGGTCAGTCTGTAGTGCAATGTCTCGCTCCATCTACCATGATGTCCCAAATGTGCTCAATTGGATTTAGGTCTGGGGAACGGGCGGGCCAGTCCATAGCATCAATTCCTTCATCCTGCAAGAACTGCTGACACACTCCAGCCACATGAGGTCTAGCATTGTCTTGCATTAGGAGGAACCCAGGGTCAACCGTACCAGCATATGGTCTCACAAGGGGTCTGAGGATCTCATCTCAGTACCTAATGGCAGTCAGGCTACCTCTGATGAGCACATGGAGGGCTGTGCGGCCCCCTAAAGAAATGCCACCCCACTCCATTACTGACCCACTGCCAAACCGGTCATGCTGGAGGATGTTGCAGGCAGCAGAACGTTCTCCACGGCGTCTCCAGACCCTGTTACGTCTGTCACATGTGCTCAGTGAACCTGCTTTCATCTGTGAATAGCACAGGGCGCCAGTGGTGAATTTGCCAATCTTGGTGTTCTCTGGCAAATGCCAAACATCCTGCACGGTATTGGGCTGTAAGCACAACCCCCACCTGTGCACGTCGGACCCTCATACCACCCTCATGGAGTCTGTTTCTGACCGTTTGAGCAGCCACATGCACATTTGTGGCCCGCTGGAAGTCATTTTGCAGGGCTCTGGCAGTGCTCTTCTTGTCCCTTTTTGCACAAAGGCGGAGGTAGTGGTCCTAATGCTGGGTTGTTACCCTCCTATGGCCTCCTCCACGTCTCCTGATGTACTGGCCTGTCTCCTGGTAGGCACCTCCATGCTCTGGACACTACGCTGACAGACAGCAAACCTTGCCACAGCTCGCATTGATGTGCCATCCTGGATGAACTGCACTACCTGAGTCACTTGTGTGGGTTGTAGACTCTGTCTCATGTACCACTAGAGTGAAAGCACCGCCAGCATTCAAAAGTAACCAAGCCATCAGCCAGAAAGCATAGGAACTGAGAAGTGGTCTGTGATCACCACCTGCAGAACCTCTCCTTTATTGGGGATGTCTTGCTAACTGCCTATGCTTTCCACCTATTGTCTATTCCATTTGCACAACATCATGTGCAATTGATTGTCAATCAGTGTTGCTACCTAAGTGGACAGTTTGAATTCACAGAAGTGTGATTGACTTGGAGTTATATTGTATTGTTTAAGTGTTCCCTTTATTTTTTTGAGCAGTATATATTGCCCATTTCCAGCATGTTTAAAACATGTCAATTCTACACATCAGAAATGAGAACAAGAATTATTAATATGCTATTTCTTCCAATGCTGTCTCCTGCATTTTTCTGCAATGGGAAAATAGTACTCATCAAAATGCCCACACAGTTTATAATCTTGAATTTCTAGCAGCTAATTCCTTATTTATTATATTTACAATCCCCTTCTCCAGAAGCTTCACTCCAAATTTATCTTCAGCGAAGTTGCCTTATCTGAAAGATAATGATTGACCAAGTCTCCCAGAGAGATTAAGGATCAAATGAGCATTTGCATCTTCATCTCTTTGTTCGTGGTTCTATATTGTAACTCTACACTAACATCTAAAACCATGTGGAAAGCCTACATCAATAGAGGTGGAGATCAATGCCGAAGGATAGAACAAAATTACCTGTTTTTCTTTACTCATATATAGACCTTGAACAATTTAAAACACCTGAAGAAAGATCAATAGTTTATCTACAGTGTACAATGTATATTTAAAGCAGAACATTGTAAACTCAGTCCTGGTATGTACTCTTTTTTAAAAAATGGGAAAAAAATTTCTGAGATCCTGCAGTCTGTTAGAGAAGTTGATAAAGTAGTAATAAATAAAATGATAAAAAAGAACTCTTAAGTTCACACATGCAAAACCAAAATGTTTTGTTTTTATTTTGCATAAAGTATTTTGGCATAGAATTATGATTTGATCAAATAAAACCTGTCTGAAATTTATGTTTGCTTGAATATAGTGTTTGTTATTGACTATATATTAAATTTTATGACTTACTTTGATCTAAATGTTTAGTTGAAACACCTGGCAATAACTTGTAAACAAACATACACACACCCTAAACATTTATGCTTGACTTGCTGACCAAACACTTTCTTGCACTTTATGCAAGAGATCCAGAAAAGGGAAAACAAAAACATCTACTAACATCCCAAAATTAATCAGAGTGAGACTTGTTATTATCTGTTTTCCCACATATATGTTTAAACTTCTCAAGAGCTTAGCTAGTTTAGATCGGTTAAAAGCTAGATTAAAGAATTGACAGTTTGAATTGGGCCTTCCTGTTTAAAGCTTTAGAAGATACTAACTTTAGAAAGAATTTTATTAAGTAAGTTTGACTTACAATTCATAGAAAGCATAAATAAAATTGTCAGTGGAAATGTAGCAAAATCCCATGAGATACAAAAAGATAGAGATGCCTATTGTTTCCTGTTTATTTTAGTTTTTGAAATATTGAATAGCTATAGGGCAAGATGAGAAAATTGTGGGAATAAAGCTTAAAAAAAATTTTTAAGGGCATTTCCTGCTGATTGGTGTTCAGTTTGAAGGATCCACTAGAGCATAGGTATCAAACTTGCTCGGTCACGTTGCTGTCATATAACATCGTGACTTTTCCCTTCGCGGAGCTGGGGTGTGCATGGCCTGCATGTGATCATCTGGCCTGCGGGCCATCAGTTTGACACCTCTAAAGTGAATAGAAATATTAATAGAAAAATTAAAAATTTGCTACCTATCAGGTTTTAATGTTTTACATAACAAAAACATGAAAATAGAGATTCAAGCAGAATTGATGAAAACAGGCTTTAAGATTGAGAAAAAAAGTAAAATATTTGGTTATCCCCATGACAAGTATGAAAATATGTTATATCAGTAATTTTGTTAAGACATAGAATGAAGTTAAATAGTTAAGTAAAGATGAGAAAAATGCAATTGTCATTGTTGGAAACAGCATCTTTTTGGTTCTCAGCATAAGCATTTTATAGATGAGAAATAATATGCAAAAAGAAATGTTTACATATTGTGGGATGCAATTCTGTCAAAGGAAATACAAAATAAAATCAAGAAAGCAACTGATGGCAGAGGGGCATAGTTGTTAATCATTTTTTTATTTATGGTTGTCAAAAAGATGGTATTGGATATTCTGAGACTGATTTTTAAAATTGTACAAATGATGAACATGTGATTACTAAAATATATAAACTTTCTGAAATTTGAAACATGAAAATGTATGCTAAATCAGCTCAGAAAATTTAAAAAACCATTCATGAAATGATGTACCATAGATATATGACATCAGAAGGTACTTCAAATCTATATTGGAAATGTAAACAATAAGGTAATTTTATCATGCTTGATAGTTGTGCATAAAAGAAGCTTGCAAATATATTGATTCAAAGGATTGTAAAAATTATACCAGTAAAATCAGAAATTTGATAACCCCTTATGGAGTTTTTTGCATGAACAGAAAAAAATGAACTCTGGTTCTGACTATTAGAATAGAATATAGGAAAAAGAATCATGATGTAACTTTAGAAAAGAAGTAAATTTACAAATTGTAGTTGTAACTTTTGTAAAGAAGACCAAATGCTGATTCTTACCATCTTTTTTATTTTTTCTACCTTTTTTCTTTTTTCATTTTAGTTTCCTGTTATTTATTTCTTTTTTCTTTCTTATTCTACTTTAGATCAAATTGATTTTTTACTTATTTTGTTTACTTGTTTTTAAAACTTTCAATAAAAATTATATCTTTAAAAAGCTGACTTTTTAAAATTATACCTTGGCAATGTTTAGCACTCTGAATCCCATACCTCAATCATTTTCTAGACTAATTTTTTCGTAGTCTCGTGCATCTTTGGATGTATTAAGATAAAATTCTGGGCATTCTCTAAAGGAATTTCGAATCTTTTGCTTAAAGAAAGTTGTTACATTGTTCAGATGTCTAATGTACAAGTGAGTGAACATACAGAACCAAAATCAATATCTCCACTTTAAGCATCTACAGCCCAGTACAATTTCATTGTAAAGTGAAAGGTGGGAGAGTGCATGCACATCCTAATTTACTTCTTGTGATGAATTTGAGAATTGCAGTCTTAATATATCTGCAAGAAGCCAGGTTAAGGAAACCTGCATAGGTTCTACAAGCCAATGAAATAGAATCACTATGCAATAAGAAGGTACAAGATGCTACATCATTTAGATTAATGGAATATAGCTAGTCCTCAATTTATGACCATTCATTTAGTGACCAAAGTTACATCAGCACTGAAAAAAATGACTTATCACTGTTGTAGCATCCTTGTGGTCATATGACCAAAATTTGGTTTCTTGGCAACTGGCATATATTTATGACTTGCAATATCCTTGGGTCATGTGATCATCTTTTGCAACTTTTTGGCAAGCAAAGTCTATGGGGAATCCATATTCACTTACCATGTTACTAACAACAGCCGCAGTAATTCACTTAACAAATGTGGAAAGAAGGGTTGTAAAATGTGAAAAATCTCACTTAACAACTCTCTCGTTTAGCAATGGAAATTTTGGGTTTAATTGCAGCTATATGTCAAGAACTATCTGTCCCCGATTTACAATTGGTTCCAGAATTTATGTTACTAAGTAAGGCAGTAGTTAAATGAGACATGCATGATATTACAGTCTTGTATGCCAGGGTTGTTAAAAAAATCATTGCAATTGTTAAAGGAATAACGCAAATCTGACTTTCTCTTTGACTTTGCTTGTCGGAAGCCAGCCAGAAAGATCACAAATGATGATCCCAGGGTACTGCAACTGTTGTAAATGCATGCTGTTGTAAATGCATGCTCAAATTTTGCTCACTGGGGATGGAGTGATAGTCATAACTGAGGACTTTTTTCACCATTGTAACTTAGAATGGTTGCTAAATGAATGTAAATATAAGTCAAGAACTTTGGCACTTGTTTCTTGTTAATTAAATTTAGTTATGGAATAGGTAGCTTTGCTTTATGTTATTTATAGATATGCATAATTCAGCAATCGTTAGAATGTAAGAACTTTTTAAATCAGTTGATCCAAAGTATACAAACATGACCAATTAAAACAAGCATTTTATCTAAAATATTCAAATTAAGGAGAGAAAATCTCATTATTTTTTCCCTTATGGCTAAACATAGAATACATAATACTTTCAAGAAGTTGTCAATTAATTGCCTACAATCTTGAACATAGATCCTGAGATCTATGTCATTATATCCTTATCATAACTTTATGAAAACCAAACCAAATTAGAACACTATCCTTTTGGTAACATTGAGGGACGGAAAGAGGGAGGGAAAGAGAGAGAGGGAAGGAAGGAAGGAAGGAAGGAGAAAAACAATGAAAAACCCAAGGCCTACAAGGAAACCATAGTAGTGTTTTAACTGCTGCTGCTTAAAAACATATTGTAAATAATTTATATCCTGCTTTTCCATGCTAAATAGATTGTGGTGCACACTACAAACAGGAAAATTATATAAACAAACAATAGGATGCAGGAGGGCTGAGGTTCAAACCTAAGCATTTCCAGTTTGAGAAGGGGAAGTCCCTTGCAAAACAGTAAAACACTGCTGGTCAATGTAAACAGTATGAAATGAGATGGCCCAATGCTCTCACACTGCATAAAGCAACTTCCTGTGTTCACCGGAGTCAGGAGGTTCACAGCACTATTAGGATTTCCTTTGGTTGCACATTACAATGTATTCCCTGAATTGGCAGAGCTTTACTTCCGTCTCTCTTTTTGGCTTTGCACTCTTCTTCCTTCCCGATTGTCAAAAATCCTATTGCTCTGACAGCTGCTGCCACAATATGAAATATCAACTTGAACAGTCTTCCTTTCTTTCTTTCTTTTTCTTTTCTTTCTTTTTCTTCCTCTCTCCCTCCCTCCCTCCCTCCCTCCCTCAATGTTTTGATACCAAAGGGATGTTTCACAAAAATATTTATTTGTAGTTCACCAAGCCTAATCTCAAACAGAGCATTAGTTGATGATATCATTTTTATTATAAAGGAATTATAAGTTACTTTCTCGTTAATTACAATATGCTCAACAATGTTCATAACAAACTGCAATGACACCAAGATGATGACACTCACTCAATGACATAATCATGTAAATGCCATAGTTAAAAGCTTGCACCACAGTGCCCAATGTGTAATAAGTATGTGGAAAAGACTTTGAAAGATAGGGTGAAGAGATACTGCCTAGGGAATGGTCAGATAAATAGTATAGCCTGAAGGGATAGTGGATGAGACGAGACTCAGAAGGGACCCTCCCTAGTTTCTCAGGCTGTAAAGGAGGTGGCAGGAGAATTGTGCTTTCAGACTCACAAGATTCTATTAATGTAATTTTACAATAAGGTAGAATTAATTTAACTGGTTCTGTTTCCTATCTAATCTGCCAGACATGGCTGACAAATGCAAGTACGTAAGTCATGGCATTTAGATGATGATGTCATATATAAGCCATCATTTCTTCCTCCCTTCTTGCCCCCACTGAAGCTCCTTAAGTATAATCTTTCTTTACTCCTCTGTGCTCTGGAATCTGTTTGAATGCAGGGAACAATTTCCCTACTATGACCGACCTCATAATAAAACCAATTCCTGGAGGAGTGTCTATCCCCTGGGACATTATCAGAAGGGAGATCTAGAAGAACTTGTATCATTTAGGAGGCTTTAGACTTTGAGAAGGAGGGCCCTAAACAGGTCTCTGGTTCCAAGATCTACATAGGTTCGTTGAGTTATCTGAATCACTTCTTTTCTCTTTGATCACATACCTAGCTATATCCTTAGATATCATTGATGGGGTGCCTCTTGCTTGATTTTCTGATGCTTTGCACTTCACCTTCTGTAACTATCACTGTGAAGCTGGTGGGAGGAGGAAAGTTAAAGATTGCAATTCATTACATCAAATCAAAAGTTTCTTAAGATTGTCATTATACATAGAGAAAATAAAACATACAGAGGTCACATGAATATGCACTCAACAATTTCCTATTGCTAAACTAATAGAGGATTAACTCCAGGTAAAAACTTTTACCATCTTTTTCTGAAATAGAAATAAAATGAAAAAAAACAACAGTTTTTCTACTTTGTCTTTACCTGTTTCTCATCCACCAAGCAACCATGTTGTAAAAGTACATCTCGCCCTTAGAAATCTGGTACTATATTGCAAGGGTTTTCAAACTTGGCGAGTTTAAGACTTGTGAGCTTCAACTCCCAGAACTCCTGAGCTAACATGACTGGAGGAGGAATTCTGGGAGTTGAAGTCCACAAGTCTTAAAGCTGTCAAGTTTGAAGCCCCCTGCTATATTATATGTTTATCAACTGGAGATTTATAAGTATATTGTATTTGTTCCTAAATCAATACCAGAGTTTATTAAAAACTTACAGAGTTGAATGTTCATCTATCTATAGATGGATTGATCTAATCTACATGGCTGCGCATCTCAACAAGTGACTGGGCGAAAACAGTTAAAATAAAAATATTACAAAAGTTGAAATACAAAGCAGCTAAGAAACATCAAATTAAAATGACTAACACATTCATCTATTCTATTCTTCCAATATTGTGCACTTTGCCTCTCTAGTGCTCCAGCTACCGTCCTCTACAGCTGGAGTATGGCTTGCTTCACTGATAACACATTTTATTTCCCAGTGGCTCAAGGTATCTTAACATAGAGCTTTTGCTACTTTAGTTTTATAATGACTGAGAAAGGTTAGTATGACAGTGATTGATCAAAGATCAGTTAGTGAGTTTTGTCACCAAATGCATATTTGAACTCAGGTCACCCTAGTCTGGTGACACTCCAACTATTAGCTTCACCCTAGGCATGGCAATAAATCTCTCTATAGGAATGCAAGAATGCACACCCTATGTGAGCCTAGCCCCAGAAGGTTCAAAGGATAAAACTTAGATGTTGCCTTTTTTACACATGCAGAAAAAGTTCTGATATGGATGTTCAATACTACTGAATCTAGATATCTAGCTGTAATGTATTGCATAGTATTTGGTGGATCAAGTGACCAGTTAATACTATTGAATATTAATATGCCAGGAACTGTATTCCAAATACTAGGTAGGATTAGAGATAGGCATTCTCAGAAGCTGTCTCCATTCTTTGGAACTGGAAATGCCCAAAGGGAATTTGGTTGGCCTCATCCTCCTATGGTTATCATCTTGTAGAGAAGGATGATACTTTTTGACTGGGAGGTGGGTTTTCTAGCAAAAGGTGTTTCATTTGTTGGTGCTGACCTGCTCTAACTGCTACTTCACATTTATTCACTTGCTGAGCTTCATGGATAAGTGATTGTTTGAATTTAAATTTCCACAATCTCATCCTACCATCTAATTTCTAACTACACCAATCCATTAATTAATTCATGGTAACAGAAGAAAGAAGCCACTTTTCCAGGTCTTGTCATAAATAACAGTAGGAAAGATCTAAATTGGTCAGGCCATTGACCCATTTAGAGAAGAGTAGAAGAAGCTTTTCAATATAAGAAGAAACATGGGGAAATTGGAAATAAATTGTGCAGTGTTATATTTGATGAAAAAACAACTGTAGTGCCCTCCTACATCTACCTTTCTATCTCTAATTAAGAAGAGTATCCATTCTCTTCAGTATTTATGGTATAATCAGCACAATATTTGCTGATTTGGAGAACAGAGATGGCAAATAAGATATGCAGTATGATCTCACAAACCCTGTGATCATTATACTTTGCCCAACATCAGGACACAATTATAAAAAGCTGTAAATCATATAACACCATTGTTTTTGTCATTTGTGCTGGTGGGGGGTATTGTGGTTTATTCCAAATGCCCATGCTTTGGTCATGTTCAGAGAACTGAAGTAAAATTGTTATCTATTTGCCAAATCTTGAGGTGATGGAAAACTATGCTGACATAAAATGTGTGCTGCCCTCAATAGCCATTCTGTTGCTACGTCTTCATTTGCAGTGCTAGATTCCCTTGCTTTATTTATTTTTATCTGCCCAGCAAATATTACCAGTCAGTGGGAAAACATCCATTGCTTCTTAATTTGAGATGAAGCTGGGACTGAAGAAGGCAGGCTTTGTCCAATGGCTAGATTTGAGAGTATAACCATGTGTCAAAAGTTGCTTCCTTTTCTCATAAACAGTTTTTGTGAATGTATTAAAGGAAGCCTGACTAGATCACAGTTAACTTCTTTTGGGCAGTGCTTTAATGGAATTCTGAAATTGTCTTTAATCTTGCCAAAAGTGAACCAATTATTAGATCATATCAGTTTTTTTTTTTTTTTTAAAGAGCTGAGGTGGCACTTTGGTTAGAATGCAGTACTGCAGGCTACTTCTGCTGCCTGCCGGCTGCCTGCAAGTCTCATTGGCTCAAGGTTGACTTCAAGTCTCATTGGCTCAAAGTTGACTCAGCCTTCCATCCTTCTGTGTTTGGTAACATGAGCATCCAGATTGTTGGGGACAATACGTTGACTCTGTGAAACCACTTAGAGAGGGCTGTAAAGCACTGTAAAGCGATTTATAAGTAAGTGCTATTGCTATCAACCAAAGATGGCATCAGAGGTGTCCGCAAAGTGTGGTTAAAAAAAAGTCAAGATGGCAGCCAAAATCAAAGTTCTAACTGTCTTTATGTGCATCAATCATACTATAATGGCTGCCATCTTAATTTTTTGACTATATCTGTAGACACCTCTCATTGGAAACATGGTGCCATCCAGTTGGGCTATCTGTAAGTTTGCAAAACAGTTCAACTTTAAAGCCTCCATTTAAAATATTTCAGTTTGGAACACCGGCTCTATGAAGATGAAGTTCTGGGTGAAGAATCAATAGACATTCTGCCACTACTGAAGTGGGATGTTGTGGGCCTGAGGCAGTCATGTAGAAATGTTTTAAGCTTGTTGTTATTGATCCACTGTCTGTATCCATTTCAAAATACAGATTAGCAAGATCAAGGACTTGTGATATTGGGGATACCTACCATAAGCAACATACAAGCTTTATTGCAACTAATAGTAGTGATAGAAAATCTATGCTGTCAAGAACAGCAGGACATTGACTTCAATGCAGAACATAGTGCCCTAAGGCTGAGTCAAGCAGTAGTCAGAATTTGAAAAGTAGGATAGCCAAAAGTCATTAGAGGTCACACCTGTTATACCCAGAGGGTGGCTCTGGACATGCCACTCTGCATTGTGAAGATATTAGATTTCAGCATTCTCCAGCTGCTTGGTCTCAAATCTAGAATCCCCAGACATACCATATTCAGAAGCTAGGGGGTGCCCAACCTGTAACAGATATAGAGGGAAGACTTGTTGGGGTTGCTGCCAGTGACAGGACCTGATAGTAACAAACATCTTCACACACCTTGACGCAGCCTGTTAACCTCTTCCACTCACTGGGGAAGAAGGCGTTTTCTGCTATTGGCATCATCTTCCAGGCTTTAGGACCCAGTAGAACATTGTTTGCTTCATAAAGAGGTCATAGACATAGCCTGTATAGCAGAAGTAAAAGAGGGCCATGATGCTCATGGACAGCTGCCTATGAAATCTCAGACCTGGGGTCACAGATACTGAGAATGGAGCCAATCTGCAAAAGGCAGCCAAGCGGGTGTAGTTTGATAATCTACGCCAACTCTCACAAATTGACATTTCATTATAGGGGATATTGTTGGCACTGAAAATTCCAGCATCAGGTATCTTGTCAAGAACTGACATGGTTGCCTGCAGTTTTACCATAAGAATGCAGAATATTTTTATCTTAGGTAATGGAAATACATGTATAGGAGCAGATGTTCATCAGGCTCAGCCTATCTTGATCCCCGACAAGGCCATGGGAAATCCATTTGGCTATTGCACAGGTGACTAGACGTGGATAAAAAGCCACCACAAATCCAAAATACAATGCATCTATACTCATTTTAGCTACAAACCTCTTGAGGTCAATCTTGGAACAACTTGTTCACTTTTCTGGTAAGTCCTTGGATAATTTTCAGGAGGAGTTAAGGATCCCATGAATGTGGTGGCTAGCCTAGTGACTTTAAGGGCGAAGGGGCTACTGAAAGCACTGCTTTCTTAAGATAAAGCGATAGCTCTGGGATTGTGGGTCTCAGCAAGAAAGATTGGATTGTTGAAATAAGCATGTGCAGCAATAACAGCAAAAATAGCAAGGAGGGGTCTGGTTTTGGTAGTGTATTCAGACAACAGCTACACAAGACTATCAAGAAAACAGATGATTGGATAATTCTAACAGTTCTGTGCTACCCCAAACAAGACCAACAGGGTTTGCTTTTGCTTTTGGCTAGTTCTGTTGATACCCAGTAGCACAGTTTATCACAGATCATTGTCCTGAATTAGAGTGTTTTCCAAGAGAGGAGACATAGTGATATCCCATTGTTCATTTCTGAACCATTGCCCAACTTTCTTTATCTGGCACTGGAGGCTAGTGAGACTTACAGCAGCAATGCTGGAAGCATGGCATAATTGGTAATCTTCTTTCACCCAAATCTCACATTTCATCCTTTTTAAATGTGTATGTTTAATGGCACCTAATACCTGAAAGGACACTGCTAAATGCAGAGAAGCAGAGCAATCCTAAGTATACTTCAGTAAGTTTCATGATGTTCAGAAGTGTTACTATGTTCGGGAATAAAAAAAAAATGTTGCAAACCTAGAGTTGCTTTCAGATGGGTAGCAAAAAAATGAAATAAATTTGTTAACTCTTTTTAAAAATCCAAAAAGTATCACTTAAAACACCCTTTTATTAAATCAACTCAAAAGCCACCCAATTTGATACATTAACGATACTGTTTTTGTAGTAGACTCATGTCTCTATTTTTTGCTTAATCTCCAACCATATGTTCAGAGGTGGGTTTTAACATCAGAACGTCCTATTTTCAAAAGTTTGGAAGCAACTCTGTTTGTTTGTTTATCCCTGCAGCTGTGGGTGAAACTTGAAACCATCTCAGTACCAGGTAGAGCTTTCTTTGAACACAGCGCTCCCACATTCCATTCCAAATCCTGGGAGCCAAAATTTTAGGATTTCCTGGCTACTTGCTTTTCTCAACCCCACTCCTGGAGAGGTCATCTCAGCTTTCACTTGCTTGTGAACTTAAACCAGAGATGGGTGGGCAACTTTACGACCTCTGGACTTCAACTCCCGCAATTCCTCACCCAGCCATGCTAGCTCGGGAATTATGGGAGTTGAAGTCCACAGGTCGTAAAGGAGCCATAGTTGCCCACAAGTGGAAACTCCTAAAGTTGAAACTTCGCTTTCGCGAGGTGTGTTTTAGGATTGGCTTATTTAGCATCTGGAATTCATTCAGCTCCTTACATTGGAAGCGGCAGAGTTAAAACGCCCGGTTAGCAGTCAAAAGCGCTGTGACTGTCGGCGATCCCAGCCATTTAGTTGGAAGCCGCCGTTCGCACCGCTGCTAAATGCAGGAAAACGTCCCCTTCTCCTCCTTATCCCCACCTCGACTCACAAGAGTCCGTTTGACTCCTCGCCACCAGAGGACCAAAAGCCAAAACTCCCATCTACCAGAAAGAGCACCCAGAGTAAACGCCAGGAGTTCCTGGCGGGAGCTGACCCAAACGTGACTTTTTAAATATATTTTTGAAGACTGAAGCGTGAGAAGAAATGTGAAAATAATAAAGAAGGGATATCAATAAATGAATGAACTTTTTTAAAAAATTAGTTCCCTCTTGCAAAAAGGTGCGCGCTGCGGTTCCAGTAAGGAGCCGAAGGGTCTGGACGTCCCCTTCTCATAGAAGCATTTTTAAATAGACCACCGTCCACTTTTCTCTCCGCTGACAGGGTGGGACAACGATCCCGAAGAAGCGCCTCTTTGGTTTTCAAGTTCGGCACTCATTAGCTGGGGGGCTACGGCAAGTTTGCCTCAGAAAAAGTGCGGAGGAGCAGGAGGAGGGCGACGCGCGGAGAGAAAAAGCTTTTCTCTCAGCCCTCGCGAGGGTCTCCCTGGCTTTCGGAGGAGCGGCACGGGGAAGGCTCGCGGCTTCCAAAGACTGCCTCCGACTCGTAAAAAGCCCGGTGGTCACCGCAGCGCTGGACTCGGAAGAGACCGCCTTTGATGTCAGCGGGACTCGCTTCCCAGCCACGGGAACACCAACAGGCTGCGGCAACAAGCCTCTCCCTCACGCCCCCGCGTTTCCCCCTCCCGGGAAGCGCTTTGCTGAGCAACAGGATTCCCGGGGGCGGAGGGGAGGGCGCGAGAGGCGGGGAGGGGGGGAGGGTGTCACGTGGGAGTCAGCCCATCACACCCCTCCCCCGCCCTGTCTCAACCCGAGAGTCCGCACTGAGGACTCTAGTCCAGGGCATTGAAAGAGGTGAGGTGAGGGGGGGGGGGAATTAGAAAGCTACTTTTCAAGTCTTTCAACTCCTGATTGGCCGCCAGCCTTAGAATCAGGCGACATTCTTCCGGGAAAAGCAAGAACAAAACATCATCTTCTTTCTTCGCGGGCGGGGAAGGTCGCTTCTCCCGCCAATGTGCCTCGTCTTGTCTTGAAGTTGTCTCATTCGGAAGCGCGCCCCCCCTTTCCTCTTCAAGCTTGGTATGTCCCGTTGCAGGACACCTTCCCCTCCTCCTTGTCCGGTTCCTCCAACCCCGCTAAGGCGCTTAAGCGGGTAACCAGATATTCAAAAACAATACGTCAGCCCACAATGCCCTGCACGGAGCTCAGGCATTACCTCATCCCACAATGCCTTGCGAAAAGGGGCCGGGAAACTTATCGGGGTGGGGTGGCCATGGAGATGGGCGCCTTTACAACAGGCTGGCCCAACCGCCCTCCTCCCCCTGAGAGGCGGCGGCAGCCAATGGGAAGGCCCCGGGGTGACATCATGGGCTATTTTTAGTGGGTTACTGCTCTCTGATAAGTGTTGTGCTCCACGCTGGGAAAGAGCTCAGAGTGGGATTGAGTAGCGGCGGGAGAAGCGACGGTGGCAGCGCTCCTGTCCGGCAGCAGGAGAAGAAGCCGCAGCGGCCACAACGGGGCCGGTTTTAGCTCCAGACGCCAGCAGGGCCCCCGGGCTGCTATTCCCGAGAACCTGACGCACAGAGAGCGAGCCGGCGCTCTCTTGTTACAAAGTCGAGTCGGGGTCGCTGAGATCCCCCCCCCATAGCCGGAGCGCGAAGGCTGAACTTGCCCGGGCATCCTTTCCTTTGGAGCGCCCCGAGTGCTTTGCCTCCTGGACTGCTTCAGCTCTTCTCGTCTGAATCCCGAAGTTGCCGAGCGTGGGAATCTCTTCTTTTTTTCCCCACCAACTCCCTCCCTCCTTCCCTTCTGTGAGCAAGAAGAGGGGCAATCTACTTGTGGCAACTTTTTCTTCTTCTTCTTTGCCTTTCTGGCTGGGACTTGAGGCGACCTTCTTTTTGACAGCCGCTGCGAGAAAGGAGAGGACTCAGACAAGTGGGTTTGAAACTCGGAAACGCTCCAGACCGACCCAGGACACTCCCACGAGGAGCGCGAAGGGGCGGAGGAGGGAAGGAAAAAAAGGACTCAAAAAGTTTCTGGATTCCATCCTTCTTCGGAGCGATAAAGGGGCACCCCGAAGGTGTCGGAAGCATTATTCCTTCCTTGGACTGAGAAAGGGATTCCGAATTTGAAAATTAACTTTGATTTGGGTCTTCCCCCTCACCCCATCCCCTCCCAACAATCACAGTCGGGAAGTGATGCGCATGCTGGGTCTTTGAGGTGAAACTGTATGTGTTCGAGTCTGACTTTTTTCTAGCCAAACTGGGGGCTCGAATCAATGCTTTGTTGCAAAAAAGTAAGACTTTAATTGATCACTTTTGAACTGTTGTCTTCATTGTTGAAAGAGTGTTGTTATAAGAACTGTATCTACTTCTTAACTGTGGCAGCTGTGAACTTTTTAAAGTTGTAACAAACCAGCTTCTTTTCCTAGGTCTGTTTTTTGGGCTATAGGTGAACAAACTTGTGGACTGTATTCTATGACTGCAAAGATGGAACCTACATTCTACGACGATGCCATCAATGCTACCTTTGTGCAGCCAGAAAGTGGTGCTTATGGATATAATAATCCCAAAGTTCTGAAGCAGAACATGACTCTCAATCTGGCTGACCCTTCCAGTAACCTCAAGCCCCACTTGAGGAACAAAAATGCTGATATCCTGACCTCTCCAGATGTTGGTCTCCTCAAGCTGGCTTCTCCTGAACTGGAAAGGCTGATTATTCAGTCAGGAAATGGACTGATCACTACCACTCCGACCCCAACCCAGTTCCTCTGTCCCAAAAATGTCACCGATGAGCAAGAAGGTTTTGCTGAAGGCTTTGTCAGGGCACTCGCAGAGCTACACAATCAAAACACCATGCCGAATGTTACCTCCGCTGCTCCGCCTACGAACTCCGGCATGGCCTCTGCCTCTTCCATGGCTGGAAACAGTGGCTTCAATGCTAACATGCACAGCGAGCCGCCCGTCTATGCTAATCTCAGTAACTTCAATCCTAGCGCACTCAATACAGTGCCTTCCTACAATGCAAACAACCTGGGCTTTCCTCCACAGCATCATATAAACCCCCAGATGCCAGTGCAGCATCCGCGCCTCCAAGCTCTGAAAGAAGAGCCTCAGACTGTCCCAGAAATGCCCGGGGAGACTCCTCCCCTGTCCCCTATTGACATGGAATCCCAAGAAAGGATCAAGGCAGAGAGGAAACGCATGAGAAATCGAATTGCAGCCTCCAAGTGCCGGAAAAGGAAGTTGGAGCGGATTGCCAGGTTGGAAGAAAAAGTAAAAACTTTGAAAGCCCAGAACTCAGAACTGGCGTCTACTGCCAACATGCTGCGAGAGCAGGTTGCACAGCTGAAGCAGAAGGTCATGAATCACGTCAATAGTGGATGCCAGTTAATGCTCACACAGCAGTTGCAAACTTTTTGAAAAGACTGAAAAGTTAACTTGATGGGGAGAAATTAAGGAGAGGAAAGCATTTGGGAGGCAGACGCCCCGCCAAACACACACACTTGTGGTGGGTGGAAAGAAATGGCTGAAAGGCATTGATTCTGAAGACTGCCAACCCCGAGTCAAATGCATGTATGGAGAGACTGGTGTGCCTTCTGGGTGAGGTGGCGGCGTATCAGTTGACAGAGCAACTCAGCAAAACAGCTGAGCTGTTCCAGCTCAGATAAGGCATGGGATGCCTTGTGTTCGTCTTTCTTTTTCTTTCTCTTTTTTTTAAACATTGACCAAGACTTGCATGGACCTAACATTAAAATGATCATTCAGTATTAAAAGTTAAACTGCAGTAGGTACTGTAGATGGCTTTCTCTTAGTACTCCTTTTTTTAAAAAACAAACAAAAATAAGGAGGGTGTTTTGGGGAAGCTAACAACAGAAACTGAGCTATACTGCCTGTCTGAATTGTGTATGTACATATATATTTTTTATTTTATGACAACTGATTAATGTCAAGTAAAACTACTTCATGACTTTGTAAGTTATTTTTTATGTTCATTTGGGTTCCACCCAGTATTGTTTGTAAATAAGAGATTTTTTTTTAGCAACTTTTGAGTTTTTTTCCATTTGTAATAAAGTATATAATTTTTTTAATGTTTATTTCTGAAACAAAAAGGGTTGATCTTATTTAAGAAAGCACCAATAATCCTTACTTTCTTTTGATAAGTATCATTTAAATTTCAATTCTACACACACTTAACCTAGGAGCAAGTCTTATTAACTTCAGTGGGGCTTACTGCTGAGTAGACATACAAAGATACTTGTAAATCGGGCATAACAGAATCAACTTTTAGTTGAATGTTAAAACTCTACTGAAGTGAGGAGTGGGAAACTCTTCTTTGATCTTCGCATACTGTAACAACCATTTTAAAAGTCTCGTGGTATTCCTGTTACAATAAAACTATTAGTCTTTAGGATGCCATAAAATTACTTGTGTTCTAATTCCCAGGTGGGTACATTCTGTTTTTCCTAAGGGCATCAAATTTATATTTCTAGGTTACTAACAAATATTGGATGGGAAACATATAAAGACTTACACATTCAGAGATTTATTTTAAGTAAGAGAACTGCCTTCCTCTTAAAGGCATCATTTACGGAGGTGGTATTATTAGAAAAAGAAAACTAGGCACCAGAAATGCTTGACAATCTATTGCAAATAATTTAGTGATCTACTGGTACATTTTAATCTACTTTTTGCCGCCTACTGCTTTTAACTGGAATACAAGAGACATCTCAGTGACCCCCTGTGGTGGAAAAAAAGAGCTGCTATCTAATTTGACTTTAAACTTGTATGGTTTGCTCCACAAAGAGCTACTGATACAACTTTAACAGAAATGAAAAAAAGTTAGTAAAGTTATTCTGTAACTACATACTTGTAGAATAAGCTTTTTTTTAAAGTATTAACTGGCCATTTCACAATTAACATGTTCTTTTCTTAAGAAAATATTGATAACCTTTTGGAAGAAACCACTGTTTTTAAAAGCAACCTTCAATTTGTCATCTTTCTGTTTGTTATCTCTTTGATTTAAAAAAAAAGCTCTCTGTTCATAAGTATTTAGGACTATGCCTGTTGTCCAATAAAACCATTCTATTAATCTTCCAACAAATATGAATTTCTTTTCCCTCTTTTGGTGATGGTTCTTTAAAACTATAAATTATTTCACAACAGATGAGAGGAGAGAATAATTTAAACTGGATTATGTGGCTTGGAATTTGGGAAGTAAAATTCATAAATACTAAATATGTTTTTAATAATAGCAGGTTTTATAATATAAAGTAATAAAAATGCCATGATCTTAATTCTACAAACAAAGCTTT
Source organism: Bungarus multicinctus (assembly GCA_023653725.1). Lineage (NCBI taxonomy): Eukaryota > Metazoa > Chordata > Lepidosauria > Squamata > Elapidae > Bungarus > Bungarus multicinctus. The sequence goes on from CM042842.1 coordinate 66,074,868, forward strand.
CTCACAGCTGAACACATCAAAATACATATTCAGGGTTAATCCTAAAATAATATGTGCCAAATTGCTTAATAGACTGTTAGTGCTTGATCAATTGCCTTATAAACTTCACTGGAAAGACTGATGTTATCTATGTTGATGACAAAGTTTTGTCAAAGCTGTAACCCTATGTGCATTTCTTAGTAAGTTCCATAGTCCTCGTTTCTAAATGTGTTATATTTAAATACAGTATATTTAATGGTGGTCTCAATTACATCTAGGATTAACGTTATTCTTAATCAGGTTTCTTTAGAATCAGGTTTCATCAATTGCATTGGGGCATATTTCCTTAACAGTAGGATACAATTCTGTTATATGTTGAAACAAACTTTCTTGAATTCAGCAGGACTTACAAGCAGATGAACTTGGGCTATCACCTATATCAGAAATAAAAAAGATGAAAAGATGAACTAATCCTGAATTAATGCTAAGAAAACATACAAATGGTTCTGTCACCAGGAGCTACCGCCAATTACAGAGATTTTATTTTCATAAGAAAATTTAGTTGGCTACTGAGTTTAATTGGAGTTACTTCCATTTATTTGGAAAATTGTTCAAAGCATTCAAAATTTTAATTTTAAATCTGTCGAACTGCAGAAGATGATGTTTTTGCAGTGGTGGAATCATTTCTCTAAAAGTTTTCTCACTGAGTGGTAAGTTAGTGTGAACTTAGAAGCAAGTTCTGCTCTTTGTGGTTTTGGAAATAGGTGTACAACAGAGCTGTCAAACTCACCGTCTGTGGGCTGGATGTGTCATGTACTGACCACGCCCACGCCTGGTTTAGCGAAGGCACATGATGCCGCCATGACGACACGAATTTGCAATGTTCTGAAGATCAGGGATTATACCTATAATTCATTTATGCAGGATTCCCCTGCTAAAATTCTGCGTATTGTGTATCTGTTAAAATAAACATCCAGAGAAATGCTTTTAGACCGCTTGAAATGCAGTGTTCCTAAGTAGTGGGATGCAACAACTTTTAGTTTTCTTCAGAAGAGTGGCTTCTTTATGATTGCATCTTTCTATAAAGAGGCTGAATTAATAGTGGCAATTGACTGCCTCCTGTATTTAATGGTAGTTAAAGTTGTCAAACAAGGGGTTAAGCAGGATGATTGCATATTCTGTTGGATGTCCCTAATGCTGACACAAGCAAGCTGGAAAGCAAGTTGATTCTGACCATCTGTAGGAACAGGGAATCAAAGGGCCGAAAAAGCATAAAGCTCAGCTGGGTGTGGCCTTTCTGCTCCCCAACAAGTGCCAACTAGCAAAACAAACAGCCTACCTGGAAAGGTAAAGCTCTTCACTATCAAGCGTACTTCTGTTGTGCAAGAGATTTTATAGTTCTAAACATTCCATGTCATTCTGGACGGGAGCAGACTGCCCTGATTTAATCTTGGTGTTTCTAAACTCCTTGACATTTCCAGGAATGTCTTCTCATTCTACCCCTTTTTTAAAGGCTGTCCACTGATTCACCTTTTTTTTTAAACTTGGTTTCCAAATAGTATCCGTGCAAAAATAAAATACTGGAGAAGTTGAGTGCAAATTTAAAGAAGGGATTCTTAAGGATTCCAGCGAGCATTTTTAAGATAAGAAAAAGACTGCTTGAATTTCCCCAAATACAGCACACACCAACTGTCTCCCAATCTGCTTGGGGTCCCAGGACAGATGGACCATTTTAAGAATGCTCGGTCCTGGATTTTGCTTTTGGGTATGACTCTTGTACCTTTATTAGCTGGATTTGCAAAATACGTTGAAACGTAAACTAACCGTGCGGCCTATATTCATTGTGTTTTGCATCTCAGGGTCTGGGCTTGAGACAGAGCACCAGCCAATCACAAGTTAGCCCTGTCCAAATCAGCCCACATGTGGTTAGTATATGATTTCATATGTTGTGTGTACCCAGGAAATGGGGTTAAATATTCTATGACTCGTTTAATATTGGGCAAATGTGTTGTGTGAACATAGGCCATAAATTGTGCCACCCAAGTTGATGTGCTTAGCTTATGATTTGGTGACTTGAACCAATTTGTGTCAATAGTTCAGTAATTCCATTGTTTAGCTTTTATGAATATACCTTAACTGAGATGGATGGCAATGCAGTCAATAAGATTTTTCCCCCATATTTGAGTTACAGGAATTGAAAAACGTTAATCAATTTGAGTTCATAAAATAACTGTTAAAATTACAGACCACCACGACCACTGATAACTTTAGAAGAAATGTAAAAATAGGATAGGTTTCTATTCATTAAAAATAAAGATAAAGGTAACAAAAGGTAACAAAATACATTGTAAATGTAAGTGGTACTTGAAAATTAACATATTTATTTAGTACTAGACAACCCATGCCCTGTTGGGTCATCATTTTGGAGATATTTCCTTATCTGAACAGAGAAACAGAATGACCATGGGTAGGTGAAAAAGCAGTAATAGCAGGAGTGACTTCTGACTACCTGACACCTTCCCCATTGGGTTTCCTTGTGGGAATCTGGTAGGGAACATCAGAAATTTCCCTCCTTCCTTCTTCCCTTCCCCTCCCAGCAGGAACAAGGGATTACAAGAGTGGCTGGGAAACTGTCACAGAACACTGAAAATGAGGATCATGTGACCACAGAAGCAATCTGTTTTATAGCAGCAGGCTAATGTAACCACATCTGTCTCAAATTTTATTTCCTCAGGAGTTGTGAGTCCCAGACTTTAGATGCATTTTGTAAGTCAATACATTTAAGATACCTTGGTTCAGAAATTGTTGCTCTATGATGTGTTGTTTTGCCCAATTAAAGTTTATATAAACGAAAGTTTTAGTGGTATACAGATTTCTTGTTACAGACTAAAGTGCATTTTACCATGTATCTGGCATATTATCCTATGTTACAGTTGCATTTCATTTATGAAAAACAAATCCCCATGGAGCTTATTCTGGCATTTTTTGCTGCTGTGCTCCAACCAGTTTGAAGCGATAAACCAAATGTTAAAAAGAACAGTAAAATGGCATTAGTCCAAAGGCAAGGATGCTCAATGCTACCTTCACACAAATCCTCTCCCCTGGCCAGAGCCAGATTTCCACCATTTTACAAAACTTCATTAGGGCATTCTTATAGTTCTTACGTATGAGGGAAGTTTGTTTTAAGTAGAGCTCCACCACTAACAAGTCCCTACTATGGGATCTATGCAGATGAAATTCTTTGGGAAAATGGTTATCAGTAAAGCCTTACTCCCAGATGTCATAGGATAAGCAGATTTATTTTGGAGCAGATCTTGAGGATAACCAATCCCTGAATCTTGCTTGATACAATATGCTCAGGCATAACATTTATTTCTAGTCTTCTAGCACTATGAATTCTTCATTAAACAACTTAAGATTTTTCTGGATGCTCCCACTGGAGCTAACTAAGCCTGAAATAATTTTTCAAACTCCCAAAACTCTGTCACAAATCAGCATTTGTTGTATGAAATCACAAATCTCTTAAGCTAAATTAGCATTTTAAATGTAATTATTTCTTTGACTGTAAAAATTGACACTAATAAAAACAAAAGAGTAATACATGGTTAGATCAAACAAAGTTATAATGCAGTTAGTTTAGGAGAAATCAGATGTGATTTGTGATTTATGGTTTAGTATGATATTGAAACCAGGCATTATGGCTTACACAGCCATTATGGTTTATTATTATGAAACATGTTTCATAAAAGAGATTCCAGTTCCCCAGAAAGAAACATAAACCACTAAGTGAGAGGATAAAATATAAAAAACTTAGTAAAATGGTAACATACACAAGGAATATTGGTGGACCAGAGGAAGATCTTATGGGACCGCCTGCTGCCATCATCAACCTCCCGCCGCCCAGTACGCTCCCACAGGGTTGCCCTCCTTGGGATACCGCCGCCCGGCCGCTGTCGGCTGACGGCCCCGAGAGTTCGGGCTTTCTCTGTGGGAGCTCCCTCCCTATGGAATGATCTCCCCCCGGAGATACGAGCTATGACGGATATCTTGACCTTCCGGCGCGCAGTTAAAACCCTACTTTTTAGGCAGGCTGGCCTGGCCGAATGAATGGGTTTTGGTTTTAAATTGGGTTTTAGTAATTAACTTTTAATTTTTATCTAAGATCCCTGATTTTATATTGTTGTATTTGGTTCTGATGGGATACAGCCGGAAAATTGCGTTTAATATATATTTTAATTGTATTTATAATGTATTTATATGTTTTTAGTAGGCTGTACACCGCCCCGAGTCCCTTTTTTGGGAGAGGGAGCGGTATAAAAATATGATAAAATAAATAAATAAATAAAAGATCTGGCTCCATCTTCCCCATTCTGGTGCCCTCTATATCAAGGGTGTCCAATTTTGGCAAGTTAAAGACTTGTGGACTTCAACTCCCAGAATTCCCCAGCCAGCCAGACTGAGAGTTGAATTCAGAAGTCTTAAAAGTTGCCAAGGCTGGATACCCTTGCTCAGTATATTGGACTAGAAAGCATTTCTTCACATATCTTGAGAGGCCTATTCCATCCCAGGCAGTGATGGGATTCAAATTTTTTTACCACCGGTTCTGTGGGCGGGCTTGGTGGGTGTGATGTGGCTTGGTGGGTGTGGTTTGATGGGCATGGCAGGGGAAGGATACTATAAAATCTCCATTCCTTCCTCACTCCTGGGGGAAGGTTACTACAAAATCCCATTCCCTCCCCATCCCACTAACCTGCTTTCCAGCTCTGTTCTCCTGTGCAGGGCAACAAAAGAAGACCCAGCCGATCAGCTGGGACTCAGGAGGCAGAGAATAGATGGGTGTGGGGCCAGTCAGAGGTGGTATTTCAAACTACTCAAAATTTCCGCTACCGGTTCTCCAGAACCGGTCAGAACCTGCTGAATAACATCTCTGATCCCAGGGAGATAATATTAAACAATCATAAGTATTAGCCACTAATAGTCTTTCCCATTATAAATTTGCTTAACCCCTTTTCCAGACTGTTTTTGGTTATACCATGACATTTCAGGAGTCTTGATTGTCCTGACAACTGAAACTGTTTGACAAACAGGGAATGAAGAACCTCTCCAGCCTACTACACAAAACAGGTTTATAAATACAAAGATTCAAATATGTCTGCAATGGACTGAGCATAAGGCAAGCTTGAATTAAAAATGTTTCATAAGGTACTATTTCCTGAGAACAAAGCATGTGGTTAACCATTTCTTTTTGCAAATTATATTTTCCTGATGAATACCATCAAAAAGATGGGATTTTGCGAGTATATTTTCTCCTTCCAAGCCAATTGACGGCCAAAAAAGAAAAAAAGAAAAGGCTTGGAAAGATCAGATATGGGTTTCTATCTTCTGAAGTAACAGATTAGGTCCTCAGGGACATCTGATTTATCTTTTGAGTACATTCTGGCTAAAGGGAGTTTCTTTAATCATCCCCCACAACAAGAGACTTTTTCTAGGGAGAATATTCATGCCCCTGAAGGGAGTTTCTACCAAACAGAAACAAATCCTCTCATTAACCCTACATACCTGGAAAATGGCTTTTCTTTGAACCATGCGGTCAAATGAATTCCAGTAAGGGAAGTTGCAGTAAAGTTCTCACTATTACTTCTCCAGCGTAAAAATGGTCAGTTGTAAGGGGGGTGGGGGTGGGAGGGAATCTATAATATTCCAAAACTTAATTGTGGGAATTATACTTATCAAAATTTCCCATGTTCAGTTTGTGATGGGAGGCATGTAAAAAAAAGCTCTTACCCATTCAGCCAAGAACTTGAAGGGTTATTCTGTTTTATTCTATGATCAGCCTCTGATATGATATATAACTTCATGGTGCTTTAGGACTGAGTCTTGTTTGAATGGCTATGTCCAACATGACTGCTACATCTACCCTGGGAGATGAGTGAAAACAATGCTGAGTTAACATTCGCTCCCAGTTGTTTATTAATGTGAAAGATCAAAACAAACTTTTGGTAATGAACTGAGGTACATAGATCCAATACAGTGGATGTAAGATTCTTCAAATACAGCCCAGAAAACCTTGCTAACACAGTATATTGCAGTATATACAATACAGAACAATGCAATGTCATGTTGGGAGTTGCATGTCATCAAATTTTGAAGACCATGGCTCTCATTTCCAATGTTAAATGAACAATTCTATGTCCAATAAAATGGATTGTGAGTCACAGAAGGTTGTTCTGTACTAAATACTGTGTCAGTTTTCAAAAGGCCCCAAGGCTCTTTCCTTAAGAACTCTGAAACCAGCTTCATGACTGAGATATTTCTTCTTCTGAGTGAATAATACGTTTAAACACATGAATACAAGACAGTCCTGGATATCAATTACAAATAAATGTTTTGCGCCACACAATTACTTTTATGACATCAAATCTTGCACTGAGCTTTTTTTAAAGATTTGTGCCTCAGTGAAGAACTGGGAACTTTTAACCTGCTCCAGCACTGTCAGCTGTGGAACGGGAAAACAAATTGGATTGTTATAATATACAATTTTGTTTTATTTTTAGTTTTATGTTAAGGCACCAATCTAGAAACCAGGAGACTATGAGTTCTAGTTCCACTTTCAGCATGAACGCCAGCTGAGTGACTTTGAGGCAGTCACTCTCTCTCAGTCCATGACATCAGGTTCTGGTCAGTTCCTGTTGTAGCCAATGAATCAAGACTCGGTTGATGGGAGGGTGTGGAGCAGAAGCTGGACTTACAGGAAAATGCTAGGGAGGGGGAAAAAATCAAACTGGGACATTAGGCAGTTACCATCTGAGCATTTTGTGAAGGCCAACCCTAAAGTATGAAGAATAGTAGGAGCCCTGGTATATCAACAGAAATGTTTGTGTGGTGGCTCCTATCTTCTGCCTATTTTAGTACTGGTTTCAGCAGGAGTCGTGGCAATCCAATCATGATATTGCAGAGATAAAAATGAAAAGAACTGAACTAGTTGTGAACTAAGTGGGTGTGGGGAAGAGAGGGAAGGAAAGGAGTACACACGAAAGAGTGAAATCCTTGGATATATTGGCAGTGTTTAATCTCTGCCTCCTCCACCTTTGAGAACAGTGACGTGTCTGGCATGTACTTAATGTGACTCTGAAAATCTCCACAATAAGGGCAGGGCTGTCTAGACAGAACTGTTCTCTCTGTCCTTGTTGTTTTGTTCTTCAGAAACCAACACTTTTTTGCTTATCTTTACATTGATTAATTAACTGTAATTATGTTGAATAATCAGATGTCTATAACGGCAGTCAGCAATCAGTAGTTGAAGGACAGCCAACCGAAAGGAATCATAACTTATTTTTAAAAGAAAACACAGACATTTTATCCTTGTAAAATGTCCCAAAGCAATATTCCTGGAGGCATCGATGCTGATCTCTAACCAGATACCTTTCAAATGTGCTGCGATTGTAGCTCTTGGAATTCTGAAAAGTATACTTCAAGCATATATGGAGCTTGACAAATTATTTATTTATCTACCTCTCTACTATCTGTCTGTCTGTCTGTCTGTCTTCTGTCTATCTATCTATCTATCTATCTATCTATCTATCTATCTATCTATCTATCTATCTATCTATCTATCTATCTATCTATCATCTTGTTTGGAAAGAAATTTAGCAGACTTACATTTAAGAACTGTTGCTCCAACCTGTCTAGTTTGATGAAAAGAAGGACTAGGGGTGACATGATAGCAGTGTTCCTGTTCTATATTTGCATACTTACCCGCAATTGGTCGATCCAACGGTGGGAAGTTTGAACAGCTGTCATTGGCCAACGAGCCGCAAGCAGCCGGCATAAGAGAGGCTGCCACGGTTCCACTGGCGCTCAGTCCTATGAAATAAACAAAAGGAAACCGATCAACTGTAGTGCGAGTGTCTCATTTTGCCGCCACAGAACAGTTCCAATATCTCAGGGCCTGCCACAAAGGTATCAAACTATTCTCCAAAGCAGAACAAGAGGGCAATGGATGGAAACTAATCGAGGAGAAGCAACCTAAAACTAAGGAGGAATTTCCTGACAGAACAATTAATCAGTGGAACAACTTGCCTCCAACAGTTGTAGATGCTCCAACACTGGAAGTTTTAAAGAAGAGATTGGATAACCATTTGTCTGAAATGGTATAAGGTTTTCTGCCTAAGCAGTCGGTTGGATTAGAAGAGCTCCAAGATTCCTTCCCACTGTTGTTCAGTTCAGTTCTGTTCTGTTCTGTTCTGTTCTGTTCTGTTCTGTTCTATTCTATTCTATTCTATTCCATTCACTTCTATTCACCTTGTTTATTGTGACGAAAATAGAACTGTGTAAATATGTATTTTGTTGCATATCTGTGCAGTCAGAAGTGACAGCAAAACATATAAATAGTTTGAATGAGGTAGAACACACAAAATCATCCAGCATTGTACACCTAGTGATAGTGAGAATCATGGCCGTATATATATAAGCAGGAGGACCCTGTACTTCAGAGCAAGTGGTTTAAAAGAGGTTGGCTTTCAACCTTTATGTCTCAACTCTCTTTTAAACCGAGGAATGAATAGAGGTAGTACTCTGGCTATTACTCTTGATCAGCTGTTTAGCTGCTTCAGTGATCTGCTATGAAACAGTTGCTTACACCAAATTAACTACCTTTCAGCAAAGGGAAAAGGCCTTCTGTAATATTCCCATTCATATACCAGCAAAACAATTCCTAAGGATTATACCCAAATCCCATGTAGGGTACACTTGAGGGCAGAAAGATATAAAAATCTGTGTTTTTCATGAATATCAAGATACAGTATTCAATTATATTCTTTCCATAAATTTTAGGAAAACTCCGTAATTAGATCTAAAAGCCTGACCTATCATAAATGCTGTACCTTTGCCTGAAGGAACAGTACATAATTCATTGATAGGGCATATGTTCTATAAGCCGAAGATCCCAGGAAACCTATTAGTGAATTTCTTCTTCAAAGACTTTAAAAAAAGCTGGAAAATTCTACCAGCTCAAATTTTGGAAAGCTGCCTTAGTGTCAGAGTGAAGACTAGACTGATTGGCCAAGAGTATAAGCCATTACATATTCTATAAATCAGATTCAATATTACTATGCCTATATTTCAGGGCACAGCAAGGCAGAGAATATTTAAACCATCCTGTTAAGTTTGTGGCCAGGACAAAAGTTGTGTACTTCTCCACTGCAGGACAGTTTAGTTCAATCCTTTTGGGAGGGGTGGGGGCGAGAGTGAGAAAAATATAAGTCTGTACCTCAGGGTTGTTGTGCAGATGAAATGTGAGAACCTTGTTAATTTTGCTTTAACTTCACTGCTTCTAAGGTGATAGCGATAACGATGATGATACAAGGCCATATCTTGTGGGACAAAAAACATGCAATAGAATAGATTAATTGAACAAGTATGTATCATCCTGAAATCAATGGGACTTAACCCTTGACTATGCTCTCCTGTATAGGCACTTTGGTATTTTAGTCATTAGGCTAGAAAGTGGAAGACTGTGAGTTCAAGTTGTGCCTTAGCATTGAAAACCAGGTGGGTGACTTTGGACCAGTCACTCTAATACAAGGGTCTTCAAACTTGACAACTTTTAAGACTTGTGGACTTCAACTCCCAGAATTTCTCCTCCAGTCATGTTAGCTGAGGAATTCTGGGAGTTGAAACTCACAAGTCTTAAACTTGCCAAGTTTGAAGACCCTTGCTCTAACAGAATAACAGAGTTGGAAGGGACCTGGACATTTTCTAGTCCAATCCCCTGCTCAAGCAGGAAACTGTCCCTCAGCCTAACACACTTCACAAGGTTGTTGTTGTGGAGAAAATAGGAGGAAGAAGTATTGTATGTGCTCGCCGGCTTGAGTTATTGGTAAAAATAATCAAGGCAGAACATAAATAAATAAATAAACTTTCTCAGAAGATCTCAAGTACAGGCCATTTACTCTTCATATTAAAAACAAAGTGGTGAATACAAAATCCTATTACTGTATTCTTTTCCTGAGAAAACTTGTAGGTAGCATAATTACTTACTTGAAACTAATTGTTTGACAGCAAGTGAACAGCTTTACATAAACTTATGAACTGCTTATGGATAATCTGACTTCTTTGTCTGCTGGGGAGTCATCCTGAATTTAATGTTTGCGTTCTTTTGAAGTCCATCTGGAAAGTACCAAATTGGGTAAGCCAAGTTGGATTTTTTTACTCCCCTGTCTTTGGAGAAATTCAGTTCCATAAGAAGAATGTGCTGGGCTCCAGATTCAGCACCTTAAAAGGTGGCATTGTTTTAAAGACAGCTCAACTCTTGTAAAAAAGGCCTCATTGAAGTTGTGGCTGACTTGAGGCACACCTACATTTCTGAATTGCCTGCCTTGTTTTAAAAGAGAGAGAGAGAGAGAGAGGAAAAGAACTAAAGCAAAGGCTGCCACCTATAAAAATAGCACCGATTGTTGGCATGAAGGCCTGTTAAATATATTTCTAACCAAGGTATGCCTAGCACACCCTTAATTGCTTTCAAGAGCTCTTTTTGGCACTTTTTATCTCCCGGCCTTGTCATTCCAGAGTGCAGAAATGCAGATCTCCTTAAGTCAAACCACTCCTTTAATTCATTCAAAGAACAATTGCTGTACGTGACACTAGGGTGCAGGTGACACAGTGTCCTTGTGCAACAGAGTCTTCGCTTTGGCTGAAAAGAAATAGCTGTGGGCATAACTACGAAGAGAGATAAATTAGGATTTTTATAAAAAGAGTGCGGAGTAAATTCACATTCCAACTCAGTGTTTACATACCTAACAACCCGTGGACTGAATTTTGTGTACCTCTTACCTCAAAAAATTTAGCAAAGGGTTCTTTGCCCAGTTGTGCGGCCATGATGGGCATGGCCTAGTCAGCCTCCTGCATCAGAGGCTTTCCTTGAGCCTCTGGGAGGGCAAAAATGGCCTCCCGGGCTCCTGAAGCTCTCTGGAAGCCAGAAACAGGCCCATTTCCAGCCTTCCCAAACTTCTGGGGGGAAGGTGTTTTTTGCCGTCCAGAGCTTCCAAACACACCCTGCACTTACCTGCATCCAAAACAGGCCAGGGGGGGACTCCTGGGAGGGGAGGGGTGGGCGGAGCCAACCAGGAGTGGGATTTGAGGGGTTCACCAAACTGCACAGAATTTTAGCTAGGGGGTCTCCTGAACCGCTGCGAACCCCCAGCAGCCCACCCCTGCAGTACTGTCTCTGCGGTGTTTCAGTTGCAACATTGTCTTCCTCTGCTTCTTTTTCTCCTTCATATTACTCCAATGCCTATGGAGATTCTCAGTCATCCATGTCATGGTTGTCCCAAAGGTGCTTTTTTTTTCAGGAGGCAACAGGACTTCCTTGTTTTTTCTTTGAAGACATTTTGCTTCTCATCCAAGAAACTTCTTCAGCTCTGACTGGATGGAGGGGGATGGAAGGATTTATATTCCTTGCAGATAGCTGGTCATTTGCATTCTTTTAGAGAGTGGTTGAGGCCTGACTGAGAATCTTCATAAACTTTTAAGCTGGGCTAAGATGAATACCCTTCAAATGGTGTGGGAGTATGAACAAATTTTTCAGAAAAGTTGCGGATTACAGGAACCATTTGCACTTCAGTTTGAGATGCAACCATCTAGACTCATCTCCAACCGCTTGTGCCTGTGTTCAACAGGAAAGGAACACAGGGGAAAAAACATCCTGCAGCCAGGGGTGGGATTCAAATTTTTTAACAACCGGTTCTGTGGGCATGGCTTAGTTGGTGGGCATGGCTTGGTGGTCATATGACCGGGTGGATGTGGCTTGGTGGTCATGTTATTGGCTGAGTGTGGCCAACTCAATATCACTCACATCGAGGCACGCATTTCCTCGGCTGGCCTCTCATGACTGTGGGGATGCTGCAACAGTCGTAAGTGTGAAAAATGGTTATAAATCACTTTTTTCAGTGCCATTGTAACTTTAAATGGTCACTCCACACAAGTAAAGTATCCACAAAGGAGGAAAAAAACCCAGAGAAGTTCCAGAGACAGGAAGTCTAGTCCTGCCAAGAATGTAATAAGGGTTAATGGAGAGGCAGTTTCTGTAAGCAACACCAGAATGTTTCCTTCCTGCCTTCCTTACAGGATTAGGCCAGTAATTTCTTCTAACAACCGGTTCTCCGAACTGCTTAGAATATTAACAACCGGTTCTAGCAAATAGGTGTGAACTGGTAGAATCCCACCCCTGCCTGCAGCCAAGAAGGCTCCATACCCATTTACACTACTTAAGTGACCCTGAGGACACAGATAAACCTCCAAATGGCCTCAACAACCCTCTAAAGAATGCCAGTGACCATCTATCTGCAAGGAATATAAATCCCTTCATCCCCCACCATCCGGTCAGAACTGAAGAAGCTTCTTGGATGAGAAGCAAAACGCCTTCAAAGAAAAAACAAGAAAATCCAGTTGCCTCCTGAAAAAAGCACCTTTGGGATTACTCCAATGCAATTCCATGATGTTTATATTTAGAATATGTAGAATATAAAAGAGAGATCTTTTCCTTTCTACTTAGCTGTTGTCTATTCCTCATTGCAACCCTTTGTTGCCATGAAGAAGTGATACTCAGGGAACTAGAATGTTTATACATTTATAAAAGCATTAAAATTATGAAGCTCTTTTGTCTCCTCAGGCTTTCAGGTTTTAAGCTTTTGCAGAAATTAGATGTTTTTTCTAACTGCAAATATCTTAATACAGAAGATTCTTAAAGTGAACATAAAGATAAAAGTGGAGACTTTTTTTTGTAGGCCTAACAGATAAAGAACTTGGAAAAAAAATGGAACTTTGATGTTATACATGTTGACAGCAGCAAGATTACATTATGCACAAAAATGGAAGGACAGTGTGATTCCCATAATAGACGAATGGCTGCAAAAGTTGATGGAGTTAACAGAGGTGGTTAAACTGATTGCTTTGGTGAAAGGAAAGAACATAATTTTGTTTCTACTTGGAAACTGCTTTTGGACTTTGTGCTTGAGATGGAAAAAAATGAAACTTTGATTTTAGGTTTTGCTGATTAGACAGGTTTGGTGTTATGGAAATGGCTAGTATATACTATTATATAAAAGTAAAAAGTTGTGGTTTCATGTTATTATTTTATTCTACTGCACCAAAATGAGTCAGAAGTCAATGCTTTTTTTTCTTTTTCCACTCTACCCTACACTTTTCCCTCTTTCCCTTTTCCTCCCCTATCTAACCTTCATCTTTCTTTATATTTTTGTATTTTATGCTTTGCTACATTAATTTTAAAAAATGAAATAAAACATTGAGAACTACAAGAGAACAAGTGACTTAAATACAGATTAAGCTGCATAGAGCTAGCTGCGTATTTAGTTTAAGGATCACATCCTCCCATTCGAAAAAACATCATAGGACCTTTTACAAAGACCTTTGTTGGCTAAGTGGGAAAATCAAAACAATCTTATCTAAAAAGTAAATAAATAAAACTGAAACCCAAAATAAAATCAAACAACAGCCTATCGGCCATTCTTTAATGGTACACCCCAGATACATTTCTTGAGGATGTCTCATAACAAAACTCCTTTGGAGTTTCTTTCATCTCAAAATCTTGGAATCAAACATATGAAAGAAGAGTCTCAGTTGCTTCCTGCCTCAAGTGATTATTTATTATTTATTTAAAACATTTACATAGCTGCCCATCTTATAACAAACTCTGGGCAGGCTCCCAATCAAGAATATAGATATTGTGTATCATAGCAAATAAACCCTTCTCTATTGATGTTTTGGGAAGTTATGAAATAGCAAAGTTTGCCTCTGCCCCAACAATAACAACAATAAAACATATTTTGCTTTGATTTGAAACTGTAATGTTTAAAACTGTTAACTTGCTCTGGTCAATTGCTCCCTTTTTATAATGAGTAATGGTCAAGCCTATAATCATCCACAATATACTACTTCTATTAACTGAGCAAGAAATTTCAGATAATAAATAGAGGTTCCATGTAGGGATATATTTTAGTAAGATCACTACTGGTAGGAGATCTCTTACAATCTTTTTAAATAGAGATACTTGAGAAATAATTCCATAGAATATTTCTACGTCTGAATCACACATTGAGCATGAAGATGCAGATAAATAAAAGATACTGGCTGAATAACAATGTATTTTGAGGATATGTAACCCACACTGCACATATGGTAGTATCATCTGCAACATCTCACAAGTACCGAGAAATTTTGATTAATCAATGATACTTCTAAACTGGTTTGTATGTCCTACTGTATCATTTGGACCCACATATAGAGGTTATATATTTTTCATGAAATACTCAATATATGCATTGATCCCATGGCAAATCAACGAGGTTGAGCCAAGATTGTTCAGTGTTTTTTAGACCTGGGATGATTGATCCTTATATGTAGCTCATGTCACCATCAAGCAGTGATCATGCCATCCAAACCAGCTGCAGCAGAGGGTAATCAACTAGTAACTACTCATAAGGATTGCAGCTCAGTAGTAGAACACATGCTTTGCACACTTAAATTCCCAGGATCATTCTCTACCCTATGCATTTAGAAAGGGAAACAGATGATGAGAAACATATTTGCTTGAAATTCTGAAGTGTTGTAAATAACATTGAGGTAGATGGACAACTAGTTTTACCTGATATAACTTTTTTCAATCATTCCAATCCTAGTGACTATGTGAAGGTGAAATAAGAAGTTTATACTATATATAGTGCCAGAATAAAGGATCTGCATATGAAGAAAGAGTTTCATGAGATAAAATCTGAGATGCTTAGTCTGATATGAATTGCCACATACTGTATATCTTTATAACCACAGCAGGACCTAAGCCCCTCCAAAACTTGCTCCTAAATGGACATTTTTAGTATGATCGAAGGACCCAATCATTAAATACATGAAAAGTTATCAGATGAACCATATTTAATTCCAAGTATAATTCAGATTTGATCAGATTTATTTATTTTTGTTCTGGCTCAGTCCATCTTGTCTTAACCTTGCCTACTTTGCAAAGTGCCCACCCTAGTACATAACTCAAAGGCCAAATACAGCCCTTCTCTCCTCCCCCCCACACCCTGCCACACAATATTTCATTGCCTGGGCTAAATGAATGTATATATCACCTGTGGCCCTCACTGACTGACATTCCAGCTGGACAACAAATCTTCCAGTTCCCATGTGCTACATGTAGTGCAGCAGTAGTGAAGGAATGTATGCTGGACAGCATCAACTGTTAAGGTGATGACCTTCACATGAGTTATTAGGTTGACCTCTCTTCTGGTGGCTACCCAGGTGCAGATTAAAAATTCCACAGCATTGTTTTGAGAAGGGCATCCATTTCTAAATCGGTCATAATCTAACAGTAGCAGTCCTAAAGGAAGCAGAGTTTAGTTCCATTGTGGAAGCAAACAAGTTAAAAGTTGTTGTTGTTTCAATTTGGCTAAAATAGTAGCCCAGATATATCACTAATATTTTGTGTTAATTTTCTTTTATTTGCTTACTGTTATGAATGTTTTATTACAACTTACTAATTATAACCACCATGTTGAGTGTTTGCAATGACCCTTGGACGGACTCTTCTTTGACCACCCAAAGAGTATCCATAAATGGCTCCATATTAACTAGGACATTTCTGTCATACAGATACCACAAGGTTCCCTTTTGGGCCTTGTGCTATTCAACATGTTTTTTTAAGAACAATGACCTGGATGAATGAAGGGGTTGAGAGGATGATTACCAAATTTGTAGATCTTGATGAATTTAAGTTGAATGTATTTCTGATCAAATGGCTTGTAATCCTGAAGAAACGTAGTTGTCTGAAAGGGATGAGAACTCCTCTGAAATGTGATGTTGAAAGTGCAATCACAAATACTTCCTACTGGAAAGTAAAATGAGAGGCATCTAAGCAGCAGCTTTGCAAAATGTCAAAATGAAAAAGAACATATATAGAACATGGAATGAGAGTCACATAATCAAAGAAAGATATAAGATAATCTCCAGAAATTGTACACATTGTGTATCAAAGACTAAACTTCAGAAATAGCCAAGTCTTGCTATAAATGCCCAAACCAACAAAAATGATTTTTTTTTTAGGTATACTAGAAACACACACATACACAAACAAAACCCAAAGAGGTTGTAAGTCTGTAATAAGGAGAAAGAGATTAATTAGTAACAGATGATAGGAAGAAGGCACAATAATTTACTTTATGTCTGTCTTTTTCCTTCTGAGAGAAGGGAGATGAAGCTTTAGTTGATTATCATTATGCCACTACGGGAAGGTGGGATTTGCATTTTAGGATAGACAAGAGGAGAATAAAAGAATGCTGAGTGAATTTAAATGAATCCAAGCCTCCAAAATCAGATAAATTACATCCTGGGTATTGAAGGAACTGGAGGAAGTGATTGAAGAACTTCTAACTCTAATCTTTGAAAACTCCTAAAGGCAGATTGTTGAGACTGAAAAGTGGATGAGAAACAAATTCCCTATATTCAAAAAAGGAAGACAGAAGGTCCAGGACATTACAGATCTGTCAACCTCATGTTTATACTGGGCAAGGTCCTCCAGTGGTTTATTAAATAGTATATTTTAAGCACTCAAATACAGTACCACAATTAACAAGAACCAGCATGACTTTGTCACAAACAAGTCATGCTAACCTTATCTCAATTTTTGACAGAATTACTAGATTAATGCATTGGGGCAATTCCACTAACATTCTGTATCTCAACCTGATTCAGTGGAGTCTGTCATAATATATTTTCTAATAAAATGATGAAAGGTAGACTAGTGGATAAACATGTTAGGTGAATTCATAATTGGTTGGATGACTGCATTCAGAGAGTTCCATATTTGTTTGGAGAGAAGGTTTGAATGGAATATCATAGGACCGTGACCTGGACCTTGTGCTATATAATATTTTTATTAATGACTATGATAAAGGGGTAGACAATTGATTGTCATATCTGCAGATGACATGAAACTAGGAAGTTTGGCTAATACTTGAAAAGACCAAGAGAAAGTTTAAAAACATCTTGCCCTGGAGATCAATTCCAACACTAGGTAATGAAAAGGAAGTAGACTCAGATGACACATTAGAAGGAATTTCCTGATAGTAAGAGCTGTCAAGCAGTGGAATAACTTGCCTCATGAAGTGACGTGTGAGGTCTTCAAACACAAGTTGGAAAGCCACATGACAGAAATGCTTTAGAACAGGGGTGTCAAACTCAATTTTATTGAGGGCCATATCAAGAGCTGTGGTTGACCTTGGGGGGGCGGCGGCAGGGGGCATGGCTGACTGGGTGGGTGTGGTCAACTAGGTGGGTGACACCACTCCCCAAACTGTTGGCATGTTTCCTCTTTACACTGGGTAGACTGGGCCGAAGCTATGCTGGCCTGATCTTTCTGCTTTATGCTGGGTAAACCGGGCTGAAGCTACGCTGGCCTGATCTTTCTTCGCACTGGGTAGACCAGGCCAGACGGTCTAGTGGGCTGGATCCAACCACATCTCAGGCTGCATCCAGCCCGGAGGGCCTTGAATTTGACACCCCTGCTTTAGAAGATCCTGCACTAAGGAAGCTGACAGGTTAAATGGTCTCTGAGATTCTTTCAGATCATGAGTGTATTATCTTAAATTTTACTGGAGCTCAGTCTGGAGACTAGGCAACAAAAAAGTGATGTTATAGGGAAAAATATATATGATGATGGAACTTAAATGAAGAGGTGGTGTTTCATAGATAGGAAGGCAAAACTTTCTGGAATAGGTTCATTTTCTGGCTTCTTTAGATAGGTTGGGAATGACTACTAAATCTCTTGCCACACCTGATTTTTTTAAAAAGATCCTTTTAGATTTTTTTTTTTTAAAAGGAGTTTGGAAACTGGCATGCTTCAGAACAAATCTCTAAGTCTAGCATTGTCCTTTCTTACAAAAAATACCCCTGAGCCTTATGTAAGACCCACAAGAAATAAGGAAGAGTTGGAATTCTTTCAACCCAGTTTTCATCTGAATGAGTAATTATCAGATTGGGCGTGGAGGGGGGAAATTGAAGCAAAGTGTGTTCATAATATATTGTGAGGAGCAATTGAAGATATCAGGGAGCAACCTTATCAACTTCCTTCTGATAAATGGCTGTTTTGTAATTGGCCACGTCTAATAATATATCCATTTTGTGAGAGCTTCCACAATATTGAACCATAGAGGAAGATTTTGTGTTTATTTGCCACCATCTAGTGGCCATTTGGATTTCTGCAGCCTGGAGCTGATAAGCTATAAAAGGCAGTACAGTAATACCGAGGGCAAGACTGAGAAATATAGGATGATTCTGCATTTAAAATTTAACTTTGAAATACGAGTTTGGTTTCAATGATGATCCCACAGAAGAAGAAAACGTCCCAGGAGGAATATCACAAAAAAGATTAGGAAAACGTTTTTTGTCCTTTCTGGATTGCTCACATTACTGTACATTAGCGAGGGGATCTCTGAGAGGCATTTAGGACTTAAAATATGAAAGAGCACAATTAGTTAATAAGTAAACTGTGTAAGAGGAAGGCATGGGAAACTCTGAGACAAAGTTTAATATTTCTTAAAATTCAATCTTCAGTGGCTGAAAAATATATGAACAAAAAATGACAGGAGAACTTTACACAGTTCCATGGTGTAATCATTATATCCTTTCCAGGGGAATAGATATCTTAGCCTGTTACAGCTAAAACAACAGGAAATCTTGACTGAAGCTTTTGTTGACTACAGCTGATGAATGGGCTCCAGTCCATCCAAGTTTATGCTACAATAAATCAGTCTTTAAGATGCCACAAGACTCTCTGTTGCTTCCATTATTCAATTGTAGTGTTTGTGCCTCACTTCCTATGTTGCATTGCATAGAAGTCACATCATGAAAGATGTACATATTGCTGTGCCCTTTGGATGAATGGAATCTTGATGTTTTCATGTTCACAGTATTCTTCTGCCCCATCCTCCTGTTGGAAGAAATCCCCATCTGGGTTCAGTTCTAAGTGGGAAGAAAGACACTGGAAACATGGAGATTACTTGGAAAGATGGTTTAATGGTGGAGAACAGGACCACATGATTTGAGGTCCTAGGCAAAAAGAGCACCTGGGTGAGAGAGAGAGAGAGAAATGTATAACATCTGTTGGGATTTGAACTTGCTTCCTGTTCCGGTGGCAAGAAACGTGTCCTGTTTAGTTGTCAGACTCCCATGGGGCCATGCAGGGGTAACTTTGTATTTGAAGAACCCCCAAATCCCACTCCTGGCTGGTCCCGCCCACTCTACCCCACCCTTCCCAGGAGTCCCCACATGGCCCATTTTGGATGCAGGTAAGTGCAGGGTGTGCACAAAGGCTTGGGGATGGTGAAAAACAGGCCTTCCAGAAGTTTGGGAGGGCTGGAAATGGGCTAATTTCCGGTTTCCATGGACCCTCCGGAGCCTGGGGAGGCCTCTTTCACTCTTCCAGACCCTCCAGAGCCCGGGGGGGGGGGCAAAAACGTCCCCCTGCTGTGGTGCAGGAGGCCGACTAGGCCACGCCCACTATGGCCACGCCCATCCAGCAACCGGGCAGAGAACCCTTTGCTAAAATTTTTGAAGCCCACCTCTGGCAATTCTTATTATGGCTTAATGGCTTTGTCCTCGTTTGGATCTGAATGTGAGCTAATCCCATCACCCTGGAGCTGAAAGGGGGGCAGGGAGCTGCAGGGAGCTGCTTTATGTTTAAAAACATGTTTCTCCTTTTCTCATCCAGGGAAATATAACATTCTGCCTTTTTAATATTTCCTAGACCTAGACTATTTCATTCTTCTAGGAGAGAGGTGGCTGCTAACTTTCCATTCCAAAAAGCTGGTTTCCACCAAGTTAGACTGTTTTTCCACCTAATTCAGTATTATTGATATCAACGGGAGAAGAGTAGAGTTTTCAACCATAGGTCTTTCGTACTCTTATTTAGTTTTAGAATCTTGGACCATTACATCCAGGATGCCTGTTGTGTCACTCACCATAATCCAGACAACACTAAGTGATGGGAGGTGAGTGTGTGTTTGAAACAGCTCAAGGGTTATTTTTTTTTAATTAAACTAATCTTTTCTAGCACAGCTGTTTTCCAAATGCAGAAGAGAGGGTTAGTCCTCTCTTCCTCCTGATAGTTCGTAGCACAGGATTCCTAAAACAACCCTGTATTTCTCCAGGGAATTCCTCTCTCCATTTTCCTTTTCACTTCAGATCTCAACCTGCTGTCATCTTTCCTAATTTGCATGACCCAATACATGCAAACCTAGTAAGGCAAGTCTCTTTTATTTGAGACTTCCCTAGTGTAATGGATGGAAAATGCATCTTCAGGAATCATGTGCAGGGGGACATGAAGGGGTCTTATAGGGGTAACACACATCCTAATGCCAATATGTTGTTGTTAGTTGCGAAGTTGTGTCCGACCCATCGCAACCCCATGGACAACGTTCCTCTATCTCTAATGCCAATATAGAAAGTAAAATTGGACCCCTCTAAACAGTTACTGTCTTCTGTGCCCTGGTTCTAATCCTGTTCTGACCCAAACCCTTTCCCAATAAAACAAACACGAACCAAAGGGAACAGAAACCTTTTAATGATTCTTACGAATCCCCGGTTAAAAGTCTGCTGCAAATTAATTAACTTTGATAAGCACGAGTCTCACCAAAACTGTGCGAGGCTTGCCAAGAATAACAGATAAGAAATATTTTACAACACAAGAATCCTCAAATACCAACTTAAGGTACTGCAATGTCCACGAGGCTCGAGTTTCAAAATGTCTTTGCTTCCGACAAAGAACGTTCGCTTCACAGCTGGCTTTTATCTTCTTGAGGGACGGGGCATTACCTTGCAGCCTTACTCCTGAGTTGCCTTTGCTGCTGCAGCTGCTCTTTCCTGCGAGCAGCCCTATGCGCACACGCACTTGGCACAGGCTCCTCGGGAACTTTCTCATTGCTGCTGCCAGCCCCCACAATCTCTGAAGACAGCAGTCCACTCCCTGATGGTCCTGGCCCCTCAGCTGAGTCCTCACTCTCCTCAGCCATCTGTACCTGCTGCCGGCTAACCACAACAAATCCTGAAGTTATGAATGAATCAAATGTGATCATACGTTTGGCCAATAATGCCGTAACTCGGTTCAAATTCTTGGAGTTCATTCTCAGAGACAGCTGTGCTCCTTTATTCCATGTAGCATGCCTGGCCTTGGAGCCCCTTTCTGAATAATGCATATTTACTTTGTCTTCTCTGTGAGTAAGGCACTGCTACCACTTACAGATGGTCCTCGACTTAAAACCATAACTGAGCCCAAAATTTATGTTGCTAAGAGAAACATTTGTTAAGTGAAGTTTGCTCCATTTTACAGTATGACCTTTCCTGCCACAGGTGTTAAATGAATTGTTGCAGTTGTAAAGTGAACCTGGCTCCCCCATTGATTCTGCCAAGCATCTGAATTTTAGTCACGTGACCTTGTGGATGCTGCAATGGTCATAAGTGTGAAAACGATCATAAGTCACTTTTTCCCAGTGCCATTATAATTTCGAAGCGTCACTCAGTGAACTGTTGTAAGTCAAGAACTACCTGTATTAGTAAAAAATTATATAAGTTTGCCATGAGGAATACAGTGGTAATTCTAGTTCAGGAGGTCTTTGAATAAGAGTAGTGGTCACCACCACTGGTGGTCCATGAGAAAATTGTGGTGGTCCGCAGAGAAATGTCCCCCCAAAGGACCCCCCCCCCAAATCAATTAATCCAGGCTGCACAGGAACACAGAGCTGCACTGCCCACATGGCCCGCAGGAACACAAGGCTTGCGTCGGAACAACACAAAGTAGTGAGGGAAGGGGGGAAAGGGCAGAGGGGGAATCCTGCCCCACTTGCCCCATGCACCTAGCCTGGCCATCAGGTTGCTTCTTTCTACTTCTTTTTTCTTTTGCTTTTGGCTGCATGCAAGGAAAGCAGCAGAAGTCTTTCTTTCTCTCTCCCAAACTCTGCCAGAAATGAATCTTTGGGACCCTGCAAGGCATCCTGCTCCAAGAGGCTGCATCAACAAAGACTCATTTCTGGCGGAGTTTGGGGGAAGGAAAGAAAGACTTCTGCTGCTTCTGCTGTTTTCCTTGCATGAAGCCAAAGGTCTCTCTCTCCCCAAGAATGGAGCTGCAGACAATATCTTGTGATCCCAAATAAAAAATGATTGATTGGTAGGAAAACAAGGTGGGGAATTTTCCTGCAGACTTTTTTGGGGATTTTCCCAGGGTCTCTGGTCCACGGGATTTAAAATTATGAATTTGGTGGTCCCTGAGGTCCAAAAAGTTGGCGACCCCTGAATCAGAGCATATTTTGGAAATACAGATAGTTCTCAACCTATCACCAGTCCTTAACGATTGTTCAAAGTTACTGTGGACCTGCCACGGCTATTTATGGCCTGGATTTGAAGTTTTGCAGGCCAGGCCACTCCCATTTCCATGGTCACATGATCACATTTTGGGTGCTCAGCAACTGGCCCCATATAGGGCGATTTGTAGTCTCCCTATGATCAAGTGGTAGAAGTTTACTATAATTTTTTCGTCAGAAACTATCCTTTATTTCTGGTTTCTGGCAAAAAAAAAGTGTTTTGTGGACAATGGATTTGCTACATTTGCTTTATGACCCCCACCAAAAAGTCATAAAAATTGGCACCTGCTTAAAGATTGGCATGAGTTACAACCATAATTCTGGGTTCAATTATTGTTGTAAGCTGAGGAATATCTCTTAACTGCCAGAACATTAAATGAGAGGAAGAGAAAACAAAGAATGGATTGTCCTTATCATTAAGAGATTATTTTAAAATAATATTGAATGGAGTATCTGAGAACATGGGTAGAACTCAAGAGAAAAAGGGCAGACAAAAGAAAATGAAAATCCCATGCTTCGAACAAACCCTGAAGGAATATGACACATTATTTTTATTTATTAATCAAATTTATATAACCAAAGGTGATGGTATATATAAATTTGATAAATATTTACAATTCATCCATCCATCCTATCCTGGTCACTAGTTCCATAGTTCAATCGTGTGCATATGTGCTCAGAAAGAGATCTTTATTATTTTTCCCGTCCTGGGAAAAGATGCATTTGATTTGCATCCAAAGTGTTTCATAGCTCTAATGTTTGCTCCTGTTTGACCTGCCTAAACAGCCAGCACCAGATAGGTCTGTCCTAGGGGAAGAAATGGCATCCTTCAACTCTTGTTTATCCCAACCTGATACCATCCCAATGTGCTGAGTTTGTAAATCTTAGTACTCACAGTGGGTGAGGGGATATAGATGGATAACTATACCAGAGGCTATCCGGGGTCTCTTGCATACATGCCAGCTAAGGTAATTCCAGAAGCTGAGGAGAACACAAATGTCCCCCTGCCCTCCCCATTCCTCATTGATCTATCCATTTATCTGGTGCTTCATGGGGTTTAGATGCTGTGGTGGGATTCACACTTTTTTACTACCGGTTCTGTAGGCGTGGCTTGGTGGGCGTGGCAGGGGAAGGATACTGTAAAATCTCCAGTCAGAGGTGGCATTTGCCGATTCTCCAAACTACTCAAAATTTCCACTACCGGTTCTTCAGAACTGGTCAGAACCTGCTGAATACCACCATTGTTTAGATGTGGTGCAGAGCAAAGCTCTAGAAGTGTCCAGATAAGTTCAGGTATGTCTTTTGGGATCAAAAGTGAACAGTTAATATGATACTAATATGTAGCTTGCAAAAAATCCCAAGAAGAATTTGATTTTAAAGGGTGTTTGAAGAAATATCTTCTGGGTTCAGTTCCAAATGAGGAAAAAGACACTGGAAACATGGAGGCTGTTTGGGAAGATGGTTTAATGGTGGACAGGACCACATGGCTTGGAGCTCCAAAGAAGGATGATCACATGCTCCAAGGTGAAGGAAAAGAGAAGGGAGGCCAAGATGCTGAGAGGCCCTTATGTTGGGCCCCAGCTTAGTGTTTCCTGTTCCTGTGCAAGAAATGTATCCCATTGGCTGTCAGACTCCCAAGGGCGGGGGTCTTAACTAACTTTGTAGGCTTTGCCTGGACCACATGGCTTCATCTGTTAGCTGATACAATCTTCCCAGGCCAGGTGGTGAGATGGGTAGAGGCCTTTATTATGTAGAATACTCTGGCCTAGGCCTTAATGGCCCATTAGCAAAGGTGGGGGGGCTGAGTTTCTGCCTCTCTGAGGTGAGTTTCTGCTTCTGAGTTTCTACTCTTTTTAGAGGAAATATTCTGCCTTTTTAATATTTCCCAGGATATTTCATTTTTCTAGGAGAGGGGTGGGTGATAACTTCCTACAAGGGATTAAAGGAATCAATATTTTTCTTTTTACCCACCTCTCTGGAAAAGAAAAAAAGGTTTATTCAAGAAAGCTTTAATTTTGACTGAAAAGCAGAGACAACTCTTCAGCTGAAACTGGAGAGGAGAGAATCTGACCCTTTCGCCAAGTGTGTTATGATCTCTCTCCATTTTCAGATTCTTGAAACCGATTCAGCCTTCCATATGTGAATCCTTCAGCTTTACTTTCCGTTAGCTTTTGGGGCACCTCCTGAAAATCACCCAACAAAAAGTTGAAGATGATCGTTGACATTTTTCTTTTTGAAGTGATTGGTGGTTGTTATTTCTGCGTAGGTCACTCAGTTCTCCCCAACCCCAAATTTCACCTTTGCAAGGGAAGGGATGGAAACAGCAGCCAAAAGAAAATGCCAACGTGTTTGCTAGCGGCTCGTGATTGTTCTTGGCCAGGCCGGCTGGGTGTCAGGTTGACAAAGGCTGCCACTGGGGATTTAACTCAATGGATCTTCATAGGATACTTGAAACGGTGTTTCCAGTCACGAAGAGAGTGGCTGTTCCTTCCTTTGGTCTAAGAATATGAGGATGACTGAATGATTGCAATCCTATCCTCATCACGTCTATGGAGTTGCTCACTTTTGAATATCCAGGGGATGACAGAATAATCTCAGCAGGTTGATACTTGTCCATCAATTTTCCAGAATCTAATTTCTATTTTCTACCCTATGTGTTTAGTAGTATGAATAAAAAGCCAGGAGCCAGGAGTACTTAAGGTAGAGATGTTGGGCATGTCAACAGCCAATCACTACTTGGCTTCAAGACCAAGAAGCACAGGGCACAGACCCTGCTGAAATAAGGGAAAGTAGGAAGCACCATCAAGTGTTATGGGAACTGCATCTTATTCAGACTGGCAGCAACTATCATTTAAGTGGTTTCTGTCTGTCTTCAAGATATTTATCTAGCCCTGGTTTAAATCAAGCTATCAGTCGGAGTGAAGATTTATAATGGTGTCCTAATCTGAGAACCTAAATGGCGTATGGCCATCACTGGTTGATCTGGCTACTTGATTTCCAGATGGTCATTTCAATTCCTGAGAACTTCAATCTCCTTTCTACTTATCCAGCAGCCATTCTGTTCCATGTCCATTCTGTAGATGTTCTTTGCCACCAATATTAGAATCCAAAAGGATATTTATTATTGTTTCTGTAAGATTTCTTCTTATTCTTCTCCCAGTATCTTTATACAGCACCTGTTCTAGATCTGCCAATGGATTTATCAAATTGGCAAAGCATCATTTTGATATTGACACAACTGTTTAATCCAGGATTTTTATTGTTTTTTTTTTAAAGCTGTACTCATCTCTTCACTTTTTTCTTCAATAGCAGATTTGCAGTTTGGGAAGTACAATGATCCAGCCTTATTCCTTTGCTCAGATGGTGGTGGGATCAAGGAATATAATACAATTATGCTTTTTTTAAAAGAGAAATCAGATCAGGCCATAATTATTTATTTTGGAAACCTTTTCAGGCTGCATTATTGCAAGGGAAATAGGGGCATTGCCCTTGAAGATAATCTGAATAATTCATTGATCCTGAATGGTGCTGCTTGAATTTTATTTGGGATCAGCAATTGAGATTATACCTGCCACAAGTAACTTAAGTTTGTTTGCTTCCATCTGAAGTACAAATATTAATCTTTAAAGCTCAGATAGCCCTGACCTGGGGCATCACATAAATAACCTGATTTCTCATGATTTTGCTAACTCACTGGCTGGAACTTTCTTTTTCTTATTGAAAATTTGGTGCTTGGGAACAAATGAAGATTTTTTAGGTTGCAATCACCAAATTATATAAATTATACAAAAGGATATTTTATATAATTCATTTTAAAGTAATATTGTAAATGAAGCTGTTTTAGCAAGGATCTGTAAGATGAATTTGGCTGAAACTCTGTAGCTAATAGGAGGCATCCTAGGAGATAGGAGATGTTTTGCATCTCTTTCCAAAAATAGAAAGCAAAGTCTGATATCAAACATTCTTTTCATAATCATCCCACAAGTCTGCTGCCCTTTCTGTCCCAACATCAATCATCTGTCTTAATAGAAGCAAAATGGATGGGATGATTCATGAGTATGAGAGGAGTCATGGGAAATTTTAGATCTGCTCAACCAGAGGTCTCCTTCTTCTGGGCAAAGTCTTCCCTAAGCAACTTCTGGGTGTGCCTTTGAGTCACCTTTTTATTCCTGGTGATTGCCTGGAGTAGTCCCTGCAGATTTCTTGGTGAGTGGTTTGCCATTGCTTCCTTCCTGGGACTGAGAGAGAGTGACTGGCCCAAGGTCTCCCAAGTGGCTTTGTCCCTTAGGAGGGACAATAATTCATTGTCTCCCATTTCAAGCCTAATGCTTTAATCCAGTGGTGGGATTAATTTTTTTTTACTACCGGTTCTGTGGGCATGGCTTGGTGGGCATGGCATGGCTCGGTGGGCATGGCAGGGGAAGGATACTGCGAAATCCTCATTTCCTCTCCACGCCTGGGGGAAGGTTACTGCAAAATCCCATTCCCTCCCTACCCCACTAACCTACTTTCCAGCTCTGTTCTCCTGTGCAGGGAAACAAAAGAAGACCCACCCGATCAGCTGGGACTCAGGAGGCAGAGAATAGATGAGGGCGGGGCCAGTCAAAAGTGGTATTTGCCGGTTGTTCGAATTACTCAAAATTTCCACTATCAGTTCCCCAGAACTGGTCAGAACCTGCTGAATACCACCTCTTCTTTTATCCCTATACCAAACTGGCTCTTTACCAAGCAACTAATCTACATCTTTTTGTGACTCTTATATCATTACTCTATCCAAGCACAATCCACGGAAGGGAATTTGATGGGAAAAAGAAAAGCTGCAGGAGTGGGTTTGTGGCATGGTGAAGAAGAGCATTTAGATGCATCTCTGCCATCTTTTCTACATTGCTGATATATTATTTGTTGAATAACAAGACTGAGAAGTTGAAAGACTTTCCCAGAAGAAAGCCATGACAAATACTTCCATGCTGTTGTCAGGAAAGCTACTAGATGTATCAGTGAAGTCATCAGAGCTGACGTTATCTTTTTAATATAAGGCAATACGTACATTTTCATGCACACATCTGATTGCAACCACTATATGAAAATGTTTGATGAAATGGGTATTGATGTTTACAGTATATATTGTCCCACAAATAAAAATAACTTCAAACTAATAATATATTTACAATACTGGCCACTATGATAGGAAAATGGTTTACATTATTTATGATCAGCTAACTACCTAATAGAGAACTGCCTGTCTCTTAAGTCGGTCCTTGTTTTGGAAAAGCATGGGCACCAGAGCTGGTATTCAGCAGGTTCTGACCAGTTCTGGAGAACCGGTAGTGGAAATTTTGAGTAGTTTGGAGAACCGGCAAATACCACCTCTGACTGGCCCCACCCCCATCTATTCTCTGCCTCCTGAGTCCCAGCTGATCGGCTGGGTCTTTTTTGGTTGCCCTGTACAGGAGAATGGAGCTAGAAAGCAGGTTAGTGGGGTGGGGAGGGAATGGAGATTTTACGGTATCATTCTCTTGCCATCCCACCAAGCCACACCCACAGAACCGGTAGTAAAATTTTTTGAATCCCACCAATGATGTGCACCCAAGAGAGACAGCATGTGGCACTTATTGTGAATGGGGACACCCCTGAACACATCAACATGCACATGTGTGCAACCTCTGATTGATGGATAGAAAAGGAAATCGAGGTTGCCACTCATGACTTGAACTGCAATTTTATATTTGCAACAGTGGCAAATATCTGTAGCTCAGGTGTAGGATGAGGGTGAAGGTTCATTCTCCGAGCTTGTGAGTTGGTCTCCGAACATTTCATTACCAGGCTAGGTAACATTTTCAGCAGAGTTTAGGGAATGTAAGTATTCTTCTATTTATAAGGACATCAGGTGTGGGTGTGTCAAGTGAAGTTCTTATAATGGGTCTTGTGCAGGTGTGAGTCATCAGTGAGTCTTGTGATGGGTCTTGTGATAAGGAGATTACATCAGGTCAGGGTCATATATTTTATATATATTTATATACATTTTATATTTATCAGAAGATTCACTTCAGGGGACTAAGTGACCTATTTTGTTTATTATTTTTAATTATTTTATTTATTTATTTATTTATTTGTACTTCTATACCGCTCCCTCTCCCAAAAAGGGACTCAAGGCGGTGTACACTCAACAAACAAGGTAATACAGAAAACAGAAGCGAAAACAGGTAAATAATCAAGATGGCCAAGAATCACCCCTATAAAATTACAAAATATAAACCCCAATGATCTTATTTGGCTAGACCGGCTTGTTTGAACAGCAAGGTCTTAACTGCGCGCCGGAAGGTTAGGATGTCTGACATGGCTCGTATATCCGGGGGGGAGACAATTCCAGAGGGATGGGGCTCCCACAGAGAAAGCGCGTAGTCTCGGGGCTGCTAGACGACAGCGATCCAGTGGTGGTACCCCGAGCAAGGCAACTCTGTGGGAGCGTACTGGGCGGCGGGAGGTTGTTGGTGGCAGCAGGCGATCCCGTAAGTATCCAGGTCCCGAGCCATGGAGCAATTTGAAGACTGTAAGTACCACCTTGAAACGAATCCGGAAGGCCACAGGAAGCCAGTGCAGGCAGCGGAGAAGAGGTGTTATGTGGGCGTCCCGAGGGGCGCCCAAGATCATCCGTGCGGCTGCATTCTGAACTAACTGTAACCTTCGGAGACTTTTCAAGGGGAGCCCCATGTAGAGAGCATTACAGTAGTCCAAGCGGGAGATGACGAGGGCAGAGGTGACTGTGCGAAGTTGATGCCTAATTGAAGTTGATGCCTCCTTTACTCCAAATTATTTTGGGTACCTCACAATATACCAGACAGTACAAAAAGGATAAATGACAGTAGAAAAAGGATAAAATAGAAACAGCAGGTCACAGTATCCTAATATCCAGAACCGCTTTGGATGGTGAGATGGATGGATACTATAACAAAAGAAAAAGAAAGAAGAGCAAGGTGGAAAACAGGGCAGAAGCCCAAATAGTACATCTAGTACTAGAGCTATCATTTTTCACACTTACAACCATTGTAGGATCCCCATGGTCACAACAAAAACAAACATAAAACCATCTTTCAGTTCAACAGTGTGTCTGTTGGGTACATATATCCTTGCACATAATATTATCATATATTTCTTACTTGTTTATATATATGAAGCCGTCGAAGTGATGGCCCGATGCCTGGAGGCCGTGCGGTGTTGGATGGGGCGGAACAGGCTTCAGCTCAACCCATCTAAGACTGAGTGGCTGTGCTTCCCGGCACCCCGATACAGCCGGCTGGTTCCATCGCTGGCTGTGGGGGGGGGAAATTCTTGCCCCCACAGAGAGGGCCCGCAATCTGGGTGTCCTCCTGGATGTACGGCTGTCATTGGAAGATCATGTGGCGGCCGTCGCCAGGGGGGCTTTTGGACAGGTCCGTAGGATCTACCAGTTGCGGCCCTTTCTGGATCGGGATGCGCTTCGCACGGTCACTTCCGCCCTGGTGATCTCCCGCCTAGACTATGCTAATGCTCTCTACATGGGGCTGCCCTTGAAGAGCATCCGGAGGCTCCAGTTGGTGCAGAATGCAGCCGCGAGGGTGGTAATGGGGGCACCTAGGGGCTCCCATGTTATGCCACTTCTACGCGCGCTGCATTGGCTCCCGGTGGCCCTCCGGGTGCGCTTCAAGGTCTTGGTCACTATCTTTAAAGTGCTCCATGGCTCGGGACCAGGTTACTTGCGAGACCGCCTCCTGCCACCATCGGCTTCCCACCGACCGGTACGCTCCCATAGAGTGGGCCTCCTCGGGGTGCCGCCGGCTGGACGGCTGGCGACCCCGAGGGCGCGGGCCTTCTCATTGGGAGCACCCCCTCTCTGGAATGAATTACCCCCGGATGTAAGGGCCGCCCCCGATCTCATGGCCTTCCGTCGGTTGCTCAAAACGCATTTATTTCGGCAGGCCGGACTGGCCTAGGGGTTTTTAAATTTTAATCGGGTTTTAATCTTTTTAATACTTGTTTATATTTTATTAGAGCCATATTGTATTTCAGTTTTTAAATTTTAATATTTTATGTTGTCTCATACTTTGTACCTTGTATATGTGTTTTTATTGGCTGTTCACCGCCCCGAGTCCCTTCGGGGAGAGGGGGCGGTATATAAATCAAATAAATAATAAATAATAATAATAATAATATATAAAACCATTCTAATCAGTATGTTATCTCACATTGGTCAATTATTATATTATCATTAATATTGTAATTATTATCTTTCAAAAATATATTTCATCCTTACCTAAATTATATTCATTCTCTTGCTCAATCTAAGTCAATTAATTGTAATATATTATTACTATTATCACATATTTCCGTTGCTTACTCTTCTGTCTAACCATTCATAAAATAAATTCCAAATCTTATAATAATCTTTTTCTCCCTGTTCTCTAATTGCCATTGTCAATCTACTCATTTCTGTACATTCCATTATTTTCTTAATTGTTTCTTCCTCTGTCGGAATTTTCTCGTTTTTCCAATTTTGTGCAAATACAATTCTAGCTGCTGTTAATACATTAATAATCAAATATTTTGTCTCTCTACCATAACCTTCAGGCAAAATTCCCAATAAAAATATCTCTGGTTTTAAATCTATGTGTTGTTCTATCATTTTTTCCAACCACATGCGTATTTTAGTCCAATATTTTTTAGCGTCAATGCATGTCCACCACATATGGTAGTATGAATGGGATCACCATTTGTAACCTTCTCAGCTGGCTTCCAATGAGTAAAGTCATGGGGGAAGCCACATTCATTTAACAACTCATATGACCCACTTAACAACTGCAGCAATTCGGTAACAACCATGGTACAAAGATCATAAAGTGGGCACAACTTACTTAACAACCATCCTGCCCAAGAACAGAAATTTTGGGCTCAAAATTGGTTGTAAGTTGAGAATTACCTGCAATGTGGGGCAACAGTGAATGTGATATCCAGACTTAGACACAAGTCAAACTTTGATTTAAGAAAAAGTGCCTTATAAAATATAAAAACAGCTTGTTTTGGATATACTCATCTAAATAACCCAATATGTCATTTGAACCTATATGGGGAGAGAAGAGTTAACTTTTTCCTTGTAATAAGATTTTGTGATTTAATTCTGAGATGGATTTCCCCAAAGAACAATTGATTGTAGTAGAGGTAGGGTTTATTTGACAGTAAGATGGCAGAAGAGGCAAACAATCAAAAAGGCACGCATTAAAAGAGGAAGTTTTATTTATTTATTTATTTAATTTGTCAATCACTTACAAGATAATAGATATAAGTATATACATAGTTATGAATATATGAAATGGGTACATATAAGAAAAATAAAAGAAACAATAGGACAGGGATGGTAGGCACATTGGTGCGCTTATGCACGCTCCCTACAGACCTCTTAGGAAAGGGGTGAGGTCAATAGTAGACAGTCTAAGGTTAAAGTTTTGGGGGTTTGGGGAAGAAATCACAGAGTATCTGTGTAGAGTATTCCAGACATTGACCACTCTGTTGCTGAAGTCGTATTTCCTGCAATCAAGTTTGGTGCGATTAACCTTGAGTTTGTATATGGTGTATATGGAATATGGTGGATGAAATGTATTTTCTCACCCTGTGGGGATTTTGCAATCTTTGCCCCTTGGTGAATCCAGGGTTTTGCTTCTCAGATCCTTCAACCTCCAGATAGAGAAATGGAAGGGAGAAGTAGCCTCAAAATGGGGTTTTTGTAGATGTAGCATTGTATCACTTCTTTTTTTCCCCCCATTCTTCCAGTATGTGGGGGATGGAATGGAGTAGAGCAGGAGTATCCAACTTTGGCAACTTTAAGACATGTGGACTTCAACTCCCAGAATACCCCAGCCACCCAAACTGGCTGTGGAATCGTGGGAATTGAAGTCCACTAGTTGCCGAGGTTGAGCACCTCTGGAGTAGAGGGAGATACAGCTTTCCCCTAGTTTGCCCATGATGGTACTAAAATCAACTATGGTACTAGTTGCAAATAAAAATAATCAAAATTATTTTTAAAGAAAAATGAAGTATCACCAAACAGCATCATAAAAATTACCATGATAGTGTTCTATATAAAAGGTGACACGTAAACCATAATTGGTCTTGATTTACCATGCTGTCTGTCACCAAATGGTTGGCTTGATTACTGGTAGTCAGTTTTACGCTTGGCCTAGTGTAGACTCTGTGAAGACTCTAAGGGAACTATTTCTAGATATACCTGCAAAAAGGTGACTGTGTTTGTTAAATAATATACTGATATCAGTGTAACACAATTTTAAGTAGCAATCTTAGTACATTTACTTAGGGAAAAGACATAAAACACTTCCCTAAATTTGTTTTAAATGTTAGTAAGCCGTCTTAACAACGTTTTGTAAATAAGTGCTGTGATTTTAAGTAAGTCCCAAAGAAGTAAACATTAAATATGAACTAAAGCTAAGTATAACATCATGAAGGAAGTATGAAATTAGAGAAATAATTAGACAAGGATGCTGACATGGCATTTGTGGTGAAGAAAACAAAGTAATAAAAAAAAAAGGCTAACCTTAGTTAAACCATAATCCAGTGAGATTTATTTTCAGATAAATTTAAGAACAATGACTATAATGTAAAAAGGTAAAGGTTCCCCTCGTACATATGTGCTGTCATTTCTGGCTTTAGGGCGGCGGTGCTCATCTCTGTTACAAAGAGTGGTCGGCATGACTAAATACCGAAGGCACACAGAACGCTGTTACCTTCCCACCAAAGTGGTCCCTATTTTTCGACTTGCATGTTTACATGTTTTCAAACTGATAAGTTGGCAGAAGCTGGGACAAGTAATGGGAGCTCACTCTATAATGTATACTACAATGTATAATGTATACTATAATGTAGTGACATTGTAATATATGTTATTATTTATTTGATTTTTATCCCGCCTTTATTATTTTGATAAATAGTTCAAGATGGTGAATGTACGCAATACTCCTCCTTCCTCCTATTTTCCTCACAACAACAACAATCCTGTGAGGTGGGTTGGGCTGAGAGTGACTAGCCCAAAGTCACCTAGCCGGCTTTCATGCCAGTAGTGGGACTAGTACTCACAGTCTCCCACTTTCTAGCCTGGTGCCTTAACCACTAGACCAAACTGGTTTCTTAACAACTTTAACAACAATAGAAGCATCTATGCCAGAGGCAGGCCCAACAAGTGACAGGTGGATGCAGCGACACTACAGCAACAAGAAGAAGCTGAAGCCACAAGTCTCTGTTTAGTCTAGGAACATTGCGTTGCTCCATGTTAGCACAAAATGCATTTTAATAACTGAAATTATATTTAAATAACATGGAGGCAGATCCAACAAATATAGGTAGTCCTCAACTTACAACAGTTAATTTAGTGAACATTATAACAGCACTGAAAAAAGTGACTTATCATTTTTCACACTTACAACCTTTGTAGCATCCCCGTGATCATACAATCAAAAATCAGATGTTTGGTAACTAGTTCATACTTATGACCACTGCTGTGTCCTGAGGTCATGTGACCACTTTTTGCGACCCTCTGTCAAGCAAAGTCAATGGGGAGGCCAGATTCACTTAACAACCAGGTTACTAACTTATCAATTTCAGTGATTCACTTAACAACTGTGGCAAGAAATAAAAGTCATAAAATGGGGCAAAACTCACTTAACAAATGTCTCACTTAACAACAGAAAGTGTTGGCCTCAATTTTGATTGTGAGTCAAGGATTACCTACATAGGGAAATCAGAGGACAAGAATGGTGTTCATCATGCCACCAAAAAAAATCAAGCTTTTCAATTTGATAAAATATACGTTCATCATTCAAGTGCTTACAACTAGGCATGTCATATTTTCAATTAATTAAGGGGGCACAATGCTCATGATTAGCAGATTTGCACAGACAAAGCTGAGCAAAAATTTGCTGGTTTTTCCTGTTTGCGCAACCTTAATTTTTGGATTTTTTTTTTAAATCAGGGATACCTGAGTTGATGTTTAAAACTGGGACAAGCCCAATCAAATAAGCCTATTTATAGCCTTTTAATAACAGGCTAAGTCCATAGTCCTTCAAGCAAGGCATTCTCCAAAAGGTTCCAAGTAAAATGAAAACATCCAACATCTCAATTCCAGGCCAAGTTGCTGCCTAGCTTGTAACAAAGATGTTGAATGTTTTCAATAAAAGACCAGGCAACAATTTAAATACATGTTGTGCTTCAATGGCTAAATCTCAAATTAAAATGCATGCTGGGAAACATTAATAACACAACTTCCCTCACTACTGATATATTTATGTTCATCCGATCCAGCTGTTATGTTAAGCCAGATTCCCTGGAGAATATAATGAAGATATTGGAAATCATTCAGTTGCATGGCATGCCCCACTTTAACAGGTTCCGGGTCTCTAAATACTTTAAAGCTACTTCCAAGGCTGGCTGAAAGAGAGGCTGAAAAGAGAAACAGTGACCTCTTCTGGGTTTAGTAAAATTATCCAGCCATAAATGGCAAGAAACTGATGTAAGAGTTGCCTTAAAAAGATCATTCGTATTTTGTTCTCCCAGATGAAGGGGAAAAAAACCATGTCAAACAAATGTTGCATTGCCTAAATATGCTGCTTTTGAAAGTAAGCTGTTACATTAAGAAGCAAATTCATCTTGGAATTCAAAACCCTGAAAGCTTCAAAGCACAGAGACTTTCAAAGCCAGATAGGAAGACTAAACAATTAATTTAAAACACTCTTTTTTCAAGTACTGTGATTAACTTTGCTGTCCCAGTAACTGGGCCAGCATTACTAGTTTAAACAAACAAAATGTCTTGGCTGTTTAATGGGTACATTTCAATCAGATTCAAAAAGCCAAATAACTCAATATATTGCTTTTCAAAACATATTCATATTCGCACCAGCAAATATCCTGTTTCTTCTGTTTTCATTCATTTTTCAACTACATGCACATGGCACATTAAATAGTGAGCTGTGGCTGAAAATGTTTAAGTGATTTCCTCAGCCTACCAAGTTGTAAATTATCTGCTGTTCCCTGAATTATACAAGACCTTCCTTCCTGCGTATGTGTGTTGGGCTTCAAAATCGTGTTTGTGGATTTACGCTGCTTCCTAGACAAATAATAGGGACCTGTCAGTGATGAAAATCACTGCTGCCATGGTCAATGGGGGTGATGGATCGAAGATGCTGTAGAATTTTTCTGTATGATTGATGTACAGGAAGTCCTTGGATCCATTCCTGAGTCTGTTTTTAATTTGATTTTGTAGGCAAGTAAGTCGGAACTCAGGAACAGACTGCCTATTACTAAAAATGGTGGGTGGCATTCTCCTTCCTTGTGCTGATGAACCACTGAGCACACACAATGTTTTCATGAACTGCTGGAAAACAGGTTGTATGTTTTAAAAAAAGGCTTCAGTGGTTCATGAAAACATTGTGTGGCTTCAGCAATTCATCGGTACGAGGAAGGAGAATACCATCCACCATTTTTAGTAATAGGCAGCCTATTCATAGGAGCAGGTTGCCTGTAAGTCAGATGTTCTTAACCCAGGAACTGACAGTAGAGGAAATATTGTTAATGCAATGTACTAAGTTTTTCAATTCTTTGTAGGTGCAAATGACAGGTGGGTATCAATCCTCATCAAGATAGTTCTAGGTGTATACAATGCTGGGTAAAGGATTTCTGACATTTCTACATTGTTAGAAGAAGCTGAGCACATACAGGAGCTATAAACAGCTACAGCAGTTATTCTACTATTGTAGCATCACATTCCATCTATCTTTTCTCCTTCCGTCATTACTGATAGGATTGTTTTAACCTGCTATTTATCAGATGCCATCATTATAATATTCCCAAATCATTGCAATCAAAACGCCTACATTGTTAAATTTGTCTGTTTTCTAAACTTGAAATTTAACTTTCCCCAAATAATATGTTCTTTACTAAAATGTGCAAAAAATTATTTACAGAGACAAAGTGGCTGTGTGTGTGTGTGTGTGTGTGTGTGTGTGTGAGAGAGAGAGAGAGAGAGAGAGAGAGAGAGAGAGAGAGAGAGAAATACTTATCTGGAACCCAGCATGAAAAGCTTTTGTTTAATTAACTCAGTGCTTACAATTTTATCTCAACATTACAAAAAGTCCAGTTTCATAGCAACAGTAAACAGCCTGCTGGTTACAGTAGTTACTGACATATTGACAGATGGCTCTCATGGCAAATAATGAAAAATATTTCTATTTCATCAAGCGTTTGGATACAAATTCTGAGACACAGATTTTTGTTACAGCGTATTGGTCTCCTGGAGTACTGGAATACTTTTTAATTGGACTGTATTTTGGTTTTTGTGGGTTTTTCTTTTACATTTGTCAACTTCGTTATTGAGCAATAGAAAAAAAGAATCAATGGCACTGAACAGTGAAAGGTGAAGAGTTTATGTTTTTTGCAGGAAGGAAAATCTGTTCCTGATTTTTCCAGCTGAGCCACCGCAATATTTGTTGGCATAAACCTTGAGCTACAATTACAGTAAAGGCTGAACTTCAAAAGATTCAGTGTATGGTAGTCATCTAAAGACAGAATGCATTCTAGCTTATTCACAAATCCATATGCCACAGAAGTACTGAAAATGAAAAAGAACGAACTCGTGGAAGGCATAAAAAACCCCGATCACCTCCTGGACCGGCTGATAGAAAAAGGTGTCTTGACAACTGAGAAAAAAATGATTTTATCCTACTATAGAACACGAATGGCAAAGAACTCCCGCGTTTTGGATATCTTGGCTTCTCAAGGTGAGCGAGCATGCCGACTTTTTTTTTATCCCTGCTTGAAAGAGGTGGAGCCCCATTTGTATAGCAAGATCAGGAATTATGTGAGCGATGTGAATGAGAAAATTGGAGATGCCAGAAGACAACTGGTAGGGTATCTCCTTGAAAAAGATAAAGGATGGATTCAAAAGGATAAGGCTTCACATCAAGGGGGAAAAGGTAGCCCCCGATCTATTAAGCCAAAAAAGATGATTTATGATAAACCTAAATCAAAATCCACTTTGGCAGCAAGGCAGTCTCTAGACAATGTTCCTACAGTCTTTGATTTGGTGAAGAAAGGAATTCTTTCCAATCTGGAAAAAGCCTTAAACCCGACGGATGTGAATGCAACAAACTCTGCGAATGAGACTCTCTTACACATTGCTGCAACTCATGGGCACCTTGAAATAATTGATTATTTAATCAGCAAAGGTGCTAAACTAGAGGTCAAGGATAACAAAGGAAGAACCCCACTGCACAGAGCTGCTGAGAAAGGTCACGATAAAGCAGTGAACAGGCTGCTCCAAGCCGGGGCCAACATGTACAGTTTGGATCAAGAAGGCAAAACCCCCCTTCACTTGGCCAACCAGAACCAGCACATGCACGTCCTAAGGAACATCTTAAAAGAAGAGGCGAGACGACACAAGAATCAGCACAACTTCCTGCACAGGGCTGCTCTCAAGGATGATAGTGACCTGGTCGAAATCCTTTTGAAAAATGGTGCTTTGGTTGATGCCAGGGATGAGAGAGGTCAGACGGCCTTGAGCTATGCTGCATCTCAGGGAAATGAGAAGACTGTCAAGGTATTGTTGGAAGGTGGAGCCAAAGTGGATTCCAGCATAATTGATGCAGCCTTCAATAGCAACCACCAATCTCTCTTCAAATTATTGCTGGAATATGCCAGAGGGTTATCATCTGAAGCCATGGTATCAGCCCTGTTTAAAGCTGTAGAGAAAGATCTGCATGGCATTGTGGCGGCTTTAATTGAGAGAGGCACAGATATTAATGTCCGTAATGAAGAGCAGCATACACCATTGCTTGTGGCATGTAAAATGGGGAAGATTAAGTCAACCAAAGTTCTCATTGAGAAGGGAGCCAACTTGAAGGACAAGGCCCCTAACTTAAGTAGCCCCTTACATCTAGCAGTTGAGGCTGGGGCCTTCTCCATTGCACAGATGCTTCTGCAGAAGAGAATAGATCCTAACATCACTGCTCAAGGAAATCAAACGCCCCTCCATGTTGCCGCAATATGCAACAGAGGAGCATTAGTTGACTTACTGATTGAAGGAGGAGCTAAAATTGATGCGGTCACCACAGACCTGTTCACACCATTGCACGTGGCAAGTGACAAAGGTCACACTGATGTGGCTCTAAA
Organism: Bungarus multicinctus; assembly: GCA_023653725.1. Classification (NCBI taxonomy): domain Eukaryota; kingdom Metazoa; phylum Chordata; class Lepidosauria; order Squamata; family Elapidae; genus Bungarus; species Bungarus multicinctus. The sequence goes on from CM042842.1 coordinate 66,113,468, forward strand.
GCTGTTGCAACATAAAGCTAATGTCCACCTCAAGAATAAGCGATCAAAGACATCTCTTCATCTTGCAGCTGACATGGGGAATCCTGCAATGGTGGAGCTGCTCCTGAATTTCAAGGCTGATCCAAATGCAACGGATAAAGAGAAAAAGAGTCCACTTCATTTTGCAACTTTGGGAGGCCATTTTTATGCAGTGAAAGCCCTGTTAGCTAAAAAGTCTAGAGCTGCAAGCAAAGACATGGATGGCTGCACACCAATGCATTATGCAGCTATCAGTGGGAATATGGAGATATTAAAAGAACTTTTGGTGGCAGGAGATAATAAAAATATAAATGACAAAAATATTTGGAGAAAGACACTATTGCATCTTGCAGCAGAACATGGACACAGCAATCTGATAGATTTTTTGTTGAACAATGGCTCATCTATTAATGCCTTGGACAACAATAAAGATACCCCATTGCATTGTGCTTGCAAAGCTGGTCATTTTGATTCTGTGAGAGCACTGCTCAACTGGTCTGCAGGAGAGAAAGCAAATCTGCAGGCTGCTAATAGCTTGAAGAAGATCCCACTGCAAGTAGCAGAATCCAGTGTCACTGAGCACCAGGCTCAAATTGTTAATCTTTTGAAAAAGAAAATGTTATTGATAAGGTAGATTTGCAGAGAGGGTATTATAGATAGACCCTCTATATTTAACTTAGGAGATCCAGTGAAAGATCTAATTAATGCATATAGTTTGTTCCAATCTGATGTCCTCCAGATGTTTTAGGCTCATAGATTATACACACCAGAGTACTGCATTTTCTCAGTCAATCAGTAGTTGGTTTTTCACAGCAGAGATGGAACATTCCTGATTTATCTTTAACTTTAAGGGAAAAAAAAAACAATTAACTATGCCCAGGAGGCAGTGGAAGGAGGATTGTAAATTTGATCTTTTGACCTATTTATTTGTACAATCTGACTCACAATTTCAGACACAGTTAAAATTATAAACACACATCTTTTTAGAATAGCAACTGTGTTCTAAGCAGATTACATTAAAAATACTGACATTATTCTCTATAATGTTTACATGCATTGTACTATAGACTTAGTTGCCTTCTACAGGGCAGTTAGAGGCAACTTTTTTTGTGATAGTAGTAACAAACTTGCAAAATGTTATGCTGTAGGAATTGAACACATTTTCTGTGTTCTTCAGCAAGGCTTGGTTTTACTCACTTCTTGTTTATGGTTTTGACTAGCTCTAAAATTACTGCAATCATTAATTTCATTTCTCTTGATTTATATGCATTGACCCATTTTATTTCTGTTAATATGTAGTTGTTTTTGAATGGACAATATCTGCTTCAGAGATCCAATTTTCAGAGAGGTCAAAGTGAGGTTATCGGCTTTAGTATAAATAAATAAGACTGCTTACACCATAGAGCTTGTAACTACCCTACATTCAGCAATGAAATATAGATATTACCTGGCTGTATTCCTATAAAATGTGTTGATGTTAGCACCAAGTATAGCATAAAGATAAAGTTTTATTACTAAATATATTAACACATAAATGGATATGATCCAAAGTAAATGTGGAAGCTAGTTACCACATTATTGTATTAGATCAATACTCTTTTGTTTAGAATCCAGAAACTGTAACGGAATTCATTTGATAATTTAAACATGAAGAATTGCCATGCATTTTATATAATTGAAAGATTATTATATTGGGTGTTTTGAAACTTGTTCTTAATAAAACCAAATTGTACTGATGGTGCCTCCTACTCCCTCTGTATTGTAATTTATTACACATATGTGTAATACTAATACACACTCTTAGCGTTGACAAACTCAGGAAGTCTTACATTAGGTTTTCAGGCAATTGAGGAAATATTAATTTCTTTTTTCTTTAGGACAAGAATGCCTCTTATTTTACACTCTAAGTTGGAATGATTTACATGGAAATAAAACCCTGTACAGGTGGTCTTCGATTTACAACAGTTCATTTATTGACCGTTTTCAGCATTGACAAGAATGACTTATGATTTTTTTCACACTTGCAACCATTGTGGAAACTCTAAAAAGACCATAGAAATATTTTATGAATTGACACATTGCAGCATCCCCAATGTCATGTGATCAAAATTCAGACGCTTAGCTAGTAACTTAAACCACTGTAGTGATTCACTAAACTGTGGCAAGAATGGTTGTAAAATAGAGCAAAATTCATTAAACTGTCTCACTTAGCAATACAAATGTTGGGCTCCATTGTGGTCACAAGTCGAGACTAGCTGTATATACTTCTAAGTAATTATCTTCAACTGTGGGATCCTTAGTTCTCTGAGCTTGGTTGTTTTCTTGCAGACATTTCATTACCAAACTAGATAACATTATCAGTGTTAGTAGGGAGTGAGGTTTGCTCTCATTTTATATTCTAGTGGCTTGCCCTGTCAGTGTAGGTGGGAGTGGTCTTGGTGGTTCCTCGATTGGACGGTTGCTTACTGTTAGCTTGTTTCAACTGTTCCTTCATTGGGGCATTGTTTGTTTCTTGATTTTTGGTTAATCTTGGTGTTAATCTCTGTTCATCTGGATGTTGATTACTGGTGAGGAGGTTTTTGGTCTTTTTGTTTCCTTTTTGGCTTTTTGATTGTGTCTTTTGAATAGTATGTAGATGTTGTTTACTGCCTATCTACATGCCTGTTGATGGCCAATTTGTTTGAGTGGCCGACTTCCAGGAATTCTTTAATGTTTTTGGACTTGGCCACTTCAATGCAGATGCCATAGTTCTGTACTATTAGTCCCTGAGCTTTTAATGAAACATATTACCAGCCTAAGCTCTTATTCAGTTGAAGCACAAATTCTTTAGTATTTCAGAACTTCCGCTATAGCAACATGTGAGTACTTTAGTTTAACAGAACAATTTTATGCATATGATTTGAGTATTGCAGATCTACCAACATTTTAAAAAGCTTTTCAAGTACAACAGAGCATGTTTGTTACTATCTTGCTTGTAAGTACTTTCCCTAAAGTTAATGGAACTAATTCCAATTGATCTTCATAATATGTTGGCCCTGCTAGGTAAAGAGATTGGAAAGTCCCTTTTAATTACCTGCCTTCACTGCTTCTTAGCTGTCTGCCAGTCACTAAACTGCACAGGCAAAGTTGAGTGGAGAAGAATGTACCATGTTAGAATTTTCTTCCCTTTGCTTGTGTGACCAGAGGAATACAAGAGCTCTTTCACCAAGATCTCTAATTCCATGGTTTGGGAGAAGTGGCAAGTGACAAGAGAAATTCAATTTTTAAAATCTGTTAGGTCTCCAAATCCATAAACCCACTGGCCTATTAGTCAGGGCAACTTGTGGGCTTTGAAAGAGCTGACACAGCAGACCTGGGCTTTTGCATGCTTCAGAGGTGGGAGATTGCAATATGCCCAGAGTAGAATATGCAATATGTCCAGAATAGAATCACTCTGAGAATGAGTCGGGAGGCCTCTAAATTTGATAAATAAAATTAATTGGCACTCTTGTGAAAAAAATGAGAAATGTGTTATAAGGAGTCCAGAGATAAGGGAAGGGGCAGATCCGGCAGCCCTATTTTAAAGCAACATTGTCTTCTACAGTGGGGTTCATTGCTGCTCCAGTCTAATGGGATGCCTTGAAAATCTTTACAAACACATGAATAAGTGATTCACAAACCTAACCCTGACTTCTATACACATGACCTGTCAGAAAGGCCAGTGTGGCTGCTGCTTTTATTACATGCTGTTTGGAGAGCTATGACTGGGGGAGCAATGTTAACACTAATTTTGAGTGTGTGTATATATATGTGTGTGTGTGTGTGTGTGAGCATGTATGTATATTAAAATTAGCAAATATATGTGTTCCCATACACAGAGTATGCACACACACAGAGTTTCCATCTGCTCTGTAGGAAGTTCTCCCTCCACAGATTAAAATAGTCTTTATTCTTGATATTAAATTAGAGGCAGACCAGACTGTTTCCCCAAAGGAGAAAAATCTCAATAAAGGCAGAAAGCAGACCCAGTCTTCCTGCTGTAGGAAAACAGCTTCGAAGTAAGAAACTTGAAGAGGCCTTTGGGAAGGCAGATTTGGTATCCATTCAGGAAGACTGGGCCAATCTATTCATAAACAAAACGCACAGAAGGTTGGAGCTGGTGGGATTAAAAATCTACATTCCCCCATCCAAATTCCAAGGGCAGGACATGACCTTTGGGGCATAATAGGATTAACCCACAACTGAAATAATAAAAAAATACAAGGCTCACTGCATTGCACAACCCCCGGGGCAGCACAGAACCCTATTAAAATCCATCCATTTACTCAGCCACCCCAGAAACATTTGCTGCTGTCACTGAAGTTTCTGGCATCGAAATAAACAGAGACATTTTTTCCAATCAGCCAGTCTCCGATTTATTTATTTTTTTTCTCCCCGGATTGGAACCGGACAGGATTTTTCTTCCTACAGCTCTTTCTCTCGCCACACTGGGTCTATCCATAGCACCCTTCCAGCCCAGTCATGTTTTCCTTCGCCACAACCAACTAAGGGCAAAAATAAGACCCAACGGGGGAAGCCCGTCGCATTTTGCGCATGCGCGGGTCTTGAGTCCGCCTCCTACATTATCATCCAGGCCCGAGTTCCAGGTCGGAAGACGCGCTAGCCCATATTTGACTCCCTTCCTGTGTCGTCGCCGCGATATCCGGTGGAGTTGCAAGTATGGAGGCTGTGGAAGAGTTAGATGTCGATGTCGAGGGCGATTCGGCGGTGGGACCTGCTGCGGAAGCGCAGCCAGGGTAAGAGAGGGCAAGCTTTGGGCTACCATCTGGCAATCGGGAAGGTGGTTCTGTTTTGGGAGAGAGGCCTCGCACAATGCCGTTCGCCCGGACCCTTTTTCCATGGCGGGGAGCTGGTTGAAGTCAGTCGTGCCACTGCCCTGGGTCTAGGACCCGGTGTTTCTCAACCTTGGCTGTTTTAAATTTTGTGGACTTCAACTCCCAGAATTCCACAGCCAGTTATGCGGGCCGAGGAATTCTGGGAGTTGAAGTCCACCGTCCTAAAGTAGCCGAAGGTGAGAAACAATGATCTAAAGGCTTCTGGCTCGCCTTCGGGGACGATGTTTCGTTCAGTCGGTCTCCCAGAGTCATATTCGTGCTCGTGCGGTCAGGTAAATCAGACTTATAAGTTAGTTTTATCTATTCAGTTCTCTTACGATGGCTAGAGGTCTAAATCGGGTCACCAACCTTTTGGACCACTGGGACCATCAAACTCATAATTTTAGACCCCAGGGACCACTAACCGGTTGTGTGGGCGTGGCCTAATTTGTGGGTGTGGCTTGGTCATGTGACTGGCTTGGCATAGCTTGTATGTAAACATAAATATTTATATAAATATTGAATTTTTTATTTTAAAAAAGAGCAACTTCACCCAAAATCAGGCAAAGCAGGCAGGCAGTTTGAGTTGCTCACAGAATCACAGATTCATTCAGAGATCTATCTGCCATTGGGTAGCTCAGTCTGTCACATAAAATTTGCTTGCAAGCAAACTCACAAAATTAACCCACAACACATCATGCATGTAAATATTGAATTTTTTTATTAAAAAAGAGCAACTTTTACCCAAAATCAGGCAAAGCAGGCAGATTGAGTTGTTCACAGAATCATTCAGTGATCTATCTATCTACCATCAGCTAGCTCAGTCTCAAATTTGCTTGCCGTGAGTCTGCACTGAATTTGCTTGCAAACAAACCTTCAGTCCTAAGGGAAGTTCGGCTGTGCTGAGCTGAAGATCTAAAGACTAGCTACAAAGCAAGAAATCCAACCATTTCCTGCTTCCTAGCTAATCTAAATCTTCCGGCACAGCAGAACAGATGATGGTCGGAAAAAGGAAAAATAGCAATTTAGCAGGCAAGCTTACCAGGTAAGGAGTGAGTGGGCGGGGAGGGTTCCCGTGGGCCATGTGGGCGATGCAGCCTTGTGTTTTTGCACAGCCTGGATTAATTGCTTTGTGGGGGTGCTCTGGGGGTGAGATTTCTCTGCGGTCCACCAAAATTTTCTCGGTTGGCGACCGCTGGTCTAAATGATTAGGGAGGGGAGGGAGGAGAGACACCATTCCTTACATTCCCCAGCTATTCTCTTATGTTTACCAAAATAAAACTGGTTATTTTTTGCAAACAGCATCTCAGCATAGGAAGGAATGACTGTATTTGTAAACTGTGGCAGCCTAATAGCAATAGCACTTAGACTTACATACCACTTCACAGTGCTTTACAGTCCTTTCTAAGCGGTTTACAGAGTCAGAATAGAATAGAATACTTTATTGACCAAGTGTGATTGGACACACAAGGAATTTGTCTTTGGTGTAAATACAAAAAGAAAAGGTACATTTGTTAAGAATCAAGAATCATAATGATAGTCATAGGGTACAATCAACAATCAAATCATACTAGGAAACAGTCAATATAAATCATAAGGATACAAGCAACAAAGTTACAGTCCTACAGTCACAAGTGGGAGGGGATGGGTGATAAGGAGTGATGAGAAGATTAACAGTAATAGTAGTGTATACTTTGTAAATAGTTGAACAGTGTTGAGGGAATTATTTGTTTAGCAGAGTGATGGCTTTTGGGGAAAAACTGTTCTTGTGTCTAGTTGTTCTCGTGTGCAGTGCTCTATAGCGTCGTCTTGAGGGAAGGAGTTGAAACAGTTTATGTCTGGGATGTGAGGGGTCTGTAAATATTTTCACAGCCTTCTTTTTGATTTGTGCAGTATACAGGTCCTCGATTGAAGGCAGGTGGGTAGTAATTGTTTTTTCTGCAGTCCTAATTATCCTCTGAAGTCTATGTCTGTCCTGTTGGGTTGCAGAACCAAACCAGACAGTTATAGAGGTGCAGATGATAGACTCAATAATTCCTCTGTAGAACTGTATCAGCAGCTCCTTGGGCAGTTTGAGCTTTCTGAGTTGGCACAGAAAGAACATTCTTTGTTGTGCTTTTTTGATGATGTTTTTGATGTTAGGTGTCCATTTTAGGTCATGTGATATAGTAGAACCTAGAAATTTAAAGGTCTCTACTGTTGATACTGTGTTGTCTAGTATTGTAAGAGGTGGTAGTATACTGCTTCCAACAATTTGGGTCCTCATTTTACCCACCTCAGAAGGATGGAAGGCTGAGTCAACCTTGAGCCTGGTGGGATTCAATCTGCCAAATTGCAGTTCATAATATCTTTAAGGATTTATAAGCCTTGCATGTGTGGCCCAGACAAGAAGCACAACTTGGAGTACCAGCTTTATCTTTATTGTAAGGTTGCATTAACAGAATCTTGCAAGTCTGAATGTACCCTTTCCTCCCTTCACTTTTACTCTCCCAATAGTTAAAATCTCCTTCAGAGTCAAATATTTATCATCAGACCAGGCTGCAGCTTTTCCTCCCGCTTCCCAAAGTTATTTAGCATTACACAATAAGCTATGCTTGATGAGCTTCTTAAAAATGATAAGTGTGTTAAATTAAATATGTGTCTGTGCTTGCTGCTTAGGTCTTTCCCAGTAATCTTTCAGTGTGACAGTGATAATGGTGGGAATTGAATATCTATAGACTTCTTTGAAGGAAATGATTTACTTAATTCAGGAATTTTGCTCCATTTTCATACTTTGTTGTTTTTTAACAATCATTTGAATTGTTCCTGCTCTTTACAATTATTTTATTATCTTAAGCTTCTAAACCATACAGTTAACTTTTCATTTTGATACACAGTGTGCAAAGGACTGTGATATTTTTTATGGATGATCTTTTCCAACCATTGGTTCTTCAGATCAGATGGTCCTAAATATAGCATACTGCTACAACAATAACTGAACGTTTCACTGTTCATCTCATGGGATAAGGAATTATAGATATTTGCTATAAAATAATATTTTTTCCAGTATCTGTCGGGGCAAATAATTAGGAGAATTCATTGAGTCCAAAGGATAGAAGGGTTTATTATTGCTATCTATACATGAGAATCTAGCCAACTAATGGTCAAAGCTAACTTGATATTAGATAAGGATCAACAGAATTAAACAGAATAGAACTGGTCTTGGAATCTCTTATGGCAACATTTAACCCAGCTCTCTGGTTGAGCCCGTTCTTCTATGGTATCTATGTTCTTGCAAAAACAAATGGGTAGGATCAAGGGCAGGGCAATATTATATCACATTTAAAAAATATTAAAACAGCATGCCTATGATAATATTTATTCTTTGGTTTTTTGTTTCAGAAGTTATCAATATCCCTCATCCAGTTTACTCCAAGATCACTACCTTGATTCTACTTGGAGAACAGATGTGGTTCTTGTAAGTAAACTACAGAATATAATAAAAAAATGAATTCTCATTCTTCGTATTTTGGGACAAATATTTTTGATATGTTTCAATTTCCATGTACTTTGGTGTATAATCTACCATAGGGAGCAAGAAAATATTACATGTAGTGTTTATGAAAGAATATTTAACCCTGAGAACAAGTATGGCATAGCTAGTTTTGTGCAGTATGTTTATGTATACATCTTTTTCTTTTTAAGGCATGCTTATTACAGTATAATTGTTGCCCTTGTTCCTTTTGGGGTTTCTGAAGAAAGGATGAGATTTTACTAATTTATATTATTTTTTTAAACCAAGTTTTACCTCAGGTTTTCTGAGCTTTTCTACAAATACTCCTGTTTTTTCACTGTTGCATCTCAGAGGATTCCTCTTTCTTTTCGTACCATTCTTGCTATGAGAATTAATGTTGTATGACTGCTATTTCTTTTCTTAGCCTTGGAGTCTTGATAGTACAATTAGTGAAGAAAACAAGGCTGTCATTGAGAAGATGCTCCTGGAAGAAGAGTATCCTTTCCCTACTAAAAAGTAATTGTAATCAGTAGGCAGATATTAAGGATTACGACTGGTTTTGTAACAGTTTGTTCCTCATACCTATTTCCCAAGATACTTTCTTTTGTCAACAGTCTTCTAATCCTCTGTAAAAAAAAAAGGATTATTTATGTCCTTGTTGATTAGACTTACAAGGACATAAAACCATAAATACTTATTTTCATAGATTAATATGACATACTTATTTGAATAAGCTCAGTTGTCCTGTGTGAAGAGGTTATTATATATAACTTAGGTTATGTGCTGTGATTGTTCTGTCTACCTCCAGGTTTTTGTGCTTCCTGGATAGATTTTTGCTTTTTTCAGATCCTGAAACTTATTTTAAAAAGTATAAGGGGGACTGCAAAATAGTTGAAGATTTGGTAATGAAACATCTGCAAGAAAACAGCCAACCTCAGAGAGCACCAAAGACCCTCATTTCAATCCTGAGCTACATATATTCTTTATTATTTCCTCTGCAGGAAAGAAGTCTGAAAGTAAAATTATTCTAATTTCACTGAATGTGGGTGTTGGTACAGAGAAATTGTATGTGTCTTGTCTATGTTTTCTTGGTTTTCAGTTACAATCATAAACACGTTAAGCTTCAATTAAGTCTGATTAAATATATGTGGGATTATTTTTCTTCATTAATCAAATATTGTGCAAAAATACGTTATTACAATACTTCATGACTGTTACAACTTATGCACATTGATCAGGTTTCAGTGACACTGCTTTTAATAATCGCCCAAACATTCCTGTAAAAATTTTCTCTCACAATACTGTACGTTCGGAAGTCCTTAATATATTTCAGATATTATTTGTCTAGCAAGTCACTTCCCGAAAAAAATTGGCATGAGCCAAAGGAAAATGATAAAAAATGTACAAAAAGGTAAAATTTGCTGTGTAAAACTGTGGTGGGCCACCAATGTTCTTTAATGTTCTTTCTAATCACACAATTTATAAAGCAAGAATTCAATATTTTAAAACATATTTTCATTCTACAAGATATTAAAAATTAAAATTGAAAATAATAGCTGAAAGTAATCAGAATACTGGAAAGCTTTTTAAAAATCTACACATTATCAAGATAACTTTAGAAATGTCTGCTAAATGTACAATATTAAGTAACATATATTTTTCTTGTTTTTACTTCATAGTCCGCACAAGAAAGAAACAAAAATCATGTATGTACTTTAAGATTGTTATTTTGTGCATGTAGAATTTGTTGTGTTATTTATAAACAATCTGAAATAATTGAATTTCTTGCATTCATATTGGACTGCATCCAAGATTATAATTTGCTGGTGAGAACCCTTCTATCAGGGCAAAAGGTTTTTAATATCATCCACACATTAACAACTCCCAAAAAATAATGTTAGAGTGATAGGAAATCCTATGTGCAAGATAGTGCAAATCACAGGGTCTTTTTATCTTGAACCCAAGCCCTTGTTTAAAAAATGTGTACTTTTTAGATGTGCGACATGCTCTTAAGTATTGTTGGCAAAGGCAGTTGATTATAACAGTTTTCTTTTATGTCCTATTATTTAAGTGCATGTGTATGAAATCAAGTATTTTGCTTTCTGATAGGCTTCATTCACTTCCAAAATCAGCAACTAGTTCATTGAAATGGACAACAGAAGAAAAGGAAAAGTTTGAAGAAGGACTGGTAAATATTACCAATACTAACATTTAACATAAACAGTTTTAAAATACAACCATGCCATATAATTGTGTAAAAAGGAACAAAAAAGTACATGTGATCCTTGACTTATGACCATGGTTGTTAAGTGAATCTTCCTTCCCTATTGATTTTGCTTGTCAGAAGGTTGCAAAAGGTGATCACATGACCTTGTGACACTGCAAACGTCATAAATATAAGCCAGTTGCCAAGCATCCTAATTTTGATCACATGACCATAGCAATGGTCATAAGTGTGAAAAAAGTCACTTTTTCAATGCTGTTGACACTAAAAGAATGGTTATAAATTGAGGGCTATCTGTAATTCTACTTGGACCATTTATTGCAATTTTGGTGATAATCAGTCATCCTTCAGTCTTAACATTAAAACATCCTGTGTTGAATAAGATAACCTTTGCAACCCAGTAGGGATTCTAAGATGCATTACCAGGGAAATGCAATTCCTTGTACTGATTCTCACGCTATTCCAAAAAATCCCCAAATCATTTACAGCAAATTTGAGAGGGAAGATGGAAAACTCTTATCTTCTGAGAGTAAGATATAATATGGGTTTAGCTTCCTAATAAGGACTTGCGCATCTGAGCTTGAAAACTATTTTTTTATTCCTCTAAGATCCTTAGTCTGTTCCGTTAGCAAAGTTATCGTGCCATTCTGGGGATTGCCAGAGGAGTGTATCCAAAAATTAAATTCTAAAAAAGTTATTTGACAAGGAAGTACTGTGGTTCACTTTGGGTCTCCATTATATTTCAGCATGTGACCATAGTACATTTTGGCAATACAGGTAGTCCTCATTTAGCAACCACAGTTGGGATTAACAACTTGGTTATTAAGTAAAACTGCAACTGTGCTTATGATCTTACCTCAACTCTCCTTTGCTTTTCAGACTTGCAAAAGTCTAAATGTGAGGACTGATCACAAATGTTTTCATCATTATTGTAACAGCAAATGGTTGCTAAATGAGCTATCTGCTAAAGGAGGACTACTTCTATAACTGTTAGCCATGAAAGGTAGTCAATCAAGAAGGACAATAAACAGTATTAGATTTATTTTTATTGTAAGGTTTCTTTAATAAAATTTTGCAAGTCTGAAAGTACCTCTCAGTTTTACTCTCCTGAGAACCAGAGTGGGTCCCTTCTGAGATGTTTTTATAACCCTCTACTTCTTCAAACTCACGTTTTGTTTATGAGACTGTTTTCTAGGTGGAAGCTCTTCCTGTCTTCCAAGGTCATATGATTATGTTTGTTTATGCTTATTAGATTTCTATACCACTCCCTCTCCCAAAAAAGGGACTCGGGGCGGTGTACAGCCAGCTAAAACAGAAACAGTATAAAGTTATAAAATTAAAAATAATGTTTAGATAAATTGTTTAGCCATGTTTAGATAAATTGTTATCTTTTCTGTATTCCCACTTCTGAATTTATATTTACTTTTTGTTAGGCTAAGTTTGGCAGAAGATGGACAAAAATTGCTATGATGATTGGAAGTCGCAACGTTCTTCAAGTAAAGAGCTATGCCAGACAATACTTTAAGAACAAGGTAAATTAGAAATATAGCAAGCACACTGCATATCACTCATCCAGCTTCAAATTCTTCCAAATGCCCAAATTCTGTATTGAAATTTTGAGAACACCTGATTGAGTTTTTGTATCTGCAATCCCTTTCCCCCCATTTTGCATATAGGGACAATTATATAATCTAATACATCTTTACCTTAGGATGAAAACATTGACTATTATTCCTAACTGGATTTTTTTTTTAACTGGAAAACAGGGCAACATTGAGAAGTAGCTGGTTCTATTTATTTGTCTTAACTAGTATTCTCTTTTGTTTTTAGTTGTGCAATGCTTAACTCTTCTTAATGTAACCAGGCAAAAAGTGATGGTGTAGAAAAAGTGAAACAACAGCAACAGCACATCAGTGCTCCTCTTCCACAAAGCAGTGAGGATGTTGAAAGGAAGAAGGTGACATGGGCACCAGAGCACTTAAGAGGACGAGCGGACCCTAATTTAAATGCAGTGAAAATTGAAAAATTATCAGATGACGAGGAAGTAGATATTACGGATGAAATGGATGAACTTTTATCCTATGCACATCAGCAAGAATCTGGAAAGTCTGAGATATTAGATGTTCCAAAAAGCCCATCTGAGCAAAATTGGACAGAACCTGTTTTGGATTCTGCCCAACACATGTCTGCTGTTGTCTTAACCCAGGACGTTATAAAGCCAGAACAAAGTGGAGATGAAACTGCAGTTTCCTGCTCTGAGAATAAAAAGCATCGGACTATAAAAATAGAGAATCAGAAGTGTGATGGGACAGGGACTTCTGAAAGTCCCAACTGGTTTCCTAGCCCAGAGCTTTGTGAAGAACAAAAGGACATAACTGACAGCGGCATTCATTTCCTTTCTTCTGAACACCTTGGCGAGGAAAATCGGATGGATGCAGAGGAGCTGAAGTCACCAGATCAAGAAATAGCAATAGATAGAGGCGTTATATTAGAAGAAGAAAAGCAAGCGATTCCAGAATTTTTTGTCGGGCGTCAAGCCAAAACACCTGAGCGCTATTTGAAAATTAGAAATTATATTTTGGACCAATGGTAAGCATTACTAGTGAAACACAAGCTCACTTCAGGTTCATCTGATTCCTCTGGACAATACATTTGCTGTTTTTTAAGGGGGATTGATCAGTGCACATACAGTGCTGGTGAAAAGAATGTCATCGATGATAGGGTATGCAACAAACATGTTTCATGTAATTAAGAATTTGTGTATTTTTGATAAACTGGCACTGTTATCTGGTGTCCATTTGCAATACATGATTTGGTAGCCATCTATTCCCCCTATTTGTGCACCCTGACAACTTTCAGTTATCTGCAAAACTGGCAGTCAGATCTACAACTGAAATATTACTGGCAGACTTAAGCCCAGTCGTTCTCTTGCTGCCAAATCTATCTTATATGGCTGTTACGGAAATACTATTATGATTATATATTTGTCCTGTCTTTATATATAACTCAAGGCAGCAAACCTACCTAATTCTTTAACTCCTATTTTGCCTACTTCATTAACCCTTTAAAGTAGGGTTGGTTGAGAGAGAATATCCATCCCAAGGTCACCAACTGGCTTTCATCACTTTTTATCGCTTCAATAGAAATTATCTAGAAGAATGGCAGCCATCTCATAGCTTTCATGACACATACACACAAAATTATGAGATACGTTTAGATATGTCAAATCTATACTTTTAAATTGTGATTCCACTTGGTTTTAGGGAAAGAATCAAACCAAAATACCTGAACAAGACATCGGTACGTCCAGGGCTGAAGAATTGTGGTGATGTCAACTGCATTGGACGAATACATACATACCTGGAATTAATAGGAGCAATTAACTTTGGCTGTGGTAAAAAAAACATTCATTCGGTTTACATCTGTATCCTTTGTTTTTTTAGAAGAGTCTCCAAAGCAGCTGACAGCTACCAAAGACATAGAAAATTCTACTTGAACCTTTGCTTTTAGAAAGTGCTGGTAGACGTGAGGTGGAAGGATAATAAAGATTAGAAACAACATTTTAAAAATACGTTTATTGTGCTTGGAGGTCTATCCTAGAGAATCAAGAACTCATGATTTCTCTTTTTTCATTACCACAAATTTGTATTTTTTCTTTGTGGTAAATAACAGCAGGATTTTTAGTATCAAAAAGTATCCTATTTAATTATGGCAGTAGTTTTTGTGGGCTGAAGGCCATTTAAAAACTTAAGTGAAGTTTCATCAGGAGTTCTGAGTGTATGCGTAATTGATTTGGATTCTATATGAGAAGGTCAGGTGCGTTAGTTGTTAACAAATGTTCTATGAGTAGTGTGCCAGAAAATGAAATAAAACAATTTGTGTAAGACATTAGAAACAAATTAGTATATTTTGATAAATTAGTTCTCTTGTTTCTCTTCATTGAATTTTCTTAGTGGTCAATGGCAACAAAGGCGCTCAAGGTTTTTCTTCTTAAGTGCTTTTTTTCAAATACTCCCACTTCAGATGCCAGAAATAGGTCTCTTTGTCTTACAAATGAGGGAATTGTTCAATGATTGTTTAGTGCAATATATGCAAGAGGAAATATATGAATCCTAAATGTATTGGTTTTATTATGAGATCTTGTAATAATGTCACCAGAAGAAAAATAAGAGTACAGTCAATATCTTGGTCATTGCAAAACTTGGTTCCCATATCTATAACATAGTATTATTTTACTATTTTCCTTAATTTTATGTAATACCTAGCTATATTGTAATATCTCTACATCCTGGCTCCCCTTTTGTATGCTCCTATGTAGGTAGCCTTATTTATGTAACTTATAACAGTTCTTGGTCTGTCATTTACAAGGTTTTGCTGATTCTAAAGACATATGCAGTAAATTAGCAAATTGATTATTTATTTATTTTGGAAGTGATGCTCTTATTTAGTCATATAACCTTGTGATTGCATGGACAATTTAATTTGAATGATAGAATTAAAATAAGTGCAAAGTTAATATTGTCATCAGATGTTTGGTTTTGGCCCTGGGGTTAGTTGTTTTTTGAGCCTCTGTCTAAAGTGTAGACTGAAGGACAATATCTCTTCACCTTTACAGAGCAAGCTGTGTATAATAGACCTCAAACAGTTGACAAAGTACGGCCCAGGGAAGGCAAGGAGGCTGTTGACGCGTATCAGCTCGTGCAACGTCTACAATCTATGGTGAGATGGAAAACAGGCTCATGTCTTCGTGATTCTTTGGGTTATTTTTCTCCCATTCTCTTTCTACTGCATTAGCTTGAAAATCATATTTGTAGGAACGCAAACCTGAATACATTTTTTGACACACTGCTGAGATTTCTTTGACTTCATAAATTATATATTGGCATTCTACCCATGATGCAGAGATTTTGTTAAATTACATATTGCTCTCAACTAGATCATTGGACAGATATGTAAGGATGGTTATTTATTTTCAAGTCAATATGTTTAAATTTGGAGGCTGAGAAAAAGGAAATGACTATCGTTCTCAAAAACTGAAGCCACCAGTTAATGCATTATACAGCTAGTCCTTGTTTAATGATGGTAATTGGAACCAGAATTGCTAAGCGATGCAGTTGATTATGAGCAAAAAGTGAGGTTATATAAATATAAAGAAAAACAAATGAGAGAAAGCCCACCGAGCACGCATGATTTCAGGATCCCTCCCCTCCCAGCCTTTAAAAGCAGCTCAATTTGTAGTCACATGACTGGAGGGAAGCTTAGAATGAAACAGCTAGCAATGTTCTGCATTGTTGGCCAATTATTTTTCTGGAGTTGTTTTCTCTGCAGTCTCCTGCTAAATCCAACCCGTTTTCAAAGCTGTTCTTTTCATGGCTTCTCTTTTTGATATCGTCGCATTTGGTACAAATCTTAAGAATTGATTAGCTTGACCAAATAGGCAGACACTTGAGCTTATTTATATACTTTTTCCCCCCAGTGCTAGGTTGGAAAGAATAGCTAGAGAGGGAAAACAGGCCCAGCATGGCTTCTGTTATTTTTTTCCAGCCTCTTCATCTGCAGTTGCTGTAGGAGTTATCTGTAATTTTCTTCTGCATTGCATCGTTATATGCAGAGTTAGGAAGCGAGGCTGGAAAGAGTAAACATGGGTCAGCTTGGGTCAGCTAAAGTTCATGTGTCATCTCTATTCATCAGTTGGTAAGGAGAGTGGCAATCCGGATCACTGTACATTACAATATTTTTGTGACAGTCCTTCATAAATTATGAAGTGAGCTTTCTGCCCTTGGTGCACTTGAATAGACGTGTGAGTGCATTTTTGTTTGGTACAGCGCACGAGGCGGCGGCGAGTGAGAGACCCATGGGGAAACTGGTGCGATGCCAGAGATTTGGAAGGACAGACGTTTGAGGTAATAACATTTTAGACTCCTGAACTTGCTTGAGTATATAGCTAGGAGGATACCCTTTCCTGGAACACACATCGCCCAGTTGTAGCCATGTTTCCAGGTGGGTCTTTCAATGTCTGGAGGTTGAGGGAAAGGATGTTGGATGCCCCTCTTGATTGTCAGAATATCACTCCAACTTTGGGGATAGAGATGGGAAGGCCTGGGGGAAAAAAACTGGGAAAAACTGGGTTTTTTTCCAAAGCCATTTGGAAAACTGTTTTTTCCTCTATTTTTCTGGGTTTTTCCTCAGTCCAGGTGGTTTAGAATAATACGTAGGGGCCATAGATTAGCCCCTAAGAGTTCAGAAAAGAGAATATTTTTCATTTAAGCATTAAAATATTGAATATGGCATTTAACTATTAAAATCAGATATGGGATTTTTGTATTATGAGATCATATACCTCATAAGAAATTAAGAATTGTGGTTATTATATCTGTAAGCTTTCTTTGAATGCCCTAACTGAGCTAGTTGAATGCTTTAATCTTGTTAATTATGAATATCCAGTTTTCTTAGCTAAGGATTAGATAGCCTATGGAGAAACAGATCAAAGTGCCATTGAGACTCAGTTTGGTATTGTGGGTTAGGTGCTGGACTACAGACCAGGTATTTCTGAGTTCTAGCCCTCCCTTAGGCATGAAAGCCAGCTAGATGCCTTTGGCCTGGGCACTCTCTTTTAGCCCAACCTATCTCACAGGTTTGTTGCTGTGCGGAAAATAGGAAATGGGAACCTTAGTTATGTATGCCATCTTGAGTTGTCGATAAATAAAGGCAGGCAAAAACTAAAGTAGAAATACTTGGCAGAATAGTATATTTTAATATTTTAAAATGTCCTTATGCAACCTATCAATGGGAAAGTGCAGAATGTTAATTCTTTTCACTGAGGGAAATTGTTTTGACTTCTGTAGAGGGAATTTGCATTCCTGACACCTAAATGCATTTGGCATAATGCTAGTTTAATTGTGGTAGCAGCTGTTAGCATTGGTAGTGGGACAACTAAATTAAGTATTCTCCAGCTCACTGATTTCTTTGAGCCTAAGTATGTTTAATACTTGGTTTATTTACTTGGTGGTTTACTTAATGCATATGTTTTGTTTTTAGCATCTCTCTGCTGAGGAGCTAGCAAAGAGGAGAGAAGATCAGAAATATAAACTATCAAAAGCATTTAAAGGACAAAGACACACCAAAAGGTTTTTTTTTTTAATTGTAAAATCTCTTTGGAAAAAAATTGGTGAGATTTTAGGTTTGAAAGTTTCCTGTCAGAAGAATTTAAGATTAGTATTGAGTTAAATTCATTCTATAAAGTCCACAGTGCAGTAAAAATATCAAAATATGTCCATTGAATTTTTCTTATACATAAAAGTGCTTATTAGAACCAATCATGAACACTTGGGATATTGGAATTAAACTAAAAATATGAAAAAAAAAATTATGCAGCATTTGAATGTCATCCTTCCATTACTTCTGCAATTTAAGATATTTTTTTTTCATTTTATAGTTCATTTGATCCCTTTCAGTTGATCCCTTGCTGTTCTTACACAGAAGAAAAACCAGTAAGTATGATTTAGGAAAGATGAACATATTTTAATCTCCTTAAGAAAACTTTTCTTCTAAGTTTTATCTTTTCAGGAGCCATTCAAAGTGTCAGTAGCTGCAGAAGCACTTCTGATTATGGATTTGGTAAGGCCTGTTCTATTGAAATACC
Source organism: Bungarus multicinctus (assembly GCA_023653725.1). Taxonomy (NCBI): domain Eukaryota; kingdom Metazoa; phylum Chordata; class Lepidosauria; order Squamata; family Elapidae; genus Bungarus; species Bungarus multicinctus. The sequence continues at coordinate 66,131,698 of CM042842.1, forward strand.
TTACAAAATGGCTTTAAATTACTTAAATAATTGTCATGATTAAATAAAATTGCAATATTTTTGGTGCATTATAAATGCATATTAATTAACTGATTGAAGTAATTTAAACTGATTCTGTTATCCTGGTTAAATGCATAAATCTTAGTATATGTTTAAGATTCTTAATATGGATTTATAGTAGAAATAGCCCATTTTTCTTATTTCCAGTTATATTAAAAATAATGATGTTTTAATGTCTCTGAGAAAATACCTTAATTATTCCTGCAAATAAGCTTGTCTCGAATATATGTGCTTTGTATGACATCTTACATATAATAACTTGTATTCATAACTTGTATTCAGTAAATGTACGTCTTCTAACATATTTTCCTGCCTGTTTTATTTATCAATTAGGGACAATAAATAAAACTCCATCTCAGTATACCTTTCCCTCTCTGAGGAGCTTAGTAACTTCTCATTTTCTAATTTACCCATTTGTAACAATTCAAGAGGTAGTATTTGTTTCATAGAGCTTTATCACATAGTGTCTCTAAGCACAACGCTTAAGAAAATTAATAATAATTACTTTATTATCATTGCACCTCGTACAATGAAATTAAATGCCATCTTATGTACATCATACATAAAAAAATTAACTGGGATAAAATGTCCCAATCTTCGTAATTCTACTTAATTTTTTCTTTTCTATATAAGTTGGGAAGAGAATGAAAGTGGGCAAAGATTGCCAACATTTTACGTATTCTTATTGAATTATTATTCCCTCCCCCATGTTTTTTTAGCATGCTCATGTTTCAATGGCAGAAGTAATTGGTTTGCTAGGTGGAAGATATTCTGAAACTGATGGAATTGTTGAAGTAAGTACCATATTTATTTTTTAATTTTACCAATTTGTTATGAATTATAGACATCACGCTATGTCGCTTTGGGGATGCTTTCCTATGTCTCCTCTAGGGAAATAGAGAAACAGGGGAAATAGTTGTGTTATTACTTCAGGGAATACTTTGGAATACAAGAAATGAGTTACAGTGAACTAAATTGAACCAGAGTATATTAAAGTATCCATTTATGAGCAACTGCTTAAGAGCTTGATCACTGTACATTTGGAATTCAGACATCCATTTAAAAATAAAACATGTTCTTCAGAAACTAAAAAAAAAACATTCAATTGTAGCATCTCCATTAAATCCTCCATATTTATTAACTTACAGGTCTGTGCAGCAGAACCCTGCAATAGCCTTAGTACAGGCTTGCAGTGTGAAATGGATCCAGTATCTCAAACACAAGCATCAGAGATACTTGCTGCTAGAGGTTACAGTATCATTGGATGGTACCATTCTCATCCTGCCTTTGACCCTAATCCTTCCCTTCGTGATATTGATACCCAGGCAAAATACCAGGTAACATCTCCCTGTTGGATAAAAAGGATAAAACTCATAACTGATGGAAATATTGCTGTTTGTTTATTATTCATATACAACTTTGAGTAATAAAACCATAAGAGGCTACTGTTATTGATACATTTGCATTATGATTGATTTTATGCAAAGAAAGGAAAGTATATATTTGTTTATTGCATTCTTCTTTTTCTCCAGAGCTATTTTTCCAGAGGTGGCTCAATGTTTGTTGGAATGATTATAAGTCCTTACAATCGAAATAATCCTCTTCCATATTCTCAGCTCACTTGTCTTGTAATTAGTGATGAGACTAGTTCAGATGGATCCTACCGTAAGTGGTTTTTAAAATAATCCTCTCTGTTATAGGTTCTATTTCAATGTGTTTTAAAAGCAGGCTTTGGAGAGATAAGAGAAAGAGTCATTATAATTAAGCTATGCTTAATTGGAAGCCTTGGAGGTGGGAAAGAAAAATATATGCTAGTTTTTACAAACTGAATGTTAATGAATGAATCTGAATCTAAGTATGGAGTTGCTAGTGTTACATGGATCTGTGACCTGCATTTGTATTTACAGTGAAGCAAGCTTTGGGGGTTGGAGTAAGTAAGACTCCCCCTACCTTAAATGCCAGGCTTTATTGTGGACCAACTCCCCAACTTCTCAGAAATGCCCATACTAGCTCAGGAATACTGAAAAGTGGAAGTAGATATCAATTTTAAGAGTATTTAACTAAAATCTGGATCATGTTGCAATTATACTAGACCCAGTTGTTTAGCCTTGTGATTAGCAATGCAGCATTTATAGGCACATCAGTGATCATAACATTCCTAGGGGACATCTATATATCTCAAACTTAAATTACACATTTAAATTTTTTTAAAAAATGATCCAAAACTAACAGAATTGAACATTTCTTCATAATATTTATGAAAGGCAAAATGTTCAAGATTATATTATATTGGTTAATTTGGGGTCTTTTTGTTTTTAAGTGTACTTACGAAGTGGGAGCATCTGCTTTATATTACCCTTATGCCTGATACCTGAATAGTTCAGTTGTTTTGTTTCTTGTTTGTACTAGAACGTTAGAACTCAGATTCAGTCTGAAGTTCAGACTGTCAGATGGTTGCTAGCATCTGCTTAACTACATTCAGTAACTAGTACAGTATATAAATTATCTTTTTTGTCTTTAATGGTCTAGAATCTAGATAAATGAACATATGGTTGTCTTAGTATCTGAAATGCCTGTGCACAGGAAAATTGTAGAAAGTAGGTTTTGGGGTTGACTAATTTAGTTAAATCCAGTTCTTAAAAATATTATCAGCAGAGCAGCTTGGTTAAATTGGAAAAACTAACCAATAAGAGAACTTGCCTGTGGATTTATAAAATCTGTATCTAGCTTTTAATCTCTTGATATTATCAATAATCCTTTGTAAATTGATATCCAAAGCATGAAGACAATTGAAGTTTATATAAATTTGAGTATAGGATTATCTGTGGTAGAAAGGAACAGAAAAGAAATTAATATCAATTTCAATAATTAAAGGTTTGAGTATCCAAGATGTTGAATGTTTCCAGTTATAATCAAATGGCTTTATAGTTTGTTTAATATATCTCACTTTTGAAATTAACAAGGCATGCATTTTCTGCTCAATTATACTATGGACAAGCAATTAAATGAGCAATTTGACACAGATTTGAACCTGATTTTAGAACTTAAGCTAATTTGGTCTGTAATTAAGATAATTAGATCAAGGTCTTGATGTTATAAACCAGTGTTGTGCATTTTTTGTCAGTGCAAATAAAGGGAGGTGAACAATAAATTTAAAATCAAAGAGCAGCATTTTTTGTATATGATTCTGTATAATGTGATATATGTTTTAATGGCTTACAGGCCTACCATACAAGTTTGAAGTGCAACAAATGTTGGAAGAGCCTCAGTGGGAGCTAGTATTAGAAAAAACACAGTGGATAATTGAAAAATACAGACTGTCTCATAGGTGTGTAGCTGCTTGCATTTTGGAATCTTTCAAGTTAGTCCAAATTAGTATGTATTTCAATAAAAAGCACTTTTATGTATCCTCTGACATTGTCTTGCCATGTTTCATTCAATAGTTGTGTGCCCATGGATAAAATCTTCCATAGAGATTCAGACCTAACGTGTTTGCAGAAGGTAATATTATAAAATTCTTCATATCTCACCTGAAATTTCAGGCAGCATAATTGTGCCTAATTACTATAGAAATCTTGAGTTGGATTCTGATTTCAATAGATCTGTTCTAAGTATGATAACTCATGGCATTGGTTTTGGTTGTCTGTGCTAAGTGTATCTAAATCTGGATCCAACTTGTTAAATGTGAGAGAAATTGTGCTAAAAATCTGAATTATTGGTTACTTATTTGCATATATTTACCATTTCTTTGCTGAGGCTCCGAAGCAACGTACTCTTATAAAATAGTGAAATAAATGAAAGTTTGACAAAATAGAATTCTCTTGGGTAGATTAAACTTGTCTTCAGAAACCTATGGCCTGGCTGTCTTGATTTTTATCAAGATGTATAAACCTTAAAGAGCTTTAAATGGCCAGAATTCTACCCCAACAGATGATCTTTGCAGAAATGAATGGCCTCATACTGAGTCTTTTCACGTTTACCTTTTTCCATCAGTGGTAGTCTACATGATTTTGTTTACAATGATCTGTTGATCATTACATGAATTTTACATACTTCTAGTTGAGGTTCTTCAGGCTTAAGAGAGATCCTTTTTTGTACAGATATTTCACTTGGCACTCCAGCAAGCTTCCTCTATGCAACAGTTGAAAAGTGAGGAGCAGATAGTAGATTATATTTAGTTCCATAAATTTGTTGATAGTTCCTTTATTTGAATCAATGGAACTAAATATACTCTCATTCATTCAAGTGGCTGATTCACACAATACAATAGATTGATAATGTTAGCACCATTTCCAAACATCAGTCAAATAATATTTCCCAAGAAGCTTCCAATCACCAACCAACAGTCCTCCAAATTCAAACTCCACATATACTATAACATGCTGCAGAATGAATTTGGACTATCATCATCTCAAAAAATCCTTATGTAAACTTTGATGGATAAATGATGTAATAAGCATTAGCGCTGCAACTCTCATTTTAACAAGTCTCACAAAAATTGCAGAGCAGTACAGAACACGATTTCTTGGATTGAAGAGACGTGTTTGCAAAGCCACTGATACGGCTTTCTATATATAGAATATTTGCATTGGGTAATGTTTGACATGTTTCACATATAATACCTCTGTAGCAGAATATGAAGTACAACTCCATTAACAAACTGGCTATTCATCAGGAAGAATGTTCACTGCAGAAAAGCAATTTATTGAATTTGTTATAGCTAGTTGTAAGGTAGTGTGTGTGATATACATTTGTGAGTATATGTAAATAAACTTGGACCTAAGGTCTTAATAGGTTTTGGTTAAAGAATCATAATAAATGTACAGTTGCTCTCCCCGCTACTCCTCAACTCCTAAATATTATTTCAGCAACTCTGACATTATTTTTGTCTTTATTCTTCCATCTTAAAACTAGCTTTTGGAGTGCATGAGGAAGACTCTGGACAGTGTAGCCAATAGCTTCATTGCTGAAGAATTCCTGACACAGTTAGAAAACTTGTTCCTTTCAGCCTACCAAAATGAGGAATGGACTGATACTGCTGAGGAAAATAGCATGTGTCCAAATGACCTGCCAACGTGATAACACTGGGAAGAAAAATGGACCACTTTATAATGAAGTGGCCATCGTTGAGAGTAACCGAATCCAGGGTGGCTGAAGAAAATTACTGTTAATGAAAGACAGTATGAAGCAATCATGGTGAACTATCTGACCTCTGGCATAACTTCTAATCTTCTAAAATGACAGTTATACAGCAGGAAAATGAACCATTTACCAGCCCATCACTTAGGTAGAAGCTATCCATCGCTCTAAAAAAATTGAAGTGATAATGTTTTACTTGGACCAACTGCTATTAGCTTGATGTTGAAATAATTATATTGCCATTCTGTTTAGGAAATACCACCATGTTATGTTTAATGTGTATTCCCTAGAGGCTGTCAATGTGCATTTCTTCTATTTTATAAAATAAGCTATACCATACCCCAAAGGTGCTTTTTCAAGAGGCAACTAGACTTTCTGTTTTTCCTTTGAAGACATTTTGCTTCTCATTCAAGAAGAAAGCCCAGTTGCCTCTTGAAAAGGTACCTTTGGGACAACTATGACCTGGATGACTGAGAATCCCCATAAACATCAAACTATACCATATTTTATAAAAAGTTATACCATATCCTTATGAAAAGGTAGCAATCAGTTTAAAAACATATCAGAATTACGGATAACCTCAACCTTTGATTTCTCAGTTGTTGATCCGTACTGGCAGTATTTGAAAGGGAAATTAAGATTGGGTTTACCTTTGCACCGCATTGTGTGGAACTGAATTGAATTGAACAGAAACAGATTTGTGGAATTTAGTATGTCTATAGAATAGGATGGTCTCAATTGGGTGTCAAACTTGCGTCCCACCGGCCAGATGTGTCACATGCTGGCATGGCCACCCCCGGTTTAGCGAAGGGGAAAAAAGTTGTGATACATCACGTGACGCCGTGAGTTTGGCACCCCTGTTCTTAATGGTATGGATCTGAGAAATGATACCAAGAAACCCACCATTCTTGTCCAAGTTCTAAACTTTGGGTCCACAATATAAAATGCAGATACAATACAAGGGACAAAGACTATATCTAAAGGCGTAATAGAAAGCTGCAAAATTACTTCACAGATCTGTTTCTTTTTAACCTGAACATCATCTCCAGGCTAATGTACTGTATGTTTACCCTAGCCTTTCTTGTTCCATAGTGAAGCCAAGTTCCTTCAATTGTGATTATGGTGGTGTGCAAATTGTGCAAGTACTGCTGAATCGTGAATTTTATAGCGCTTTCTCACTGAAAGCATATATTTGATTTAGTTAATTGCATGTAAAGCTCTTATACCGTGCCATATAGAGTTGTTTTGATATGAAGTCTAATTCATACAGTTGTTCCGTCCCAGACTTTTACGTCAATCAAATTGCATGTTGATATAATGGCTTGTATGTCCTACTGAGATCCTAGCATGCACTGAAACCACTGATTTCTAAAAGGAAAGAAAAACCTCCCAAAATATGTATGGAATCTGCAGTCATTGCAGCATAATTTTATTGAAAAATGTTTACATTTACATTGTGTGTAATGAATGTTGTAAATAGCGTGCTTTTGTACAGAAAGAATGACTGAACTACTTTACTTTCACGTAAAAGCATAGTTACAGCTATATTTGCCCATTGCGTGTGCATTTTTATGAGGAAGTGAAAGGAATTGACCACTCCAATTATGGAAAAAGCTTTTCCTGGTTATGTTGTCTCTCCTTAATGACGTGAAGATATTTAAAAGATTTCCTTGTTTCAAATTGGCCTAAAGGGAACTTTTCATATAAAAGAAACATAATACATGGTAGGTTTCTTCGTGTTTGACTCCTAGGATTGCATTTGAGAGCTGTGAGTTCCATCAGCTCTGTCTTATGCTGTCGATTCCAAACATACTCTTAAAAGCACATTGTAGGTTTCTAGCTGCAAAATTGGGATTTTTTAAAGAAAGAATCTGTTGACTATTCATCATGTATAAATATTGCATAAAAAACTTATCACGCTGGGCATTTTAAAAATGGGTGCCTGAGTAAACGTGTGCTGTAATTGGAAAACAACGTGTTTATAATGACTTTCCATGGAGACTATAACTTGCTGCAGAATAGTTATTGTTCATAAAAGCCATAATTAATTGTGCTTCAAACTTGGACAGAGCCACTAGAGGGTGATATGCAACAACTGATGCCTAATAAACTCCCTTGGGGCTTAGAGAATAGTACTGCACTCTTTTCTAATTACCCGGAATTTAACTAAACAAAAAATACTATTTTATAAAACCATATAGCTGGGAGGAACCTGCTCCAGAAATCTCACTTTTTCCACATCATAGAAATTTGAATAATGGGGTTGGGATTTCACTATTCCCACAACTCATTCTGAGGAAAAAAAAAAAAAGGTTAAAGCTTGAATCATTGGACTGCTACTGCTTCTTATTTAAAACAAAATCAAAAACAGGAGAGTTGGGATATACAGGTGAAGTATCAGTCAATCTTTTCTGCTAATCTTTATTTGCAAAAACGTCTTCAAGCCTGTAGAAGGTTTTTTTTTAAAGTTGAATGGCTAAAGCCAGCATTTTCTTTTAAAACACGCTGTACAAAAGACAAGCAGAACTCATGTTTATGGCTAAATGGAGTTGGGCAAAGAGCTTTCTACAATGAGAGGTTACTATAGGCAGCGTGTGTACATATTTGGTGTAGTTTACATGGGGTGGAAATCATCATCTTGCTTAGGAGACTACTAATGAAACTGATTTTCCCTTTTTCTCCCCCCTCCGCCAGTTGTCAAAATCTGACCTCAATGTTTGGAGGAGCCATCACAATAGATTTTGAGGTAATGTGAAGGAAGAAATCTGTACTTTCAGCAGAAAAACTTTTTAGGAAAGCATAAACTTGGATGCAACACTTATTTTTTAAAAAACGGCAGTTGTGTTATATTTCTCCAAATGTCTCCTGTTTGCTCTAGTGAAATTGGCATTTTCTTGTAAGTGGTTGTTGTTTTTTTTCTTCCTTGTGAGAAGTAGCTGACTTGACAATTGTAACCGAGCCTCATCATTTTATTTTTTGTGAAATGGATGTTGGGTCAGAAAAAATGCCTTAAAAGAAATTGTTCTGTCGATTTCACCTTTATACTTTATACTAAGCTTCCTGCAAAAGCTGGTAAGAGAACAAAATGGCCTGATTCGGTTAATTTGGGAGCTTGACATAAATTTTTAATATGACCGAAGTAGCTTGTTTCATGTTATAGTACATGAAACTTGCTTTCCACTTTGAAATGGAGCTTTTTGTACTGGAAATTGGAATTTTTGAATGGGAAATATTTTGCATATCCCATACCATTTCTTGGTTAATCGGAAAGCCTGAATATAGCAACTATTATGTGAATATATCTATAATACACTCGACATTCTCTCTATACCTAACGTCTAAAGCTCCGTAAGTAATTTCTAATCAAAAGCTTTGTTTACATACTGCACTGAAACACATGCATTGATGGACATGGTCATATTGCTAGTTCTCCCCTCTGACTCAGAGAGTAGGAACAGTTCAGGCATAAGGTTGAGGGTTTGCTATCACCCATAGGAATAGCACCCTGATTAGTAGAAAGTCTCCTTGCTGGAACTGATCAAACAGAATAACAGAGTTAGAAGGGACCTTGGAAGTCTAATCCACACCCCTGCTCAAGCAAGACACCCTATACCAAACAAATGGCTGTTTAGTATCTTTTTTAAAGCCTCCAATGATGGAGCACCCACAACTTTTGAAGGCAAGTCATTCCACTGGCTTATTGTTCTCATTATCAATAATTTTCTCTTCGGCTTAGGTTTCTTCTCTCCTTGGTTAGTTTCCAATCATTGGTTCTTGTGTTGCCTTCTGGTGCTTTAGTAGATAGGTTGACCCTCTCTTTGTAGCAGCCCTTCAAATATTGGAACACTGCTATCATATCACCTCTAGCCCTTTTCATTAGACTAGACATGCCCAATTCCTGTAACTGTTCTAGCCTCCGTCCCCCTAAATCATCTTTGTTGCTCTTCTCTGCACTCTTTCCAGAGTCTCAACATTTTTTTATATATTGTGATGAAAACTGGATGCAATATTGCAAGTGTAATCTTACCAAGGTCTTACAAAATGGTACTAATACTTCATGTGATCTTGATTCTATCCCTCTGTTAATACAGCCTAGGACTGTGTTGGCTTTTTTGACCTTTGCAGTACACCACTGGCTCATATTCAAGTGATTGTCTACTAGCACTCCAAGATTGCTGCTATTGAACCAAGTTTTACCTAATCTGTACCAGTATCTTAACTTTTCCCTTCACTGAGTTTCATTTTGTTAGATAGGCGATGATGTTGATGTACCTCTCATTCAGCTGCCCAACAGTCAGTCTGACAGAAGTGAACTCTGACTGGTCTCAAAAGACCCGAGCATGTGCCTTTTCTGACATTTTCATGCATATCACTGCATCAAATCTTTTCTTCCACAAAGACACTTTTGTGGACTTGGAGGCAAGATATAAAAAGAAGGGATTACCTGCAGTCTGTTGGAGGCTGAAGTCTTCATCCATCTGTTTGGTTCTGGATGAGAGCTTGGAATCTATGGAAAAAGTATAGTGGACGAAGTAGGAAACCAATGTTGAGATTTCCCATGATTTCCCATTGAAAAGCTGGGGACAGATTTGTTTTTGTCTCTCCAAGATAATTTGCTTTTCCAGAAAGGGGACATTATCAGGTATAGATAACTTGACCTTCCTAATGTTTCTGAGGACAGCTTGACTACTCGCAACAGACAACAGAAATGTCTGAAGGACACAGGATTCCATCCTTGCAATTCATAATTATTAAAGTGGCCAGCTTTCCATCAAATTCTTCCACACAATCCCCACAAATTGTCTACGGTAGATAATGATCTAATTTTGTTCTTTAACTCAAGGGATAGGATAAAGATTCAGCTCAGATAGTTCAGTTACCAAGATTAAAAGTTTAGATGGAATGAAATACAGGATGTAAATATGAACATTAAGCAAAACATGATGACTCTGAGCTAGCATTGACAAGAAACTGGAAAATAGGGAGGAGAAGGAAAAAGTAGGACAGGAATATGTCAGAACATGATATGCCAGTTGCTAAAGAAGATCTGGGAAATGGCATCCGGTTTTATAAAAGGACAAATAAAAAACACGTGATTGCAGATTCTCAAGTTATTTTTGGCCAAAAGGAAAGGTAAAATTTGGCTGATTCATCTTGGAATTATTGGGTAAGTAATTAAACTGGTAGTGCAGAGGAGCAGCCCATGCAAAAAAATATTCTAAATGTCAAGATTGTTCAATTTCAGAGATATGATGTGAGTATGCACTAAGGCTAAATTGTCTATACCAGAGGTGTCCAGTGGCAACTTTAGGACCTGTGGATTTCAAGCATGCCTGACTGGGGAATTCTGGAAACTGAAATCCATAAGTCCTAAATTTGCCAAGGTTGGACACTCCTAGTCTATACTTCTTTTAGTCCAGCAGTACAGAAGAGCTTTAAATAGTTCTATTTAGCACTGCGAGATAACTCTAAAGCAAGAGGAAGAAAGCAAAGGCATTGAATTCTACACAAAGGTTGGTTAGAGCTGTGCAAAAACCCTGAATTTGTAACTGCTATTCAGTTCCAATCTACTGGATAGAAATTGGTGGTCTGGAACAACTATGATTGTGACTGAAATTATCAAGTTGTTAAGTCACAAACATGGATTTATTTACTTATTTATTCATAACATTTATAGGCTGCCTGTCTTACCTCAAGGTAACTCTATAGAGCTGCCTAAAAAATGAAGCAACAAGCATTTTTTTGTGGAAATTTCCATTTCCTGGCCCTAGACCAGCCCCTCAGGTGAGGCTAGTTCCCACTCTTAGGGTCTTCTAGAGGTTAGTAAAAACTTGGCTTTTATGGAGGGACTCTCAGAATTAGCTGTAGACTAGAGCAGCGGTCGCCAACTGGTGGGCCGTGGCCCACTGGTGGGCCGTGAGAAAATTTTGGTGGGCTGCAGAGAAATATCTCCCCCAGAGCAACCCCCTAAAGCAATTAATCCAGGCTGCGCAGAAACACAAGACTGCTCGGCCCACATGGCCCGCGGGAACCCTCCCCACCCACTCACTGCTTACCCGACAAACTTGTCTGCTAAGTTGCTATTTTTCCTTTTTCCGACCATCATCTGTTCTGCGCTGGGAGATTTAGATTAGCTAGGAAGCAGGAAATGGTTGGATTTCTTGTTTTCTAGCTAAGCACAGCCAAACCTCCCTTAGGAATGAAGGTTTGCTTGCAAGCAAATTCAGTGCAGATTCACGGCAAGCAAATTTGAGAGACTGAGCTAGCCAATGGCAGATAGATAGATCACTGAATGATTCTGTGAGCAACTCAATCTGCCTACTTTGCCTGATTTTGGATAAAAGTTGCTTTTTTAAATAAAAAATTCAATATTTACATACATGGTGTGTTGTGAGTTAATTTTGTGAGTTGGCTTGCAAGCAAATTTTGCAACAGACTGAACTAGCCAATGGCAGATAGATATTCTGTCTCAATCTGCCTGCCTGCTTTGCCTGATTTTGGGTAAAAGTTGCTCTTTTTTATAAAAAAAATATTTATATAAGTATAATATTTATGTACAAGCCATGCCAAGCCAGTCATATGACCACCAAGCCACACCCACAAATTAGGCCACACCTACAGAACCAGTTAATGGTCCCTGGGATCTAAAATTATGAGTTTGGTGGTCCCTGAGGTCCAAAAGATTGGCGACCCCTGGACTAGAGCATGGTTGTCAAACTCGATCATCTCACGTGACTATCAAGACGTATCACTAGGTTTTTCGCCTTTGCAGAGCCGGGGTGGGCGTGGTCTATACATGACGCATCTGCCTTGCGGGCCTCCAATTTGACACTCCTGCAATAGAGCAATGAGGGCTAGAGGTAGTACTTAAGGTGATAGTATAATATGTTATGCTATAGTTGTGCTTTAATGTTATTGTTTTCATTAGGTTATTTTAAAAAATTATCTTTAAACTCCTAGAGTCCCTCTGGACTGAAACAAGGATAAATTGCATAGCTAAATAAATGGTGCAATTCTTGATCCATGTAAATATATGGAAATAAGGACTTACTTAACCAGTTGTCTTTTCCCTCATTATTAAATAACTCATGAGAAGATAAATAGATGCCAGGCCATCAATCTTAACTCTCGACTCCACCCCTTGTCCTGAAAAACAGGCAATGAGAACCTTACGGAGACAATTTTCTTAGATAGATTCGTGCAAATGGAACAGCTGTGGAAAGTCAGCATGGTATTACATTAAAACAAGCATTTATAGAAAGATGTGTCGTCCTAATTCAGCTGCAGATACACGCTGGGAAGTTTTTCAGGCTGTACAGTTCGTATATTGCCTTACAAATACAAAGTAATTGACAGTTTACAGGATAATTTAAATGAATAGGTGACAAGCTTCTGTGCTTCTTGTTTCCCTCAACATTTTTAGCATAACATCTTTTCTACGGATGGCATACTGTTTGAGTAATTTTCCTGGTTCTACATGGATTGGAGAATGAATTAATACTAACTACAACACTTTTGTATAAAGTTTTGAGTGTATGCCTTTTTAAAAAAAACCCAAAATAATTTACTTTATCTCAAGACCAATCAGAACTATTATATTAGCTTCTTCTGACAGTGATGGATTATTGGGTTCGTATTCTTGTAGAATTAATCTACAGTATTTTTTCCCCATGCATCTTGCCATTCTGGGCCAATGTTGGATTTAACTTGATAGTTTCATTGCATGATTTGGTTTGTGTTTTGGTTTTCCTGACTTCAACTGTAAATGGCCTACAAATCTCTGGGAATAGGAAACTGGCCAATATAATTTATATTTAAGTATATATATCTTTAATCTTTGTAGTCATTATGGAATGAAAGATAATGTTATTTATACTCCGACATTTGTGAGCTGAGACTAAGTAAAATGAAAGATTTCCATCAACTACAATAGATAGAAGGGATCATATTTAAACTAGCCCTTCTGTGATTTAAAAAAAAAAGACCGTACTTTTCCAGACTGCAGATTGGAACAGGATAAATATCTCTTAGGCACAATAGACAACCAGGCACCCATCTTTTATTATCTTTTTTGATTTAAATTATATTTTTAAAAAAATATCTTTTTCAAAAAGATAAAAATTAAGTTATTGATTTTCTTATAATCATGCTTTTTAATAAGACAGGCAAGTAACGTTTACATTTTTGGGCACAAAATGTGAATCTCCAACCAACCAACTTATTCATAACCATAAGCGTAGTGTGAATACTAAAATGTAGTATCTTTAATCAGAGGTGGCAAACAAAATTGCCAACAACAGATTGCTGTTACAAAGTAATGCTTCTATTACATACTTTCCCCAATTTTCGGTACAGACATGAAGAAAATGTTGAAAATCAGGTAAAAACATCAGTTTCCATTGTTCCATTATATGCATTATAATATTTTGTTATTATGGTAGGAGGGACCAACCAAAGCATAGCCGGCTGGGCTCACAAGAGTCATTCATATAATTCTGGGTAAGAGGTGTGACTTTCAGTTCTCCCATATATACATGGGAAAACATGAATATACACAAATTACCCCATAAAATAACAGCAATTATTTTTGGGCAGAATTTTTCCACCTTTCTATTCTACATAATGTATATTAGGATTCTGTTTGTGTAGATTTTTTAAGACAGGATATTTCATAGATCGTTTCACAATCATAGCTGTGTGTGTGTCAAAAAGGTCAAGAAAGCAGCTGTGATTGTGGGGTTGAAGCCCAGCCATTTTTCACATGGCTTCTGTCTGTGACATACATAAAAAGGTGGGCCAACATCTTGATTACTTCTATACCACAGATGTCCAACCTTGGGGAATTCTGGGAGTTGAAGTCCACAAGTCTTAAAGCAGCCAAGGTTGGACACCCCTGTTTTATGTCCTTGCAGACATCTGCTAGTACAGGTAGTCCTCAACTTAGGACCAAAATTGAACCCAAAATTTTTGTTGCTAAGAGAGAATTTGTTAAGTGCCTTTTGCCCCATTTTACAACCATTCTTGTCACAATTGTTAAGTGAATCTCTGCAGTTGCTAACTTAATACTGCAGTTGTTAAGTGAATTGAATTTGATTGTTAGGAGGTCGCAAAAAGCGATCACATGACCCTGGGATATTGCAATCATCATAAATATGAAACAGTTGCCAAACATCTGAATTTTGATCACATTACCATAGGGATGCTACACCTATCAAAAGTGTGAAAAATGGCCATTCGAAAGGTCACTAAACAAATGATTGTAAGTTGATGTCATCCTATTATACACTTGAATGTATCCTGTTTCACATACAGAAATTCTGTAATAAATGAACTGATATCCAGTTAATAGCGATGGTGGTTCTCATAAAAGTGGAAATTATCCTATCCTGCTTTTCAATTCTCCTTCAATTACCCTTCTCCTCTGCTTCCATTCTTTCCTGAAATAAGAAAGTTGTTTACTTTCTCCAAACCAGTTTGATGTCCTGGCATTCTGCAGAGCCTAAAGTTTTCAGCCAGTTTGGCATTCAGTTGCTATGCATTGAGTGCTTAGGAAAGCTGCTTTCAAATTTTGCCTGTTTCCTCCCCCCCACCCTCCCCAATGCTTTCAGAGAGCCATACAATTTTCTAGCCAGTACTTCTAATCATACACTAAGGAATGTTTTGGCAGTAATAAAATAGTAAGAGGAAGTAACACCTGCAGGAGAAAGGACCCAAGCAATAGAGTTTAATGAGTAGCATTGGAGAAACATTGAGGAACAGAAAGGAAACGATATACTGGTTTCAGAGATAGTTATCCCAAATCAGTTGGCAGACATAATACTAGGGACTAACTGAATAATTAAAATAAGAAAGTGTCTTGTGGCAACTTAAAGAATAACAACTTTAATTACTCTTTAAGGTACCACAAGTTTTTTCCTTATTGCTACTATAAATGAGTAACATGGGCACATACACACCTCTGAAACTATGTAATTGAAGTACTTTAGTTAATCATTACTTGTGTGTAAAAAGTGCAGGGACAAAGGTTGGTTTATTACAGGATTTTCATTCTGCAGTATCTCAAAGGCTACCAGAGAACAAAAAATTAGCACATATTTCAAGTGCCATAGAGACAGAGCAAAATAAAGTTTTTGCTGTGTGACATGAAAATATTACAAGACTGGTTTCTTATAATGCAACACTTGACATTTGCATTAAAGATAAGAATTCCCACCCAAAGCCAAATATGGCAACTTTTAAGAATACTATATGTAAGTGTTCTTATGACACACAGTAATAATCTATTTGTGAGTTGGAGGGGCCATATATATTCGTTTAACAAATAATAAAATAAATAAACTTTTGAAAAAGCATTGGGAATGTTTAGAAACTTGCTGAAAATAACTAATATGAACAACACATACCAGAGAAGATAGTTTCACAATACAAAGGCAATAAAATAGAGGAACAGGGCTTTGGAGTATATTTTCTGTAGAGGGAGATAAAATAGAGGTTTCCTCCTTGCATGAAATATCCTTCCCTTGATAACTATAGATTTTTTAAAAAAATATCCTTGTCCCCACTGGTGTACTTCTGTGACTCAGAGAAGAGCAAGGTATTAAAGGTCAGTGTGACATGGGAGCAACTTTCACCAAATACTATTTGACCGTAAAGGCCATTTCTCATATCCTGCCAAAGCAAAACCCAATTTGCCATAGAGCATTGGTCAATCATGGTTCCCTGGTGGACATCCTCGCAGAGGTCAGTGTTTGCCAAGGTACACTTTTTAAGTGAATAAGGATAGGCTGTGTGAAATTACTCTATTGGGGACATCAAAAATCCACTTCATATTAGAGGAAGATGTAACTTGGCTGAAGCCTTTGGGTCATCTCAAGAGATACCAAATATTCCTCTTAGTACTTCTCTGAACTACTGTATCATGTATTTGCAGGCTCATCACTGTTTAGCGCAGGGGTCAGCAACCTGTGGCTCTGGAGCTGCATGTGGCTCTTTCATCTCTCTTCTGTGGCTCCTTGTTGCCAGTTGGCTCCACAATTGATAGGGCTTTTGGTTAGGACAGGTAGAGGAAAAAGGATGCCGCGCTAGGAGGAGACTGGACTTCTGGTCAGCTCCAGAATTGAACAGGGGGCTTCCGTTTAGGACTTTCATGGCTCTTTGAGTGCTTAAGTTGCCAACCCCTGGTTTAGTGGAAGAACTAAAGAGCTGTTCATCTTAAATCATGAAAGAGCTGACCACCAAGAGCCACTGAATCCTCAAAAACTTGAAAGAGAGACAGTTTTCTCTGCCTCCCTCAGTTCTGCCCATTGTGTGTAATGACCCTTGAAGTCAATATTAGTCTATCTTAGCGTCTCTCCATCTTGTCAATTTTAAGATGTGTGGACTTCAATTCCCAGAATGTCCCAGCCAGCATGCAATAGGGTTTTTCATTAATACATAGCCTCGCATATTATTACCTCAGCCCACAAGACAGGTGTGCTTGAATTCACAAAAGAGCTTATAGTAGTGTTATATTGGTTTCTGTGTTTTTGGCATTCTGTACTTCCTCATTCAGTAGGAGGAAAGAAATGAGAGTTGCTACCACACCCTAATGGAAGAAGGTGTATGCTTTTGGACCTCTGTTATGACCTGCTTTGTTTGTGAGTCACCAACTAAACTGATTGGGTGGGTCTGACATTCATTTTCAAAGAGAGGAAGCAAGAGTTGCATTCAGTCACACAGAAACTGGGAGGCTCTTGCTGTGGATGGATCTTGTCTTTAGGCTGCTGTATTCACCTGCTCTTTTCTAAAGCCAACGTCCGCTCATCTTTCTCCAACCTATGGAGGCTACTTTCAGAATTGTATTGTTTTTGATGGTTGTGGCAGCATCGGCAGAAGAGAATCTCTGCTCATGTCCAACCAACAGACGGACGCGTTGTGCCATGGAACAAGGCAGCTGTGTCTGCAAGGCTCAGGGTTCAAATCAGAAAGTGGACTGTTCAACTCTGACATCTAAATGTCTGCTTATGAAGGCGGAGGTGAGTGCCCCAAAAAGCAGGAGTTTTGACAAGCCTGAAACTGGTTTTTTGGACAATGATGGACTGTATGATCCAGACTGTAATAACAATGGCACCTTCAAAGCCAGGCAATGCAATCAAATTGATACTTGTTGGTGTGTGAACAGTGCTGGGGTCAGGAGAACAGATAAGAGTGATACGAACATACAATGCAACAAACTTGTTAGAACAAACTGGATTTTTATCGAGCTGAAGCACAAAGAGCTGGAAACTCCCTTCTCCCAGTCTGAAGTAGCCGGCAGTCTTCTGGGCCTTATTCAGAACCGGTACATGCTTCGTCCAATCTTCATCTCATCTATTGAATATGATCACCCATTCATCAAAATTGATTTGAAACAGAATGCTTCGCAGAAGTTTTACACAGATGTGGATATTGCAGATGTAGCCTATTACTTTGAAAAAGACATAAAACTTGACTCCCACTTTGCCTCCAATAATAAATTTAATATCACGGTCAAAGGAGAACCGTTAGATATTGAAAATGTCCTCATTTACTATGTGGATGAAATCGCCCCAGAATTCTCAATGAAATTCCTGAAAGCTGGTGTTGTAGCAGTGGCTGTGGTGGTTCTCTTGGCCATTTTAATTGGGATTATTGTGTTTGTGATTATGAAGAGATGGAGGACTGGAAAATATGAGAAAGTTGAGATTAAGGAGATGGGTGAAATGCAAATAAATCGGGTTTCGTAGATGCTGTAATCTGAAATCAGAATTAAGATTTTGATACTAAGGAAATGAAAAATAGATAAGATTATCCCCTGTTGTTTGAAGAGAAGGAGGCATTAATTTTTTCTTCTAATAATAATCACAGGTAAAAACAATAGCTTTGTAGAATCTTTCCCAATTTACAAAATGGAAAATTAATGAAGACTGAAGATATATTTGAAATTTCAGAGAGAGAAAAAATCCCTGATGCTATAACCTATTCCTGAAATGTTCCAGTTTCATGTGTTTTTTAAAGAAAACAAAGTTGTTCCATAGCAAAAAGTTAGCTTAATTTATCAACTCTGTTTCGATACATGTTTTTATGTGTATATTAAAATATCTTTTTCTGTGTCTCTCAAGCACAAGACTTATTTCTACATTTAAGACTGGCTTTTCATTTGTTAAAGATTGTTACACTTTTATTTTGTAAATTTATTTGACTGAAAATATTTGCTTCTGCTCCAGATCTAAAACTGTAAGAATGCTACTTTTGTAAAGTAATACCAGCATAGCTTTTCTAATGGAATCTATCTTGTGTAACATAATGGTGTCTTTAAATAAATTTTCTTAACTTTAAAATGCTGTTAAACTTAGTCCCGTGATAAATTGTATATTGTATAGACTGGGGAGGAGAGCATGTGTCCTACAGATCTTAGTGAACTACAATTCCCAGTGTTCCTCACTGTCGTCCATGCTAGCTGAGACTGCTAGAAGTTGCAGTTCAATCATAGTGGAAAGGCACAAGTTTCCTCATAAACTGTTGGACAACAACCATCCCATTTGGGAGGAGAGTTCAAGCAGGAAATTAGCCTGGATTCATTACATTACATGTGTGGGTCTGGTTGTTTGTACCTGACATAAATAAACTGACTACTGATCTTCTGGCTTCTATGATATGGATATATTTTGGAGTAGCTTGCTGAATGTCTGCAGTAAGGTTGCACTGTCTAGTTAGTATTTACATGGTGGTATGTAAATTGCTTAGATTACTTTAAAGTGGATGACCTAATTTGGCCATTTCAGTCACTACTATTTCCTGAGAGCGTCATCACTTTTCATCTGATGGGAGCACACTTTTATGGTAAGCTAGTGCTGCTCTAAGGAAACCCAGCATCATTCAAATAATGGCTGTTTCCTTGTAACTTAGTTATGGAAAACCCCATTCACTTCCCCCACACCTCTGCTGTTTAACAGCCAAAAATGATTCAGCTGAGCACTTAGGACATGACGTGGTTTGCTCTTTCTTGTTTACCAAGGCAATCCTTTAAATCAGTAATGCATTCCCTCTTAGCTTTGTAATTTTGCCAAAATGCAAGAACTAGCAATGCTGTCCATTCATTTTAATTTCAAACAATCTAAAACTAGGTATTGAAAAAGAAACACAATTATTAATGGCAATGCATTTCTACAATTAGCAATCTATAGATACCCTATGTACCATTGAAATCAACCTAACATTGCAAAAAAGGATGCTTATAATTTTTAAAATTCATCTTTGTTTCACTGCAAATAGACTCAGTTTTCGAATATTGATCCACTATTTTATGTGGTGCCTCCTGTAAGTACAGTGCTAGGCTTAGTGTTCAATATGCGATATCCAATTTTTAAGGCCAGTCTTTGGTTAACAAATGACATAATACAGGCAGAATAAAATCATCCCTTAAAAAATGTTGCCCTACTGTAAAATAATATTCTCAAGATTTCTCTCCTATAATAACAGGCTATTAGAATATTATGAATTTTAAAAACAGTCACAAGCTGGCACAATTGCTTTCTTCATCATATGTTATTTTCTATACAGAAATAGTCCAAGTTGTCTATCATAACTGAATAAAAACTCTTTCTTAGCATAGCTCTGTGTCACATCAACCTTTTGCTTGATTTCCAACAGCTGGTAAAAGAATAGATCTTCTGAGTTTTGCTGGGAGAAATATCTATCCGGCTCAGTTCCAACCGGGGAGAAAGGCAGTGGGCACAGAATGGCAGCTGATTGGAAAGAGGGTCCATTTATTGATGAAGCAGAATCACCAAGCATGTGTGATTCTGGGTAGCTGACCACATGGAGTTGAGAGTGAGGGGTTTTTATACCCTCTCTTGGACTTTGAACTTGATCTTCATGTTCCTGTGCAAGAGCATGTAATCTATTCTATTCTATTCTATTCTATTCTATTCTATTCTATGGATCATAGCTAACTCTGTAGGTTGTCTGAGTCCCAGGTTTGGTTGAAGTTTGGACTGTTGATGCAATAGGAGATTGTGTCATGTGGTGAGCTCTGCTGCTAGATGGGTTAATTCTAGTATGTCCTGGAGGGTCATGTCTTAATCCCATCACCCTGGAGCTGGAGGTCTTTTGTCTTGTAGATAGGCTTTTTTTAATTGGCACCAAATATCTGCTGGGGGTAGGGAGCTGCTTTCTTGCCTTTGAAACATGTTCTTCTTTTATCATCCAGGGAAATACAATATTCTGCCTTTTTAATATTTCTCAAAATATTTCATTCTTCTAGGAGAGGGCTGGGTACTAACTTTCTATGGTTGCAAGTATAACTTGAAGCTGTTTTGAAAGTCTGCTCTAAATTATTCTTTCAAAAACTTAACCTGGAATTGAAAGGAGGTAAGTTTTGTTCGAACTCAGGAGTGGGATTCTACCGGCTTAGACTGATTCTATAGAACCGGTTGTTAAAATTCTGTGCAGTTTGGAAAACCAGCAAATCATTCCCCTGGCTGGCTCTTCCCTTCTCTGCCCGCCCCTCTCCTCCCCTCTCCTCTCAATCAGTCCTTATCATGCATGCGCAACATCGCGTGCATGCCTGACATCGCTGACTGGGTTCTTCCCTACCCAGTGTCTCTTTAAAGTATTTCTTTTTCTTCCCTCCTGACCATCAGCTGTTCCTAAGATCAGCTGTGCCAGTATTCCCCTGTCGTCTTACTTCTTCACCCTGGAGGCTTCCCTGAGGCTCAGGAAAGCTCCATTTTTTGCCTTCCTGGGCCCCAGGGAAACTTCCTGGAAGCAAAAACACCCCCCAGGAGGCTTTCCTGAGGCCCAGAAGTCCCCAAAACTGAGGGTGGGGGAGTGCTGTGCACCCCCTCCAAGCTCCATTTTTTTTCTTCCTGAGCCCCAGGGGAGCCTTCTGGGAGCAAAAACGCCCCCCCAGGAGGCTTCCCTGAGGCCCAGAAGGCCCAAAAAACAGGGGTGGGAGGATGCTGCCAAAAAAAACAAACTAAGCCATGCCCACCCAGTCACATGGCCATGCCCACCTAGCCACGCCCACAGAACCAGTTGTTAATTTTTTTTAATCCCACCCCTGTTCAAACTGTCTTGGTTTTGAAATAGTCTCTATTGTGTTTTGTGTTCAGTCATGGACACACATATTTTACTGTACAAGCTTAATCAGATGCAAAAGAAAACAGGTTATTGCATTTGTAAATGTTGCGTACTAGGAGAATTATTTTCTGTACAGTCATTAAAATTTGTTTACAAATGAACACCTACAGAAGTCTGTATCTAGCCAGCATCAAATGTAGTGTGCAGTATGTAGAACTCAGTTGACCAGCAAAGGTTTCTACTTTATGAAAAGACAATGTTTTCATTCAAGTTTGGAACTATTATCAATAGTTGCTTGTGTCTCTATTTATTTATATATTAAGATAACTGAAATCTACATTTCCATAAGGCCAGAACTTTACAACAGTTGATATAGAACATTGTAGTCCATCTCTTACTAGACAAGATAAAGTGGCTGGACTATGCCATATTATTAATGTGGTGTATTTCTCCTTTAGCTCATTGCTTGGGTCAGCGCAGGAAGGCAAGTGACATCACATATGTCATGACATCATTACACAAATGAGGCAAATTACATCACTGATCTCATTTGTGATATGATGAAGTAACATCATTGCGTATCAGATACTTATGGTATGTTGTATCAACCTAACAAATGTAGATTAAAATGAATTTAATATGTTGTGAACATGCAGCTACTGTGGTTATGCACCATAGTTTATTATTTAAATTTATTATGGCAGTAGCCATTGTGATTTATACCAGCAAAGTGATTGTGTTTGTATACTTATACTTAATATACTGTGACAATATATTAAGCTATACATTTCAGTTTTGCAAGGCACTTACATCAAGTGAGACATGACTAACAAGTCCATTTTTCCTTAGTAGGAATAGAATGATTACTTTACATAAAACACACAATACGGCATACTTCACTTAATCATCCAAGGAAAGATTGAAAGCAAATGAGGTCCAGACAGAAGAAGAACATCATGGCTTCAAAATCTAAGGGACTGGTTTGGACAAAACTCAACAGCACTTTTTCATGCAGCTGTTGATAAAAATAGGATCACCAACATGATCACCAATGTCCGATGATAGACATGGCAGAAGAAAAAGAAGAAGAAGAAGAAGAAGAAGAAGAAGAAGAAGAAGAAGAAGAAGAAGAAGAAGAAGAAGAAGAAGAAGAAGAAGAAGAAGAAGAAGAAGAAGAAGAAGAAGAAGAAGAAGAAGAAGAAGAAGAAGAAGAAGAAGAAGAAGAAGAAGAAGAAGAAGAAGAAGAAGAAGAAGAAGAAGAAGAAGACACAATACAAAAAGACAATTTCTCACATATTGGACTAAATTATTAAATACAAATAAAGATGAGAGTTGCTGAAATAACTAGCAACATACTATCAAGAATACTAGTAATTATAGTTTTACACTACTTCTTGGATCAGAGGAAGATGCTCTAAAAACCATTGATACGGAACAATAGGCCAAGACTGTGTGTTTTGGGGGTTCACAAATATATCTGACTGCTTTAACAAACAAGATGCTTGGCAAGGTTTTATTAATAAATAAAAATAAAATAAGCTTTTCATCTCATCCATATGAGCTCTTCTCAAGTTCCTATATTTTTGGCCATTTTTTTCAAATGAGTTCCATTGAACTCAGTGGGAATTATTCTCAGGTAAAAGTATAAACAAAACTATATTTTTTTTCAAATGTAGCTCAAATCATCTGGACACTTCCATCAGAATTGTTTTGAGCAGTCCATGTTTCAGTGAAGCAAAACTGGAAAGGTTTTAGGTTGCTTATGTTCTGATGAATACAATGTATAATGAGAAGAAAGTTGAAAGATTTAATGGATAACAAGGAAGATAAATGTGATTAATCAAAATTGTAACACAAAAGAAAACCAGGAAAAAATCCCTGATAAATAAAGAGGGTAAAGAGAAGATGTGTATGAACGAGATGTATAGGAGACAATGAAAGCAGGATAAACCATGCAGTTTAAAACTGATATCAAATTTTCTGTAATTATTTAACCTCATCTGAAAATGGATAAGCTTTGGTATTTCTATGCGTGCCATTGAGAAGGTACAGACAAAACTCTGAGGTTATAAATGGGAGGGATATTGTACTTTATATGTCAGTAATTAATCAAAGGAACACAAAGATTAATTGCAGCAAGGAACATGTAAAATATATATGGCCGTATGTCATTCTCAATTCAAAGAAAAGGCACTAGAATAACAGTTCTTTAGCAAATTTTACCCGGGGTTGAGGGACCTGTGGCTTTTGAATCCTAGTAAAAGGTGGTGTTGGGAGATTAATTTTAGTCACTGTAACCTTAACAAATGAATGAGAAACTTGAAGCAATATGTTCCATAGTGTATTGCTTCCAGGTTTTCCTTGGCTGAAAAGGGAAGGAATGAACAGGTCTAGGAAATGGTGCAATCCTATGGTAGAGGATGCCAAAAAGGCAATTTAGTTTCTCCAGAAAATGATTACTATGGACTCAAAGGAGTAGGAGAATGTTTGGAAGTAAAGTGCTCAAAAAGTAAAACATTGTGGATCTCAAAAGCTGTTGGATGTAACAGACTAACGAGTCATTTCCAAAGGGAATGTTACAGCTTTCAACCATTTGTTTAGCGATCAATTGAAGTTACACCCGGCACTAAAAAAAAGTGACTTATGACTAGTCCTCACACTTATAACCTTTGCAACATCCCCATGGTCACACAATCAAAATTTGGGTGCTTGAGTGTTGCAGCATCTCATGGTTATGTGACTGTCATTTGGTCTTTCCGGCTGGCTTCCAACAAGTAAAGTCAATGGGGAAATCCAGATTCGTTTAAGGATCACAAGATCCACTTATCAACTGCAACGATTCACTTAACATCCATGACAAAAATGGTCATAAAATCGGGCATGACCAGGCATTAATCTTCTGGTCCCAATTGTAGACATAAATTGAGAACTATAGTAGGCACATTTAAGAACATTCTGGAACTGTCCTTGATACTATGCTGTGACTGGATCTTCAGGTGACAACAATGACAAGAAGTGCATGCTTGTACGAATGTACAATTAAACATTGTACATTTAGATAATTGCCACCAGTCCACGTAGGACTACTCTTGAAAAGTATATGGCAAGGATCGTGACTGTATTTCTTCAGTTCTGAAAGATTGTCTGAGGGCTTCTGCCTCACTCCCAGGATTTCCCCAGGGAGCTAAGACATGTAACTTTAATTTTCTCTTGCAAATAGTTAGCAATTAGATCTTAAACACAGTTTTAATATTGTGGATATTTTTCCTTTTTAATTTTCATCATACATCAGTGACAACTGTTGAAAAATGGGATTGCAATACCATGAAGACATTTCCCTGTATTGTCTGCTATTTTATAGGATTCTTTTTAAAAAGTGTAATTACAAGTATTTTTCATAAATGGGGTATATTTCAGTCAGGGCGGATGGCATCAATAAATAGTCATCTTCTAACAGCAATAAAAACAAAATAATCTATATCTTACATTTTTATTTAACCACTTCTTCAGAGAATGATGGCAATGTTATAAATTGCTCCTCAATTCCCTGTTCCTT
This sequence comes from Bungarus multicinctus, assembly GCA_023653725.1. Lineage (NCBI taxonomy): Eukaryota > Metazoa > Chordata > Lepidosauria > Squamata > Elapidae > Bungarus > Bungarus multicinctus. Next base: position 66,156,533 of record CM042842.1, read on the forward strand.
AATAGGGTTGTTAATACTATTACAACCATAATCTTTCCCATGCAAGTACAATTAGCATTTTCAAAGCCTCCCCATTGATCTGCCTTGGGGTTTTGATAAATTTCTAAGTGCTGCAATTACCTCACGTTAATGCTGAAATTAATCTAGAAATATTACAATGGCCTATTAGGGTAGTGAGATTCGACTTTTCCAGATTTTAATATGGCTTGGTAGCATTAGCAAAATTCCTTATACCAGAGTTTTGTCCCGTTAAAATTGTGCACACTGGTTAAGCTGACAAGGTCCTCATTTTGATTTTCATGAAGGCCTCGAGTCCCTGAAGGACGAATAGACTTGAAATCCTTTCCCAGCATATTTCACGACTTGAGGAAATAATTATAAGAAGCCACAAGGTGATTGCTAAATGAGAGAATGAAAATGGATTTGTAATCCTCCTTTGAGATCTTGGAGCTAAATCCAGAAGACCTGGTGACATTTGCTTCTGTTATTTTTCAGGCAATTCTTCTTTGGCATCAATGTCTGTATGAACATATATATGTGTATGTGATTGTTATTATTATTGGGCAGGGGGTTAGACTGGAAGACTTCCAAGGTCCCTTTCAGCTCTGTTATTGTTATTGTGGGCTACTTTCAACAATATTAAATTTTAAAAAAAGCTACCTTAGTTTCAATTCTTGAACTGGGTGAAAATTTCAACGTGGCAAAAAGTGGGGGGGAAATTAATGCATATACTTACCATCCCCCCTCTTTGAAGGCACAGTTATTCAATACAAAATATATTTTAACAAAAAATGTTAAAATATCTTACTACTTTCATTAAAAAGGCTCCTAGCAAAGGGTTGAGAAGCTTTCTTTTGAAATACACTGTTCAAAAAAATAAAGGGAACACAAAAAGAAGACATCCTAGATCTGAATGAATGAAATATTCTTATTAAATATTTTGTTCATTACATAGTTGAATGTGCTGACAACAAAACCACACAAAAATTATCAATGGAAATCAAATTTAGCAACCCATGGAAGTCTGGATTTGAAGTTACACTCAAAATTAAAGTGGAAAAAAACACTACAAGCTGATCCAACTGTGATGTAATGTCCTTAAAACAAGTCAAAATGAGGCTCAGTAGTGTGTGTGGCTTCCACATGCCTGTATGACCTCCCTACAACGCCTGGGCATGCTCCTGAGATGAGGTGGCGGATGGTCTCCTGAGAGATCTCCTCTCACACCTGGACTAAAGCACCCCCCAACTCCTGGACAGTCTGTGGTGCAACATGGCGTTAGTAGATGGAGCTAGACTTGATGTCCCAGATGTGCTCAATTGGATTCAGGTCTGGGGAACGGGTGGGCCAGTCCATAGCATCAATGCCTTCGTCTTGCAGGAACTGCTGACACACTCCAGCCACATGAGGTCTAGCATTGTCTTGCATTAGGAGGAACCCAGGGCCAACCGTACCAGCATATGATCTCACAAGGAGTCTGAGGATCTCATTTCGGTACCTAATGGCAGTCAGGCTACCTAAGGCGAGCACATGGAGGGCTATGTGGCCCCCTAAAGAAATGCCACCCCACCCCATTACTGACCCACTGCCAAACCGGTCATTCTGGAGGATGTTGCAGGCAGTTCTCCACGGCGTCTCCAGACCCTGTCACATCTGTCACATGTAATCAGTGTGAACCTGCTTTCATCTGCGAAGAGCACAAGGTGCCAGTGGCAAATTTGCCAATCTTGGTGTTCTCTGGCAAATGCCAAACGTCCTGCACGGTGTTGGGCTGTAAGCACAACCCCCACCTGCGGATGTCGGGCCCTTATACCACCCTCATGGAGTCTGTTTCTGACCGTTTGAGCAGCCACATGCACATTTGTGGCCCGCTGGAGGTCATTTTGCAGGGCTCTGGCAGTGCTCCTCCTGCCCCTCCTTGCACAAAGGCGGAGATAGCGGTCCTGATGCTGGGTTGTTGCCCTCCTACGGCCTCCTTCACATCTCCTGATGTACTGGCCTGCCTCCTGGTAGCACCTTCATGCTCTGGACACTACGCTGTCAGACACAGCAAACCTTCTTGCCACAACTCGCATTGATGTGCCATCCTGGATGAGCTGCACTACCTGAGCCACTTGTGTGGGTTGTAGACTCCGTCTCATGCTACCACTAGAGTGAAAGCACCGCCAGCATTCAAAAGTGACCAAACCATCAGCCAGAAAGCATAGGAACTGAGAAGTGGTCTGTGGTCACCACCTGCAGAACCTCTCCTTTATTGGGGATGTCTTGCTAACTGCCTATGCTTCTATCAACAACAGCATGTGCAATTGTCAATCAGTGTTGCCACCTAAGTGGACAGTTTGATTTCACAGAAGTATGATTGACTTGGAGTTACATTGTGTTGTTTAAGTGTTCCCTTTATTTTTTTGAGCAGTGTATAATTAAGAAATGAGAACTTGAGTTGTCCTCTTATGAAAGATGATGATAGCGGAACATACTGCTGCCATGAAAATATATTTTCACTCACATAATCAATGGCAACAGACGATGCCAGCTTCTGCTTTATAAGGAAGTAATGTGGTGTGCTTTTCTTTTGATGGCAAGACTCCTTATTTTAACCATGGGGAAGCACATCTTAATGTTGCAGGCTAAGAGTGTTGGGAGTCAAAATCCAATGTATTTGGAAGTTAACACGTTAAGGAATCTCCAACCTATTAGAAGGTCTAAGGAAGTCAAATTGTGTAACTATTATCTATTAGATCCATATATCCCCATCTTTCCTTCAGTTCAAGACAGCACACTCAACAGTTTTTATTTATTGAACTACACAGTTATAGACTACATTCAGAAAACTTAAAAAAAAAATACATTAGCCAGCATATGAAAACCTACTCATGCCTGAATTAGATACATCTGGGGAAACAATCAAATGGAAAGCATTCTAATTGTCATAGTTATGGTACAAAATTTAGCTACAACTGTGGGACTTCCCAGTCAGGGTCTTTTAGTAGGTAGACCACAATGACAGTGATCTCAATAATTAGTGCACATATTATCTTCTCTCATTTTCCCCCATAATGATCATGTGAGATGATTGAGCCAGGAAATACAACTACTCAAAGTTTTTCAGTAAGTTTCGATGGCTCATGGTAGGTATAAACCTGGACTCCCTACACCTACACTAATCACTAGTTGCTAGCTGATCAGAGGACAGTTTCTGAGCTTTCTTTTTCATCTTCAAAATAAAGGTGCTGTTTCCTCATTAAAATTCAAGAACAGCCACTGCTTATAATGACTACTTACAATGTCTTTTGATCTAGCTGTATATTTAAAGAAAAATGCAATAATAAATTTCTAATTGTATGACTACACATGCCACATTTACATATAAAGTAGTATTCATGTTTGTATTTAGTAAAATTATCCTATAATTATCTATGTTACATTTGGTGACTAGCTTGGAATTGTAATATAGAGGTTTGTCAATCAAGGGTGTTTTTTTAAAAAAAAACAAAAAGGTGTAAAATTATTTAAATCGCCAGATAATTTGATTGTAAGCCACCCAGTGTTACCTTGAAGTAAGATAGACATCCTATACATTTTATAAATAAATAAACCCCATTAAGTACACTTCATATGCCCATGGTGATATAAGATCCCAGGTACATGAACAGAAAATTCAATTTTTTATCAAGATGGCCAAATAAACCATGGATATTTAATATTAGGACCACATTTTATTATAGATTTCCTGATTTTACAAAAGTATAAACAGTTTCTCATGGGAAACAATTTTTTTTTTTTGCTATCCTAGCTATCTCAAGTCAAACAAAGTGCGATGATTTTAGAAACTGGAGACTGAATAAAAGATTTTAAGCAGAAGAAAAAAAACCCCACTGGTCAGATTAGGTCTTTTTATATACTTTTGAGGGATGACAGTTTGAAATGTTCCTCCAGATTCTATTCCTTTATTCATAATAAGAGTTTCCTAGATGTTGCCTGTTTTCATTTGTAAAGGCAAGAAATTTAAAGGAATACAATACAGAAATACTGATCTTAAAAAAACAACCTCTAGGCAACTGCACATTATTTCTCACCTCTGGTTATCATTCCTTACAAGAGCTCTTATACTTTTCTCAACTTGCACAACATTTGAGTTGGTCAAATGTTGTGATTATCCAACTATGAACTAGAGATATAGAGAAAAAACCCTCACGCACACAGAATCGGTGTTTTATTTATTATTTCTCTTAGGGGACCCCCTCCCCCCAAATGTATCAGTCAGTCTGGAAAAACTTGTTTCTGAAAGGCCCGCAGCATGCCCAATTTTTATATAAATACAATAAGATGGAAAGTTTTCTCCTTAAAATTCAATTAAATCATAGTTATCAACGATTACTGGAACGAAACAAAGGATGCTTGTTCCACTTTGCTGTGGCATAGGGGGAAACCCATCACCAACCCTTTCGATGTAGAAAAGGACCCAGCATTTGTGAAGGAATAAAATAAAAAATGTTGAAATAGCAAGGCAGGTCGGGTAATGAAGGGCATTTCCAGGGCCAAGCACCTCTGTCCTGGCAATAAACCAAGCAAGGAGGTGCAGTGACCAGTCCTGGCATGCCCAAGTAAGCATTACGGCCGTCCAGCCTTTGGGCGACACTTAGCTACCAGAGCGCGAGTCGAGAGGTTTTCCCTGCGACGCTCCGCCCTCAATCCCCGAAGGGAAGCGAAGCGAGAGGCCGGCTTCGGCCTTGAGCGCAGCTAAAGCCCTTGAACGGGACGGACAGATGGAGCGTGCTGCTAAGGGGCTCTTGAGGCTCCGAGAAAACCGCCTCTTTTTTGTGGGGAGGGGTATCGAATGGGTTGTAAAGAGACCCACCCCCGCCGTCGCAAGCCCCTTTCTTCTTGCGCCCCCTTTGAGCCCCTTCGCCCGCGTCTGAGTTCTCTCGGTTTCGGGGAAGGTAGAACTTGAAGAAGGACGAGCTGTAAAACTTTCGGCCCCTCCTCCTCGTCCGCCGTCTGGGGCGTCTGGTCTCAGCCGTTTCCCCGGGACGGATGGGTCCATTCCCACGTTGGTGGTAGGTGCCGAGTCTCTACGGGCGCCAGCGCTGCCCGAATCCTTCGCCTCTCCCCCACTTTGTGCCTCTTACGTGCCATAAAGCAGCTTTCTCCAAGTGAGTCGCTCCTTAAGCCCCTGTTGGATTACATGTCCCGTCATTCCCAGCAGTTCCTGTTCGGGATGGTGGGTGGCATAGTCAGCATCTCTGGAGGGAAATATGGATCAAGGCAGGCTAATATATTAGACCAGATTCCAAAATGTGTTATTGCTACCATTATTATTATTTTAAACAGCAGAGAACATTAGTTCTGTGGAGTCCTTGATGCTCTCTGAGCTTGGTGGCTTTATTTATCTTATTTATTAAATTTCTATGTTGCCTGTCTCCTTTACAAGGTGACTCTGGGTGGCCTTACAACTTATAAAACAAGTAACAAATAGTTAAAAGATGAAAACAACACAAAGTTAAAAATAATATTAAAGCTATAGTAAAATCAAACTAAGAGCTAACAGCCAGCCTGGATGGGAAGGAAGTCTTACCTGCTCAGCCATCAGGGAGCGGTGAGCACCTCCCTTGAGGCCCCCAATCCAGCTGGCAAATCCAGATGTTTCATTACCCAGGTAGGTAACATAGTATTGCATTGATAATATTACCTAGGTGGGTAATGAAATGTCTACAAGAAAAAGCTCAGAGTACCAATGACCCCACAAATCAACTCAAGTATTCTATTCTATTGGTAACATTAGTTCTGTCAGACGTAGAAACAGACTGGAGATTTTTTTTTGCATGAACATTGCAAGAACTGGAAGGGCAAGTGTACGTGGTATTCTCCCTTTACAGTTTGGAGGTGCACGGTTTTGGCTCTTTGGTTGCATAATCTGTGCTGGAGAATATGTGGGTGTTTGTTTTCCACACTGGATTTGGAATCTCAAAATACAGATGTGCAAGTTCAACGGGGTGGTTCCTTTAATCGTAGGTTATCCCTGTTTTAAGTACTGGCACCTTGTAGTCTAAAATACATGTTTTTATGTTTAATGTTGAGAAGGGAGATGGAAATAAGATAGGAGTACTTGTTTTTAATTCTCAGTTGGTTTAATGGGTGACTTACTATATTGCCATGGAGTCTAGATAAATGTACTATATGGTTTTTTGCCTCCCAGAGACACTTTGCACATTTTGAAAAAAGAAACTTGGTTGGGCAGTGCCCAATTGTCATTTTGCTTGCTCTGCTAACCCTCCGCATCATCTTTTGACACTTTCATCAGGCTATCTATATTTCCCCACGTTTCTCAGCATTTTCCTTAGCTAAAGTGCATTTTGAATATTGCCTCCCTTTTTTTAACGAGGGGGAGTGTTCCTTGAATTATAGGCAGCCTTGCTGCACTTTAATGATATAACTATCAGGGCATTGTAAGGGCTTCACAGAATATTACATCCATTATATTTGCAGTTGTGTTGCATGAGATAGTAAAATATCTCATTTCTGTAGGTAGTGAATGAATGCTGGAGTGGAGAAATTGTAACTTGCGTAGCAATGAGTTTAAGGCTCCTCTGACCAATTCAATTGGTTATTATATTAAGCCAGAATTTCATTATCCATGATTTGTTAAGCCATCTATTATGTCTTCACCCATTGCAGAAACTTAATGCAGTAGTATGAATCATGCCTGAATCAAAACCAAACCAACTGAGTTGTATGACTTCAGGCTTAGCACAAAATACAAATCCATAAATGAAATTAAGCTTGCTTGAAATCTCTAGTCTTTTATTTTCTTTCTGTCTCCTGTAACGTTTTTTTGTCTGTTTGCTGCCATCCACTTTCTCCTTCCCTTAAACTCTGCTCTAATTTCGCTTTCACTACTTCAGTCTTGCTTCCTGTTTCCAAAGTTCTTCTTTATTTCTTAAGTGTTGCCATTTTTAATTGTGTTTAAAGGGATTAGCAGTTTTGAAATAGTATACTAAAATAATGGAACAAAATCTAAAACTACAAAGGTTGGAATCTAGTTATGTCATCCCATTGCATCCCAAGGAAGGGCGGAGTTGCATCATGCAGTTCTCCTTTCCCTTTAGTTGTTGCCTGCTATTAAAATCTGTTTTCTGTGTATGTGATGAATAACAAGGAGTGGTTCTGCCACACAAGCAGGATTCTAGTCCTGGCTGTGTTGAAAGTTATGAAAAGTTAACTCAGACAAGCTGGTGATTCAGCATCAGGAGTTTCCTTGTTTGGCCTTCTTGGCTTTTTCTTGATCCCTAGATCATGTTGGATCACAAGTATACCCAACATGATCCATCTTAGAGCAACCTTTATGAATGAAAAATCTATGAAGCGTATTGTCCAGGTTTACATGCTGGTTCCTAGGAATGTACCCTAGGTCTGGTCTTTCTCTTTTCATACTTCTTGTTTGGGACCTTGTTAGTGTTTTATTTATATATTTGTTTAATTTGTATGGACGCCCATCTCAGCAAGTGACTGATTTGTATTAAACTTTGAATTAAGTTGTGTGCTCAAATGGTGAAATTCTGGCTTAATGTTGACTTATAAAGAGTGTAGATTTGGCTTGTAAACTGATGTTAACTATTATCTGGAAACTAGTTAAAAATTAACTAGTGGACTTTTATAAACAAAAATTATGAATCCTAGAGTGACTGTCCAAGGCCAGGCAGTTTTATGATGTAGCACTCAGAGTAGTCAGTCAGTCTTACATGAAATAATTGATTTGTTTTCCCTCTTTGTATCATATGCTTACAAATTCATTATTTCTTTTGTAACATTATATTTTGATTATCTTCATTTAGATATCAAAACTCAACGATAGAGAGATGGCTTCCTTTGGTGGCTCAAGAAACTGTATTTTAATTCAGTTGGTATCTTCACTTAATTGGGGAAAATGTCTTAATCCTTACACATTTTCCAATAAAGCTTTAAATGTAGCCCAGCATCAATTGACAAAGTGCCAAGCATGGAATAAAAAGAACATTAGATTTTATTTGTGGAGAGACAATTCCAGAATCTATGAAAACATCATGAATAGAACCCACAGATGGCCTCTGGATCCTAAAGACGTAGAAATATGTACCACCAGATGCAGCTATTTTAGAAGGCCTTGTGTACTCACTCAGCAAAAAGCAGGAAAAAAAGGTGTATTATTTGAAGCTACTATGTCTCAAAGATTACAAGACGTTGCTACTCAGAATATCCAGACCTTCAGATGCTTTCACGGATCATCAATATTGAAAGCTGCTCCAGCTCCACTGTTACTGATGATCTTGAAACCAGTGCAAAAGCTTTTTGCTATCATCCTTGGGAGGTAACCAATCAACATTGTCCTGGTTAAAAAGAAAAAAAGTAGGAATGATTGTTTGTAAATTTTGTGGTGTAATTACAAAAGAGCAGTTCTGATAAAAGCTTATGGTATGCAAGAAAATAATATTGAGTTTCTTGTAGCTCTTTTAAAGTTACTGATGTAGCTCATCATATGGTAGCATTTTGGTCTTGGTTAAAAAGCAGAAAAAAACAGCTCACTCACTGCTGCTTGGGATCAGTCAGTTGTTGGGTCTACATCAGTCACTTGTACCATTTTATTGCTACAAATTGGAGATATGAAATCAGTTCCACTTTATTCTGTAAAACTTGGATTGCCAAAAGTTCCAGCCAGTTTCTTCACTTGGGTTTATAGGAGCTTCTGTCTGTTAAGTTCTCATGCATTGAATATGGTGTGTTATTTGTTGGTTTGGAAAAAAATACATAGAAATACTAAATGTGCATCCTAAATATTTTAAATTTCAATCAATTTGTGGCTTAAATATAGATTATTCTTCTACTTTTGATAATTAGTATATCATGCATAAGTATAAAATAAACATTTATTTTACTTGTGCAAAGTTACACAAGAAAATGTTTCTTCATATTATAGATAAGTAATTGAAGTAGCTAAATACATTTGAATCTTTTATTACAAATAATATCTTTAAAGTATGATAAAATAAATATTTATTATTTTACAGAGACTCAATGATTTTTTTACCAATTTGTAAAGCTTGCTTTGCAGTCCTTAGATGAAATTGGCAGGATATTGATTTATTGTGCTATAGTAAGAAACAATTGCACGTTATCTGTTTTTCTTAGCTTCATAATAGACAAATTAGTTGTGAACCTCTCATCTGGATATAATTTATACCCAAGATTATATATTTTAGCAATCTAGGGACAGTTGTTTGAAAATCGTAATATTTGTGTCTTCTAGGAGCATAAGAAAATGGTGGCGTGCACTTCCTCCAAACAAGAAGGAGTTATTTAAAGAAGCTGTGAGAAGAAATAAATGGAAGATAACCCTTGGAATTTCTAGCTTCGGAGTTATACTTATCCTTTTTTATTTTACACATTTGGAGGAGACACCAATAACTGGACGCACTCGGCTTGTAGTATTTCATAAGAATCAGTTTGCAGAAATGACAGAAATTGAGTATAATATGGTAGGTAATTATTAAGGTAAACGGTATCTTTGTTTCTTGTTCTTTTAAAACAAGAGTCTTCAAACTAGGCAAGTTTAAGACTTGTGGACTTCAGCTTTCAGAATTCCTGAGCTAACATGACTGGTGGAGGAATTTTGGGAGTTGAAGTCCACAAGTTTCAAAGCTGTCCAATTTGAAGACCCCTTCTTTTAGAATGACATTTCTTCTCAAAGTGCTATAATATATGAAGTACATTGAGTTCATTCATTTTATAGCATGGTGTAATTCTAATAGGTTTTGACTTAATGCTTTTGCTTTAACTGTTATAATTTATAATCCCACAGACATTGTTATTTTATGACAACTATTCTCTCATTACACTGACTAGAAATAATGATAATTCTTTAATGTTTGAAAAGACATATGCCCCCATCTTAGAGAAAATATATCTTTGCAGGCTTTCAATTGAATATCAAAATCAGGGTTGGTAGAAATTAAGTATATTCTTTTGCTACTATCTATGCCCTTCTTGACTTGTGAAAGTGTCCCAGGACGTGTCGTGTGGGTGGCTTCTAGCGATGGCGAATTCTTCTTTCAGTAGGGAAGAGTTGTTCCTTTGCATCTTAAGAAGTTTTTGGTTCACCCTGTCATGTTCCTGTCGGAATCTGATTCCAAGGGGGAGGCCAAGCAGCTGACAGGGAGTGGGAGTGTGGCTCTGTTGGCTGTGGAAGAAACTGGGGAAAGACAAAGCCCAGCTGGGCAGAGCAGGGGACAGGTTGAGCAAGGCAGAGGGAATTCAGAGGAAGATTCAGGGCCAGCCCCTCTTCATCCTAGGGCACACAGAGAGGAACGGAGAAGGGAGCAACGTAAGTTGTGTGGCTTACAGGGGAGGAAAGGGCCCTGATTCCCTTCATCAGCTGCAGCTGGGAACACAGTGTTTAAAAAGGGAAGCTACACACAGCGAAGTTGTTGGAAGCAAATCATGAGTTATCTGTTATTGTCGAGGCTTCTCTGTGTTTCTGGCGTCTTCCCAACTGTGTGTGTTTTGTTGGCTTTTCAAGTCTGCAATTCCTTATCCTGCCCTGTCAAGTTAATTGCTGCAGCGTGGTTTGTGTGGATTTTTATTTACAGTTTGTATGTACTTTGTATATACTGAATTTCCTCCACTTAAAGAATGTTTTTTTCTCCAGCCAAAGGTAACCTGGACATTGGGGGCAAAGCTGGAGGTATTAAAGGGTCTCTTCTTGCTTATTTGACTGTGTTGCCTTTGTGTCACACTCCGGGTCATCACACATCTTCTCCTTAAAAAGTCATCACTGGACCCTCTGGTGCTGGACAAACTTCCATCCAGTATCCATCCTCTCCTTTTTGAGGGAGGTGTTTGAGAAGGTGGTTACACAACAACTTCAGAGAAGTTGGATGAATTATTTGCAATTTTCTTCAACCAGAATTTAGACCTGGATATGGTATGGAAATGGCATTGGTTATGCTTTTGAGTGATCTGTGGCATTGGCAGGATGGTGGCTTTGTGTCCATCCTGGTGGCTTTCAATACCATCAACCATGGTATTAAGGGTGGGTGACATGGTGTTATGCAGGTTCACCTCTTTTCTGTAGGGTTGGTTCCAGTTAATGGTGAGTGCAGAAGAGAGATTCCATCCTCTATCCCTGCTAGGTGAAATGCCAGAGAGGTCAATGCTGTCCCTCTCTGATTTAACACCTACATGAGTCCCCTGGATGAGCTTATCCATTGCCATGCGGTGAGGTATCATCAGTATGCTGATGACACTCAATTGGCTTGATGCTGATGATAAAATATTTTTAACATCCCTTCATCTATTATTCTTTAATTTGGTTTTTATACTTTTAAACATATTTATTAACTGTTTCTAGCTCTGTTGTACGCTGCCCAGAATTGCTTGTTAGTGAGATGGGCAGTTGTGTAAATTGGTTAAATAAATAAAAATAAGTTCAATATCTGCAAAAAGTATGTTTAGACCTCTGTGAATCAACTCCGGTTTAATTTTGATGATGATTCTAAGAAGGCGTATGCTTCAGGTTTGTTAGTGAACTTTCTTGATTTCAGCTGCCTTGAGATTCTGCTTGAAAAAAGTTCATCATAGACTATAAAGCACTGAAGTTTTTTTAATAAAATGTTGTGAAAATAGCAGGATTTGTCGACCCTTTTGAACAGATTCTTTGTTTTGTAACCTTGACATTGTACCTGTTTTGAGGCAGAAATAGCAAAAATAGCAGAAAGACAGCATAGCAGCTGCCATGTTTTCCAGCAAAGGGTCCACTTTATGCTAAATCAATGCAGAAATATTAATATCATGGATACTTTCTGGATGCCTTACACCTGCACAGAAACTGTTGGGTTAATTTTCCACTTGCTTTTCTGGGACGTCCAGCTTAATGTAAGATTCACTCCTGATTTGGCGTTGTGGGTGGGTGTTTTGCTCTCTCTTGATCACTGGGTTTTCAAAATGCCAGGGAAGTTGGTGTGGCTGTTTGACAACTTTGAGCCACTCCTGGGGAAGATTTCCTCATGTCTGGCTTCAGTAGAATGTCAGACTGGGCAGGGCATTTTGACAGAGTTTGGTCGTCCCTAGCAAGCAAGATTTAGAAGAATAACCACTGACAGGAGTCAGGAAATTGTAGTTTCGCTGCCTCTGATAACTAAGCTTCATAAAGTGCCAGTAGCAGTGGCAAGGTTGGCTCCTACAATTTCTAGCTAACCTTGGTTATGTCAGGATTGTGGCTTGCCTCATATGTTAAGTTACGAGCCATGACGGACATCCTGACCTTCCGGCGCGCGGTTAAGACCCTATTTTTTAAATAGGCTGGCCTGGCCCAGTAAGGGTTTTTTGGGGTTTTATACCTAATTTTGGGTTTTAGTTTTTAATCTTCCATTTTAAATTTTTTATTAATCCCGGATTTTTAAATGTGTAATTGTAGTTAGACGGGATGCAGCCGGTTTATCTATTTAATTCAGTTTTAAATTTTATTTAAATTATATTTACTCTATGTATTTTTATTAGGCTGTACACCGCCCCGAGTCCCTTTTTTGGGAGAGGGAGCGGTATAGAAATATAAATAATAAATAAATAAATAAATTAAGTGTTTAGCTCTCCGGAACTTTTGCCTCTGGATGACAGTATAACAGTGAAATACAATGCCACAGAGATATGCAGGGCAGGGGAAAAAAGTAACCCCGGTAATTTTGTCTCCGTCTGTTCATTTACCTTGGCTTACACTCAGTTATTGTCCAGAAGCTTAAATTTGCCTGATCAAAAATAATTTAAAAATAAGGTTTGATCCAAGAATGTACTGGATAGGTCAAAATGCTGAAAGCTGAATTGAGCTTCCTGTTGTGGAAGCACAGCTTCTTGCTGTTTGGGGAGAAATTGTTACATGATACCCTTGAGGCAAGACACCATTTTTATGTGCTGCAGAAGCCAAAGGCTACGGGAGGTAGTTAGGAAGAAAATTATTATTTGCAGCAAGAATTCTTCCTTCTTCTGCTTATCTGTCTTGGTTGCCCTGCAGGATTTGAGTGGCATTTATCTGCATATATGATGACTGCCTTCTGTGTGGTGAAGGCTTCAATTGGTAATAGAAGTGGAAGGAGGAGAAAATGAAGAGAATGAGAGGAACAAAGAATATTTAAAGCATCAAAGGAGAAGCTACTTTATAAAGGCACTGTAATGCAACTGTGGTTCCTGATTTTTAGCATTTCCTAACAGGGTTTTATAATGCGAACCATTGTTCCACCTTCATTATTAAGACAATTCAGTGGATCAATTAGCTTGGCACCCTCTTTGGTACATAACAGTTCAGGGTGTTAAACAGGCAGGATTTTTTTTTCACGTTTGCTGCTTGTGATTAATTTGAAATACAAGAGACGGGTATGGAGCTGAATTGTAGATACCATAAGGGTGTATTTCCTTTTGATTTTAAAGACTGTTCATAGGTTACGTTTGGGGGAGACTGTGTGGAGGGGACATAGTGTGTCTAAGTGATCTAAACAATATTGCAGTCTCATTAAACAAGTCCTACCCCTTATGTGATGTATTGTGATGAAAGCTGTAAGAACGAGTAGACCTGGGGTATACAATCTTAGTAATGTTAAGACTTGGGGACTTCAACTTCCATGCTGGCTGGGGAATTTCGGGAGTTGAAGTCCAGAAGTCTTAAAGTTACCAAGGTTGCATATCCCTGATGAGGACACTATTCCATAAGTTTTACTTTTTTTACCAAGGTTAAAAAAAAATACTTCCCCATTAAAAGCACTCTTTTCAAATTCCTAAACTTTATCTCAGGCAGGCTATGGCATGATGGATAGTATTTTTTTTTCCTGAGTAATATTATCTCATATTTTTATTAAGTCTCCTTCATAGATATTCATATCTATGCTTAGTTTGAGTCATTTGGAGCAATTAATATACTGTGCTTTTTCCCCCTCCACTTTTCCCCACCCATCTTCTTTTTTTAAATATTTCAGTGGATGCTACAGTTTCAGAATAAAATGTTGCCAGAAAAAGATCCCCGTTACCAGGTGGTCAAGAAAGTTGTCACTCATTTAACTGAAAGCAACAAGGACATTCCAGGATTCTCTGAATTTACCTGGACTATCCACGTGGTAGAAGAGCCTAACATTAATGCTTTTGTACTTCCAGTAAGTAATAACTGAAAAGAAAAGATGACACATAATTAAGAGAGAGGGAGAGGGAGAGGGAGAGAGAGAGAATAAAACACCTAATGGCTTGTCTAAATGTTTATTTTATCCTTTTGCCTACAGAATGGACAAGTGTTCGTTTTCACTGGGTTGCTAAATGCCGTGTCAGATATCAATCAGCTCTCATTCATTTTGGGACATGAAATTGCTCATGTTATTCTGGGACATGCTGTAAGTTTTGTTTAGTTGTTTTTTTTTTTTAAAGAAATGTTAACCTAAAAATGGTTCCATCAGGATAAATATAACTGTCAGGATAAATGTCGAGATTGCCACATTTTCTGCAGTCAGATGGGATAGACTGATACTTTGCACTAAGAAACTGGGTTAGTCTTAATCACTTAGTTCACAATAGACAAAGTGCCAAATGTTTCAAGGTTAAAATACTCACTTTTGAATTTGAAGCCATTGTTAAAAGTGAATTATAGGTAACATGGCTTGTAGGGAGAATATGAGAACAGAGCAAATCTCTTCCTACTTGGTAAGCTTTCTGAATGCATTTGAGTGGCCACTGTGACATAAAATGTTTGTGTTGGATGGACTATTGGCCTGATTCAGCAGAGATTTTCTTATATTCTTAAACTAATTACCAGATGGTTGGTGCATGTTTTTTCCCACCATTTTAACAAGCATGGGTAAGCTGAGCCTTCTGCTTCATCTTTTTTTTTAAATTTATTTAGGTAATTTGATTGTATTTTTGGGCTGTCATTGTTAATGAGGGATAAGTACTTTAAACATTGTCCTTATAGTTTTATTTCAGGACTAAAATATAGGGAAACCAAACAATGAGAAAAGAATTGAAACAGTATCTTTATTTCCCTCCCCCCCCCCCTTCGTTTGAAGGCAGAAAAGGCAAGTCTGATGCACTTCCTGGACTTCTTCTCCCTTATTCTGCTCACCATGATTTGGGCTGTCTCTCCTCGAGACAGTTTAGCTGTGATAGGCCAGTGGATCCAGAGCAGGTTTCAAGAGGTAAGTTAACTGAGTCCTGCACTGTATCTTACATTTTAGTTTGATTAATTCCTAGATTAGTTTGAAATCCCTTCTGTCTCAAAGATGCCAGATCTTGTTGGAAAGAAGGTGCTGCAAACAATAGATTCAAGTCTGATCCAGAGGGCTGTTGCATTTTGGATTGCTGGGCGAAACTATAGATTAGATTCTGTGAATAGCTAATACTGCAAGTCTCATGACTTTTCTCCGTAGGCTGGTGTGAAGAATGTGATCTCCCTGATTAAAAAATAATGAGTATGGATATTAACCAGGATCACATCTGTGACTACTTTTTTTTATTAGATTGGTCCTATCTTGATGCATAGTCTGATGTCTCCCTTTCACCTTTGTTTCACCCATACTTGTTCATTCTTTTGACATTATGGCAAAGAACTAGTATGTCTGGGAATCCTGCTGTCTGCTAATTGGTAGGCCACATGGTGCATACCTCACTAGATTACTCAGTATTTGTTTATTTGTATCCTGATTTTATTGTTTTTACAAATAACTCAAGGCAGCAAACATATCCATCATACCTTCCTGCTCAGATATTCCACCCAACAACAGCCCTGTGAGGTGGGTTGGACTGAGAGAGAGTGATTGGCCCAATGTCACCCTGCTAGCTTTCATGGCTAAGGCAGGACTAGAATTTACAATCTCCTGCTTTCTAATCTGGAGTCTTAACCACTAGATCAAACTGGCTGTCTTCTTTGAAGCAGTGGACTAATTCCTGAAAGACACTATACATACATACATACATACATATAAAATTCTCAACTTTGGACTGTGAGAATTGAGAGGGAATGTAATATTCTTTTATTTTCTTTGCAAATTCTTTGAAACAAGAACAGTTTTTTTTAAAAAAAGAACTTTGTTCCAGCAGCTGCATATATTCTACCGAGTGATGTAAGACTTTTCTAAAACCAATAATTTAAATTCAGTTGTAGCAGCCCTCATTTGTGGTGGTATTAACTATTGGAAGAATGCCGTGCAGTTTGTGGTTGAGCTGTCTTCTTTTATTTATGTTATTCCTTTAACCTGATCACCCAGAAATAATCCAGAACTTGGCTTTTTGTGGTTGAATGCTGCAAAGCTCATTCATCTGGAACAAAGAAGAGAATAAATGTCCTTATTCTTCCTGTAAAACTTCTTACTACACTTGTTCTTCCTGCCAGTCAGGAATAAAATCAGAGAAGTAGGAAAAGGTAGTTCAGTTGCCTAGCCTAAATCAGCTGAAAGAACTGTCAGAGTGATCAATGGTACTTCAGCACTGAGCTTTCTTTATAGTTCAAAAGATGCCAAGCCCAGTTCTTTGCTTCGTGTGTATATCTGGAAGCTTCATTCTCGTTGTAGAAATGGAAAAATTCAGGGTAGCATATTTTGTTTTTTTTCTAAAAGGCAGTGCCAGGGAAATCTCTAGGGTGAGACTTGGCTTTTCCTAGTTTCTAAAGGTATTGTGTGGATGTGCCATTCTTACCCTTAATAAAAGTTTCCTGTTCGTAATACTACGAGATTGAATATTGCTCACTGGGGAATTCTGCGACTAAAGTCTGGGCATCTTAAAATTGCTGAGATTGAGAAACACTGACTTAGATTTATAGCAACAAAATACCGTGGTTTTGTGTGACTTTCACATTGTAGTTGATTCATTTCTAGTTGAAAAGAATGATTTTAGAATCTTCTTTTCTTTTTGCATTTCCTATGCCCTTAAAGATCTTTAGAGATTTATGGATTCATTTATTAACTCAGGTTTATATACCACACTGGTTGAAGACTCTGAGGTACTTATAAAATCAATATATACAGTTAGTAGGGTTAAAAGACAATACAGAACCAGGGATGAAAAGCTACTAATAAAGAAAACTGACCATAGAATTATACAGTTCATATTCAGGTCATCTTGTCTTGATATTGCTTGGTGGCACCTTATTACTGTTTCATATGTTGTAGTAGATTTTTTTTACTTTTCTTTTTTTAAATGGTGTAAATATATTTTAATGTTTTTTTTAAATTTACAGAGATTTAATATTTTAATGTTTTTTTTAAATTTACATGTATAAGTGCATAAGTAAAGGCTTTTTGTCACATTCCACAGATAACTGGGAAAGACATGGCTAGTGCCTTAGTTATTTTCCATTTCATTATGTTTAGGTAAAATTTTTACTTTATATTTGTAGTTTACAAACAATTAAGAGATTAAAAACAGATTTGGTCAGGGACTTATCTTGGATAGATTTTTGTTTTTTATTATACCTGTAAGAGGCAAAGTTGAAACTCCAGGCCTGCCTTGATTGCACTGATTGGAATGTTTTTGAAGATGCCTCTGCAGACCTAGATGAGCTCACAAATACTGTAACATCATATGTTAGCTTCTGCGAAGACTTAGTACCAACAAGGAACCTGCAAATATATAGTAACAATAAACCTTGGTTCACAGCTAAACTTAAGCAGCTACGTCGTTCCAAAGAGGAAGCCTACAGAAAAGGTGACAGAATGCTATACAACCAGGCCAGAAACATATTAACAAGAGAGATCAGAGCAGCAAAAAAAAGCTATTCTGAAAAGTTAAAGAATCAATTCTCAACAAATGAACCAGCAAACATGTGGAAAACTCTTAAAAACATCACTGCTTCAGCAAACCTCCTTCCCAGGCAGAAGGAAATCAACAGCTAGCAGATGACCTGAATGTGTTTTACTGCAGGTTTGAAAAGGAACTACAGCCACCTATCTCCACAACCCACATCTCAAAAACACCAACAACAGCCAAGCCTCCTACAACTGGCCCCAATCCATTGGGCTCACAACCTCTGGTGATCACAGAAAAAGAAGTGCAAGATCTATTACACAGACAGAAGCCTGGAAAAGCACCAGGGCCAGACAAGATAACTCCTTCTTGCTTAAAAGTCTGTGCTGACCAATTGGCCCCCATCTTCACCCGAATCTTCAATAGATCACTAGAGATGTGCTATGTTCCTTCCTGCTTCAAACGTTCTACCATCATCCCAGTGCCAAAGAAGTCCTCCATCAACGAACTGAATGACTATAGACCAGTTGCTCTAACATCTGTAGTTATGAAAATCTTTGAAAGGCTTGTGCTGTCCCACCTGAAAACCATCATAGATCCGCTGTTAGATCTCATGCAGTTTGCATACCGAGCAAATAGATCAACAGATGATGCTGTTAACATGGCTCTGCATTACATCCTACAACACTTTGAATCTCCAAATACCTACACAAGGGTCCTCTTTGTAGACTTCAGTTCAGCATTCAATACCATCATTCCAGATGTTCTTCTAAGTAAATTAAACCAACTAGCGGTACCTGAACACACTTGTAAGTGGATCATAAGCTTCCTAACAGACAGGAAGCAGCATGTGAAGCTAGGCAGAATCACATCCGATACCTGTACAATCTGCACAGGGGCCCCCCAAGGCTGTGTGCTATCTCCACTTCTCTTCTCCCTATATGCCAGTGACTGCATCTCAAACGACCCATCTATTAAAATACTGAAGTTTCCTGATGACACAATAGTAATTGGTCTCATTCAAAACAACGATGAATCTGCATACAGACAGGAGGTTATACAACTTGCCTCGTGGTGTAACCGGAACAATCTGGAACTGAACTCACTCAAAACCGTAGAAATGGTGGTAGACTTTAGAAGAAACCCTCCCCTATTACCACCTCTTACAATACTAGACAACACAGTATCAACAGTAGAGACCTTCAAATTTCTAGGTTCTACTATATCACATGACCTAAAATGGACACCTAACATCAAAAACATCATCAAAAAGGCACAACAAAGAATGTTCTTTCTGCGCCAACTCAGAAAGCTCAAACTGCCCAAGGAGCTGCTGATCCAGTTCTACAGAGGAATTACTGAGTCTATCATCTTTAGCTCTATAACTGTCTGATTTGGTTCTGCAACCCAACAGGACAGACACAGACTTCAGAGGATAATTAGGACTGCAGAAAAAACAATTACTAATCACCTGCCTTCAATTGTGGACCTGTATACTGCACGAGTCAAAAAGAGGGCTGTGAAAATATTTACAGACCCCTCACATCCCAGACATAAACTGTTTCAATTCCTTCCCTCAAGACAACGCTATAGAGCACTGCACACCAGAACAACTAGACACAAGAACAGTTTTTTCCCGAAAGCCATCACTCTGCTAAACAAATAATTCTCTCAACACTGTTCAACTATTTACAAAGTGTGTACTACTATTACTATTAATCTTCTCATCACTCTTTATCACCCATCCCCTCCCATTTGTGATTGTAGGACTGTAACTTTGTTGCTTGTATCCTTATGATTTATATTGACTGTTTCCTAGTATGATTTGATTGTTGATTGTACCCTATGACTATCATTATGATTCTTGATCCTTAACAAATGTACCGTTTCTTTATGTATATTGAGAGTATTTACACCAAGACAAATTCCTTGTGTGTCCAGTCACACTTGACCAATAAAGTACTCTATTCTATTCTATTCTATTCTATTCTATTCTATTCTATTCTATTCTATTCTATTCTAAAATGGAACCAGTAACTTCTACCGCGACTGTTCAAAATTACAACTGTACTGAAACAAGGATAACTTATAATAGGTCCTTGCATATACAACCTTTTCAGCATCTCCATACTCATATGATCAAAATTTGGATGCTTGGCAACCGGCATGTATTCAAAATGGTTGCAGTGTCCCAAGGTTATGTGATTGCTTTTGTGATTTTCCCAGCCCATGTCTGACAAGCAAAATGAATGAGGAAACCTGGATTCGTTTTAACAACTGCACAATTAATTCAGCAATTGTACCAATTAACTGTGCCAAAAAAAAGGTGGTAAAATTGGGTGTGAATTACTTAACTGCCTTGCTTTGGGGAGGTTGGGAGGACCAAAGCCCAGAAGGAGTGCTTTTTCTGGTAAATGGGTGTTTGAGAAATGGCAGTAGCTATTTATTTTTAGTGGAGTTTTTGTGTTTTATTTTTGGATTATTTTATATATATTGTGTTTTAATTTGGGATATTTATTTATATTTCATCTTTATTATTTTTACAAATAACTCAAGACTGTGAACATATCCAACACACCCTCCTCCTATTTTCCTCACAACAACAACCCTGTGAGGTGGGTTGGGCTGAGAGAGAGTGACTGGCCCAAAGTCGCCCAGCTGGCTTTCATGGCTAAGGTGGAATTTGAACTCACACCTTCCTATTTTTATCCTTGTGCCTTAACCACTAAACCAAATGTAAGCTATCAAAAGAGTCTGTTTGAATGTCAGAGGGGTATATTTCAGTAAACAAATAATAAATCTATACCTTTGAGGTAGGTAGTTCCTATCCTTGAGGTAGGATTGTAGAGGGTTGGGAGTCCAATGCTTTGTTTGGAAGAAAAGTAAGCCATGTCTTTTCCAAATCTCATAAATCCAAGAAAAAAAGCACTTGGTTTAAGGAGGTGCAGATGGGCCCACCCTGCTCACCATGTGTGCTCCGAAACATTTTTTTTTTCCTTTTTTAATTCTACTCACTAATCATCTCTACTTATATTGCTAAAAATGCACTCTTGCATTCAGCAGGGTAATTTTCAGGCAGTTTTTGATAAGAAACTGGTTTATTTCAAAAAGTACCAAGTATAAACACTGGGATACTTTTCCTCTTCTTTCATTCTAGTTACTTTTTGATATGCCATACAATAGGACTTTAGAAGCTGAAGCTGACAAGGTTGGACTTCGGTTTGCTGCTAAGGTAAGAATTGCCTTTCTTCAAATCATGTTAAGAGTTTCCGTTGAATTAATTCTCAATAGATGGTGTTGCTAACAAATAGCTTCCCCCTCTAGTTGTAATGTCTTTAATTTTAGCCTTGGGATTATTTTCTTCCACTAACTTTGCATTCATTCTTAATACATATATGTATGTACACTTTATTACTGCCACCTAGTGATAATAAACAACATATATGAGGTTTTTAGAATATGTGAACTGCTTGGACTATTAAATACAGCATTATACTTAAATAGTGTTGCTAAAGTTCTAGCGCATGTAAATTAACAACAATATCAGTAACTTTCCTTTACATTTGTGGGCCAGAAGTCTTTAAATTCCTTTCTAGGATTTTATTATTTATACAACGATGAATCAAATGAATATTATCAAGTGAATATTAATATTAAATAGTTTCTATAGAAAAATCACATTGTTACTACTTTACTATGATAATATTCATTCCTTTCAAAAAAAAAGGGAAGATGGGGTAAGTAAAGTAGTCTTTATTTGATCAATGACCAGCACAAGGAAAAATGGGAGTAAGCAGTGAAATCCAAGTAGCTACCTTTTTCAACCATAACATTCAACCTATAAAATTAAAAGATGGAACCTAACACATCCTACACTGCTATTCATATATGTGCTTTGATGCTGATATGAAAATTCAGGGTTGTTGTATGAACACGCTGTCTATCTGAAGATGCTGATTCCCCCCCCCCCCCCGCCCCCCCCCCCGGCATCTGCAGCAGGTTTTATCATCCTACATTCATACCTGTGCATTATCCATTTATGATGGGCCGCAGGTAAACTGTATGTTTACGTATATGTAAACACACAGTTATTTAACGTATTTATTAAATTGATTTATATGGCCACCCATCTCACAAATGCAGCTTTTCACTGAAAGCGGGGGGAAAAAAACTAATAGTGGTCACAGAAGATAAATCCAAACAAAACCATTATTAAAGATCTCTCAACGGGCATTCAATCTCCTGACCCTGAAACCCCGGAGCACATCCAGATCTTCAGGCTTTATGAAAAGCCAGCAGGCTGAGAGGCAGGCTGATCCTAGCGTATATAGTGTTCCATTTAGCAGAGTCATTGAAGCTACAAATATTTCTTAAATAAAACTTTAAAGTACAGAAATTTTTTTAACCATTTATCCCTATAGAATTTTCTTCAGTACCTTCTCTATGTATAAAGAATATTTCAAAAGTCTTGTTTTTATTGTTTCCACATTGCTACAGCAGTTTCTTTCATATTTGTGTATGCGTGTGTATGTTTGTGCGTGTTCATGTTTGTTTTGCTGATAAAAGTCCACATCTTAGCTCAGGTAGTTTGTTTCTTTTCACAAAACTGGTATCTCCTTTTCTTATATTTGCATGTGAGTCAATTACTCATCCTCTGTTTTTCTTCTGTTCCAGTTAAATACAATGACTTCCTCTTGTCACCCTCAAAAAATTTCAGGCAAAACTTACTAAAGGGGAAGAGAGCAAAGATGCCTACTTCCTCTCAAACCACTTGATCTATTCTGCCCATGTGGATTAGTTTGAAGTAAGAGGAAAGAAGGTTAGGGAGGAGACAAACTAATTTGCTACCAAGATAAAAATTATCTTGGTAATTGGGCATTCCATGAGCTCCCTTATCCCATTATGTCTGTAGCTTAAGGTTCTTCCTCCTGTGAGTGATTGCCTGAATAATAATGACTTCTAAACAAGGATGTTTAACCAAACATTCCCTTCAATGATTACACTAGTTTTGAATTCTGAGATTTGAAGTCCATGCATCTGGGGCTTCCAGTTTAGAAAAGGCTAATTCTGAGTCAATAAATGAATGCCATCTTTCTCCCACCCAACCTTTCTGTGCATATTTAATCAACATTTTCTATTTCTGCATGTTTTCCCATGAATGTCAATGGCCAAGGCTCTCTTATTTATTGCCCAATGAAATGTTTCTGTTCTACTATCCAGAAGCTGTTGTTTTTAAAATGATGTAATTAAGTCATTTGAATCAAGCCAGTCAGTTTTGCAGATATTAAGACAATCTCTGGATTACCTTTGAAATTGCCCACCTTAGTTTCCATTTTGGTATGCATTGTTTGGTTTTTTTTTCATGTTTGTTGATTTTGAATCCAACATCCAATAGCAATTAATGTTTGCAAATTACTTGATTTGTTTCTTGTAATCAGATGGTATTAGATATTACAATATTGGTATCTATTAATACTTGTGCTAGCTGTTTCCTTGTAATAAGCTTCAATGTTGTTTTTTTTGTGCTGCTCTAGAACTTCAGTTATTCTTCGTTTCAATTTCTTTTTTTAGTTACAGAGCTTTCTGAAGAGAAGGCAAAAGAGAAAATGAAATTTTTGGGAATAAAACAATGGCTATGCTGACTTATTATAATAATTATTATTATTGTTATTGTTCTTATTATTATTCTAAAGTGAGGAGGTCTACCAATTACTTAGGTTTCATAGTAAGGGATGTCACAGTTCCTGCAATGAAAATAATCCAGGAATATTCCTATGCTTTCTCTCTTTTGCTACTTCTTTCCTGACATGTCTAATGCCTAATGAAGATTGTGACTTGAGGAAACCTTAAATCTTGCAATTGGCTTCTATTTTATCAAGGCTGTAAATTATCTCAATGTTTGGTGTAGTGGTTAAGGCATCAGGCTAGAAACTGGGAAACCAGGAGTTCTAGACCTATCTTAGGCACAAAGCCAGCTGAGCCAGTCACTTACTCTCATCCTAGGAAAGAGGCAGTGGTAAACCATTTCTGAAAATCTTGCCAAGAAAACTTTAGGGACTAATCCAGGTAGTCACCAGGAGTCAAGACTGAGTAAAAGGCACCTTCGCAAAAAACTAGTGACTTACAGTATCTTGTGAGTTTCCGCAGGTTGAAGTCTTAGGAAATTCCCATAGAAACCTATTTGATTAATAGATAAATTTTGTTTGTGTCAAGAGAGCAGTCAGCAATATTTGCAACACTTAATTGTTGTGCAAGGAATTTCTGAAAATGTCTGTACTAAGCAGTTTTCTGCATATATTTTCTAGGCTTGCATGGATGTAAGAGCCAGTTCTGTCTTCTGGCAGCAAATGGAACTGGCTAAGACACTACAGAATGAACCCCAATTACCAGAATGGCTTTCTACACACCCATCACATGAAAATCGAGCTGAACAATTAGACAGACTGATACCAGAGGTTAGTCACCTTGTGTGCTCTGCCTTATTGGTTAATCACAGAGATTTTCACTCTGCATGAAATAACTTAGAAATGAGATAATGAGGGTGTCCACTCTCTTTAAAGTGTTGCTGATAAATATACATAATGCGTTTCAAAATCTACCAGCAAGGATGCTTTACTTTGTCTTTCCCGTTTTTTTTCCTAAACAAAATTGTCACCAGGTTGCATACTGTCAATTTGCACTGTGTTTTGCAATCTATGCATAAGATGCTTCAAGATAATAATAAAATAAATAGTACAGAAATTGGCTAGTATAAGACATAACCTGAGATGACAGGGGTTAGTTTTTATAATTGACTTTCCAGTCTTTCCTCCAGTCAGATGATCTGTGGTAAGAATACTGAATGGACTGATACACGTATGGTCTGTTTATTATTCTGTCTCATTCATTTGTTTACTCTCCTAGCCATTGGGTATTGAAAAGTTTGTGTCAGTCCACTCCTCCACGTGTTCTAGTGGAAGTTACCATCTGTAAATTGCTTGCTCTTAGAATTAATGTCATAGTACGTATGTGTGCTGTTCTCCCCCATATGTGATTTTCATCCTTGTTCAAAGAGGTAATTCTTTGGAATCCTGTCCAGAGGATTCAGAATACGAACAGTGGTTTGTGATGTAACAAATAAGGAGAAAAAGTATATAATGAACCAGTATATAATGTATGTGTGCATCTTCTGGCAGTCCTCGACTTCCGACTGCAATTGAGCCCAAAATTTCTGTTGTTAAGCAAAACAGTTGTTAAGTGAGTTTTGTTCCATTTTACAACCTTCCTTGCCACAGTTTTTTAAGTGATTCACTGCTGCTGTTAAGTTAGAATCACGGTTGCTAAGTGAATCTGGCTTCCCCATTGACTTTGGTTGTCAGAAGGGTGCAAAAGGTGATCGATCCCATGACCCCAGGACACTGCAACCATCATAAATATGAGCCAGTTGTAAGTGTCCGAATTATGATTAAGTAACTGGGGGATGCTTCAATGGTCGTAAGTGTGGGAAATGGTCACACATTACTTTCCTTCAGTGCCATTGTAACTTCGAACAACCCCTTAATGAATGGCTGTAAGTTTGGGACTACCTGTATGTGGAATTCATATAGCTGATTTCAGGGAAATTGCAAGTGGAGCCTCTTCATCCAGTAACACATAACACTTATTCTCAGTATAATGAAGTATACAGAAATATGCGTCATTTCTCTGTTATTTGTGGATTTGCTGGATGCACGGAATATAAATTATGCTTGCATTTAATAAGTGTAGAGAAACACAACAACTCTGCTGAGTTAAATACTCATCTAGACCACAGAATGAAAGCAGCCAACAGGAAGCCTGTGGGAAATTCGTAGTTAGGGGAAAATAAGTAGTTTTATGTTGTAGCCTGAGGGAAAAATCCTCAGCTTCATTGATCAGTGGAGTTTTGAGAGGTTATTTTGTGGGCATTGGACTGCCATAGTGGTGGATAGATGTCCTTTAATAAAAATTTTGGTGGCAGTGACATAACCAGCCTTGGTTTCTTTCTTTCTTTCTTTCTTTCTTTCTTTCTTTCTTTCTTTCTTTCTTTCTTTCTTTCTTTCTTTCTTTCTTTCTTTCTTTCTTTCTTTCTTTCTTTCTTTCTTTCTTTCTTTCCTTCCTTCCTTCCTTCCTTCCTTTTCCTTTTCCTTTTCCTTTTCCTTTTCCTTTTCCTTTTCCTTTGGTGAATAACAGCTGAGCTGTGGCAGTGGGGTCCTTTTACAGTGCTGAACCCTGCCTCTTTTGTCTTTGTCATTGCCCGCCTCTTCTGTCTCTTTTCCGCAGTGCAGGAGTCAATAGGCAGAGCTGGCACATGAGAGGACACCTATCTGTGGTCCTCTCAGATTCCAGTTCAGAATATATTTTTTCTTGTTCTCCTGCTCTAAACTTCAGTAGATGCTGTGTCTTATGGAGTGAAAAATACAGTAATTTATGAATAAAATATTCATTAATTTCTCTGGATAAGAAGAATTTGTAGTCTCTACCACTCTTTAAATTATTGGGAATATTGGAGAAGGTCTTTGAATTTGCATTTCTAATTTGTACTGGAAATTTAAGCATGTCAGCATCCAATTCTACCACCAGTTTTGTCTTACAAGCTGAAAATTTGAACGAATCTCGCTGTATAATTCCTGTATGTCTACTCAGAAGTCATTTCAACTGAATTCAATTAAGTTAATGCTAACTGCTAAAGTTTAATTGTTAGTTGCAAAAAGGAGGGATTTTCAGATTTTTACTAATCAAATGTTAACCTGTACAGCTGTGATTTTGGGACATTTCCATTACAGCGCATATTTTTTTCTTCTGAAGCAGCCCCACATATCTTAATGTTTGAGAGCACCTCCTGAAATGGAAATACTCATATGCTTTTCTTTTTTGTGATCATAATCCATATTTTTTAAAAATGCTATATTTTTGTTGAAAGATAGTGTTATTGTTATTTTACAGATCTAACCGTCCACTCAATGTCATAGTAATAGAAACAACAGGTGCAGTAAATCATGAATACTACTGTATTTTAGATGCTTTCCAAGATTATAACCAAATGGTTACTTATACTGAGAAACTAAGAACTCTTTCTCACTTCTAATCTGCTGAGACTGGAAGATGACGATTGTTTTTTAAATGCCAGCACATTTATTTAAGGAAAAGCTATTCCTTTTATAGCAAGAAGTGGAAGGAGATTTTCAATTCAGCATGGAAAAAGAAATCCTTGAGGAGAGATCTGAAATACAGAATTGGTTTGTACAGATTTAAGATAAGCAAGTCAGAGGGGAAATTTAACACTTGGATGATCGAAGATAGATGGAGAAAAGTATTCTGGGAATGCATAATTTAGGATACTATATATGCTGGCGATCTGTGAATATTTGTGTAAGCAGATGACTTGTGTGGAGATCGTAAATTATTTTTTAAATTGTGTTATTGGTTCTGAAACTGGGGTTATTTCTTCACATATTGAAAGTGAGGTTGGGGTTAGTGCTGTAATCCAGGAGACTATATATATATTGTTTACTGTGTTTTTCCTTTAAAATTTATTTTACTTGACTATAAAACTGTAAGGTTTGCAAAAACAAAAATGGTATAACCTTTAGAGTCCTTTTCCTTGGGGATAATTTGCAGCCTGGCCTTTTTAAAAATAACCATAACCATACTTCCAATAACCCGAACTGTTAAGTGATACAGTGGATGTTGCTTTGTATATACATAATGAATGTAGCATCTGCTTTGGGGAAGCAATCAGAATTTGGCAGAAAGTACAGTGTACTGAATCTATACTTATATACTTAAGGGATGAGGTATAAAGAGGCTTTCATAAAATAGGGTACAGAATATATATATATATAATCTGTGCACACATTTCCTACTAGACAAGACACAGCCAAAGCTTCCATAGGCATCATTTATCTGTTATCTTTTAGGCCTTCTTCAAATGTTACAACTCTTGCAGCTCATAATCTCAGCTTGTATATATTTGTGATGCTATGCCAAATTGGGGATGGGGAGAACTTGCAGTCTGGAAGAAATATTGATCTGACCACTAATGCTAACTGCAAGCTCAGGACAGCTCTAGAAGTTTCAGGTAAATCACGTTGTTCTGCCTTTATGCACCTCTGATCACATTAAATGCCATGCAGACTTTACGCTGAACCACAGTGTAAAACGTTCACAAATGCAGAATTGAAATCATGAATTCTCAGTCCATCCCAGTTGCATCTTTTTCAAGAGCTGTCACATGCTACCAAACCATGTAGACCGCTTGTGCTTGCTAGGTACATGTCAAGAGAAGTGTTTCTAACACTGAAAACACGTTTAAGAGGTCTTTGCCTTGCAAGAACGGAGCGACTATTGGGCTTTGAATTGTACTTCTGTCGGTTGATGTTTTTTCTCCTGGCAGAGTTCCTATGCCTTGAAAGAGCTTTTATGAACAGAAATAAAGGAAGACAGTTTTTCCTAACGTAGGATCTTCAGCTGGTAGTTATCCATTCCAGACCTCTCTTATAGATCTGTTA
This sequence comes from Bungarus multicinctus, assembly GCA_023653725.1. Lineage (NCBI taxonomy): Eukaryota > Metazoa > Chordata > Lepidosauria > Squamata > Elapidae > Bungarus > Bungarus multicinctus. Next base: position 66,184,777 of record CM042842.1, read on the forward strand.
TGCCCCAAAGCACAAATGAAGCTGAATCATGCAAAGCATACCTTTCATCTAGTAAGCCCGTGTCTTCTTACCTCCCAAAGAATAAATAATATTTTAAAAATGCAAAATAACAATGAAGGAACATTGGGATGCAGCGTGGATTTACAGCCGATATCAAATTAAAATCTCAGGAGAGTGCTTTTAATCATGCTGTGAATTTCTTGAGCTGTTTTAAATGGGAAAAGTGGTAATGGACCAAGATTAAGCTATTTTTCTTGCTAAGATTCAATTCTGCTAGGATTCCTTCTAAGTCAGTTCAATAAAGAGAGGATTTCCCAGGAAAGATGAGTCTTGGAATTAGATAGGTACTGTCAAGTATTGGCATTGTTTGATCTAATTAATAAAACAAACATGTAGCACTCTGTAATTTAACACGTGGAAGAAGGAAATGCATTGATAATGATATTAATACAGTTCTTGTTCCTATCAGTTCCAGAATCTTTTTTTTTTTTTTTGGCTTAACTATTTTTCCCAAAATATAATGAAAACTGCAAGCCAAGGTACTTGAAGTATGGCCAGAGAAAACATAAGGAAAAACGTAAATGTGTATAGTAACACTGAATATTGACTTTAGTTTTTCCTTCACCCTTATTGGTTAAAAATAAATGTTCGGTGAAATTTACATATCATGTATTCAAGGCAAAGGCTAAACAGCTAAAGATACACGATATTCATGACTATTAGATGGGATAGTCAGGGTTTGATTAATTACTAGTTGGGATAGATAATGTTCCATATCAGTTGCACCTTCTGAATTTCATATGTAGGTTTGCGTAGAGTGCACTGCAGCAGTCCTTAGTATAGGGAATAAACTGCAATCATCATCAGTGGATATGTTCTAAATATGTTTATCTAGCTGAAGCTGGATAAACATCTTTGGCCACCGCCTCCAACTGCCCAGCAAATAGCCATGAATACAGGAGGACCCTTAAACTCCTAGTTCAGGGTGAGTGCTATGCTATCCAGGTTTATCTCATGATCAGAAGGAGAACCAGTTGATCTCTGGACATAGAAGAACTCTGTCTAGTTTGGGTTTATTTTATATTATCTTTATCGTTTTATCCAGACACTCACAGCTTCCAGGAACTGAATCAAGATTATAACAGCATCTGTGTGGCTGAGCCCAGGGTGCCAGTATATATGGATATTAACAACATATTAATGTTGTTTCACCCAAACCCAATACATGACTCTTTTTCCAGCATCCCCGTATATATGTTAAACAACAGAGGTGAAGGACTCAGTCTCTGGGAAATCCCACAGGGAGAACCTATGGAACTGACCTCTTCTCCCCTGTTCCTTTACTCCCCTGTTTCTTTACTTGGGTGTAGTGCCTGCTTGGGAAGAAATGAAACCACTGTAATGCAGTAATTTCCAGCCCTTACAGTTTTTCCAGAAAACAAACTAACCCTAACTATCAAAGATAGTTGAGTAGTCTGATAAGACTAGGAGGAAGAGCACTCCTTCCATGAGGTTTCAACAGAAGTCATTTTCTAGAGCAATCAGTACCACTACTTTCCTGTGCCTAGCTCTGAATCCTGTTTGAAATGGTCCAGATAATCCATTTCCTCTAGAACAGGAGTTCATAACTGTTCTGTACCATAGACCCTTTTGAGAATCTGGTAAACTCAACAACCCCTTTTCATAAAAATATATTTAAATGCATAAAATAGCATGCAGAAATATAGATTATTACAAAGGAAACCAATTAAGCTCAAGCATAGTTACCAAGATACTAAAAAGTAACAAGTATGTCATGTAATAATAATTGTGCTTCTTTATTAATCCATTTATCAATAGCAAGACAGTGCCCTTTTTGAATGTTAACAATTTTAGAGCACTGCACACCAGAACAACTAGACACAAGAATAGTTTTTTCCCAAAAGCCATCACTCTGCTAAACAAATAATTCCCTCACCACTGTTCAACTATTTACAAAGTGTACACTACTACTACTGTTAATCTTCTCATCACTCCTTATCACCCATCCCCTCCCACTTGTGACTGTAACTTTGTTGCTTGTATCCTGTTTCCTAGTATGATTTGATGTTGATTGTACCCTATGACTATCATTAAGTGTGGTACATTATGATTCTTGATTCTTAACGAATGTACTGAGAGTATTTACATCAAGACAAATTCCTTGCGTGTCCAATCACACTTGGCCAATAAAGTATTCTATTCTATTCTATTCTATTCTATTCTATTCTATTCTATTCTATTCTATTCTATTCTAGATAATGAGATTTATTGAAGTTAACAAATATCTTTGGAGTCCAGAGGTCATAAATTGCTTCATTGCCTCCATACATTATTGAATGAAAAGCTACATTTCACATACAGTTTAGTGAAAATAAAGTTACTTTTTCCATCCAACTTTGTGGACCTCCTGAAATCTATCCATAGATCCCAAGGAATTTGTGGACTCTAGATTGAAAACCCCTGATTTATAACAGGGGTCTCCACACATGGCAACTCTCACTTCCCAATTCAGCTTCCTCTGCTGAAGCAACTTCCAGTATCCAATTGCCAATCTGCATTCAATTGCCAACTTCCAGCATCCAATTTGCAATCAGTTTTCTATAGGGCTTCCATTTTCCAGTGTCATCTTTGGATAACTTAACCCAATGCTTTAAAACAAACAAAAGGCCCAACAGCTAGTATATGAGCTGTGATAGAGATATAAAACTAAGTATCATCAGAATATGGGTGATACCTCGCCCCGAACTGTTGTGCTGCAGTATCCAGCAGCCTCATGTAGATATTAGAGAGGAAAGAGAACTGAGCCCTGGGACACCCTGCAAAGTAGGGGCTGCAGTCCGATCTCTTTCCCACTCCGGACATCAACACTGCCTGGAACTGACCACAGAAGAAGGAGGAAATTCAGCACAATGCAGTGTCACCAAAGCAGATCTGGAAGGATACCATGATAGTATCGAAGACTGCTGTGAGGTCAAGAATAATGAGGATGGTCTCATTCCCCTATCCTGCTCCCACCAGAGGTCATCTAAGAGTGTGATCTCAGTCCCATAACCCTACCTGAACCCTAACTGAAAAGGATCCAGATCATCTAGTTTGCTCTAAATTGAGTAACAATTATTGCAGAATTTACAGCTCTCCCATTATTTCTGCCTGTCCTGTAAGATCCAATGGGGTCCAATAGCAAATCCCACCCATTAACTAATATATCTGGTGAGCTTTAGAAAGCAGGCTTGGTGCCTATCTTCTAGAATAGCATCTTACTCCAGATGCTATTGCCCTGACTATGAAAGCCTGTAGACCAGGGGCCCCCAACCTGGTCAATGACTGGTCCATGGCATGCCTGAAACCAGGCACACAAACAAGTAAAGCCCCATCTGGAGTATAGGCAGCATGTGAAACCATGTCCCCTCCGGTTCACTCTCTTGTTGGAACTGATCTCTGGTAATCAAAAGGTTGGGGGCCACTGCTTTAGACATTTAAACTGGCTTTCCCCCCTAAGCTCTAGGATAGATTATTGGTATGCTCGTTTGGTGTGTATGATTATAGTATGTATTTTCTTCATGACATGCTATTCGTGATATTATTGTTTCTATTGCTGCTTTAGCTACCACATTTAAAATTGGCTTTGAGTTGGGGCAGACATGTAAATCAAAATAATAAAGGAATACTCTATTGCTTCATATGTTTTCTACTTGCTTTGGTGAGAGAACATGGGGTTAGCTAAACAACAAACAGGGGGGAATTAGCACTAGTTAATGCTAGAAGAAGGTAAGTTGTTGTTAAGAGGCAGATAACATAGCTTTCCCTTTAACATTAGTGGGTTTCAAAATGAAATTAGCAATCAGTTGGGTGGAGTAAGTGTTGGGGGATTTTCCTTGCTTAATCCTGAAAAAAATTCCTTCTCCTGGAGAGGTTCTTTTTGTGGGGAGAAATTAGTGCCTTTAGAATATTGATGTCTCAGAAAAGGGAGGGGCTAAGCTTGACCAAGAGATTTAAAGCACAGGAAATCCTTGACTTACAACCCATTGCTTTAATGACCTTTGAAATTACAATGGCACTGACAAAAATGAAATGTTTGGATTTCATATTTGCGACTGTTGCAGAATCCTTGTGGCCATATGATCAAAATTTGGGCACTTGGTAATGTATTTATGATAATTGCAATGTGCCAAGGTCCTGTCATCACTATCTGTAGCTTTCCCAGATGGCTTCCGACAAGCAAAATCAATGGGGGAAATCAGATTCGCTTAACAACCACATGATCCACTTAACAACTGCAGTGATTCCCTTAACTGTGGCAAAAAAGGTAATCAAATGATGCACAACTCATTTAGCAACTGCCTGGCTTAGCAGTGTAAATTTGGGGTCCAACTGTGGTCATAAGTCAAGGACTACCTATTAATTCTGCCTGTATGGCGCTAGGTATAAATCAATGTGAAGAATTGCTTTGGCAGGCTTTCAAGGTTCTGCCACAGTATCCTATTTGTGGTAAAGTTCATTCCCGAAATCCAAGTGATCCTTGTTTCCCAAATTCGGAATGCCTTATGAGGTTTGATGCTGTTGGAAACATTTGGAAGGAAAGGTGTCAAACTCCTGCATATGCCATATTCATTATTTTCTTATTTTATCCCTGGCAATATATAAATAGTAAGTATGCATTCAAATTTGCAGACAGATTTCATGATTAATTATTCTGCTCTGTTGAAGCAAATTGCATAACGTTCTGTCCAAACTTCAAAAAAAGGTGTTTTTTCTTTCATTTCCTTGTACTGACACAGGAATACATTTGGGAATCGTGGAAATGGGGCAGCACTGCAGAATATTACTCTTTTTGTAACATTGCAGAGATGGGATTTGTAAATATGGAAAAAAACTATATTTTTCCAGACCTAAGACTTTATTTCCACATGCAATTTTTAGATTGAAATCTAAAATATACTATGGAAGAAGCATAATTTGACTAAATGGAATTTTATTCCAAATAAACAACAATAGATATCACTATTATTTGTTTCCATATATCTATACAGTGGTATTTCTGCTGTTGCAATGCACCATAGGTCAAGCTATAACCCAGTAACAGGTCTTAAACTACTTTGTGGTCCACAACATTATTGGCACTAAATAAAACAAAAGAGTCAGCACAGGACATTCCCTCGGTGAGTCTAAATTTTCAGCACCAGCAATAAATCTTCATACAGGAAATTGTTGCAAATATCATTTTGACTGGCCTAAAGTTTCAGAAGGTTCCATGCTGAGCATAACCCTTTATCTCTCAAGCCTATAGCCTTCATCTTGTATTTAATGGATGATAAAACAGTGTGAAGTACGTTTAATCAGGCCCTTCTTACCCCCCTCAAACTTGCACAGACAAAATAGTACATTAAGCTGGGCTATGTCTTTTGCAATTTTGGCTCTGCTGCCGATGTTCTGCTAATTTAAATAAATAAACTAAACAAAGGGAAAGATGGGTACAATACTCTGTTTTACAAAAAAACCAAACACTGTAAGATTTTTTTTTTTTTAAATGCTACATTAGTATGAAAGGAACTGAGTTTTCTCTTTTTAAGAAATAAGCCAAATCGTTATGCTTGACTCGAGTAATACCATTTGACATTAATGCAGTCATGCAGTGGCTTATGTTCAACAAGAGAATAAGAGAAAACTCTGTCACTGCAAATATCTGTGAAGTTATTGATTGGTAAGTGGAAACGACTGGGTCTACAGCTAGTGAATTTTTAGAAGCAATATTGAGAAGACCATGTGCAAATCAAAATCTTACTTTGGTTTTTGTTTTTTCTAAAAGTATTGGTAGTGTGCAAAATAAGTAGAAGTGTTATATTTTTTAAAAAAAATCCTCCAGAAAAGTTTTCAATCCAAACCAACAATATTGAACTGTAAATGAGGCAACATTGAGGTTTTGATTGGAATTGTGGATTTCTGGGATAAATTTTAATGATTAATGGGTTTATTATTATTATTTTTGCTTGTGTCATAATGAACCCTTTCTCTGTTTGCAGGCACTTAAAATAAGGGAAAGTTGCAACTGCCCATCTTTGCCTGATCAGGATCCACGCCTTATATTCAGACTGAGTATGCAGCATCTCTTGCAAGCATCTGAAAGTCAAAAAAACCCAAATATTACTCCTCATGGTTCTGCCCCCCCTAACATTAAACTTCCATTTGCAAAAAAGGAAACAGTGCCAGTAGACCAACACTCTGGATGAAAGCAAAAATATTTCTGGATACTTTTTATCCAAATGTTCATCACATGGTGGATCATATATCATAGGTTTTTGTACAAACATTTGACAACAACATGAAGATAAAAATGTGAATCATGACTATAATTTCTTTCCCAATCCTAATGTGGATAAGAAACATGATGTTTGGATGGATTGACAGAAGATAGCTTCTTATACACAGGGTTGTCATTCATTCCTCTGGAGTTGCCTGAAACTTGCTTCATAGAAGTGTGGATTCTACTTATGTAACAAGATATCTACCAAGGGCCGTCGCACCAGATCCTGAAAAACAAAGAAATGATTGTCCAATTTTTTTTCCTTTTAAAAATACCCATTGTTTATATCACATTATAATACCAGTTTTATTTCTATATGAAAAGCCAGGGAAGATTTTTTTTTACCTCATACTGGAAAAGTTAAAATCTTGCTCCTCTTTGAATGTTTAAATATGGCTCCTGTTTGCATGGTGCATTGAAGTTATATTCACTAGCTCATAGTCTATTATAAGCTTTACGCAGCTTTGTCCAGCTTTTGTTGAATTGCCAAAAAAATTGCACTGCCTGTCTCAAGAAGCAATGTGCAGTAAACTATACAGTGAACTGGGCAGAATATCATCTAATTTGTTGACTTCATGTTGAGTTTCTCTTGTATTTCCGAAAGACAGGTTGATTCAGGTAAAGTTAACCTTGGATTTACAGTGTGCTCAACTAGTAACTACAAGGTTACAGCCATGTTGTTTTCTCAGTGTTGATAAGGAAGCAGCTTGTTGCCATCTCCTAGGATATTTTATTTTTAATTTCCAATTTCTTCTCCAGTTTTGGCATTTTCTCTTGGTCTCCCATTCATATTCTAAGAAAAATCCAATCATGCTTAGTTTTGAGATCACTACATATTTTAGCCCAATATATTGTGGAAAGAAGTAAAAGTTAACGTAGCAGAGGTTTCATACTTATATCAACATAATTACTGCGTGAAGACTTCTTTGTTACACTGAAGGCCAATATATCAAAACTTTTCCATACATTGATAAAAAGCCTTGTAATAAAAACTGTGCTGTTCCTTTTTGTCAGTATTTTCCAGGAACCAAGAAAGGCATGTGATTATTTCTGAATAGTTTCCTTTATTCCTCACCTATAGTCAGAATTCTTGCCAAACTGAAGCACCTAATTGCATCACTACAAATACACTCCGGGTATTGCTAGGGATGAGCTGTTAACTCTCTTCGTCCTGACCATCCTTGGCTACCTCTGCCCTCAGGAATGTAGTCTCACCCTTTTGGGAATCCAGACAGCATTTCCACCATACGTTTTGCCCACCTGGCTCACAGTGACAGCTGTGCAGTAATACTTGGGCTTGCTGTTGACATTGGAGCTAGTATTGGTGGGTAGTTGTTGCATGGAGAATGACTAGGAATAGCTAAGCCTTTGGCTCTGAGGAACGGGTACCTGGAACTCCTTTGTAAAGTGAAAGCACCAAAGGGAGAGGTGCCTCCTTCCATACCAGACCCAGCCTCAATGTGCTGCTTTGCAAATCTTGTTATTCTATCTCTTGAGATGCCCTCAAGCAGGAGGAAGACCTTGAGGTGCCCTCAAGAAGGAGCAAGGTCATTGCAACCACTTGTTCTTCCCACTTCTCCATTCCATACATTTGTTACAGCTTTAGACTGACACAAAGCTTAGGGCAGGTCAATAGATAACTGTTTTTCTAATCCTGCATGAAGGAGATGCTACAGGTTATGGCCAGGAAATGAGGCTGAAGTTGCTCCTCCTCTTCCCCATGTGGTGGTTCCCACTGATAGCATTTTTTCTGGCTTTGACGCTGGTGATTTTTTTGATATGGGAGTAGGATTGTCTCCTGTCTCTTGGCTTTCCTTGTCTGAGTGTCAAGCCGTTTCCTCTTAACCCCAGGAGGTTCTGCTCTGCCTGACCAAGAATCATCACAAGCTTGCAGTAACTCCTTTGCTTTGAGAGTGAGCATTTCTGTTCTTTGCCATTGGCAAGACAACACCCTGCTTCCTTTCTCTCAATCTGGCTGACTTTCCTCTTGCCTCAATTGTTGCACCCCTTGAAATGGGCAACTTCCTTTGGGATAGTCCTGTGCAACTGAGTGAGAAATTAGTGCAGCTGATTTCAAGAGGGCGATGAAAAATGACTTCCTTGAGTTTGCGATGCCTGTTAGACCATGTAAGGTTACATTTCCTTCGTTAAAGATTAATGTAATTAAATACAACTTCATCTACGTAGGGTAGATGAAACTCCACTTAGATTAAACTCAGTAGATTTTTTGTTTGACTATCCATCGATGGGAAGTTCATGAGTTCCAGCTATGTGATATACTAATTTAAATTGGTGGAGTGAGACTGGAAATCTATTCTCAGCCGTGGAAATTTACTGGGTCGCTGAGGCCATTCACTATCTCTCATCTCAACATATTTGACTCAATTGACCTTGTAAAGAAAACTTGGGCGAGAGTGCCCTGTATATTGCCTTGAACTCCTGCAGAACCAGCATGATTTAACTTTAATGATTAAACATAAACATTTGGTGAGGACTCTGCCAGGCTAAGGCCTGGTTTCTAAAGCATATTGCTAAGATACATTGATGCCATTCTTGAAGAAGTGCCTGAAGGCATGAGGATTAAAACAATCCATCTACCCTTGTATTCATTCCTGTGTCCCTACTTTGAACCTAATTCATAACTAGCCCATTTGCACAGCGTTATTCTTTTCAGTGTTTTCATTTTCACCGTACGTGAATGTTCTACACTGAAGCACACTGTTGATAGCAATAATGATGATATCGTTCTTGGCCAATATTATAATAGTTCTGCAGCCCAACCATTCTAGGGTGTACATGGCTGTCAGAATGTAGTCCTTATTTTAGAACATTTGTTTCTGCTATAAAACTCATTCCCTAAATCCCACTTCGCCTATTATAACAAAGGCTTTCCACTACTGGACAGTCATGTTTCCAAAACAATTTAAAAGATTTATGCATCTTTTACTAAAGATATAAAAATCCAGGAAGATGAGAAGATTTTTCTTCCATGTTATTCTGAGAAAAGTTTCCACTGGAATAAAGTATTTCTTTTAAAAATCGTGAAATAAAAGCTATAAAGAGAACATTGCTATAACCAGAGGCATTGCTGCAAAATTCCAGATTTCAGAAGTTCATCCATTACTAATAATGATAGTCTCTGCATTTATCAGTCAAGGAACATTGAAAAATTAATGTGTGGAACAGTTTTAAAAAATTATTGAATATATACCTTCACTTTTTTGTCACAATATGGGTGTGCCTCCTGTTTTCAGCCAGAGAGGTTAAGCCACAATAAGGATGCTGTGCTAAATGTCTGTGCAACCCATTCACTCTCACTAATAGAAGAGTGTAAGTTAAGCAATAATAAGAATTGATATTAATAATAATTAAGCCTAAGTAAGCTATAGCTTAATGTCATCCAAAACTGAGATAGCAGTTTACTTTACAAAGCATGACATTATTTGAAAATCCAGCATCCACCTCGTGATGAGATGGGTGGCAAATAAAATCAATCAATCAAATCAAAATAAATCAGTGCTTGCTGGTGGCACACAATTTCTAGTTTGTTAAACCACCAATCCAAATCTGAAGCTAATCCGTGTCTGTTATTCTGCTTTTTCACTTGTTTTGCAAATTAGGATTAAATAACTTCTATAAATTAAACATAGGTCCAGTATATAATAATAGCATTAACAACCTGGAACCCTTGCTTAAAAGTGATGTGCCCCCTAAATAGGACTGAGCTATTATTACTGTATAGTTGGAAATGAGGTGTCTTGTTAAGGGCTGTTCTGTGAGGGGCATCACTTTTTGGGTGTTTGAAATGTTCTTCTTAAAAAAAAAACTAAAGGAAAGCAACTGAGGAAAAAACTATTAGTTTATTTACTAATATGGAGATTCATCATAACATTGTGTAACTTATCTTTATCTGGAGAGGAATGTCCAAAATGGATTCTCTCTATTGCCAGTCTTGGTTCTGTACAAGTTGATTTAGTGTGCATCATTTTCAATTCTTTTATACTTCAAAATGCAAAACCAAGCAAAAGGTTCACATTAGCTATTCCTGGCCACTTCATTATTTTTGTTCAGGATTTTGCTATCCATTCTATAAACAGAAAAACATCAAAATACGCTGAGCTATTTCAACGCTATCACATAAAATAAACAGAAAAGCATAATATACAGTATGTCTATGGAGATTCTCAGTAAGAAAAGCACTTTTGGGATAATACACAGTAGTAATCACTTTCCCCCTATAGATCAAATAAATAGGTTAGGGACCAAGTGTTCTGTAGAAGTCAATGATGTAGCATGCCTCCACATTTGATGGGGAAAGAAGAGAATATTTCTTGGTCACTGTGTGTGATAACCCTTGTCTGCTTTCCTGCTGGGAGGGAGGACAATAGGAACAAGGAAAAAAAAGGTAGTACTTGTTTCACATTGGCAGGATGAAAAGAGCATCAACACAGGAAGTGGCTTCAGACTTAGTCTCATTTTAAAACAGTGAAATCCTTGGGGCAGAACTCTGGTACAGAAAAAGAAATCGTGCTTTAAAATGGTATCCATTTTAATCCTTTTGAAAATCGAAGTGGATAACAAAACAATAGTAAAGTGTTTAGTTAAGCTACAGGACAAAGTTAAACAACTATCAGCAAAACAAAATTACAAGAAATGAAAAAGCTGGATAGAAGAGGAAAGATTGGTAATAAAGCACAGGAGAGAAATCAAATTGAAACTAAATGTCACATTTTTTACTTGGCGTATAAAAGTGCTATTACTTGGCATGTACATTCTATACATTTGGCATGATAACTGAGAATGCCTTCCAGTTGGATCGCTGCAGATTTGGTTTGGGGGTTACATGGACTAGAGCTTCGGAAGTTGAACAGGAATTCAACAGAAGTTGAATGAGGAAGTTTATCTAAATCCCAAGTTATTAATGGAGAAAAAAAATGAGAATATTGTGTTTGTCTGCAGACTCAATTGAAAATGGTACCATTTTCAATTGAGTCTGCAGACAAACACAATATGCCCATGGATTAAATATGAGCATTGGACCATTACATCCCAGCTGGTTTTTGGGATATTGTGCCCATAACTATCACTGTCCTTGCTGTATCTCAGGGGTGTCAAACTCAATTTCATTGAAGGCTGCATCAGGGCTGTGATTGACCTCCGGGGGCTGGGTGGGTGTGGCCAGCTGGGTGGGCATGGCCAGCTTGATGCCACTCCCCAAACTGTTTCCTCTTCACATTGGGTTGACCGGGCCGAAGCCATACTGGCCTGATCTTTCTTCTTTGTATTGGATAGACCAGGCCAAAACCACTCTGGCCCGATCTTTCATCTTTGCATTGGGTAGACCAGGACGGCCCCACGATCTGACCACACTGTGGGCTGGATTCAGATCCCAGCCTTGAGTTTGACACCCCTGCTGTATCTCTTTAAAAACAAATTGCATTAATACCAATATGAATTGTAGTTTCTGACTAATATAAATTAAGGTCTTGTTACTTTCTGAAACATGGCAAAGCCTTGGGCAAAAGTTAAAAACAATCATTTGATTTTTAACAGAACTGTGTCTGATGATTCTGATTCAGAAAGGTGACAATAGCTCATTAAGAATTTATACAATATGTATTGTGCCATGGACGCCACAGACTAGGCTTAAGACAAAATGCTAGCAGAACCAATTGAGAATGGGCAGTGTTATAGCATCTGAAGAATGGTGCCTCACACCCTTCTGGTGCATCATGTTGCATTTTATGCCCATTATACTTAGGTAATATTAAAGGATAGTTTATAGGAGAAATATTTACATATCCCAAGGGTGTATTGCAGACTTCATTTTCACCTCGTGGTGCTTAGTAAATAGAGGATGCCCCCAGCTATGCACAATCCAACAAATGGATATAAACTTTTAAAATCCCCACTAAATTGATAGTCTAATTCAATTATTTTTCATTTGTATGCAAAACCAATTTCACTTGCCTCATCTTCTCTAGAAAGTTTTGTATAGTCTGTCTGAAGGACTTCACTATGACTTTTTTATCTGGTTGGGATTTGGAAAGTTAAGTATTTCTGAACAGGCTTTTTTACAAAACAAAAGGTCGTTTTAGAAAACCCATCCTTCATTCTGTCTCCTGATCATCTGACTCCATGGCCACTTAGGCCATTTGACTTTGATTGCTTACTCTTTAGTAGTTCCCTTTGAACCAGATGAAAGCGTTCAATGCTGGAGGAGTTTTTGCTTTATTGCACAGCAGTGCAATCTCAGCAGGTGGTAGCATCTGCCGGACCTTGTTTGAGCTTGACAGTTAAGCAAAGACGGGCCTGGTTATTATATCAAGGGGAGTCCAGTAGACACCTCATGGTTATAGGCAAAACTGGAAGTTAAAAAAGAAATCTAGGCAAAGATGATGTCTGTCTCCTTCCTTATAGTTGCCAAGACAACCTCATGGACATGTCTACTGTATGATTTGGGCAGGAGCTGTGCTTAATTTGAAGACTACTCAATTTTTTAAAGTAGCAGTAGAATATATATTTCTGCATTTGATTGGACATGATGAATACAGGACTTTCTATTAATTAATGGGCTATTGGAGCTTTAATAGGAATCTTTCCATAAAAAGCATCTTCCCAACTACAAAGCAAGGCTAGTTGAACTTCCTAAAGAATGGTACCCAATGCAGGTAGTCCTCAACTTACAACCATAATTGAGCCCAAAATTTATGTTGCTAAGTGAGACATTTGCTAAATGAGTTTTGCCCCTTTTTATGACCTTTCTCGCTGTAATTGTTAAGTGAATCATTGCAGTTGTTAAATTAGTAACATAGTTGTTAAGTGAATCTGGCTTCCCCATTGACTTTGCTTATCAGAAGGTTGCAAAAGGTGATCACATGACCCCAGGACACTGCAACCATCAAATATGAACCAGTTGCCAAACTGCATTGGCTCCCGGTGGCCTTCCGGGTGCGATTCAAGGTGCTAGTGGTCATCTTTAAAGCGCTCCATGGCTTGGGACCTGGGTACTTACGGGACCGCCTACTGCCACCATCAGCCTCCCGTCAGCCAGTGCGCTCCCATAGAGAGGGCCTCCTCGGGGTACTGCCGGCTGGACGGTGCCGGCTGGCGACCCCGAGGGTGCGGGCCTTCTCTGTGGGAGCACCCTCCCTCTGGAACGAATTACCCCCGGAGATGAGCACCATCCCTGACCTACTAGCCTTCCGGCGTGCGCTAAAAACCCACCTATTTCATCAAGCTGATCTGGCCTAGAGTTATGGGTAGGGTTTTTAATTGATTTTAACTCGTTTTAACTTTTTAACCTTTTAACGTCATAGTTTGTTTTAGCCTCAGCCACTCATTTAATCTTTTTAATTGTATTTTAAATATTGTATTGGATTATATTTTTATTTGGCTGTAAACCGCCCCGAGTCCCGTTGGGAGATGGGAGCGGTATATAAAATTTGAAAATAAATAAATCTGAAGTTTAATCACAGGACAATGTGAATGCTGCAACAGTTGTAAAATGTGAAAAATGGTTATATTGTTTTCAGTATTGCTGTAATAAGGACTATATCTATTTGTTACCTTCCCAAATAAAGGCTGCACTGGGGGAGCATTCCTTAGCATATATTGCCAAAATAATCTCCCTTGATTCAAAATGAATTTCATAACATACAGTGGAGCCTCGGGTTGCGACCATAATCTGTTCCCGGACTCCAATCGTGACCCAATTTGGTCAGGTCCGGAAGCACGACTTACTGTGCATGCGTGCAGTAAAAAAAATGGCTCAGAAGGGGAAATAGGCACGGAAAGGGAATCTTTCCACACCGATTTTGTTCGCCACCCGATTTTTGAATCATGACCCGATTCAAAAATCGGGTGTATTTTTGGTTCGCCACCCAATTTGATCACGAATAGGAGCGTTTGTGACCCGAGGTTCCACTATAATGCAATACGCACCTTACCTTATGTGATGGCCAGACAGGGGCAGCTGAGAGGAAGAATGCTGGCTGGGGAAGTCTTCAAGTTGAAACCTATACATCTTGGACTTGCTGAGGTTAAGAAACTCAGTGACTTGGCCTTGAAGACCACAGTGTGAGGTTTTATTCCTATTGGTGTCTTTCATCTCACATATAGTACTTTTCTGTTGCAGTGTTATGGGGAAAAAATTGTGCTGTAAGGAGGAATCAGTAAGGCACCAGCACACCACAACCAGAGAAAGGTAGATTGTAGCACCAAATGGTAACTGCAGAAATGGGAAATGGTGAAACATGTTCAGTTCCAGAGACCAACATGCTCACTCCCTTGTGGGGCGTTTTTCCCCACATCCGTGATGGCGAACCTATGGCACGTATGCTGGAAATGGCACACAGAGCTATCTCTGCTGGCAAGCGAGCCATCCGGATCAGGTCCACGGCATATGCACGCGTGCTTCCAGACAGCTGATTGTTGGGTATTTGCCCTGCATTGCATGAGGCACACGCCGGAGATGCGCACGGATGCGCAGAGGTACGCGGCATGCACAGGGAGATGCTTGCGTATGCGCAGGGGGTCAAGCACGCATTGCATTATGGATGCAGGCACGTGTGCATGCACACGCACACACACTTTCGGCACACAATGACAAAAAGGTTACCCATCACAGCCCTACATGATTAAATTTTTAACTGGCAAGAGGACAGTGGCAGATTAAGGCTCACTGATGCCCTAAGCACTGACAAATCTTGGTGCTCCCCTCCTTTGTACATACTGTACAAATGAAGCCATATTCTCGACTTTGTGGTGCCCCCTTCGGGCCCTAAGCACGTGCTTAGTCTGCTTAATGGTTAATACACCACTGCAAGAGGCACCTCCAGAAAATAAAAGAACTGGATGATTTTTATCCCAAACATTACAAAAGTAGCTTGCAAACTAATCTTTCTCCGTCTTCTGTGACCGATTTCTAGGATATCTCTGAAAGTCTGTGCTGGTGCAATACTTCTGTGATTCCCCCACCTCTCCAGATAATTCATTCTTAGTGATGTTGTAGCCTGTGTACCCCATTATCAGTTAGTTGCAGTGAACAATGTAGCACTTACGTGGCCTCTGCCCTTGTTCAAATGCTTCCTGTCCTACTGTCTTATGCATTTGGTTGAAGGCTTGAGGTAATTAAATTTCTCTCCTTTTCCCTCTAGTAACATTGATCCATATTGGATATTTAGACTCCAGAGAATCAAAGCTCTTTATTCCTGCCTGGAATATGTTGCCCTTTGATTTATTCTTTACGTGCACAGAATAAAGGAAAACTGACTAATGTATTAGAGTCACAGCAACAAGATTTGTTAACCACAAGATGGCAGTTTGACTGTCTCTATGAGACTCTTTTAATTGATGCGTTGAAATTGCTTAGTTCTTAGTCTGGCTTTGGCAAATTGAGATGATTTTTCTTTGGGGCTTTTAAAGAATTTTTTTTTTAAAGAAAAAGATTTTGTTTTTGGCACAATATTCCATGTTTAAACCGGAAGATATTTAGAAACTTACTATTCATTCTGATGATGCTTGTATTTCTAGGAAGTTTTAAGATTTTTTTTTTCATTCCACCAGTTATAAAATGGCCATGGAAGATGTGTGGGTAGAATGACTCCTGCAATGTAAATAAAGAATTAGTAGTAGTAACATTAGTAGTAGTTACTCTCCTTTCTCCCCTACTCCTCTTTATATAGATTTGTTAAAAACATGTTCTTGTGTGCCATAATCTGCTCAAATGTCCAAGATCTGCTAAGATGACTTTAAACAGTACATTAAAAAAATACATTATTAACAGTACCAAGGCTGCAGAGACCTACTGGCTAAGCGAAGAAATGCTAAATAGTCCAGGAAGAAAATAGTGCAGTAGGAAAAAACTCAATCCTTTCCTTCTCCAAGTAAAAAGCTCTGCTTATGAGCCCCAGAGCTACCAGTTCAAGGTAGATCTGAATGTTCCCTGTTCCTCCAGATCTGAACCAATCTGTTCAGTACCAAACAATGTCAAAATGTGGAGGGAATTGTCATCTCAAACTGGAGGATGTTAGGTTGAACTGGGATTGTTGTACTATATGGTTTAATATCCTATGCTCTTTAGGCAGCTTCCTGAGTTCTTGTAAAAATCCTCAGTGGGTGAAGCTGACAGTTGTTTCAGAAACAAGATAGAACTGCTTTATTTTGGGAGTTATCCTTGATGACTGGAGGCTGGCAACAAAGGAGTTAGAAAAGGTTGTCTTAGAGAGTCCTGTATGTGTATATATGTTAAACTAAGTTTTAAATTGCTTCCATAAACCTTTCACAGACTAAAAATGAAGCTCACACTTTGTTTAGAATATCCTATAAAGTAAAAGCCAGCGGGAGGTAGCATTCAAAAAATAGATTTTAAAAAAACATGGCACTATTTTCTTTTTTAGCTACTCCAGTGCTCCTTCTATAAATTTTATGCAATGGTAATTCCAGAGTCAATTGTGAAATAGAGGGCACGAACACAGACAGAAATATGGAAATTGGGGTCACAAATAACCAATAAAGAAATCAGTGCTTACTAAACCAGGCCCCCTTTTCTGTTTAAACCATAGGGGGAAAAACCTCTCCAGAACAATGCAGAATCCTTATATTGATTTATACCAGTGCTTAGCTGCACAGAAGTTTTATTTATGGCAGCCACAAGTTCTGTACTGCAAGCTTCATCTGGAATATGAACTAACGTGTCATAAATGACTGGCATTCTTTAAAAGAAAGAACTTTTGAAGTATTATTGAGTAAGAACCAAAGTTGAAGGAACCCCCTCAGACTACATATGCATTCTGAATAAATATGTTTGAGTCTGAGTAGTAAGTACACAGTAAGATGAATCTATCTATCATACATGTTTAGCACAAAAACCTATATTTGCTTTTCTTTTTATCCATACAGATTCGATCACTGCAGCTGGTTTGCTATTTGTTAAATACATGGGTTTTGCTCTCTGGGACCTCAGCTCATCAGTCACCAAGTGAGCAACCTGTCAGGGAAGCAACGCATATCATTTATTATTGTCAGATATCCAAAGATCAGAATCTTCCTTGAGCTTCTTATCCTTTGATGGCTAGGAAATGGAATAGCCATAAAAATAAAATAAAAAACCAAAACAAAACTTGAGCATAGGAAAAGAAAATGAAGGGCAAAGAAGCAAATCACTGGATGAAGTCAGTTTGAATTCATTTTGGTTTACAGCTTTGAAAGTGTTGCTGACTAAATGTATCCTGTTTATTTCCAGGGCTGCCTTCATATAGGAAATTTGATGCCAACTTCTCGGAATGCCTAAGTTTCTGTCCTGCTTTTATCTGTGCATTTTTTTCAAAAGTTGGCAAGAGGGCGATATCTTGCTTTGTTCCCAAAGTACCGTATATCCCCCAATTAAGCCCTTTTCGAAGTGTCTCTTGTGGAAGATCAAGAATTTGAGGAATGGAGGGGGGAGGTAGAAACCAGAGATGGTATTCAGCAGGTTCTAACCAGTTATGGAGAACCGGTAGCGGAAATTTTTAGTAGTTCGGAGAACCAGAAAATATTACCTCTGACTGGAGATTTTACAGCAGATCTCCAAACTTGGCAACTTTAAGGCTTGTAGACTTCAACTCCCAGAATTCCTCAGCCAGCTGGGGACCCCATTTTACAATATCCTTCCCCTGCCACGCCCATCAAGCCACGCCCACAGAACCGGTAGTAAACAAATTTGAATCCCACCTCTGGTAGAAACAATATCTAAATATAATGTTCTGATTTGCTATTTAGGCCCTCGTCAGAAACAGAAATTCTTCTTCACAAATCGGAGCAAAATTTTGCATCAAAGGAGCTTTTGTTGGTTCTCATAAATAGCTGAACCTTCACCCAATGTTTTGCTTTCTGGAATCATGTAAACTAGGAGTCGAAAAGTGTTCTAGCCTCAATCTTCTTTTTAACTTTTGTATATTGTTGGGGTTTTGGATTGGCTGTACACCGCCCTGAGTCCCTAGGGAGAAGGGCGGTATAAAAATTTTATAAATAATAATAATAAATAAATAATAATCTTTTCTCCATTCCTAAACTGAAATGTTACTAATTGTTGAATAGGCAAATAATTGTTGTGTCACCTGCAGATCCCAATCAATTGCTCCTTTTTCAGTCATCTGTCACCTGGCTGGGTAATAGGTAACAAAACATATCAGATAGTATGCACCTTGGATGGTATCAATATACTGGAAAGGAGAAAATACTGTACTAAACCCCAAGTCAGGTTGTAAAGACAACTTAATGCTGTCGTATTAGCTGACTGAGCCATGGTGGCGCAGTGGTTAGAATGCACTATTGCAGGCTAAATCTGCCCATAGCCAGGAATTTGATCTCGTCCAGTTCAAGATTGATTCAGCTTTCCATCTTTCTGAGGTGGGTAAAATGAGGACCCAGATTGCTGGGGATAATATGCTGACTCTGTAAACTGCCTAGAGAGGGCTGTGAAGCACTATAATGCAGTATATAAGTAACTGCTATTCCTATTTTTATTCCTGGGCTAGGGATGACATGAGGTCATTGTCCTTAAGGACCCAGAAGTAAAAAGACATTGGCAGTGTGCACAGTATGAATTGTGATTAAGAGCAAGTGAGGGAATCCCCTCAGCTTTTCTTATTTGAAATAAACTCTCCACATTTTCTGAAACCTCAGAACAATTTTAAATGGGAAACCTATAACCCATAACAGATGGTTTAATTTTGCTTACCAATCTTTGAATGTGAAATCTTCCTCCTGCTCTCCACTCTGACCTCTATGAACCATATCTTGAGAATGGACGCTTCACAGATGCTAAGTTATTCTGTGCGTCCTTATAATGTTTCCCAAGGTTTTGTTAATTTCTATGTCATTCACATTTTAGATTAATAAATTCAAAGCATATTCTTGATAATCTTTGCTTCCTTCCCACCCTCCTCCATCCAGAGATGAATTGAGATGAAAGCCTCCAGGAAAACCTTCAGATTTCCCAAATAGTGCAGAGTGTAACCAATAGTTTAATTTGATTGGCCATCTTTCTGAATTGTTTGCAGGATAAAGAAACTTGATAAGGAAGAAGATTATCCATGAAGGAGGGAGTTCTCTGTTTCTTCATTAAAAAACAGAACATTTGCATTGGATTGCCCTATTCAAATTAAAAGACTCTGAAAATCTGGTTCAGAGTTTACTTGGTTCAGAGAATGGATTGTAACTGTGATATAGTTTGTTTTTCAGGTAATGTAACTAAGTATTGCACGTCAACTTGGCCATTATGCCTAACTCAACAAACCATTGTTTTAAACAATCTTGGCCTTATGTTATACAAAAGGGAAACCTACAGCTCGTTCTCACCTCTACCTAAATGGTTTATTTAATTACTTCAATTTGGCAGCATATAACTCCAGAATGATTTCAGAGTCATGTATTTTTATACCATGTCCTCATAACTTTCCTTGTTTATATACCCTTCTTGCTCTCATACAATTTGGCAGGTTGTACTGACTGCTTTGTTATTGATGCAGTTAAGGGTTGGGACCTGGCTCCTACTGGTCACTTTAGGTTGCTGCAGATGCCCAGACCCTCCTCCTCATTGGCACTGAGAACTGCCAAGCATAGCCATTTTCTATGAACACCTGGCTTCTACAGAGGCCTTGCCATGTAATGGCTGACCAACGCTTTCCAAAGCATCTGCCAGTCTTTTATAAATGTAATGCTCTCGTGCTGCACAGAAAGTCAATTTAAATCAGGAAAGAGAACAGGGTTTTACCAGCTATGCATTGCTCCTTCTGTTACCATCAGCAACATCTCTGGGTTTATGTATATATGTAGTAAATTTACAGGCTGCCCATCTCAGATACATGTTTCCATATAGCTGCCTGTTAAAATGCTTCAGCCAAAAAAGGGGGTTGCATGTCTGTATTCTGATTATTTTTACTAAATTTGGAGGAAGGGATGACACCCTTTCCTTTCTGCCTTGGGGTTGCCTGAGAGCCATGGTGATCAGTTGTTATGTGCAGGCTGATCACATGTTCTGTCAACTTGCTATTTCCATTTTGTTATTTAAATAATTTATATGGTCACACATTCTCCTAACAGCGATTCCAGGCAGCGTACAGAGTGTACACAGACTAAAGCAACTTATTACAAACAATAGCCCATGACTCCTGAGATAAATAATACATTCCAATTATAAAATCACATCAACAGAGGTTGCCTAACCTCTTGCCCCAAATACCTGGGGAAACAGCCAGGTCTTCTGAAAGACCAATAGGGTTGGAGGGAGGCCATTGGGCAGGATGCTGTTCCGCAATGCAAGTGCTGCTACAGAGAAGGCATGACTCCTGGGTCCATCAAGATGACATTGTTTAATAGAGGGGACCTGGAGCGTGCCCTCTCTGCTAGATCTGGTGAGTTGAGCAGATTCATTGGGAAAGAGGCTGTTCCCTCAAATTGCCTGGCCTTATGCCATGTAAAAGTTTAGAGGCGACAACCACCACCTGCACAAGCCAGGCAGTTTAATTAATTGCTGCCAACACTGCCATTCTATTGCAGCACTAATCATTCATTCATTGTTATCATCTCCTCCTTCCTACTGTGCCTTTCCTCCATACCTGTGAACAGCAGATGAGCTATTTTTGGATACGGGTTTAATGCTCTATCGGGAGAACAGTAGACCTGCGTTCAAAAATAGTTCAGCTGAAAGGCAGGAAGGGACCTGCTGAGCAAGAGCATCTAGAACAGTGTATCCCAATTCAGCAGCTTGAAGTTATGTGGACTTCAACTCCCAGAATTCCCCAGCCAGTGCACCACATGACTTCATGTTGCCAAGGTTGAGAAACACTGATCTAGAAACTCATTTTTGTTTCATTTTGCGCACACTTCCATGCCTTCAGTCACTTAAAGCACCCATTTATGTTTGCCGAATGCCACCCTACATTTGGGAGACAGGTTGTAAGTTGCTTTCCCATTGGCTGGTGAGGAAAAAAAAATGGGGAAAATCCATCAGTCTCTTTCCTTAGTATGACCTGCGGTTAATACATAAGGATGGTACTCTCTGCTGCCTTGTTACTACTGTCGGAATACAAGGCAGCAATCTTTGGGCTGACATGCTTTTTTGGCAGCCAGGGCTGTCCTCGGGGAAGGGGTAAAAACATCAAAATGACAACCACAACTGTGCCATCAAAGCCTCACCCCTTTTTAATGTGCCTCATTATCTTGATTATTTTTTTTAATCCTCCTAGGGACACCTCTGCTGTCAGCTTAAGTCCTTGTGCATAGTACATTCCTAGTCAAGCTATTTTCCCTCTCAGGTACAAAGCACGCTGTTGATGTTCTTGCAACCATTATTTCTTGTCTAGATTGTGTGTGTTCTCTCTCTTTCTCTCCCTTTCACACTATCATTCAGTTGCATATCTGCCAAATACTTGATTTTCCAACTTAATTTTCCCTTTCTAAAAGACTTCCTCATGGAATGGAGATTAATCTGGCCAAATGGAGTGTTTTCTCTCAGCAAAAAAAGCCACTATATGTCTAACCAGAAATTACTGGGGTTTTTCAATCCGGGCTGGTTATCACAGGTCGAAATCTCTTTAAGCATATATTGATAGCTGTTCGCTTTTCATCAATATGTCTTAAGAGACCGCTAACGCTGTAAAAGACCCTCTTGAAATTTCTGTGCCTTTTATTGCTGCTTGAGGAATAGCTGCATTTATGATGGGCCAGTAAGTGGAGCCTTTAGTTATGTGGTGTACACACACACACACACACACACACACACACACACAACAGAATTTTATGGAATTCTGAGCAGATTTGTTGACTGTGCTTAATAAACGTGTAGGGCCCATTGTCTTATTTCTTTATTAAAATATTTTTGAGCCACCATTCTCTCACCAAAGTCATCTAGGCAAGTTGCAATTTCATGACTAAGTTAAGAACTTGTCCAACACATGAATCTGGCTGATAATGTCATGAATAATAGCCTAATCATTGTTGTTGAAGAAGTCATAATTAGGTGAGCTGACAAATTACAATAAAACAAACCAATTAGCATTATAAGTTGAGTTAATGGGTTAAACTGCACCAAAAGTCAACCTACTGTAAATAAATAAACCTGCATTAATAATTATCTAAATCTCGGCAAAACGCTGGCTGATGTGACGTCTGTTATACCGAAACAGATTTTTTTTTTAATGCACTCACATGTAATACATATAAAAATCGGGCAGAACTTTGATCACAATCTTGTGGCCACCCTCTTAACTTAACAAGAGGGAGAGAGGGAGGGAGAGAGATCTATATCAAGAGGTAAATCTTTTTATGCTTCTGCTTACAGGCTTCTTAGGAATTTATAGATAAGAAGGAACAAATTCTTGGAAATGCATTTGGAAAAAAGAGAGCAAGTCAGGGTAATTGGCATAGGATCAATGTTTCAAGAACTGTAGAACACATAAAGGAAAACAAATTGGCTGTTCTATTTTGTACTAGCTGTGGTTTTTGACCATCCAATAGCAGTCATGCAAAAAGCACGTTGTGTTAATCTAAATGTAGATCAATTAATGCACGGATCATTGAGGCCACAGATGTCACCAGGTCTCCAGCAGCAAGGGAGAATCTGCAAGTTTCTGCAATATGCACCTCAGAATGGCAGCTTACCTCCTTCAGAAATGGCTGTTCTTCCAAGGCTATTATATCTACTGGCTGATGAACCAAGCCTTAATTTGTCAGCCCCACAGTCAAACCCACCCTTTCAACTGACATGCAATCATTTGAAAAAGAGAGAAACCATTCTCCAGATTTCACATGACTTTCCTGAATCACTTGTTGACAAATTGCCAAAAAATGATGTTAAAGCAAAGGACGTACTTTTCTCACAGCGAGTTGCTATCTTCCACAAAGGCTGTAAGATAGCGAGGCAGTATTTTACAGTCTTGCTTGTAGTGATTTGACAAACAGTATATCCCTGGCTATTAGTGAGCAACCACGTCACAGTTTGAAAAATACAAAGCTGTTCTCAATTTGCTAATTATACTCCTCTATGTCTATCTTTCTGCTCCTAATTAGATTCCTCTTAAACAAATCAACCCTCTCCTAATGCTTCTCAGACTCATAAAGGGAGGGGGGAAGGGATTTATCACACACTTTCCTACTGCCTGCCATCTTCCCTTTGGCTCATTAATATTTCTAGTTTTTTTCTTGTCTGAATTCCTAGGCCACTTCTCAGTATCTTTCTGTGATAGCATGCACATATTCTGGAAGCAAAGGAAGGTCTGCTGTGTCACATCCTTTCAATGGAGTTGTCATGTTTTTATTTATTTATTTATTTGTCAATTGCTTACAAGATATTAGGTATAAGTATAACATAGTTATGAATACATGGATACATATAAGAAAAATAAAATATAAAAGAAACAATAGGACAGGGACGGTAGGAACGTTAGTGCGCTTATGCACGCCCCCTACAGACCTCTTAGGAAAGGGTTGAGGTCAATGGTAGACAGTCTAAGGTTAAAGTTTTTGGGGTTTGGGGAAGAAACCACAGAGTCAGGTAGAGTATTCCAGACATTGACCACTTTGTTGCTGAAGTCGTATTTCCTGCAATCAAGTTTGGTGCGATTAACCTTGAGTTTGTATCTATTGTTTGCTCTTGTGTTGTTATGGTTGAAGCTGAAGTATTCATTGACAGGTAGGACATTGCAATGTATGATTTTATATACTATACTTAGATCGGACCGAAGGCGGCGTAGTTAAAGGTTTTCTAGGTCTAGAATTTCGAGTCTGGTGGCATAAGGTATTCTGCAACGACTAGAGGAGTGAAGAACTCTTCTTGTAAAATATTTCTGGACTTTCTCAACTGTATTAATATCAGATACATAATGTGGGTTCCAGACTGATGAGCTGTATTCAAGTATTGGTCTAGCAAATGTTTTGTATGCTCTAGTTATTAGTGTAATATTACCAGAGAAAAAGCTACGTAAGATTAGGTTAACAACTCTTAGCGCCTTTTTGGCTATGTAGTTACAGTGGGCTCTAGCACTTAGGTCATTTGAGATGAGTACTCCAAGATCCTTTACAGAGTTTGGGTCATCAACAAGGTCTTGACTATTCAGCCTGTATTTTATTTTCTGATTTTTTTTGCAAATATGTAGGACAGAGCATTTATTTGTTGAGATCTGAAGTTTATTTATTTATTTATTTATTTATTTATTTATTTATTTATTTATTCAATTTATATACCGCCCTTCTCCCAAGGGACTCAGGGCGGTGTACAGCCCATCTAAAACCCCACAGAAATACAAAAGTTAAAAAAGTATTAAATTAATATCGGCTGGTTAATAAACTAAAGACCCCACCCCCGCCCTTAAAACCCCAATTTAAAATTAAATAAGATGGAGACCAAATTTAAAACCATCTCAGCCCAGGCCGGCCTGCTCAAAGAGCCAGGTCTTCAACGCGCGCCTGAAGGCCCTCAGGTCCGTGCCGGTACAGAGCTCCGGTGGCAGAGTATTCCAGAGGGCGGGGGCACCCACAGAGAAGGCCCTACTCCTCGGCGCCGCCAGACGACACATAGCGGCCGACGGCACCCGGAGCAGACCCTCTCTATGGGAACACACCGGCCTGTTGGAGATCACTGGCAGAATGCGGTCCTGGAGGTAACCTGGTCCCATGCCATGGGTCACCTTAAAGGTCAAAACTAGAACCTTAAAGCGAACCCGGAGAGCCACCGGCAACCAATGCAGCTCGCTCAGGAGAGGCATCACATGGGCGCTACGTGACGCCCCCATGATCACCCGCGCGGCTGCATTTTGCACCAGCTGGAGTCTCCGGATGCTCCCCGTGGGGAGCCCCATGTAGAGGGCATTACAATAGTCCAGGCGAGAGGTGACAAGGGCCTGAGTGACCGTGCGCAAGGCGTCCCGATCCAGGAAGGGCCGCAACCGGTAGATCCGACGGATCTGATGAAACGCCCCCCTGGAGACGGCCGCGATGTGATGTTCAAGCGACAGCCGTACATCCAGGAGGACTCCCAGGTTGCGAGCCCTCTCTGTGGGGGGCAGAACTTCCCCCCCAATAGCCAGCGAAGGTGTCAGCTGGCTATATCGGGGCGCCGGAAACCACAGCCACTCGGTCTTGGATGGGTTGAGCCGAAGCCTGTTCCCGCCCATCCAATCCCGCACGGCCTCCAGGCACCTAGACATAGCCCCCACAGCATCGTTGGGGTGGTCCGGAGTGGAGATGTACAACTGGGTGTCAACTGCATACAGATGACACCTCACTCCAAGACCACGGATGATCTCACCCAGCGGCTTCATGTAAATGTTGAACAAGAGGGGAGAGAGGACCGACCCCTGAGGCACCCCACAAACCAGGGGCCTGCCAACACGAATTGCGAACGGTCGGAGAGGAAGGAGGAGAACCATCGAAGGACGGTTCCACCAATCCCCAACCCCTCCAACCGTCGCAACAAGATACTATGGTCGATAGTATCGAAGGCCGCCGAGAGGTCTAATAGGACCAGGACAGAGGAGAACCCTCTGTCACGAGCCCTCCAGAGATCATCAACCAACGCGACCAATGCCGTCTCAGTGCCATGTCCAGGCCTGAAGCCCGATTGGAACGGATCGAGGTAAGTAGCTTCCTCCAGGTACTGGGGAAGCTGACGTGCCACCACACTCTCAACAACCTTCGCCACAAAGGGAAGGTTGGAGACTGGACGATAGTTGTTTAAAATAGCTGGGTCCAGGGAAGGCTTCTTGAGGAGGGGGCGCACCACCGCCGCCTTCAGGGTGGTAGGGAGCACCCCCTCTCTCAAAGAAGCGTTGACAATCCCCTGGAGCCAGCCTCGTGTCATCTCCCTGGCGGCCGAAACCAGCCAGGAAGGGCACGGGTCCAATAAACAGGTGGTGGCATTCAGACCCCCCAGCAGCCTGTCCACACCCTCGGCGGTCACAGGGTCGAACTCCCCCCAGATAACACTCACAAAACCTGCCCCGGACACCTCCCCCGGGACCATCCAATTGGAGTCGAGCCCCTCCCGAATCTGAACGATTTTATCATGCAGAAATCGGGAAAACTCCTCCGCCCTACCCTGCAAGAGGTCATCCCGCGCTCTCGGTTCAAGTAGAGATCGGGTCACTCTAAACAGGGCGGCGGGCCGATTTTCTGCTGATGCAATAAGGGCGGAGAAATACGAAGATTTCGCCGCCCCTATCGCCACAAGGTAAGTCTTAATATGAGATCTCACCTGTGTTCGGTCAGACTCAGAACGGCTTGCCCTCCAAATGCCCTCTAGACGTCTTTTCCGGCACTTCATCTCCCGTAGCTCCTCCATGTCAAAGTTGACATTTGTTTGACCATTCTGATACGTAGTCAAGGTCTTTTTGAAGGGTAGCGGTATTTTCTGTGGTGTTGAATAGCTTTACATCATCAGCAAAGAGAACGCAGTTGCTCTTGATATGTGTGTGAAGTTGTTTGACTTCTGCCTGAAGAAGAATGCCAGTTGCGAACATCTACATGGGAATTGAGAAAGAAGCATATTCTGATTCTACCCCCAGATAATGGGAAAATGCAACCAGAAACCAGCCAACACATCTCATTGTTTATTTTGGGAGTTGTAATCTGACATATCAGGAAGGCAGAAAGATGGAAAAGAGTCTAGGGTCATATTATATGGCCATATACAGTATTTTTACCCAACTCTGTTTCTCAACTGAACAATATTCCTAAGTTTCAATTATGACTTTGCCATAGTTAAAATCATAGTACCACTTTATAAAGACCACACTTGGAATATTGCATCCTTTTTGGTCACATGATATAAAAAAGTTGCTGAGATTCTAATCTAGAAAGAGTGCAGAGAAGAGCAACAAAGATGAATAAGAGGGTCTAAAGGTTAAAATATATGAAGAATGGTGGCGCAAATTAGGTATGTCTAATTTAATGAAAAGAAGGACGTTTGTGTGTGTGAAATGATAGCAATATTCCAGTATCTAAAGGGCTAACACAAGGAATAGGGGGGGTCAATCTATTTTCCAAAGGACCTGAAGGCAGGACAAGAAGCAATGGATAGAAACTAGTCAAGGAAAGGACTAGAACTAAGGAGAAATTTCCTGACAATGAGAACAATTAATTAGTGGAATGACTTGTGTCCAGAAGTTGTGGGTGCTCCAACATTGGAAGGTAACCCCAGGACACTGTAACTGAAATAAATACATGCCAGTTAAGAAGCAGTTAAATTTTGATCACATGACCATTGGGATGCTGCAATATTGGCAAGTGTGAAAAACGGTCATAAACCAGTGTTGTTGTAATTTCAAATGTTGTCACTAAATGAACTGTTGTAAGTTGAGGATTAACTGTATTTCAAGAAAGTGTTCTCAAGGCAGCTTGGATCTCCTTGTCTTTTTTTTAAAGGTGTGTGTGTGTGTGTGTGTGTGTGTGTTCAGTGAACAGATAAACCCATATTTACCATCTGCCACACATACTGTAGATAAAGCAGGCGTGTCTTCTGTCCCCCTCAGTTAGAAATACCAATACCCAAATCTCATCATCTCAGAAGTCAATGCTTCTCAAGCTATAAATAGGCCCTTAGTATTCATTTAGCTTGTTAATTCAGTAAACCAATGTTGGCAACTTTAAGATGTGTGGACTTCAACTCCCAAAATTCCCCAGCCAGCATCTTAAAGTTGCCAAGGTTGAGAAACTCTGCAGCAAATTGTTCTTTAGCTGAAAGACAAATTCTACATGAAGGATATCTTTTATACCATCCTCAAATTTGGTTGCCAACACCAAGTTTGGTGAGCTTTTAGTCTAATATAATCCATATTGACATTGTTTTACTTTTTCTTGGATGTCAATACATGTTTCCTGTGGAGCAATGCTATCTTGGTTTCATTTTCACATTTTAGTTTTATGTCTACATTGGGGTTCCACGGCAGGGCAGTAACCAGGCTGGGCAAACAAGTGAAGCCCCATCTGTAGGATGCAGGCAACACACAAACCTGTCTGGTCCACGGAGAAACTTTTCTCCACGGTGCCCAAGAGGTTGCGGGTTGCTGCTCTACAATCTTCATTTAATGGTCTAATTGTCCTTTTTAAAAACATTGCTGGAACATCATCATAGCAGTGATAACCTATGATGATCTTGAGCGTTTAGCAATGTCACAAGTGAAAATGTTG
Source organism: Bungarus multicinctus (assembly GCA_023653725.1). NCBI lineage: Eukaryota > Metazoa > Chordata > Lepidosauria > Squamata > Elapidae > Bungarus > Bungarus multicinctus. The sequence goes on from CM042842.1 coordinate 66,213,266, forward strand.
TTTTGTTGCAACAACTAGTTGGATAGACCCACATGATACATGTACACACGAACATATGCACACACACTTATAACTAAACAGAAAAAGAAGTGTGCAGCCATGCCAGCTGTAGTAGTCTGTTCTCCATGCTGTATTTTATTTTCCAATATAGCATGTTCATAGTATGTCCACAGCTGTACAAGGAGAAAGTACTATATAATCAAAGATGGAGACCCTGTTTGGTGTAGTAAAGCATCAGACTAGAAACTGAAATGCAATGAATCCTAGTTTTTCCTTAGGCCCAAAGCCAGGTGGATGATCTTAGGTCAGTTACTTTCTTTCTCAGCCCTAGGAAGCAAGCACTGGAAAACCACTTCTAAAAACTTGCCAAGAAACCTGCAGGGACTACTCCAGGCAGTTGCCAAGAGTCAACATACACACACACATACACAACACACACAACACACACACACACACCAGAGATGGGCTAGCGCATTGTTCTCTTACTAAAATAACCCAAGGATCACTTTTTAAAAATTGTTTCTAATAATGGCAAGTTGAAATACACTCTAGAAGTATTCACTTATGTGAAGGAAGCCCTTCCAATGATTGGAAGTAGTAAAATTGATTGGAAGTAGTAAAATTTCCCAACTAGTGTGTCTTTTGTTGAGAATTTTGGACATAGTCTAACACAGTTGGAGGCATCTAGTTGGGAAAGGGCTGTTTTTGAAAATCTATAGCAGATCAAGGAATTGACTATGCTTCCCATTCAACTTATGCACACCCCTTAGTCAAGCAGCAGGTGGCAGAGGTAGGAAAGGGGCCTATATTGTAGTAGCTGCTGGACTGCAGATTGTGCTCCCACCAAAAAGTGCACCAGGCATCGGCATTAAGGCCCAGTGAAAATGAACAATCCAATCAGGTAACCATCGATGGTCAGTTAGCACTCTAATAAAGGCAGAAATCTGGCAGAAAAATCTGACATTAACCAAATCAGTAGCACATAAAGAGAATCTATACAAAATGATGTATAGATGGCACCTGGCACCCTCTAGATTGGCCAAAATATTTCTGACAGCAAACCCTTGCTGTTGGAAATGTAAAGGGAAATTTGGTACATACTTCCATCTGTGGTGGACTTCTCCCGAGATAAAGAAACGTGTGTTAAAAATAAAAGCTTGAATAGAAGAAACTATAGAGTGTGGGCTGGAGTGGAAACCGGAACTGTTTTTGTTGGGAATGATTAAAGGGGAATACCCCTCCAAAGTAAAATATTTGACCATCCATCTATTAACTGCGGCACGTATTTCTCTAGCACAATATTGGAAGAACCCAAGTGTACCAATACATATTACTATTCAAAAAACCTATGAATGTGCCGAGTTGGAGAGGCTTACGCTTAAGGTTAATGGGAAGGAGGATACAGATTACTACCGGATATGGGATAAATGGTATAAGAGGGTAGATAATAAAAGGGAAAAAACGTAAACGAATCCAAGAAACAATTTACACTTAGCGGTCCACACCAATGTATAAAAACTATCAAAGATTGTAAATCTTCTTTGCCTTTCTCTATTACTATTATCTGTTACTATTATTATTATTAATATTAGTTATTTATTATATTTCTTCATTTAATAGTTAAATAATATGAATATATTTACAATAGAAGAGTAGCTATAAACGAACGTGAAAATAAGGATTAGGACTTATCAAATTCGATAACAAACGTAAAGAATTATGTGTTATTCATACACTAATGTTTCTGTATTGTTGAATTTGTATGTTTTTAATTGTGTAAATAAAATTTTTTTTAAAATTAAAAAAAGGCAGAAATACTCATGTATTCCTCCCCATCCTTGCTGTTGATGTTATGGATTCATATTAATATTTCATTGGCTGATTGATTTTCCCCCACCTGTCTCACAAAGTCTTGTTTCTGAATTCTACAAATAAACATAACTGAATAAGTCAATGTGAAGCAGAGCTTATTAATCACAATACAATAGGTCTGATCCCATGCGTACTATAACTGGGCTGGGAATAATCTGTTTGGGGAGAAACAGAAACTAAATTGTACTCTACTGGTAAATGCCTTGGAGAAACATGTTTAACAGCAGAAATGGCAAAAGGCCTCCTCATTTCAATTCCGAAATAGGTTGCTAAACAAAGAAAGAGGAGGTGGGGGAAAAAAAAAAACAGGATAGAAAAAAAAACCCTGCACTCTTTGGTTCAGAACTATAAATAGAATACTTGAGTTGTAATAATTCTACATTCATGCATGCAGAAATTATCTTACTAGGGTACAGTAGGAATATGCCTCTGATCCCAAGCCATTATTTTGTGTCTGGCTTCAGGGGATGGATTTCAGACTCCTGACAAAAGAAGGCACACCAATCCTTCTGAAGTTTTCTCTTCCTCTGCCTTGCACAGATGTCTCCCTGTGGTTCTCTTTTCGTGCTCTTTGATCTTGCCATCCATTGTTTACCATTAACGTCTTCCATTTGCTTGCTCTTTCAGCAGCAAGAAATGATACAGCCTCTCCCTTCAAATTCCAGAATGTGGGAACATTACATATTTAAAGTGTGGTGGGAACATTTATTTGATGTGTACATTGGTTAATCATGGGTTGAGATTATTCTGATGCTGATAACAGGCCAGGTGTTTATGGATGCTCAGTATTCTTATAGCTTTAATCAAATTGTTTGCAATCAATCCACACTGGTTACAGATGTGATTTACATTTTCTATAACTCCTAGCCCATGTTTGGTAATGATTACAGCTGTTGAGTGGAAATGGGGGTTGAGATGAAAAAATAAATAAAATAAACAGGCTGATCAATTCAGGAGGAATAATTTGCAGAGGAACCTGACTTTTATTTTGTTATGTCCCAGAAATGTTCCGAGTTCAATTAAAAAACTATTTCTACTGCCCTATATACATGAGCAAGCAATGCTTACAGTGCCCTATAGCGTCTATCTTGCCATGGAAACAGTTAACACATTCAAGGCAGAAAATGTCAACTTGCTAACACCAAGCTGTGAAGATTTACTGCCTTAACAAATAAATCATTTGTTTTTCTCCACCTTCTTTTCACCTAAATTCTCCCCCCTCCCCCAAATGAGCTACCTTATAATATAAAATTGAGACTGGTTTATTTATAGCTTTGTACCTCCTAATGCCAGTGTTTTGCAATGTCTAAGATTGTGGAATCCTGAATCCCCGAGAACAGGTGTCGGAGCGTGTGTACATGAATGTTTCCATCTGAATGCTTTAATCTTCTCTGTTTGCTGTAAGGATCAATTTATGAGCTTGTCTGTCAAGAGTTTAAGGACACTCATGATTGCGTTTTTGACATCTCATTGAGGCTGCATCAGTCAAAAGGGCCACCAGCAGAATGTTTTGTTTTAATTGGGTCTTCATAGCAGCTGAAATCTATTTGTAGCTAATGGTTTCTTGAAGGAAACCAAGATAAAGTTTTCATAAATGTAACTGTCTCTCCCAAATGGTGACAGATAGCTAAAAATCACCTCCTTTCCAGACAGAGTCACATACATGTATGAATGTAATTCTGTATTTTTTGGCTATTCCCATTCTGTGTTATGGGAAGACTTTGGTTTGTTTTTTGTTCTTAATGAGAAAACATGATGGAAAATATTTAAGAGTAGGATGCAGCAAACTTACAATTTACTATTGAGGACTGGTTGGGGGAATTGTGGAATGCTGGCTGGGGAATTCTGGGAATCAAAATCCACAAATAAGATAATTGCCAAGTTTGAAGACCCTCCATCTAAATTGGTGAGTTTTGCAATAAGACATATTAGAATCACAGAATTGGAATTTATTAGTATGGATATAAAATGATTTGGCTCAGATGTCTAATTCTAAATGACAGTTATTACTTTCAATTTGTTTTAAATTAACATTTTTAAAAATTTAAAAATGTTACCAGATGCATAAAAACACATAGAAAAATATATTGTATTACATATAAAGGAAACCATTTAACCTATTTTTAAAAGAAATCTTTAAACTCTTCTCACACTAATTAATGCCCCTCAGACTTTTCATCATTAAATATGTGGAAGGTAAACAATCTAGGATTGTTACTCCAGAGTAGCTCTTTCCAATTTTTACGGAAAGACATAGAAAGTGGAATGAATGATACATTATCATCTAAACTTAAGCAGAAACGTCTTTGAAGACTGGCATGAGAAGAAACATAAAGATGTTGGTGACCTAGAAGCTTTGATTTTGGAACTCTTCTGCTTCAAAATAAATAATAAGCTTCTGTGGTGAGCAATATAATCCCAGAACAACTTAAAAGATCATTCCTATATTTCTCCAAAGTCTGCCAAATCCACTCCATATAAACATTTCACCCAGCTGGTGAAATGAATAGACCTTGCCATTTTACATTCAAGCTATGTTTAAGAAATAGTGATATCTAAAATGCCAGAGTTATTTTGAAAAATACAATATATTTTTCTATGAGTTCCCCCCCACTTTTATGCATCTGATAACATTTTTAAATTTTAAAAAGTGTTATTTATTCTTCTTTTATATTACTAAATCTCACAGAACTCCTAATGGTTAACAGATAAAACATCCAGAGAAGGTAAAAAAAATCATGATAAAAATTATTACAACTTCCATAAAGTATCTTATGTTTTAGGAAAAAAAATAAACATGAAATGAATCATTATAAACACATCTCAACTCTACATCTATTCAGCTTAGCCAGCAAGTCTGTAAATTCTTTATGGAAGAGTTCAGTTTTGAGCATGAGAACCTGCTCTTTTTTTGAGAGATTATTAAAAAATTAAAATAGAGAAGAAATGGTATGAAATGATATAGGATTCCCTGCTTGAGCAGGGGGCTGGACTAGAAGACCTTCAAGGTCCCTTCTAGCTCTATTCTGATTCAGATTCTAAGATATCTCATTATCAGAATTTGAAGCTTATAGGAATATTTATTCATATTTTAAAAAGTCTGTACCATATATTCTATATATGGAAGTAAAACACATTGATTTGCTCAATAGTTCTGACTAAATATACTCTTTCAATTTTAAAGAGATACAGAACTGCTTTTCATTATTATTAGATACTTTTACTGTTCTTTTGAATGATGAAAAATAATTTAAATTTATCCTGTGTGAAGTAAATGTGCTTTGAGTACTCAGTCGCATGTCTTTGTATGTTTAAAAAAACTTCTGGATAACTATTTGTATGCTTTTTGGAACATGACTGAATTGATAAGAACTTTAACCCTTTTCTCAGATTTAAGGCTTTTTTAGTTAACTATATTAATAGTGCTACTTGGATAAATATTCTAAGTCTTGCTTTTTCCCTATTAGTTTGCATGTTTTTACTATCTTCCTTATTAACATTATTTTAGGCCAGCTTCCATCAGCCCAATACTTTTTATTTATTTTTACACACACAAACACACAGAGTATGTGTATATGTGTAGGGGTATTATGTGATATACATATGTATTCATGCCTCTCACAGGTCTCAGTCAGTTTGCCAATGACTGAAAATTATGGTAGATATAGCACCACACATCTGGAGGACATCCAACTGAAGATGTTTTTTTCCTTAGTTGTTCCAGATTGTGTGGCCTTAATTGTTAAGTCAGTCTTAGAAAGGGTGAGTGTTTAATGCTGTTTTTAATGAGATCTGATAGCTCAAATCCCCTAAGACTTGTTTGACAAGCCTAGTGTGGATTTATTAGATTATCATTATTAATTGTTAGTGGGTTGACTAGGACTGAAGAATGTTAGGAGAAACTCACTTGTCTGCCTTCATTCTGTCTGCTCTCAATCCTGTGATTTGGATTATCAATATTTCTAAATATGTACATGTTTAGACCTATCATTAATAGAATAATAATATATTACACACACACACACACACAGTGTTTCCCCCAAAATAAGACCAGGTCTTATACTATTTGGGGCTCCAAAATAAGCAGTAGGACTTATTTTTTTGGAAATACTATTTCAGGGTGACTAGCCTGGTGGTGAGCATTTATTTATTTATTTACCATTTACCATTTATTTATCATGCAGGGGCTGAAGTCCGGTAGCAACTGCAGTCCACTGGCCCCTTGGTCAGCGCACTCTGGGGCTGTGTAGTACGTACAGCGCAGGTGAGTTGATTACCTGTCCTAGCAGCAGACAGTGACAGAGGTGCAGGGTGGGGGGAAGGCATGCAATTTGGACGTGCCGGCAGGCTGCAGGATAGTGGAGAGTTGGTGGGCCAGAGTGGGTGACCGACCACAGGAGGCTCATTTTCACATGGTGGCACTGGCAGCAGACAGAGGCATAGGAGTGGGGGGAGGAAGACACAATCGGGACATGCTGCTCAGGCTACAGGCAAGCCAAGAGACGGTGGGACGGAGTAGGTGGACTGATGAGAGAGGCTTGTCTTCACATCTCTCAGCTTGCCTGCAGCCTGTGAAGAGTGTCAGGATTGCTTGCCTTCTCTCCCGTGCCTCTGCCTCCATCTGCTGCTAGTGCCCCATGTCAAGATGAGCTCCTGCAGCCGCCTGCCTTGGCTCCTGGTGTCCTGCGCTTGACAAAAATGCATTTACTGATAGATGGATGTTGCATCATTACTCTTTTCCCCAAGTATCATAGAGTAGGTTGACCAATGTTCTGGGAAGAGCAGATATTCTTGAAGAAGGAATGCAAGAACAATTAAATAAATGCCTGCTCAGCCTTGAAAAAGAGGAGTGGGTGAGCAAGAAACCCAAAGTTACCCCATCTACAGGAGGGGATGGTGTCCCAGCACTTTAAGGAGGCTGTGGTCCATCCTCTTCTTAAGAAACCATCACTGGACTCCACCCGGTTGGATAATTTCCGACCTGTCTCCAATCTTCCCTTTGTGGGGAAGATTGTTGACAAGGTGGTTATGCAATAGCTCCAGAGGTTTCTGGATGATTATCTCGACCCCTACCAGTCAGGATTCAGGCCTGGACTTGGGAGAGAAACAGCACTGGTTGCACTTTTGGATGATCTCTGGTGGGAGTGGATGAGGGTAGTGCATCCATCCTTGCTCTACTTGACCTCTCAGTAGCTTTTGATACCATTGACCATGGGATTCTCCAGAGATGGCTTCAGGGGATGGGAGTGGGAGGCCTTGTGCTGTCTTGGTTCACTTCCTTCCTCTGCGGCCGCTCTCAGTCAGTGTTGATAGGAGGGGAGAGATCCAACCCTCGCCCACTGCTTTATGGGATTCTGCAAGGCTCAGTATGCTCTCTGCTCCTGTTCAACATTTATATGAAGCCATTGGGTGAGATCATCCATCACCATGGACTGAGGTATCACCAATATGCTGATGATACTCAGCTGTATGTCTTGGCCCGTGGTGAGTTAAGTGTTGCTGTGTCCTCCCTCTCGCAATGCCTGGAGGCTGTTAGGGGCTGGACGGAGAGCAACAGGTTGAAACTAAGACTGAGTGGCTCTGGGTCTGGGTTCGTTGGTTCAGGGAGAATTACCACCTTTAGTCTTGGATGGGGTGGCACTACCCCAAACATACCCTGTGCATAATCTGGGGGTTCTCCTGGACTCATGACTCCTATTCAAAGAGCAGGTGGCGGTCATGGCCAGGAGGGCCTTTGCGCAATTGTGGGTTGTGCACCAGTTATGCCCTTTCCTGGATCAGCGGTCCCTACTCATAGTCACTCATGCCCTGGTCACTTCCTGTCTTGATTATTGCAACTCGCTCTACATGGGGCTGCCCTTGAAGAGCATCCAGAAGCTCCAGTTTGTGCAAAATGCAGTGGCCCACATGGTTTTATGCAGACCCCTTTGTGCACATGTATCACCTCTCCTCCAGGAGCTGCATTGGCTGCCAATTTGCTTCCGGGTGCTGGTTGTCACCTTTAAACCCCTTCATGGCTTGGGTCCGGGTTATCTGAGGAAACATCTCTTGCCAGTGACATCTATCCAACCCAGTAGAGCAAGGAGGCAGGGAATGCTGCGGGTCCAACCCCTCATGGGACCTAGAAGAAGGGCCTTCTCTGTGGTGGCTCCATATCTCTGGAACATCATTCCCCCAGAGATTAGAATGGCCCCCTCTTTAATACTAATCCAAAAGGCACTGAAGACCTGGTTTTGCCAGTGAGCCTGGGGAACCCAGAGAGGGATGGAACCATCAAATGGCTAGTGTGAACCGCTGCCGTCGGGGTGAGGGGGTGGGAGTTGGTTTTTTCCCCTCAAATTTTGTTCTATTGTATTTTTACTAATTTATTTGATTCTTTTTGTTAGGTCTTATTGTTTTAATTTTTATTTTTAAATATGATTTTACATTGTGTAAGCCACCTTGAGTTGCCATGGGCGAATAGACAGCAATATAAATCAAATAAATAAATAAATGAAATCTTGATTCTCTTTGGTATAAAAAAAGGCAAAGGGAAACTTTGTTAGGTTTCCAAGGAGTCTTGGAAACACCAATAAAGTAGCACTTCGGTAATTTTTGCAGTGTCTTTTTCCTTAGTTGGCTCACCTCAAAAGGCTGACACCGTTTTTTAAGAGTGCAGAGCTTCAAGTGCTAATTTCAAAGGTGGGACAGCTCTCCTCATTTTATCTCCTGTAGGCACTTGGATAATGAGAGAAATATTGGTGAAAAGTCAAAGCCAAATGTTGCCCTTATTCTTTAAGAACTCGTTAAGGGCAAAGAGGCATTTAGCTAATGAAAATCTAGCATTTGTATTAAAAGCTTCATAATGATATACAGACAAAAGGCTGTAGCGTCCAGATAATTGGGCGTTTTATTTGTCCTTTTCTTCTGGGCAAATGTCGTGGACAATATGGCAGTTTCTCTAAACTAAAATAATTAATTGGACTATAAAGTATAAGTGCCCAGAATAAAGAGAGAATAAAGAAGCAGCAATTGTGTAAGCCTTAATGTTTTTCTTAGTACTGGCCAGAGATGTGACTGGGAAATTATAATGTGGTCAAATACATATTAAATAATGCACAGACAGGACTCAAAAACACTCCACTGAAGATAGGAAAAGATTTTGTCACCCAGGTGACAAAACACAGAGATTTTTCACAATCTAACATAGACTACAAGTAGAAGTTAACTTAGATGTACTCCAGCGTACAAAAATAGCTACTGTACATTATGAAGGGGTATCTGTGGGATAGGGTGTGGGTCCAAAAAGTTAAGAGCTGTGATCAGGGGTGGGATGCAAATATTTTTACTACTGATTCTGTGGGCGTGGTTAGGTGGGAGTGGCTAGATGGGCATGGTCATGTGACTGGGTGGGTGTGGCTTCTTTTTTGTGCACACACACACCCCTGTTCCATTTTTTTGCTTCCTGGGCCTCAGGGAAGCTTCCTGGGTGAAGCAGTAAGACAGTGAGGGGGATCCCGGCACAGCTGATCATTGGAACAACTGATGGTAGGGAGGAAAAAAAAATACCGGTTCGGCCAAACTGATAGCTGTTTTTTTACTACTGGTTCAGCCGAATGGTAGCATTTTTTGCTACTGATTTGCCCAAACTGGGCCCAACTGGTAGAATCCCACCACTGGTTGTGACCACTTGACAAAAGCCTATAATTTCCAGCTTTTGCCTGAGGTGAAAAGCAAAAGGTTGTCACCATGCATTACTCATCTCTTGGACAACGAGCAGGCAGAGTAAAGATCAAGTGGATGGACACAGACTCTAAATACTACACACCCTTGCAGATGCTTACACCAAGTTATATCAGGTACCACTTTGCCAGAATCTGCCTGTTTGATAAGAATGTCTCGAAAAGGCCTTTTAAAAGTTCTCTCTCTGAAGTGAGGAGGAGGGTAGGGAGAGAAAGCATGCCTTCTTGGTAGCGACTATTAAGACTGACTCATACTTTCACCTACATTCTTGCTTTGCTCACAGATTGATAATTTTTTTTCCCTCCGGTAATATCACTCTACTAACTAGAGCATATAAAACATTTGCTAGATCAATACTTGTATACAAGCTCATCAGTCTGGAATCCGCATTACATATCTGATATTAATACAATTGAGAAAGTCCAGAAATATTTTACGAGAAGAGTCCTCCACTCCTCTACCCATAGCAGAATACCTTATGCCACCAGATTTGAAATTTTAGACCTAGACAACCTAGAACTACACCACCTTTGGTTTGATCTAAGTATAGTACATAAAATTATATATTGCAATGTCCTACTTATCAATGAATACTTCAGCTTTAACCAAAAAAATAAAAGAGCACAAAATAGATATAAACTAATGATAAACCGCACCAAATTTGATTGCAGGAAGTATGCCTTCAGCAACAGAGTAGTCAATGTCTGGAATACTCTACCTGACTCTGTGGTTTCTTCCCCAAACCCCAAAATCTTCAACATTAGACTGCCTACTATTGACCCCTTTCCTAAGAGGTCTGTAGGGGGTGTTGCTTATAGAAACTGCCTCTCTGTTAACCCTTATTACATTCTTGGCAGGACTAGATTTCCTGTCTCAGGAACCTCTCTGGAGTTTTTTTCTCGTCCTTTGCTGGTACTTTGCTTGTGTGGAGTGACTATTCAAAGTTACAATGGCAATGAAAAAAGTGACTTATGACCATTTTTCACACTTACGACTGTTGCAGCATCCCCATAGTCTTGAGAGGCCAGGCAAGGAGATGCATGCCTCAATGTGAGTGATATTGAGTTGGCCTCATCCAGCCAATAACATTACCACCAAGCAATGTCCACCCAGTCACACACCCACCACCTAAGCCATGCCCACAGAACCGGTTGTTAAAAAATTTGAATCCCACCCCTGCCCAGTGTAGTTGGAGGGTGCCCATAACAAAATGAACAGAAGTGATTGGTGGATGTAATGGACTGTGGGTGGCCCGTAGGGAAAGGGAGAACTAACTATATTTGCTTTTGCATGGGAAACCCAGAGCTGGTTTCACTTCTTTTATGCCAATGTGGTTTATTCAGTAAAGTTTTATACTTTGGGTAAAATAATGTCCCAGGTGTTTCTTTTTCTGGATTCCCCAACTGAACAGTGACATTTCAAAACTCCTTATGACCAGATAAAAAGCTCTTTCCTGGTTCTCAGATATTTAAAAAAGGGTTTTTTTTCCACTGGATCTTAACTCTAGCTAAGATCTATTGGTATCCTATTGTGTGGGAGAGGATTGAATTATTACTATTAACATACAGTATATTGACTTTTAAAAAATAATTTTGATTTATTTTATCCTGGTGTTTACTATTTCACTGCGACCTATCCAGACTCTTTCTAGTTAAGTGGGCTATAAAAACCATATAATAAACCAGTAAATTATATAGCTGCCTTCTATTGTCCCCTTGTGATCAGTAGGTCACTAGAGACTAAAGCCAGAATCATTGTACTTTCAATAGGATAAATTTGGCTTCTAAACTCAATTACCCTAATTGGGAGTAGACAAAGGTGAATAACATAAGAGTGATCACTGGATTTTCTAGGATGTGCCAACAGAAACTATAGACAATTGTTTTAGAAAAGCAGTGTTGGCTAAAAATGTAGTATAAAAAATTGTTTAAAAATGGGCAAACTTGAAAGCATGGCTTGCTTTGAACTTTGCTATTCCATGAAACTCTTTTCTTACTATTAGTATAACACTCACAGCCTGCCAACACAAACTCTAGTGAATTAAGTGAAATGGGCTTCTAAATTGTGTGTTATTGACTTTTCAATTATACTGGTCATGGGGAGAAAGCTACCAGACAAGGTATAGATTATAGGATCTCTGTCCGGAGAAAGATATGAAAACAGAAAGAAGGATCCAGAAATTGTTCTTATGAATATTTATAGAGCATTAATGAGGCATAGGGTGCCTAGGATTGATAAGATTGACAATAATAGTGTTAAAGCAGGAAAAAAACATCTTTTTTAATTCAAGAGAACATAAATTATAATACTTGTGGTATTTAGATTCTGAACACACTGAAAGTCATATAGTTATGGCAACTTAATTCATTTCTTTGTTATGTCATTCTTCAAAAGGACAAGTTTTCTTCCTTTTTAATTTACATTTGTTCAGAACCTTCCCCCAAATAGAAGGAGGTATTAAGACAACAAACTGAATGGTCCTAAGTAAATAAAGTACATTTTAAAAAATCTATTGATACTTCTACCTTGATTTTTGGTATAATCTGGGATATAAGGAGGGAACAATATTTTCATTTCAGCAAATGATATTCATATCATTTATTTCATTATGCCTTATTACTCCAATCCAGGATGAAAATCATGCCTAAGTCCCAACTGGCTCCAACATAGCTAAGATGCAGTCAATATAAATCTTTTTTATTCCTGCATTTCTGTACAGGTTTACTTACTGTACATCATCTTACTAAAAACAGAAGAGAGCAGGGGTCGGATTCAATTTTTTTAACAACCGGTTCTGTGGGCATGGCTTAGTTGGTGGGTGTGGCTTGGTGGTCACATGACTGGAGGAACGTGACTTGGTGGTCAAGTTATTGGCTGGGCATGGCCAACTCAATATCACTCATATCAAGGCATGCATCTCCTTGCTTGGCCTCTCAAGACTGGGGATGCTGCAACAATCGTAAGTGTGAAAAATGGTCATAACTCACTTTTTTCAGTGCCATTGTAACTTTGAATGGTCACTCCACACAACCAAAGTACCAGCAAAGGAAGGGAAAAAAAACTCCAGAGAAGTTCTTGAGACAGGAAGTCTAGTCCTGCCAAGAATGTAATAAGGAGAGGCAGTTTCTGTAAGCAACACCAGAATGTTTACTTCCTGCCTTCCTTACAGGATTAGGCCAGTAATTTCTTCTAACAACCAGTTCTCCGAACTGCTTAGAATGTTAACAACCAGTTCTAGCGAATAGGTGCGAACTGGTAGAATCCCACCCCTGATTATGTGTGATTAAAAGAAGATGATGATCCAAAAAAGAAACTAAGATGCAGGGTGGCTTTCCTTGTTTCCACCTAAGCTTACAGTATATGTTTTCTCAAGCAGTGTAAATCAGCATGCCCACGGTCTCCAATTAATGGATAACCACAAAAGTTTCCTCTCCTCCTCTACAAGGACAAAACAGTTCTTTGACAGTTATTGCTCCCTTGCATATGCTATGGAATGAAATGTATTCAGAATTGCAGCTTTACAAGACTGCTTGAATAAGTACAACTTACTGGCTCTGTGTCTAATTCCGTACCAAAGCATGAATAAAAGGTCTGACGCTGGCCCATATATCTTCCATAGCAATTCCCAGGTCCCAGACAAACTTAACACATTTGACTGACAATCTAGAAAGAAACCTTGCCAATCAGTCAATCAATCAGTTGAGGGGAGGGGAGGGGGAGACCATACAGTCTCTTTTCCTATGGTGGAATGTCTTACCTGTACTACCCTCCAGCCTCAAAATTAAAACTGAAAAAATACAATTAAACATTAGGATGCATTAAGCATTTCATTTATGAGCAATTTGCCAACCCAGCACACCTTCGGCTGTTTAATAATAACAAGGGGGGGAGTTTATTGTTCACAGAGTACATTAATCACTTTCAAATGAGCTATCTGATGGGTCTTGTTGCTTGATGTGAAAGTGAACGGATGGATCAAACTAATAATACAGTCAGATGCAAACACTAACAAGAAGCATATCATGGACATAGAGGAACATGAACAATACAAGTATGAACCAGACTTGGGTAGAAGCTAGGTGAAATAAAGGAATATAATCCCAGGTGCTGTGTACTGTTTCAGATCTGTTACATCTTCCCTGGCTGATCTAACTTCCTTACACTTAGTATTCAATCTATGGTCAAGACAAAAATACTCAAATGTCACTGGCTAAGTGTTCTGTTTTAATGACGGTTATGATAGCCCTCAACTGGATTCCTCTACTCCTTTATCCTCCTGCCTATTCCAGGAAGGCAAATGGCAATCCCTTTCCAGTTTTTGAATGGATCTTTGAGAACATGTGGTTTTCATTTGCATTAACAAAAAAATATCCAGTAGTCATATAATCATACATTGGATAGGCCCTTCCCAGGGTAGGATGAACTTGTCCACAACAACATTTCATTGGTTTATTAGTGGAGCATGGTTTCATTATTTCACCATTCTTGCTGTCATATCAACTGGAAAATTCATCTGATTTGTCAATTGCCTTCTTCCAGCACTTGGCTTTAACAAGCCCCCATCATTCTTCATCAAGCCCAACATACTACTAAATTTTAGACTAGGGCAACTAGGTGGAACATCTACTCAAAGCAGAAGAAGATGGTTTGTTTCCTTTTTCATGCTTGTCAGGAAGAGGTTTGGGGTTTATTTGCTTTCTAATTCTGCTCCTCTGCACAAATGCATCCACACAAATTCAAAGGAGCCTTGCATTCTGCTCTAACTCCTTGTAGCCTTTCCTCCATTTGACTGGCTCTGCAACCCAGAACAAAATAGCTTTGGAAAAAAGCAACTAGTGACTAGAACAGAGTGGTTTGTCCACAACAGCACTGTGTATTTTGTTGGGTGGATATATTGCCTAAACCAAGCATAAAAGACAGATTGCAAGCTACCACTTGTGCTGTCAGAAGTTAGATAAAAGTTACTACACCACAAATTACCGGCAGAAGTTGCCTTCTTGGCAAGTTTAAAGTGAGGATGACAGTAACAGAATAACAGAGTTGGAAGGGACCTTGGAGATCTTCTATCCAACCCCCTGCTTGTTCTTGAGAAAGGGTGAGTGGACTATCTTTACAAGCAGAAGGTCCAAAGGAACCTTTACATTGCATCAGTAGGGATAATGGATAATTTCCAAATCCTAGGAAGTTATTTTTCTAATATATTTCTGCAAGGGTTAAATTTAATTCGGTCCTTCTCTCCTCTTTGTTCCTTTTGTTGGAGAAATGGCAGCATGTTTACTCGACTTCTTTAACAGACATCTCAAGGAATGTTCACAGCAAGAGATTTTACAAGTCTGCTGCATGAAGCATGTAAATAATCACTCATCATTGTTTGAGAGAGGAGAAATTGCCTGTCAGGTAAGCGTGTAGTGGGTTAGAAATACTGACTTTCCCAACAGGAATGCAGCTCTTCAGATTCAAAGTTCCGGGTTGTATTAGCTTCCAACAGACATGAATCAGGCGGATTGTTACTGTGCCAGGATATTTATTCATGTTTGAGTTTTCAAAAAGGGTTTTTAAATTCTTTTGTGCCTAAGCTCCAGCTAACAGCAGCAATATTGCTGTAGTTCATGGAACCTTTGGTGAAGGTGAGGAATTATGCCAGAGATGTCTAATCTTGGCAACTTTAGGACCTGTGGACCTCAACTCCCAGCCAGCCATGTACTGTATAGGTACTGCTACCTATAGAAGTTCAAGTGTGCAAGAAGTAGGATAGGCTTAACAATCTAATGCAAGGAAAAAAATAAAAATAAACTCCCCTTTTAATCCTCTTTCTTGGAAATTCCAGCACTGCCTGGATGCATGGCATCATTATTTGATTGTTCTTGGTTCATAAAATCTCAGTTATTAAACAATACAGTAATAATTGAATAAATGCACCTGCTATCCACTAAAAAGTTGCCTATCTCTATCTTAAAACTGTCACTTGTGCACTTGAATAGAACAGAATAGAATAGAATAGAATAGAATTTTTTATTGGCCAAGTGTGATTGGACACACAAGGAATTTGTCTTGGTGCACTTTTCTTTAAAAGAAAAATTTTAGTGAGATGTAAGCCAGCACAAGCAATGATTATTCTGTTTAATTCATTGTTTCAATGAGTTGTATTAAATCATTTTTCCTAAAGGAATGACTATCAAGGGTATAGATATTTGTATATAATATATATTTAGATCCCAAGTATTTTGTCATTGGCATTTGGATGTGTGTGTATCAAGCAGCATTGTTTGTTGGGTTATTTTTAACAGAAAGCATCCATTAGGTATTTTTTCTAAAATAATTTCACACTTAAACTATGCAATACATGAAGAAAATGGGACCATAATATCCAAATGTTCTATGCCTTATTAATTTTATTCTGTGAACATGTTTACAAAATTATAACTTTTGCTGGAGAAAAAAAGAATTATCCTTTTTAAACAACAATATTGTTTGTAGGTGATGCTAAAATTGGAATGTTTACACAGCAAACAAAGTCTGCTTTCCCAGAGGCCTTTTAATGTTGTCAGTGTTTATTACTTTTGCTTTTGGTAAATAAATGTACAGGAGAAAGCAGTAGAGGTTGACTTAAAACTAATAGGCACATTTACCCCCCAGATTACAACAGGAAAGTACGGTTCTTCCTTGCAAGCCATCTGCCTCTTTGCCAAAGGAAAGAACAATAAGCAAAACTATAAAGACACAGAATGAAAAATCTGTTCTGTGTTCAGGCAGAACACATATTTTTGACAATCCTACCGCCTTAACACTGATTCGGCTGGCATTACTGAAGTCATCATACTGCTTTAGACATTATGATTCTGTCTCTGAATGAAAGGGTTCAACACACATACACAGAGAAAAGAGAGAGAGAGAGAGAGAGAAAAGGAAAGGGAGAGAGGGGGGTGGAAGAGGGGAAGGGAGAGAGTGAGAGAGAGAGAGGAGAGAGAAAGGGAGAGGGGGAGGGGGAGGGAGGGAGAGAGAGACAGAGATGGGTGGGAAGAATTATATGTGATGAGGAGACTTATGGTTCAAAAATTATAGGAGGAGAACTGTGTTAGTCCACTGTGCCCCAAAATCAAAAGTCTTGGAGCGTTGTTTCTGACTGACCAATTTTATTAAAAGGCCTAATGGTTGTGACCTGTAGTTCATGGCTGCCTCTGATAAAATGAACCCCACCTCACAAAAGCGGAGGACTTTTTATCAAATTTGTTAGTTGGAAAAAGTGTGCCATATTTTATAATTTGGAAAAAAAATGCTTTGGATCTTATGTGGACTACTCTGTTATTTATTAAAGTATCCCAAACTGAATCAGGGAAACAAAGCATCATCATCATCATCATCATCATCATCATCATCATCATACCTTATGGTTACTTTAGAAGTACATTAACTTTCATGAGTTGAAGCTGTTGTACCATTTTTTCCAGGTTTGCTCAGAAGTTTGATATGGGTTGGGATGCTTTAATGCAGATCTGGTCATTTTTCAGCCCCTAGATTACATTTAGCCCTTTAGTTGTTCCTGTCTGGCCCACAAGGATTGCTCTTATTTTGAAGGCAACTGTTATTTTTTTTTCCAATTTACATATGTGCGCGCATGCATTCTTATGTACCTTAACAGCCCTTTTGGTTTGGTCCTCCACAGCAGTCTCAGTTTCTCATCCGGCCCCTTGGGAAAATTAATTTCCCACCCCTGCTTTAATGAATAGCAGAGAAATGCTTTTACTGGGGTTCAGTCCAAAGCACTGTTTCTGTACCAAATTAGAATAATATTTGAAGTGTGCCCAGAATGCATGTGGACTCAAACCATTTAAATATTGCGCCCATTAATTACATCTTGGAAATTCACTTCCTCGCAGGTACCTTATTATTTACACAGTGCCCATCAAGATGCAGCGGATTTTATAGAATTAGTACAAGAAAATATTGTCAAGAAAGTCTTGGCGGGAAGACTTTACTACCTAATATCGGACAAAGTGAGATAACAGAGGGAAAGAAAGAAGAAAATACAATATCTATATCCGAAAATATGCTATTTGACTTCACAGGTTCAGTGAATTGATGGCAATTGCAACGGGATGTGTCATGAAAGACAAAAAAAAAAAAAGATTCAGATGGTGTTTGAACATGTTCCATGTTCGGCAGTCTTGTAGGATTAGAGTTAATGAAGTCCAAGTTAATCAAGGCTTAATTTGAGCAAGGACTCACTACCGTTACTAATACTGTTGTCTAATGCAAGACCTGATCATTTAGAAAAGGGAGATGTGACTGTGATCTTAAGTCCTCAGGTGGCCATCAGCCTATTTTCAGCAACAATTCAACCAAACTGTTCTTCTGAATGTTTTTTTCTTCTTCCCCCAGAAAGCAATGTTTCATGTGAATCATTTTGATTGGACAAGGAGCTTCTTCTTCCCACCCCCTCCTTTTAGGTATGCACATCTCAAGCACTGTCTTGACTTTCCAAGCTCCTTTGGGAGAAGTAGACACAATGGACAGATACCCTGGCTGAATTTCTGATTTTGTATATCCAATTACACTTGGCCAATAAAGAATTGCATTGCATTGCATTGCATTGCATTGCACTGCACTGCACTGCACTGCATTGCATTGCATTGCATTGTGTTGCGTTGCGTTGCTTTGCATTCTATTCTATTCTATTCTATTCTATTCTATTCTATTCTATTCTATTCTATTCTATTCTATTCTATTCTATTCTATTCTATTCTATTCTATTCTACTCTACTCTACTCTACTCTACTCTACTCTACTCTATTCTATTCTCCAGGAGTGTGATATTCCACTATGCAGAAAACAAGGACAAATGTCTAATTTCTGCCATTGAAACACAGTGATTGGATAGAGAAGGCCATGCTTGCAACAGACTTATTTGGCCATTTGAATCTGAATAGATCACTGTCCATGTTTGTTATATCTTAATTTGTCCCCATGATGTCTTAGAATCATCTGCATGACAGGTTTCGCATGCAGGCAGAAGGACAACAGTTCCAAATTAAAACTAAGAATGACTTTTGACTGCCTCAGCAGTGGATTTTAGATGAGATGGAAGTGGTATCCCAAGGACTTTCCCATCCAACATAGTAACATGGTTAGTTTGTATGGTAGAAAGAAGAATATGATCATGAACACCATGTCTAACAGGTTTTTCATACCCCGAGGCTGCTGTTATACAGTGTGTGGACAGCAGGGAAGATATTACTTACACACTGGTACAGCTAAGGATTATTTAAGCCCATCTCATTCATGCTATGAAAGCAACAATATGGGGAGATTGCAAACAAAAGACATTTATTCAGAATATACAGTGATGGTTATATAGACCACTCATTTCACTATCCAATGAAATAGGCAAAAGAATCAAGAGGATATAAGTAATGTCGAATCAGGACAAAAAATCGAATCCAACATTTAACACAAAAACAGCTGAACAAATATCTTGGGGATGCTTATATGTATGACATAAACACCAGAGTATTGGTTGCTCAAGTTCCCTAGGAAATTATAACATGTTAGATGCCCACTTCTGTGTAGGAAATAACATCTGTGTATTTTCATGTTTGGTGGATACAGGTAGTCCTTGACTTACATTCATTCTTTAGTGACCATTTGAAGTTACAAAGGCACTAAAAAAGGTGACTTATGATCATTTTTCACACTATCCCCATTGTTCCGTGATCAAAATTTGGATGTTTAGCAACCGGCTCATATTTATGATGGTTGTAGTGTCCGGGAGTCACGTAATGCCCTTTTGCAACCTTCAGACAAGCAAAATCGATGAGGAAGCAACAACTGTGTTACTAACTTAACAACTACAGTGAGTCACTTAACAACTGTGGCAAGAAAGGTTGTAAAATGGGGCAAAACTCACTTAAAAAACTCTCTTGCTTAGCAACAGAAATTTTGGGCTCAAATTGTGGTTGTATGCCGAGGACTACCTGCACTGAATTTGCTTGAGTGATTTTATTTGTTTTGGTTCATTATAGCTGAAAATCACAGTGATGCATCTACGGGAAAACACTGTTTCAAAAATCTTATGAATCTAGGTTATTTTATTGGCGTAGTAAATAAAATCTTTACCTTATTGACATTACAGGTTGTTGTGGGTAGATAGCACAAGATAGCACATACTATCATTAAAAGATGGATAATTCTGCTACTAGAGAATAATACGCTGTTTAAAACTAGGAGTCATATTAATAAAGTACCATCAGAATCATAACCATTGTGCCAACTTATTGAATTCAGCAGGATTTCCTCCTTAGCAATAAAGTCAACCAAATTCTTTCCTTCTTCATTGGACTGCAGTGCAGCAAATTGTGTCCAGTCACTTTCAATCTGAATCAAACTAGTTCAGTCTGAATTAAACATGGGGAAGACACAAATACCCACTCTGCACTAGGGAATGCCAGAGCAGAGCAGATAACAAGGAGAGCATAGATATGCTGGGGGGAAAAAAGACAAGGATGAGTGTTCAGAGACTAAAGGCAAATCTAAGACCTTGAATATTACATGGAAGGTTAATGTACACAATCCAGACAATTATTCTGTGTTTCAGCAGAGATGCTGAAGGAGACAAGCCCAAATTCATGCCCTTGTAGTTCCATACTGTATGATTCTATACTATAAAACTGTTTATGAATTTATAAGACATCTGACTTTAACTTTTGCCAAGTCATGAAGCAAAAACTGGAGAATCTGTTAGCTAGCAATTTTGAAGAAGCTCATAGAGGGTACACATGGTGCTAAACACTCGAGCAGAATTTTAGGGAATTCTAGGTAGGCTTACTCAATTGTCCCCCAAATTTGCCAATTACATTTCCAAGAAGTACGTATGTATGTATATGTGTGTGTGTGTGTGTATGTATGTGTGTGTATGTATGTGTATGTATGTGTATGTATGTATATATATATATATATATATATATATGTTTGTCCAATAAAACAAACATGAACCAAAGGGAACAGAAACCTTTTAATGATTCTTACAAATCCCCGGTTAAAAAACTGCTGCAAACTAATTAACTTTGATAAGCACAAGCTTCACCAAAACTGTGCGAGGCTGTCAAAAATAACAGATAAGGTTACCTAGAAATATTTTACAACACAAGAGTCTTCAAATACCAACTAAGATACTGCAATGTCCACGAGGCTGGAATTTCAGAACGTCTTCGCTTTCTACAAAGAATGTTCACTTCACAGCTGCCTTTTATCTTCTTGAAGGAGGAACCATTACCTTGCAGCCTTACTCCTGAGTTGCCCATGCTGCTGCAGCTACTCTTTCCTACAAGCAACCCAGTGCCCACGTGCATTTGGCACAGGCTCCTCGGGAACCTCCTCATCGCTGCTGCCAGCCCCGAGAATCTCTGAAGGCAGCAGTCCACTCCCCAATGGTCTTGTCCTCTCATCTGTGTCCTCGCTCTACTCAGCCATCTGCACCAGCTGCCAGCTAACCACAACAATGTATGTATGTATGTACGTATGTATGCATGTATCTCCCCGTTTATTCAGTTCATTTGACCAATTGTCTCCTTTTTTACTTCTACAGATGAAAAAGATAATGCAGATGCACCTAGCCACTGTTTAAGGACTCTGTTACTAAGGAAACAAACTTGTCAAGCATGAGCCATCTGGGAATAATGGTGATTTATTTAGAAAAAGAAAGGTTTGTCATTTTGAGCTCACAATTACAAAATTGCTTTTTGATTACCTTCAAGCTTATTGCATTGTCTCGTCACAATAAACTATGGAAACAAGTGGAAAGGTTAATAATTGTGGGATCTATTCTTGTCAGTTTGTGCCACAGAAGGTTGCTCAGCATGCTCAGGTATTTGGTAGGACCCAGGTAAAGGGAAAAAAATTGAAGAGATCTAGGGTATTAGGTTCGCTGTTATTTTGTCTGCCAATTAAGGCAGACAATTATGTCTCTAGGGGTTGCATTTGGCAACTTTGCATTTTCTACGTTCCTTCTCTATGTTTTTTTTACCCACACAGCATACAGTGGAATATTATGTCTTAGAAATCTAGAAACAAAGATTTCCCTTAAAAAGATTTCTGTTTATATGTATAATATATGTATTAGCTGCATTTGTATGCATACTATTTAAACATGTTTCAGCTTTATACAAAGAGCAACAAACTTTGATTTCAGGTTCTCTCCTTCTTCTGTAGCAGTGTTTCTCAACCTTGGCAATTTTAAAATTTGTGGACTTCAATTCCCAGAATTCTCCAACCAGCTGGCTGAGGAATTCTGGGAATTGACGTTCACACATCTTAAATTTGCCAAGGTTGAGAAACACTGCTGTATAGGATGGCAAAAGGAGACCAGAAACATCCCCTTCTGTTTCAGATTTGTCTCAGTTCAGTTCTGGCACCATAATACTAAGGGGCAGATAATTCCAGCCCCACATTTCCAAAAATATATTTATATTTATGGTTCAGATAGATAGATAGGTAGGTAGGTAGGTAGGTAGGTAGATAGATAGATAGATAGATAGATAGATAGATAGATAGATAGATAGATAGATAGATAGATAAAATATGATCTCATATACTTTTAGCTCTGGTGTTATCCATCACTTGATTCAGCCATGTCCCTTACAAAGCATGAGAAGTGCTCCTTTCTGGTTGAATACTCCTATAGGAATGATGTTGTTTGCTAGCCTATTTATTTATATTTTATGCATACTGTCAGCACTGGAGTAGGGAGGGGGATGAATTGGCAAGAAAGCAGATGTTGTGATGTATACCCTGCCTCTTTTGTACAATAAGTATGTCAAGGTTGCATGCATGTTCAGAGACTTCCTTCTCTGCAGACACTGCTGACTGCTGGAGTCTCCAAAGATTCCATTCCATTATAACAAAATCAGAAAAATTGGGACATCCAACCAAAGCATAACTAGCAACCCATTCCAAAATGCATGAAACAGCAGCAATTCTTACAAGTGGATTAAAAGCTCTGCAGAAAAGTTTGGTCTTCTCTGCTTTCTGAAAACCTCAAGCATTGGGAGAGCGACCTCAACACTTTTATCTGGAAAGTTAGTCATGGCAACTGCAATTCTTTTCTTGTTGGTCCTGAACATTTCACTGCTTATCCAATAGTTTCTTCAGTCTGAAGAAGTTACTTGGATAAATAGCAAAACATTTAGAACCAACAAGAAAAGAAATGCTGTTGCCATGACTCAACTTTCAGACAACTCTACCTGGACAACTGAGAATCTTCATTCACTCAACACTTGTCATGTCAGAGACATTTACCCACATTACATTTCTGTTCCAGGTTCTCTTCTGTTTCTTTTTTATCTGAGTTTTGATTGTCTTGATAATGGCTCTTTCTCCTTTTCTCAAGGTTATTCTCATTATAAATTTTAACATGCATTAGGATTAAAAATACAAAAGCCAACATACAGATAAGTAAAACCAGTGCAGAAGGAGAGATTAGTGTCTGTTGTGGGACACCAAAACATTTCAGCCATTTAATCTCAAAATGTTCGATTTAGCCTCAAAAAGATTTAATCCGGCTCAGTGTGCTGGATTCAAGTACTGAGTTTAAAGTTAAGGTTAGTTATCCTTGAATCACTTGTGGGGAGGAAATGGCTGAAGGGACATCCTCCATAAAACTTTGCATTATTTATCTTCCAGTTATATAGTGAGTGCTTTAGTCTGGCATGATTCCTATCCATAGGCGAGCAACAATAAAGATACCACTCTGATCAGCTCATTGTGTGGTTGCCTGATATTCAGCTTCATCAGTCTTCCATTTATGAAAATACCAATTTGCCTATCTAAATTCTCAAATAAAACTTGCTGGAGAAAAAGAACTTCTGGGGAAACCCACCCCCCAGAACCTATGGTCCAATCTTGGAAAATGGAACTTCTTTCCCAAATGTTGATTGGATATATTGGCAAGATCATGCTGTCTGCCTGTTCAATAGGGAAAGGATACTTGCTGAAAAGAACCCTTGTCAATACATACCTGGAAAATACTGGCCAAATGGCTGGGACTCTGTCCACTCCTTAGTTATTTTCGACCTAGTTAGAATGATTAGGTGCTGTCAGAACCATCAGGAATGAGGTTTGACAGCGTCTGACTACATTAAGCGTGTTATGGAAACAGTGCCATTTCATGGTGGTGGCTATGAAAAAGATTCAGCTACAACCATTTCTATTTTTTTTCCAAAGCGAGGTTATTTAGAGAGAAAGGCTTCTGATTGCAGTTATGTTTAGCAATGACTAGAGTTGCTTTTTGCTGCTGTCAATCAGGGCAAGGGCTCTTTCATGCTCTCTAGTTGAGCTCTGCAAGGAAGGGCAAGCAAAAGAATCCTCGCCTTGTATCTGGCTTTAATCACTTCCCTGCAGGTATTGCTTGCTTGATGTTTAAGCAGAAAATGAATAATACAAAGATAAGAGGATGCAGCATAAATTACTAATGGAAAATTAACAGCACATCCCCAGGACAACAGCAGTGGCAAAAACACAGAATACACCTGTCGTGCTGTATATCTCAGAGCACTTCGATGGAATTATTTATCAGCATAAGTAATTTCCATTAACTTCAACCGAAGAAACATTCAGAGAACACATTAATCACAGTATATTAAGTATTTCGTTCAAATTAGCTCTAATTGCCAATCTTTTTTTTTTTTTTGATGTATTGAATTTGGTGGCTTAATACTTATTGTAATTAATATTATCACCCAATTGCATTGCAGCATGCAGGGTGGTATATTAAAGGCACATGGTTAGAACTAATGAGTTTATACATTACTGAAGGGAATGGGAAGAGTCTGACTTTGCGAGGGCCTGGGAGAAGCTTACAGAATGCTTTATGATGGACTAAGTCATGCTGGGGTATTTAACTGTTCTCCAAAGAGTCCACAATATGCTACACAATCACACCTTGGCCACAAATATCATTTGAAATGCAATATACAGCCTGACCAATGCAGTGCTTACTTTATTCCTTTGCTACACCACAAGAATTCTAATCCTGCCATAACTTCTAAAAGTGTACTTACTTTATCTCAACCAATTGAATGGCTAAATAACGTATGTTGATAGATCATCATGGTCCATCAAATTGTTTCGTTTGTCATACAGAACAGAAGGAGGACTACCTGGTATCCTACTTTCTATCTCTATTCTCTGTATACATACACTTATGTATACTTATTACTCTGCTAATTATGCTTGTATCATTTCCAGTTTCTCAGGGAAGTTCTGTATATTTGGATAGATTGAGAATTGTTATTCTTAAGCTCTTTTCCTTTGATCTCTTGCCTTTTGCTCACTTCTCTTTCCTTGCATTTTGCCTGCTTTGTGCCCTGTAGTTTCCAGTTTAATGTTTGCTGATTTAAATAAACAAATATCAACCTATATTTTTTTGCCAGTTCGTATTGAGCAAGGATATGTGCTTGGTCTGATCTGGATACAAGGGTTGACTGAAAATCTGCTAAGTTCAAAGTAAACTTGAAAATTTAGTTCAGTCGTTTTTTAGCACTTTAGAACTAGAATCCTCGAGTCCAATGGATAAGCATTGCAGTACCAGGTTGGGTCTGGTAAATCAAATAAAAGTAAAACAGCCATTCCTGTATCATGCATTTGACTGAATTTGTGGCTCTTTAATTAGGCTCTGGCAACTCACGAGTTGATTTCCTCTCTCTTGAAAATACAGTCGAAAATATTTTCCACACAATAGGATTTTTTTACAATTATGTCACAGAATAATAATAATAATAATTAAAAAATCCTGGTTAGTGTATCTGCTTTTTACCACAGAGAGGAACAGTTATTATATTGCAAAGTCATAAGGCTGTGTAGATGAGAGTGGGCACATTAAAAATTACCCGATAGATAATGGAAAACAGTTGCAATAGAAATGGAATGAAATACTATTTTAAGCTCCCATAAACAAAATGCTGTTTTGGGTACCATTTTTTGTACAGGTAGTCCTGTTTTTCACCCTTACAACCATTGCAGGCAGCATTACCACATGATCAAAATTCAGATGCTTGGTATTTATGATGGTTGACGTGTCCTGAGGTCATAAGGTCAACTTTTGTGACCTTCTGCCAAGCAAAATCAATGGGGAAGCCACATTCACTTAACAAGGACATTAATAATTTAACAGCTGCAGTGATTCATTTAAAAACTGTAGCAAAAAAGGTCATAAAATGGGGAAAAATTCACTTAACAGCCATCTTTCTCAGCAACATAAACTTTGGGCTTAATTGTGTTTGTAAGTCAAGGACTACTTTTATAGTAAGACTTTCATCTGGGTATGGGGAGTTTTAAATCCTTGTGATGATGTCATTGGATAAACGCCACGATGTCAAATGGTAGAATTTGCATGATGCTCTCACACTATAGACACTGGTGCGGTGTCTTTATTTTGCTCACTTTATCACTTTCAAGGCATAGTCATAATTCTTTGAGGATAAACAGAAATGGTTCCAAGTCATCCCTTAAACAATTTTTTTTGCATCCTCAGAAAAAGCAGTAATTTCTACCATTCTTGAGACAATTTGGGAAAGGCTTTTGAGCCTTAATCACAGCTTTTCCTCCAAATATTTTGGGAATTCTACTCAGAATTCTCAGCCATTCAGTCTAAGGGTCTTAAAATCAGACGGTTGTTTCAAATTCAATCAAACTGCCCTCTGGAATTGCATCCCTCCCAGAGGTACATATAGCATCCAGTCTCATAGCATTCCAGAAGATTGTTAACCTGTTCCATTGTTTTGGGTTAACATGTTAGTGGAACACCCTGGCCTGGCATGTTTTTAATGGATATTTTTGTTTGTCCATGCTGTTACAGTATGCATTGTTTCATTAAATTGTAAGCCAGGCAGAATTTTGGGGAAGGGCTATAACATTCTATAAATATCACAACCACAACAACTTAAGGGTACCAAGTCAGGGAAGGCTGTGTTCACTTACAGTCTTATTTCGTAAGCATAAGAGTAGGGCTTTTCTCTTGAGCAGTGATGAAACACTAGGACTAATAAATACTAGGACTGCAGCAGGAGTGGAGGAAAATTTTATTTATTTCCTTTTTGAGGGCAATCCTAAAAAAAAAATCTTGAACAACATTTCTCAGCCTTAACAACTTTAATATGTGTGGACTTCAATTCCCAGAATTTCTCTTGCCAATTCCAAAGCAAAGTAAAAGTTAAATTTTCACTGGGAACTTTGGAAGGGAAATATGTTATTCTTGCTGGGAAGTCATCTTCAGTTTGTTTCGTTCTTCTGTTAGGTCTCCCTGAACAAATACTTTATTTGGAACACTGAGAGCAGCCAAATTATCGGTTGTTCAGAAACTAACAAATGCTCCAGAAATGTTGCAGAGATGACAAAACCAGCTGAACAGTAAAGGTTGGATAAAAATGCTATCTGTCTGAAAAGCAATTGATTATCATTCATTTATGCTAGGAAAATATAGAGCAGATGTATTTCCCCATGCAATGGATGTATAAATCCCACAGGTTTGGCTAATGCCTTGCATTTATAATCTATCAGCCCATTTCAATCAATGCACATGCCATATATATTATACATTGTTTTAAGTCTTTATAGCTTTATGTGTTACTAATATTACACAAACTGTGTTCACTTTTGTAATATTTATTGTAAAGAGGGGAGACTTGTTAGAAGCTACTATTGACTTCCTGACACATGTGAAACTGAAACAAAATAGCCATTCAGACATTACGCTATCAATACTTGTCAGGAGCAATGATGTGTAACCACCGGAGCATCTTCTCTGCTTCTTTTGGTGGGAATATATTTCTCAGTAAACTTCTTCAGAATAATTGGCTGCATAAACAAACCCCTGCCATCTAGCATTTTTACTGTACTCTCCATCATTCGAGGCTGAGAAGGACCCTTTATACCCCCTGCTGAGACTGGGAAGATTGCAATCTGGGATTCAGACTGAAGTTCACAGGAGCAGCAATCTGTTCATTTGGAGAATGTAGTCGATGAGGCTGCTGCTGTTGTTGTTTTGGGCTGTTTAGCCAAAGCAATGAAAATATTACTCAGCTTTCTCAACTCAGGTTTAAGGAGCTGCAGCAAATCGTTTTTCTTCAGAGTTTGTTGATTGATAAGTTATCTGAATAGCTTTCAATTTCCTGGAAGAAAAGTACGGAGTTCTGAAAGGGTGGCATATTGTATGAGGGAAAGAGATGGGTTTAACTGGGTTATAGGAACCATGGACTTCATTAGAATAACCACTGAGGCTTGTTTCCTGGTGGTTCTTAAGTCTTATCACAGCTGGTCGAGTCACTTTCTCCCCAAAAAAGTTTGAGTAGCAAAGACAATAACTGCTCATCCTGTTAATGTTGAAAAGGAAAGTCACTTATAGGAAATGGGGAGAAGTCATATTTTAGGAATGAAATTGATAGTCTATGGCAGGGGAGTCAAACTCATGGCCCATGGACCAGATGCGTCATGTGCTGGCCCTGCCCACCTCAAACCCCCCCCCCCCACGGTTTAGTGAAGGGGCAAAAAATCCTGATACATCACGTGACAATGATATGATGATGTGAGTTTGATACCCCTGGTCTATGGAGATTCTCAGCCATCCAGGTCTTGGTTATCTC
Source organism: Bungarus multicinctus (assembly GCA_023653725.1). Classification (NCBI taxonomy): domain Eukaryota; kingdom Metazoa; phylum Chordata; class Lepidosauria; order Squamata; family Elapidae; genus Bungarus; species Bungarus multicinctus. Next base: position 66,241,489 of record CM042842.1, read on the forward strand.
AAAGGTACTTTCTCAAATGGCAACTGGACTTTGTTTTTCCTTGAAGACATTTTGCTTCTCATCCAAGAAGCTTCTTCAAGAAAAACCAGTCCAGTTGCCTTTTGAAAAAGCACCTTTGGGAAAGCTGGTCATTAGTGGGGAGAAAAGGGGAGCCACCTCATGCCAGGCAGTGGCCAGGGAATTCACAGGAGGTGAAGCCTGGGTTTCTCTAGTTCACTCATTTTTTTCTCCCAGATTTCAACTTGTAGATAAAGCATGGTTGTCCAACCTTTTGGCTTGCCTGGGCCATGTTGAGTGAAGTGGAATTGCCTTGAGCTGCATATAAAATATATAATGTAGTTAATTAATACACACACACATGACAAACTTCCTTTATTTTAAAAATATTTTTAATTATCTTGTGGGGCTCCATTACTAGATGTCCAAGGCCATATGTGGGGACATGTACAGAATAATAAAACAGTGGGGTTGATAAGATTTTAATGCCCTCTAGTTGCCTCTTCAGGGGACTCTTCATCTCCCCTCTCCCTATGCCAAATTAACTAGTATTTAAGACCTTAATTAATATATTCTTCAGATATTTCCTGAATTAATCAGCTGGACATCAAACAACAATAGTTTCCCCTCTCTTTCCTTTCTCTGATTTTATCTGGGAATGAGGGCAAATGAATGATGACAGCAACTCTTGCCCAGAGGCATTACACCTAGGTCACAGGTGTGGTACCCAGTTCACATCTGCTTCGAAGACCTGTGAAGCAACAATCTTTCTCCCTTGGTGCTGCTGTCAAATAATTCTGGTAAGTGGAAAATGGGATGATTGGAGATCATCCCACTCCAGTTGTAATTCAGCTCAGGAGGAGATTTAACAACATGAACTCCTGTTTTCTCTGAAATAGTTTTGAGATAGCTTGAGAAAAAAAAAACAGAGGGGGAAATGTTGCCTTTCATATCAAAAACACTTTTAATCTTCATGCTTAATGATAAGCTGATTCAAATACAGAAAACCAGAACGTTAGGACAGATGGCTGTGGGGAAAAGCGTAGCAAAGAAATATAACAGTTCTTGGATGTGTCTAAATGCCATTCTTCTCTTTCCTATAGTTCTTTATTGTCTCTCGTGTAATCCTAAACATACTTCTGCTGCCAATCAGCAGATAACCTCTTATTTTAAAAGGATGTTCCCCTCTCCCAAACATTACAGTTTCAAAGAAATAAAAGATGGCCTTATTATGGAGCAAACTAATTCCCCAGCTCTCCATCAAACAAAAGGCAGTAGCTCCAGGGTTATATTTACAACATCTTTTATATCTGGAAATGTATACCTGGCAACTACTTCTACATTTTTTGAAGTTGTTGCCTCTCAATATGCTATTTGCATGGCTGGGGTTCAGTTTATACCTTGGACAAATCCAACAGAACCATGTAGTTTGGAGAATGGAGAAGATTGACAATGCAATGAAAGCCTTTGGAAATTCAAAGTGTTCTGGCAATTATGTCACATAACAAGAAGTTACTGTTGTACAAGCTTTTTCATCATAATAACAAAAGCAGACGGTCATTCGAATAATCTTTGGTCTATCAACAATAGCTTCTACTATGGAATGTGTGTTTCTGTGCATACAGCATCTTTAAGCTGCCCAGAATTAATTCACATCATTTAAAAATGTTGCACATAAAATGTTAATGGTAATGACTACCTATGATACAATTGGCGATTATACATTTTAAATTCATCCCATGCCTTATTTTGATAATGCAAGCCTGCAGGAAAATATGATCATTTCATTTTTCTGAAGATATTTAGTATCTGGTGTGCAGATATTATCAGGTGGCACACAAGAAGAAAACTGTTTCCATTTTTTCTGGGTCTCTAAAGCAAGGGAGCATAGGAGTGGATGGGTCAGAGAATTAAGGTAAATGGGTGCAGTCATTTGCTTCAACAGATGGTCTTTCAATCTATTTTCAGACAAGCTGAGGTTGGTAACACCCTTGTGGATTCTATCCAGAAGGTGAGGAATCTAAGTTGCTATAGAAATGTCTCTTGTCTAATTGCAATTTAAAGACAGTTAGAAATCACAAGGTGATACAACTTTAGATCTGTCTCATTTGACAGGTATTGCATGTTTCCTATTAAGCATATGCAGTGTTGCTAATGCTGAAAGCTCAGCCTTTGAATGGAGAAAACATCTTGATTCATGGCATGATTTTAGGGCATTTATAGGCTTCGTAGTATTCAAAGAAAGCTGAACACTTGCTGAAAGTTAATCAGGTATTTAAGGGACTGCCTGGATATATATTCAGCTCTCCAATCAATTTACTTCAAGATTCATTTCGGTATGAATCAAGGAGGCATGCTATATTTTCTTAGTACTATAAGCAAGACTACACATTTCTTCTGAGTGATGATTGAGTTGTTAGATCTTCAGGATAAGCCTTTCACATGACAGTAATTCGAGGTTTGCTATGTATTGCATGCTTGACATGCAAAATAACATTCTATTCTATTCTATTCTATTCTATTCTATTCTATTCTATTCTATTCTATTCTATTCTATTCTATTCTATTCTATTCTATTCTATTCTATTCTACCCTATTCCTCCACTCCATTCCACTTCCACTCTACTCCACTCCACTAAACCAAGTTTTAGTAAGTTGGAGGTTAGATCCTTTGGTAAGGATCCTGGAGAATCACTGTCAGAGTTGTGTCACAATTGGAACAAAAGCCCAACCCAGGATTATATTCACACATAATATGATTTGTACGTTTTTGATTATTTTCATGCTTAAAAATATATTGGTTTAGCATTCTGTGAACAAAGCCAATTGCAAACAGGTTCATTTGTGATTAAGAATATCACAAATGATATTCAATTTCAGATATTTGTAACATTATTTCAATGTGATTTCATGTATTACTTGATGCACATTTAGTTGTTTCTGGGAAAAAATGTGAAATATCACTTTTTCTACATTGTTTGCAGCTTCTAAGATAAAATATTTAAATTCTCATACTCCAAGAGATTATACTTAGCAATCAGCATTCAAGTGAGGATAGAATTATTATATTAAAAATAAATAAAAAATTAACTAAAAAAAGCATTCAAGATTTTTTCCCTAGAAATATTTGTACATCATAGATTTCTATGTACTCAGTAAAAACCTCCAAAATGGAATAATATCCAACCCTACATATTAAGAACCAATCTGTTCTCTTAGAGACACATTCAGTGAAAAAGTGGGAAGAAGAGATTGAAGGATGTGGGGCGGACAATTAATCCTCAGATTGTAATTGGATTAATTCAATTTAAATATTGGACCTCAACACTTTATTCCAGTGGCAGCAGTTTATGAGCCTTTTCCTATTATAAGTTGTGTTCTCAGGAAAAAAATGTGAACAATTTCACATTGATTTAAATTGATCTCTTCAGGATTTCTGTGCTCTTGAGGGGGACTAGTAAAGATGGTTGTGTAAAGACTTGTGATGATTTATTGAAAAATAAAAATGCAGCTCAGTGAAACATGCTTCCTTAAATATCATATATAATATTTTATAAACTGGATGGCATCTTTTCAATATCTTTAAGGTGACATAGCTCTAAATCCGGCATAAAAAATGAAAGGTGATGCGATGTTTTAGGAATAAATCCAATTAAATATATAGAGGGACATCCCAAGCATTTTATTTATCTCAATATAAACAGGAGCCAAACAGAGCTGCCTCTTTTCCTGCTGCATATTTTCTTAAAGCTGTCATCCCAAAATATCTTCTGTATTAAATACAATGCGGCTATTCATCTCTTAACAGCTTTTTCTTTGCAAAGCCTTAGTAAGCAGAGATTGGAAATGTAGCATTTCCCTGGATTATTTGCTTACAAACCAACAATCTGAACCTATCCCTTGAACCAAATTCAAAATGCCAAACTGTAAAGTTTTAGGCATACAGGCCCCCAGAAGATAAGATTGATCCTTGCTTCTGTTAATGATGTTAATATCTCCTCTAAACAAGGATCTGGACAGGAGGAATATCTCCCAATCCTTAATTCTATGAAATGTGAAGTGTTGTTGTATCTACACTTCACAGGTTGTAAGAGTGAATTGAAGGAGAGATGCAGGGTGATTTAACTGTTTTCTGAGCATGTCTCATGGTGTACAGGGATAGTCACCTTGTTTGAGTCTTAGTAGGATTCTTTTTGATGTCTTGCAGTTGACACTTATTGTTCTAGCTTCAAATTATATAGTTTGGAGAGATTCATGAATCTATTATCTTGACATTGTTTGCAGGCAGAGTGGGATATTTAAGTCAAATGTGCAGGAGTGTGTATCTGTGTGTGTGTAAATATGTGCAAGTGCATATTTGTAGGTATGTGTCTCTGTGTGTACATATGTATTATACACACAGACACATATACATGAAGTATTAGTACTGCTTTATAAAACCTTAGTAAAACCATACCTGGAATACTGCATCCTGTTTTGGTCACCACATTACAAAAAAGATGCTGGACTTTGAAAAAAATGCAAAGAAGAGCAACTAAGATGATTAAAGTCCTGGAGACAAAATACATAAGAAGAACGGTTGCAAAATTTGGGTTTGACTAGTCTAGAGAAAAGAAGGACTAGAAGGGACATGATAGTAATATTCTAATTTTTGAAAGGTTGCCACAAAGAAGAGGGGGTCAATTTATTTTCCACAGCACCAGAGGGCAGGACAAAAAAACAATGGAATGGAAACTAATTAAGGAGAGAAGCAACCTGGAATTAAGGAGAAACTTCCTAACGGTGAGGACAATGAAGAAATGAAACAGCTTGCCATCAGAAGTTGTGGGTGCTTCATCACTGGGTGTTTTTAAGAAGAGACTGGACAGTAACTTGTCTGAAATGTCTCGTGCTTGATCAAGGGGTTGGACTAGAAGACCTCCAAGAATGTCTTGTCCCTCCTTCTGAACCCATTTCAATATATGAATGCCCGAAGACTATGATGAAGGAGCAATAATGCAACCAAATAGGGACAGTTCTGCAAGCTTCTAAGAGCAGAGTAATAAGAGGCACCCAGTTGTCCCTTCAGCATACTGGACTAGGATTGGGGAGATGCAGGTCCAAGTTCAACCTTGGCCACAGAAATTAAATGAGATTGTGCCAGTCACACTCTCAGTTCACCTACACATAGGGCTGTTATTGTGGGTATAGGTACACTGACCAGAGGAGAGGCAGGACATACAGCTCACAAATAAACAAAAAACCTAAATAAGCAAAGGAGATAAATGCAAATGAGGCAGCAGACTGATCTAGTGCTTGGAGTTTGGATGAGTTTGCCCTACCAGGTGTACATGAGAATCATCATCTGTTCCTGTGGAGGCTCAGATGGCCTGAGGCTTTAGTGAATGGCAGGCAGACAATTTGCAGCTATGTGTGGGTGGTGTCATTTGCATGAATGGCTTTTAATATGCTTTTGGCAGGAAGGTACCCCGATCAATTTTCTACATGCTCTGTAGGCAAACTAAGGCATAGAAGTCCATTTCCTGAAAGGTCCATCTCTTTAGAAAAGATTGTAGCTGCCATTCAAGAGGCCTGATATAGAGGTTATGGGTGGGTGTGGAGAGTTGGCGACAATGGGAAACAGCTGCATTCATCAAACAACCAACATGGTAAGGGGACTCTCTTAAATCTGACAACTATCTCAGTTCCTTTTCCTTTTTTTTCCTATGAAGGAACATTCCTTACTATCTTCAGATAGAATAGAAAGTCATATTACCCAATATTCAGCATATCTCAAAACTACCATTGTGAAGAGAAGGGAAAATGAATGAGGATACTTTGAAAAAATATATTGAATTTAATTATAGGTGCTTTCCAAAGTACCCAGGAGCAGAGAAGCATATTTACATAATAGTCTGCAGTAGTTTTGGGAAAGGACATGCTGATTATTCTTGCTTGGGGAAACACTTGTAACATTTTTTTCCTGGAGTGATGATGCTCTGTTGTGCAGGCAACTTTTTTTTCATGTATATTGGATCTGATGGATAACCTATGAATCAGCTTTGAGAGACGCTGACTTGTCTCAAGACCACCCAGTGACTTTGAATTTTCAATGATCATATCTAATACTCTGCTGTTTGGCTACCCACACATCTAACATGTTGTGCTGGCACACATAGTGGCTTCTATTAGAATCTAATAATGGTGGGCATTTTTTTTTAAAAAGGTGAGTATATGTTGGAGAAGAATGTTCCATCTGTATGCTTCTCTAAAAAGTTGTCAATCAGCCAACCTGCCCCATTTTATCTTCCAGCTGGAATTGCTATTGGAAACCAAAAGAAGTCTTGAGTTGAAAGCATTATTTGAAGGTCAGAACTTCTAATGGAACATTACAATGTCAGCATTGACAATGAGTTCAGACTGTGATGTCGGTTTGGAAACTATGACATTATAGGCCAGAGGTGAGAGCCCTAAATTGCTGAGGCGAGTTGACAATTAATTAAACCCTTATTAACAGCAAAATGGCTCCCCCTCCCCCTGTTTAAGGATGCAATTTTCTGAAAGAGGACACAGTCTGCATATTTTATAGCTTGTGTACTTTAGACCTTTCCCTGATCTTCTGGAATAGCTGTGCATGGCATATGTTCCCTGCAGATGGGAAATGAGGAAACAAAAAACAAAAAAGATACATATTCATTATTTTCAGTTTACGAAGGACACATTTTCCATAAAGGTGTTATTTATGCATCATTATTAGGAGCTGCGAAAATTATTAAAAGGATTTTGGCAGCCATGGAAGATTACAGGCTTCAAAAGACCAACAGATTCGTTTAACATTTTCTATTTATGGCCTTATAACCGTTTTCAGTACAAAGTTTTCAGGTTTGTATCTTTTGCAGGGCCTGTTCATAATCAATATAAAAAGCACATAAGTCAGGTTGGAAAAACTAATAATTAAAGCTACCCTTATGTGACGTCAATATAGTGATATTTCTAGATTAGCAATGTCATAAAGATATAATAATAAATACTGATAGATATGGTATATTGCTGGGCACAGTCAGAACGAAACCATTGTTCAGATAGCTGGGGTAGATACAGCAGTCAACTTTTGGCCATTCCTCCTGAATTCTGCAGCCATTCTGCTCTCTAAGTCAGAGCTATGAACGTCATATGGCCTGATTTATACAGCCTAAGGTTAATTTTCTGCCCTCAGAAGTGATAAAAGTTGTGTTCTCTCCTAGACTTAGAAGTAACATTTACATTTCAATCTAATTCACAACTAGTAATACTGTAGAAAGGGGGACGAGGGCATGGAATTCTTTACCAAAGGTTACAGAACATCTTAAATGAAAAAGGACATTCTTGGCTGCAATTCTAGACATTCTTCTGTCCTTTACTTCTTAGGTGCAAGCAGCTCAGAAATGGTTGCCTTTAATCTCTTTTTGTTCAAGTGTGTCATTGCTAGAAATTCCTTAATTTCCTTCATTACCTATATTCATAATAGAAGTGTAGCTTCTACTGTTTCCCATCAGTTCTACTGATTTTTAAAAAATCTTCATGGTTCCCTTTTGCATGGATTCATAATTGATATTACCCACTAAAAAGAGTTACAGTTATAGACAGAGGTGGTATTCAGCAGGTTCTGACCAGTTCTGGAGAACTGGTAGTGGAAATTTTGAGTTGTTCAGAGAACCGGCAAATATCACCTCTGACTGGCCCCTCCCCCATCTATTCTCTGCCTCCTGGGTCCCAGCTGATTGTCTGGGTTTTCTTTTGTTGCCCTGCACAGGAGAACGGAGCTGGAAAGCAGGTTATTGGGGTGGGGAGGGAATGGGATGTTGCAGTATCCTTCCCCCAGGAGTGGCGTGGGAATGGAGATTTTACAGTATCCTTCCCCTGCTATGTCCACCAAGCCGATAGTTCTGTGAATCCCACCACTGGTTATAGAGATGTACTTGACAGTCTCCTCTCTCATCTAACAACTCCCTCAGTTTAATCAAATTCCTTATAGTTCCTTTTCTGTCTATAGTTTCAGCCAACTTTCACCCTGTGAAATCAACAATAGAGCTGCTAGTTACTGACACTTTCCAGAATCAAATCCGAGTTACCGACCTGTGGTCATCTTTTTACACAAGTGAACTCTTTTTTAGCTCTTATATGAACATCAAGTTGAGACGTACACACAGGGAAGAGAAACTATTTCAAAGCTTTCATGTTTGTGAATATATTTAGAGTTAGTGATTTGGATTCAGGATTTTTAAGTAGAATATTTCCCAAGAGATTTTTCATTTATTAGAAAGGGGAGGGAAATTCCACTGATCCTCCTGCCCCCTCCTCCATTTCTTCTGTATACCTCTGCTCTGAATACTAATGAAATTCCTTAGAACAAAGCATAGGAAAAGAGAGAGAATTGTACATATTCTTACAGCAAAACACAAATTACTATTGATGTAAGAATCTCCGCTGGATGAAAATACTTCCACTTTCCATTTTTGGAAAAGAAAGCTGGGTCCGTAAATATAGAAGGAACAAATTAAACATATTGGGTTAAAAATGATTAAAAGCTCTTTAAAAATGATATGAATATATCTGTTGAAGCTCAATACTATAATCCTTTGTGTGTGTGCGCGCGCGCGTATGCGTGTGTGTGTGTTTGTGTGTGTGTGTGTATGTTCGAATATATATATTCCAAATTAAAAAGAAATTTTCAGGGTGACCTAGAAAAGTGAGAAATTTAGCTTGAAGCGGTTTGTTAATAATAGTTTTAATATTAAGGCATATGTGTTTCAATTCAGTTGTGGAAGCTGCACTGCTTTGATGATGACATCAAACTAGCCCTCAGGACAAGTTTCCTGTATAATAATGAGATCCTGCATAACTAAAAAGGAAAAGATAATGAAAATATCTGGCACAAATGCGGAAATAAGAGGTAAGATCCCCATCTCCGTGCTTAGTGGAACAGCTAGTAGAAACTCCAATAGCCTTCAATTCCAGAACAAGAATTAAAAAATCCTGGTTTCTAATGCAATCGCTGGATTAGTTGTAACCGCAATCATTTTTACCCTTGCAACATTAAATTGTTGAGGGCCAAGGTGCTATACGAGACACAATTTTGTGGCCACAAAACTACTGTGACTCTAGAAGGAATAAGTCAAAATGTATAGAAACTGTGCTTCCTGTTACTTAAAATGTACCAAATACTAGTCTTCAGATGGATTAAAGAAAATATGTTCTTCTTTGAAGACTTATGTAAGAATTTATGAAATACATTTTCTGGGGTAAGTCTCTGGCTCAGTCAATCATCATAAACACATTTATTTTGTATTGGGGAGAAAAAAAGAGATGCAGCTTTTGATTTCTCTTACTATGGCCCCTCAAACCAAGTTTGGTTAATGCTCAGACTATGGAAAAATATGTGAAAGATCAAAGAGAGGGACTAGAACCTGCAGCTTGACAGATCCAGAATTTTAGATTATCACAATGGAAGTCTATAGTAGACTTTTATGCTAGTCCCAGTTATTCTTCCAACATCTTTTTGTTGGTCATTTCCAGTGGCAAGATATATATCTTATGCTCAATAGCTGATAGATGGTAAAGCCAATAACATTTTTATATTTGGAGTGGCTCTGTTTACCTATGGACAAAGCATCTAAAAAGAGATGGGACTTTAATTGCATAATCATGGTGGTATTCAGCAGGTTCTGACCAGTTCTAGAGAACTGGTAGCGGACATTTTGAGTAGTTTGGAGAACTGGCAAATACCACTGGGGATTTTACAGTACCTTTCCCCTGCCATGCCCACCAAGCCATGCTCACAGAACCAGTAGTAAAATATATAAAATATATAAAAAGTAATATATATAACTCCTTTCCCCCTGTGGATATCTCTGTACAAAAATTCTGCTCAGTTGCTATTGAAAAGTGCCAGGTTTGAAGCAAGCCTATGTTTGAATAGTTTGGTTGTTTATATCAAGGATGACAACTTTTAATGTCTACAATCTCTCTGTCTCTTATAATGTGTTAATTCTTTATTTTGCTTCTGTATTTTTCTTTTACTTTGGCCACATATTCTTTCTATCTATCTATCTATCTATCTATTATTACTATCTATATCTATCTATCGTCGAGCTATCTATTATCTATCTATCTATCTATTATTATCTATCTATCTATCTATCTATCTTCCTATCTCTATCTATCTATCTATCTATCTTCTATCTACTATCATCTTCTTACTACCTACCTACCACCTACACTACCTACCGACATACCTTACTAATCTATCTTATCCTATCTATGTCTATCTATCTATCTATCTATCTATCTATCTATCTATCTATCTATATCTATCTATCTATTCTCTAAATTATAAATTCTACTTGGCCAATTGCTCTTTAGGTATGTAAGAAAATATATAAAGAGGAAAAATAAGAGTTAGGAAACATGAAGGTTTTCTTGGAAATCAGTTATGATTTATATGTAATACTGACATCTGAACATGGAGTCTATGATTGAATTATTTAATGGGAAATAGCCTCAGGACAAATGATGTAATACATAAAGAAAGAAACCAAGTAGGAATTACATTGGTAGAAATAGAATTTTAGTCTGTTTATATTTTGTGAATACGATATTTGAATATCATTCAAATATTATTTATATAATTTTTTTCATACATGTTAACTTTCCAACTTGTTTTAAAGGCGATACCCTATCAAAAAATTACTTAAATAATTTTAAAGGTTTAGACCAACTCTTTATATATAAATGCTAAAAGTTTGCAAAATCAATTGGGTAAGATAAATGTAACCATGTGGGTTACAAAATGCAGCAGCAGACTCTCTATGAAGAGGGAGCTGCTCATCTTGACATTACTTATAAATATTATTCTTCAGAATGTGATTAGTGGCCTACAGGAATGTCCAGAGCAATCTAGATCAAGATTATGACTATAAATTAGATATTAGCTAATAAGAAGGCATAAGGCTTCTTATTAATTATTAATTGATTATTTTATTAATTAATTATTAATTGAGCCATTGATCAACACTAGTCTTAGAGTTAGAAATTCAAATTATTTCCCCCAAATGTCATAATCGTAACCATTAATATTTCAACTTACATCCCTGGGGTTACTCAACGTTTGGCAAAAGGAGAATATATCCGTTTTGTCCTCATGGCCCTTGTCCAGCAGGCATAGCCTTAAAATAAATATTGTTTGGCCTTTTGTTTATCTTACTGATTAGCTTTTATCCCAGATGTGCAGCCCTTTCTAAACAAGTGCTAAGTGCAAATTAACAAACTGTGCCTGAAATAGACAAGACTTTTAATCATTTACATCAGGGAATCCCAACTCCTAGTCCGTGGTCTGGTATTGGGCCATGGCCCATTGAAAACAGGGTGGCACAAGTGGTGGGTGAGTATGTACATGTGACAAGTTCTATTTGTGCAAGTGGAGGGTGCATGTGTGAAAACGTCCTTTCTTTCCCCCCTGCTACCTCTGCTGGTGCTGCTGGTCCACAGAGCTGGAAAGGTTGGGCACTGCTGATTTACAGGTAGAAGCTTTTGACTCCTAATGGGCTGGGAGCTTCAAGCAGCATGTTAGGCAAACAGCTTGGCACTAGCATGGTCCTTTTGGGGGCCCTGCTTACTCTCTTATAATCCCTTCCTCTCCAATAAATTATAAAAAACCAACATCAATTCTCTTCTTGTTAATTATCCCAGCCTTTTCCAAAAGATAGGGAATGGGGGAAACGAGTTTGATAAAATTTGCTCTTTTGCTTAGTTTTCTCATGAATCCAGTTCCAGTAAACTTCCCAACTATTTGAGCGTACCAGCTTTTGGGGGGGTTGTATCCTTCTGACATAGTAAAACAAAGGAACATTGAAATAAAATTATAGATGCAGTTATAGTCAAGTAATTTTCATTTAGCAACCACTTTGCTTAATGACTGAGATGCTGCTTCTAATTGCAGTCCCTATACAAGGACTACTTATATCTGCTTATTCAGAAGTGAGTACTACTGAATTTGGTGAAGTTTATTCCCAATTATTAAGTACATAGTAATACAGTTTAAGCATTCTTAGACAGTGTTAAAGACACAAAGGAGAATTAGACAGTGCCAACTGCAAAAACCTTTTAAATAAGATTAAAAAAATAATCTCCAGCTATAAAGCAAATACCTAAGGAAAAATATATTTTTCATTTGTTCATCGTGTTATGTATATTGTAGTTTGACCAAAAATACTTCAACTACCTTGCAAGAGTCTTTGTTCTTCTTGCATCTATTACTCAAGCAAACATGAAGCTCTTGTCCTGGATCCAGACAGAATAATCAGCTTGGTCTCTTCTGCTCTTAAATGCCCCCCCCCAAAAAAAAAGTGCTGAAGGAAAGCAAATACTCCATCACATTAAATGAACATTCCAGAAAAAAAGACTCCTAGAGGAGAAAGAATTAAAAAAACAAACAAACCACAATACAGCAGGAACAAAATGAAGGTATTTGGAGTGAGTTCATTAATGTTTTTTCGGTTGAAAACCTAGTTGCCGCCTGGAATACGGCGACTGCTGGAGCGCTTGACCGGGTTGTGCCCTTGCGGCCTCTGACCCGGCGCCGCTCCCAAGTAGCTCCCTGGTTCTCCGAGGAGCTTAGGGAGATGAAACGCCAGAAAAGACGCCTAGAGAGTAGTTGGAGGACCAGCCGTTCTGAGTCTGACCGAACACTACTACGTTCTTATATTAAGACGTATTTAGTGGCGATAAGGATGGCGAGGAGAACTTACCTCTCCACCCTTATTGCGTCCGCAGAAAACCGCCCAGCCGCCCTGTTTAAGGTGACCCACTCCCTCTTGAATGTGGAGTCGCGGGAGGACCCTTTGCAGGGTCGAGCTGAGGAATTTTCTATATTTCTCCAGGACAAAATCGCTCAGATTCGGAACGAACTGGACTCCGACTGGTCATCTCCGGGCGAGAGGGCGACGTCAGATATCGGTGAGGTCATCTGGGCTGAGTTCGACTCTGTTACAAAAGAACACGTTGACAGAATACTGGGGGGACTGAACGCTACCACTTGTTTATTAGACCCGTGTCCCTCCTGGCTGGTCTTAGCCACTCGGGAGGTAACACGAGGCTGGCTCCAAGGCATTATTAACGCTTCCTTGAGAGAGGGGTTTCTACCCGCCGCTTTGAAAGAAGTGGTGGTTCGACCCCTCCTCAAGAAACCGTCCTTGGATCCAACATTGCTATCCAATTATCGTCCTGTCTCCAACCTTCGCTTTGTAGCGAAGGTCATAGAGACTGTGGTGGCACGTCAGTTCCCGCAGTACCTGGATGAAGCGGATTATCTCGACCCCCTCCAATTGGGCTTCAGGCCCGGGCACAGCACTGAGACGGCGTTGGTCGCGTTGATGGATGATCTCTGGAGGGCACGGGACAGAGGCTATTCCTCTGTTCTGGTCCTTCTGGATCTATCAGCGGCTTTTGATACTGTCGACCACAGTATCCTATTGCATCGGTTGGAGGGGCTGGGGATTGGAGGCACCGTTCTTCGATGGTTCTCCTCCTTCCTCTCCGACCGTTCGCAATTTGTGTTGACGGGGGGACAGAGATCGACCCCAAGGCCCCTACTTTGTGGGGTACCTCAGGGATCGGTTCTCTCTCCCCTACTGTTCAACATTTATATGAAGCCGCTAGGTGAGATCATCCGTGGCTTTGGGGTGGAATTCCACCAGTATGCTGATGATACTCAGCTGTACATCTCCACCCCTGACCACCCCAACGAAGCCGTCTTAGTTCTGACCCGATGCCTGGAGGCCGTACGGAGTTGGATGGGTCATAACAGACTTCGTCTCAACCCGACCAAAACCGAGTGGCTGTGGTTTCCTGCCCCCAGATTCAGTCAGCTTATTCCATCGCTGGCCGTAGGAGGAGAGACATTATCCCCTGTGGAAAGGGCACGCAACTTGGGTGTACTCCTGGATGTTCGGCTATCCTTGGATGATCATATTGCGGCCGCCACCAGGAGTGCTTTTTATCAAATTCGTCTTATCTACCAATTGCGACCCTTTCTGGATCTGGACGCACTTCGCACAGTCACCTCTGCCCTCGTCATCTCCCGCTTGGACTACTGTAATGCTCTCTACATGGGGCTCCCCTTGAAAAGTCTCCGAAGGTTACAGTTAGTTCAGAATGCAGCTGCACGGATGATCTTGGGTGCCCCTCGGGATGCCCACATAACACCTCTTCTCCGCTGGCTGCACTGGCTTCCTGTGGCCTTCCGGATTCGTTTCAAGGTGGTACTTACAGTTTTCAAAGTGCTCCATGGCTCGGGACCTGGATACTTACGGGATCGCCTGCTGCCACCAACAACCTCCCGCCGCCCAGTACGCTCCCACAGAGTTGCCTTGCTCGGGGTACCACCACTGGATCGCTGTCGTCTAGCAGCCCCGAGACTACACGCTTTCTCTGTGGGAGCCCCATCCCTCTGGAATTGTCTCCCCCCGGATATACGAGCCATGTCAGACATCCTAACCTTCCAGCGCGCAGTTAAGACCTTGCTGTTCAAACAAGCCGGTCTAGCCAAATAAGATCATTGGGGTTTATATTTTGGAAATTTATAGGGGTGATTCTTGGCCATCTTGATTATTTACCTGTTTTCGCTTCTGTTTTCTGTATTATCTTGTTTGTTGAGTGTACACCGCCTTGAGTCCCTTTTTGGGAGAGGGAGCGGTATAGAAATACGAATAAATAAATAAATAAATAAATAAATAATGTCCTCTTTGCAGGACTCTGTGTATGTGTGTGTGTGTTTTCTTGTAACCAAGTTTTACTGAGGGGCTATACTTTGAAAAGTGTGGTCACCCTAGGAAATTTGTGATGGTCAGTGTATAATGTGCATAATGCACATTTCATATTTATTGTAAATATACTACTATATATCAAGTATTCATCAATCTGATAAACCAAAAAGCTTGTGATTGCCTCTTCCCTTATGTGAAACAATGTGCTTTTATACTTTTATAAAGTATAAAAGTTATTTTAAAAGGTATGTGCAGTTCAGCTGTAAAACTATTAGGAAAGGTATAATCTGAGCATTCTATAACTACTCATTGCCTAACATCAGAGATCTCAAAGGAGAAATAACATTATGAGTTCAAAATCTAGGGAAATGATGAAAAATAAAAAGCATCTGCTAAAATGCTTTAAAATTCAAACACGTCCCTTAAATTACACTAAATTAGAACCTTGAGGATCTGCCATTGTTAAAGATGATATTAAGCAGTGGGCAATTTTACCTATAATTAAGGTTTTTTTAAAAAAAAATACATGGAAGAAAAACCTTCCTTCACCTCCCATATAACATAATCTGTAAGATTAAATTCCGTTGTATATTAAATAGATAGTGAGTCAAAGTGGTTCTGCTAGAACATCATTTTTCATAATTTGTAGTTTTTATACCAATGTTATAATATGCCAAAGTCAGAAGTCATAATGATGTAAACTTTAATAATCTTTAATCTTTTACTTTCCCCCTCCAAACTGATCTTTTTATTAAATGGAGTCTTTTAAAGTTTTCTTCATGTTTGTTCCTGTTTCAACCTATTTTATTTTCCCTGTCCATATGCAGTTTGTATTTTTAGGAACTTCAACACTGATTTGAGATATATTTATACTGTTTATCAAACATAAACTAAAATGTTTCTCCAAACTGTATACAATCAATATATATATAAACAAATAATATAATGTCACAACATCCGTAATGAATTTTCCCTAAAGCTCTGAAAGCTGAAATAGCAGAAGACTATAATGTTGATAACATCCAAACAATTCATAAAATGAAAGCAACAATTGACAACAAATCCCAAACAAACAGAATTGTGGTTTTTATAAATACTTTTCAAGAGTAAACATTCCAGTTTGGCCTCATAATGACTCAGTGATAGAACTGCCAATCAAATAATGGCAATCAGAGATACCTTCTCTGGTTATATTTCAATGGAAGATATGGGAACAACAGATGCATGGAGTGAATAAAGCTAAGGATCCTAAACTCAAAACACCTTTCCTTGTCAAGAAAACAGATTTGGGAATATTTTTATTGCCTAAGAAACTTAATATTACAGAAATTTGGAAGAAAGAACTAAACCTGTTTAAGACTCCTTTTTTATAAATTATTTTATGGAATTTTAATTTGTTCCTTTGCAGCAGCATTTCCAGAAAGAACAACAGAAACAACTGAGAGGGAACAGTATCCTGTCTCAAAGACAAGCCAATCAGGAACCAGCTCTCTTGAAATTCTCCAAAATAGACCAATTGGAAGTCCATCTACAGAAGAACCAATCAGCAGACTGGCTCAAGGACAAGCCATTTAGAAACCAGTTCTCTTGGGATTTCTTCAGAGATGCTATGTTCCGCCTGCATTTTCTACCTTGTTTTTGTGTCTTATCTATATATGTTCTCATTTGTTCCCTAACCTGGCCTTGGATTTGTGGAATTCATT
Organism: Bungarus multicinctus; assembly: GCA_023653725.1. Classification (NCBI taxonomy): domain Eukaryota; kingdom Metazoa; phylum Chordata; class Lepidosauria; order Squamata; family Elapidae; genus Bungarus; species Bungarus multicinctus. The sequence goes on from CM042842.1 coordinate 66,257,969, forward strand.
TTTGGTTTGGTTTTGTGGTTCCATGAAAAGCTTTATCCCATTTGCTTCTCTTTCAATTTCTCATTATTCATTATGTGCCATCAAGTTGACTCTTAGCAACCACAAAGAGGTTTTTTTCTAATGACAATCTGTCCCTAACCTGGTCTATCAAGTCTTTCAATGCTGTTCCAATTGCCATTGTAGCTGAGTCCATCCCCTCACTGAAATGTCCTCTTCTTCTTTTCTTCTACTTTCTCAGCATTGGGCTCCCCCACCCTTGCATAATGTGTCCAAAGTAGGATCATTTGAGCCTGGTCATTTGTACCTGGAGTTAAAACTCTGGGTTGATTTTCTAGTAATCCATTGGTTTATTATCTTTGCTATCCATGGCATTTATGCTCAGGAGTCTTCTCAAACACAACATTCTTTTCATCCTGCTTCCTTAAAGTCATGAAGAATAGAATGTCTTGCAATATTCTGATTTTTTTTCCAAAACTTTCATGGCTTCTTTATCTTTTTATATCTTGACCACTTATTTCTTTACTGATGATGGTTAATCCTAAAAAGCAGAATCTGTCTACTGTTTTGATATCTCCAGTGGAATAGTTGTAGCTCACAGTTTTTAGTACTTAGTGCTCTTTGGGGTACTTAGTGCTCTTTGAGTTTAGTGGTTTTCTTGCAGACTTTTCATTACTAAACTAGGTAATATTATCAGTGCTAGCTAGTAACATCATTGCTGATGTTTCAAAAGAGTTTTTTATTTTGAAAAGATAACTGGACTGATTCTTTTGAGTAAAAAAAGGAAGATGTTTCTCTTTCTATCCTTGCGGTTTCATTAATTGTATTGGGTGCTATGGGAGATAGAAGGACATTGTCACTGCGTTTATTTTGGTTGTCTGCTGAGCTCCCAGAATAAGCCAGACTGGTTATCATGTTACTATAGCAACCAAGATATGAGTGTCTTGTGATGTTTGATTTACTGTGCATGTGTGCAGGGGAGGAGTTTTACTTTTTACTTCACTTTTACTTTACTTTAGTTTGCTTCTTAGAATGTACTGCTTTTCTTTGTTCTTCCTAGTTATGTGTAAATAAAGTATACTGGCAACAGAAAAACACGATTCATTTCCTCTAATTTATGAAGCTGATTTTTTTCGCTTTGACAGACATAACATCCAATAGATCTCCCACAGCATCCAATACAACTGATAAAGCCTCCAGGACAGGAAGCAAAATGTCTTCTTTTCCCCCTGTTGCTTTTTCTAATTAAAAAACCCTTTTGATGCAACTATGACTTGGATGACTTAGAATCTACATAAACATTACTGTTGATGTTACTTAGTTTGACAATAAAATATCTCCAAGAAAATCACCAAGCTCAGAGAGCATCAAAGACCCCACATATCTTCAATGTTATTTCTAAAACTGTTTTTATACCTCTTGTTATTAGTTTGGTCTTCTTTATATTTGTTGGAATTCATTGTTGGGATATATTTCTATGCAATAACTACAGTAGTATTCAACCAGTACATGCCAGTATTTACAAGTCTGGATCTACATATGATATATACACTGGTTTTTTTTTGTTCTGAGTAGTTTCCTGTTTCAATTGCATAGTTGAGCAGTAAAGCACATGGTGACTATACTCTTTGTTTGCTCTGTGTGATGCTTTATATAAACATAATTTCTAACAATATTTAATCTTATTCCCCTTTTTAAATTATGCTCCTTGACTTTTTTTAGTAGGGCTTGCATATCTTTTGCATTTTTGGCTATCAGAGTAGTGTCCTCAGCATAGCATAGGCTACTGATATTTCTTCCTCATTTTAAACCATGCTCTTCTTCCAATCTAGCTTCCATTAATATTTATTCAGCATGAAACTCGATCCCTTTAGCTAACTGTAGCTCACAGTTTTTGTCAGAATATAATCTAGCCTATTTTCAAAATCAAGATCAGGAAGGGATATTTCTGAGTATGTTAAAATTTTAGTCAACAATTGAAAGTCCTAAAATTACAGAAACAACAGCCAGATTTTTAACTATCACTATAAAAGCCAAGGTCTTTAGTATTATAGCAATGTTAGTGTTTCAAATGTTTATGCAATATTTATCAATATTATCAAATGTCAAATTTTAGAATATATTTGTAATTTGCTATGTGGATGTTTTGAGCCTAAATGAAACTTGCTTCACATATTAATACCACAATTATTCTGGTTGTTTATCAGTAAGGTTCAAAACAGTTCCTGATGTTCTCCCTGAAAATGGGGACTTATATTCAAGATCATATTGTAAAAGTAGTTGGCTTCTCTTCTTTGTAAGCTTAAGTTGAAACCTGTCCATGAGCTGTTTGTGATCCACAGTCAAAACTTGGCCATATCTTTGATGCTGTAAATTGTTCTCCTCTACCTTTTTAAAAATCAATAACATGTCCACTTGGATTTCTATCTATTCCATCTGATGATGTCCACGTATACAAGCATAATTTTGTTGTTTGAAGACAGTATTGGCTATATAGAAATAATTGCAGAAATAGATAATGGAGTCTCCTACTTCATTTCAATTTCTGAAATTGTATTTTCCTCCTGAAAGTCTGGCCTTCTGCCACTTACTGCCTCAGGCCAACTACTTCAGTACAGGATGCTGAATCTTCCCAGTTCCTCAAAGATGGACTCATCCCTTACAAATATCTGTTGATCCTCCTTAAAGGGCCCCATTTGGCAATGGAAGAGAAGTGGAGACTTTGTTGAAGCCCTCAGCCAGCTCCACCTGGGTGGGATTCAATTTTTTAAAAAATTACTGGTTCTGTGGGCATGGCTTGGTAGCTATGGCAGGGGAAAGATACTGTAAAATCTCCAGTCAGAGGTAGTATTTGCCTGTTCTCCGAACTATTCAAAATTTCCACTACTGGTTCTCCAGAACTGGTCAGAACCTGCTAAATACCACCTCTGAGCTCCACCTCTGATGTGAATCCATTGCTTCTGTTTCCCATAAAACAGTCTGTCTCCTCACAAGGCAAAATGTTGCAAAAGTTGGCCTTTGGTGACTGTACTGCTGTAATCAAAAACCAAACCTTTCATGCGAAAAAAAAAAAAAGCTAGAGTTCTTGAAGTCCCAGGTCTAAATTTAGCTATTTTTGACAGGTTCTTAATTATGTAATGATTGATTGGGAATGTGCACCTGTCTGAGAGTAAATGCCTTCCTGTCAGTCCCATGGTTGAAACCTGGGCAAAGGCAGCAGAATGAGTTTTGCAGTGTTCAGAGTTGAGCTGTGAACTTGCCATTATTTAATTTTGGGTTTAAAAAAGTAGTTCTTTCACAGGAATGAGAGTTAGTGTGTGTCAAACATATCCTAATTTTTTTCAAAAGCTTTTGGCTGCAATTATTATATTTCTTTCTTTCTTGGATGCCTTATTAAAAATCCTGACAAAGAATTATTTCTCCTTCCCAGAGTAATCCCAGTTACCTGGATAATCAGTTAATTAAAAATATGCACCTCATTCTTACATAATTTTCTGCTATGTATAGTGCTTCTTGGAGTCGCTATTTCTAACATGTGCCAAGATTTTTCATAGATCTAGGTGTTTTAGTAGATACTAAATCAAATATGAATCAAAGTATAATGCAGCTACCAGAAAGACAGATGCTTTTTTTAGGATGTATTATAGCAACAGGACCATAGAGTCCAGTTCATTTGAGATAATTGTCCCATTCTATTATGGTACAGTTATTCTACTTGTCAATCCAGATAATGTGGGATAATTTCCCTTCTCTGTCTTGTTAGATCCCATCCCACTTGGAATTCAAAGTCCTAGTATTGCAATCTAAAATAGAAACTACAACCTGGAGCACGTTGAGAGGAGGACTATTTATGAAAAATTATACAGGGAATTATGAAAAAAAAAACCTGAGTATCTTCAGCCAGCAGAAGAAAAAAACTGAAGGTGATATGATGGTACCTGTGATGACCCTGGAGCATGACACAAAGGCAACACAGTCAAATAAGCAGGAAGAGTCTCTTTATTATCTCCAACTTTCCCCCCATTGTTCAGGTTACCTTTGGCTGGAGAAAAACTCTCCCAGGAACAGCCTTTAACTGGAGAAAATTCAGTCCAAAACAATATACATACAGACTGTAACTAAAATCCAAACAAACCAAGCTGACAGGGTAGGAGTAGGAATTTCAGATTTGAAAGCATGGCAAAACTCACACAGTTGGGAAGACGCCAGAACACAGATAAGCCATGATGAGACAGATAAATTCATGATTTGCTCCCAACAGTTTGCTATGCAAAGCTCCCCCTTTTTAAACACTGTGTTCCCAGCTGCAGCTAATGAAGGGAATCAGGGCCTTTTCCTCCCCCGTAAGCCATGCAACTCACGTTGTTCCCTTCTCTGTTCCTCCCTGCATGCCCTAGGATGAAGAGGTCTTCCTGGGTCTTCCTCTGAATTCCCTCTCCCTTGCTCTACCTCTCTGCTCTGCCCAGCTGGACTTTGCCCTTCCCCAATTTCTTCCACAGCCAATGGAGCCACTCCTACTCCCTGTCAGCTGTTTGGCCTCCCCCTCTGAATCAGATTCTGACAGGGGCATGATAGTACCCTTAGATATCTAAAAATGTTGTCTTATACAAGAAAAGCTTGTTCTCTTTGGCTTAAAGGGTAGGACCAGACCCACAACCTGTAGGTCGAAGCAATAAATAGATTCAAGTATATAGATGGTCCTATATAGAAAATAGATTCAAGTTTATTGATGTTAAGAGCTATTAACTAGGGCAATAGATTGCTTCTCTCCACTGGGGGTCTTTAGAAAGAGACTAGATAGTCATATCTCCAAGATGTTTTAGTATCAAGAAGATAGTTTGACCAGATGACTCAGATCTCACGAAATCTATGGTTCTATGCTTAAACTAATCTTTATATGGGTAATTTCAAAGCATTGGCATAACCTATAATGGCTATAACAGCAAACTGGCTTTTTAACTCTTCATGTTGGCTGCACAGTTCAACAATGAAACAAGTCTCTGAGGTAAATCTTATGAGGGGCTTAAGGTTAAGTTTAAGGAATTAACTCATTCAGGTTTTGAAGGCAGTTTAAAGTGGCATGTTCTATTTGCCTTAAGCCCATTTAATAATTTATCCGCACATCTTCAGTTATGACCTTTGTATAACATCCTAACAATTTAAATTAGCTATATTAGAGTATTTCTCTCTCTATCCAAGTAAGGTAGCAACAGGCTCATGACCTTAAGCTCATAAGGCTTTAAGCCCTGAAAGTCTTATGGAATCTTTAATAAGAAGGCTAGATTTATTAATACCCAGATTGCAATCTCAAAAGTTCTAGGTGGAGTGCAAACCCATCTTGAACAGGATTGTCACTACTTTGCTACATTATGAATTGACCTAATTAATCTACTGTTTATAAATTTATAAAACTACTTAACTATATAAACTATTGTAAACTATATGTAAACTATTAACTATATATTTTGTCAAACATAGTTATTCTGACAATTATCATTATGGATATAAAGAACATCAGTTTTTTTAAAAAAAAAACATTCTTGGTTCCTGTTCCAGATATTATAATATTTTAAATATCTGATACTATAAATGAGAAATTACCTCTAAGAGCTGTAGGAATGGGATTCTTTTATAACTTTGTTGTTGTTTGGCTTTAAGCCTGGTTGAGATTCTGCTAATAGCAATGAACTCCTTTCTTTTCTCTGTCACTTTAATAAATGCGCACTAGGTTTACCTCGCCTGAATGGCAAGGCAGCATGTGTGAGTGGATGGCGAGACCTTTTGGAAAAGACCAATATTTGCATATCTATTATAAATGTACTCTGGTTTTATACTTGTTTCATTAAAAAAACCTGTTTTGATAATATGTAAGGTCAGGACTGTCAATATTCTAGAAAACTCATTTATTTTTAAAATCAAAGTTAAATACAGAAAAACTAGTCCCCCAAAGTAGTATAAATTCAGAAGTTCCTTACTGAAACGAACAGTGTTATGCTTATATGCATCAGAATGGAATATGCTGCAGGTCTGTATGTTTATAGATTCTGTAAAAATGATAAGGGGAAATCACAAAGCAATTACACAAAGTAATTTGCATAACAAAATCTGTGATTTAAAAGGAAAGGAAAGTTTTACTCAGCTTCTGGTCATACCATGTAATTTTCTTGGAAAACACTACAGATTTGGTTTGCTGTGGTCTTCTTCCATGGTAGTTTTCAAGTTCATAGTTCAGTTTATAGTTCTACATGTCTTCAGCCAATTACCAGCTGATCCTGCTTAGATTAGATCCTGCTTAGATTAGACAAGGTTAACACTGAGATACTGAGATTTATTATTTAAAATACTTCCATGCTAAAACAATATTTTGTTCCTGATGCTGAATTATAAAATATGCATGATGTGAAATCTGAAACTGGGATGGGTAAATACAACAAGTAGAAGAATACACATACACAAACAGAGAGAGAGAGAGGGACGGAGACAGAGACAGACACACCCAGACACCCAGACACAGACACAGACACAGACACACACACACACACACAGAGAACAGACAGAGACAGACAAAGACCCTCTAATGAAATGGACAGAAACTGGGTTGATATAGTCATGATTGTTTTCTTTTTGCTTAAACAGGTGGTATCCAGGTCAATTGCACTTTGTCCAACAAATCATGGTTTAGTAAACCCAATATTCTGCATAATACGAACGATAGTATCAGGGAGATCAGAGGCAGCATGCTTCTAAATAGATTATTGGGAATCTCAGCTGGAGCGTGCTACATTACATTATTATGTTAGTGATAGAGAAGCAGTGAACCATGTAGTTTAATGTGCTGTGCATGGATGTTTTTAAACATTTAACTGTATTGAAGCCACCAATGAAAAGGTGATTGTGAGATGATTGCTTATGCTAATTTTTATCCAAGAGGTTAAATCTACTTATTTTACTTAAGCTAAAATCCTATGAACGCTCATGGCTGACCCTATTGAATCATCCACGAATCTCAAATCTCTACAATTGCATCAGGAGATTTAGCTGTTCAGGATTCAGGAGATACAGGCCTTCACATCCGGCAGATGTTTCTGCCATCAAAATGATCTGCAGATGTGTGAACACCATTTCTGACAAGCAGTCAATGGAAAAGCCGGTGGTAAAATTGCAAGTCACAGTCATGTGATGTTTTGCTTAATGACCATAGGTGACTCACCTAATGATCACAGTGGAAATGATAATTAATGGTTTTATTAGTCAAGCAAGGACTATTTGTGATGCATAGTATGTGGTCTATTGAAAGGAATAAATGTTTTTTAAAATACTTCTTTATAAGAGTTTCTGCCTACTTCATTATATGGAGTGAAAATTGGGATATCATATGCAACTTAAAAATAAAATGAAAAGGATATAAATAGAAATTTAAAAACAAAACAGGAGCTCAAAGAACAAGGGCTACGAATAGATTGGTGGGCTTATCTTCAAATACAAAGCCGATACAATAAGGATATAAAAGACTATGGAATATATTTGAAACCACAATAATTAGATAAAATCTTATTAGGACCAGATAAAAAAAATATTACCAAAATTTATAAGTATCTCTTAGAAGTAGAACTAGAAGAAGAAGTTGTGAAAGGATGTATGATTGCCTGGGCTCAAAACATTGGACATAATATAAAGTTAGCAGATTGGGAGACTATATGGAATAGAAATCATAAATTAACAAAATCAGTAATATACAAAGGAAATGCATATAAAATGTTTTACAGGTGGCACTTATCCCCTTCGAGATTAGCGAAAATGTACCCTAAACTGAATCCCACATGTTGGAAATGTAGAAAAAAAGAGGGAACATATTATCATATGTGGTGGTCTTGCCCAGAGGCTCGAAAATATTGGCTTAAAATCCAAAAATGGCTATAGGAAATTATCAATGAACAATTAGATTTAGAACCAGAGCTCTTCCTATTGAGGATCTTCCAAAAAAATATTACAAAATACTTATTACTACACATATTGACTGCGGCCAGGATTGCTTTTGCTCAGTGTTGGAAACAGTCATTCACACCTGTAGAAGAACTGGTTATACAAAAAGTTATGAATTGTGCTGAAATGGATAAATTAACGTTGAGTTTAAAAGATGAGGAATCTTCAATATTTTATAAGGTATGGGAACAATGGTACAATTGGATAGATCGGAGACAGACTAAGGATAGATGATTATTAATTATAGAACATAGATAGAATAAGAATATAGTTATGTATAAACTATCACTATCGCACAAATGATTGCTATATGATAATGCACCACAAACAGCTGTTGTTGAATTATATACTTTTTAATGTTTTTTGTAATAAAATTCAATAACGTTTTCTTTAAAAAAAATAAAAATAAAATGAATGTGTTAGATATGGTGAAATATTGAATGAAAAGAATGAACTTAAATCTATGCAAAAACTAGAGGAACAAAGTATAAAGATGAATTGGTTTTCATATGCGCAAATACATTCTAGATATGATAAAGATTCCAAAACAGAAGGTTTTTATGATAAGTTGACTGATTTAGATAAGATTTTGACAGGTACTGATGAAAAAGTGATTAAAAAACTGTATGGATATTTATTAGGAATTAAGAAGAACAAGTTAAAGAAACAATGATTGCTTGGGGGAAAATTTTTGGATATGGGATTGATTTAGAGAAATGGCAAAAATTGTGGTCTCAAAATTATAAAATGACAATGTCAACAGCATATAAAGAAAATTTGTATAAGATGTTTTACAGGTGGCATCTACCCCCAACAAGAATAGCAAGAATGTTCAGGAACAAGTCAGAAAAGTGTTGGAAATGTCAACAGATACCTGGTTCATATTACCATATGTGGCGGACGTGTACAGATGCTAAAAGATATTAGACTAAAATCCACACATGGTTGGAAAAAATGACAAAAAAACACAGAGACCAGAGATTTTCTTATTGGGAATCTTACCTGAAATATACAGTAAGGAATTGAAATATTTGATTGTAAGTGTATTAACAGCGGCTAGGATTGTATTTGCTAAAAATTGGAAAAATGAGAAAATACCAACGCAGGAGGAAGTTATTAAGAAAATCATGGACTGTGCTGAAATGAGTAGACTGACATTTGAAATCAGAGAACAAGAAGATAAACAATTTTATAAGATTTGGGATTTATTTTATCAGTGGTTAGACAATAAAATATGGTAATGAAATATGTAGAATTTTAGAAATATATAAAGATGTATTATTATAATATAATTATGGGATAAATTTGGGATGATAATATGAATGGTCATAAAATAAATCAATTAACAGTATAGTCAAATGATATAGATTAATAAGGATATTAATGTATTTAGAAATATTTGATAGATAATATGAGAATATATACAAGAAATTGTAAGTGATGACTATGAGGTGGATGCACAAAAAATTTTGTAAACCAGCCGACACACTGTATGTAAGTAAGTGGAAGATGGCTTGATGTTTTTATGTTGTGTTTGTGTATGTTTGTTTAAAAAAATAATAAAATTTGTTTAAAAATAAAAAATAAAATAAAATTAATGTAATGGGAATATTTAAGATGTTATGACCTTCCTTGACACAGTTTTTAAAGTGATTCACTGCAGTTGCTAAGTTGGTAACACCAGTTATTAAGTGAATCTGGTTTCCCCATTGACTTTGCTTGTCAGAAGATCACAAAAGGTGATCTCCTGACCCTGGGGTGGGACACAGCAATGGTCATACATATGAACCAGATACCAAGCATCTGAATTTTGATCACATGATTATGGGGAAGCTACGAAGGCTGTAACGGTGAAAAACAGTCATGTCACATTTTTCAGTGCTGTTGTAACTTTGAATGGTCGCTAAGTGAACTGTTGTAAGGCAAGGACTATCTGTACATGCATACTCTGAAAAGGAATAGTGTGAAGGGTAGGTATAGATCAGAGGTGGTATTCAGCAGGTTTTGACCAGTTCTGGAGAACCGGTAACGGAAATTTTGAGTAGTTCTGAGAACTAGCAAATACCACCTCTGACTGGCCCCAACTATTCTTTGCCTCCTGGGTCCCAGCTGATCGGCTGGGTCTTCTTTTGTTGCCCTGCACAGGAGAACGGAGCTGGAAAGCAGGTTAGTGGGGTGGGGAGGGAATGGGGATTTTGCAGTAACCTTCCCCCTGGAGTGGGGTGGGAATGGAGATTTTGCAGTATCTGTCCCCTGCCATGCCCACCAAACCAAACCATGCCTACCAAGTCACACCCACAGAACTGGTAGTAAAATTTTTTGAATCCCACCACTGGTAAATATGCATGAATAAGGTCTCCTGCTTTAGCCAGGGAATGGACTAGAAGACCTCCAGTGCCCCCTCCAGCTCTATTCTGTTTTATAAGGTATTGAGAAAGTAATAAACACTCAATTTAAGACGCAACATCATGGCAGACATTCTACCTGTTATATCTATGTTTGCTCACATAACCACGCTTTCTGTGTTAGCAGAGGTACACAATATTTTTTAGGTCAACTGTTAATGTAGCTTTGAGTGATGAACCAATAGATCTCAAAAACATGGATGGGTTCAAAAGAAATAATTAGGTGGGGCCTGGACAAAATAATAGAAGTTAAATTAAATTCCACTTAGTTAATATATCATTGTCCGTGTACCTAAGAAATATTATTTGAATTAAGCTACTCAATCTAATTATATTAGAAACTACAATTTGGCTAATATTTTTTAAAATAGAATTATGGGTCTTGTGTTTTTCTCCCTGGAAGAGGCTTTTATTTTAGCAAGCATCATTGTGGGGTTGGCAAGAAAATAGTGGATACCATAAAAGAACAATAACGAGGAAAGGCTCATTTAAAGAAAAAGGGCTACAGACAATATGTACCCTTGAATTTGACACTGGAAAAAGGCAGGGTAGAGCTATACTTATTAAAATTGCAGTATGGTTTAACACAGCAGAGTTCAGAGCAGACATGATAGGATTGCAGTTTCTCTAATCTATTGGACGAATCACATGTGCAACCTACCTTAACAGACCAGTGCAATTCTTCTGGTTTAGAAATAATAAGATTCAGAACAAATATACTCTACTTCCACAAAAAAAAAAAGAGTTGAAATTGGAACTAATGACCAAGATGAATATAATTAATTTCCTTGACGCTGAAAACTTCTCACAGATAGGACCTTTTGGCCCCAAATCTGGCATCATCTACCAGTGTAGTTCTGGTTATAAACCCTAAAACCTTCCACTAGGGGGCAACAAGACCACATGCATATATAGAACACAAATTTAGCCAGCTCTCTGTTGTTGCACTAATGTAAACTATTAGTACATGCATCCAAAGAACATGGAAACTTTTGACAGGATAGTAAAGATTCTTCTGTTTCTAGATATGTAATTAATGAAATAAATGTTTCTTCACAAAGTGCTTTCACTACTGAGTTCTCAGTATATAGTAGTTTATGTTCTGCTTTTTAAAAAAGCCATAACTTCTGTTATGAACACAGTTCAAGAAGAAAATGGTATAATATTAGTAATAGTTTTGTTCGGATGCCTGACTTCCATGACAATAACTGTAGATCATTAGACTAAAAATAGATTTTTCCAAAATCTGAATAACGGAATTTCTAAATTGATGCCAGTTATTAAAGCAAAGCATTTCAAGTTTCAAATCCTTCTTATTAATTTTTAGAATATATTTGACTATATTAACTTTTAGCTGCTTTCTCACACATGAACTCTATATTCCTACTTCAGGAAGCCTTTGTTTCTTGGAAATTTTCTGGGACATTGGATGATTTGGGAATTGGAGACTCCTGGCATTAGAAATCTAAAATTAAGATCTGCTTTCTAGGGAACCTGAACATAGTAATCTTTTTTTTCCAGGCATAATTTCTCTTTATGAAACAGTTCCTACACCATTTTCAGGTAACCTTGTCACAAATCCAGGAGATACAACTCTGCTTCTAGCATTGTTTGGGGAGCCTTGGCTTAGCTGTTCCTCTTTTTCATTCTATGATTAGTTCTCTGACTTTTAATCCATGCTCCTTGTTTTAAAGATCTAGCTTTTATCTGTTTTCTGATCCTATTAGGCTACTTTGATTTAAATTTAAGATTTAATTATACATTTCCATCCCATCATGATTAGAAGATGCTGTCAACATCTTGTCTAAGTGCCTGGAGATTGTCAGGGTTTAGATGGGATGAAACAGACTTAAGTTTAATCTCAGAAAGATATAGGTAGTAGGATCCAGAAGAATTTGACTTTAGTGGAATTCCACCTTTGATTCTTGATGGGGGTAAGCATTTCTGCAATAAAGGAGAATAGCTCTGGGTTCAAATGCAGGGTCCTTGATACTCTCTGAGTTTAGTCATTTTCTTGCAGACATTTCATTACTCACACTAGGTAACATCGTTAGTGCTAGCAATGATGATCTTACCTAGTTTGTCCCAAAGGTGCTTTTTCAAGAGGCAATTAGACTTTCTGGTTTTTATTTGAAGACATTTCCATTTTCATCCAAGAAGCTTCTTCAGTTCTGACTGGATGGTGGGGAATGGAGGGATTTATACTCCTTGCAGACAGCTGGTCATTTGTATTCTTTTAGAGGATGGTTGAAGCTACCTGGAGGTTTGTCATCAGGGTCACCTGAATAGTGCCAATGGGTGTGGAGCCTTCTTAGAACTGTTGAAAGGACTGTATTGTAGACTGGAGATAGAAGATGTAGTATCCCTCCCCCTCTGTTGACATAATGGCCTCTTTGACCCTTCTTTCAAACCAACAGTCCTCTCTGTCCAAAATGTGGACTCTGCTGTCTTCAAAAGAGGGGTCAAAGACTATGTCTATGACTTGGATGACTGAGAATCTCCATAAATAGTTACCTAGATTGAGTAATGAAATAACTTCAAGAGAATAACCAAGCTCAGAGAACACCAAGGACCCCTTGTAAGCATCCCTACATATCCCTAGAGCAGGTTGACAGTCTGGGTGTTTTTCTGAGCTCACAGCTCCTGCTGAATCAGCAAGTAGAAACCAAAGCTAGGAAATGCTACATATACCTTCAACTTATGCATCACTTGCTGCCAATAAGAGGTTCTTCACTCATGCTCTTTAAACCAAATATTTTAGCAAAATACTGATCTAGAGGCTTCCCTCAACAACTATTCATAAGTTACAGCTGATTCAAAATATGGCAGCCTATGTACTCATAGATTTGACACAGTTTACTTATGTGATATTACATTCATCAGAGCTCCATTATTACTACTCAGCTTGTAGATGCAAGTTAACATGGAGTATAGATATCTACAAGATTATCCACTTTCCCATCAAGAGAGAAAGAACAGAGAGGTCAGATTAAGGGCCCCCCTTGTAAGGTTATTGTGCATTTGAGTGACAAAAAGCAGAGAAAGGAATAGAGACAGAATAATAACAGGAAACAATGTGCGTAGTAGCTGTGTGCATGTGTTACTATTGGCTATGGAAATCTCTCTTCCTCTGCATGGTGTTTTTCTTTAGCATACTTTACTTCTACTGTCATGATAGATCTGTTAATTCAGTACAGATAGTTACTTTTTTTCCTTCAGTGCTTGGTGTGACATTCAAAGGGGAGTTTCTTACAATGACCTGAAGCCAGTTTAGTCCCAGGGGTTGGAACAAATTCTATTTTAATGATAGAATTTAATGCTAGCAGGTCCCTCCCTTTTTTATGATATTAGTGTTCTATATAGCTGGAATTGTCATTTAAGTTTATGAATTCATGGCTAAGCCTAGTATGAAGCTCTATAGTAGAGGCAAACTCTTTAAGGGAATATCTATTGTGGCTGGTTGTTAAGACTCAGTTTCCACCCCCTTAAATTAAGACCCAAGCCACCAGTTGATTTCTGCCCTTTAGACCTTAATTTTCATATACTTTGGATTCTTGAGGTTTTGAAAGGGACTCATTGTAATAGACATCATTAGAAAAATAATGCATATTAATGCTGAATTATGGTAACTACAGAAGAGAATTCTGTTGAGTCATATTGAAAGGTGTTTATTCTGTCACATTCAGAAAATGTGGGTCAAAATAACTGGAGATGAAAGGAATACAGAAACAGCTGTTCCAAATGTTCTATACCTATTCTGTATACTAGATATTAGCATTCAACTGAGAGAACTTTATTATTCCCATTACACTTTGAGTATTTCTCCCACCTCACCAAATCATATAGCTACCCCATTTGTACTTTATTCTGTTGTGGTATCAGCCTCAGATTAATGCAAACAGACAGTAAAGTAATTACAAGCCTGAGAGCTGTTATTAGCATGTTGCAAATCCTCTATAGCCAAAGCAGAGCTCTCAAAGGCTTAGGATTCGAAAGAGTTTTTGTAAAATATGCCAGGACCACCAGTTACTAACATGAAGAGTTTGGAGACAGGAAGCCTGGGAAAAGTCCAAGATAGCTTGTAGGTCAAGCATTGGAGAATTCCGCAGAAATTAGACCAAATGACAAGCTGAAAGTCCATTCATAGGAAGAATTTGGAGTAGGGCATCACACAAACATAGGCCAGGAAGCAAGAAAATCATTTCCAACAAGGACGAGGTATGGAATATATTCTAACAAAGTCTAGTTCCTGGCTTTGATTAATTAAGGGCATTAAGACCCTTCCTGGCCAAGAAGCCATGCCAGACTTTATTCCTTAGGCCTCTTTAACTGGTGACATGTTTTAAGGTTTGTTTGCCTCCTAAGTACAAGCTCTGACTCCTGATTATCAGAATCAGTAGTCACCTGCATTGAGTCAGAGCTATCATTCACAGGTGTAGTAGCTAATGTTTTGCTTCCTCTTGATCTACAATGTCAAACTTAATTTCATTGAGGACCACATCAGGGTTGTGTTTGACCTTGGGGAGCTGAGTGGTGTGGCTGGGGTGGGTGTGGCCAGCTTGACATCCTGCAGCCCGTGCACAGCCCTCCTGGGCTCCATTTTCGGCTGTAACGGCCTCCTGCAGCCCTCTGCCAGCCAAAATGGAGCCTGGGAGCATAGCCCTCCCGACCTCCATTTTCACTGGAAGACACACTGCAGGCCAGTCCCTCGCTGTTTCCAGGGTGGTCTTGTGGGCCAGTTCTAAGCACCCTGTGGACCAGATCTGGCCTGCGGGTCTTGAGTTTGACACCCCGATCTACAGGCTGCAAGTATACCAAGTTCTCTTTGGCCTCAAAATCAGAAGAGTCCCTAACATATTTGAGCTGTAAAAATCAGGCAAATCCCTAGACGGCAGCAAAGACTGGGTTTATTTTTCCCACCTTTTTGTACCCTGTGATTATCTAGATATCTGCAGGCTAGGTATGATAGCTGGAAACCCTGATTACGTATGAAAATTTGCATCAAGAAAATGATAGCTATTGATAGACCTGTTATAGCTGTGTTCAGCTTTTAAAGTACATTTAATAGAGTTCAGTTTGGTACTGGGAATTACTTTGTCTTTTTAAATCTATTATGTATAGTTTCCTAGGGTGACCTCAGATGTCATGTGACTTGAAGGAAAAGCTTGCATTGGATACATTACCCATGCCATTCATAATTGAATAGTTTATAGGTCTATTTTAAAGACAGAATCCTCAAAAACTGTAACCTATGATAGGGAACCTCTATGCCAGGGGTGTCCCAACTGGCTGGGGAATTCTGGGAGTTAAATTCCACAAGGCTTAAAGTTGCCAAAGTTGGACACCACTTCTCAATACAATGGGGCACGTTGTATGTATATACAGCCCACCTTTCCTCAAATTTTGCCAAGTTTTGCAACCAATCCCACTTTCAGCTAATTTTATATCCTCTCCTGTTCTGATGTCAAGCTGCAAAGCTCATGAAGGGAAGTCTGCACAAAGTAGCAAACTATGTGAAAATAAGCATTTTTTTTGTAACTGAGCCTCATTCATAATTCTATCCTTATTTGCTTTTTCTTGCTTATATCCTTCAACTTGTCATTGGGCTTTGACTTAGGCAATTTTTAAACACTTTTTCTATGAAGATGATTTTTTTCTTTCCTTTTCCTGCCTGAACTATAAACAATATTCCACATACAGCTGTGTTGCAAATGAAGACATTTATCCATTGCTCTATTCTTAGTTCCGTTCTTGATAATACCTGACATGGAACTTGCCCTTTTCCTTGTCATTACAGACGTTGTTGACACTTTCATTGAGTCATCTAACAAAAAAAAAAAAATGGAACAATGTAATAATAGGTAGGGTTACTATCAGTCATACCTCCCCTGGATATGTTGGCTTGTCAGCTACATTGAATCTTTTGTATGAGGAAGTCTTCTAAAATATGACCTCTACTTTAAACTGGAATTGTTTCTCTTGTTTACATATTACACCCCCCCTTGTATCCTCTTCCATTAATGCTCCAACTCAGCCAAGCTTTAGGAAACATCTCAACTGGGAGGCTGAAATGCTACATGGAGCCTTGCTTCACATTTCAATCAAGAATGACAGACCTATGCATTGAAAAACATTAGTTAACATTGTAAAATGTTTGACTCCAGTCAGTGCGGCCAGTGGAATGAGATGCAAGCAGCTGTAATCCAAAGCATCAGTAACAGCGACACTATTCGTTTCTCTCCCACTATTAAATGTACAGGTTAAATAAAAAATAAATACTGTCACTCCTTGGTATCCCTCAGATTCTTTGAAAGTAGAAAAATAGATCACTAAAGGATGATTCAGTATTTTCTCTAATATAAGCACTATTTATGCAGTTAGGTAGGTAGGTTGATATGTTCTCTGATACAAACTTGCTTTATTTAATCTCTCTCTTTCTCCTCCTTCAAATCTTCCCCTTAAATCTTGAAGGTATAGAAAGATGAGTAATTTCTTCCCTCCCTGGCCAATCTCTCTCTTACTGAGAATCACATTTCTGGATTACTGAAAGACAATGAAAGAATCACAATGATTGCCCTTCTACTTGGGAGCATGGTGGCTCACATGGTTAGATGCTGGGTTTGGAGGTACGCAATTCTGTGATCGAGACCCAACTGCTGCCATGGGGAGGGGTGAGCCCTTGTCCTGGGTTCCAGTTCCTGCCAGAGACATGAAAGAAGCCCCCAGCTGGTTGGTCCCAGTAATGTCACTGGCCAATCCTTTTAACCCAGAAGTGTCCTCGTACTTCTGACACGAGTGTGATGCGATGCAATTGCCTTTTTACTTAAACTACTTAGAAACTATTTGTTCTTATTATTTAACATGTTCATTTAACCTGTACTTAAGCTTGAGAGGTATTGTCTCAGCCATCCACATTCAAAAAGATAGCTCAGCTCGCACAGTTCTCTCTCATCTATCAAAGCAGTCCTGTAGCCCACAGACCCATCACACTATGAACACAATCTAGATATCTCACACGCACAGCTACCTGGCATTCATCCTAGATTGCTCGTGCATGTGTTGCTTCAGACACAGATAATACCTAGATCCATCTCTGGTATCTTCAAGTAAGGCTAGAAAAATGCCTACATTAATTTCTATAAAGTGCAGTTAATCATCTGAAAGTCTTAGACTAAATAGAACAAATGCCCTAACCAAAACCGCTTACGACCCCCATGCTGAATACAACTACAACTCTGGATTTGTTTTTGGTCATTCGGAATTCATCTTCCAGAACTTCCCAAAAGAAGACCAGGATTTAATTGGGACAAGTCAACTCTTCTTTCTACTGACTGAAAAGAGGGATGCTAGTGCCAGCCCCTTCAATGGCAAAGTCATCCAGAAACAGCTGAAGGTCGTGGGACCAAACTGCCTTTGCTGATATTTCCTAGTTAAACTAATCAGATTTGAGCAGTCCATTTTGTCTCGGTCTTCAAACAGAAACAATCCTGCATCTGTCTCAACACAATAGCACTATCCTAAAAGATCATAGGCTAAATGGTTATTTCATCTGGCATTCTGCTTTCTGCAGCTGCTCTACCAGGGGTGCCTGCAGCTCCTGTTATAAAAACAAACACACACACTGATATCCACAATTTTTTTAAAAAATGGCTTCAAAATGGACTTAACAATATTCTGGAGCTTGTGTACAGGGAAGCACTGTGCCTGATATATACAACTGCTCAGCGGGGAGGTTTTGTCACAGGTATTTGTTTTATATGTGCTTTCCCAGCATGATGCTAAATTTGAATTTATCCACTAACACATGGCATTGGACAATCTCTCATTTTGCGGTGGAACTCTCTGGCGGAGGCAGGCCAGCACTGCAGGAAGCTAATCAGCATGATTTTTTTTATACTTCTTAGAGACCTCTTAGTAATCATTGTCATAATCATGCCTTCCAAAGAGGGCCTGATGCATTCTTAAATGTTGCAATGGATTATATGCAGTCAGAGCCATGGAGGGGGCAGGCCTTTGTCGTTGTTTCCTTGAATTCTGTAGGTGTGTGGAAGCTGCAGGAATAATGTAATGTTATTGTACTTTGCTGCCTTTTGTCATCCTTTGCTAAATATGTAGACATCAGAAATAAAGTAGTAAGCAATCGCTTTATTAGCAAGTCACAAAATACATCTTACCATATATTCAATTTATTCATTTAATTAATTCATTAAAAAGATTTATAGGGCCACCCATCTTAAGCAACTCTGTGCACAACTACCATATATAAAGCAATCATAAAAACAATACGGCAATAAGCAAAAACTCTGCACTGTAGTTGTACCCCTTGGGTTGCTCCAGAGCAGGCTTGGCTACCCTCTTGCATGCCTTCTACCCATGCAATCCTAGCAGCTTAGTAAAAAGCTGGGTCTTAATGATCTTTGGATGGGTGGCCATGTTGAGAGTGTTTTCACAAAATCAAGGAAGTAATGGAAAAGGCAAATTTCCTGGTAGATGATAAGATTTCAGTAGGGTGACTTGTAGCATGTCCACCCTATCTGATCTAGTGGGATGGATTGATATTCTTAGGGAGAGAAGGTCCCCCTAAAACATTTAATTCTTCACCTCCCTACTGTGTTATGTGTAAGCATGAAATGAATGAATAAACATGAAATGAATGAATAAACATGAAATGAATGAGCTAGAAGCATGTTTCAAGACCCTCACTATGATCTGCCTTAGATGTTCAGCATCTAGTAGAAGTCACTGGAAATTCACATGTTGGAACCATCATTTGGGGCTACTGAACTTATTGGGTAGATTTTTAGTTCTCAACAATAATAATACAACTCTGAGCTATATGTTGTGCTCCACAGATGGAAATCACAAA
Organism: Bungarus multicinctus; assembly: GCA_023653725.1. Lineage (NCBI taxonomy): Eukaryota > Metazoa > Chordata > Lepidosauria > Squamata > Elapidae > Bungarus > Bungarus multicinctus. Next base: position 66,277,220 of record CM042842.1, read on the forward strand.
TATAACCTCTATAATAGCCATCTCCATCTAGGCTGCTATAAACACTGAGCTGCTGCTATAAACACAGGGCATACTCATTTGTTTATATTTATTTATTTTAGAATTATTTTATAGTTTTATAATAATATATCATTTCTTATATATTTGTGGTTTGTATTGATTGTTACATGGCATCAAAGTAGCTTCTGTGAGATGGACAGCCATATAAATGTGATAGATTATTTTGCTCTCAGACTTGCCTGAATAATAATCTGTACATTTTCTGCATCTATAAATACTGTGTGGCAACTCCTAACATCTGCAACAAGCAAATGTTTAAGTACATCTACTTTTGGAGGTTAACATTTTTATCATTCAAGCCACTTCTTTTTAGGCCTCTTTTTTCTTTTTCTTTTTATGACCCTGCAACCCTTTTATCGGGATAGCATTGGGGCGACTGAATGGAACTGAGCCTTTACCAGATGGATGCTCTTCCTGACACCTACATGGAGCTCACAGCAGATATTTTCTCTTTGTGCCCTAATAGAGAAACATCTGTTTCTGCCTAGGTTTGAACTCTTAACCTTCCGAGTGGGAGGTGAATGTCTTCATTTCTAGGCCACTGTGCCCCTCTTAGACTTCTTTTGTTTAAGTCTTTATAAATGTCTTCTGATCAACTGCTTGCATACTGTCAGATAGTGCTCCATTCAAAATCCAAGAAAGAAATACTTAGAAATACTTAGACTCCATTATTTATTTATTTATTTATAATCGTATTTCTATACCGCTCCCTCTCCGAAAAGGGACTCGGGGCGGTGTACAGCCTAATAAATACATAAAATACAGAGATACAAAATTAAATAGAATTTAAAACCGAATTAAACATGAGTATGGCTGCATCCCAAAAATTTTAAAAATAAGTTAAAATTTAAAAAACCCTATTTACTAAAACCCCTTAAACCCTTACTGGGCCAGGCCAGCCTGTTTAAAAAGTAGGGTCTTAACTGCGCGCCAGAAGGAGAGGATATCTGTCATGGCTCGTATCTCCGGGGGGAGATCATTCCACAGGGAGGGCGCTCCCACAGAGAAAGCACGCACCCTCGGGGCCGCCAGTCGACAACGATCAGGTGGCGGTACCCCAAGGAGGGCGACCCTGTGGGAGCGTACTGGGCGGCGGGAGGTTGTTGATGGCAGCAGGCGGTCCCGTAAGTACCCAGGTCCCGAGCCATGGAGCACTTTAAATACCATCAGTACCACCTTGAATCGAATCCGGAAGGCCACAGGAAGTCAGTGCAGCCTGCGGAGAAGTGGTGTTATGTGTGCGCCTCGAGGGGCGCCCACGATCACCCGCGCGGCTGCATTCTGGACTAACTGCAACCTCCGGAGACTCTTCAAGGGGAGCCCCATGTAGAGAGCATTGCAATAATCCAAGTGGGAGATAACGAGGGCAGAAGTGACTGTGCGAAGTGCGCCCAGATCCAGAAAGGGCCGCAACTGGTAAATCAGACGAATCTGATAAAAAGCCCCCCTGGCGACGGCTGCGATATGTTCTTCCAAAGACAGCCGCACATCCAGGAGGACACCCAAGTTGCGCGCCCTTTCCACGGGGGTCAAAACCTCTCCCCCCACGGCCAGCGAAGGAATAAGCTGGCTGTATCTGGGCGCAGGAAACCACAGCCACTCGGTTTTGGCCGGGTTGAGACGAAGCCTGTTACGACCCATCCAACCCCGCACGGCCTCCAGGCACCAGGACATCACTTCGACGGCTTCGTTGGGGTGGCCCGGGGTGGAGATGTACAGCTGAGTATCATCAGCGTACTGATGGAACTCCACCCCAAAGCCACGGATGATCTCACCCAGCGGCTTTACATAAATGTTGAACAGCAGGGGTGAGAGCACCGACCCCTGAGGCACCCCACAAAGCAGGGGCCTTGGGGACGATCTCTGCCCCCCCGTCAACACAAATTGCGAGCGGTCGGAGAGGAAGGAGGAGAACCACCGTAATACGGTGCCTCCAACCCCCAACCCCCCCAACCGCCGCAATAAGATACTGTGGTCGACAGTATCAAAAGCCGCTGAGAGATCTAACAGGACCAGGACAGAGGAACAACCTCTGTCCCGAGCCCTCCAGAGATCATCAACCAACGCGACCAACGCCGTCTCCGTGCTATGCCCGGGCCTGAAGCCCGATTGGAGGGGGTCAAGATAACTCGCTTCATCCAGGAACCGGGGAAGCTGACGGGCCACCACACTCTCTACAACCTTCGCAACAAAGCAAAGGTTGGAGACAGGACGGTAATTTGATAACAATGCTGGGTCCAGGGACGGTTTCTTGAGGAGGGGCCGCACCACCGCCTCCTTCAAGGCGGCAGGTAAAAGCCCCTCTCTCAAGGAAGCGTTTATAATACCCTGGAACCAGCCTCGTGTCACCTCCCAAGTGGCCAAGACCAACCAGGAGGGGCACGGGTCCAACAAACAGGTGGTGGCATTCAGTCCCCCCAGCACCCTGTCCACGTCTTCAACAGTAACAGGGTCGAACTCAACCCAACTGGCCTCACCGATATCTACCCCCGCCCCCCCGCCCGGAGATGCCCAGTCGGAGTCCAGCTCGTCCCGAATCTGAGCGATTTTATCCTGCAGAAACCTAGAAAACTCCTCAGCCCGTCCCTGTAAGGGATCCTCCCACGCTTCCATCTCTAAAAGGGAGCGGGTCACCCTAAACAGGGCGGCTGGGCAGTTTTCCGCGGACGCAATAAGGGTGGAGAGGTAAGACCTCCTCGCCACCTTCATTGCCACTAAATACGTCTTAATATAAGATCGTAGAAGTGTTCGGTCAGACTCAGAGCGGCTAGCCCTCCAACTACTCTCTAGGCGTCTTTTCCGGCGCTTCATCTCCCTTAGCTCCTCAGAAAACCAAGGAGCCATTTGGGATCGGCACCGGGTCAGAGGCCGCAAGGGCACGACCCGGTCAAGGGCCCCAGCAGCCACCCTATCCCAGGTAGCAACCAGGCCCTCAACCGAGTCGTGTGTGTGAGCTTCGGGAAATGGCCCAAGCTCCATCAGGAACCTATCCGGGTCCATCAGGCGCCTGGGGCGGTACCATTTAAGCGGCCCCGCCTCCCTGCGGTCAGGGGGTGCGGAACGGAAGTCGAGCCTCAGGAGCGAGTGATCTGTCCATGACAGGGGTTCTATAACTATATCCCCTACACCCAGACCACTCTGCCATTGATCAGAGACAAAAACTAAATCCAGGGTGTGACCTCCCACATGAGTAGGAATTAACTGGGTCAGGCCCATGGCTGTCATGGAAGCCATGAACTCCTGAGCAATCCCCGAGGTACCGCAGAGGGAAGGTTGAAATCCCCCATGACCATAAGCCTGGGGGTCTCAACCGCCACGCCGGCTATAACCTCAAGGAGCTCAAGCAGGGCTGATGCCGCATAGCAGGGAGCCAGGTATGCGATCAACAAGCCCACCTGTACCTTGGGGCCGAACTTCACGAAAAGAGACTCACACCCGATCGTCTGAGAAACAGTGGATTCCCTCGGACACAGATCCTCCTTAATAACCACCGCAACACCCCCGCCCCTCCCCTGGGCCCTCGGCCGATGAAAAACCCGAAATTAATTAGAAAAAAGATAGCTTTTACTGGAAGTCAAGTGGTAGCAACAAAAGAATTCTGAATCTGAGAAAATGAGCACATAAATCACATATACAAAGTGATGGCAACGTTCCCACCCCCAATAGTTCAATTGGCTCATCCAATTAAAAGTTGTGTATAGCATCATGTGGGCATCTCCAGGTGGTGATGAGGCCTCCGTCCGTTGACCTTGACATATTTTGATAAAGAGTTGCAGCTGTGCATAGCATAGGATAGAAACCTAAGCAAGAACCTACCCTTCCCAACTTATACAGTTCTGTTTTGTAATACCTCCAGCTCGTTTCCCATAACCATGTCCCCCCTCCCCCCCCGTTACTTATGACAACCAAAAGATGCAAAGCAAAGGAAGAAAATCTTGAAGGCTGACACATACTCTTATGCAGAAATAAACATGCCCTCCTTGTTCAGTGTTATTTCTCTTAAAGCAGAGTACCCTAATGCCCATATTTCAAATTATATATATTCACCTGGATCACCACCATAATTTCATATGTCTCAGAATCATAAAAATCAGTGTATCTCAATGATAAATATTGTCTCCTGTGGGAGGTGGGGAGAAACTCTATAGTGGGACAGCTTATGCTTTGCAGGAAAAAGACCTTAGCTTCAGTTCACAAGGGATCACAAGCAACAACTCAAACTGGTCTTTTTGCTTGAGGATAAAGGATTTTCCTCCCACCCTCTTTTCTAGAAGGGTCAGGACAAGCATAAAATATTAGATCTTTCTCTTAATAGCTTTCTATGGTAACAGAGAGTTGTTTTTTAAAATAACCCACATCATAAAGTAACTTTGAGGTACTATCGGGTTTGTACACACCTGATGATGGTAAATGAGATTCTGCCGAAACGTCACTACAACTTTAAAAGCACAACTATAATGATGTGGGAAAATACCCGAACAAAGCTGAATACCATACATATAAATATCCACGAAAACTTAAGAAAACACACACACATACACACAAATCACACTTATGTTCTTTTCATTTAAATTGCCACCACACAGCTGAAAAATGTAAATGGAACTAGAGAAATCTGTAGTAGATGTTTTGTAAAGGGCCAAGAATACTTGCGGTTGAAATAACAGAAGAAGCTAAAAAGAAAATAAGATAGTTTATCAAAAGGAACAAGCCATAGGACAGAGAGGGCATGTAACCAAGATCATTGGACACAGATGATTTCCTCTTTAACTATCCTATTATCTCCTTTGAAAGACTGTAAGTAAAACCAATGTGATAACACAATCCACTATTTTTTTTACTTGATACCTGAGATCTTTGCAACTAGGACTGCCAGAATTGAAACTAGAATCCTTTCCCTGCAAATCACAAATTGTACAATTTAGAGCAGGGGTGTCAAACTCAAGGCCCGCGGGCCAGATCCGGCCTGCAGGGTGCTTAGATCTAGCCTATGGGGCTGCCCTGGAAACAGTGAAGGACCAGCCTGTGGTGCCTCTGCCAGAAAAAATGGAGCTCAGGAGGGCTATACGCACACCTCCCAGACTCTGTTTTCATCTGCAACAGCCTCCTGCAGCCCTCTGCCACTGAAAACAGAGCTCGGGAGGCTGTTTTGTTGCCAGAGTGCTCAGGCCACCACAGATGCGCCCTTTACAAGAGTGATGTCAAGCTGGCCACACCCACCCTGGCCATGACCACACTGCCCCCCTGAGATCAGGCACAATCCTGATGCGGCCCTCAATGAAATAGAGTTTGACACCCCTGCATTAGAGAGCAACTCTCCCGAGGACACAATATTTATTATTGAGGTAGATTGATTGTCATGATTCTGAGATGTAGGAAGCTATGATGGTCCAGTTCTATTTTGAGGTTCTATCTCTATTCATTGTATTCTAGAACAAAAGTGCACTAGGTGGTTCATAAGCATACAGTAGTACAGATATCTTAAAATACCCAACCGAGGGGAATGAGCAGATTTAAGGTAGAACACCAACTTTCGCAGAAGATGTCATTTTTAACAGCATTTTAATTTTAATTTTGAGGTACTGCAGGTACCATTTAGAAAGGAACCATTTGTTGTGGTGACATTCCAGCCTTTGTTGTGGTTATTAAACCTTTTTCAAGGTTGATGCAGCAGTCTGCTTAAAAGAGAAATTTAGAGATATTGGCCTAGCTCTCTTCAGGATCTGGAGCTGTTTTATACAAAGAGCTTAGACATGGGTGCTTAAGTATTTACTTCTGAAAGGGAGCTACATAAACAACCATTCATTAACGAGCCATTTTATAAGCTCTTCCCTGACCTCAATTCTGCAATATATCACACCCATATTTATAACTCTGCTTCCATAGAAGTTTGCTATAGAAAATGTTGTTGGCTTGATCTGCTGCAATACCCCTACTTCAAACAATGAATGGAACTAATAAAAATCTCAACCACCACTATATAAAGGAACCCATTTCCAGTTTCCTCAGATATCTGTGTTAAACTGGCCATACATCTAATTCTGATTGCCTGCACAACCAGCTGTTTACACTGAAAGTAGCTACAACAACTTGGCTCAAAAATAATGTACATGATAGATTTTTATATAGTTTGATGGCTAGAAAAACAAGAACGCTATGTGATTATATGCATAATACAACATTCTCACCTACTTCTAGATGCAAGTCAGATGCTTGAAGTCATTCTCACATAAGAAGAGAAATAAAGACTTGAACAGAATGACAACTAGTTCTTATTTGATGTTCTCCACTGGAAGAAAGAAATGCAGGTGAATCTTCATTATGGGGTCCAAGATATAGTGACTTAATGAAACTGATTCATCAAGCTCCTTGAAGCTAACAAGGAGCTAACAAGAAATTCCTTTAATTTCTATCTTTTTTCATGAATGGAGACGAATGGATTTTTTTAAATGAATGCAATATGTGTGGGTGAACTAATATACTCACTGTACTTGTAAACATTTCTCTACAAATTTTTTTTTTGCTTCTCACTATTTGCAAATATTGTTTTGTTCACCAACTTGTTAAAGATACTGCTGGACATCACGACACAGAGGGCCATTGCTATTAAAAAAAGAAAAACACCTGAAGTTTCCAGGGAATTATTTTCTGCTGTATGTCTTATTTCCCATAGTTTTCTCCTGGGTATTAATTTATAAAGTTAAACAATTACCTCATGCATAATATAGTATAATTGAACTGAATGGTTCACCGAGCCAAGCTAATGCAGATGAGCTTGGACCAACAGATCTGTTTCTGCCTCTGAACTATATAATAAGCATAACACAATCCAAAATCTTTTGGATTGCTGACACTGCAGGAAATGAGATGGTGCAATCTGATTTCTAACACAATTTGCTTCTTGTCATGGGAAGATTTTTTTTTTTAAGAACCCTAAACTTCCCCAGATTCATTGAACCAGAAAACGGCGGGATTGTTTAATCCAAATGACGACTACTAGAAATGGCAGACTGATTTTGCATCTCGTTTTTTCACCCCAGCAAATATCAATTTATCATTAAGTTCAGTTGACATAATTTTAATATTTTCTGCATTCAGGCACATGTAGGCTTATTTCTGTACACATTAATAAATGTCAAATTAGCATAAAGAAATGGGAAGATATATTTTTCATACTATATTTTTTTTAAAAAAAATCATTTAAAAAAGCAAAACAAACCTAAGTGCCCAATTTTTCCAGTAGTAAATCTTGATGTGACGTTTATGTTTTTATGCCAATGCCTGGAAATATTATTTACAATTTTCAGATTTTTGTCTTATACAGAATGTCAAATTAATTCACTGTTATAAACTACATATTTAAGCAGGAACTTGCAACAAAGCAGACACTATTTAGCTAGCTTTACAAGATTGGGTTTTTGTTTACACTCCTTGCAGTGCTGATTTACAAGTAATGGAGAGTTAAGTCATAGAGTAGACAATGGCTGGGTGCTAGACCAGTGTAAAATTTGGATGAATATTTGTAGTTTAGAATGCGGTGAGAACCCGGTCATGATGTTGTGTGTGCTATGTAAACCAGGATGTCATATTATGATTTACAGATTACAACATTTAATAAGAATAAAACTAGACTAATAGACTAAAAAATGAAGATGCTTTAGTCATCTTTCCAACCACTTGCTTCATAAAATTCTCCCCAGTCCTATGTTGAAAAATTTTATAATTCTCATGGTGCCATTGTCGTTTATCTAAGATGACATCTGCCACTTTTACAAACATTTCCTCACCTGTAGAAAAGGGACAGGGTTTTGATCATGCAGTCACAACTACCATCTTGAATTTTTAATCTCCCCTCCTGCTCCCTCTGTGGACTTTCCTGTCTCCCTAGGCAGTTTACCGTCTGTACATAAACATCTTCAAAGAAATGTTTAATATCTAAATCAAGAACCAGTGTTGTCAAACAATTAACGTAAGTTTTTAAAAATCAAAAAGGTGCTAGACAGCAGATTCTGGAACAGCAGATTTTTGTGAAGCAAGTGGCTGCGGAGAAAGGGAGCTTAAACCTCAAGATTGGATTTCCCCAATGTGTGTGTATTCTAGCAGATATGAAAGATAGATGGAGAAACCTCACTTAGTTAACCAGGTCATGTAGCTTAGACTTGTGCTAATTCTCAGATGTGAAACCAGTGTTTTTCAACCTTAGTAACTTTAAGATGTGTGGACTTCAACTCTTGGAATTCTGCAGTGCTCTGCAAGTATACTGACTGCTTTTTTTTTCTGTGTATGCACTTTATAAATACTGTTTTGCAGTCATATTCAGTTATCCATCCATGTTTTACTAGCTTAGTCTGCTTTGAGTGAGATAGAAGAATGGAGAATTATACTATGTCTTCCTTCCTTCCTTCCTTCCTTTCCTTCCTTCCTTCCTTCCTTCCTTCCTTCCTTCCTTCCTTCCTTCCTTCCTTCCTTCCTTCCTTCCTTCCTTCCTTCCTTCCTTCCTTCCTTCCTTCCTTCCTTCCTTCTTTCCTCCCTCCCTCCCTTCCCCCCTCTTTTTTCCTTCTTTCTAACATTTAAGCCTTGCAAAACATAAACTGACTTAGAAAATGAAAAAATCCATTTCCAGTTGAAAATGCAATTGTGGCAATGGGCTTCAAGCTGAATCTAAACATAGCTACCTCCTGTTTTCTCTGGTCTCTGATTCACATGATCCATCTTTCTGATTTATCATTGAAACAATCTCTTAGGTAGCATATGGGATAAAACATAAAGCATGGTAAAACAGCAATTAGTAAACACAGTGCCACATCATATATCAAGGGAAAGGTTGAGGAAGGTCTATGTCTAGCATCCAGAATAATAGAATAGGGACTTGTTGTGAGTTGGAAGGACATTCCAAAGAGAACTTTGGATATTGAAGCCATTCCAGGGCACCATGAACAACATTCCATTTTTTTAAAAAATAGTTCAGATATATTTTTAAAAATATTCATTTAAAAACTGATAAGCATTTCTGAAAGTTAAAAACATTTGGCGTGTGTAAGTAGACATATGATTTATCTGGTATAGTACCTTTGATTTAATTGGTGACAGTTCTCCAGATTCATTCTTTTCAGTCATTCTTGAAGATGCATTGGATCTGAAGTCTTCTGCATTTAAATCACAAGCTCTTCCATTATAGTTCTTCGTAAGGTATTCCCATATTTCATGCTCCCATTATGGATGCTAATCACAGTCTGTTTCACAATAATGGTACTCATTTAAGTTTCTTATTAAATATGAGATTATAATTGCTTAATATATAGAGAGTTGCAGAACTTATGTGGAATGTTTTTTCCTTCCTTAACATTTGACCAATATTGCTCAAAGTCATCAAATCAGCTTTCATGGGTAAGTCAGACTAGAACACAGTCTTCTGGTTTATAGCTTGGTGCCTTAACCACCTGACCAAACTGTCTCTCAATAGGACTAGAAAATCAAATGCTTTTAGTATGTTCTGCCAGGCAAATAGGTAATGTGCAAAATTTAGACATTCTGTGGCAATACTGTATATTTAGAGAAAAACATTGAAGAAATGGAAGAAAATGCTGCACATTTCCAAGAGGGACTATGAAGATATCCTATATTTTCTAGATGTGGTTCTAAAGATCACATGATAGATTTTTGGATTATGCATTAGTTATACCCTCTGCAAAAAAAAAAAAACGAAGTGTATTTTATTGCTTTTTGTAAACATTACTATACTGTGCATCTAGAACAAGACATGTTGAGTTATTTAAAACATAACCACGTGACTGCTTTCAGCTAAAATTAAAGCTGTAAACCTTTATTCAACATTAAATCAAATCACTGTTAATTTTGGAACTAATTAGCATTTCAGGCTGTTTTCTTTTCTGCAGTATGGTGATTTTGGTATATAATGCTACGTGATTGTACAGAAGTACATAATTACCAAGCCGAATATATTGTCTCCTGCTGACATCTCACAAAAGGAGAATCTTCTGGTGCATGTTCAAAGCATCTCAATTTTTAAAAGCCCACCCTGGAAGATTGCAAATCTGCAGGGCTTGTTAAATGAGGGCTGCTGGATTTACTGGGCCATATTCTGTTTTAATTAAATACTTAACCCAGAGAATTTATGTGGCATCAGTCACATAAACTGAGGTGAAGAAAATGCTTTGTGAGAAAATTTGTAATTTAGTATTTAAGTGGTAACAAGAATATTATAGTGCAAATACCTGGCACTTTGGAAGTATGCAGAATTCTGACATTTCCCCTCTGTCTTCGAAATGAGGTAACTAATATCTAGGAAAATGTCTGTGTAGTCAAGGAATGGGTGACTAGTTTTTTTAAAAAAAATTCTGAATGCAGTTTAGCCCTCTGGCTTGTTTTGTCTTTTGTACAGGAATGCTATTTCAAGGTTCAGTTAATTACAAGGCAAATGGATTTTCTGTGTGACAAAAAAAATTTCCTTTAAGTTGCAAAATCTTGTCTTTGGCTGTATTCAGGATTACATAGGGAGTTCCCGGCTACTGAATTGAGGAACTGTATATTGGTTGGTAACTCAAAATCTATTATTGCAAAGGAATATAGAATTGATCTTGAGAAATGTATGAAAGAAGCTAATAAAGGGAAAGGAGGGAGCAAGCAAGCTATAAAAAGGATGAGTGGAAGATAGTCAAGAATCATCCAGACATGAGATAGAAGGATGTAACCTTGAAAGAACTCCACCTTAATATGGGATAAGAACTTTGGAAAGATCTTCAAGATTCTATCTTAGAACAATAAAACATGCTGACCTGCCATGCTTTGATTTGGCCAACCTCAAAAGGCTGACAAGAAAAATATTTGTAAAAAAAAATCTTGCATATGTATATGATGGTGCAGCTAAATAATCTCAGAGCCCATCTACCTCAGACCTTGACAGGATTCAAGAAAGAGCTTTTATCTGTCTGCTGCTATCATATCTGACATTTCTGGGCCGTTGCTGGTTTATCTGAAGCCAGCCAGAACAAAGCTGGTTTTCATTTAGCTGCACTATACTGCTTGTAAGTTATAATTTGTGCTCCTGTGAGCTCGGCTCAATAGTGCAATCAAGGTTGATTAGTTTTCCCCCATGTTAAAATTGCCACCTCACGTTTTTAGGACTTTTTCCCATTTAGCTCCTACTCCCTGGAATTGACTCCCCCTTGAGTTATGTCTGGAGTCCAATCTCTAAACATTTTTAAAAAGCCTTTAAGAAGCTTCTATTTGCAGGACTTTTATGAAACCCTTCCCTTTCATTATTGTCTAGAAATCCATGGTTAATTTGTGCTAGTATTAGAAATGGTATATATTGATTATTTTAAAAAATCTCTTACCTTTATTAGTCTATCACAGTATTTTGGTATTAGTCTTTATTCTAGTTAGATTTGATGTAGATATATTTAGTACTACTACTTTAGTAGTACTCTTATTATAGTAATATTGCTAGTTTTATTACAACTTCCTACTGATGTGAATTCTTACCTTACCATACTTCAAGGCAACCATTACTACCTGTTTTCCTTCTTGTCATTACTATCTCCTTTCCTGTGTACTTTAATGTCCTGTGTTCATAATATCTGTTTAGAGGCATTGTTTAGAATTTATTTCTTCCCCATTTCAGCCACTAGAATAATACACAATGTAATGCTTATGTTGAAAATATCGACATGCTGTCAGTATAACTCAAAAAAATATTTTTAAATTTAGAAGTTGTGGTGTCTTTGCAGTCAACATTTTCTTGTAGCAACTGGTAAGATTTTACATTGTGGTGTGTTGTGATTTGTAGAATTCAAAATTTATCTCTATTTTGGGTGAAGTGAAGCTGTGAAAGCAAGATCAAGGATTTGCAGTAGTTGAGCAGTTAGGACCCTGACTGTCTCCTATTTTGACTCTCTCCTATTGGTAAGGTAGAGGATGAGCAAAAATTGGTTCACAGGACAAGTTGTCCATTGTGTCAGTGTTTTAAGATTGACAGAATGAAAGACAATTGTGGTTAGTTTTACAGTCCTTTCATCAAGATTGGAGGAAAGGCAACAGTACAGTGTGAAAATGTGGTTAGACCCTGAATTTAATCAGGGTTCCCCAGATTGTACTGTGCATTACTTCACAGTATGAAGTAATGTTTTACTTCAAAACATAGTAAGCTGATATCTGAGACAATAATTTTTGAGTAGGATCCTGGACACCACCTTGATGTGTAACACAATCATTCATGCATGTGCGTATATGAATATATTTGTGTCAGTAAATATATGGATGGCCAAGTAGATAGATATCTGAAATCTTGATGCTCTTAAACTTCTTTTGCACATGATAGAAAAGGTATTGTTTATGAATGAGCATGAAAAAGAAGATAATATTACTACTGTACTGTATCAACAGAAGTATATCACCATGGTATAGGGTCTCCTGCTTGGATGGGGGAGTTGGGCTAGAAGACCTACAAGGTCCCTCCCAACTCTGTTAATCTGTTAAAATCAAATAAATATTCTTAATTGTGTTTCATCTGAGATAGGAAGATATATACCCCAGGTACTTGGGAAGGACTAGTAAGTGGACAGAAATGCCAAACATATTATCAGATATTTCCTCCCTTTCCTTCTCTTTCCTTCTAAGGTAAGTGGATCCCTTCCTGTTTCTCCTTCCTACACTTCCTTCTCTCCCCCGCCTCCCCTTCTTTTTGCTTCTCCTGCTGAGTGGGAGCGAGACTGAGGGATTGGAAGAAGCTATCACAGAATATTAAAAATGAAGATCACATGATCACTGCAGTGGGTGCCAAAGCAGCAGCAGCAGCCCAATAGCACTGAAGCAGCCACCACTTTCCCAAATTTGGGGAGTAATGGGTTCAGATATTTTGTAAGTTAGCTCATTTGAAGTATTTTTGGTTGAAAAACTGTTGTTTGCCCTGTTTCACCCAGATAAAGGTTACATGAGAGTTTTAACAGTATATAGATACATGTGAAGCCTGTAAAAGTCCATATCAAGAGGTGAAGTTGCAATTTTTAAAATATAATCTCTTCTCCAAGAAAAAGACAAAAGGTTTCTGGATATAAACAAATAAAAACCCAACCAAAGAAAAAATGCAACCCTTTTTATTTCTTGTTATTATATCTGCCGATCAAAGTCTTACATTTAGCACATGCAAGGAAAGATTTGTGTAAGTCATAACTGTATTTCCATGTTATTTTAAGGTAGTAGTGTGTATTGAAAGTTGCAAAAGGTGGTCTTTGAGGCTAGACTTCAAACATCTATAATTTTAGAAGCAGAACTTCTTGTGGGATTGGTCCTGCTCTTCTCTGAAAGCATCTAGTATTTCAAGTTTGAAGTCAGCTGGCAATGAGATCTCTGAACACATTCCTTCAAATAAATTAACAAAGACACCTGCTGCTCTGCATCTAGAAATAAATTGATTATTTTCATATTGTTTCTGGTAAGTGCTCCATGTATTTTAAATACATCACTTTCAGATTTATAATAAATTTATCATAAATTTGTTCCTTCCTGTCTGTGATCTTAATTCCGGTTTCATGGGAAATAACAATAATTTTGTTCAATGCTTCCAGATCTTGATCAAATTTAAGAGCTTGAGCTTTCATAGTTTTAAAGTCTCCATGGATCTCAGATATGCCAGTTTCCAGACTCATACATTTACTGTCCATCTGTTTAGAGGCTGACTGAAATTTTGCATTGAATTCAAAACTTGTTATTTCTTCTTGCTGGGAAGACAAATCTTCAGGGGTCAATGTAGCTCTATCTAATTTAATAGAATTTAGGGAGGCAGCCACTGTCCCCTCCTGTTTATCTGGGATTTTGTTAGAATACTTAAGCTGATCCAGCTCTTCTTGATTTGAGCATAATTGGGTAAAAAAAAATCATACACATTGCAGGTTTATGCAAACAATTCCATGCATAGGATTGGAGAGAGACAAAACTCTAAGCAGCCAGATGAGAAATTGAAAATTTCTATTTGGGGATGTTAACAGCAAGACCACTAAGGTTAGATTAGTGTCCATCTCTGGGTGCTCCTGCTTTGAGTTTACTTGGCCATAATGATGGGCATCTCTAAAATTGGCTGGGACCAATTTTCATACTAGTTTTGACAGTGTGTTAGAGAGCTTGGTATATATGTTTTTGCCTGCTAAAAAAGTTGGGTGACTCTATCAGATTTTGTAGTGGTTTTTTTCTGGTCCACTGATGGATGGTTCTGAAAAATGAATCCTTTCTTGCAATTAAATGGGGACAGTTGTTGTTTTCATCCTTTTCTACTAGATGATTGATTCTCATTGAAAAAAATACCCCTCTATGATTCATCCAAATTGTTTGCTTTATGAAAGACTTCTTGAGGAGCTATGGAAACATAGAAATGCTGTGAATCACCTATGCAATTGGATTTAAAAGATAAGTTGGTGATCAGATGATTGGATGAGGACAGAGTTTGAAATTTTCATTCACTTAACAAGTGACCTTGATCAAATTAGCCTCTCTTGTTTAACATAACCTGCTTTGTATTAATCTTCTAAGATTTGTATTTGTATGATTGTGCAAGAAGCCTGACTATCCTAGAGAAAAGATATAATACAAATGAGCTCTAGAGTAATCAACCTTAGAATGTTAAGAATTAGAGTTCAAACATGTGATGTATTATATTACTAGTTTAGCTAGTTTTACAAGGGAATGTAGCTAAAAGTTATATGTATTATGGTATTCATGTTCCCAAGTTATGTCCCCAAGATTATCTGACCAAATCATAACAATACATTTATTGATTAGTTGAAGTATTTCCTTTTCCTTAGGCGAATGAGAAAGAAAGTTCAATTAGGGGTAATATATTGCATATATTGTGTAGTGCAGTGATTTATTTAGTCTAATTAAAACAGTGGTCACCAACCTTTCCTGCTTGATGGATCAGCGGGGGTGGGAGAGGGGATGTTCTATTCAAGTGCAGCCATGCACATTCATGAGCGCAGCTGCAATTTCATTTTTAGACTACCCATCACCAGAGTCTCTTGGTAGTATACAAAAGCTGGTGCAGTTGTATCATTGAAATAACTGTTCAAATTAAATAGTTCAGGTCAATTAGTTGAATAAGTCAAATCCCAAATTGGTTGCCTCTGAATCAATCCAAAGGCCTTTTACATAGGCACATATACAAAAACCTTGGTTCTAAATGAAAGATCCAAATCAAATGAATAATTTGAATCAAATTGAATTGATGATTCAGACTGGATCTAATTCAGTGATGATGCCCCTAACAAGGCCAGCAGATTACCACAATATACCATTATAGTTGAGATTCTATTTATTTATACAATTTAGAAGTCACCCTACTCCCAGTAATTCTGCTTTACATTTAAAAAGCAACAGTATTTTTTAAATAAACTCCAACAATAGTTTATATCTATATAAACCAACTGTACAAACAAAGCATCCTGTGGGCGCTGAACAGCCTTTCTACCTGGGAGGATATCCAGGTTGTGACTTTCTGGATGTCAGCATAGAGGGAGCCAAGTTGTTCTCTGTTCCAGAGGGCAAGTACACCAACAGAGATGGTATGCTTCCTAGATTCCAGAATACATTAAAAACATTGATTGTTTTACAATGTCTTTGAATTTTTTGCCATATGTTTGGTCCACAAAAGGTTTCTCATTTAAAGCACTGCTTATAAGTATCCTAACTCTTCTAGCAATGTAATCATTGATATAATAAAACTTCCATCTGGCTCTTTAAGTATCCATGCACCTGGAGAGAAAACTTGTGCTTGTACAGCAAATGTCCAATTAATATTTGTTACTTCATAGAATGCAATTTATGTCCATGATACCAAATAAAATTGTGCTTTATCAAAGTTGCAGTCTCATATAATAAGTATATATATACTATTTTGTGGACATATTTGCACCACCTCCAAAATTTCAGATAACTGAAAATATGGATGAATATTTAGTAAACCTCATGATTTCATTATATGATTAGACCCTCCAAATTAGGGCTCATGACTGATACCATCTCAATCCATAAAGGGGTTGCCCACTCTGTCATTAGGCTAATTACAATAAGTGTGTGTGAAATATGTGCAGTATACTGAACCAGGAAGGCAGTACATTTGATTGGATTCCCATCAAATGTTTCAGCTAAGAGATTTGATACTTGAATTCAGAAATCTGTTGATTACACTTGCTTCAGCAATAACTGCAAGGTCTTTTCCTGATCCTGAGAAATGATAATACATTTATTCCAGCAAGTTGGCTTGTTGGGTCATTGGTCAGATTGTCTGGTTCATTTGGGTTGGTACTGGAGCAAGCCATCGATGCCTTGATAATGGAATTACTACAGGGTCTGCACCATAGTTGACTTCTTAGTTTCCATGAGAATAGAGGTAGGAGTAGAAGTGAACAGTCAAGCTTTCAGACTTCACAGCAGGTCTTAGAAGTAAATCACAACTCTCTAGACATTTACCCATTATTCTGCACTTGGCTTGACTAGGCAGAACACTCTCATAAAGGATGCTGGTAGATTATAATCTTATTGCTGATAAGAATGAAACCTTAAGCAGAGCAATTGACTTTTCATTATAATGCAAAGAAGTCAGAGTCTTGATATATAATCATACTCTTTGCTTTTTTGCTCTTTTCCTTCCAAGTTAACAAATTCTTGGCAAAATCTCTTAAGGGCTGTGGGAGGTAGGAGGAATAAGTTTCTATAATGATTCTGTCTAGCTTGGCAACTACTGATTCTTACCTCATCAGTCTCAACCTTTACAAATTTTGCCAGACTTAACAAAGACAAAAAATGGATAGTGGAAATTGCAATACTTGTAGACAGCAGAATAGAAGAGAAAGAGCAGGAGAAAATTACAAAATACAAAGATTTGCAAATAGAATGATTGTGGCAAAAAGGAAAGATAGTGCCAACAGTAATAGGTGCACTGAATGCAATCTCAAAATATCTGGAATAAGCCCTGGAGTAAGGTAAAAAAACTATCATAAGCAATACCCCCAATCTGCAACCCACAGAGCCAGCTCAGTCAAGGATATCGTAGTGAATGGTATTGAAGGCTGCCAAGAAACCCAAGGAGCATAAGGAACAGTGGTGGGATTCAAATTTTTTTACTACCAGTTCTGTGGGCGTGGCTTGGTGGGGGTGGCAGGGGAAGGATACTGTAAAATCTCCAATCAGAGGTAGTATTTGCCGGTTCTATGAACTACTCAAAATTTCTGCTACCGGTTCTCCAGAACTAATCAGAACCTGCTGAATACCACCTCTGATGAGGATGAATGCACCACCATCCCAGCTTAGTCACAGGTCATCAAGAAGTGTATTCAAAGCTAACTTGGTTCTAAAATGTGGCCTGAAACATGACTGAAATGTGTCAATATAATCTGATTCCTCCAAGATCAGCTCCAGATCAACCACCTTCTCAATAACCTTTCCCCAAAAGGGAAAATTGGTTGTCAATGATTATTGGCACCAAGAAAAGCCTCTTGAGGAAGGGAGTGCATCCTCATCTCATTCAAAGCTGAATGCAGTACCTTTCCAACAATGGGGCCAACAATATTACAGGGACCCAACTGAGGGCCACTTTCCTGGCTGCATTGTCCAGTAAGCAGGTGGCTGAACTGACCACACATCCCACTTCCTCAGGAGTCACCAGCTTCAATTAATCCCATATCACACTAGACCATACTCTGGGTACCTTAGTCTGGCCAAGATGGAACAAATCAGAGTGAAATTATGTACTGGGTAGCCAACAGTGACCTTCAATTTTGACCAGTGCTAGATTAGAACTGATAAACATTTCATGAGATTTCATGTGTGAATTCAAAGCTCCTGTAGGATTTGGCTCTTTTGCAACCATTTACAAAATAAAAACCTCCTTCCATTGAAATGTTTGGAACAATTCCCTTTCATTATCATGAAATGGCTAGGTGGATCTAGGTTTCAAAAGTAGAAGCACTGAGATCATCTCCCTTGTCATGTCCTTCTGGTATGCCATGATTAGATGTATCTACAACATTTTAATAGACTGTATAATTTTTCAAGAACTTAGAAAATGTAGTAGGAACTGAAGAAAGTATCACATCTCCCTTCTCTGCATAATGACAATCCTGTTCCATGAGTCCCTAAGACTGCTTAACCCCACTGCACTTTAGGAACATTTCAGTCTTAAGCCACTACAAATGCTGCTTGATTGTAAATGAGTGTTTTAATTTGTGGGATGAGAACCCAAGCCAGCCAAGCACGTTAACGCATTACAGCTCTCCAGCAACAAAACTGAGCAATTACTGGGAACACTAAAGAATACATTTGTGAATTTCTCCAAGGGCTTGTTCATATTAGACATTGTGAGAGAGTGGAAAGTGAAAAATGATGAGGTAAACTCACTTTCTGGTTGTCATTTTCTCTTCTCTTTGGCAATTGTTATGAAAAAAGTGTCCTTTTAAAAAAAGCAGATCAATGTTTTGTTGTTGTTCAGTCATGCCTGACTTTTTGCAACTCCATAGACCATAGCATGCCAGGCCCCCCTGCGCTCCACTGTCTCCCAGACTTTGCCCAAATTCATGTTCATTGCATTATGACCTTATCTAACCATCTCATCCTCTGCCATTCCCTTCTTCTTCTGCCTTCAATTTTTCCCAACATCAGGGTCTTTTCCAGTGGTGGGATTCAAATTTTTTTACTACTGGTTCTGTGGACGTGGCGTGGCGGGCTTGGCAGGGAAAGGATACTGTAAAATCTCCAGTTAGAGGTGGTATTTGCCTGTTCTCCTAATTATTCAAAATTTCTACTACCAGTTCTTCAGAACTGGTCAGAACCTGCTGAATACCACCTCTGGTCTTTTCCAGTGAGTCCTCTCTTATCATTAGTGGCTCAAGTATTTTGAGTTTCAGCTTCTGTATTGTCCTTCCAAACATCAGTCAGGATTGATTTCCTTTAGGATTGAGTAAATTGATGTCCTTGTGTCTCAAGAGTCTTCTCCAACATCACAATTCGAAAGCATCAGTTCTTTGGTTTTTAATCTTCCTTATGGTTCAACTCACAGTCATACATTACTACTGGGAAAACCATAGTTTTGACTCTGCAGATCTTTGTCTGCAAGGTGATACCTCTGTTTTTTAATAAGATCAGTGTTAGGTGAGAACATTATTCAGTGCATGGTTGGGTGAAAACAATTGACTCAGAGTTTTTAGAATGAGTGACATACAATACAGTAAATAAATAAGCCAATGATGTTTAAAAATGATCTTGCCTAGGTTTCATTTTTATATAACATTCCATGACTTCCAAAGACTAAAATTATTTGATTGATCCTTATCATTTAAAGATAAAAATTGGGAGAATTTCCATAAATTTCATGTAGGTAGATAGTCTTCATTCAGGGAAGTATATGCAGGATTCCTTCTGGATTAAGAACATAAATGCTGCCTAGCCAAGCATATATCTCCAAGTGCAAACAATATATAGAGGATCCAAATAATTTCCTCTAAGTATACATTACAGTTCAAAATCCCTATTTACATCATGTTGACATGTATGAAACATTGTAAATAATGATACAGGTGGTCCAAAGTCATTCATCTTGCATTGATATATATCCTTTCTTTTTTCCACAACCATTTTACTCACATCTTGCTGCTTTGATCTCTTCTTCTATTGTAGCCTTTCCTAACCTGGTGTCTTTCAGTTATGTTGTAACTATGAACTATAATGCTTGATGTCTATGGAGATTCTCAGTCATCCAGGTCATGGTTGTCCCAAAGTTTCAAGAGACAACTGGACTTTCTGTTTTTTCTTCGAAGACATTTCACTTCTCTTGAAGAAGCTGAAGAAACTTCTTGGATGAGAAGCAAAAAGTCTTCAAAGAAAAAAAACAGTTGCCTCTTGAAAAGGCACCTTTGGGTATAATGCTTGATAAAATTTATGGAACCCTTTACTTCCAATGCATTAAGGGGCACCAGGTTGGAGCAGACAATTCTAAACACTATTTTTATGAACTTTGTGGAGCTAATACCCATATCTAATTAAATCTATATTTAATAAAGGCAATTGCAAAATAAAATTTGCTTGTGGAAGGAAAGTACTGCATCTCCTCATACATTAATTAACACTTGCTCAAGTTCCAGACAGTAGTGCAATGTCCTAGCTAGACCAGACTTTTGCTGCTTCTTCCAAATCTTCCTTCTCCTTGAAATGAATGAAGAAAATTACATACAGGTTGTCCTTGATTTACAGGTAATTCTCAACTTAATGAAACAAGTTATATGCAGATAGTCCTCAACTTTAGTGACCATTCAAAGTTACAATAGTACTGAAATGATTGACTTGTGACTGATCATTGCACTTATGACCATTGAAGCATTCCCATGATCACGGGGGCCCTTGACATGTATTTGGTCACTTGGCATGTGTTTACAATAGTTGCAACATACCATTTGCAACCTTCTCAGCCAAAGTCAAGGGAGGACAAGCCACATTTGCTTAATGACTGTATTACACTTAAAAACTGCAATGGCTTACTAAACAATTGGGTGTGACTCATTTAACAACTGCCTTGCTTAGCAATGAAAATTTTGATCCTAATTGTTGTCGTAGGTAAGGACTACTTGTGGTTTCCTTAGATTATACTGCCAAAATTGGAAAGCCTCACCCTGAGCCTGGCTATGTTACTTTTCAGCTAAAGAAACAGTGTGAAGTAGTCTTAAAATAGATCTAAAACCTTTATGATGCTGAGAAACAGAACAAAATATTTCTGGAAATAATCATCTGTATTTGTGGAACCATCCGTTTCTGTGATACAATGTGACTCACTGCAGCCCTTGATGCAATCAAGCAGTTGTGGTCCTGAGTTAATGACATGCTGCCTTTGCATTTTAAAATACTCCGATCTAGCTGGGACCTGGGCCGGAGAACTTCTTCTAATGCATGAATCAGAGGGAAGAAACTAAATGGAGTAATTACATGGGAAGTTTTCTGCAATCTGTAGAATGAACTGTCCTCTTCATGCTGAGAATTACCTAGAGCAGTCATGCTGGCTGAGGAATTCTGGGGGTTGAAGTCCACACACCTTCAAGCTGTCAAGGTTGAGAAACACTGATCTAGACTGAAAAGATTGTGCTTTTAAAAAAAAATTCTTTCCCACATCCATCCCTGAAATGATTCCTCTGCATAAATTCATATCAGTTTCCTTGTGGGACTAGCATTTTGCTTGCAAAGGAACCACATCCAACTCTTAGGATAGGATGCTTGCCTGGTTTTTGCTGTTTCTGTTACTGAATTTGATTTTTTTCCTTCCAATTTTTGGACTTTAAAAAATTAAATATTTCTAAATATATTGGCTGTTATTGTTAGTTGCCTTTTTTTAAAAAAAAGATATTTTTTAAGCAGAATGTCTAAATAAAATAAATGTCTGTAGCATTCATTGAATATTGAATTATGTTGTATATTTTAAACCCTAGTGAAAAATAAAAAGGCAATAACGCAATCTGACATATGTGTAGCCCAGCCATGTTGATTCAGAGGTATACAGGTAAGACTTTAGAGTCTTCTCAGGCTGTTATTTGTACATTTGTACAGTTTCTTTATACATTTGGAGGCTTGGAGATGGAGAGTAGCTGTGAATACCTTTACTATATACCTGCTTAGCTTCAGCAGCCTCTCAAACAAAATGTCCAGGGTAGAGTTGATAATCCTTCCCAACTGATAGAGATTTGATTTTTGTAGAGTGTTCATTTTTAGAATTGAAGCAAAATGTAAGACTTTTCCCTTTATCATCTGTTTTTCCATATCCACCATCTTTTTCATGTTGCTTTCACTGTCTTTCTCTTGTCAACAATTTATATGAAAATAATTGGCAACAATTTGATGAGATTCCTTCTTCTTCTTGTCCTCCTCTTCCTCCTTTGCCTTCACTTTTTTTTCTTCAGAAAGAAATGGGTTTAACTTTTATAAATTTAGCATTGCTTGTATCATATCTGATACAATGACTAGAGATGTTAATAATTGAAAATTCAGTTTACAAACTCATTTCTGCCTCCTTCTCATTTTGGAATTTATCAAACATATCGGATGTCACTTCTTCCCTTGGAATAAGTATTATTGTTTTCTTCACAAACCAAATTTTAAGTATGATTCTGAAATATTTTGCTATTCCACTAGTTCCCAAGTTATTACAATTATTTCATATGGAGTTTTGATAGCTCTACATTTCCTAGAGTTGAAAGATCTCTTGGAGAAGATTACTGGAGGACACCTCATGGATGATGCAACTTAAAACACCCCTGAAAGCCTCTGCTAAGTACTTTTTAAGATATTTTCAGTGGTGTTTTTTAAGTCCAAATGAATCTTCAATGAATTGAGAGGAGGGGACAAAAGTTGCTCAAAGTTTTGTTTGAATGGAGAAAGAGAAGTGTGTCTATATAGTCTTCTCCATAAATCTACATAGGAAGGTCTCCTTGCCTCAGATTTCCCTATTAATGTGTAGAAAAGCCATGAAAGTAACCCAACTGGGTAACATTATTAGTGAGACTTTGGTGTTCCCTGAATTTGTTCTTTGCAGACGTTACCTTACCCAACCTTACATACACATATACACATATATACATATACACATATACACATATACCTATATACACATACACATATACATATACACATATACACATATATACATTTATAAATATATACTGAGAGAATATACCAAAAATAATTAAAACAACAGACTATGATAATCTGATAATCCATAGGATGTTTTATTACATAAGATACTGCAGTACCGGACCCCTAACTCCCGAACAACCTTTTAGGAGAAAGGAGACACTCCTTTCCAATATTTATACAGGTTTTTCACAATTACATGGTTACATAACACTTTCTGTTTTCCATACATAGAAGTTATAGAGGTTGTCATAGGAAAGACATGGGTAGTCCTAGGTGTTTTTCCATAATTCCCCCCATGCATCTCTGTAAGTTCCCCAACTTTCTTCACTTCACCAATTACCTTCAGATTTTCTGTTTTCTCCTTACAAGATTACACAAGAGATCATTAATATCTATTAATATGTCTTATAATGTCAAGATGCCCCAGTAAACTAAGCCAAGGACAGGACATTTCACAATTCTGCATAACTCTTAGCAATAAACACGTTGCATAAATGTTCTGATTTTTAAAAAGTTCAGATAGTGAACACAAAATGGCTTCAATTTGGTTCTTTATATTCTTAGGCATATAAGATAAATTTCCACATATAACAATATATACATATATATATTCTCTTCTACTGAAACCATACTATAACTTCCACCTTTATAAAGTCCAAAACATTTGCTACCACAACAGCATATAAGATGAACAATGCCTAGTAGTGTAAAATCAACATGTTTATTTCCCTCTTAAAATCTTTTTCTCCCATCATTGGTGGCAGCTTTCCATTTCACAAGAGCTCAGCAAATAAAGAGGGAAGACCTTTGTCTGAAATTAGCTGCCATCCAAAGCTAACACCATTGGGAATAAGAGCCTGATTCTATTTAAGGCAGCACTTTATATGCTTACATTAGTATAACTGTAGGTCACTTTTTTCTGGTGCTTAAATCCTAGAAAAACATTTCGCATGCAATAGTCGAAGCTGTAGATTTTTTTAATTTCCATATATGGACTTGTAATATGTAATATTCCCCATAGTGTTCGGTGAACAAATGCACATGAAATCTATATAGTGAAAGACCCATTTCCTCAAGCATATTCCAGGTGCTCAAACTCCAGCAATGCTTGAAATCTAGGTCACCACATGACTTATATCATAAATGATTTTTTTAACCAGAACATTGTGCCAGTCTTTACAAGATTCACTGCTTGGGATGCAAATTTAAGGAAATAAGAACAAAAGAAAAATGAGAATGAAGTATCTTTTGTTGCTGTGATTTTAAAGATAGTGAATTTTGCTTATCCAATTTCATGAAATATATCAATGCCAGATCCATTTATGTTTCCTGAAAACATTTATTTTGAATTAATTGTACATTAAATCCTGCACATAATATCTCATTTTGCCAATTGACCCAATTGTAACTTTTTCATGTTCTATTTACTCAAAGGAATATTGGGAATGCAATGCTGATTTGTAGACTAACAGCAATCTGTTGCCATTAGATGGCCACCAAATTAAATAGTTTTTAAAAGGAATTGGGAACAGTCAAGCAGGAGAGGTTATAAATGGTTGCAAGTCTTGTAGGCTTTTTAGTAGTGCAAAAAGCATCCCTTTAAAATAGAAAATAGGAATGTTTGACTAGATGAGCCATTGACCTGATCTGGCATGACTCTTATGTTCTGATGTATATTCTACTTTGTGGTGTTAGACATATTATTGCCTCTGCCTCCAGAGACAATAAGAAGCCTACACATGAGCATGGACACGAGGAATGATGAAACATCCATTTTGACATCACAATGCAAATTCTGAGACTTTTGAGCTATTGAGCTCTCAGCATGATGTAATTACCAGAGGTCTGCAAGGAATACAAATCCTTCCATTCCCCACTATCCTGTTAGAGCTGAAGAAGCTTCTTGGATGAGAAGTGAAATGTCTTCAAAAGAAAAAATAAGTCAAGTTGCCTCCTGAAAAAAGTACCTTTGGGCAGAGGTGAGATTCTACCAGTTCGCACCTATTCGCTAGAACCGGTTGTTAGCCTTCTAAGCAGTTCAGAGAACTGGTTGTTAGAAGAAATTACTGGCCTAATCCTGTAAGGAAGGCAGGAACGAAACATTCTGGTGTTGCTTACAGAAACTGCTTCTCCATTAACCCTTATTACATTCTTGGCAAGACTAGACTTCCTGTCTCAGGAACTTCTCTGGAGATTTTTTCCCCTCCTTTGCTGGTACTTTGCTTGTGTGGAGTGACCATTCAAAATTACAATGGCACTGAAAAAGTGACTTATGACCATTTTTCACACTTACGACTGTTACAGCACCCCCACAGTCATGAGAAGCCAGGCGAGGAGATGCGTGCCTCAATGTGAGTGATATTGAGTTGACCATGCCCAGCCAATAACATGACCACCAAGCCACACCCACCAACTAAGCTATGCCCACAGAACCGGTTGTTTAAAAAATTGAATCCCACCCCTGCCTTTGGGACAGCTCTTCATAAAGTTCTTCTATTAACTATTATTCTTTTCAATTATGTTTAACAATATTATATGCAATTTTAGATAAAATGTTTTACATGTTAGAGTACAAGTAAATTTCTACTTTTCTGATAGGAACTTTAACTAACAAGATGTCATAAAAAGTTGCTTTTCATTTGAATTCCTGTGATCTACTGTTTTTTTCCCACATTTAATTTCAATCCAGGTGCTGCAATGAATTTTACATTCTCTCTAGAATGTTTGTGATATTGGATTGGCTGCATCATATTTAAACACCATTGTTTCATTATTATTCATAGAGCTTCAGATTTTTATAGCACTTTTTGGATAAGGATGGCAAATTGTTTTTATAGACATTAAATCTTGGAATACACAGTTATGGATTACAAGCAATGCCATTAACTCAGGCTTAATTCTTTTATTCTTTATGAAAGTAAATGTAGATTTTTCCCCCCAAAATAGTTTGAGTTACAAAGCCTATGGCCAAAGGATTCTTAGAATTTTCGTAGAAGATTCTGCCATGAATCAATTAATTTATAAAATGCAGCTTAACCAAAATAGGAAGCATATATCAAAATGTAATTGGAAACAAACAAACAAAAAACATTTTTACAAAATGTTTGGATGTTTGTTCAATATTTGTAGCAAAAATGTTATTATTATTACCATATTTCTATTATGTTCTAATAACTAATACTAATAAGTTCTAATAACATGAATGCTAGTTTTATGGAGGCATAAATGGTAGCGTTTTTCCAAGTAGGCTGACATGAAATAATAAAGTATAAAATCATGTGATTATTTCTGAAAAGTCTTTGGTAATACTTATTTCTTTCTGCTTTTTATGCAGTATTTTAGCTATACAGTTCCAGTTACATAAAATTTGAAGATATTTAGAGAAGAATTGGCTGTATGAAACATCTGTTGTGCCAAAGCACACTTTTCTTAATATTTAAATATAGTTCTGAACTACTTTGGCTGTCAAGCAATCTTTATATTTGTATCATTAACATCCAGCACTTTTTATGCCAATTAAAAGTAGGGATGGAAAATAATTCCATCATGGATTCTGTTGGGAGTGGACTTGAGTATTCTGTTCCCTCTGGATTTTTCTGAGACATGGATCTTGGCATCAAAGGATGTCTGATTACCAATTGCCTTGATCAAGAATCTATTTTTTTTTATTAAAAAATCTACTGTACTGAAAGTTGCATAGAAACAGGAGTAGTTACACTTTTAAAAAGAGCTTACATCAGGGAAATTTGTGTTAAAGAAATCTGCATTAAGGACATTAATTTGTCAGAAACAAAGCAGGGTAATTTACATTTTTAAAATGCAAAAAGAGTACTGGGCAATTTATGTTAACAGCTACATAAATTAGGAGAACATGCATATACAAAAGCTCTATTATGTTAGAGGACATGAATGTAAATGATTGCAGCAATTCCTGCATACTTTTTTTTGTAAAGGACCTTTGGCCTGGAATTATCCTCATAATATAAGGAAGTTTGTATTGATCCACACATATCAACCAAAAAGTGATTCCAGATACATACTGTCCCATGGTGCTAAATTGGGTGTGGGGTTTTTTTGGTGTAGTTGATGCACTGAATTCCTTCTTCCATGCCAATTTGTCATGCACAGGTTTGGGTTGCCATCCCACACATATAATACAAATAATTGAAAAATAAATAATATGTTAATTTTATTTTATTTTTTTATTTTATTAGTCAAACATCTACAAGATAACAAGTATAGATATGAACGTAAACAAGAACAAAAGAAGTAAATACAGATAAATGAGGACAATAAGACAGTAAGATAGACATGCTGATGCGCTTATGCATGCCCCCTTTAAGGACCTCTTAGGAATGGGGTGAGGTCCATGGTAGACAGTTTGAGATTGAAGCTGAGAGGGTTTGAGTCTGTAACAATGGAGTCTGGTAGGGTGTTCCAGGCTATTGACCACTCTGTTGCTAAAGTCGTATTTTCTGCAATCTAGTTTGGAGCAGTTTACCTTGAGTTTGTATCGGTTCTTTGCCCATGTGTTATTGTGGTTGAAGCTAAAGAAGTTGTTGACAGGCAAGACGTTGTAGCAGACAATTTTGTATACTATACTTAGATTGGACTGCAGGCTGTGCAGTTCCAGATTGTCCAAGCCCAAAATTTTATTGTGAGTAGAGGAGTGGACCAGCAATTTCTTACAGCAAGGATCCCTCAACCCCCGGTCCATGATCCGGTGTTGGGCTGCAGCCCATTCAGAACAGGATTGTGGAATTTGTGGCTGAGTGCATGCAAAACTGCATTTGTGAAAGTAGTGCATGTGCACCCATTAAAAACCACTCCCTCTCTCACCTCTGCCATCGCCTCCACCTTCACTGATCCACCGAGCCAGGAGATTGCTGTTTTACAGGAAGCAAGGATCTGGGTTGTAGAGTTTTCTGCTGTCTAGACTTGTTTACAATCCAGTCTTATCAGAGAATCTTATTGAGATTTGGGAGGGGTTTCACATTACTTCATAGAAAAGGACATGTCTCAATTTTGCTTCCTTGTACAAGCCACATGTAGAATGTATATCTTTTCAAAACACTGGGTTGCCCAATTATGCAATATGCATTTTTGAATAAAAGAGCATTAAATGACTACACAATTTTTTTGGCAGAAGAATGAAGAAAAGAGCATCTAAAGGAACTCAAAAGAAGCCTTCACTATTTTTTCTCACTAATCAAAAGGAATGTGAACAGATTTGATGGAATTTCATCCACAAAATGTGCTTTTGGTTGAAAGCCAAGATCTCTCCAAAAACATAAATAAATCAAGTTTCTTTAGAAGTGTGGGCAGTTAAAATAAAAAAGAAACTGACTTTAGTACAGCGGCATTAATGGATATTATAATATACTCATGCAGCTAATTCAGTCGTGGGATTCAAATTTTTTTACTACCAGTTCTGTGGGCGTTGCTTGGTGGGCATGGCAGGGGAAGGATACTGTAAAATCTCCAATCAGAGGTAGTATTTGCCGGTTCTATGAACTACTCAAAATTTCCGCTACCAGTTCTCTGAACTGGTCAGAACCTGCTGAATACTACCTCTGAGCTAATTGCATTATATTCCCCCCCCCCAAAAAAAAAGTTATGCCCCACCTTTGTTGCTAACTCAAAGGATGAATGATGAAACGTCAGATTAAGTCTTGGCATATATTTCAACTAGAATGGGAAAAAGAAGGATGATTACAGGAATATACTATGGGACAGGCAGAAAATCGGAGACTGCAAATCTTTTGGAAGCAACAGTTCCTTGTTGTTAATTTCTCTAATAGGCATTGATTGATAATCTAGATCTAAAACATCTTGAATGCAAGGATTGTTTAATTACCTTCCCTTTCCCTATAGGTCCAAATTGGGGCTACCAAATCTGGGCTTCATGCATCCTGACAACCACTACATGGAAAGAAAGAGTTAGCATAACTGCGATATATCATACAGATCAGTCTCTGTCAATCTCAACAACTTTAACTCCCAGAATTTCTCAGCCAGCCAGGTTTTTGCAATTAAACTATTGGCCAGAGATTTGTCATGGATGATTTTGCTTCTCTAAAAAAACTTGTCTTTAGAAAGAAAAAAAGACTGCTAATTTTCAGTGACAGGGAAACACCCTGTTGGCTTTTCCTCAGAGAAGGGGGATTTTTTGGTGGGTGAGGTATTAACTGTCCCTGGCAGTGAAAAATAGAAAATTATTTATGTTTGTAAAGTGTCCAGTTCTCTGCCTTCCAACCTCTCTTTGTATGTATGTGTGCATAAATGCACACACACACAAAAATGTTTTAAGTTGAAAACCAGTAACAGGAGTCTAACATGTTGGATATGATGGCTCAGTGGCTAAGGCACTGAGCTTGTTGATCAGAAAGGTTGGCAGTTTGGTGGTTCGAATCCCTAGCACCACATAATGAAATGAGCTCCCATTACTTGTCCCAGCTTCTACCAACCTAGCAGTTCGAAAGCATGTAAAAATGCAAGTAGAAAAATAGGGAACACTTTGGTGGGAAGATAATAGCGTTCTGTGCATCTTTGGCGTTTAGTCATGCTGGCCACATGACCACGGAGACATCTTCGTACAATGCTGGCTCTTTGGCTTTGTAATGAAGATGAGCACCGCCTCCTAGAGCTGGAAACGACTAGAACATATGAGTGAGGGGAATCTTTACCTTTATTAGCGTGTTGAAGCGCAGAGTGTGCCAGCAGTTAAATTTGGGTAGATTTGCTAGTAATACAGGGATAGAGACTCTGTTGCCTCTTGGTGTTTAAAGCAAAACTCTCTCAGCCACAGTAATGGCTAGGAATTCTGCAAATTGTAGAGGAAAATTCTTAGAGTGTCTTCAATTATCTCTTCTTCTCCACTTCTGATCCATTTAAAGGCTCGTGTCAATTTATTGAAGCTCTTCAATTTAAAACAGCTTCAGAGTTACAAAACCATTCCCAAACACTACAATGAAGAGCAGTCAAATGGGCTGATATTCTAAGAAACGGAGTGCACCAGTTTTTTTTAATATTACGGCTATGTTTTCCAGCCTTGGCAACTTTAAGATAGGTGAACTTCAACTCCAAAAATTCCCCAGCCAGCCGGCAGCCAAAAAAATGGAAAAAAAACCTGATGCAATCCTTGGTTGCATGAACAGAGGGATAGAGTCAAGATCACATGAAGTAATAGTCCTGCTTTATAAAACCTTAATAAGACCACATCTGGAACACTGCATCCAGTTTCAACCACAATAATAAAAAAAGATATTGAGACTCTGGAAAGAGTGCAGAGAAGAGCAACAAGAATGATTATGGGTCTGGAGACTAATGTGAAAAACGGTTGCAGGAATTGGGCATGGCTAGTCTAGAGAAAAGGAGGACTAGGGGCAACATGATAGCAGCGTTCCAATATTTGAGAGGCTGCCACAAAGAAGAAGGGGTCTACCCACTATCCAAAGCATGAGATGGCAAGACAGGAAACAATGGATGGAAACTAATCAAGGAAATTAGTTTCAAGGAGATCAATCTAGAACTAAGGATAAATTTCCTAATACTGGGAACAATTAACCAGTGGAACAGCTTGCTTACAGAAATTGTGGGTGCTTCATCACTGGAGGTTTCTAAGAAGAGACTGGGCAGTCACTTGTCTGAAAAAGTACAGGATCTCCTGTTTGAATAGGGGGTTGGATTAGAAAACCTTCAAGGTCCCTTCCAATTATTCAGTTGGATCCTTGATTATTCTGTATTCTGTATAGGATATAATTCTCTAATTTTGTTTACTTACTAAATGAGAAATCTGAGTTGATTCATTGGTCAATACATTAGCTTCAGAGCTCCTTGCATCCTACATAAAGTTTGTTTTTGTTACTTACCTTGAGCACTAGTTCTAAAAAAAGACAGGATTGACATTTTGTAAAAAAAATTTTTTTTTGTTATATTCCCTTTTCACATAATGGTATTAAAAATGCTGCTCATGATTATTTTGAGTTATGTAGGATTTGCTGGTGTGATAAAATAAAGAAACTTGTTCACAAGTTTTTTTCTAAACATAGGCAAAAATTCACACCCTTGTACTCAGTCTGGGCGTCTTTCTTTCTCTCTGCTATTAAGAATTTGAGTAATATCTCCAAACAGCATTCGGAAAGAAACGCAGGCATTTTGTACATCTATATAGACAGGTGCATTGGGATGATGGAAAAGCCATCACCTCAATTACACACTTTTTGCTTCTCATCCCACATACCCATCTAATATCAAATGGAATAAGAAGCACTTCAAGGGAAGTCTAAGAGCATCTGGATGCTGCTGCCTTTTTACGACGCTCCCATTTTTGCAATATATTATTTTCCTTGGTTAAACTGATGTCTTGAAAGCAATTTCAAATAAACAGCAGAATGATCAAAGATCAGTTTCTGCCTGAAAACCCTCATGAGCTGTTAGAGAACATAGGCGAAGCAGCGGTAAAACTGTTTCACGTAACTGAAGGAGTTGTTTTTTTAAAAAACATGGTATTTAGCTTTTATTGAGAAACACAACATACTGGCTGACGTTGGCTAATTTGAAAAATGTAATAAAGATTGGCCTGGTTTAATACTTATACAGGACACCACCAAGAATCCTAGGGCTGTTGGTTAGACTGGGAGAAAGGTTGGAAAAAAAAAACATATAGCAATAGCAATAGCACTTAGATTTATATACCACTTCACAGTGCTTTACAGCCCTCTCTAAGTGGTTTTACAGAGTCAGCATATTGTCCCAACAATCTGGGCCCTCATTTTACCCACCTCAGAAGGATGGAAAGCTGAGACAACCTTGAGCCTGGTGAAATTTGAACTACCAAATTGCAGGCAGCTAGCAGTCAGCAGAAGTAGCCTGCAGTACTGCATTCTAACCACTGTGCCATGGTGACTCTTCTGGAATATAATATCCTGGAATATGCAATGGTAAATTGGTTTGGTATTATTTCCAAGAACATAACATGTGCCTGGTCTTTACATCACCAGAAGTTAAACTCAACTTGAAGGAAAATATACTGGTCATAAAAGCAAACAATTAAGCTACGATCTCATAGCAATAGCACTTAGACTTATATACCACTTTACAGTGCTTACAGCCTTCTCTAAGTGGATTACAGAGACAGCATATTGGGTCCTCATTTTACCCACCTTGGAAGGATAGAAGGCTGAGTCAACCTTGAGCCTGATGAGATTTGAACTGCCAAATTGTAGGGCACCAGCAGTCAGCAGAAGTAGCCTGCAGTACTGCACTCTAACTACTGCACCACATGGCTCATTATACATATTTAGCAACATTTCTTAGTAAGCATTCAATTTAATAAGCAAACCCAATTACAATATCAGCAGAATAAGAAAATGGTATTATTAAATTAAAAGCAACCAGCCAACAAAGTTATTAAAACTGTATTATTGCCAGAAAGTCTAGAATTACATGATTCAAGGACACCTGAAATAGCTGGGATTACACAAAATGATCTTAGTGTGACCTCAAGCAGGCAATAGAAGTAGGTAAACTCTACAGAAAGAACATTTCATGTCCAAGAGGCCCTTCATTTAATGGTAACCTTCTAAACCCATTATGAAGTTCTTGGACAGACAACATTCAACTTTTGTAGGATCATTACCACACATTCACTTCCACGCTAACAGGAAAAGAAAATTGGGAAGAATGTTTTGGCACTGGGCTATTTATTTAATAATGCATACACTTTATCAATAACATTATCTGCCCATTGATAGTGTTTCATTATACCAGGAAAACTTTCCTGCCTAGAAGGAAAACCTGTATGCCTTTCTGCTGAAACAATTTATATTTTTTTCGCTCTGTGGTAGTATTTTAATCGTAGTTGCTTGTGGGGTTTTTTCCCATTCTGTTATCTTTTAATTGTTCTATTGATTTTTGTATTTATTATTGTTAACGTTAAAGTATGATTCATGACAAACTGGATCAAAATATTTATCAAAAATACATTTTGTCATTTGTATGTTGTTCAAAATTGCAAAGTCAATAGCACATTGAGGCTTATAATTGTTCCTCTTGCTCATTCTTTTTCTTCCAATGCAGTTGTAGAGCTGTAATTATATCTTCTCTGGAGCAATTGCTGATGATGGTTTTGATAAACTGTTAGTAATTTATGGACATCCTTCAGTCCATTTGTACTTCGACTACTGGTGGTTTAAAAAAAAAGTGTTTTTTTTCTCCCCCTATTCAAGCTAAAATGTACTATGTCTTATCTACAACCAGGATATTTCAAATAAACTTTGTGAAATTAAATACTTTCTCGGGGCCCAGATTTTACTCTGTTTTTCTTCAATCAAGTCTTTGGTTACTACGTTTCAAATGGTATTTTTTTTCCTGACTAGATTAGAACTCTCAGTGCTTGTATAAGGAATTCATTGCGAGTTACTTTGAAGAAGGGGTTATGAGTTTTTCTCCCCCTCCCAGATGTAATGAATGGGAAATAAAAGATTGAATTCAAAATGCTATATTTCAATTCAAGCCTTCTTGCATTAGCAGAATGACAGGAACGTTGGGGGCGGGGAAATCAGCCTCCCAGCAGCATCAACGAAAGAAGAACAAGAACCAGAATTCATTATGATGAGCCCTGAAACCAGAAGTAATGCATCTGCCAAGGCAGATTGATGGCAGGCAGTCCACATAGATATTAAATATGATTCCCTCTCTCCTGTATGCATTCATAGAGATACACACTTGTTTGTAATACCAAGAAGAGGGTCTGCATCACTATTTTTCATCTCTGCTTTTCTTTTACTTTTATTATGTTCCTCCTATATACACTAGACTTGAAGAATTCTGACACTGGGTCATTTTTCTCTGCTTTAAAAGGCATTTAAGGCTGGATGAAGAGTAAGTGTCCCAAAGAACAAAGTCCCTCAAATGGTTATACCTGTAAAATCAATTCAAATTTCCCTTGTCTATCATAGTTGCATGTTTTGCTTTGTTCAAATGATAGGTCATTTATATGTTCTTACTTTATGAGGAAGAGAACTATGAGCTGTTTTTTTAATAACCATAGATGGCCAGAAGAATGTTGCTCCCTGAGATGAAAATGAAGGAGCAGGTCAAAGCTGATAAGGACAGAAAAGAAGCGAGTTGTCGATCTGGGCCTTCTGAAGGAGGAGGATGAGCTCGGGGAGTTTTCCATTGAAGATTGAGGTCATCTCAGGTGTGAAAGATTAGGACTACTCATGAAGTTCCAATTAAATTGTTTTATTACGATATTAATCATGCCTATGCACAAGAAACTACTCAACTAAGATTAGCACTGTCTTGGCATTAGATAAGGATCAATAGAATTTAAGAGTGATTGGACTTAGTCCATTTTTGGTTACATAAAGACTCTAGGCTGATTCCTCTTTTCACTCTACCCTAGGTTCTGCCACTACTCCTACAGGTGGCTTAGATGAAGTTGAAGATGCACACATACGGGAAGACAATTAGGATGATGATAATGTGGAAGAGAATTCCTCAAATCACTTAAGAAAGAAGCGTCAAACTCGCAGGCCGGATCCATCACATGCTGGCCATGTCCTCCCCCATTTTGGTTAAGGGGAAAAAAGTCACAATACGTCACATGATTACAACGTGACGCCTCAAGTTTGACACCCCTGACTTAAGAGAAAAACTGAAAGAAAGACTGCTACAAGATGGAAACCACAGGTAGTACTACTTGTGTTTGGACTGTAAATTGAACACTGATGTATGGAATGGAAGAAGGGAACATTGTTGCCGCCCAAATTTTTGTTTTGCTTTTTATATAAATTGAAAAGCAAATGTAGATGAAAAAACTAAATAGTGGCTCTCTATAGAAGCTGGTAGTTAACTCTTTCCCAACAGGAGTGATGCTTTAGTCTGAAAATAGCAACTGTTGTGAACATCCAGAACATATCATTCTCTAGGGCAGGAATGGGATTCAAATTTTTAACAACTGGTTCTGTGGGCCCAGCTTAGGTGATAGGCATCACTTGGTGGTCATGTGACTGGGTGGACATGGCTTGGTGGTCATATTATTGGCTGGGTGTGACCAACTCAATATCACTCACATTGAGGCACGCATCTCCTTGCCTGGCCTCTCATGACCGGGATGTTGCAACAGTTGTAACTGTGAAAAATGGTCATAAGTCACTTTTTTCAGTGTCACTTTGGATGGTCACTCCACACAAGCAAAGTACCAGCAAAGGAGGAGAAAATAACTCCAGAGAAGTCTAGTCCTGCCAAGAATGTAATAAGGGTTAACAGAAAGGAAGTTTCTGTAAGCAACACCAGAATGTTTCCTTCCTGCCTTCCTTACAGGATTAGGCCAGTAATTTCTTCTAAGAACCGGTTCTCTGAACTACTTAGAATGTTAACAACCAGTTCTAGAGAATAGATGCGAACTGGTAGAATCCTACTCCTGCTCTAGGGGTGACTGGGGGATGACATGATAGCAGTGTTTCAACATCTAAAGGGATGCCACATAGAAGATGGGGACAACCTATTCTCCAAAGCATCTGATAGGATAACAAGAAGCAATGGATGGAGATTAATCAAGGCGAGAACTAACCTAGAACTAAGGAGAAATTTCCTGTCAGTGAGAACAATTAACTAAACAATTAGTGGAACAACTTGATTTCAGAGGTTGTGAGTGCTGCAAAACTGGAGGTTTTAAAGAAGAGATTGGACAATCATTTGTCTGAAATGATATATGGGTTTCCTGCCTGAACAGAGGGTTGGACTAGAAGACCACCAAGGTCCTTTCAAACTCTGTTATTCCCTTATCCTCTCAGCATCAGGAAGATTAGACCAAAAATCAATTCCCCATAGGAAGGTTATAACTACTTTTATATCTTGAAAGTCTGATAATGCTATCCTCCTTCTGTTTTTTATACCCTTCTGTATTAGCAATGAACAATACATTCAAAAAGAGCATTAACCTCCATATTAAAATAAGGAGAGTGCACACACACAAAAAATCAAGGTAGCTCATGACACTTCATAAATCACACATACTGTGTACATTATATCGGACTCCTCTAATACCCAATGCCTAATATTTTGTGGATAATGCAAATGTGCTAACAGTCTTCTAGAAGGCCCAAGGAGGAAAAGGTGATGCAGGGGGTTTGGAAAACCCATGACTGTTTATTTATTTTATTAATTGGATTAAAATCAATTCACACATAAATAAATGACAGGAAAAAAAAATCTAAAAACAAAAAAGGAAATCATACAGAGAATCATACATACTCAGGGGTGGGTTTCTACCTGTTCTGTCCACCTCTGTAGAACCAGTAGCTCTGAAGAGCAACAGACATAGAACCGGTTCTATGTCTGCTGATGTTTTTGCTCACCCAACCACCTGGGCTCTTACCTGATCTTTATTTCCTGATTTTTCAATTTCAGCTGCCGAACGAGGCACAGTTGCAAGTAAAAAAGCAGGAAAAGAGGGCTGTTTCAAAGGCTGCTTCTCTGCACGCAGCATGCTGATGATGATTTACAGGTGACGACTTACAGGCGCCGCTCTCACAGCCTGCAGGAAACCACATCATAAATCACCGAACCTCGTAAATCCCGAACCGGTAGCTAACCCTGTCATATCCCACCCCTGTACATACTGTATATATACATATACATACATACATACAAATGTGTGGGTGTCTATGTTTATGCATATGTGTATCTATATCTTACACACACACACACACACACACACACACACACACACATACACACAGAGGTTTTGCATAAGCATTTCACTGTATGGTAGTCATATTTCATTATAATCACCCATTGCTAATTTATGTCTGAAAATGGTTTGTTTGTAAGTTGCTTATAATATCAACTTTGCTGACAACTGAGTATATTGAAGCATATAATTTATCTTTTCCATGCTGCAGAATAAATCTTTTAGTTATAGGTAGGTTGCAGAGATTCCTTTTTCTTTGTTCTGGTGTCAAGTTTCATGCAGTAAGAAATAGTTTTAAAAATATGATTGTGTGAATATACTAAAATTTATTTCACAGTTAATACATGTAATGACTTCCTCCCGGAGTGGATCAATTAGAGGGCACTATTCAAATGAAATTTTGAATGAAATATGCATATCACTGGATAACAATGTAATCATTTATTGAAGTTTTTTTCCTATATAAAAGCAACTGAGTCCTATAGGCCTGAACATTTTTTTTGGTTGAATAAAAAACATAATGTAACTT
Organism: Bungarus multicinctus; assembly: GCA_023653725.1. Classification (NCBI taxonomy): domain Eukaryota; kingdom Metazoa; phylum Chordata; class Lepidosauria; order Squamata; family Elapidae; genus Bungarus; species Bungarus multicinctus. The sequence goes on from CM042842.1 coordinate 66,314,188, forward strand.
TTACTGAAGTTTTTTAGTTGAAATTAACAATTGTCCCCATTGTCTAGGCAAAATAGGAGTTTTAATGCTTTATTACATTCAATCATGAAAGTTTGCATATCAGATTGATTCATCACCAACCTAATTGTACAAAGAGTAATTGTAGGGGGTTTTGTGAATAGGATTTAATAACCACTTGTAGGGGATTAAGTGTTTCCAAGGCCGAAAATGCCTCAGGTTCAAATTGGAATATCAATAGACATTTTAATTTTAAATACTGCCACTGAGCCATACTAGGCAGATAATATTTGTTCTTTAAAATGGAAAATGATAACAATTAATAATGTTTAGTTATTATTTAAGCAGAAATATAAATCCTGGCTTCCATTTAAAATGTCCATTTAATAGATTTTTAAAAAACAGTTCTGAGATTTGGTTTGCTGTATAGTATCAACATATAGTATCTGTGCATATGTGAATGTGGGTGTGCGTATTTATATGTATGTCATTTATTAGAAATAATATAAGACAGTCTTTGCACTGTGGTAATAATAAGAGGAGCTAGTGGAACTATGTTTTAATATTGATCCTTAGATACTCCAATTAATAATAAATGTAATATATAAATATTCTATAGAAAGAGAATTTCCATAAGGCAAACAGATATTAAAAATAGCATTCATCAAAATTTGACCCTCCCTTCCCTATAATACACAATCTTTAAAAAAGAAAAAAGAAACAAAAAAGAAGCAAAAAAGAATTGGAAAACACTAAATTTTTGGAAATGTTTTTATAAATACATATATATGGAAATTCCATACAAATGATTAATATTTAGAATATACAATCAAAATTCAAGATCTCATGTATTTTTTTCATGTTTAAAGTTAATGTTTACAAAAGATCTCAAGATCTTTACTATATTTATAACAAATATGAACCTGATAATTGTTCAATGATATAATCAAGGGATTTTTTTTCCCTATTGTCATCAATTCTGAGACCAAAAAATGCCTTTGTAACTTAAAAAAGACTTTACCTGGTAAAAGAATCATGCCTTTAGATCCTTATATTAAATTTAAGACCAAATTTCAGCTGAAATGTATGTATTGTGTGACAAAATACTTCCTTTTGTGTACATTGGATTTCATATTAATCAGTTTCATTGGGAGATCTCACGTTTTAGTATTATAAGAAGAATTACAAACACAGTTTTATAAATCCCCTCACATCTCGGTGTTCTTGTCTTTTACTAAATGAAAAAAAAAATCCATCCCTCTCATGATCTAACGTATCTTTTGCCATGTGACTTTTTCAGACCTTCTGTTTGGGGACTCTAACTGAGCTATTTCAGATGTCTTTTTAGTACAGATTGAAGATAACATGAAATTGACAGAAATGTTCTTTTTTCCACATTTATTTTCCTTGTAGGTTATGCTGCATGTTATCATATGCTACCTATATTCATATAATCCATGTTATCAGTATAACAATTCACATGAACCAAGTAACGTGAAATGAATGAAAGCCAATATATTTCCTTTAATTTTGAAAGCTGATAAAAGGAATAATGTCCCACTGCAATCATATCAATTAATGCTGGTAGTATCTATGATTAATCTTTTCTCCATTTAATTATTAAACACCTAATAATTTGGTTAAGAATATTAAGTGCCTCCTTTCCCAAATGTGAATTACTAATAATCACTCCAGTCAGCAAGCCTATACATATATTGCCCAAAGAATAATCCTGTATGTTCAATGGATCTTCAAGTCTAATATATGATGTGGATTTGATATTCTATATGCATATTTTAGACCAGTCTTATATCTTTTCTTTTTCAAATATTACAGATGAAATATATACTGTATGCATGTGGGAATGAATATCTGCATTTATTCAAATGTATAATTCAAGGGAGCCCACCTACAATTATGCTACACGATCCCACTCTGTAATTAATGCAAATGGAATGATTAGCATTCACATATAGAGTTATGTCTCTGTGACTGTTTATCCATCTATGATTAAGATTATTTCTAAGCTGAAAAATATGAGCCTGTTTAAAAAACAACAGTCTGAATTGGCTTTTGTTGGCTTTTTTTTTAGGTATATACATATGGATAATCTGGGATTTGCCTCAGATTGGTCCAGTTTGAGGTGTACAGTTTGCCATTTTCTGGATTTAACTGTAACCATGCCAGCTTTATTCTTTCCCTGAGGTAATATGTTTCATTCTTGTAGCTGTTAACAACGACTTGCCACCTGGGGATTTATAGACCTTTTTCATAGTATTTCTGAGTTTTCTCTCAGTCAACACAGAATAGCTTTAAAAGCAAGATTACAGGCTGTAAACTATGGAAAGATCTGCAATATGTGATTCCCTTCTTATTCACAGTTTTTAGATGTGGTTTTAAGCCTTTAACTGTTATGGTGGTTTGTGTCAGTTGAACAGTTGGAGGCATGGAGTAAGTTTTAATGAATCATTCCTTGGAGTGGTGGATCTAAGAGCTATAGTTTATAGAGGGGGTCCATAAACCTTAATAGCTGCAGGTCTTGGTTATATTTGTCTGCCAGAATCTATTTAGAGATTTTGCTCTCTCTCACATTCATGACAAGTGAACAGGGACCTCTGTGTCAGGATAGTGGCCTTCTCTTTTAATGCTGCTAGTTTCCTCCCTCCCTGTAGTCCCCTAAAACATACTAATCTTGGGGCAGAGAGGGACACTGTAAGGAAGGAAAACAGGAATATTGGTTAAATTTTATCTATGCTGCTTTGGAAAGGTCACAGAAGCAACTTGGTGTCTTCAATATAGATAAAATCCATCTAGTGAGTCAATGATATCACCGAAGAAATGTAGCTGAATCTTTTGGGATAGTGTAAGGATAAAAATGGAATGGGAAATCTCTGGTAAGCAAATCATTGTTATTCCTTAACTACATTTGTTTTTTAAAAAGCTAAACTTCAACAAATCAGTGCCACATTTCAATAATATAATCATAGGGTGCTTTTTGAGGGGAGGGGGGGGAAACCTCACTCCTGCCCTAAATGCTTGCATTTACAAGTGAAGATCATGCTTCTTACAACCGTATAATATCAGCATCTCCCCAATTTTCACAACTGTTTCTATGCCTGACTTTGTCCAATTCTAGGGGAATTGAATAGAAGGTCTGTTTTTCCTTTTCAAATGATCATGGGCTGTCTCTTGTTCAAGCACTCCTTGTATTTGAGGTGAGGAAAACATCCAGTGTTTTGTTCGGTACATTTCTTTCTCTGGTGGAAGGAGGCTATGAATTATTGAACAGTCTTTTGCAAAACATTGTTGACTGTGACAAGAGACTGGGAGAAAGATAATCATCTCCTCCTCCTCCTCCTCCTCCTCCTCCTCCTCCTTCTCCTCCTCCTCCTCCTGTTTTCACTTTCCTGGCTCCTATGACCTTGATGTTATTACTCAAGTGAAATTTGCTAGTGCTATGACCACTTTTGGTCTCCGCCAGCACCTTCTGTCACTCCATCAACAACTCTCAATAATTTCAAAGTTTACTTACAGGAAAATAATAGTTCTTGAGGCTCTGCCTTGCCATCTTTTGTTTAGACTTTGACCTTCTTGCTGAGTAGGTCATTGGGGTTTGAAGTATAATGAAAACACACAGAGGAAAGTGTTACTGTCTGATCATGTGGTGTCAACTTTCATTTAGCACTTATTACCATTCCCATTTGAGCTCCTGTGCCTGAACAATGCTTGTGGGTAATGTTGTACTATAAAAATGGATTGTCGGATATCAGCAAATGTGTACCAGAGAAGTTTGCTTTCCTGTTGTCTTGTCACAGAGTTAATTGACAGAGTTAATTCCTCTTATTTTTCCAAGACAGGCTTCCTATATTGCACATCTTGATTATTAACAAAAACTGGTGGTCGTTCTCCAGAAGTGGCAGCCAACAAAGAGAAATCAATTTGTACCAACGTATTTGATAGGAAGAGAGCTCTTAGTACTGAACCCATGTCTGCTACAGAACTGATTAAGTATCGATGCTGAGGTTAATGAAAGCAATAATGCATGTTCTGAGCAATGGCTGATGATAGCACTATCTTTTGTTCTCAGTGTAACGATGTTAAAGTCATTTTGTGTATCTAAGGTACAGTGGTGGAATAAGTATCAGTAGGAATAGCATTCCTCATTGCAATCTTCAAGCAAACAATCAACCTTGCTTTTGTCATAAAAGACAACTGGCAATATTCAGTCTGTGCTGCATAAGTAGAGAAGTCCTCCTGATTACTTCTCGAGTGAAAGGAACAATCCTTTTGATGACCCAATTGAGATTGAAAGTTCCATTTTAAAAGTCAAAAGTTATTACCACTTAAGTTTCCCATGTTGGCTTTGCTCTATTCATCTGTTTCACTTCAGTGTTGATAGCATGTTCACAAATGATTCAGGTATAAAGGAATAAAAATGAGTTTTCAGACATATGCCAAGAACAGGGCAAATGAATATTTTGCCTTCATGTACAACAAATGTGAGATGCCTGTTTAAGGTATCTTTGAAATTGTACTTTGTGCTTCTGGAATAGCATTTTTTTTTTGTGACAGAGACATCTGTTTATAAAAATCCATGAGTTAGATTAATGAAAGGGAAGTAATAATGAGCAAGTGACCAAGATTTGAGGCCAGCATCCCTGAACTTTTAAACTTGTGAGAAGATCATGAGACCATGCCCTTTGGCCCCAATCTTGATGTGGTGAATGGCAAGGCCTGTGGGCAGCAAATTTAATGCAAGCGATTCTTGGTCAAATAAGAATACTCAACAATGCAGGTTCCTGAAAGTCAGCCATATTCTGCTTCTGAATTCTGCAAAGAGAAATCCATCTCACTGCTTGGTAAAGGCTGATACACACAGAGAGCGACATAGGAGCCCCTGGAAAATACAGACAACTTGCCTCCTGCATAGCTAGTTTATTTGTGTGTTTTGTTATTCCCTTTCCCTTTCAAAAATGTTTGTTTGAATTTTAATTTAATAAAGATATTATAAAACAAAACCATTTAACTGATCCCAAAAGGAAAGAATTTGGTATATTGGAGTGCACTTCCAAAACACTGGCTGGAAGATTCTAGTTTTTGTTTTTTTTTAATTATTTGAATCTTACTTATGGATGTAAAATTTGCCTTGCTGAATCTGATAATTTAAAGTTAAAGAATACTGCATTCAGTTTTGAAGTAAAATGTAAAAAAGATGTTGAGACTCTAGAAAGAGTACAGAGAAGAGCAACAAAGATGATTAGGGGACTGGAGGCTAAAACATATGCACGAACTGGGTATGTCTAGTTTAATGAAAAGAAGGACTAGGGGAGACATGATAGTAGTGTTCCAGGGGTTACCACAAAGAAGAGGGAATCAAGCTATTCTCCAAAGCACCTGAGGGCAGGACAAAAAGCAATAGATGGAAACTAATCAAGGAGAGAAGCAACACAGAACTAAGGAGAAATTTCCTGACAGAACAATTAATCAGTGGAACAACTTGCCTCCAGAAGTTGTGAATGCTCCAACAACTGGAAGTTTTAAAAAAGATGTTGGATAACCATTTGTCTGAAGTGGTATAGGGCTTCCTGCCTAAGCAGGGGGTTGGACTAGAAGACCTCCAAGGTCCCTTCCAACTCTGTTATTCTATTCTATTCTAAAAGCCCTTTATGTCATGGGAGAGGGTAATCGGAGAGACCGCCTCTCCCTCATTGCTTCAACCCACAGCTCATTTTATTAGCTGCTAGTTCCGTCCACCAGACTTACATTTGGTGGCTCCCAGGAGTCAGCCTTCTCTGCCATGAGGTCTGCTTTATGGAATATGCTCATGTCCACACAAAGTCAAGATAGCTCCATGACTGCTAATCAGGGTTGGGATTCAAATTTTTTAACAACCGGTTCTGTAGGCATGGCTTAGTTGGTGGGCATGGTTTGGTGGTCATGTGACTTGGTGGATGTGGCTTGGTGGTCATGTTATTGGCTGGGTATGGCCAACTCAGTATCACTCACATCGAGGCATGCATCTCCTCGCCTGGCCTCTCGTGACTGTGGGGATGCTGTAACAGTCGTAACTATGAAAAATGGTCATAAGTCACTTTTTTCAGTGCCATTGTAACTTTAAATGGTCACTCCACACAAGCAAAGTACCAGCAAAGGAGGGGAAAAAAAACTCCAGAGAAGTTCCTGAGACAGGAAGTCTAGTCCTGCCAAGAATGTAATAAGGGTTAACGGAGAGGCAGTTTCTGTAAGCAACACCAGAATGTTTCGTTCCTGCCTTCCTTACAGGATTAGGCCAGTAATTTCTTCTAACAACCGGTTCTCCGAACTGCTTAGAATGTTAACAACCGGTTCTAGTTAATAGATGAGAATCGGTAGAACCCCATCCCTACTGCTAATGTTCCAGAAGTCTCTCAAGCCCTGTTAATATCATCATGTCATCATATTGGTGACAGAGAACCAATAACATCTTAGATAACTCCATCATACATAGAGATACTCTTCTCTATGCCTATGGTATGTATATCTCGCTTTTTAATATATTTTAATTTTTCCATAATAATTATGTGTTTTATAATGTGGGAAGGGTCCCCCTTCCAGAATAAAATGTTCTGCAGAATATTAAATGAGGCAGAATAGAATATTTCCCCTAAAGAAGACGAGGAGAAAAATCTCCCTAACAAAAGAAAAAAAGCAACCCTGGTCTTTCTGCTATAGGAAATCAGTCTCCAGCAGAAGCCTGAAGAGGCTAGGCTCTGTAAATGGATATTTTTGTCTCCATTTATAAAGCCAGGCCACTGTATTCATAAACAAAGGGCAGCCTGCAGCTCCAAATAAGCAACCGAAACAAACAAGATTAGCTCAGATAAACAAAATACCTAGGATTTGCATTTCCCCCTTTTGCCTGTAGAGCCAGTCATGATCCCTACATGACCCCATAGGAATCTGGCAACAGCCATTAAAATATTAAAGGACATATTCTTGTACAGGAACAGGCATCTCAATCACAATGGCCCCAAAATTGTATAAAAGTCCATCACAACCCCAATTTGTTAGCTACCCCAGAAACATGTTGCTGTCACTGTTGTTTCTGGCTACCAAATAAATGGAGACATCCTTTCCAAAAATCCTGCAGCCTGCCTCCCATTCATTTCTCCTGCATCTCTCTCCTGATTTGAAATAAGAACCAGACTGGATTTATCTTCCAACCATAATGATTGATACAATCATGATTAATTATTGTTTTTATTTGATTGTTATACAGAGGCCAGCCAGCAATGGATAAATGGATTGCACTTCTAGTGACTGCCAAATGAGTAACTCTGCAAACTTATAGTAGGTTATTTATTTATTTAGCACATGGTAAGGTTACATTAGCCAGAAGACTACAATGCTAATGCAGAGTAGTAGTTTGGCTGCCTGTTTTCCAATCCTGTTTGGTTCACACTCATGTGCTTCCCAAGGTATGCCACAGGATGGCGGGCTAGTTACACACCCTTACAGTAGGTAAGATAGGATAAAAAGAGGTCAGTTTGAGGTTCCTCAGTGATGGGTTTATCAGGCAATGATGGTATGCAACAATACATGGCTGGAAGCAGCCATTTAATATCATAGTACTTCACGGTTACATTAGGCACAATTTAAATAATAGTTTCAAGACTGAACCGTCTAGCACTCAGAGTTTTAATAATGTCTAATGGAAGAAGATGCTGCACAATGCAAGCCTTTTAGATAAGGGATATGTATTCATGCAGTTTGCATTCAGGAAATATTTCATTGTGTCATGCTGACATAAACTCTGTCTTGATACAAACAGTAAAAGTGTGAAAGTAAACAAGGCAGAATCTAGCTCCTTTTCAGACAACTTTGAAAATGCAAGTTAGTTTCTCCTTTGGGTACAAGTGCTAGAAACTTATTTTTTTCTTCTATGGTTCTTAACCCAGAGAATACTTGTAGAATTTCATCCATCTAATAATAATGCCTGAGTTTTGACAGGCTGATATCTGAGTATCTTAGCACACTATAACATGGCATTAACACCTCTCCCAAATAGAGATTGGATAGCTTAGATGTGTTTTTGCAACATCCCAATTGTAGTATTGCGAACTTCTCTGGAAGTTTCCCCAGAAGAAAACACTTGATCAGTTCTTCTGGTTAGAGGAACTGTCCAGCTCAAGTATTTATATAAAACTTCTGCCTATGGCCACACTGTGGTCTTCATGGGTGCTATTTGTCCATTTTTCTTTGTGAAAGTGGCTGCTTGGTACAACAGATTGCTATTGTCATGCTTCATCTCTGGAAACTCTGGCTTAAGGTCGCATCTAAAGTGAGCTTGGCAAAGCTGTCGGAGTCTCCTGTGGATATATGTCAACAATACAAAAGAGCCACATGTCCTCCAACACTAAATCATAATTGGAAGGGTGGGCATTGAGACAATAGCAGTAGGAGTATGATTAAACTCAATGATGTGCAAAGAACTACATCACAAGCATCCTTATTTCTAAAAAGGAATATCTTGGATATCTACAAAGTACTATATTTCTTCATGTTATACATCAATCAGCTTTCCATTTCAACTTGAAAAAAAGGAATTATTTTCCCAATGTGGTATTATTTAAGTTTCACTGAATTTTAGTTAGTTTAAGAGGGAGTGTGTGGACTTGGGTCACTGAGAGGAACTTGAAATCAGATCTTACCTTTAAGAAGACAAGATAAAGGCATCTGGTATAATGGATAGTAGAATTTGAGATATTGGCTCAATTTAATTATATTCTAAAACTATCTAAGGAATCAGAACATCTAAATGTGCCTTCCTTACCTGTTCTAGTCAGGAGTGTATTTGATTGCCATCCTTCTATTAGATGTAGTCTATAATGCAGATCTGAGATAGAATTTTTTAGGACTACTCCAATTGTGGAAACTTCTTCCTACTCTCTTAAGAGTGACACTGATTCTTGTAAGATTTTGGTGTCAGTTGAAAATTCTTTTGTTTTGGGCACAAAACTTTGGCTGCACTATAGAATTAGAGAAAATTTATATAACATATTTTACAGATGGCACCTACCTCCAGCGAGACTAACAAAAATGTTTCCAAATAGATCACTGGAATGTTGGAAATGTAAACAGAATCAAGGAACATATTATCATATGTGGTGGACGTGTCCAGTAGCAAAAAAAATTGGATAAGGCTAAAGAAATAACTAAACAACAAATAGAGTTAAAACTGGAGATATTCTTACTTATAGGCAAATATGATCAAAAAATGAAATATATAATGCTACATTTAATAACAGCGGCTAGAATTGTTTATGTGCAAAAGTGGAAAAATGGTATTATATCATCTGAGGAAAGTGATAAAGAAAGTATTAGAATGTGCCAAGATGGATAGGCTGATAATGGAAAAAAAAAATAGAGGAGAAACTGAATATTATTTGATTTGGAATGCATGATTAAATAGTAGATATAAAAATAAATAAAAAATATGAAATATTGCAGAATGATAATAAAATAATACACATGACATATATTATAGTGGAACAATATATATAAAGAAATTTGTGTGTGTGTGTGTGTGTGTGTATGTATGTATGTATGTATGTATGTATGTATATAAATATAATTAAAATAATGTAAAATGTATGTATACCGATACTGAAATATTTTTTATTTATTTTATTTTATCAAGCAATTATAAGATAACTGGTATAAGTATAAACATGGTTATGAATATATGAAATAGATACATATAAGAAGAAAAAGAAACAATAGGACAGGGACGGTAGCCACGTTGGTGCGCTTATGCACGCCCCCTACAGACCTCTTACAAAAGGGAAGAGGTCAACAGTAGACAGTTTAAGGTTAACGTTTTTTGGGGTTTGGGGAAGAAACCACAGAGTCAGGTAGAGTATTCCAAACATTGACCACTCTGTTGTTGAAGTCATATTTCCTCCAATCAAGTTTGGTGCGGTTTACCTTGAGTTTGTGTCAATTGTATGCTCTTGTATTGTTATGGTTGAAGCTGAAGTATTCATAGGCAGGTAGGACATTGCAATATATAATTTTATGTACTATACTTAGATCAGACAGAAGGCGGCACAGTTCTAGGTTGTCCAGGTCCAGAATTTCAAGTCTGGTGGCATAAGGTATTCTGCAATGAGTAGAGGAGTGGAGAACTCTTCTTGTGAAATATTTCTGGACTTTCTCAACTGTATTAATATCAGATATGTAATGCGGGTACCAGACTGATGAGCTGTATTCAAGAATTGGTCTAGAAAATGTTTTGTATGCTCTAGTTAGTAGTGTGATATTGCCGGAGAAAAAGCTATGCAGGATTAGGTTAACAACTCTTAATGCCTTTTTGGTTATGTAGTTACAGTGGGCTCTAGCACTTAGATCATTAGAGAAGCGTACTCCAAGGTCCTTGACAGAGTTTGGATCATCAACAAGATCTTGACTATTCAGCTTGTATTTTATTTTTTGATTTTTTTTTGCCAATATGTAAGACAGAGCATTTATTTGTTGAGATTTGAAGTTGCCATTTGCTTGGCCATTCTGACAGATAGTCGAGATCTTTTTGAAGGGTAGCAGTATTGTCGGTGGTGTTGAATAGCTTTACATCATCAGCAAAAAGAACACAGTTGCTCTTAATATGATCATAGAGGTCATTTATGTAGAGGATGAAGAGAATTGGTCCTAGAATGCTGCCTTGGAGGACACCACTGTTGACAGGTACAGAATTTGATAGGACGCTCCCAATTTTGACCATTTGTTGTCTGTTTGACAGGAATGCTTCTATCCAGTTATGCAGGTGTCCAGAGATACCATAAGGTTTTAGTTTTAGAAGTAGTTTATCATGTACCATTTAATCAAAGGCTTTACAGAAGTCTATGTAAATTGCGTCTATTGCTTTGCCCTGATCGAGTTGTGTAGTCCATATGTTTTTGCAGTGTAAGAGTTGCAGATTACAGGATAGGTTTTTTTTAAACAAAATTGTTATTAGAGAGTAGGTTGTTTGTCTCTAAGTGGAGGATAATGGATTGGTTAATAATTGATTCCATGACTTTACAGGTGACGCAGCATAAGGAGATTGGTCTGTAATTTTCAACTAGGCTAGTGTCTCCCTTTTTGAAGATGGGGATGACTGTGGCTTGTGACCATAGATTTGGCAAGGAGCTGGTCCTGAAAGATTTTTCAAAGATTATGGTTAGAGGTTCAGCTATGGCAGTGGACAGCTTTTCTTAAGAAGTAGGCACATATTCCATCTGGTCCAATAGATAGAGATGGTTTTAGATTGCATAATGCTTTTTCCACATTGTCTTCTGTAAAATCGATATGTATTAGATCATTGTAGTTGTCTGTGGTTCGACTAGGAAATATTGGGCATGATTCATTGCTGTTTGCAATGAGCCAAAGAATGTGTTAAAGAGGTTAGCTTTAATAGTGTCGTCGTTGTAGTCTTTATCATTAGGTCCTTTCAGGGGTGGGATGGACCTTGAGTCTTTTTTGTTGTTTACAAAATTGTAGAAAGCATGGGTGGAATTGGTGCATAGAAAGTTTTCTTCTTGTTTAATGTGATAATTGGTGCATTCAGTCTTTATCTGGTGGTATAAATTTTTGTATCAGCTTTTGAAGTTGGCAACATGACCAGATTTGTTTTTCTGCCAAGTGATTTCTTTTTGGATTGAAGTTTCCTTATTGTTTTGGGTAATTTGAAAATAAAAATGGTGTTATAAAATGAGGAAAATTGTTTAATAAAAATAATTAGAAAAGAAAATTCTTTTGTTTACCTAGGCCTTTGGATGAAGTTATACTATTATGTCTTTTATTGCTCCTATGGATCCTATCTCCTTAGGTTCCCATTCACTGAATTACAGCAGCATCTACAACAAATCACAGTAATATTTAAAGGATGCATATATTATAATGTTATCGTGCAAATGATACAGTTATGAAATAACTTAATAACATTTGATGCAAGTTTGCACCTTCCTTTTTTGTTGGTACTTCTGGTTCCATGCATTTATTGCTTTTTCCTATGTTTTTCACTCTTATTTAGAAAATATTTTAGTTATGAAAAGTCAGTAGTTTTCAGGTAGGTTTAGAACCTCAACAGAACTGAACCCGTAATGTCCAAAGTTCCAGGAAGAATCCATGGTTAATTATAAGAAGCCTCTGAGATATCTAAGAAAAAAACATGGACAATTATCTTTGTCTTATTCCCTCAATAGATTGCCCATCGGAGTCACCAATGTTATTTTGATGCAACAAACCAGCTTGAAACTGCACTGACATGGTTCCATAAAATCAGCTTCACCTAGAGTATTTGCAATTTAAGTTTAGCCATTACTTTCTTAACCACCTTGGCCTCGACCAGTCAACTCAGTACTAACCATTCTCCTTAGTAGTATAACATATCTTTACAATTTATTCACATTTAGACTACTTCACCCATAGACATCTATCTTGTAAACTAGGAAGATCCATCACTTGGAGTCAGTCAATCAAAAGTCTGGGTCAACAGGTTATTTCAGTTTGACGAAAAGGTTTTGATCAAACCAGCTGGCACAATATTTCTTTTAATTAATTATAGTTATAAATGTTTCTTTTATTTTTCTTGTGTACCCATTTCATGTATTCATAACTATGTATATACCTATTCCTATTATCTTGTAAGCGATTGACAAATCAAATAAATTCTAAAATAGCAAACCTTCTGATTTGTGAATTTCCTTCAAATTTAGAAAATATGATAGGCAGGCCTTCAAAATCAAGTCACAGCCTTCCCACGAAGAGATGGTGCCAATTACTGCATTCTGACCACACAGTGATGTATCAATGACAAAAAACACATTTCTGATTCTCCCTAATATGGATCCCTATTATCAGTATCAAAATCCAGGTTTAAAGTGTGTCCTGTTTAATGAATGTGGGCAGATATTATTTGAGAAAGGTCCATAGGTCATAAAACTGCTGAACTGCTCAAAGAAAAACTGGATTCAGTATGGATGCTGAAACAGTCAAGTACCAAAAACTCTGGAATTCTTAACTCTAATTTCTAAATATATTTTGTTAACTCAGGTCTTTTTCAACTTAGGCCTGAAAGATAGAACCAATCTTTTTCAATGATGGCAAAGACTTTATTTCTCATGTTCAGAATATAAGGAGGTTAGGACGATAGCAATAGCAATAGCACTTAGACTTACATACTGCTTTACAGTGGTTTTACAGCCCTCTCTAAATGGATTTACAGAGTCAGCATATTGCCCCCAACAATTTGGGTCCTTATTTTACCCACCTTGGAAGGATGGAAGACTAAGTCAACCTTGAGCCTGGTGAGAATTGAATTGCCAAATTGGAGTCAGATTTCTCATGGACACCTAGTTAGGCTTTCTGGTGAGTACTGTGTTTGAGTAGATAGGACTCAGAAGGGCTCTTCTTATGGGCTTTACAGGAAATCTACACATTTAGTTGCTGGATGTATCAGAAACAGGACTAGATATTGTAGGTCCCCAACATAATTCATGTTTCCCTTGACCCTGTACAGTAGGAATGTTATCAAATTATATCCTTTTCCTGGGACCTTAAAAAAAACAAACTTATGTTTTGCTGTGAGAGAAGCTGGATGGGGAGAGTTTTATCACATATGCGGACAAATGAGCAATTAAAATAACTTAGCTTCAGGTGATATTCATCTACGCTCAGTCACTTAACTGCTAGCAGTGCTTGGACAACTAGGGCTGCTCTGCTCCCACTAGAAATTATATTAACTGCAGCTTTACAGCATGCAGTCATGTCTGAAATTATTGAGAAAAGATAACAAGTATATTGCATTCTAATCTAATTATCTAAATCATTTAAATTATTTATAAGGGCTGCTTCAAGTCTTTGTTCTAAAAGATCTTTATAGACTACACATAATTTAGTATTAACACAGTGGAGACTCAGGGGGACCTTATATGCACCTCTTCTTTTTTATATATATATTTAGCAAAAAAAAAATCACATTAATTGACAGCTTCATAGTCCCTACCAGGGTTGATTCTCTTAACCTTACTGCAAATATTATTTGAGAAAAGAGAACAATTCAGCAAAATGCTTTGATTCACAGCTGCTTTTGAGGCTAATAAAGGTAGAAGCAAAGAATTTGAGATGTTTATCTTTTCTTTTGAAGGTAAACTTTGATCTTCAGGGACTTCAGCCTGGAATGGTGTCTCAAATGGGGTGCATAGAGTAGGATTATTTTAGAATACTTGGAAATATTCTGTTCTCTTTGGGATGCTTCCTGTATAATAAAGTAGTTTTTTTGCAGGGAAAATTTGCATTGCACATATAGCTTTGAAAGCCAGAAGGTAGGCAAGCATTTCATATAATTTTCTGTTTTTATTGAATTGATTAAGTACATGATTGTTTCCTTGGCCAAAATGTATTAAGATTCCTTGAGAATTACACATCTTTGCATATTTTCTGTTGCATAGTTAATACATTACCTCATGCATTAAATAATTAAAAAAAATGTGGCAAATAAAATGACTGAAAATCAAGTCATTCTAAGGTTCATCTCTTCTTTGAAAAAGGATTGTCAGAAAAAAAATCTATTTCTAAATTTAAGATGGTTTACAACTTTTAAAATGTCCATTTGCATTTTTTTTGTTTTTAATAAATTCCAATTTTTTTGGGTATTTTTGGTATTTTTCATAAGCTGGTTCATTTCTCTCTATGAACATTAGTTTTTCAACAAAGGATCTTGTACATATATCAATACTGGACTCTTTAAATCTCTCCAATTTATTTATTTATTGGCATCATTAGTGACTTCACTACTTCATTTCTCCTCAACAATTTATAGATTTTAATTCTTTTATGGTTGCCAAGTGTTGCTTTTTAATTGCACACACACCATCCTGGGTAGCATGTCAAGTGAGTGACTATTCAAACTGAATAAGTAATTGATCTTGATCTTTCACTCAGTGTTTCCATCAACTTTCACAGACAGTATTGCTGTTATAAAAACTGAACAAGCTATAATCATCTAGGGTTCTTTACAGGAATCCTTTCCCAGTATGAACAGTTCACATTCTTCTAGGCCACTTAATTTTTAAGATGTTCCCTCAAGTCTTTAGGCATCCACTTTGTTCTTTTATGCCAAAAACAAAAACAAAAGATCTTCTACTTTTTTGTCCCTACCCATTTACCATTGGTTTATAGTAGGGGCATCCAACTTTTAAGACTTGTAGATGTCAATTCTCAGAATTCCCCAGCCAGACATGTCCATGTTGAACACTCCTGGTTTATAGGATTATTGTCTATGTACATGGGAAAGAATATATATGCCAGAAAATAAAAATAAATTCAACTGATTTTGCTAAGTAGAGGCTATTCTTTGTTTTCTTCTGAAACAAGAAAAAGTCATATGAGACATAAGGATTTCAAGCGTAGCAAATGTCAATAGTATATCTTGTTAATGACATAATGGAAGCTTAATTGACCGTAGGGTTCTCTATAACTAAACAGATGGTTGATCCACAAAGGTTCTCACTCTAGTTTTCTACTTTTGAAAATAGAAAATGCTGTTATTCAGAAGTGACAAACTTCTGAAGCACCTAAGTAGTGCTATCATCTGGAAGTGAAAAAAAAGATAACATTCTATGCTGGAATGTGGGAGTGAAGCTTATTTGAAACAGTGGAAGAGAGACTGGTAGAGGAACATAGAACATAGGCCTACAGATGGCCAGTACACACTTAGCAGCTGCCACATAGAGCAGCCAAGGCAAAACTCCAGAGAGCATTGGCTGAAACTAAGAAAGCCTGGAATGATTTAAGCAAGATCTGTATCAATGGTCAAATACTTGCTTTAACAGTCCTCATTTTATTAATTTGTTTTTAAGAATTCTCATATGTAACATCCACTAATTTGTGAATGTGTGTGTGTGTGTGAATGTGTGTGTGTGTGTGTGTGTGTATAAGTTTTCTGAAGTTTTCGCGGGTATTTGTATGTGGATCTTTGGTTCTTCGGGTTTTCTCCCGCGTAGAATTGGAAGTGTTTAGGTGATGTTTTGATGAAGTCTCATTCATCATCTTCAGGCTTCTGTCTTGAAGCACAAGGCTGAAGACACAAGCCTGAAGATGATGAATGAGACTTCATCGAAACGTCGCCTAGATACTTCCAATTCTATGCGGGAGAAAACCTGAAAAACCAAATATATATATATATATATATATATATATATATATATATATATATATTCGTTTTAGTAGATTTTTACAGGTACAGGTATGCAGGTCTTGGTGTGTTCAGGTCGTTTCCTGTGTAAGATTGATGAGTTTCGATGAGGTCTCACTCATTACGACCCAGGAGATTACAGCACAAGACCCAGGAGGTCACAAGATTAGAACTCAGAAGGTCATCACACAGCCCGTTACCCAGGTCATTATGACCCAGGAGATTACAGCACAAGACGCAGGATGTCAAAACAATAGAACTCAGAAGGTCATCACACAGCCCATTACCCAAGTCATTACAACACAGGAGGCCACACATGTTCTTAAGAAAAAGCCAGCCAATCTGCAAACATCAACTCCATCAACCAATCAAGAAATGACAACACAGTCAACCTCCCCACCAGTATATATAGGGAGACAGCAACTCAGATCACGCTTTGCTTGCACAAGCACAAAGCCGAAAGCACTAGCCTGAAGATGGTGAGTGAGATTTCGTCAAAACATTGCCAAGATAGTCTCAATCTTACATGGGAAAAGACCCGAACATGCCAAGACCTGCATACCTGTACCTGTGAAAATCTACGAAAACAAATATATATGTATGTATGTATGTATGTATGTATGTATGTATGTATGTATGTATATGTATATGTATATGCATACATTTATATTCAACTCTTTCTAATTTGTTGCATTCAACTGATCCAAATACATTGTTTTTTAGTAGGCGTCTTTCTTCAATATACAGTGCTGTATAATATAAATATACGTATGAATCCCTGAATTATGTGCCCATTCAGGCTGCAACAGAGTCTCTTCTGATAAATCCACATCTTTTCCATGTCATTTCAATTTGGTTTTCCCTGTGTTCAGTCTACCCTTTTTCTGGACAAATCAATCAAAAGCTAGCAATAAGCACTAAAGAAATTCAGAAAGCAAAATGTATGTTTCTCTTTCTCTTCTGATCTGTCAGAAAACAGCCATAGTAATCTAAAGAGCCAGCAGGGTGAAATTACTAAAATGGGTTTTGACTTGAGACATTCTTTTTAAATTTCTTTCCAAATTCTGTGAAAGGATATCCTGTTAAAATAATTCTGTGATTAGAAGCTAGAGAGCTATAAATTTCCACCCCTCCTCTGTTTTGTAAATTCCTATCAGCTTGGCATTTTCCATTTACTGTATGGAGAGCTTTGAGGAGGTACAAAATTATTATATTGGACTAAAGCTGTAATAATGAACCCTACACTATATATTGGAATCATTTTTTCAGCTCAAATCCAGATTGCTTTAAATTCCATAATGGTCTCAATATTTCCAGAATGGAGTTATTCGTCTTGACCAAAGTGATGGTATAAATGTGGTAAATGCACACATAAAGATTGCTGTGTTCATATTTCTGAATCTATTTTATATTTCTCTAACAGATTAAAGTGAATTTTAGATGATATTGAGAAATAGTATAGAATTATTTTAACATTATAAAGGAACTGACATTCTCCAATAGACATTTAGATCGACAATATGTACAACTGTGTATCTGCCATTCTGTCTTTAGCAATTCAAAATATCAAGTAGATGGCTTGTTTACAAATATGTCTTTCTTTTCAGTTTAGTGAGCAATTTATCTGTCAGTAGATGATACCATGACAGTCACAGTCAAGAGCTTTTAAAACAGACGAAGAAGTGACAGGAAAAGAGTATTCATTAGCCCATTTCCACATCTTTCAATGAGACTTATAATTCTTCAGCTATGAATCTGGCACAAAGAAATAAACCCAAGTAAGGAATTAAAATATTGAGTTGCAATTCAACAGGTATTTTTATAGATAAATTACAGAGCTGTCAACTTGCTGTTGAATGGGCATTAATTAACTTTCATCTTACTTGGCTTGTATTTCTGATAAGAAAATCATTAACTTATCACAAGAAGGCATTTGTAAGAGACTTGCATCCATCTGAGATTCCCAGTTCTTGAAAACCTTGGAGATGAATAATAGAAAAACAAAATTGTTTATGGAAAGGATCATTTACTGTGTGTGTGTGTGTGTGTATGTGTGTGTGTGTGTGTGTGTGTGAGAGAGAGATAGATGCTAAGGTTTTAATTTTGACAAACACAAAAATGATACCATGTGATCAGTGAGCATTACAACATTATCCTTTGAGCATATACTTCCATATGATGTGAGTAATGCAGTTTTTAGAAGGTAAGCTGCAGACTGGTATTTATTATCATTTAGTCAGATTTGCTCATTCTTCCAGTCCAAAGAAAGCTCATTTTCTACCACTGCCAACTGAAAATCTTAGTTCGTTCATAGACAATTAATATTTACAAACATTTTTATTAGATGAGGGCAATAAAGTGGAGTGGGAAGGAGCTCGTGCATATAATTGTTCCAGTGGGGATATTTTAGCTGAATACACCATCAGCAGAAAAAGAATTAGGAATTGCTTCACCTGGTATAGTTTCTTGTAGATGGGAAGTTAGAAAGGAAACACCACATCTTCTGAAAGTTGTCCTTTCTACTAATATTCCATCAAAAAGCCCTTACAGTTTCCAGCCATAATATTAGCATTTTAGAGTTTGTTTTCCAGTTTCTACTAAATAGCAATAACATTTAGATTTATATACCATCCCATAACACTTCACAGCACTCCCTGGGTAGTTTACAGTACAGAAGCATTATTTGCATATTTCCCCCAGCAGACTGGGTCCTCATTTTAATAACCTCAGAAAGATGGAAGACTGAATCAACCTTGAGCTGGTCAGGCTCAAACTCCAGACTGTAGGCAGAGTTTGCTGCAATACTGCATTCTGCAGTAAGCTGTGTGCCAACAGGGTTCTTTACACATGTGTGTAGGTTAATGGTATTTATCTTAGGTTATTATGATGCTTTGAGAGAAACATTAAATGCAAATATATTTCATATTTATTAAAAATAGTTTGCCACGTATTGTGATAAAATCATAATATGGGATTCAAGAGAAATCAAATGTGTACAAGAAGCAGTTCAATCCAATTTTTTTTTAACATGCCTAGGTAAAATTGAAGATTTAAGCTATTATTAGAATGGTAGAAAAACTTGTGCCATTCAAATAGAGTGAGATTTGAGAACTGGGCATCATAGAGAATATTTTATGATTGGATTATACTGAATTAAGATGACTTCAGAAATTCTACTGTTGAATTTCAAGGCAAGCTGCCAAAAATGGAAATGAACCTATCATTAGCTAGCTAAAAAGCAATGTATTAAGATGTGTAAGCCTTTGTTTTCTACACAATGGACTTTACTCACTTTTCCCAATCTGAAAGAAAATCTTGGTCCAACCTTCTTCAATACCTCCATATTACCACCCCACTTTACTCAATGCAATTTTAGCCATTCTGCAACCAGAGTGGCTAATCAACCAACCAGCCAACCAACCAATAAATAAATGCATGTAGTTCTGGCCACCCACCTTACACTTCATCGTTTATGGTAAAAAACAAACAAGGACATCTTCTCTAAGATCTTCATATCCAGGGAGATTGGTGTAGTTATAGCAATAGACTCCCTTTGGTTATACTACTTCAAATTCTGGCAATTACATTCTATGTTCCTTGAACATTTATATTGCTTGACAGGGGAGTCTCAACATTATATTAATTGAGTTGAAGTTCACCATCATCCCCAAACTATCCCACCCAAGCAGTAATTCTACCTTAAATTCTATCTTAATTCATGGCATTGTGGCTTGAAGAGTCTCAAATGACTCTGCTGGATCCAGGAATAAATTTCAGGGTAGAAAACTGTTCTTTAAATGGTTTGCAGTCTATCTAAATTAGTATAATTTGTAGAAATGATTCAATTTCTGTGTATGATCAATGATTGTTATGAACTCCAGGCAACTGTTTGGCAGTTCTATGGGCTGCTCTGACTGAAAAGTGGGAGTCTTATCAGTAGGTAAATCATGTTTCACTCAGGACTTTGTTTTATATAAAGGTTATGAAGCACAATAAACATCTTCAGAGTTCCAGAGCAAAACATAACCTGAAGCATACCATCTCCCTACGAATATGTGAAAGTGGTAATCTGTCTATGGTACAAGAAAATTAGAGTTAGAGTTAGTTAGAGGAGTTAGAGTAGAACAGAACAGAATTGAATTTGTTATTAGTCAAGTGTGATTGGACACGCAAGGAATTTGTCTCTGGTGCATAAGTTCTCAGTGTACACACAAACAACAAAGTGATAGGTCATAGATCATAAATCATAGTTACAATCATTAATCATAAGATGCAAACAAGACATGATAAATCATAAGATATCAATAGGAGAAGATAGTAGAAAAGAGGAGAAAATAAGAAAGATGAGAAGATAAGAATGCTCTCTACACTCATCCTACAGAACTCTTCCTGCAAGCACAGTAATTGCTGGTTTCACAAGGCCATTGGAAACATCAAGAAAAAATATCAGGACAATAGTCTCTTTGTTTCTTAATCTATTAAGGTGATCAGATCTGTTCTTCTGGGTCCAGATAATCCTGCTTTATCTAAAAGCACCTTAAGGTGATCAGCTACCAAACAGAATGGATGTCACTGACTGGGTTGTAGCTTTACAGTGTAATTCAACTAGGATTTTAAAAGATGTGTCACATAAGCTTCTTTTCAAGGTTGCCATACAATTCTGAATTATTAGCTATTTTCTAGGTGTGCTTGTTCAAGGTACAGAAGACAAAGATCCATAGTATAGTTAGATGGCCAAACCCTGCCCAAGACTGTGTCCACAATTTTTGAAACAGTGAAACGTATTACATTAAATCAAGCTTAATGCTGCTCTGATTTCTTTCACTGAGAATATTTATTTATTTATTTCGTAATTTTATATACTGCCCTTCTCCCGAAGGACTCAGGGTGGTAAACAGCCAACTAAAATGCATACAAAACACAGATATAAATACGATTAAAAAAGAATTAAATTATAGGCTGCCCAAATAAAAATCTAAAACCCCCGATTAAAATAAATTAAAACTTTCGTACCCCAACCAAACTAATCTAAAACCCCTTATTTAAAATCCCATTTGAGTCAGCTCAGGCTGGCCTGCTCAAAAAGCCAGGTCTTCAGGTTACGTCTGAACGCCCTCAGGTCAGTGGTTGTTTGTATCCCCGGGGGCAGCCTGTTCCAAAGGGCGGGTGCCCCCACAGAGAAGGCCCTATTCCTCGGGGAAACCAGACGGCACGTAGAAGGCATCAGGACCCAGAGGAGACCCTCTCTGTGGGAGCGCACCAGTCGGTGGGAGACTACTGGCAGAATGCGGTCTTGTAAGTATCCTGGTCCAATGCCATGGAGCGCTTTAAAGACCAAAACCAATACTTTAAAGCAAACTCGGAAGGCCACAGGCAACCAATGCAGCTCGCGCAGGAGGGGCGTCACATGGGAGTATCTTGACGCCCCCATAACCACCCGCGTGGCCGCATTTTGTACCAGTTGAAGCCTCCGGGTGCTCCCCGCAGGGAGCCCCATGTAGAGGGCATTACAGTAGTCCAGACGGGAGGTGACCAGGGCATGGGTGACCCTGCGTAAGTTATCCCGATCAAGAAAGGGCCGCATCTGGCGTATCAGGCAAACCTGATAAAAAGCCCCCCTGGAGACGGCCGTGATGTGATCTTCCAAAGACAGCCGTACATCCAGGAGGACACCAAGATTGTGAGCCCCTTCTGTGGGGGTCAAGATCTCATCCCCAATAGCCAGCGACGGAGTCAGCTGACTATATCGGGCCGCCGGAAACCACAGCCACTCAGTCTTGGAAGGGTTGAGTCAAAGCCTGTTCTCGCCCATCCAGTTCCGCACAGCTTCCAGGCAACGGGCCATAACCTGCACAGCATCGTTGGGGTGGTTTGAGGTGGAGATGTAAAGCTGAGTATCGTCAGCATAAAGATGACATTTCACCCCAAAACCACGGATGATCTCTCCCAGCGGCTTCACATAAATGTTGAACAGAAGAGGGGAGAGGATCGACCCCTGAGGCACCCCACAAATGAGGGGCCTAGGGGTGGATCTCTCCCCCCCCCGTCAACACTAATTGCGAGCGGTCCGAGAGGAAGGAGGAGAACCACTGCAAAACGGTACCCCCAATTCCCAACCCCTCCAACTGCCGCAATAGGATACTATGGTCGATAGTATCAAAAGCCGCTGATAGATCTAATAGGACCAGGACAGAGGAATAACCTCTGTCACGGGCCCTCCAGAGATCATCTACCAACGCGACCAATGCTGTTTCGGTATTGTACCCGAGCCTGAAGCCCGATTGGAACGGATCTAAATAGAATGCTTCCTCCAGGTACTGAGGGAGCTGATGCGCCACCACACTCTCAACAACCTTCACCAAAAAGGGAAGGTTGGAGACAGGACGATAGTTATTTAAAAGAGCCGGATCCAGGGAAGGCTTCTTGAGGAAGGGCCGCACCACCGCCATTTTCAGGGCAGTAGGAAGACCCCCTCCGTCAATGAAGCGTTGACAATCCCCTGGAGCTAGCCTCATGTCACCTCTCTGGAGGTAGAAACCAACCAGGAAGGGCACGGGTCCAGTAAACATGTGGTGGCATTCAGCCTCCCCAATAATCTGTCCACACCCTCGGCGGTCACAGGATCGAACTCCTCCCAGATAGCTGTCTCAAGACTTGCCCCGGACACCTCCCCTGGGACCACCCAACTGGAGTCCAGCCCATCCCGAATCTGAGCAATTTTATCATGCAGAAATCGGGAAAACTCTTCTGCCCTACCCTGCAAGAGGTCCTCCCGCGCTCTCAGCTCAAGCAGAGAGCGGGTCACTCTAAACAGAGTGGCAGGCCGATTTTCTGCCAATGCAATAAGGGCGGAGAAATGCGAATGTTTCACCGCCTCTATTGCCACTAGGTAGGTCCTAATATAGGACCTCACCTGTGTCCGGTCAGACTCGGCACAACTGGTCCTCCAGATGCCCTCCAGACGTCTTTTCCAGCACTTCATCCCCCTCAGCTCCTCCGTGAACCACGGAGCCAAATGGGATCTGTGTCGGGTCAGAGGTCGCAAAGGCACAACTCTATATATATACCTATAAAAGCTTCCCTAAACTATCAAAGTAGTTGTGGTGTTCTTGGTGCTCTCTGATGATTACTTGTATGATGTAATAAGAAGAGATTGGACAATCATTTGTCTGAAATGGCATAAGGTTTCCTGCTTGAGCAGAAGGTTGGACTAGAAGATCTCCAAGATCCCTTCCAACTCTGTTATTCTATTCTATTCTGTTCCGTTCCATTCCATTCCATTCCAGTAATAAAATGTCTGTAAGTGTACAACCAAGTTCAAAGACTTCACATTTCAACACTGAGATACATATATTCTCTTCTATTGATATCACAGGAGTCATAAGAAGGCTCCCCAAGTCCAGTTTTCACAATCTTTTAAACCAATTATTTATTGGATAATTACCTCAAGAATTTCCCTTACTTACTTAAGAGGTGATGTAATCATCACAAAATAATAACAACCGAAGTGTTTGGTTCTAATCACTGCTCCCCTTAATGTTATCTGAATTCTAGCTATGTTCCATTCTCTTTCATAGTCTGTATCTCCATAAGGCTGTTGACAGAGATAGGAATAGAGCATCCTTAAAACTCAGTTATGTAACAAGAACAATTTTCAATTTGTTACTTCCTATTCATCTGCAAGTGTGTGTATGTGTGTGTGTGTATTTTTATTTATTTATTTTATTTTGTCAAGCGATTATTAGATAACAGGTATAAGTATATACATGGTTATGAATACATGAAATGGATACGAATAAGGAAAAAAAGAAACAATAGGACAGGGACGGTAGGCACCTTGGTACGCTTATGCATGCCCCCTATATGTCTGTGTATGTATGTCTGTGATCTTTCCTTAACTCTGTTATCTTTCATCCAGAGAACTTCCAATAATCTTCCACAAATACACAACTGTCTATCAGACAGGTGAATTGCTGAATCATTTGGTCCTTAATTCCCTTTTTATTTTTTTCTGGGAAAGGTGTGCAATTCTGTGAATCCTTGTCTCTTGCCTTTTGAAAAGAATAACAGAAGGCATAGATTTACCAGATGTCAACATTTGACCTGACATTTCAAGTTTGTGATGGAACTTTAATGATATTTTATGGACAAGAGAGGTGTTAGGATTTGAGTCTTATCAGTTTCAATCAATTTATGGACTCAGTTATGGCTGCCACATGTTTGTACTGTGAGCATAAGTCTGTGTATACAGTAAAGGTAAAGGCTCCCTGGAGGCAGGCTGGATTCTTGGTGGCTATATTAACACTTCCATTTTTGTTTTCTTTAGCAACAACAGAGAGATTGTTGTTATTGCCTTCTTCAAGGATATTTTCTTGACTTTCCTATCTTGCCTACAGCCTTGGACATCCTAGCAGTTTCTCATCCATACTAAGCTTAGTTTTCTCAAAATCAGCCAAGTTCAGATAGCTGCAATTACCTGATATGACCCTGACTATGCATACTTACATTTAAAGAGCTGATAGTAATTCATTGCACTTTAAATAAGTCACAATGGCTAAGGCTGTTATTCTAAAAGTTATAAGAAAGTAGGTGTCCCAAATCATTTATCAAAAGTAACAGTAAAAATATTTACTTCTCCTTAAAGCAGACAACTGCAGCTTGGGATGCACAGGGAAATTTAGGGCTTGATTTCAAGGGAAAACAGATCTAGCTGGGAAAGTACTGAAAGCAGATCCTTGAGCTGCTCATTTGATGAGAAACATTTTATTTCTGAGCCAGCCATTTGCATATAGCTCTGGTTAGTAACTTCAAGTTTCCAGAGGACAAAAACAAATGGGTAAACCTAGAGGTCCCACCAAGACTACTTCTGAATCCAAGCTATAATGCGTGTACCAATGTATGAATCTTTAGTCCAATGGGCTCAAGTGAACAACATGAGGCAACAAAGACTTCAACATATTCTCCTGAGATTCAAATTCACTATTAATTTTATAAATATTCTACAGCTAATGATGAAAGCATTTCACACAGAGATATTATTTGAAATTTATTATTTTCCTATATATATATATATTGAAATCTGTACCAGTAGAAAATATTCTCAATTGTCAGGACTTCCTTCCTTCCTTCCTTCCTTCCTTCCTTCCTTCCTTCCTTCCTTCCTTCCTTCCTTCCTCCCTCCCTCCCTCCCTCCCTCCCTCCCTTCCTTCTCCCTCCCTCTCTCCATCCCTTCCTCACCTTGTTTTGTCAGCAGGTGTGACACATTTGTGAGTATATCTGCTACCTGATTTTTATTCTATTTCTCATTGTGCTAAGATCTGGCTAGTAAATGAAGAATTAATGTATTTCATACCGCTGAAGAGGTCAAGCTTACTTAAATGGATTCATTACTGTATAGCAAGGAGAGAGGGAGTGGAACTTGCCTGCTATTAAGAAGCTGTACACATAAAATCCACAGATGATAAATCCTTGTATTGCAGAATTATGAAAACCTGCCCTTCTATTTGTATACAAGTAGGTTGGTTTTCTGAGGATACAACTGCAGTTTAAGTCCTGATGTATTCCATGGGTGAGCTCAGTAGGAATGATTAAATAATGAATAAAATATTTCAATTGATAATGCTGTAGAGTAAATAATTCCATTTGCTTTCACCACACGTGATGCTGAATTTTATTTTCTTGGGACTTTTTTCCCTAGACACTGATCCTCCTTTGATTAAACAATCTAATAATGTTTTTCTTGGCTGTTTCTAAATATGAATGAAGCTTTACTTTTTTAAAATGTACTTCAGGATTGGAGAGTTTTTTCCCCATTTAAATCTGTGGTTTGGATTGATTTGGGAGCAAATAATTATGATATTAAACTCATTAATGTTATAAATATCTGCTATGATCTATACAGACTCCTAGTGGCTTGCTACAGAAAAACAATATTAAAGCCAAGGCAACACTACGATAATAATATATTGCAGCAATACAGAGGTTAAACATTAATCTTGCCCAAAATGCTTTTCTGAATAAAGGTTCTCCTAATGGCTTTTATAAGGCTGAATGCTGATCTGACCTCAGGAGAAAGGTTGCTCCATAGCTCAGAAGCTTCAACCAAAAGTCACTTTTGTCATCTTCTGACCACTTACCTTCCTGATAATAGGGTGGGTGCACCTATATGTCTGTTTAGGAATAGGTGCTTGTCTACTGTCCACTTAATATTCATAGTGCAATGATATGTAAAATTATCTGTTACTATGCAACTCGGTAGTAAAACTCAAGTAAGCCACATAATGGCATTCAAAGGATGGAAGTAAATGTCACATTTTATGCTCTGCTAAGTACAAAACATACCCAGGTCTTTTACTAAAAAGGACTTGGATTCAGAAAGGAAAGGGTGCACCCACACTGGCACTTCATGTCTGGATTTATTGCTAGAGCTTTGATAGATGAGCTTTTACTGCTATAGGTTCACATTTGACCAATAATAGTTCATAGTTCAATTTCTGTTATATGATCCAGCAGGTGTTTACTGCTTTGCCCCCTGGTTAGTTGGCAGAGACAATGTGAATCGTCTGGAAATCAGAGGGGAAGTATTTTTGCCTTTCTCAGCAGAAATGGTTGAGGATTGTCCTCTTCAAAAATAGAGGCAGTCACAGTTCCTTAAATCTCAACGAGCGACAATTAGGCACTTTCATTCTTGCTTTTGGGGACAAAAGAAAGACGATCAGATTGAAATGCAGTAGTAGAATACCACATAGATCATGAATTTAAATTCCTGGGGCAACATACTGAATTTATAAAAAGAACGAATATACCTTTGCAGATAGTCACCTAATTTGAAAAGATTAAAAATAGGGATGTGGACAAAGTTTCAGAGAGAATGTTGTGTTCAGAATGTTATATCCTTCTCCTCTTTATTGTCAGCCCTTTATGATAAGGATGAAATGGCACTTTAAGAAAAGACGTACAAAACTAATAGAAACCAGTCAGTAGGCTTTCAGTTGCATCATTTCCCAGTTGACAAGCTATGATGCGATCTGCAGCTGCTAGATTAGATGGGTCACCTCTTGCTTAGTTTGATTTTGGACTTGGCCTGCTTTGCAAACAACGTAATCTGGTTATCACTCCAGCCATGCACTGCAGCTCTGCGACTGCGACAGCATAATCTCTTGAGGTTTGTCCCTTTACTTGTCCAGCTGTTTTGTGACAATGGGCATCTCCCAAGACACATCATGCTAGCAGCAATGCATATGAACGAAGGATAGGAGGTTTTATTTTGCATTCTGGTACATGATCTTGGGCCTGTGATAGAAACTGACAATCTATACAGTGTTGAGAAGAGGTAGCAAACAACCCAAGAACTAGGCAAAATATATTCCTTATATTCACCTTTGTCTTTCTCAGTATTTAAAAGTGGTACAGATTAGGGACATTTCCATTCTAAAGGTTTATTATTTTAAACCAAATGGCAATTTATCCTGCCAATAAAAGTTTAACACCTTTCTAGGCAAGTTGAAGTCAGTTATGTATTGAAGGAGTCACTTAACAATAAGAGGAAGAGAATAAAAGTAACCAAAGCTACTCAAACAATTCTAGATATCAAAGGAAATGATATAGAAGATAAACCAGAAATGAACCAAAGTTCACTATTACACTAAAGGACCAAAAAACTCACTTTATTTGGAAATTGCTCTCAACAGCTAGTTGGCTTTTGCTCAGGACTCATTTGTAGAAGCAGTAACGATTCCATCCAAAGTCAACTGGGGCTTATTAATTCAGATGGAGCATAGCCTGTTCAGCAGGCAGTTCTGATTCTCAAATATCCCTATCTTGAAGCTTCTTTACTACTTGCATTAGTTGCCCAATTAACAGAATTTTACATATTATTAGACTATGAAAAACATGAATATTAAGCTTCTTTGCTATTCCATTCCATGGTCTGCCATCTGTTGCTCTCATGGGCTTAGAAATATAAGATAACATACTTGAGTTATAGATTCAGGAATGAATGATCTATGCATCAATTGTTTGCTCAGCTCTCAGGCAAAGAAACTTTCTTATCCAACTCTTCTCCTTATCCTGTAAGGAGAATTCACTTCTGAGCATCATGACAGAAGTGTTACTCTTTCTTCTGGACTAATTGGTTTTAGTGTGAAAAAGTACTTTTATAAACTCAGGTTCATGACAAAATTGTATTGAATTGATTTGGACTATTCCTCAGAGCAATGCTGGTTAAAAACATTTGTCTTAGCAAGCTAAAATAATGGGGTTCTTTTTAAAATGCACTTTGAGTGTCTGTAATATTTTTCAAAAAGGAATAAGAATCTGACTTTGGTTATTTTATTGAGCAACGTTAAGATCTACATCTTCCAATGTTTTTCCAAAAAGGAGACAATGAGATCATAACTCTTGGGCTGGTTATTGCTTCGTTCCCATCCTAAGCAAAAAGAAATGGGATGGAAAAGTCAAGAGACAAGATGGGCAAGCAAAGTATACGTTAATCACATATAATCGATAAGGCACTTGACAGCTTTATCTATCCTTTGTTCTATAAGAGAAACAACACCAAGGCAAAAATCCAATGTCAGAGATCTCAGGCCAGCCTATAAAGAAGCAACTATTACAACTTTGCACTAGTTAGCATAGGAGGGCTTAAAAAATAATGAAAACATCCCTTATATTTTTGGCTTGTTGGTGGAGTTGAAGTTCTAAACAATGTTATAAATTATGTCCCTTATATTTTTGGCTTGTTGGTGGAGTTGACGTTCTAAATAATGTTATAAATTATGTGTGTGTGTGTGTGTGGGGGGGGGAGATAATATGAGACTGCAATCCATTATTTCATGTAGAAAATATTTGAAGGCAGGAGACAAGGCTTAATAATTGAATAGAAAATGAGAGGATTTTAACATAATAATAGAGTTAGAAAGGACCTTGGAGGTTTTCTAGTCCAACTCCCTGCTCAAGCAGGAGACTCTATACTATTCCATGTAAATAGCCATCCAATCTCTTCTTAAAAATGTCTAATGTTGGAGCACCCACAACTTCTGGAGGCAATCCATTCCATTGATTTAATTGTTCTAATTGTCAGGAAACTTCTTAGTTCTAACTTGGTTCTTTTTTGATTAGTTTCCACCCATTGCTTCTTGTCCTACCTATCCTTAGGTGCTTTGGAGAATAGGTTGACTTCCCTTTCTTTGTGGCTATCCCTTAGATATTGGAACACTACTATCATGTCATCCCTAGTCTTTCTTTTCATTACACTAGACTTACCCAATTCCAGCAACCATTCTTTATATGTTTTAGCCTCCAATCCCCTAATCAGGGGTTGGATACGACAGGGTTAACTACCGGTTTGGGATTTATGAGGTTCGGTGATTTATGATGTGGTTTCCTACAGGCTGTGAGCGGCGCCTGTAAATCATCATCAGCACGCTGCATGCAGAAAAGCGTGAAACAGCCCTCTTTTCCTGCTTTTTTTAACTGCAGCAGTGCCTCGTTCGGCAGCTGAAGTTGAAAAATCAGGAAATAAAGATCAGGTAAGAGTCCGGGTGGGTGGGTGGGCAAAAACATCAGCAGACATAGAACCGGTTCTATGTCTGTTGCTCTTCAGAGCTACCGGTTCTACAGAGGTGGACAGAACCGGTAGAAACCCACCCTTGCTCCTAATCATTTTTGTTGTTCTTCTTTGTACTCTTTCTAGAGTCTCAACATCTTTTTTATATTATGGTGACCAAAACTGGATGCAATATTCCAAGTGTACTCTTACCAATGGTATCAACATTCCCTATGAACTTGATTCTATCCCTTTGTTAATGCAGCTTAGGACTGTGTTGGCTTTTTTGGAAGCTGCAGCACACTGCTGACTCATATTTAAATGATTATCCCCCAGGATTCCAAGATCCCCCTCACAGTTGCTACTTTTGAGCCAGGTACCACCTATTCTATTCCTGTGCATTTGTTTTTTCTTGCCTAAATGTGCTTTTCTCACCACTGAATTTAATTTTACTAGATAGGGATCAGTATTGAAGTCTGTCGAGATCCTTCTGTATCTTCTGAAGTGTTGGTTGTTCTTGCCAACTTGGAGTGCTTTGCAACTTTGATGAGTTCCCCTTTTATCCCCTCATCTAAATCATTTACAAAGACATTGAAAAGTACTGGGTTTAAGACAGAGCCTTGAGATACCCTACTAATACTTCCCTCTATGTAGATGCAGTTCCATTAAGGACTACATGTTGAGTGTGGTTGGTCAGTTACAAATCCAACTGGTATTGATTTTCCAGGGTTATGCATATTTTCCATTTAAAATGGTAACTGCTGTCAGAAGGAGTTACAGTGAATGCAGAAAAAGGCTCAAGCAATTCGCTCATTATTTTACACTATGCCAGAGAACTTGTATTCTATACAGGGATATCTGCTTATTGTATTAATAAGATTAGCAACAGATTTGTTAGGATTAGGGTTGAGGTTATAGTTGATTGACCATTGGTTGATGTTAGGAATTAGCTGTGCTATGTTTGTTTTACCAAATATATTTTTATTGGTCAACAACTGAAACAAAATGTCTGTCTGTCTGTCACGCATTAAGTAAGCATGTGCAAAACATCAATTAGATTAGAATTAAAGGTAATTCAAAAGATGATGGAGTTAGCTGAGATGGCTAAATTAGATAGATTTGTTGTTATAGATATGACTAGTACATATTACTATGTAAAAGTAAAAAGTTGAGTTGTATACCTTATTCTATTGCACTAAACCTTGTTCTATTACCTTATTCTATTGCACTAAAAAGAGTCAGAAGTCAATGCCTTCCTTTTTCTTTCCCCCTGATTTTCTCCTTCCCCCTTTCTCCCCTACTTTCCCATTATTTTCATTTTTCTTAGGATTTAGATAAACTAATAAAATTTGCAATGGAAGGATTAAAGGCAATTCAAGCAAGCCTCTGACTCAAGCTGACTTTTCAAATTGAAATCCGATCAAACCTGATACCTCTGAATCAATTCGCATTACTCTGAATATGCAGAGAGGGCTTTCAACTTTTTTCATGAAGCTCCAAGTTGGAATAAAATGTGCCATTTTCTTACATTATATCTTCACAATAATCAGAGGAAGATGCCAGAGAAGGATTGTCTTACAGTCATGAAGTCAGTTCCATGAAGATGGATTTGAACCTGATTTTTTTCAGTCCTATTCTTCATCTTAAAAGCTATACCAACAAGGTTTTTCTTGGGAAAATTCACACTTTTTGTTCATTTTTGTTACAGAAAAATTCTCTTCTTGTTTGTTTAGATGAAGATTCTGGGTTATGGTGTCTTTTATATAAGCAACTTTTTTTTGCTATATTTATGAGGCCTTGGGAACTTGTAGGATCTATCCCAAAGGATAATCCCTTAGTCAACTCTATCATGAGTCAATAGGAGAGGGCTCTTTTAGTTTTCAGATTCTTGGAGAAGAAATATATGTGGGCTGAAGTAGCCACTGGCTGCTTATCTTGAACTGGGCCTATCATATAGCTGTCTCATGTCCCCAACAAATCTGCTATCTGTAGAACATCCCACTAGATTGGCTATATGGATAAGCAACATTAAAGTCAAGTTAAACTTTGGAGAAAAAGGAACATTTGAATTGCATCTAACTCTACTTTGCCTTAGTGAAAATTTAATTAATGAGATACTTTTCTTCTCCCAAAACAGAATTGGTGGCACTTTTGGAATGAAGTAAGACAGTGGTGGAATTCAAATTTTTTTACTACCAGTTCTGTGGGCGTGGCTTATTTGGTGGGCATGGCTTGGTGGTCATGTGACTGGATGGATGTGGCCAACTCAATGTCACTCACATCAAGGCGTGCCTCACCTGGCCCCTCCTCTCCCAGCCATTCCTTGTTACCCAGCCTCATCTATAGCTCTGTAAAAATGTTGTTCACCTTTTTTGACTTTATTATCTGCATACTTTCATGGACCACTGAAAGGAGGAAATGGCTGACATGCTTTACCCAAGAATGTAATAGGCAACAGGCTTTTAAAGGCTGCCACAAAGAAAGGGGGACAATGTATTTTCCAAAGAAGCAGAATGCAAACAAGAAGCAATAGATGGAAACTGAACAGAGAGAAGCAACCTAAAACTAAGGAGAAACTTCCTGACAATGAGAACAATTAGCCAGTGTAACTGAATGTCTCCAGGAGTTCTGGGTGCTCAATCACTGGGAGTTTTTAAGAAAAGACTGGACAGCCATTTCTCAGAAATGGCATAGGGTTCACCCCAAGATTCCTTCTAAGTATTATTCTGACACCTTTCCCAGGATTTCTACTCAGAGTTTGGAATCCTTAGTCTTCTTGCCTGAGCTGGGGGTTGGACTAGAAGACCTTCAAGGTCCCTTTTCAACTCTTGCTAAACACGTGTGTATTTTATGCTCTGAACTATTGACATTGAATACATGTAAACCCTGAGAAATATGTGGTAGCCCTGGGCAAAAGAAAGGCAGAAAAATCACCCTATGGGTAGGGACAGTGTAAAATATTAACACATGATAAATAATGGAACAATTAAAAATAATAGCACAGAGTTTTATCTCTCTCTCTCTCCCTATTCTTTCTTTCTTTCTTTCTTTCTTTCTTTCTTTCTTTCTTTCTTTCTTTCTTTCTTTCTTTCTTTCTTTCTTTCTTTCTTTCTTTCTTTCTTTCTTTCTTTCTTTCTTTCTTTCCTTCCTTCCTTCCTTCCTTCCTTCCTTCCTTCCTTCCTTCCTTCCTCTCTCTCTCTCTCTTACACACACACACCCATATACAGACAAGCATTTTGGAAGCAGCTCCTTTAAATTTCTCCAAGGCTGGAGTGGATTCCCCCATCCCCTCTGTCAGACCGCACGTCTTCTCACTCCAGCACTTTAACTCACAAGGGGAAAGCGATACTTGCAGCGTCCATGGGGAATCCTTGTAGAAGTTTTTAAAGGACCTGCTGCTTTCAAAATGCATTTCTTTTACATTGCAAAAGTGCTCCAAGGCTCGATTCACACCCCCCCCCCATCAGATCGCACTTCTTCTCACTCAAGCACTTTAACTCACATGGGGAAAGTGATACTTGCAGCGTCCAAGCCTTTCTTCCTTTCCCCCAGGGAGAAAGAGTGTGGATAATGGAAAGCCAGGAGAGCGATCACTAGTGAGCAACCGGGCAACCGGGTTGGTGGCATGGCCAGCCAGGTGTTGCCACCGGTTCGGCGACCCATGCCAAATAACCACTACCGGTTTGCCTGAGTAGATGCGAACCGGTTGAATAGCACCTCTGAAATAAGGGTAGGATGAAATGATAGAGCAGGCAGCAGAATAAGTGAAAATGACTTTCCCAGTTAAAAAAAAAAACTGAAGGAAAGATAAGATCACCTTTGGATAGGGAGGTTGCCATTTTGGCTTTAGAACCTATGGCAATAATTTCCTGTACAGTTTTCTTTGGAGATTGATGAAGCATAACTTTATCTTTCTACCTTAGGGCAAGCTTCTGGATGAGATAAAAATAGAGAAATAGAAATAATAGGCTACAAAAGGGCACTGTTTCCAAACAACAGTTTTTTGGTGCCAGCAAGAGTTCCCTTAGAGATGGGAGAGGATTAAAACTTTTTCCATGTAGCACACCAAACATTTCTAAAAGTGCTACCTGAAAACAAAAGAAATCACAAGTATCGTGAATTTTCTTTGTCTAATACAGGGGTGTCAAACTCGTGGCCTGCGGGCCGGATGTGTCACGTGCTGGCCGAGCCCCCACCTGGTTTAGCAAAGGGGAAAAAAGTTCTGATATGTCATTTGACACCACCGTGACACCATGACTTTGACATTCCTGGTCTAATACATCACCATTTTGTACATCTCTAGGGAAATTCAGAGGTTCAGCTGCATGACTTCTGTAATTTTTATAAAACAAAAAATCTATCCAGAGATTGAAACAAGGTCAACAATGATTTTAAAATCTAGTGACACCTAAAATTTTGCAAAAACCAAGTAGAACATTTGGAGAAATATAAGTGAACTGAATATTATTGCCTTGTCTGAAGCTGCACAGAGGGAACAGACGGAAGAGACGAGATAATTTAGTGTTCCTTTTCCTCCATTCTACTTCCTATTCTCCCCCTCCCATCAACTTTGAGACACAATGTGAAAAGGAGCAGATGGATATGGCATTATCATTATATGATTGCATGGGTGACCACGTGATTTGATATGACTCATAGTCTCCTGCTGGTGTTTCAGAGAACCTTAGGCATAATGTCAAGTTGCAAATGGTTACAGGAGTTTAAGAAGGAAATGAAACAATCAAACCTGACTTTGGCTTGGTTTTGATTGATCAAAGTCTTAAGAGGAAGTGGTTTTTGGTTTGTTTACTTTGATTTATAGTCCAGTTTATGAAGCAGAGATGCATAAGTCTTCAAACATTCAAATCTAATCAATGATTGAAAAAGGACAGCACTTAATATGGATTTTTAAAAAGCCAGAAAAGGTTCAGTTGCATACAAATACATTTATTGCTCACCCAGTTTCAATCCTGAGTTCCAAATTGCTGCATTTGCGGAAGGACACAATTTTACACCAAACAATTAACTGCAAATTGCAATTGTTGTCCTCAATTGGGTTGATACCAATAGAAATGTTGTTTGTACACAAGGGCATTTTAATCATTGTGAATAACTGCAAAAAATCACTGCGGAAATCATAGGCATCTTTGAAAATTAGCCATTGCTTGGATGGGTGGGGCTGATTGACTAATCAATTATATAGGCCTAAACTGGCATTCTCTCACTTTGCTTTCCCGTCCTGTTACCTCTTCCCCTTTCTTCATTCCAGTCCTGTTTTGTTGTGTGTGGTTCTTGGGTGCTTATTTTTGGAACAGTGGTGTTTGTGTGTGTGTGTGTGTGTGTGTATGTCTATGACAGAAAGAGAGAGCAAGAAAATATATCTAATAAGGCTTAATTTATCTTGTAAAATGTGTTCCCTCTTTTATAGAGGAATTAACTGTAGTTAGTAATCATTAATTTAATTAATATCAATATCAGTGTATCTCTTACATCTGTCTAACTATCTGTCCATCTCTCCCCCCCCCCCTTTCTCTCATATCTTGATCAGCTCTTTTTTGTGAGGAGCATGGACTTTGTTAGATATATACAACTATAAATGTGTTCATGCATTTATTGAATCACGTGGGAATCTCTAGGACTGGTTTTAGCTGGAGATAGAAGCCATGAATTGACATGATGGAGAAGCTAGGACTCAACATGGATTTTAGTTGTGTATGTATATGTATCTGCATGTATGTGTATAGATTTTTTCTCTTCCATTCAATCATGTCTGATTCTCAGGGCTTCCTGGACAGGTCTCTGCAGTTTTCTTGGCAAGGTTTTTCAGAAATGTTTTGCCATTGCCTCCTTCCTAGGGGGGGAGAGAAGGTGCTGACCCAAAGTCATCCAACTGTCCTCATGTCTAAGGAGAGATTCATGGTTTCCTGGTTTCTTGCCTGATGCCTTACCTGCTGCATCAAACATGTACTATTTAAATAAAGATATTAATATAAATACATATCTTATTCTAGTTTTTCAGTTTGGAATGAATTATCTTCAGTTCAAGGTCATTGTTCTTTCAAATCAGTACAATATTCATGATAGCAATATTTGAGAATGGCCTTGCAAAAAACAAAACTGAAGTCTAAATACCAAACATGGCAGTAGAGGACTTTTAAATCTTTGCTCGCTGATATGTACCTGATCTTCACGTATAAATGCATAGCTCTATTCCTGATGACTTCATGGAAATAATATAGATATATATTGGAACAATATGGAAATGGCTTTTTCTTGCTTTCCTATATGGGTTTGTTTTAAATTCAGGTCTAACCTATTTCTTGATGATCCCCCCTTCAAGTACTACTGAGGTCTATTCTTCTTAGCTTTCTGCAGATTAGCCAAGGTCAACTAAGTACTGCCAATTGCTGGTGACCTTTTCATACAAATTATTGCCAATTGCAGGAATGGCTCACTTGTTCTGAGTATTAGCTATATTTCAGAATACCTCTGAAGAAGTTAGACCAATGACATACCCATCCCTGATAAATCATGGACCATCAAAGTCCCATGTTTATTTATATATTTATTTTTGGATTTTTATACCGCCCCTCTCCCAAAAGCGGGACTCGGGGTGGTGTACAGCCAGATAAAACAGAACAAGCTATAGAAATTATAGGGTTAAAAATAATTTAAAATAATTAAATTTGTGGCCGAAGGATAAAAATTGTATCAAACAATAAAACAGATAAAAAATTAAAATACCAATTTAAAACCCCCACAATTGTTACTGGGCCAGGTCGGCCTGTTGGAAAAAGTGGGTCTTTACTGCGTGCCAGAAGGTCTGAATGTCAGTGATGGCCTGTATCTCCAGGGGTAAGTCATTCCAAAGGGAGGGAGCCCCCGCAGAGAAGGCCCGCACCCTCGGGCCACCAGCCGGCATCATTCAGCCGACGGAACCCTGAGGAGGCCGACCCTGTGGGAGCGCACTGGGCGGCGGGAGGCTGTTGGTGGCAGCAGGCGGTCCCGTAAGTACCCAGGTTCCAAGCCATGGAGCGCTTTGAAGATGATCACTACCACCTCGAATCGCACCTGGAAGGCCACAGGAAGCCAATGCAGCTCATGCAGGAGCGGTGTAACATGGGAGCTCCGAGAAGCTGCCAAAATCACCTGCACGGCCGCATTCTGGACCAACTGCAGCCTCCGGATGCTTTTCAAGGGAAGCCCCATGTAGAAAGCATTGCAGCAATCCAGGCGGGAGATGACGAGGGCGGAAGTGATCATGCGAAGTGTGCCCAGATCCAGAAAGGGCCACAACTGGTAGATCTGATGGATCTGGCAAAAAGCCCCCCTGGTGACAGCCGTGATGTGATCTTCTAACGCCAGCCGTACATCCAGGAGGACACCCAGATTGCCAGCTTTTTCCATGGTGGGCAAAATTTCTCCTCCCACGGCCATGTTCACTCGCATGTCTCATCTTCAGATCAGACGAGCATGACTCCAAGATAGTAAACTTTTTAAATTTTCTTTGCTGACATTCTTGTCATATGACAGTATGGAAAAAAATGCTTGGATTTCACCAAGCCTTTCCACTCTCCCTCCCTTTTTTTCCATGCACAGGGGGAGCACTCTCCATCAATACGGTATCGATACCTATATCAATTTACCTACCCACACACTTTCATACGCCTACCCACACAGAGAGATTCACATATGGCAAACCTAATGCACAGAGCGAAATCCCACCATTTAAATGATAACTTGCTTGTTTTGCTGCTCCTGCTGCGACATAAACAGCCTACTGATGAGATGAAGACAGTAAGAATGATGAAGAACCTTCCGAGGCAGAAATGCAACTGCCTAGACAAAACTCTGGGACAGTAGGGGATGAAATGCTCCATTATGCCCGCCTATTACAAAGAATGTGGTAGTGATGTATAAGGTATGAACGCTGTGGCCTGCAGAGTACCGAAGCATTGCCTTTGCTGCTGCTGCTGCTGCTGCTGCTCCCGCTGCTGTTGCTGCTGCTGCTGCTAGACAGGAGATGTTCTGCCTGAACTGAAACTGCTGAGGATTTTTGCCACGAGGAGGATATCCCTTCCCCAGCACTTCTGCTGGAGTGTCTAGTGGTTCTCTTGCAGCCGGCAGGCTGACTGAGACAGACGATCTCCCAGAAGAAAACCAAGAACTGCCCGTGTTGTTTTAGGAACAAAAGGGGAGGGGGAGAGCCTTTCCCCCTTGAAGCAGGAGGATGAGTAGGGGCTCGATGAGGAAGCAATCCTGTCAGAAGGTAGGAGAAGGTGATTTTCCTTTTGGGGAGCATCAAGGAAGTCAGGGTGGGTGGAAGCTGGGAGCGACTTAGCCCTCTCTGCCTTTTGGTAGTTGCTTTAATTAAACCTGCTGATCTAGGCATCATGTTTCAAGGTATTGATTAATGTGGACACCTTTTATATATAAAAAATAACAATCTCATGCTTGTTCTTGACTACATCTGGTGGCTTTAGGATGCTTCCCTTCAGGATATTGGAAAGGTTCTACATCAGGACTTTGAGATTTGTAAAAACACACACATACACACACCATCACTAGCCAGTGAAGCTTTGCCACATGCCTTAGAATCTGATGGGGTAGCAGCATGGCTGAGATTTGAGGAAAGATTCCGGTTAACTTTTCAGCTTTTGCAGAGATGGGGAAGGAAGGGTGCGGTGCAAACGACATAGGTAGTCTTTGATTTGACTGGAAGTTTTGCCTTTTCCCTCCCAGCCCTGTCAGAAACCAGCTGCTGTCTGCTTGCAGCTGTATGTGACCGGTGTAAGTTATACGCAAAGGCAGAGATTTCAAGGGAAGAAGGAACTGGAGTCTTGTAGCCTGCCATTGATCCTCTGCCTTTGCCATAAGAGCTGAAGCACACAAGGAGAAATACAGTTTATTATGCAAATGTGGAAATGTGAATTCCGTGCATGTCTGGCAGGACTCTTAGCCCATTAAAGCCTGGAAGCCTTTCACTTTGGCAGGTCGAAACCCAAGGCAACTTGCTTAAAATTCTGCTCACCCATCTGAAAATGGTATAGTTTACTGCACCGAGTTATTGACTCTGCTGCTCGCACGTTGTCGGGTCACCCACACCCCCATCCTATTTTTTTGAGGATGCATGAGAAGGTCCATGCATGGCTGCAAAGAGATAGTTCTGTGGGTTTTAATGTGTGCCTTTAAATAAATATTTTGCTACTCTTCATGTTCTTCTCAATGTCTGTCCAAATCGCAAAGGATTAATCAATTAAGCAAGTGGTCAATTAGGTTCAACCTTGTAAGAAAATAATTAGGCATAGCTACATAGACTTCAGACTGGTGAGGTCGTAGGGTATATACCTGGATATTAAAAGCTTTTTCCTTAATACCTTAAGGGTTTTCTGTGGCTTTTCTAGCAATCATCAAAGTGCAGCAACTGCACATGTACTTTAAGGGTTATGGATATTTAGTAGGTGCAGCAGAGCATATTCTTCCTGGGCTTGTTAAAGCAAATAGGAAAACAGACTAAATTTATTTCTTTGTCTGTCAGTCTTCCCTTTTTTATATATTTTATTAGCTTTGTAAATCTTTCGCTTGCTTTAGGGATTTGGTTCGTGTGTGTGTGTGTGCATGCTCACACATGTATTTAAAATACTGCAGCATTAAAGGAAAGAAGGTTACAGATCATGCTATGTTTGCTGAGGACAGTCATTCGCCCCCCCCCCCCAATCTTGTTAAATAAAGGCATTATTAAATGAGGATACATAGAATGGTGGCTCCCAAGTTGTGTTTCAAAGAGAAAAAAAAATCCTCTCTATTGCCACAGAGGCTCTGCCACTGCAGTATTACAATACAGCCATATTAAAAAGGTCTTGGGAGCAAATAACCCTCAGATGCTTCATCTTGAGGAGACTTAGGCATTCTGAAAAAAACAATATGGGTTTTTAAATAATCTACTCTAAATGGTTGTTTTAAGCTTCTTCCCAATCTTTGCATTACTGAGAAATGTAAAGCCTGCACAGTGTGTGTGTGTGTGTGTGTGTGTGTGTGTGTGTAGTGGGGAGGGGGCAGTCTTTGATGTCTCTATATAATTTTGGCAACAGGTCATTCCTCTTTTTAAAAAAAATGGTGGATGGCATTGTTGCACAAATTCTTGACCATGTACACTTTAAAGATTTGTTTGAATTGAGGCAGATCTTTTACATTCCTTTGATGACAAAAGTGTGCTAAATAGTTAGTTTTTCTTTATGAATTTTAAAGAGGGTAGAAATTATATGTATATTCCTTCTATATATGGATGAAACAAAAGAGATTTTCCCAAGGGAACGTCGAACTGGCAATTTCACAGGTATCAAAGGTAGTTTTAAGTATCCTCTTATTTTTAAGTTGTAGATTATTGTATTGAGCTTTTTCATTCAGTTTAGTCAGTGAGATGACCAGCAATATATTACTTGACATCAAATCCCTGTTTCATTGTTTGGGGGCAATAGAACAGATTTCAAATGCAAAACTTTTCCATTGACATTCCAGTCCCTTGTTCTCTTGCTGGTTTGATGTTTCACATTAGTCCTTAAATTCCTGAATTCTGCTGATGATTGGCAGCAGGGGTGGGATTCAAATTTTTAACAACTGGTTCTGTGGGCATGGCTTAGGTGGTGGATGTGGCTTGGTGGTCATGTGCCTGGGTGGACGTGGCTTGGTGGTCATGTTATTGGCTGGGTGTGGCCAACTCAATATCACTCACATCGAGGACGCATCTCCTCGCCTGACCTCTCATGACTGTGGGGATGCTGTAAGTGTGAAAAATGGTCATAAGTCACTTTTTTCAGTGCCATTGTAACTTTGAATGGTCATTCCACACAAGCAAATATCAGCAAAGGAGGGGAAAAATACTCCAGAGAAGTTCCTGAAACAGGAAGTCTAGTCCTGCCAAGAATGTAATAAGGGTTAACGGAGAGGCTGTTTCTGTAAGCAATGCCAGAATGTTTCCTTCCTGCCTTCCTTACAGGATTAGGCCAGTAATTTCTTCTAACAACTAGTTCTCCGAACTGCTTAGAATGTTAACAACCGGTTCTAGTGAATAGGTGTGAACTGGTAGAATCCCACCCCTGATTGATGTCAAAGCTGAGGTCTCTTTGCAGTTTTCATGCTGTGAAAAAGACTATTCCAATGACTTTTCAATTGCTCATCTCGACTGGAGAAAACTGAGAGCAAACTCTTTTTTAATGACCACCCCAAGAAGCTTGAGTTAATTTTGCTTGATGTATCTTAAGAGTTTTAGAGGGCGCGCATAACATTCCTTATTTTTAGTTCTATACATAAACAACTACAATAGGAGAATCTTTTTTGGTGGAGAGGGGGATGCATCTTCAGGGTGAAGGATTGGTCTCCAGTTTAAAGATTGTTTAAAAATTAGGATGAATCCTTGAAGTTGCCCATCAACAGCACCCTCTGCAATAGGATGAGATCAATAATGCAGAATATCTGATCATAGTCAGTCCCACCACAGTGAGATACTCTGGATTTCATTTAAATGATAGTAAATGATTTATTTTAGTCACGTTGCCATTGAAGTCTAAGTGACTAGAAATTGCTCCACACAAGTCCATTAGATTCTTTTGCAAAAAGGACCGAAAGCTTTAGATTGGCTAATTGGTATGTTATACATATACCAGTTGCAATGTTATGCAATCCACATTATTTTTTTGAAATTAAAAAAAATCTTGCTAGATAGATTGATAGAAAGATCAATTGATGATAGACAGATCAATGATAGATCAATCTATTGTTCAATAGATTGATAATTGATAGATAGATAGATAGATAGATAGATAGATAGAGATAGATAGATAGATAGATAGATAGATAGATAGATAGATAGATAGATAGATAGATAGATAGATAGATAGATAGGCTATCAGAGGACCTCAAGTAAAGTCTTCCATCTGTTGGTTGTTGAGAAATAGGAATAAATTATATCTGGTATAATTGAGCTACTTACAGTGAGCAGGTACAATGTACTATCGTGTCTGAAACCTTTTAATAAGTGGTGACCTATGGCTTGTGCTAATGGGTAGACTGGGAAAAAACTGTAGAGGGCAATGCAGGAAACCATTTTTCAAATATGCCTTTGAATGCCAGTGCTGAGAAACAAAATTACTAGGAGGTCCAGTAACCTCATATGCTAGTTGTAAGATTCTCAGAAGGACTTTACTGTTCACTGAGAAAATGAGGGGAGGAAGGGATCAGATTTGATTTAGTTTTTACATTTTTAAGGAAAGAACTGTATTTCATTTCTGTTTTTATTTTGCATTGAAACAAATGACTCCGATAACCATATTTATTAAAAAGTTATTCTGGGAAAAAAGATTTTAAGAAAATCCTGAGTTTCGCATGCACCTCGTCTTGAAGCATATACCATAGTTCCAAGGTAACAATTTTGGCATTAAATGGCAACAGCCAAAAGTGTGTTGTGACATTTGGGCTATCTATCTTTAGAACATATGTCCATCATCCACAGATTAATTCTCGTGCCTCAAAGAAAATCTCAGCAAGGAAAGGAACAAAATGCAGAGTTGAAGAATGAGAGATGGTCTATGCCTTCTTTTATGTGAAATAAATCTCCCCTGCTGCATGTTTGCTAATCGCTGCTAGTGTTTCTCTTGCCATTTTGAAATAATTCTTTGATCCTGATAAACAAGTGGGGCTTGCTGTCTGTTTAAACTATGGAGATGATTTTATAGCCACTGCAGAAGTTGAAGAATGGCCCAACACATTTTATGCTAAGTTAAAAAAAAATAATAATATCAGTCTAGTAGGGATGGGAAGCAGTTCTTTTTTCATGTGTATTTAAAAAATTAAAGACAGACTCAAACCAAATAAAATTTAATCATGATCTCTAGCATTTATCTTGCAGAGATTAGCTAACATGC
This sequence comes from Bungarus multicinctus, assembly GCA_023653725.1. Lineage (NCBI taxonomy): Eukaryota > Metazoa > Chordata > Lepidosauria > Squamata > Elapidae > Bungarus > Bungarus multicinctus. The sequence goes on from CM042842.1 coordinate 66,356,864, forward strand.
CTTTCCTAGGAAACGAATTTGGATAAAGGTTTGCATACCAATATGAAAAACATTAGCACATAATTTCTTTTTGATCATTTGGGAGTATCTGTTAGAATGCAGGAACAGAGGCATGGGAGTTTGTACTCTTCAGATATATTGGATTTCACATCCCATCAAATCTTCTCAGCATAATTGGTGGCAAGAGGTTATGGGAGTTTAGTTCAAAATAATGGGAGAATTGCAAGTTGGCTACCACTAATATAGATAGTCAAGTATTCACTCAGGTCTTTAAATGATGCTCCTTGTAAAATGAAATGAGGTGGAATGCTTCACTTCTGGCTTCTGTCAGTTTGAATAACCAGAAGACATTGTTGTTCCATCTTGTGCCTATGTGCCTCTTCCAGTGCCTGCAACTTCTGGAAATTCTAGAAAAGGCCTCATTCAGTTCATGTCCAATGCATATGGAGGAGTCTATTATGGTTACTGGTCCTGCTAAGGTACTTCCCATAGAGTCTATATGGTAGGGACTCTATGGGAAATCTATTTCCTTTGTGGAGGAAAATCACGTTCCTTCTTTAATGCAAAACCACAATGCCTCCACAGCCCAAGAGCCTCCCAGAGATAATATTAGGATGAGGTATAAATAAATATCATCAAGGCCACTGAGGTACTTGTAGCCACAGCTGTGATCTGAATACGAGGCTGCATCTAACAACTCATTCTTGTGCTTAGATCGCTTCCTGATCTAATTAAGATTGACTATCATCCAAAACCTCTGCAGGCCAAGGGAACATATAAGGAAGATCATTTGCTGAATTTCCAGATGGCACTTGGGAGTGTTTCCCAGGGAGTTGGCAGGCGGTTCCATCAATTGCCTGGTTGGCCTCCAGCAACAGGAGGCAATTTGGTTTCTCAAAAAAATTGCTACCAAGATACCTCTTTCTGTGCACTCATCCCACCCTACAGTGTGCCTGGGGGTTTGCTAAGGACTTCTGAGAGATGAAATGACAGAAAGGATCTCTAGAGACTACTGTGAAAAAGGAGGTAAAGAAAGAGCTATAAGTGAGGCAAAGCCTGGATAGTTTATTACAGTGTCACATGTAATATTGGTCAAAGGTCTTGCTTAGGATAGTGAAATACACCCTAGGGAGTGGTGGAAGGCAAATCAGTTCCCTGACCATAGTGAACATATTGGATAGCAGTTTTCTAATAAAAGTTGCTCAGATTAAGTCTTTCTGGGTGGAATCTGATGCTGCCATTTTATCTGGGAGTTTTTTCTAGTGAAGAGGATAAGGTACTCTCCAACATGGGTTTTGCCACTTGTGGGGCTTGGTCTATGTCCCCGTTAGCTCCAGAGTTGTGGGGAGGAGAGAGACAGAGGTAATCAATACTTCATTTCAGGAGGAAGAGGCCAGCAGCCTTGAAAAAGGAGCCAGTCTTAGATCTAGCTGTATTGATTATTCTTTCCTAATCTTCAACCTTCTCTTTTTGGGGAAGTTGTTGCCAGCCCCATGATCAGACCACAGAAAGGCAAAAACGACTTTTATTGAGATTACCTATGGTAACACACCTTGTAAAACTGATTGTGTTGTACAACCACAAGGAGGTATCTGGCTGATCCTTTCTGAATGTTATCTTGTTCTGGTTTTTAAAAATGTTTCAGTCCCATTTTGCCTGACTGATTCCTGCATTTCTCTGTCAATCTCATATTTCTTATACTCTGTAGTAGTTGAATGGGTGGTGAGAATCACAACTGCAAAGCACTAAAGAGGATGTAGATTTCAGATTCTGTTTATTCAGGGTTCAATACTGGGCATCAGATAGAAACAACATTGGTCAATATAGTGGATATCCATCAGAATCTTGCTGGAAATAGTACCCCATCACTAAATTCCCAAGTGCTTCTATCAGCCCATTTGAGAACATACAGTGCTGTCAACCATGGTTTCTTTTTGGACTTCCTGTATAAGTTCTGGGCCCTGCTCTGCAGAAGTTCCATTCCTATCTTACTGGGTGGTTTTATAGAGTGTCAGTGGGGTAAAAGATTGGCCTGGTGGCCCCTTTCTTATGAAGCACCACCTTTCTTTTGAAGGTCCTGTCCTCCTCACTGTTTGACACATGCTATGCAATCAATATTGAAGATTTTGAGATTTTGAGGTCTCATTGTGGTTAATATCTTCTCCCTTGTGTCTAGTGTATGTCTGCATATGTACTGTATGTTTGAGTGTATGTGTGTGTATTCATTCATTCATTCATTCTCCAAAATCACTTTTTGTAAAATGGACAACTATAGAATGTGACAGAAATTAGATGGATAGACGATTGATATATGATAGAAAGACAGATAGACAGATAAAGTTGATCATGTTCAGCTTTACATTACAGCCCAGGGCTTGCTAGAGATCTCTTTAAAACCATTCCTTGATGCCTGAAAATGGCTAGAGCCAGGTTAAAATTAAATTCTAGAACAAGGGTCCCCAAACTTGGCAACTTTAAGACTTCAACCCTGGGAGTTGAAGTCCACATGTCTTCAAGTTGCCAAGTTTGGAAATCTCTGCTCTAGAAGATGGAGTTAGTACTGTACCAAGGGGAATTCTAGTATTGTCTTTCAAAGTGGTAACAAAACAATATTAATAGTAACAACTTCTACCATAAACTGAAAACTCTTCTGAATTTTGGAGACAATTTGAAACTTTGGGCTATCTGCTCTCTACATGGCAAAGCCCATATCTCTTCTCACATTCACCTTCTCATGTCGGCAGGAAGAAATAGTTACAGAGATGCCTCAGGACAGTCAGCACCCAGTTGTGTCAGAAACATGGGCAATGCTATTTTCAATATTTGAATGACAGTGGATACTACTGAGAGAATTATATTTCCTTGTGTGTCTCTACTTGTATATCAATCAGTATTGCTGCCCAAACTTAAGGCAGCTTCCAAGCACTTGTCCTGAGGCAGGCTTATGCAAACCCTCTTCTGCTGGATTCACTTTTTGCCCACTTTAACTGCATTAATTTCAATAAGAATAACTGCAGACTCCATTCATTCAGAACTTGCAGTTCAGAAATATTTCTGTATACCTTTCATTACCGTAGAGCTTGCAGCTGAACTTTTTTACAGAAAGATCACACTTTTAAAATGGGCACAGTAATTTTGAAAACTCCTACCATAACCCTGAACTTTATATCTATCAACAGAAACATGCTTTCTGCGGTATGAGACAGTTCCTAGGAACTGACTCCATTTAAGAGCTGGATTCAGAATTGGCATATGGAGTTTTGTTGCAGAGGATTTAAAGGGCAGATTGCAGAAACTATTCAGCAAGGAATAGTTGAAATCGAGAACATGATCTAATAATGTAGCAGAACAAATTAAAACAGAGATGTGAAAGCCTTAATATTAATTAGAGTGCATTGCAGTTAAGGCTGATCATTTTACTTGTTGGTTCAGGTAGGATATTAACATTCCCCTTTAAGTAGCAATTTCTTTCAGGCTTTGTAGGCACTGCCTTCTTATAAAATTTTCTTTGCAGATGAATAATTTGTCCAATGCCAAATGTGCACAGTGATATCATTTCATTCACAAAACAAATTATTGGAGTTTAGTGCATATACTTTTCTCCATTTATCTCTGCTACCAAATGCCAAACTGCTTGATTAGTAGTGTGAATGTCACCTTCATAAATAAAGAGTAATAATAAAGTATATTTCAGTTGAGTTCAATAAAGCAAGAATAATGCACTTGAAAGCAGAAACATGTTTAATGTGACATAAAATTCAAATGAATAATTTTAATATTTTCAGTTATTGTTGTATGTAAACAAGGAACAAAGATGTTCTAGGCAATTTCCCTCATATAGGTGGGTAAAAGGAAAAATAATTACTTTCTTTGAAAATTTTAACAGGTCAGAATTGCTGCAATATATTAGCCTAAAGTAATAAACTGGATTCTCTTGCAGTTTATTTAACATTCTTTATATTAAACTTCAATATACAATCAAATACTAATGATGACCCTTATAAGTAAATTAATACAATTCTTCTTGTTGGGATAGAGAATTTTGGTAATGATCAATAATTAGTTGTTCATATACTCTGTGTAGATGTGCTGCATTCATTGAATACTGATATCATTGTTTTGTTAAGGGCTAAAAAGCTGAAATAAGTGAGATATTTTCAGATTAATAGTTTACTGTGTGCCTAATATATGCTCTTCTTTTCTCTTCTCTTCTCTTCTCTTCTCTTCTCTTCTCTTCTCTTCATATTTTCTGTTTTTTAAGCAAGGGTAAAATAATCACAGGCGTTCATAAAATTTTGGGAATGAGATAGGACAATTATGCAATAAAACCTAATCTAGATTCCTCTATGACTTTCAATTAACATTTTCCATTGCTTTCAGTGGGATTTCAACATAATTAATTTGTTCTGTATGCAAACCAAAGTTTTCAATTTTTTTTTAGTGCTCATAAATACTTTTTTGGATATTGAACAATGAAAATGCAGTGGAAAAATGTTCATTTAAAAAAAAAACAAGAACACCATTAAATTTGGAAACAACTTACTGTCTCTAGTATGTATTGACTTTGTACCTGTTTATTGATCTTGCAATGAGGGTCACAAATTTTTATTTGATATGTTGATAGGAGCCAATTTCTTTTACTTTTTTCATGTGGTACATGATTTGATTGCTTTCCACTGAAATTATTGCAATGGTTTCGTGGCAATTCTTCTCTTCATCCTAGGCCACCGCAACCCATTTGGACTGCTTTGCACCTTCCATAACATTCCCATATTTTATTACATTTCATTTCTTCTCACTAGTTCCATATCTGAGTTACAACAAAGCTCAAAATCCTGGAATCTCACATTTTGAGTCTTATTGTCACCATTGTCATGCCCCCATCAGAGTCTGAATCCAAGGAGGAAGACGAATAGCTGATAGGGAGTGGGAGAGTGGCTCCGTTTCCTGTGGAGGAAACTGGGGAAGGGCAGAGCAGGGCTGGGCAGAGCAGGGAAGAGGTAGAACAAGGGAGAGGGAGTTCAGAGGAAGAACAAGGCCCATCTCCTCTTCATCCTAGGGCATGCAAGGAAGAATGGAGAAGAGAGCAATGTGGGTTGTGTGGCTTACGAAGGAGGGAAGAACCCTGATTCCCTTCACAAGGTACACCTGGGGATGGTGTTTAAAAAAGAGGCAGGTGGGTGGGGTGGTTGTCAGGAACAAATGTTGAGTTTATCTTGTGTTTGGCTATGGTTATCTGAGTTCCTGACATCCTACCAACTGGTTTGATTTACTGCCTTGTTATTTCATTTCTGGAACTCCCTATCTTGCCAGATTTACAGTATTACCTTATTTTGCCTCGTGGATTTATAGTTTAAAGTTTTCAGTTTACAACGTTTAGACTGGAATATCTGAAGCCAAAAGCTGGTGCAGGTTCGTGGAGAGTTTTTCTCTAGAACAGAAGGTAACCAGATCATTGGGGGCAAAGTTGGAGCTAATAAAGGACTTCATTCTTATTCTCTGACTGTGTTGCCTTTGTGCCATGCCCTGGGTCATCACAACCATACTCCAGTATCAGTCTACTCTTCTTTTTCTCTACAAGCCTTCACATTCCTTGTGTTAGTTTGGTTAAGGTCTTTCTTCTTTTTCCTTGTTTGTAAATCCCAAGCTCTGGCCCATTTGGGGCCCCTGGACTCATAACTCTGGATTCAGATCCCTCTTTCTCTTTTGCATTTCTGAAAAAAGTTGGTGGCCTTTAAATGGGAGTTAAAGACATTGTTATTTGACTAGTGGGCTAATATGTGACTTGGCTATTGGTTACCCCACTATCAATATGATTAGTAGTTTTCAGGTGTGTTTTATTCATTATAGATGTCTACATACTTTGCAACAACAAAACAACAATAACCAGTTTATTATTATTATTATTATTATTATTATTATTATTATTATTATTATTATTATTATTATTATACCCAGTTTATTAAATCTATATGCTGCCCAATTTCTATGGGGCTACTACAAAGAAGAGTGGGTCAATCTATTCTCCAAACCATTTGAAGGTATAACAAGAAGAAATGGATGGAAACTAGTCAAGAGAGAATCAACCTAGAAATAAGGAGAAATTTTGTCAGGAATATTAATCAATGGATCAGCTTGCCTCCAGAACTTGTGGTGGTCCATTAGTGGAGGTTTTAAAGAAGAGTTTGGACAACCATTTGTCTGAAATGGTATAAGGTCTCCTACTTGAGCAGGAGTTGTACTAAAAGACTTTTAAAGTCCCTTCCAACTCTGTTATTCTATTAACTTCAGTGACTCTGGGCAGTTTGTAAAGCAAGATTTTAAATCTCTATGGTTGTTCTATTTGTTATATTTTAGTTGTAAATATTAGTCTTAATGTTGGTTACTAACCAGTGAATAGATTTGATTGGGTAGAATTGTTACTATGAAGTTTTTCTTTTGATTCTTTTAGTAAGTATGTAATAAATAATAATATAATGCATGATAAAAAATAGTACAGTGTGTAGTACAGAAGGAAACAAATTCAGAGAACCTAGTGAATTGAAAACATATGAAAGAAATATTGTACTAAAATCTGGAGCCCACCCAATTCTAAAACTTTCGCCTAAGCTTCGACTCATTATAGTGTATATGTAACATCATAATGCATATTGAAAAGGAGAATGGCTTGGGTTGTAATTATGCACAATGCTGCTTTTGTCACTGACCCATTCTGCAGATGCAACTCCCTCCCTCCTCCTTTCTTCCCTTCTTCCATGTCATTCTATGATTTCCTTCCTTCCTTCCTTCCTTCCTTCCTTCCTTCCTTCCTTCCTTCCTTCCTTCCTTCCTTCCTTCCTTCCTTCCTTCCTTCCTTCCTTCCTTCCTCCCTCTGTTCCTCCCTCTCTTGTCTCTCTCCAAAACAGGGAACACCCTTATTTCTTGGCCCTAAGGAAGCACTGAAGATTTTTTTTTTTTTGCATCCAGTTACTGGTAATGGGCTCCATGTTGATGGAGCTAGCATGGTGTGATTGATTGCTTATGCAGGTTTTATTGGGATTCAACATTGTCTTTGTTTCCATTTTTTTGTTCTAATTATATTGTGTTTTTTATTCTTGTTCACAGCTCAGATTCCCATTTTGATAGATGGGAAACTATATAAATTTGTTTCATAAATAAATCAATAAGCAAACGAAGGAAAGCATAATTTGCATGATGCGGTAACCCAATCACTCTCATACAACTAGCAAGATGGATTAGAAACTGGAGTATGCAAACTCTTTTTATATCCCTGTGAGAACACTCAGGATCTTTGAAGCACAAATTACTTCCCATTTTCCAGTGCCCTTCAGCTCAAAGGAAGGTGGCTATATTTAACCAGATGGTAGTCAGAATGTTTTGCGAACAAAGAAAAGATCTAAGCAAAGAGATTGGATCTTCAATCATTTTATTCTTTCCTAATCCTGAGCTTGGCTTAAACATGACTACTTTTGATTTTGGGTGGGCTATTGGGAACTTGGAGATGGCAAAGAAGCCAATGAGTTGGTGTCTTTATGAAATATGTGTTGGTAGATTACTCTCCCTGAAGTATGTAAGATTGATTTGCTATATATTGTGAAATAGGGACATAACTGCCAGAACCTAGAAAGAGAGAAAATCCTAAAGAAAACCTTGTCCAATATTAGATTTCCTTAATGGAGGTCCCCCAAATAATAGATGCTAAAACTGTATTTATAGGCATTCCAGCTTGGAAAATACTAGTGCAAGGGACTTGTTTTGTTAAACTTTGGCTAAAATGCGGGGCAGCTGAAACGAGCAAGAGACAAACTTTCAGGGGCTCCCAGTGGAAAACTGGCAAACCTAGGTGTAAGGGGTATCTGCAGGGGTGATATATGTCAAAAAGGGGTGGGCCTACAAGCACCCCTTAATTTTTTGAACCACCACCCCTTAATTTTTTAAGGCCATCCCTTAATTTTTTGAACCACCACCCAAATGCCCCTGTTAGGTTTTCTTCAGCTGTTCTGAATGAGAAAGGACCAACATGGTTCAAATAGAAGATAATATTTGCAGTTCAGGATTGAACTGTGGGGTTCTTGGTACTCCCTGAGTTTGGTTGTTTTCTTGCAGGTGTTTCATTACGCAGCTAAGTAACAACCACCATCAAGACTGCTGGCCTGCAACAAACAGGAAAAAGGAAAACTGTACTCCAAATCAAACTACTCAAACTAAATCCCAGAAACAAAGAAGTACCTGGGCCTGAATGGGTTGTTAACGTGTCCAGACAGACATAATCTACTACAGTACACAATATTCTATAGAAAGGTCTCAACTATAACACAGAGGATGCTGGTCAGTTAGAATTCTTTACAGCCTTAGAATGACTAGTACTGACAATTTTACCTAGTAGATTAATAAAATGTCTGCAATTAAACAACCATGCTCAGAGAGCACCAAGGACCGCTAACATGGTTCAAATAAATCAAGAGTTTCATTGTAGGCAATGCTACTTGAAAGCCCTCAAGAATTACCCTTTGGTTCTGTGAGCACCATCTTCTCTTACCTCAGCTCAGATGGTCTGATCAGTAGAAAGAACCATCAAAAGGTGAGAGGATCTCCAAGAATTTATTCCCTGCACCATTGATGGTTCTATTGCTAGTTGAGTGCATGACAGGGTTTTTTAAAACTGTTTCTGCAAATGAATGGTATTGTGTGGCTACACTTCTTACTCTTTTTTTATTCAGTGGATATGGTGGAACTCATTTTGCTTACTCCATGAATTACTTTGGGGTACTGCTAACTGCAACCATTTTACTGCCAGAATTAATTGCAAAATAAATCAAAGATAGAATGCCTAATAATCCTTCTTGCTTTATTCCATATCCATTCTGCATGCCTTTTGGTTATTTTTGGATGCAAGTTTCATGTTCTTTCAGAGGAACACTAGACTGGTTCCAGGAATAGCCTACTTGAGGATAGCAGTCATGGAGCATCCCAGCACCCTTTCACAATTTTTCAGGTTCTTGTTCTAGGAACTGCCTACATTTGCCCATCTCTATGCCACCACATGTGAAGGAAAGCTATGGTAATTGCTTTTACCACTTGCATCATGCTTGGTTGGAGGAAAAACTAAATCATGGAAACTTGCAAATTCTTGATTCCTTAACTTGACCATCATTATAGTAATAGCACTTAGACTTATATGCCACTTCACAGTGCTTTACAACCCTCTCTATGCAGTTCACAGAATCAGCATATTGCCCCAAACAATTTAGGGCCATCATTTTACCAATCTCAGAAAGATGGAAAGTTGAGTCGACCTTGAGTTGACTTATATATAGGAGGGATACTACTATTCACTCACCTTGTAACACAGACTGAATAGTGATCACTAATGAGGGCAGCACAATTTTATGCTGGCATGTTCTGCCATTTAGGATGGAAGAAAAGCACTTTCATGGGTTATCTGACTGTATCTTAGGTGTGGATAGGTCTCTTTTTCCTTAAACTAATCTTTCTTGACCCAATAATCCACAGGTGTATTACAAACCCTATTATCCTAGTTAGTAGACATAATATGTCACTGGACATCATTAATGTTATAGTCTGACACATTCCAAAGTTACAAGTTCAAAAAAAGAAATTATACATTCAATTCTCAGATTTTAGGATGAACAATGATAAAGTAAAATACCTATAGAAGAGAATTTATGTAGCTCATCATTTAACTGTAGAGTCCTTGGTGCTCTCTGAGCTTGGATATAAGCCAACAACCAAGGAATCTATAATAAAGTAAGCAGAAGTAAACCTATTAAATTCTTTTATTTTTTTCCCCCCTGAGATGCTGCCATTATTATTTTTTTCATCCTGCTAGTATGTTGGTATCCTTTTCTTTTTCAAACTATCTGTGCAATTTACCTGCCCCTTGACTCTAGAGTTGTTGTATTAATTTTAATCCTTTCATTTCCCACCATCCAGTTAGAGCTGAAGAAGCTTCTTGGGTGAGAAGTGAAACAACTTTAAAAAAAAAAACCCAGAAAATCCAGTTGCCTCTTGAAAAAGCACCTTTGGGTTGCTGAACATAATTCTATTATCAAATGGAAATCAAATAGCACTGTCAAAGCCTTCATTTCTTGCAACCTTATACAGAACAGATTTGAAGACCCTATCACAAGCAACAACAGATTTAAATCCAGATATATTCTTCCTGAATGAAATGATCACAAGCATATGCATGCAACAAAAGAAGAAACCAACAAAAGAAGAAACCATAAAATGGATAATAACAGCTGGATGCTGACAAAATAATGTAAAATAAACATTATTGGGAACTTGCTCCAGGAAATATACAGTCCTGAAGTCTCATTAGGCAAACTTGTAGTCAGTATGTGCATGTTTTTCCTAAAGAATTTGTGAAACGAAATGTGATTTTGTGATGGTGGTGACGTGTTTTGCTCATAATACTAAGCTATATGGATTTCATTTTAAAGAAGAAAAACAATCTGCTTTGATCAGCCATCAAGTCAGCTCTCATCAAATAAGATTAATATCATGAACTATAGGTCTATGATAGATAATGGTTTTTTTTGTCTTAGGTTCAATTCTTGGTATCTCAAGAGGAATAGTCAGAAAGCCTCTGCTAACTAGGGTCAACAGTGCTGAGTTAGAAGGATGATGGCTTGACTGAGTGGTTGGAGTCATATTTTATATGACACAATGAACCAAACCATATTAAAACAACATGATGGGTGTATTCATGCAAATCGATGAACCAAAAACTATTCTACATATTTTAGCCAACTGAGAATATTTACCAACCCAACCATTATAAAGCAGCTCCTTATGTTTGCATGCATTGCTTATTCACAATATAAAGCTCTCCCTCTCTCTCCTGATTCACAAGCTAATAGTTTCTCTCTAAATGTTGTAATGGGATTTCTTTCTTCGGGGAATTTTAAGTAGCAATTCTAGCCTTCCTGATCATTTGAATTAACTTCCTTTAGCTAACACTAATTGTGTACACTTCCTGACTGCTTTTTGCTTGCTCTACCTCTCACTGTCCTGGAAGGTATTGATTGATTTATGTCACTATCTGATATCGGAGTGTGAATTCAGGGCTGGTGGGTTTTTTTTAATTGAGTTTTAGCTGTGTGGTGATAAGGGAAACATTAGGTGGTCCAAAGAAGGCACATTGTGTTTTTCATGGGTGCTGCTAGAAGGTCTCTAGTTTAAAGCCTTCTCATCGAATGGTTCAGTATTGTACAGCAGTGGTTCCCAATCTTGGCAATGTTAAGACATGTTGACTTCAATTTCCAGAATTCTTCAGCAAGCATGGCTAGCTGGAGAATTCTGGAAGTTGAAGTCCACACATCTTAAAGTTGTCAAGTTTAGGAACCCCTACTATAGAAGCAGATCTCAACCATATCTTTCCAGTAAGGGAAATGCCAGGCAATATGTCCAATCAATTTGTCCACAATTATTCTAGAAAGTATGAAATATTTGTAATTTCTGGTGCACTTCCTCTTATTGTTTTAGTGGGCCATAAAAGTGTCACACAAGGAAATGGATTTTTCTGCCCAGGGCTGTCTACTATCTACCGTCTACCTCCTCCAGTGCCCTGTCATTTGTCTCCTGTCATTTACTCCCAATTGAAGATTGCCTATTGATCACATCTGGCAGAAGCCGTAGCAGAATGACTGATTCCATGATAGCTGAATGAGAGATTCTGGTCTCTTTCTCTCTTTCTGCTAAGCTTATAACTAGGTCAGGGGGGTCGCACAGGGCAAAGTGACTCCAACCACAGGTAGCAACAAGTGCTCTGATTCCTTGGAGGAAGCAGATCAGTTCCAATTCATCCAATGGCAAAATGTCTCTGCCACTCATCAGGAGTAATTTTACCCTTCTTTAAGTCCCAAAAATGAAAGAATCATGAAAGATACATGGTCAGTGCCAATGTGCGGTAACGGCAATCTAACAGGCCATCAGTAGATTTCAGTGCTTATTCCACCTAAAGCAGCAAGCTGAAAGTACGGTAATTCATATTCTGAAGGCAGAGAAGGAGAAGGAAAAAGTACACTTGTGATAAGAAGAAGCTCTGGCTGACAGAAAGGAACTTGAAAAGCAGTTCGACTTTCCGTATAACCTACATGGAATGAGGAAGAAAATTGCTTTACGAGAAAATATGGGTCAGGGCTTCATCCTGCTGTCTTGATGTTACTATTCCGTAGTATAGTATATTACCATCTGGGACTTCTATTAGAGTTGTGCTTTGCTGTCAGACTGCGATGGCCATTTAATATCCCTTATCTGATCTTGTGTGCTCTGCTTCACACAGACAAATAAAAGGAATTTCGTTCTTTGGGATTCCTCATTCCCACAGCAGGCCCATTTCTGAGATTTTTTTTTCTAATTCAAGTTGGCAAGAACCATAATGAATACCTAATAGCATCACCACAAATATAAGCTTTTGGTGGAAAATATAAATTTTATACTTATATAAATTTACCCACCACAAATATAAGTTTTCATTAGAATCCATAAAGTGTCATTAAATATTAATTAAGTCCTCAGATTGGGTTTAGAGCCTTTAACATTTTAGCAGGTTTTTTTTTTAACACTAGTAATTATAGCTCAGAGACAGAAAACCAGAAATTGCATTCCAGTCACTAATATGTTTTTTTAAACACAAAGTTAATGGAAAATATTGTATTTGTGTCTAAATTTCAAATATTTGTGGCCTATCCATTAGTCAGAGAATTATACAGTGGATTGCCAGGGTAAAGTAATAAAAAGTAAAGAAATGAAACAAAGTAACATTAATAATACATTAATTTTAAATGTGCAAATATCATGGTAATAATAAGATGAAGATAGTTAAGAACAAAAAACCTAGTTTCCTTGGGATACCCAAATGTAAAGATAAGAAATTGAGTGGTAGATAAAACCAACCTGTAATAAATAAACAATTACATCATGATTTTACCCATTTGTTTAACTGGATTCTCTTTATCTAGCTTTAGGATGTGTGGAGAAAATATTATATTTTAACTCATATTTATTCAAAAATATTGAAAATACAATATTTTCTGATTCTTGCTTTGTCAGCTTCATTCTTAGCAGGGATAACTTCACTCAGTGGCTTCAACTACCTATTTTTAAAAAATGACACACAATTCCATGTGGATCGTTATAACCTAGTAGCCACAGGGCTGAGCACAAGGCCACCCATTGAAACTAACCCTGGAGGAGCAGCAAAATTATGCCTCCAACAGGAAGAATATACATTTTACATGGACCTGCTTACTTGAGAAACTGCGCCCCCCCAGTATCTGCCTGGCTGGTACATACTGGCAATATTTATAGATTAAACAGTGGCATCTAGTCAGAGCCTTGAAGCATGTCTTCTCTATAATGATGTCACACTCTGGAATGAATCTCCCCACAAGATCCAAATGGCTGCCACTGTACTGATATTTTGAAGCGTCCTATACATCTGGTTCTTTGCCCAAGTCTTTGACATCTTTGATTAAGGATAATTGACATCCTTTTCTTTATTTTTCTACCCCTCTGGGTTTGGTCTTTGCTACTATTGTTTTTTTCTGTTCTGATTTGTGTGTGTGTGTGTGTGTGTGAGAGAGGTTAGTATGGTTCTTTCTTCTTAATTGTCCTGCTTGTAAACTGGTATCCTTTTGTTATTATATAACAATTTCAATTGCACTTAGAGTTTTATATCGCTTCACAGTGCTTTACAATTTTACAATCCTCTCTAAGCTGTTTACAGAGTCAGCATATTGCCCCCAGCAATCTGGGTCCTCATTTTATTGATCTCGGAAGGATGGAAGACTGAGTCAACTTTGAGCCAGTAAGAATTGAACTGACGAACTGTTAACAGTTGGCTGTCAGCAGAAGTAGCCTGCAGTACTGCATTCTAGCCACTGTGCCACCAAGGCTAATTATTATACATTATATTATCAAAAATCTCAGAGAGATTCAGGAGCATCAACAGAGCTGTACTGTCTTTTTCCTGGAACAATGAATGTTCTGGAGTAACCCAGCCATTCTGGTCTGGTCCCAACAAATTAAACTACTAAGAAAAGATGAGTTTAGAATTGCAAGACCCCAAAAAGGCTTGGAAAAAAAATAGATAGCAGGTTGAAGACACATGTAAAGATATATCTGGAAAGAGGTTCTGCTGATTCTTTGCAGTTTTCACTCTAAAGTGTTCTCCCAGAGGTAGAACTCATTTCTTGCTTTCGTAACCGATTCTGTCTTTTATCCTGTTTTATGTAACGGAACAAGTTGAAAGTTTAAGGGGCGTTTTGGCAACATGCCCCGTTTACAATTTCTTATTTATCAACTGTCTCCTTGGCTTCCTGCTTATTTCCCAGAATGCCTAACAGAGTCACCTCTGGAACATGGTTAAAAAAAAGAAGTAAATCTGCATTTCTTTCTAGGCCTTTACAATGCTCTAGTGATGTTGTACTGAGCAGATTGGAGCACTGTGGGAAATGTGAAATAGCGGCTTATCTGTGCCGGCCTCTCATTAAAAGTGGTAGTCCAATGGGACTTGTAATCAGCCTCATAATTTTTTTTTAATCTATTATGAAGTTTGAGTTCTTTTTTTTTTGTCCCCATGGGCATATTTTTACATATAGAATGCTTTTAGCTATTGCTTTCATAGTGACAATGTGGAAGTAGGAAATAGCAGTAATCAGAAAGACTGAAAGAGACAGCCATAGGCTGTTCTGACCCAAGCCTCGTTCAAATCAAATAAACATAAAGTATATATAAAAGCAAACCTTTTTAATGCGCCTCTGTAAATTCTGTTGATTAATAGCAAAGAGTCATTAAAACTAATTGTCCCAGATAAGAGCAAGCCCTTTCAAGGTTGTGAAAGGCTGCCAAGAACACAAGATTAATTGCAGGGAAATATCCAAAACCAAAATTCTCTGAAAACAAACCAGAATAGACAGGACTTTCACAAGAATTGAAAGAACTTCTTTGCTTCCTACAAAGAACCCAACCCCTGAGGGCTGGCTTTTATCCCTTATGGGAGGGGCCATCACCTTGCAGCCTTACTCCCAAGTTGCCTGTGCTGCTGCAGCTGCTCTTTCCTTCGAGCAGCCCTGTGCACATGCGCACTGGGCACAGGCTCCTCGGGGTCCTCTGCAACACTGCTGCCAGACTCCAAAAGCTCAGAAGGCAGCATCCCACTATCCGATAGTCCTGGCCCCATCCCTGCATCAAACGCAGGCCCCTCATCCAAGTTCTCGCTCTCGGAGACCTCAGCCATCTGCACCTGCTGCCAGCGAACCACAACATAGGCATACTGGACTCTTCCTTGGCATTTCTGGTGATTTGGAACTTTAGTTATTGGAAGTTTGGGATATCTTTCTGCCTGCCTTTGCATAGACAGAAGAATATACTTCAGATGTCTGACCTGAAATCTATGGAGATCTTGTCTAATTGCATCAAGGACTGGTCATGAGTTCTGCCCAATTTGATGCTGTTAGTGTACAGATGACTTTACTTTTACATTAAATATATCTTTCAGGAAATGTTTAAATTTACTGGGTTTCTTAATTATGTCAGCTCTTGTGTTTGCCTCTAATTTTTGTCATGGGCCTTTGTTATCTGGGCTTAGCTATTTGAAAAAAAAAGTGTTAAAGAAACTTTGATCCATCTATCTCTTGCTTTCAAATTTCTTGTAATATATATATTGAATCCCACCACTGATCTGACAGTACAGCAACTGATGGTTTTGAGGATTTGTGGCAAGACGTTCAGTCTCACTAGAGACTGAGCACTATGCAAGACTATGTCCAGTATTTAGTTGTAAGTAAGAGGCACAGCTCTTCTCTGTGGGAGGCTAAAGAATGATTTTTTCCCTATACCTTCTTTGTAACAGATGTATAGAAGCTTAGTAATTTATTGCAGCCTATTCTTAAAGTGTTTCTCTCTCATTGCCATTGAGTTAGTCTTGATTCCACCTGACTGCCTGGGCAAATCCTTGCAATTTTCTTGGCAAAGTTTTAGAAGTTGTTTGCTATTGCCTGCTTTCTAGAGCTGAGCCCAAGGTCACTAAGATGGCTTTGTGCTTAAGGTGGGACTAGAATTCACAGTCTTCCAGTTTCTATCCTGATAGCTTAACCACACCAAACTGAAAAATTCTATGTCCCTTACAGCTTTCTTCTTGAAATTGTAAGATATGGTCCAAGCCTTCTGGAGATCATTAGTATCTGTAAGCATCTCAGCTGCAATTTGAATCTATATTTCAAATTAAAAACACAACTTTTTAAAAAAATAATTGCTCAGATCATGTTTTTTACAGAGTTTTCGTGTTTAAAGATAATAGTATGTCCCAATATTAAATGAAGTTTCATGTACATTTATTTTATTTTATTCTTGGTAGCGGTGAGAAACATAGTTGTTTGTAAATTTAGCTAAATGTTTTTAAACAGTGAACAATAATTTCCCTCTGTAGCTGAACTAGAAACTTTTGCAAAGGTATGGTCATATTAACCTTTGTAAATTATGTTAGTTTAACCCAGTTTCATAATATATAAGCATCATAAGGATTTACCTTGATCTAAGAATCCAGATTCCTATATGTATTCCGTATATTTATTTCTATAGTTCAAGTTCTCTGTTTTAATACTGATATTTGCTTAATACTGATATTTGTTATTGAATCAAGCCACAGACTCCTTATTTCCTGAGCAAGCATCATAGAGGTAATAATAATACTGACCCTTTCTAGAAGAAAAAGAAAAAGAAGAGGAGGAGGAGGAGGAGGAGGAGGAAGATTTTGATATTTATGACCACCAAAATGGTCAACTTGTAACTCCTACTTCTAAAAAATTATTTGACCCATAATATCACCCACCCCAGAATCTAACGGCTAGTGGAAATGCTCTGATGATGTGGTCATTGAGAGTAAACCATACAATATGATGTCTACTTCTCTCCTCCACTCTCCTGTTATCAGATAAATGGCAATTACCCCTAATAATTGTCTTTATTTGTTGCAGAGGGGTTCAGGCCTCTCTAGTCTAAGGAATGCTCTAAGCAGCTTCTATGCCATGGGTATCCAACTTGCTGTGTCATGTTGCTGTCATGTGATGTTTCACGATGATTTTCACATTTGCGGAACTGCGGTAAGCATGGCCTGCACATGATGCATCCAGCCTGCGGGCCGCCAGTTTGCTTTTCAAAGGCTCCGAACTTGGCAATTTTAAGATTTGTGGACTTCAGTTCCCAAAATTTTGTCAGCCAGCATAGCTGGGAGTTGAAGTCCACAAGTTTCAAAGTTGCCAAGTTTGGGGACCCCTGTCCTCAGGCTTTTAAAACCTGACAAAAGGCAGCCGATGGTCACTAAGGCTTTGACTGATGTCTTTTCAATCAAAGTTATGTTGGAGGTGGAGAAGGTACTTACTTTTTTCTTCTATTTGTCAAGAGAAGATGAGCAAGGCCAGTGCATTGCAGGAATGTAATCTGGATGCATAGATGAATTTTTCCCTCTGGAAATTCCACGAAACTGTGATTTCCTTAGACCAGGGGTCCCCAAACTTGGCAACTTTAATACTTGTGAACTTCAATTCCCTGCTATGCTGGCTGGAGAAATCTGGGAGTTGAAGTCCACAAGTCTTAAAGTTGCCAAGTTTGGAGACCTCTATCTTAGACAATCTGAAGGAGAACAAGAATTCAGTAGACAAATAATGCTGGGAACCCTTATTCTCTACTAAGACAATTAGAATTATAATGGAGACTTGCACTGAATTTTGAATTCCAAACAAATTTGAAAAGATGTAGAATGTTCCCAGAATTTGTTTTGGAAGGATATAGAGGAATCATGTAGATCCAGAGGTCTGGCCAGTTCTAGGGAACCGGTAGCAGAAATTTTGAATAGTTCAGAGAACCGGAAAATACCTCCTCTGACTGAAGATTTTACAATATCCTTCCCCTGGCACGCCCACCAAGTCATGCCCACAGAACCGGTAGTAAAAAAATTTGAATCCCACCACTGTGTAGAACTCACCTAAAATGGAGATGTAGTTTTCTGAAGTTAGAGTGAAAGTTAAGCCCCCATATGAAATAAGGGATTCTGAATGATTCCAGAGTATATCTTTCTGTTTATCAAATACCATAATTGGCTTCTGAACTAAATCTTACAGACAGGTCGTATCTCTAGTAAATAAAAATGTCATTAAACAAAGTCCCCATTCAGTAGAAAAGTAAATTCCAAGAAATGCTGGCAACCAGAGCATCTTGTGACTGCCTTAGCAGATCACATGGAAATATGAATGATATTAGAAATATTACTTTAGAAATATTACTCAAGTACCTTTCCTAGTTGATAAAATATACAGATGATCAAGGATTTGTCTGGTTTCCACATGTTGCTTCTATAGAGATTTATATGTAGTAATAACCTTTTTTTAGTTCGTTTTCTAAAAGCTACCTTTTAGTGCTATTAATTAGTCCTATTAATTGCAGGAAAGTCTTTCCTAGAGGATTAAAGTATGCAAGAATACTTGTTCTATGGTACAATTTGTAAAACAATTATAAGAACATGGGAAGAAAAAGGGAGGTCACACTGTAGTAGGTTATAGCCACAGTTGAGACCAGAATTTTCATTGCTAAACACGGCAGTTATTAAGTGAGTCACACCCAATTTTACGACCATTTTGCCATGGTTGTAGGAGAATCATTGCAGTTGCTAAATGAATCATGCAGTCATTAAATGAACCTGGCTTCTCCTATTGCCCTTGAATGTGGGAAGATAACTGGGAAGGTAGTAAATTATGCTTGCGTGACCCTGGGACAGTTGCAAATATTGTAAATACATGCTGATTGATCAAGTGCCTGAATTTTGATCACATAATGGTGGGGATGCTATTGTAAGTGCAAGGGCCATGTTGTAAATCATATTTTTCAGCCTTATTATAACTTTGAACAGTCAATAAAAGAATGGTTATAAGTTGAGAACGATCTGTAGTTCATGCTTTGAAAATGATTTTATAACTATGTATTGCATGATATTCCCTGACCTTGACAATTTCATGGTGTATAGCCTTCAGTATCCAGAATTCCCAGCCAGCTTGGACTTTAGTGACAATTATGGCAGTTGAAGGCCATACATCTGAAAGTTACCAGAATTGAGTAACTTAGCTTGAGGCGGGGGAGGGGGACAAAGTATGGCTTTTTTAAGAAGTCATCTTGTTCACCTAAAACAGCCAACTGAAGAACTCTTTATGGAAAGCTTCTTTTGGGTCTGCATTCCAAATGGTCGACCTTAAAGGGCAACTCATGGGTGACATCAAAGCAGGAGTGACCAATGAATGACATCAAAACAGGGAAGGCTTCTCTTCTTCTGTCTCTGGTTTTTGACCCCCAAACTTTTATCAAACTAAACCTAAGCAAGACCTCCGTTTGAAACAGGAAGAGACAAATATGACCGTTTCCGAACAGTGAGCATAACATGGTTTCCTTGGCAACACAATCCAGGCTGAAACTCTTTGAAACAGCTCTGACCCCAAGTCAAGATCTTCTTTCAGTTTAACAGTTCTTATGTTTGTTCAGAGGTGGTTGACTGTAGAAATTATTAAAAGAAAGAGAGAGAATGGACAAAAGAAACATTAGCAGCTTAAATAATCAAGCTAGGCTGCCATTTGCACATTTTTCTTAATCATCAAGAGACATTACTTTTATATCACCTGTGATGTGTGCTGCATAAGTAAGTAACCCTCTAGCTGTTTTGGATGGTGGTTCCCATAATCCTCAAACTTAGATCAGTATAGCTGTGGTTTATGGAAACTTTAATTTAAAATATTTGAAGAATATTTGATTACCTAGTTCAGGATTGAAATGAAAGGTCCTTGGTACTCTCCGAGCTCAGTTATTTGCAAGAAAACAACCAAGCTGAGCAAAAAAAAAAAAAAGCAAAAAAAAAAAAGAACCACAGACAACTACAATGATCTAATATATATTGATTTTACAGAAGACAATGCTGAAAAAGCACTACGCAATCTAAAACCATGTCTATCTACTGGACCGGAAGGAATATGTTCCTACTTCTTAAGAAAGCTATCCACTGCCATAGCAGAACCTCTAAGCATAATCTTTGGAAAATCTTTCAGGACCAGCTCCTTGCCAAACCTATGGTCACTAGCCACAGTCATCCCCATCTTTAAAAAGGGAGACCCTAGCCTAGTTGAAAATTACAGACCAATCTCCTTATGCTGTGTCACCTGTAAAGTCATGGAATCAATTATTAACCAATCCATTATCCTCCACTTAGAGATAAACAACCTACTCTCTAATAAACAATCTGGTTTCAGAAAAAAACTATCCTGTAATCTGCAACTCTTACACTGCAAAAACATATGGGCTACATAACTGCAAACAATAGATGCAATCAACATAGACTTCTGTAAAGTCTTTGATTCAGTGATACATGACAAACTACTCCTAAAATTAAAACCTTATGGTATCTCTGGACACCTGCATAACTGGATAGAAGCATTCCTGTCAAACAGACAACAAATGGTCAATTTTGGGTGCATCTTATCAAATTCTGTACCTGTCAACAGTGGAGTCCTCCAAGGCAGTGTTCTGGGACCAACTCTCTTCATACTCTACATAAATGACCTCTGTGATCATATTAAGAGCAACTCTGTTCTCTTCACTGATGATGTAAAGCTATTCAACACTACAGACCAGAGATGGTATTCAGCAAGTTCTGACCAGTTCTGGAGAACCGGTAGCGGAAATTTTGAGTAGTTTGGAGAACCGGCAACTACTACCTCGGTCTGGAGATTTTATAGTATCCTTCCCCTGCCACACCCACCAAGCCACACCCAGAGAACCGGTAGTAAAAAAATTTGAATCCCACCACTGCCACAGACAATACAGCTACCCTTCAAAAAGACCTCGACTATGTATCAGAACGGTCAAACAAATGGCAACTTCAAATCTCAACAAATAAATGTTCTTTCTTACATATTGGCAAAAAAAATCAGAAAATAAAATACAAGCTGAAGAGTCAAGACCTTGTTGATGTTCCAAAGTCTGTCAAGGACCTTGGAATTCTCATCTCTAATGATCTAAGTGCTACAGCCCATTAAGGCATTAAGAGTTGTTAACCTAATCCTACATAGCTTTTTCTCTGGTAATATCACACTACTAACTAGGGTATACAAAACATTTGCCAGACCAATACTCGAATACAGCTTATCAGTCTGGAACCCACATTATGTATCTGATATTAACACAGTTGAGAAAGTCCAGAAATATTTCACAAGAAGAGTTACACACTCTTCTACTCATTGCAGAGTACCTTATGCCACCAGACTCGAAATTCTAGACCTAGATAACCTAAGATTATGCCTAGGTCTGATCTAAGTGTAGTATATAAAATCATACATTGCAATGTCCTACCGGTCAATGAATATTTCAGCTTCAACCATAACAATACAAGAGCAAACAATAGATACAAACTCAAAGTTAACCGCACCAAACTTGATTGCAGGAAATACAACTTCAGCAAAAGAGTAGTCAATGTCTGGAATACTCTACCTGAATCTGTGGTTTCTTCCCCAACCCCAAAAAGTTTAACCTTAAACTTTCTACTATTGACCTCACCCCTTTCCTAAGAGGTCTGTAGAGGGCATGCATAAGCACACCAAAGTGCCTACCATCCCTGTCCTATTGTTTCTTTTATTTTTCTTATATGCACTCATTTCTTGTATCCATAACTATGTTTATCCTTATACCTATTATCTTGTAAGCGATTGACAAATCAAATAATTAAATAAATGCACCAAGGACCCCTCATTTTATTACCTGTTCCAATTAGATTTTATTTTCAATTTCTTGTACATTTGGGAAAGTTTATCCTATTCCAACAATGGGCATCTGTGAGCATGCATGAGCCACTTTATGATTTTTCCATGCTGGTGTTCTGACTCCCATTGCAAGGAAAACAAATATTCCACGAATTACTTGCATGCTTACAGGGCATTGTAGGACATGTACACAACATAAGGAAACTGCAATCTATCTCTTACACTCCTCAGAAGCTACAGAAGTTTCTGATCTTACATTTCTTAAAAGGTTGAGACCAGTGTTGGAATTCAATTTTTTTTACTATCGGTTCTGTGGGCGTGGCTTGGAGGGCATGGCAAGGGGAAGGATACTGTAAAATCTCCAGTCAGAGGTGGTATTTGCTGGTTCTCCGAACTACTCAAAATTTCTGCTACCGGTTCTCCAGAACTAGGTCAGAACCTGCTGAATATCACCTCTGGTTGAGACCTTGTACTAGTTATTTTCACAGTACATCCTTGATAGTGGCTACTGAATTTGACTAGAATTGTTTTCTTTTTACAGCAAAAGAATATTGCAAACCAACAAGCCCTATATGTTAGTGTCACTTAATCCACTCTGCCCATCTCCATTAAAAATTTGGAAAAATTGCAATAATATTACTGGATGTGTTGTTTGGGAAAGAAAAGCTTATTTCAACTCTGAGAAACACTTTTCTAAGAGTACCTTATCAGGAATATCTGGAATATTCTTTATTGGCCAAGTGTGATTGGATACACAAGGAATTTGTCTCCGGTGCATAAGCTCTTAGATACATAACAAACAACAAAGTGATAAGTCAGAGATCATAATTTAGAAAGATACAAACAACAAGTGATAAATCATAAGATACCAATAGAAGAAGTTAGTAGGAAAGATGAGAAGATAAGAAAAATGAGAAAATGAGAAGGTGACCCAACACTATAGTATTGGTCAGGTTGCCACAGATTCCAGATTAGATCTAGGACTGTTGAAAAGAGTTAGATGTCAAATAATGACTCTGGCAAATAGCAAGATTTCAATGGCCAAAGTGAAAATACAAATAGGGTTGAAATCAAATGTGAAACAGGAAAGCAGAACCATTTCTGGGGCTCTATTAATTACGTGAAGGTTCACGTCCATCAGATGGGAATGATTAATAAGAAGCATAGAAAAGTGGGGAATATAAGCATGGAACTGGCCCATATAAAGGGAATAAGCAAATCAGTTCTCATTCTATTTGAAGCAGTACCATAAAATTAGCCAAAGGATTTAAAGTATACCTGGGTTTAAATTCTGCACCATCCCTCCCACCATTGTGAAATATTAGGAACTGGGAAGGGAATGGAAAAGGTGAATCGGTTGACAGCTTATCTTATAAGTGGGGAGAAATCATTTCAAAATATTCAAAGAGACTCCATTTAATTAACTCACTGTAAATGAGGCTAGGAAATTTACATGTTGTCGTGTTTCCAATATAGGAAGATGAGAGAAAAAAGAACCTGGCATGTAAGTAATAAGCCTACGATTATAGCCTGGTTATTCTACTGGTGGCTTCATGGGGAATTCAGCACCTCCATTTATATTGTTTAATTAAAAAATCCAGCATTCTAAAGATTTATAGCAGTAATGTGCAAATCACTCTGAGTTTGAAATGGCTTTGAGCTTGAAACTCTTAGACATGATTAAAACAGCATTGGAACACTTCCATTAAGTCAAAATAACCTGTCTTGAACTAAAAAAAAAAAAGGCGTTTCAAGTTTAGAATATGTGGAATTCAAAAATCTTTTGCGTACCTCCATGCTTGTAAGGCCAATGAATGAATTTAATGAAATTAATCTAATGTATTGCATACCCAGTTATTTTTTTCCTTTCATAAATTATATTTTGTGGTTTTGGATAAAGTGAGCCTAGAGTTGTATGCCGCTTTTAAAAAATAAAAAAATAAAACCTTGCTGCCTGAGTTTCCACCTCTTCTTTCAAATTAACCAGCTTACTTAGAAATGAGATGCAGCTTTTTCTTCAGCAGATTAAAAACTTATTAAAGAGTTACCCAGTGGTACCACTGCTATCGTTAAAGCTCTCAATGTTTCCATTATGCTCGGCTTATATTATGGTGGGCTAAAGACTAGAATACTAATTGCTAGCTTTGTGGCTAATTAATATTTTTCTCCCTAGAAAGGACAGGGAGAAAATGTACCCTATGCACATTAATCTGGATTCTGCATTGCAACCCTTAAACCAAGGAGTGTAGGAAGCTACATACATTCTATGAGATTGCAGATATTTGCAACCAGGGTGGGATTCTACCAGTTCGCACCTATTCGCTAGAACCGGTTGTTAACATTCTAAGCAGTTTGGAGAACCAGTTGTTTGAAGAAATTACTGGCCTAATCCTGTAAGGAAGGCAGGAAGAAAGCATTCTGATGTTCCTTACAGAAACTGCCTCTTTGTTAACCCTTATTACATTCTTGGCAGGACCAGACTTCCTGTATCAGGAACATCTCTGGAGTTTTTTTCCCCCTCCTTTACTGGTACTTTGCTTGTGTGGAGTGACCATTCAAAGTTACAATGGCACTGAAAAAAGTGACTTATGACCATTTTTCACACTTACGACTGTTGCAGCACCCCCACAGTCACAAGAGGCCAGGCGAGGAGACGCGTGCCTCGATGTGAGTGATATTGAGTTGGCCATGCCTAGCCAATAACATGACCACCAAGCCACATCCACCCAGTCACATGACCACCAAGCCACGCCCACAGAACCGGTTGTTAAAAAATTTGAATCCCACCCCTGTTTGAAACCAAGGATTTGGAAGAAGAAGAGGTTTGCTGCACTTTCATCTTTACAGTAGTAAGTTTTCTTACTACTTATTACAGTAAGGTAGTTTTCTGAGAATATACTGGACATTTACCAAGGTCACAGGTGGAATCCTGAACTATACATAGCAAATATTATTTTGATTAGTGCAGAATGCTTAGATAAATTGTCGGAAGAGCATCTTCATAAGAATCAGTATGCTTCCTTCTTACTGGTTGTCCATATTTGCTCTCCAGTTTATATTCGACATTCTTAATTGCATGTTCTAAAAACTGGTTTTCCCCTCTCTCCCTCAAACTGTGTATTTAATAAAGCATTTTTAAAAATCTTGTTGCTAATTTGAGAAGTTTCTAAGAACACTAGTGCCTTCCCTTTGTGTTCCAGTGGTCTCAGCCTGGGCATCCAGTCTATCTATTAACATTCAAGCAAGTGATTAGGCTTCCTAGGAGGAGGTTGTTCAGTCATTTAAGGCTGTATCTAAAATACACACTCTACATACAACTATGGAAGGACCTTTGCTGTTCCCTTACTTCAGAAATATCAAAGGGAAGAAACAGCTGAGACAGATATTCAACAGTGATAACATTCCTAAGTCAGGAGCATGAACAAATATTCTCTGCTGATAATATGTGACTATATGAATATTTCGGGATAGACGTATATTTATTTGGTGCAGCATCTAATTTCAGAAATTCTGCAAGAAATAAATGAAAAAGAACAAGTGCAAATTACACAGGGCCCACAACTGTTTAATGAAGCAAACAAATATACTACTGGATATAGTATTAATTAACACATACCATACGGTAAACGATGGACTTGCAAATTGAGATGCAATACAGCAGCACAGTAGTATTTCCACCAGCAAGCAACAGAGGATTTGGGTTGAACCCAGAAATTTTTATAAGGAATTATATAATAAATTATTTTAAAAAATGGCTGTAAAAAATCTGGATTTAGAGAAGTCCGACTGAAATGAATGGCTTTCCTTCTGAACAGGGAAATTGACACATTAGCTGTACACAAATCACCTTTGAGATTAATTTCCTTCTGCAGGCTCCAGACATTTACTGTTATCTCAAACTAAGGAGAAGCTTTTATCTATGTCCAGTGAACAAGGCTCCATCGAAGAATAATATATATGGGATTATCTGGAACCAGATAGGAAACATAGCTCACCAACACTGGAGGAATTGCACGAATTGGGGAAAAAGCTGTCAGCTGTAACCAGTTTGGTTTTGTGATTAAAAAACTGGGAGACTGTGAATTCTAGTTCTACCATAGGCATGAAAGCTGATTGAGTGACTTTAGATTGGTTATTCTTTCTCAGGCCAACTTACCTCATAAGGTTGTTGTTATGGGGAAAATAAGAGGATGAACGAGTATTAGGTACTTGTACTAACGAGTATTAGGTATTGTATGTTCATCACTTGGAATTATTTATTATTATTGATAAAAATAATAAAGACAGGATAAAAATAACTAAATCTAAAAATACAGAGAAAGTAGAATTTTACATAATTCCTAGGTGATTCACCAGTGTGTTTTATTCCAGACATACTGTACTGTATATTGTCCTGCAGAACAGGATAAAGTCCCTTCCCTTCCCTTCTGGTCCATTGCACTCCATTGCTTTCTGTTCTGTTCCCTTCTGTTCCCTTCCTTTTCCTGCCTTGCCTTGCCCTGTACTACTTTCTGGTAGTAGACAATGATGTAGTACTGCACATGGCTGTTAAACAAGTCTAATGAGGGCTAAGGGCTATTGGCTACCCACAGTTTAATAACCAGGGATGTGCCTCCAAGTGGAAGGTTTCTTTATGGGCCTCTTCACATGAGATAAAGTTATTTCTATTCACTGAAGTTTTACTTTGATTAAAAAAAAATCAAAATAATATGAACACATCCCTGCATTTTAGGAGAGAAAAATAATCAGGTTCTCAAGGCTTGTGTTTCTTTTTTACATTCTAAATCACTGATTTTTAGTTTTTATTTTCCCTGCAAGCAAGGATATTTTTATACTCTGTTTTATTGTTTATTTTATGTTTTAATTATTGCACTTCCTTTTTTTTAGCATTGTGTGTTATTTTTTGAGTCATTCAGAGAGCATATGCTGATGGGCAGCCACCTAAATACAGCAATAATGAAGTAAATAAGCATAATTAGTAACATTATGAATAGTTTCCAAGGCTGAAGTATTCAAGATGTCTTTCTCTTGAATAATATTATTTAGATCTGGGTCCATAATGCAGGACCCAAGATGTCAAAGTTCCTGTAGAACCAATACTGGCTGGGCAATACCAATACTGGTCCTGCATTATGGACCCTTCAACTCTAGGAGTTGAAGTCTACAAGTTGCCCCTGTTGTAAGATGAATTTCTACTCAAAGAATAATCATTTTGAGTTACTAGGCACATTTGGAATATTGTGGATACATTATAGACACTCCACAAAATGGCTGCCAGGAGACCTGTCAGTTATAAATGTTACCAAGCCCTGATGTGTCAACCATCCACACCTTTATTTCTGCTTCTGGTAGAAGAAAGGGTGTTCCATTGTACACTTACTGGCTGGGTAACTCTGGAATTGAAAACCACAAGTCTTAAAGTTACCAATATTGGACACCTCTCTCTTAGAGCTTTGGGAAGGTTCATTGAATTAAGAAATTCTATTCTAGACAGTGCTTTCTAAAAAGGAGCTATGGGACACAAGGATGATGGCCTGAGGAGTGAGGCCATTTGGAAAGGATTTTTTGTTTTCTAGACAGATATATAGTCAGGACAGTGGGCACCACTTGAAAGAGAGGGTCAGATGATCTGTCCTCTGTAATGTATATTATGACTAGTAAAACTGGAAATCATAGCCACAAAAAAAATCTTCCTCTTATCTACAAGAATCAACAACAAATTTGCAGCTAATGATTTGGAATCCTCTATTCTTCCGATTAGGATGGTAAATATTTCAATCATTTCCTCCATGTCAATTCTTCTCTTCTTCCCTTGCTTTATTGATGCCTTTATGCACTTCTCGACTCTGCCTGATATACTCTAACTGAAAAAGATTAGCTCTCTTCAGAAGTATAGCATGGTCAAATCTACAAAGGAATTTTCTATAAGAACAGTTTTGGTAGGCAGAAAGATGGAAAGATGTCCTTGCTTTATTATTCTTTAAAGTAACATCTTGCAACTGTGCTTCAATCGTCCAAATCCATCCCAACCTTTTTTTACCTTCTGGAAGGCCCTTAAAATGCATCATGTGATTTGAGAATTTCAAGAAAGCATGGAGCCCATTGTTAGAGTGCACTTTCCCATCTTATTGTTGTCTTTTTAAATGTAGTTTTTAATTTTGAATTGCCTTTATAGGTAGAATATTATTATTTCATTTATGTTTTAATTATGTACACTACCCAGAGTCACATGAAAGTGAGACAAGTGACTATATAATTTTTTTAAACAAACAAAAGAGCCCTGCGGTCACAATGGTTAGAATACAATATTTCAGCTAACTCTGCCCATTACCAGGAGTTCGATCCTGACCGGCTCAAGGTTGACTCAGCCTTCTATCTTTCCAAGATCAGCAAAATGAGGATTGCTAAGGGAAAATATGCTGGCTCTGTAAACCACTTAGAGAGTGCTGTAAAGTATCATGAAGCGGTGTATACATCTAATTGCTATTCTTATTGCTAAATGTCACCCCGAGGTTTCACAAAAGCTTGTGTAAAAACCAAAGGTTAAACTTCTTTTAACCTTTTTTCATTATTTTTATTTCATGTTGAGAGGTCATTTTGAGATGTGAACTGCTGATGCCTGCAACTGTTACCATAAGCAAACAGCTATATTTCAATCACATTTTCTTGGAAATTACCTTTTAAGTAGGACAGGGTAAATTCACAGTGGGTTAGGGCTTTTCTTTTATTTAACAGACAGAGAGCAAGTGGAATTAGCTTCTGCATCCTTTTGGGCCAAAGATTAGCAAATAGGACTAGAAAATATTCAAGTTTTTATCTAGCCAGCTGACAATGTTTTCTCCATTCACTGAATGTTTCTCTTCCAACTTTCAATATTCTATTGTTATTGACATGCTTTTCCTCCTATATATGGCATTTTTCTACATTTTCTGCAAAAGGATCCCCTCCAGTCTGTTATATCATTGAACATAGTGTACATGATGCCATTTTGACTGCACAGAGATCCAACTCTGAAAATTTGATCGTTCTCAGATTTGAAGATATCACCCTGGTGATTGCTAGGAAATTGCCATCTTGCATTTAAGTTTCAAGGTATTTGGTGCTTCCCTTTCCTTTGGGAAACATACATAGTTTTAAACCTCCTTGCAAAGTAGTAATGGAGCGTAGCAATTAATAATCCTAGTTTAATTTGGGAGCCCTATCGAGACATCTTCTGTGGTCTCTCTGGAGAAAACAGTCACAATTAGCACTACCATCAACATATTATTTAAAATACATCGGCATCAGGAATGAGAAAGAACTAATGGAAATTGCCTTTAAAACATATTTGCTTTGTGTTTGTTTTGCAAACATCTGGTGGTGCGTGTCCCCAAGCACATTATTGCTTCTACTTTCTGTTTTGCAAAACAGAAATTATACAGAAAATGTTAAGAATGTATTTCCTATAGTCAAGTTTTTGTTCCCATTTTGCAACCTTGAACTAGCACTGTTACATTACAAGAAATGTTTATGAAAATATACAGGATGTATGAAATATGCCAAACTGTTGCTAATTCTCACGAGGCTAAAATGAATTTATACGTGGGAATTTGTTTCCTAATCCTTTTTTCAGGATTTTTGATTTGATAGAACTTTGTAACTGTAGGATTTGTCGACTCCATTCACCGAATTATCTGTTCTTCATAGTGCAGAATACAGAAGCTCACCTGCTGTTCTATTTTCCATCTCTCTTCTGCTGCCATTTATATATATAAAAGTGTTATTGCTGGAATTACTAAAGGCTGCTTCTTTTGACACCGTCGATGCCAGGGTTGGGCTTCAAAAATTTTAGCAACGGGTTCTCTGCCCGGTTGCTCGGTGAGCGTGGCCATTATGGGCATGGCCTAGTCGGCGACTAGCACCACGGTTGGAGGGCATTTTTGCCCTCTCTGGGCTCCAGAGGCTTTCCTTGAGCCTCTGGGAGGGCAAAAATGGCCTCCCCAGACTCCGAAGGCTCTCTGGAAGCCAGAAACAGACCCATTTCCAGCCTTTCTGAACTTCCAGGAGGCCCATTTTTCACCCTCCCTGAACTTCCGCATGCACCTTGCACTTACCTGCATCCAAAATGGGGCATGTTGGGACTCCTGGGAGGGGTGGGGTAGGCTGGGCCAGCCAGGAATAGGATTTAGGGGCTTCTCCAAACTGCGAACCCCTGCGAACCCCCAGCAGTCCACATCTGGTCGACGCTAATTCTCTATATTATCATTAGATATTAGATGTTAGATAGATTGGGGTTCCCAACTCCTGAGCCATGGCCTGCTACCAGGCTGCAGCCCGTTCAGAACTGGGCCACAGAAGTGACAGGAGAGCATGTGGGTGCATGCAGCTCCACTTGCCTATTTGTGCGAGCAGTGGCCACATCTGCCCACCTTTTGTGCAAAGGAACTGCATGTGTGCATGTGCTTACCTGCAGTTCACACAGAACCATCTCCTCTCCCCCCTGCCAATCTACAAAACCAGAAAGGTAGGGGACCATTGAGATAGATAATGGCAGTTCATGTACATTCCTCCCTGTTCTTCAGATCTTCTTTTCTCTTTCCTGACTTTGTTTTTGCCACCTGTTTTTAATGTTTAATATTTAATTAAACATTAATTAATATGCTGTCAATGTCACCTGGAGTTGATATTAATAAATATAAATCGATCTATATTTTTGGCTACCTGAACTGACTAGTGTCTGTGTTTCTCTAATCCGGTTATAGGGGCGGACTGTGAGTGAGCTGGATGCAAACTATACTGGAAACAATAGTTTCCTGACACCCAGTGCCCTTTAAAACCTCAGCTGACATTTGACAGGTGCGTGCACATATAACTACATAAAGGAAAGAAAGAAACAATAAGCAAGAGTTGCAGAAGTCCCATTGTTCTCCATTACTATTCTTTGTGTTTATATTAGCACAACCTTGCCACCAGACCAGTAACACAGAAAGCATCATTATGGCCATGCTTATGGAGAGCATCTTGAAATGAATTTATAATAATTATATATTTGCTGAGCAGCGTGAACTGTTTAATGGATATTGGTTCTGAGGGCCTGTTTGAGAAAGCATCTTTTTTTTTTGGATGTGCCAGAAGTAAATTATCACCCGGTATGAAAATGAGCTAATAGTTGAGAAGCGTAGATTGATTCTGGAAACCCAGTACTTTTTCTGAATGAAGGCCAGTCCCAAAATTTGACAGAATGTGATAATTATTTTCAGACAATTATTTTAGGGTGTTTTGAACAGCAGCAAACTGATAGCCATTTCTTATGCTTTTACATGTTCTATGTATACCAATCTCTCTCTCTGTCTCTTTTATCTATCTATCTATCTATCTATCTATCTATCTATCTATCTATCTATCTATCTATCTATCTATCTATCTATCTTTCTTTCTTTCTTTCTTTCTTTCTTTCTTTCTTTCTTTCTTTCTTTCTTTCTTTCTTTCTTTCTTTCTATCTTTCAATCAATCATCTATCTATCAAATTTATGTTGCTGCCTATTCACACATGGTGATTCAAAGTAGCTTACAAGGACATAAAAACACCATATAAAAGAAATAAAAAACTAGTCTCTGCCATTTAGTAAATAGGAAATGAATAATTAACAACACTACAATCTATGGAGATTCTCAGTCATCCAGGTCATGGCTGTCTCAAAGGTGCTTTTTCAAGAGGCAACTGGACTTTCTGTTTTTTCTTTGAAGACATTTTGCTTCTCTGAGGGCACAGCTAAATGTCTATGGAGATTCTTAGTCATCCAGGTCATGGTTGTCCCAAAAGTGCTTTTCAGAGCTGAAGAAGCTTCTTGGATAAGAAGCAAAACATCTTCAATGAAAAACCAGAAAGTCCAGTTGCCTCTTGTAAAAAGGATCTTTGGGACAACTTATTATTAGGTTTGGCAATCTCAAGGGCCATATTTTTGACTAGATGGTAATATAGAAGGGATTTCTTAATGTGATCGCTAAACATTTTATAGAAAAAAATATTTAGCATTTCTAACTGATGCCTAGTTACAGCTGCAATCTTTAACATTCTGTGTGATAGAAGTTGCATGTAGTTTGTTAAATTCTGAAACTGTGAGAAGCTGAATGGTTCTGACTTGTTATTTCTCTATATATCCTCAAGCCAAAACATAAGCTTCACTTCTGCTAAAATAATGAAATTTATATATCCGCATATGGTAGTGGGTGATGGAGGTAGTGTAAGAATTAAGCAGAAACAGAGCTTGACAGAAGTGTGGCACCTCTTAATATTGCTCCAAACCATGAATACTGACTGTAATTGTTTGCCTGTCCTTCATTAAATAATCTAAGATTTGTTACCAACTGTTGCATACCTATCACTTGAATCAACACTAAAATTCTTTGAAAGGAAGAATGAAATGTTTTGATAACTTTGTGCAAGACCAACACTGTGCATATCAGCCTTTCCAAATCAGGATGCTGCCAAGAAATGTGATCTTTAATTCCAAGAAGTTTTCAGTAACAATCAAGATGTTTCGGGAAATAGAAACTTGCACTTCTAGAGAATATGGAGTTTGGAGCAGGGTGGTCCATATCAAAGAATCTTTTTCTAAAGAACTAAATAGTTTGAAGATTTAGTTATCATTAAGAATGCCTGTGTAAGATGTAACACAGAATGCTGAAATAGTTCTAAATACACATTTAGAAGTGAACCCATACACTTTCTGTTTTTTAATAAAAGTTTTTTATTTTTATCACAAAAAACAAACAAACATAAAACCTTCTTTCTGTTCCACAGTGTGTCAGTTGAGTACATATTTATTCGTGCACAAAATAATATTATGCATATTTAACTTGTATATATTGATAATTGTTCTTATCAATATTTTATATCACATATGCCACTTATTCTTTTTATCCTTAACTTTTAAATCCTTAACTTTCAATAATATATTTCAAGTTCATTTTCTTACTCTATCTAACTCATCTATTTATCAGTAACAATATGTTATACTATACTTATATAATTCAATTCTTTAGTCTCCTATCCAACCATTCATAAAATAAATTCCAAATTTTATAATAATTTTTTTTCTTCTTGTTCTCTAATCACCATTGTTAATCTACTCATTTCTGCACATTCCATTATTTTCTTAATTATTTCCTCTTCTGTCGGAATTTTTTCATTTCTCCAATTTTGTGCAAATACAATCCTAGCTGCTGTTAAAATATTAATAATCAAATACGTTATTTCTTTGTTGTAACCTTCAGGCAAAATTCCCAATAAAAATGTCTCTGGTTTTAAATCTATAGGTTGTTTTATCATGTGTATTTCCAGCCCAATTCTTTTTAGTCTCTATGCATGTCCACCACATGTGGTAATATGATCCTGGTAATTTCTGGCATTTCCAACACTTCGCCGACCTATCTTCAAATATCTTAGCAATTCTCATTGGGGATAGATGCCACCTGTAAAACATCTTATACAAATTCTCTTTATAGGCCATTGACATAGTTAATTTATACTTTCTAGACCATAATGTCTGCCATTTATCAAGATCTATTTCATATCCAAAAATTTTCCCCCACACAATCATTGTTTCTTTTACTTGTTCATCTTCTAACTTCACTCCTAATAGATAACCATATAGTTTTTTAATCAACTTCTCATCAGTGTCTGTTAGGATTTTACCTAATTCAGTCAATTCCTTATAAAACCCAGTCATCTTAATGTCTTTTTCATACCTTGTATGCATTTGCAAGTACACTTTCTTAACAGGCCATTGATCTGAGAGACTGATGAGATTTTGGGAATCCCGGTGACTTCCTGGACAAGTCTGCAGTTATCTTGGCAAGATTTTGGAAGTGCTTTGCCATTGCCTGTTTCCTAGGATTTATTCATGGTTTCCCAATTTATAGCTTGGTGTCTTAACCCCTTCACAAAATTGATTCTCACTGAGATTGAATATTGCTGCAACTTACAATTTCTGTTAAAGACTCCATAATACAGTACAGTGCATTGGTTTGATAGCTATAAAATAGTGATAACAGTGAAAAAGGAAAGCTTATAATTTTTAGAACTCCCTAAATCCCGTTATCTTAAATCTCTCCCTATTACCTTTGCAAAAAGATGATTAACAGGTAGCAAAATGAAAAAGCTTTGCTTTATCCCTTTAATTTGGACTGATCCAACTGGCAACTGCACACTGCTATGTGCAACATGTGCTAGCAGGTTCTCTCAGAGATGTCCAAGTGGTTGGAGGATATCTCCACTAAATCTCATATCTTTCAAAAGACACAGGAAGCTTTTTCAGCATTGGTGCCAAAATAGTGTAGAAGCATGAATTGCATTATCCTTGCATTATCTTTGCCAGGTCTCTGCAGAATGAACAAATCCATTTTGATCAGACTTAAAAAAATTGTGCTATAAATTGGCCAGATCCTAAGAAAATATCAGTTTGAAATATTAATGCTCATTCATGAACTCTAGAGACCTGGCTTCCTTATACATTTTGCATAATAGGCATGGCCTATCTCAGACAACCAGCATGCTGTTGTATATGTGTGTAGCTGGAGGTTGTGGCCAATCATTTCTGCAGTATGAACAATGAGATATATGCATAGTGGTTGTTTCAGTTGACAGAAGCTGTTTTTTCCCCTCTTGGAAGTGATTAGCGATGGTAGACAAAATCAGCCTGGAGGTTACCATATGTTTTGAACTATGCTTCCAAGATCTCTTAAGATTGGCTATATTCTTCATTGACAGCTGCAGCCAAAATTACAGAAGGGCACTTGTGTATCTATAGTTTAT
Source organism: Bungarus multicinctus (assembly GCA_023653725.1). Taxonomy (NCBI): domain Eukaryota; kingdom Metazoa; phylum Chordata; class Lepidosauria; order Squamata; family Elapidae; genus Bungarus; species Bungarus multicinctus. The sequence continues at coordinate 66,391,481 of CM042842.1, forward strand.
TATGGAACACGCTCCCTTCACATCCCCATTTTCTCTTAGCTCTAAGAACTTTGCTTTGACATTTTTGCTGCTCTTCAAGAGACAACATCTGGGGGAATCCCATCCCTTTTTCAGAAGCAAAGCAAATCCAGCCACTCCCGTTCCATTTATTTCCTTCTTCCATGGCTTCCAACAAGCCATTGGTCCGATTACATAGCTTGGAGGTGGGAATTAAACATCAGTTGGAATCCCTGTCAGTTCTAGCCTTGCAGGGACAACATCAAATGGAATGTGAATGCCATTGAACATCCTTTTTGCTCTGTAGTGTTTAAATACATGGTTTTAGCAATGGGCTCAATCTCTTCAAATATGGTTATCTGATATCTCATATGCGAATAGCTCTCTTGAATTAAATTCAGGCTCACTGCATAAGCCTGGAAGTGAAATTCCTGAAAGTGGACTGATGACACTGAAGAAGCATCTGAATGTTTTCCCCCCACATCAGATGTCTCCTTTACTATAGATAGTTCGTTGAGATTATTGCAAGCTGTTATTATTTTTCTATACCGAAGCGATCATCTTGAATTTGCATTAATGGAATATTCTCTTCGTATCAGTTTCTTCGTCTTTTCAGAGTTGTCGATACTTCACTTTTAAATTTAGGTTTCTACGTATGTTTTTTTAATGCAGCATTCTTGCCTGTTTCTTCTCTTGCAAAATGAAAAGAAAGAAGCACAACTGATACGCAATCTGACTTCATATTGCTGTGGGCATAATCACTAGTCTGTAGTCAAGAGCCAGTAGGTGTGTCAGGCAGACTGTGACCAAGAAAATAAGACAAGGGATATGGTGTTCAGGCCCTGTGCCACAAATCAATGGTGTGATGACAGGCATGGCCAGTGTTGTAGATAGCCAATATGCAATGGTGTTGCTTCAGACCAGGACTGGGAGGGAAAAAATGGGCTTGAGAAATGAGATAATTTACAGTAGCAATTTGTAACACATTCCTGTATTTCGAAAAGCCTGCATGAATCTGAGACAACGTTCACAAAGATGTACAAGAAGTATATAAATGACCCCAACTAAAAGTTCCCTGAAAGTTTGGAAGAAAAATTTCTACCAAGATCCTTAATGTGTTTTTGATGAAACCGTGCCTCATATTCTCATATTCTAATACCCATATGTATATCCTTAAAGTTCAAATATTTTAAAAAATCCATCTTTTGTTTTATTTTTTCCAGTTAATCAAGGTAACGTTAATTTATTTCAAAAGGTTGAATTGATTATTTTTCTATCAAGCATTGAAGTCTCATATAACTATAATATGGCACAATGTTTGAACATCACATAGTTCAGGAGATTGCAATGGAGAGGGCAGAGGGAGGTAGGGATATCACTAGGCTGAATCATCAGATGATGGTCTGTGGTCTATAACAGAGAGATACCTTTTGCAGTGGGTATATTCTTCTTTAGGCAACATTTTCCTGTTCTGCTTATCACCTCATTTTCCTGGCAGCCGCAGAGTCTCTTCTTCCTTCCTTCCTTCCTTCCTTCCTTCCTTCCTTCCTTCCTTCCTTCCTTCCTTCCTTCCTTCCTTCCTTCCTTCCTTCCTCCCTCCCTCCCTCCCTCCCTCCCTCCCTCTTGCCCTCCCTCCCTCCCTTCTTCCTCACAATCTTGACAGCTTTTTTATTTCCCCAATGTTCGTTTAAGATCTTTGGGTGAGAATGAGATATAAGCCAAGTAAAAAAGAACTAGAAAGAGTTAGAGGACGCTGGAGGCAAAAAGTGAATGTTTTTCCCTGGGGCTACCTTGGCATCTTGGTTAGATAAGAGAATACCAGATGGTCCAGATTAACACAAACAAAACCCAAGTCATGAAATAAAATTTAAGAAAGTGTGAGGTATTTTAAATTTCTCCACTCAGGTTTCATAGCTTTTTTATTCTGTTTGACCTCAGACTTAATTCCTTTTCAAATTCCTGGCTCCCCTCTGATTGGTGCCTAATCCTTGCACTTGATAGATTTAAAGCAAGTTCTTTCTTTCTAGCATTCTAATAGATTTCCATTCACAGCATGCCTCTCCCATTTTGATATACACACATAAGTAATGATTTTTGATTAAGCTGCCCTATTGCTTTAGTTTTTGTAGCTGCTTCAGTGATACAACCTAAAAGTGAAGTCAGTTCAGGATCTGAATATAATGGTTTTAATAACATTGTTTTAAAATTGAGCATGGGGTACTCTCAAATGGAGAGAACACCATTATAAAGACTTGTTTGTGTTAAGGCTGCCATTAATTTTATCCTGGTTCCCAAATTTACTGCATTATTTAAGCTAAAGAAGCTTCAAGTAACCACTGAGTAGTTGTTAAAATAACAACATGCACACTGAAACAACAAAATGTTAAAAAGTTAGGACATTTCTGTAGTTATTTACCAAAGACATCTAGATTATATTTAAGTAACCAAAATATCTTTACAATCCTCAAGGCATGTCACAGCTTTTGAGCACCCCTAATGTTTGGAAATTGAAAGTTGAAAATTTTGACATGCTCTAATGTTGCACAGCTGTGAGTGACATTACCTAGAGCACTGGTGTCAAACTCATGTCATGACAGTGGTGTCACATGATATATTGGGACCAGAGGTGGTATTCAGCAGGTTCTGACCAGTTCTGGAGAACCAGTAGCGGAAATTTTGAGTAGTTCAGAGAACCAGCAAATACTACCTCTGACTGGAGATTTTACGGAATCCTTCCTCTACCACGCCCACCAAGCCACACCCACAGAACCAGTAGTAAAAAAAATTGAATCCTACGACTGATTGGGACTTTTTCCCACTTTGCTAAACAGGTGTGTTATCTGAGGCATCTGGCCCAGGGGTCAGGAATTTGACCGCCCTGACCTAAAGTATATTTATGGCTGCATTTTCATGTATAAGCATCAACCATATTTTTGCAGTACATTCTCAGATTGGAGTACTTTGCTCATTTTGTCAAGATAGACAATTGTTGCACCAAACTGTGAATACAATTCTTTGATTCAATAGCTTATAAAATAACTGATATAGCAATAGCAATAGCACTTAGACTTATATACTGCTTTATAGTGCTTTACAGCCCTCTCAAAGCAGTATGGTGGTTACTGTAAGAATATTTTCAGTTCTGCTTTTTTAATATTTAAGTGGCATTTTTTTTAAAAAATTACCTTTTTCTGGTTATGATCTAAAGCAGCTGGCAACTTTGAGACCTATGGACTTCTGGTGGCTCAGGAATTCTGGGAGTTGAAGTCCACAGATCTCAAAGTTTCCATAATTTCGCACCCCTGATTCTATAGCCATGACATTATATATACAAGCATGAACATAGACAATTACTCGTTATAGTTTCATACATATAATCTCTTTGGCGGATAAAAGAATGCTTTGTGTAGTTTGGGTAAAATTGGCTTTTGACAGATTTGTGTGCCTTTCCCTCCCATTTTGAAATAGCCTATTTTCTCTATAATGTCCTAGAACTATAACCCATCCTTCAGAAATATGTGTAAATCTCCTAGTAAATTTATTCCCCAAGAATGAATTTCTTATCTAAACTAGAAAGTATTCAAAATTACACTTGTTTTATTTGCTAATATGCCAAGTTATTTCCAATCAGCCCCTTCAAGTATGAATATCATGATCTAAAAATGAGAGCATTCTGTTTTTTTCTGTGCCCCCAAAGACAGAATCTCTTTCTCTTATTCCTGTAATTCCATTGTAGGAAGAGGGAGAAATTATGCTAACAATGATTTATCCTGCTTTTTTTTTTCAGAGTACATGATTTTTAAGGTAGAGTTTTTATCAGATTAATTTTTTTAAAAAAATAGAAACTTTTCTTGGAAAAAAAAATTAAGAAGTAGGGATTAGTACGAATATTAAATGCACAGCTTTTAATTATTACAATAAAAATGTCTGCCTTTAAATAATTGTCCAGTCCCTGCTGTTATCCTTCCTTTAATAATAAAAGCTATGCATTTCAAAAAGCTTTACTGTGATTTCTGTAATTGCAATCCTTTTTCCCAGCTTCCAAATAGATCATATTTATCTGGAATTTAAGAAGCATTAACATAGCAGCAATACAAGGAAATGGTCTGACATATGATTTTAGTTCACTCCTAACTACAAAAAAACAAAAAAATATTTGACTTGTCTGTAAATGTCAGTGTACTAAACTTTTCCATTGTGAAGCTTATCTTCTAAAATATCTTCTAAAATATTCACCCCAATAGCTGATAACTTTACATAATGATTTTATGGGCTCAATGAATCATCAATAATAATAATAATAATCAATCTGAATGAATATCAGATTTTTATTAAGGGACAATTCCATTGTACATGACTTCTAAGAAGTTCCATTAAAGAGCATCTGAATTAACGATTACTATATAGTCTTTGAATATATTCAGTTCAGTTTAGTGGTTAAGGCATTAGACTAGAACTCAGAAGAAGGCAAGTACTAGTTATACCTTAGGCATGAAAGCCAGATATCTTTGTGCTTATCACTCTGTCTCAGCCCAAGTCATCTCACAAAGTTGTTGTGAGTAAAGTAGGAAGAGAAAGTACATTTAGGTACATTTGCTGCATTCAGTTATACATAAAAATAATAAAGGAGTGAGAGAATTAAAAAAAATAAAATAAAATAAAACCTCACTGCATTTTGCAGATTCTCTGTGGCACTAGAATAGGATCAATTGAGAATGAGATGAACTGGATATTGGGGGATTAATAGAATACAAGAGAATTCTTTATTGGGCAAGTCTGATTGGATGCACAAGGAATTTGTTTTGGTGCAAATGCTCTCAGTGTTGATAAAAAGAAAAAGAAAAAAAATACATTCATCAAAGATCATAAGTATAACACTTAATAGTAGTCAAAGGGTACAAATAAGCAATTAAATCATATTAGGAAACATAATAATAAGCGATCAAATCAAATTATATTAGTAAACAGTAAATTAAATCATAATGATACAAGCAACAAAATTACATTCATGCTGTCATAAGTGGGAGGAGATGGGTGAAAGGAAGGATGAGAAGATGAATAGTAATAGTAATGCAGACTTAGTAAATAGTTTGACAGTGTTAAGGGAATTATTTGTTTGGCAGAGTGATGGCATTTGGGAAAAAACTATTCTTGTGTCTGGTTCTTCTGGTGTGCAGTGCTCTATAGTGTCGTTTTGAAATGTTTGAAATGCTGCGTTTATGCCCAGGATGAGAGGGGTCCATAAATATTTTCACAGCCCTCTTTTTGACTCGAGCATTATACAGGTCCTTGATTGAAGGGAGGTTGGTAGCAACTGTTTTTTCTGCAATACTAATTATCTGTTGAAATCTATGTCTGTCTCGTTGGGTTGCAAAACCAAACCAGACAGTTATAGATGTGCAGATGACAGACTCAATAATTCTGAATTTTCTGAAATAAAGTCTGAAAATATGCTATACTATTCCTTGTTCTGCTTCTTTTTTATATTGATTCTTTGCCTATCATTGTAGCATCTGGCATTTATATCTGATCACTTTTCTTCTGGGCTGACTCAAGTTATATTGTAGCCTAGAAACAAAATAACAGTTGTGTTTCTTCTCCTAATTGCAAACTGAACTATAGCTGTCTACATCTGTTGTTGAGTTATTTAGGTATTTGAGGCATAGAATTTGGGAAGCACATTTCTTTCTCGGTAGTGATAAAAATATAATATGAGTAATTGTTTATTTTATTTCCAACATTTGAGCCACTCAAAATTAGCAGCTGCCCCAGACTATGTAATGGTAGGTCCAGAACTGTTTACTGCATTTTATTTTGCTAATAAAAAACATTTCCAGATTGTTTAAACAAGAATATTTTTCAAATTCATGGAACAACAAGAAATTTTGGTTTATAACTGACTTTAACTTTATTAATTAGCATTGCAGGCAATTCAGTGAAGATTTTTGTTGATATTCCCATTAATTGTGTTTCAACTCTATAAGATAAGATATAGGTTTTATTTTATTTGTCTATGATTTGGTGACTTTTCCCATGTTCGTTATCCCATGCAATTGTTATGATGCTTAACCAATTGGAAGGGACCTTAGAGGTCTTCTAGTCCAAACCCCTGCTTAACAGGAAACCATATATAATTTTAGACAAATAGTTGTCTAATCCAGGGATGGGATTCAATTTTTTTAACAACTGGTTCTGTGGGTGTGGCTTAGTTGGTAGGCATGGCTTGGTAGTCATATAACTGGGTGGACATGGCTTGGTGGTCATGTGACTGGTTGGGCGTGGCCAACTCAACATCACTCACATCGAGGCACACATCTCCTTGCCTGGCCTCTCGTAACTGTGGGGATGCTGCAACAGTCGTAACCGTGAAAAATGGTCATAAGTCACTTTTTTCAATGGTTACTCCACACAAGCAAAATACCAGCAAAGGAGGGGAAAAAAAACTCCAGAGAAGTTCCTGAGACAGGAAGTCTAGTCCTGCCAAGAATGTAATAAGTGTTAATGGGGAGGCAGTTTCTGTAAGCAACACCAGAATGTTTCCTTCCTGCCTTCCTTACAGGATTAGGCCAGTAATTTCTTCTAACAACCGATTCTCCGAACTGCTTAGAATGTTAACAATCAGTTCTAGCGAATAGGTGCGAACCGGTAGAATCATACCTCTGGTCTAATCTTTTTTAAAAAACTTCCAGGGTTGGAGCACCCACAGCTTCTGAAGTAAATCCATTCCATTGATTAATTATTTTGTCAGGAAATGTATCTTTTATCCAGATTAGCACCGATGATGATACCTAGTTTGGGTAATGAAACATCTGCAAGAAACAACAAGCTCAGAGAGCACTACGGATCTCTCAATTTCTCCTTTGTTCTAGGTTGGTTCTCTCCATGTATCATGAACTCTGTGCATCAAAGGCTGAAAAAGATGGATATGTATTGCTTCTTGGGATTTAAAAAATTAAGATAATCTTTATTGATGTCTTGAACATACCATGGTGATTTTGACTTTGACATTGACTACCACAGGGATGAAATGACACATCCCTTTTGGTAATAACTTAGTTCTTTGAAGCAAACATTCTCTTTATTCCTTAATCTTCATTAGGCTTCTTCTTTTTTTGTTCCATTCATTGTGTTCTCCCCCTCAATTTCCTCTTCTCATCAAATGTGTCCCAGATGCAATCAAAATTGTGTGTGTCTAACAGTCCTGATGACATTTGCATCAAAACCTGTGTGCCAACTGGCTTCCTGGACATCATTTTGTGAGTGCCTCTCCAGTCATGAAGAGAATGGGCTCATGTGTTGATTTTTCATTAGGGAAATAGTCTGTTTTGTGGTAAGCCATCTGCTGACTATTCTTGCCATTCCATGTGGCACATAGAAATAGCCACAGCTACTGTAACTATATTTGTTAGTTAGTTCTTTGCACTTGCACATCTCTGGCTGTGCCAAAAAATAGAAGGGTTCTTCTGGGCATATTATGTGCCCTTACCTTTTAGATAGATCGTCCTTTAATTCTTCAAAATCTATTAAGGAGGTTAGTTTGTCCAACTGTATTGTGCTTTGGGGATAAAAATTGTCTGTTTTCTTTTTACACTTTATATTGATAGTGAAATATCAGATTTGCATTTTCCAAGGTTATGAGTTTTATTCTCATAAGGATCTGGCTTTATTGATCAATGATATTTCAGATGAATAAAATAATACAGATATGGCTTTTTTTGTTTTACATACTCTGTAATTTCCATAAATCCAGTTTAATATTTATTTTCACTTGTTTCTGATTTTAAAAGTCTGGCTGGCAATAATGCTGGATGTAAGGTCAAACGTCACTCATTTATTTTATTTTCAATGCATATACCATTGTGTTTAATTTACCTGCACTTTCATACTGTCTGTGGCTGTTATCAGAGGGTCCATCAAGCTAACTGTAAGGCTTTCTGAAATTGCACCTTTGCCTGCATTGCTGTCAGTTGTCCAAAATTATTTACCTTCCCACATTATTAACTGCTTGCTTTTTTTTTTCTTTTCAATAAGGAATACATTTTCAAGTGTAGGCAATCTAGTATTCTCCTAGTCCTTCTTTGTCCTAGAAATTTTAGCCAGCAAGACCAGTGATTAGTCATAGCCACATCCCTTGCTATGTTACAAAAGAATCCTGGGATGCTTTTTAATCATCGAGAATAGTCCCAAAGTGTTCTCAGCAGTCTCTGTTATATCACAAAGAATCTTGGTGGTCTTTAAAAGTGAGAGTCAGCAGCATGACCATGAAATGGGAAGAAAGGATCTCTAAGTGTAGGGCTGTACTCTAAGAAACTCAGGTAACATTGTTTACTGGTTTAGCCTTAATACGTTGGGTTTTATGTGTTTTTTCATTCCTTTTCTACCTCTTTCTATTGTAGCATAATTATACTAGTACTGTATCTTCTATTTCCATCTCCAAGGATTAGGACAGTTTTATGCACACCAGCTCAGAAGTAGGTATGGGAGACTACATTTGATTTATATCAATATCTTCAATGTTCTTTATTATTTAATCTGGCTAATATGTACAGCCAAATGAAATGGGAAGAAAGTGTTATGAAATGGGAAGAATGTGTTATCTTCCATTACTTTCCATTGTATTCAGAGTTTTTGACATATATTTGCCTGATGCAGGGGTAGGATGCTACTGATTCGGCCCAGTAGCTCTATAGAACCGGTAGCTCTGAAGAGCAGCAAACACTAAACTGGTTCAGTGTTTGCTGCTCTGTTTGGTCCACCCTCTCACCCGGGCTCTTGGCTGTCCTTTATTTCCTGTTTTTTCAACCTCAGCTGCTTTGCGCAGCACAGCTGAGGTTGAAAAGGCAGGAAAGAAGAGGAGTTTGAAATGCTGCGCATCTGTGCGCAGCGCTTGTCAGCTGTCTGGGCAGCACGACTGAGGGTTTTTGGAAATGGTCTACACACACGCGCAAAACGCACTCTCACCAGGGGTGGGATTCTACCTGCCAGAGAACGGGCAAATCACACCACTGGCTGGCCCTGGCCCGCCCACTCACTCCTGATGCTATATGCCACATTAACAATCCACAAACTGCAAATGAATAGTTTAAACATTTTTTTAAAAAGGCCCTCCTCAATACAGTGTACTCTCGTTTTGGACACATTTAAACATTCTTTAGTGAATTTTTGAGCAGAAAACAATGGCCTTGTAGTATACCAATCTATGGTTTGATTCTTTTGGTGGATCATCTAAATTTTCACTCATTGCAATGTATGGTGAACTTCTTTTACAAATCCAAGTTTTGCGCAGCTCAGTGAGACATCTCCAATGAAATGTGAAGGAATACATTTCAGCATTGTGACTCTATTTCTTACTTTGTCCTTGGTCTAGAAACTGAACTTTTTATTGTGTAGCATGGAAAAATAAATGCCTGTTGTGAGTCCAGTTATATCTGATTGGACCAGCTCTAAACAGTGTGAGCATATATAGTAGTTAGTCTTAATTCTCTAAATCACGTTATTTTCTTCAGATTCTGAAACTGGACATGGGAAATTTTTTAATTAAAATAATGTTTGGATTCCTTTTTTAAAAGTATAATAATCTCTGGCAACATTGTATTTGAAATTGTATAGTACGTTTTGAAAATTATCCACATCCTAGGATATTATTTTTCACCCAGAAGCAAGTGGAGATATGGTGAATTATTACATTTCCATTTGTGAAGCTTGTGTATTCTTTCACCAAACTAAACAATACAATTTTCTCTATAGGTTCACTTGATTAAGAAGAATGACTGAGATATACATTTTTATTCTAGCCTGTTGTTGCACAGATAGCAACAGGAAAGCTTAAACACACCATTATTGCTGTATTACAATATGCAGTCATGGTGTGTTTCTGTATAGAGTCTAGCACTCTAGGTTTTATTTAAGCATCCTTGAGAAACATTTAAATGGGAGTGAAAAACACGGCTTGCTTGCACAGCCCTCCCCCCCACTTGTCTAGTTGGTGCTTTAACCAATGAAATTAAATGCAGCCAATCTCAGGTAAATTGCACATGCGCCCTTAAATGAGCACCCTGATACATTCTTAAACTAGTGACCTTTAAAACAATGCAATGACTGTCTCAAAAGCCTTAAATGAGCTAATAATGCTACCATGTTCTGCTCTTAATTCTTTCACTTCCTGATACAAAATTCCAATGTCATGTGCAATGATGAACTTATTTTCCCCCTCATCTTTTCCCTTCCCTCCTCCCCCTGAGGCCTGTTCCATTGCTCTGCCTGTATTCTACCTGATATGGTGATCCATGCTTAGCTGAAACCATCAGCTGGGTCATTGCCACACGAATGGAGATTTCCTAACACTAAATTGTGATGCATTTTTTTCTTCCACTTATTAAATTGATCAATGGATGTTAGGACGACAAGGGCAAAATTCATAATGCTCTAAAAATGGAGTATCCAGATCTCTCCAGGTTGAGAGTGCGCTTTTTCCATTACACCGAGACCAGTCACTGTCTGTGGCTTTTAAATTTCATAATTTGTCATGTCACCCAGCAAAATGGAGTTTTTCTGTCATGCTCACCAACTCAGATTTAGCTGAATTTACACAAAGTTGCAGGTGCTTGGTAGTTACCTGGAACTACTGTAGAGCTATTTAATAGAATCTGGTTTTTATGCTTCAAGAAGCAATTTGGAAAGATACCATGAATCTTGGTTATTATTCTTCTACAGAATTAACATTCAAGAAATGATTAAATTTATTTATTTATTTATTTGATCATATTTCTATACCGCTCCCTCTCCGAAAAGGGACTCGGGGCGGTGTACAGCCTAGTAAATACATTAAAATACAAGAATACAAGATTAAATAGAGTTTAAAACCGAATTAAATATAAATATAGCTGCATCCCGAAAGTTTAAAAATGGAGTTAAAATTTTAAAAACCCTATTAACTTAAAACCCCTTTAACCCTTACTGGGCCAGGCCAGCCTGTTTAAAAAATAGGGTCTTAACTGCGCGCCGGAAGGAGAGGATATCTGTCATGGCTCGTATCTCCGGGGGGAGATCATTCCACAGGGAGGGTGCTCCCACAGAGAAAGCACGCACCCTCGGGGCCGCCAACCGACAGCGATCAGGTGGCGGTACCCCAAGTAGAGCGACCCTGTGGGAGCGTACTGGGCAGCGGGAGGTTGTTGATGGCAGCAGGCGGTCCCGTAAGTACCCAGGTCCCGAGCCATGGAGCACTTTAAATACCGTCAGTGCCACCTTGAATCGAATCCGGAAGGCCACAGGAAGCCAGTGCAGCCTGCGGAGAAGTGGTGTTACGTGCGCGCCCCGAGGGGCGCCCACGATCACCCGCACGGCTGCATTCTGAACTAACTGCAGCCTCCGGAGACTCTTCAAGGGGAGCCCCATGTAGAGAGCATTGCAATAATCCAAGCGGGAGATAACGAGGGCAGAAGTGACTGTGAGAAGTGCGCCCAGATCCAGAAAGGGCCGCAACTGGTAAATCAGACGAATCTGATGAAAAGCCCCCCTGGTGACGGCTGCAATATGTTCTTCCAAAGACAGCCGCACATCCAGGAGGACACCCAAGTTGCGTGCCCTTTCCACGGGGGTCAAAACCTCTCCCCCCACGGCCAGCGAAGGAATGAGCTGGCTGTATCTGGGCGCAGGAAACCACAGCCACTCGGTTTTGGCCGGGTTGAGACGAAGCCTGTTATGACCCATCCAACCCCGCACGGCCTCCAGGCACCGGGACATCACTTCGATGGCTTCGTTGGGGTGGCCCGGGGTGGAGATGTACAGCTGAGTATCATCAGCGTACTGATGGAACTCCACCCCAAAGCCACGGATAATCTCACCCAGCGGCTTTACATAAATGTTGAACAGAAGGGGCGAGAGCACCGACCCCTGAGGCACCCCACAAAGCAGGGGCCTTGGGGACGATCTCTGCCCCCCCATCAACACAAATTGCGAGCGGTCGGAGAGGAAGGAGGAGAACCACCGCAACACGGTGCCTCCAACCCCCAACCCCTCCAACCGCTGCAATAAGATACTGTGGTCGACAGTATCAAAAGCCGCCGAGAGATCTAACAGGACCAGGACAGAGGAACAACCTCTGTCCCGAGCCCTCCAGAGATCATCAACCAACGCGACCAACGCCGTCTCCGTGCTGTGCCCGGGCCTGAAGCCCGATTGGAGGGGGTCAAGATAGCTCGCTTCATCCAGGAAGCGGGGGAGCTGATGGGCCACCACACTCTCTACAACCTTCGCAACAAAGCGAAGGTTGGAGACAGGACGATAATTTGATAACAGTGCTGGGTCCAGGGACGGTTTCTTGAGGAGGGGCCGCACCACCGCCTCCTTCAAGGCGGCAGGTAAAAGCCCCTCTCTCAAGGAAGCGTTTATAATACCCTGGAACCAGCCTCGTGTCACCTCCCGAGTGGCCAAAACCAGCCAGGAGGGGCACGGGTCCAACAAACAGGTGGTGGCATTCAGTCCCCCCAGCACCCTGTCCACGTCTTCTACAGTAACAGGGTCGAACTCAACCCAAATGGCCTCACCGATATCTACCCCCGCCCCCCCGCCCGGAGATGCCCAGTCGAAGTCCAGCTCGTCCCGAATCTGAGCGATTTTGTCCTGCAGAAACCTAGAAAACTCCTCAGCCCGTCCCTGTAAGGGATCCTCCCGCGCTTCCATCTCTAAAAGGGAGCGGGTCACCCTAAACAGGGCAGCTGGGCGGTTTTCCGCGGACGCAATAAGGGTGGAGAGGTAAATCCTCCTCGCCACCCTTATCGCCACTAAGTACGTCTTAATATAAGATCGTAGAAGTGTTCGGTCAGACTCAGAACGGCTAGCTCTCCAACTACTCTCTAGGCGTCTTTTCTGGCGCTTCATCTCCCTTAGCTCCTCAGAAAACCAAGGAGCCATTTGGGATCGGCACCGGGTCAGAGGCCGCAAGGGCACGACCCGGTCAAGGGCCCCAGCAGCCACCCTATCCCAGGTGGCAACCAGGCCCTCAACCGAGTCGTGTGTGTGAGCTTCGGGAAATGGCCCAAGCTCCATCAGGAACCTATCCGGGTCCATCAGGCGCCTGGGGCGGTACCATTTAAGCGGCCCCGTCTCCCTGCGGTCGGGGGGTGCGGAACGGAAGTCGAGCTTCAGGAGTGAATGGTCTGTCCATGACAGGGGTTCTATGACTATGTCCCCTACACCCAGACCACTCTGCCACTGATCAGAGACAAAAACTAAATCCAGGGTGTGACCTCCCACGTGAGTAGGGTCCCGAATTAACTGGGTCAGGCCCATGGCTGTCATGGAAGCCATGAACTCCTGAGCAATCCCCGTGGTACCGCCGGCAGAAGGGAGGTTGAAATCCCCCATGACCATAAGCCTGGGGGTCTCAACCGCCACACCGGCTATAACCTCGAGGAGCTCAAGCAGGGCCGATGCCGCATAGCAGGGAGCCAGGTATGCGATCAGCAAGCCCACCTGCACCCTGGGACCGAACTTCACGAAAAGAGACTCACACCCGGTCGTCTGAGAAACAGTGGATTCCCTCGGACACAGATCCTCCTTAATAACCACCGCAACACCCCCGCCCCTCCCCTGGGCCCTCGGCCGATGAAAAACCTGAAACCCGGCTGGGCACATCTCCACAAGGGGCACTCCCCCCTCTAGGCCCAGCCAGGTCTCGATAATACCCACCAGGTCCGCTCCCACCTCACAGATCAAATCATAAATGAGGGGGGCCTTATTAATAACGGACCTGGCGTTACACAACATCAGCCGAAGGCCCCGGGCCCGATCGCTCACACCCCCCGGGGAACGGGATATAACAAGGGGGTTGGAGCGCGCCATCGCCGACAAATAGCGGGGGCGCGCTCCCAGAACCGAATGTGGCCCCCTATAACCGCCAAATCTGCCTCTCCCGCTCACCGTACTAATCGCTTTAAAATCACCCTCCCTGGGACAACCCCCCATCCTCAATACATCCCCGTCCGATCCCAAACCCTCCCGGCAACGCTCAACCCACGACCCGGTCCCAGCCCCAGGCGGGTTGTCCCCCAACCCCCGCCCGGCCAACCCTAACCCCTTTAAGAATCTAATTAAAAATTTAAAACAGCCCTCCCTCCCACGTTTCCGGCGACCCCACCATCTCTCCGGATCCCAAGATCCGTCCTTGAGAAAGGCCTTGGAAAGGCAAGCGGGCCAACTCTGAGATAGGGGGACTGTTTCTCAGGGCCCACAGATGTTGCGAGGAATATGTCAATTGTGTCTTTGGCTGGATCTTAAAGTGGGAGAGGTCTGCATTAATCTATTTTTAAGTTCACTTTTTCTTCTCCATTTTGAAAATCTTTGAGTAAGCAGGCAGCTAAAGATAATACAACCTGCATAACTCCACAGCAGTCATCAGTGACATTTATGTTATTGAAAGATATCATTTGTAATGCTATTTTAATGTTAATCTCGCTTTTCTCACATAACTGGTTCTATGTTAAATACACACTCTCCTAGTTGCAAGTCTCAGCTTTTCTTTAATTGAAAACTGAGAGTACCAAGTGGTTGTAAAAATATATATTTGAGTGTTTGGAGTTGCAACCATCTAAACAGCCACAGGACTATCTGGACAAAATAATGTGTTTATCAGAAGAAACAGGACTATAATTTGGAGGCATTCTATCTCAGGTTTTAAAGGTAGAAGTGAGAGTAAGAGGTAAACCACTTCTGTTCTTAATCTTAGACCACCAATGCACCAATAATGACCTAAATTACTATTTTTAACATTGAGTGTAGGCAGGGGTGCGATTCAAATTTTTAACAACTGGTTCTGTGGGTGTGGCATAGGTGGTGGGCATGGCTTGGTGGTCATGTTATTGGCTGGGTGTGGCCAATTCAATATCACTCACATCGAGGCATGCATCTCGTCGCCTGGCCTCTCATGACTGTGGGGATGCTGCAACAGTCGTAACTGTGAAAAATAGTCATAAGTCACTTTTTTCGGTGCCATTGTAACTTTGAATGGTCACTCCACACAAGCAAAGGACCAAAAAAGGGGAAAATAACTCCAGAGAAGTTCTAGAGACAGGAAGTCTAGTCCTGCCAAGAATGTAATAAGGGTTAACGGAAAGGCAGTTTCTGTAAGCAACACCAGAATGTTTCCTTCCTGCCTTCCTTACAGGATTAGGTCAGTAATTTCTTCTAACAACCGGTTCTCCAAACTGCTTAGAATGTTAACAACTGGTTCTAGAGGTGCAAACTGGTAGAATCCCATCCCTGATTGCAGGTTGATTGAAGTGTTTGGATACCTCTTGCTCCCCTTCTTATCTTTCATTTTGAAACATTGAAAAAAAAATCACAGTACAGAATCACAGAATCTGATTCAATCAATTTATTGCTCAATTTCAGCAAAGCAATCTTAGGTGCTAAAGACCTTCCTGAGACTTATGGGTCAAGCGTTATGTACTTTGATATAGAAGATTATTACATATTAATAAAAAGACATATATAGTGGTGCAAATGTTGTGGAATTTCATAATCCCAGCCAATTTCAAGGGTTGATGGACATGCAGTTCAGCTATATTGAAGGAAGAAACACCCTTCTGCTCCTGCCTGTCATAAGTGATTCAAATATCAGAATTATTCCTCTTTTGAGAAGAATTCCACATTGCAGCAAAAATATATTACATGGTAGCTTGGGGTTTAAAACTATCTTGAGACTGTTTCAACAGAAAGTTATTGTTTGAGTGACACATGCCGCTAAACCATGTATAATATTAACTTGTTGATATCTATGGCATTTAAAAAAAGTTCCAGGGTTCAGCAAGAGACAAGATTCTAAGTTAAATAATGCTTCAAAGTGATACAATGCTGCTTTTGGAAGTAGTTTTGTGGGCAGGGAAAGATATTGGATTCTTAATTAGGTTACCATAAGTATCACTAGCTCATTATGGCTGCTATGGTAAGTCTGCCCGGGGAAACAAGTAGTTTCTTTGGCTCGGAAAATGAGATGTTTGGAAAGGAGGAATTGAATCCTGCATTGAAAAATGTTTATCTGTTATTCCTTTTAATTTGAACTCGATGTAAGCAGATAAATAGCTGAACAGGAATAAATGAAATTTCAACACCTGACAAAATGTTTGGTTTATCTCTTTTTGCTTAGGGCCTTATATTCTTGTTTTAGTTCAACATCTAAGTCTGTAGTTATCGCAAGTTGCTTTTGTATAGTATGCATAAACAATTACATTCCTAACACATTAGCAATTTAAGAATTTGCCTTGTCCCAAATCAGGATACTGTGTCTTATTTAGAATTACACCAACTAAATGTCAGACACTAAGCTTGAGCCATTCACACAGAAAATTATGCTTTTCTCTTGAGCTATGATAAAGTAAGAAATAATAAATATTTGTTAGAATTAATTATTTCATATTTCTTTAAAGACATTTACTTAAACAATAACATTCTTATTACCACTTAACCTGGAAACTCCCTAATGATCTTCTATAAATCTCATGTAGACCTACATGCCTTGATAGATTATGGTGGAATCATGTTCACTATCTTGTAGAAAGGCTAAGATATATAAGCAATCAATTAATAAATCATGTAAACACTAAGGAAAAAAAGACGTAAGGGATATATATGTCTTCTCTGCTATGGTCTTGAAAAGACTTCTCAGTCTTCTTTTCGGAATCATTTTGCTTTGGACGAGGATCTTAATGGAGCAATTCAAAAGCTATGAGAAGGGATGTCATGGTCCCCGAATACTTCAGCATAATAGAACATTTTGTAATTATCATTTTGTAATTATCTTAGTTACGGAAATCTGGGACTCAATTTGTTCATAAGTTGAGGACTGTAATAGGTAATCCTTGACTTATGAACAAATTGAGCCCCAAATTTCCATAGCTAAGCAAGAACAGTTGTTAACTGTTAACAGTTGTTAACAGTTGCCCTATTTTATGATTTTTCTTGCCACAGTTGTTAAGTGAATCACTGCAGTTGTTAAGCTAGTCACATGGTTGTTAAATAAAACTGGGTCCTCCATTGGACTTGCTCATCAGAAGGTCACAAAAAGTGATCATATCATTCTGGGACACTGCAACCATCATAAAGACATGCAAGTGGCCAAGCATTCAAATTTTCATCAAGTGACTGTGGGATGCTGCAATGGTCATGTGAAAAACAGTCATAAGTCACTTTTTCAGTGCTGTTGTAAGTTTACAGGGTCATTCATGAATGGTTATAAGTTGAGGACTACCTGTAATATGCAGCTGGTTCTCACAACTGGTTCTGAAATTATTGCAACATACTCTCAACCTAAAAAAGTATTTTGGTTTCGTCAGCAACTATCCTGACTTCACTGAATTAAGTTTATAGTGAACCGGCAAGGACTTCCTTCTTTCAAAAGTTAAAAAAAAAAAAAAAGCCTTTAATTTTGTATTTTTGTTCTTTAGAAACATTTTTTGCAGGGTCAGCAAAAGTGCTTTTTTCTGTTTTTTTCCTTGAAGGTAGGCAGTTAATTTGTTTGGATGGTGCTATGAGCTGGCAGCAAGAAGCTGATATGGCACCTCCACAAGGACAACCATTTCTCTTTCTTCTGTGCTGTATATTGGTTGACATTAATCCTGTAATGGAAGCTTCCGGTGTTAGGACTAAACTGATTTTTATCAGTGAAAGCTTGGCAAAAAGAGAAGAGATTTGGGGAAAATGGCAATTTAGTCTAAAACCTCTTCCCTTCTTTTTCCTCATTTCCAGCACAAACATTTCAATCTTTACTATGTAGCTTGTTTTCTTGATCTTCGCAAGAATTCTTCATGCCATACCTCACACAAAGCTGTTCCAGCAATTTCTTCAACCAAGGAATGGCCTGTTGCCAGAGATTAGGGAGAAAGCAGTGCACAGAACTTGCCATCAGATATTTGCAGCAAAAAAAAAATTCTTCTCATGCTTAAAGTTGGATGTTTCTATCAAGATAAATAACAATTTATATGAAAACATAAATTGAAAGATAGGAATAATGATGTGAGCCAGAATGAAGAAATGATCATTGAAATTAAACCAAATGCAACTTAAAATGTATTTTTTTACAGATTAGTAATATATTCATATTAATTGATTCATATTTTGGATACCTTCCTGTGATTGGGCTAACAATGAGTTTTGTTCTTTCATTTCTGATTTTGTTTACAATAATAACATCCTTTTTTTTGCTCTGCTTCCATTCTACACATACTATACATATCTGTAGGTCATCTGAAACAACTGCTTTACTCAGGGACAGCAGAAATAAGATTAAAGCTATGCATATTTTTCATCTTGTTCTAAACAGGAATATCTTCGAATACATCTATCTATCTATCTATCTATCTATCTATCTATCTATCTATCTATCTATCTATCTATCTATCTATCTATGTTATCTTGATAGCTCTTTCAATTGCAGCAATAATGTTTGGACCTCTATTTTTGTTTTCCTCTGGTTATGCATTGCTTGTTTTCTTCTATTCAGTTAGAATGTGCTAGTTTGATTTGTGGCTGATTCCCTGAAATAAATATTGAGAGAAATGGAGAATTAAAACAAAAACAAAACAGAAACAAAAGAAACAGCCACCGAAGCAAACATCAGTTTCATCATCTCTCTTCAATAAGACTATCATTGGGATACTTCACTTTAAAAACTGAGCTCAGAACTTTGAGGCATGATATGCATGATGTATATACATCAAATACACAGGTTGATAGTTAACAGTATGTCTGAATAAGTAGACTGGATCTAGTGACATAAGAACTTGGTACATTTTTCTTAGCCAAGAAGAATTGTAGGTTGAACAGATTTATAACAGGTACAGTACCTGGCTGATCACACCAGAACTTAATTTTCATGAAAATGCTTCATTTCCTTTTGAATCCCTCTTAGTTGACAACTATCATTACATCCTGTAGCCCTGAATTTCACCTATTTGTTGTGTGAAGAGTTTGTCCTGAGTATCATTTAACTTCATTGGAAGATCTCAAATACCAGCATAATAGGTGTTGGTATCTTCTCCCTAATCATTTTCTTGACCTGATTCATGCACCTCTATAGGCTCATTAAAACAACAGCAAAACAACAACAACAGTTAGAAATATTTTTAGCATGACAGGATTCTGGATGAATCAGTCTGGATCTCATCTAGGAGGCTTCCCTCTTATTCTGCAGACTTCTGAAATGTCATTATGTCAAAGTATTTTGGTAGGTGAGCAGATCATGTTGGATGTTTAAATGATCTCATCCCAGGGACAACCAGAGTTCTGTGAATTCCTTCCCCAATAATATTTTACTTATGTAAGCAGACAACCCAGTTCTTTGCTTCTCTTTTTTGATGTTAAAATGATTAAGCCAGCTCTTGGAGAAAAAAATTGTCAAATGCTATAAACCAGAGTTGGCAGGTCTCCTGCCACCAATTAGCCTTGGCTATTTTATCTTTGCTCTCAGTCACAGATTTCATATGATTTCTATTAAATGCACTGTTTTTCTTTTTGAGCAAAATTAACATTGGTTGACATCTTATCACTTCCATCATAGCTGCCTACCTAACACATTAAAATATGAAAAAATATGCACAGGTGTAAATATATTTTTATCTCCTTTGAGTTCAGAAAATTTGCTTAAAATCATATGTTTTTACATTTTGCATTGTACTTCTTCAATTTTCCATTTAGAACATATGGTAAATATAACAGTATTATTCCTCAATAATTCTCTGATTGTTCAAGAAATATGTTATGCTACTTACATTTCCTATTGTTTTCATGGCAGAGCTTTTTATCTTTTACTTTAGCTTTCCAAGTGTTTTATTCATATGTTTAAGAAGAAAATGAGCTCCATGTAGATAAGGTTAACATAAAATATACAGTAGATCTTTAACAGAACATTTACAGTTAATGTTGTTCTTGTTTTCCAGTGGATATGGTTATGTTTTTTTTAAATGAAAAATATGTTTTGAAAGAAAAGCATAATAAATTTAACAAGTCAAAGCAGTTTTTAATATTCCAGATATGAGAAATCTTACAAGCAAACAAGCAAAAGAAAAGGGAAGGAGCTGAGTTGAAGATCCTCTCATTTCTGCCATGGCATTATTTATTCGGATCCCATCCTTCTACCAAAGAAAGAGGTTTCTTTATTTGGCTTCATTTCACTATACATAAGCCCTCTCCATTTTATATAAAAGTTCTTGTTAATGAAAAGGAGCTTAGTTGAATATAATAGTTCTCCGTGTTATATGTATACCAGGAATCTTAGCAAAAATTAGAATTATACTGTGCAGAAAACTCTTGTTCAAACAAATGTGAGTACTAATCCCATTCAGACCTTCAAGAAAAGGGGGAAGTACCAGCCCTGGAATTTTCTTTGATACCCCTTTCAACATAACAGAAAGTATCACTCTTTGCATTCAACTATTTACAAAGCACAATGGCATTTAGGAAGCTCCTCTAGACTTTGCCTCCAATTGGCAGGTATGGGGAGAAATTATTTTCCTCAATGTCATATAGAGGCAGTTCAGATGACACCACAGAGGTCTTGATGGATTTTCCTTCTGCGTATCAGTGAAAATAACATTTTGCAATGTATGCATTTGACTTTGTGCACCACTATCAAACCATAACGGTATGTGGGATGAGGGATGAAGAGTAAGCAATGCTGCCTAGGGAATTATAAGATAAGAGGGGGTAGAGACCACAACTGCTTAACGGGGCAAAGAAAGAAACTTTAAAAGGGATCTGACTGTATCAGGCTGTTAAAAATGAGGGTGGGAAATTTGTATTTTCAGACTTGCAAGGTTCTGTGATTATAGCCTTACAATAAAGTAGAATTTGCTCGAGTGGTTGTAGCTTCTTGTCTAGTTTGCCTGGAAGGGATGACACAATCTCAACCAGGCTTCCCAACCAATCATCTTCTAGCACTTTCAATCAACAAATAAATGGCTAGTCCTGGTAGGAATTTTGGGGATTATAGTATACAAGATACAAGTTTGGGGAATATGAGATAAAAGTAGCAACTCTAATGTAAGAGAGGTCATGCTGGATCAGACTGAATGCCATCTTAATCCAGCATTTAGTTTCTCATAACAGCCAGATATCTCTCAAACAGAGACTGGAGGAATACCCTTTCCCATTGTTGAACATTGCAACTGGTATTTGGAAACATATTGCTGCCAACATCATATTTTCATAACTAATAACCCTTGATAAAATTCCATGAATCTATCAAATTCCAAAGACTATATGTCTTAAATGCATTTACGATAAAAGATTTAAAGACTTTTTTCCCCTGGGTTTTGGCCTCCCATGACTTGTCTTGGAGCTTGTGATTGCCTGTGCTGTACAAAGAAATAAGCACAAAGGAAATAGTTCATGTGTGTGTGTGTGTGTGTGTGTGTGTGTGTGTGCATGAGAGAGAGAGTGTGCATGCACAAAATGCCATTAATTAGCACAGTAGACCGCAGAGACAGAGGCAGATCCTGAAACCACTTTCAATTCTTCTGAAATAATTGACTACTTCTGGAATATAGCACAAAAGTAAAACATGGATGATAATTGAGTTTGATCCCATGATACTGTGAACAAAAGCTTTTGATTTCTATGGTAAGCATTTACCCTACATATTGAAGCCTTTTAAAATGTGTATGTCACATTTTACACTAGATTAAAAAAAATAAGCAGAGAGATAGAAAGCTCAATTGTACACATGCTTGACCTTTATGCTGGTATTTATTACTTTTGATGGATTAACAGATTATCTGAAGAAAAAGAGAAAGTGCTGCTTTCATAATATGGGAAAGAGAAATAACCTTTTCAAGATTTCCATGACTATTTAAAATTTGTAACAAAACAGTGAATTAGGAATGTGTGTTTTTACTACAGTTTCCTTGCATTCCCTATAAATATTTTTCCATATGTCATTGTTACTCAAGTATGAATAACAGTTCCATGTGTCACCAGACCACAACTCAAGTACTTTGAGTCTCTCTGAACACCACATTTCTAGAAGGCTTTTGACAGGTGAGTTAAAGTTCAAAGGAATAAAACAGACAGATAACACAAGGACATGGGGATGTTAAGCTATGAAGACAGGCGAAAGGAATTTGGGATGTTCAGTTTGAAGGAAATAAGACTTATGGGAGACATTTTCAATGTTCAGATACATAACAAGAAGCTAAGGGAAGATTTTATATATATATATAAATAATAAGAATATATATATGTGTGTGTGTGTGTGTGTAAGGTTTTTAAGCTGATAATTTTAAATAAATAAGGGAGACTAGGATAGATCTATTTCGAGCTAGATATAGCTAGCTCGAAATAGACCTATCCTAGTCTCCCTTATTTATTATTTAAAAATTATCAGCTTAAAAACCTTACACACATGTAAAGAAAAGACAACGAAACAAATAGCTTTCTGTCGGTATGGTCTCTGGTGATGAGCCGAAAGACAGAAAAGAAAGCAGGATGCTTTCTCCCTTAATTGGGGCTTAACAGGGTGTTGTAACACAAAGTATATACTTATTCCCCTGCCTCTGCTGATAAGGAGAGAGCCAGGTGGTGTAGTGGCAATTACAACTGCCTCACATGTAATACTTCCCTGGTTCGAATCCCAGTAAGGGTATGGCTAGCTGAAGAGAGCTAACTAGCTCGAAATAGATCTATACTAGTCTCCCTTATTTATTATTTAAAAATTATCAGCTTAAAAACCTTACACACACACACACACACACACACACACACACACACAGTAAGTATATACATATATAATATACATACACACACACACACACACACACACATATATATTTGTTTTTGTAGATTTTCACGGGTACAGGTATGCAGGTCTTGGCATGTTCGGGTCTTTTCCCATGTAAGATTGAGAGTATCTTGGCAACGTTTTGACAAGGTCCCACTTACCATCTTCAGGCTGGTGCTTTCGGCTTCATGCTTGTACGAGCAAAGCATGATTGGAGCTGCTGCCTGCCTACATATACTGGTGGGGAGGTTGGCTGTGTTGTCATTTCTTGATTGGTTGATGGAGTTGATGTTTGCAGATTGGCTGGCTTTTTCTTAAGAACATGTGTGGCTGAGGTATTGGCTGTGTATCTATCAGCCTCCTGTGCTGTAACGACCTGGGTAATGGGCTGTGTGTTGACCTTCTGAGTTCTATTGTTTTGACATCATGGGTCTTGTGCTGTAATCTCCTGGGTTGTAATGACCTGGGTAATGGACTGTGTGATGACCTTCTGAGTTCTATTGTGACATCCTGGGTCTTGTGCTGCAATCACTCCTCTAACCCATCATTGCTAACCTATGCATGGAACACTTTGAAACCAATGCTCTAGACAAATCCGAACCCAAACCCAAACTCTGGCTTAGATATGTAGATGACACTTTCGTAATTTGGCCACACAGGAAAGAAAAACTGGACAACTTCCTCACACATCTCAACAGCCTATACCCCAAAATACAATTCACCATGGAAAGAGAAGCCAACAACCAACTTCCCTTCCTGGACATCCTAATTTAAAAAAAACCCAATGGCTCCCTAGGACACACCATCCACCAGAAGAAAACACACACCAACTGCTACTTAAACATACAATCCCATCACCACCCTGCACAGATCAATTCTGTACCCAAGACCCTCATCTCCAGAACCAAATGCCTAGCTGACAAAGACCACCTGAGAACAGAATTACACACCCTCATTAATTAATTTCCAACAGATTCCAAAGAAACACAATTACCAACCTAATCCTAAAGGAGACCCCCCCCTGAAACCGAGACACAGAACAGGACAACGGTATCGTCCTCCTCCCCTGCATCAAAGGCACCACAGATAAAATTCTCCACAAACACAATAGCAGGACAGACTTTGACACTGACCCAAAAATAGCCAACATCCTAAGAAACCCCAAAGACAAGATCCAACTAGAAAACCAAGGAGTCTATGAAATACCATGCAACAATTGCCCAGCCACATACATTGGACAAACCAACAGGAGAATAAATGCACACATCGCAGAACACAAGAACGCAGTCAGAAAAGAAGAAAATTCTTCCTCCCTTTTCCAGCACCTTAAAGCCACAGGACATGAAATTAATTTTGAGGGAACCAAATTAATCTCCAGTACTGAACAGTTAAACAAGAGAATGATCAGGGAAGCCATCGAAATAGAGAAACACCCCATAACATAAATAAATGGGATGATACCTCCCGCCTACCAGACATTTGAAATCTAGCCCTTATCAACAAATGAGTCCCAGCCACAAAAACCAACACTGGACCCAAAACAAACCATGACACCACCACCAATCTCCCTCATCACACTCAAACCCAAACCCACCCCATAGATGAAAGGCAACCATCAGAAACCAGACCATGGCTGCATCACCAGCTGCCACACATCCTGACCCCCAAACCAAGCAAACTGACACATGCCATGAACATATAGCCAGTCCTCAAACTCGGAGCCAAACCAAAACTCGAAATGTCACATCACAGCCACCCGCTCAGGATATCACATCACGGAACTCAGGAGGTTACACCACAAAACCTCAGGATGTTACAAAACAGCCAACAACCAAGGAGATTACAGCACAAGACCCAGGATGTCAAAAAAATAGAACTCATAAATTCATCACAAAGCCCATTACCCAGGTCATTACAGCACAGGAGGCTGATAGACACACAGCCAATACCTCAGCCACACATGTTCTTAAGAAAAAGCCAGCCAATCTGCAAACATCAACTCCATCAACCAATCAAGAAATGACAACACAGCCAACCTCCCCACCAGTATATAAAGGGAGACGGCAGCTCAGATCACGCTTTGTACAAGCACGAAGCCGAAAGCACCAGCCTGAAGATGGTGAGTGGGACCTCGTTGAAACGTTGCCAAAATGCTCTCAATCTTACATGGGAAAAGACCCAAACACACCAAGATATATAAAAAAATATAAATATCTTACATTTCTTTATAAATTCTTTGTGTTTCTTTTTTCTTTACTATCTTTTTTCTTTCTTTCATAATATTCTTTTCATTTTTCCTTCTTTTCTGCACTTTCAATTTTTTTCTTTTAATTTTTTTACTTGTAGGTTGCATTCATTTTCATCAATTTAACTGAAATATTCAATAAAATTATGAAAGAAAGAAAAAGGAAAAAAGGAAAGAAAGAAAAGAAGAAGAAAGAAAGAAAGAAACTGAGCACTACTCTTAAGGGAAAATAAGGATAAGATTAATAAAATAGTCATTTGGTGGATCATAACCAAATCACAGTATCACAGAAATATGATACAGAAATCATATTTGAAGCAACATAGACTTGTGTGTTTAAGTTTTGTCCTCTGAGCTTGCTGCTTGGCTCCGATATTTTGTGTATTGACTTGTATTTTGTCTATTTTGATGTGCCAAAAAAAGACTACCGAAGTGCAGAACATAAGAAGAGTATTTATTATACAGTGCCAGGAAAGTATATTATGTTGTTTGTCACACAGGACACTTTCCATATTATTATTATTATTTATGTGGATTTGCAATCACTTCAAGCTGTGGTATGATTTCTATGAAGGAGCATTAACAACAGTCCTAAACAGAGTCAGGTCACTTCTTGATCTAAAATAATATTATCCAAGGATAGTAACTGTCTAAAATTTCTCACAGTCTTTTTCAGCCCTATGCAGTTATGCCAGAGATTAAACAAGAGACTCTGATGCCTTGAAAATACTGTATGTGCTCTGCCTTTTTTTAAAAAAATTATTTTGCTCAGCTCTGTGGGAGAGAAAATCTCCTCATAAGTGATGGAAGATGGCCAGCTCTTAGCAAAATAATGTCAGTTTAATTAGGAAGAAAAAGATCTTATTGACCTAACTCCCCCCCACTTTTTTTTTTTTAAAATGAAGATGCTTCTGCTTTTCATTATGCTGTGACCTAAACGTCCACAGCCATTATCTCTGGAAAGTTACCAGAGCAAGGGCGAAAAGGAAGAACATTGTTGATTTATTTTAATAAAAGAGGGGTGTATTTCTAGACAACTAGAAAAGGCAACAGAAGGGTAGCAACAGCAGAAGAGAAGCATCCTGGAAAGGCAACATGACAGAGTAACTGAAAACATGCAAAACAAAACAATTCTGAGTGTGTGCCAGAAGCATCTTTTCTCTAAATTATCTGAAGACTCTCAATATGAGCTGATTTCAGAGGCGGTGTATTTTCCCCACACCTGATGGTAGCAGTCAGTTTTGTAACTTCTTTATTTTTCCAGCTACCATACAAGATAATTAAACTCGGGTGACTAGCTGTTGCAGTGTTTACAGCTGACAGATCCTTTCATTGATTTTGTTCTGCATCTTCCAGAAATCAAAGGTTGCTGACATACAGCCTTAAGAAAATACTGAGGATTTTTAAAAGTACTTATTATTCCTATACTGTGTTATCTGGAAGATATACAGCATATAAAATCAGAGCATTAGGTTCCACTCCATTTTCTAATTCAGAAGATTCTGGGGGCAAAATTGATTGGAAATTAGAAGTTAAAAGTCAAAAAGTTATTCTTAGATCTCTTTTAAACATATCTACTATTAATAAAGGAGAATATTTGTAGCTCAGGGTTGACATGAGGAGTCCTTGGTGCTCTCTGAGCTGGCTTGTTTTCATGCAGACATTTCATTACCCAAACTAGGTAACATCATCAGTGCTGGTGAGGTTACCTAGTTTGGGTAATAAAACCCATGAAACAAAACAAGCAAGCTCAGAGAGGACCAAGGACTCTTCATAATTATTATTTGTTCAGGATGGAATATGAAGTTGGCTAGAAAGCTGAACACTATGTTTATTCTTCCATAATATGTCAAGAATTGTATTCAATAAGTAGGAGGATAGAATAAAACAAATGGGGCCCAAAAGAAAAAATGGATTGTTCTTCTATTCCCCACAATTCTGTCAGAGCTGAAGAAACATCTTGGATGAGAAGTGAAATGTCTTCAAAAGAAAAACAAAATCAAACTAGAAAGTCCAGTTGCCTCCTGAAAAAGCACCTTTGGAATTGGACTAGTGGCAAAAAAGTTCAATATCAATATTTAAGTATGAATTTCATATGACCCCAAATCGATTTAGAAGCATGAAGCTATTTACCTAGCATGGTAATGAAATGCCTGCAAGAAAACCACTAAGTTCAGAGAGTACCAAAGACCCCAAGTTTTAACCCTGAGCCACACATATTCTCTTCTATTGGCGGTTTCTATTCTTTGCTTCAGATGGGACTGCAAGGACTTTGGTTTATAGAGGAATAATTTTGATCTAATAGGATTGGGCAAAGAAAAGGACTGGATTTAACTCTGTTGCATCCACAAGTCAGGGTGGAAGTGCATACAGCTCCCATTTTGTTTGATATATCTATTTTCCCCCCACTATAATCTACACTTGATTGAACTTCCATACAGCCTTTTCCTAGCTGAAAATTGCTTTTGTTTAAAAATTTTGAGCTTATTTAATCCACTTAAAAATAACAACTAATTATTTTGCAAAAGCAGAGGATTCGGCTTTTACTGACATGGGAGCAAAATGTAGACCTCGTGCCATATTGCTAATAATGTTTCAGACTTACTGTAGGAATTATTGTATATTTCTTTAGAGACTTCGTTTTCTACCCTCGTGTTGCCATGGTACCACAAACACTTTCGATTCACAAATCATTGCTTCCTAAATAAAATAATCATGGTGACAAATGGTGAAAAATTAGTTAAGCCTTTAAGAAATATAAAAAAGAAAGCAAAGAAAAATGTAAAAATAGAAAAAAACAACAACAGAATATAATTGGTCAGAGAATTTGACTTTGATTCTGAACTTTTATAATGAAGGTTCTTTAAAATGTGACAAGCATAGTTTGGATCTTATTAAAAAGATTTGTTACTTATCTGAGGTGAATTCTAATAACTCAGAGTTCAGTAATAAAAAAAAAGCTTTTATATTGATCAGCCAAATTAATTCTGAATTCCTTCCTAATTTCTTCTCTGCAATAGTATATGTCTACCAACTCTCTCTCTTTCTCTCTCTCTCTCTCTCTCCCTCCCTCCGCCCTGTCTCTTCAAGGCAGCACTAGTATTCTTAATTGAGCCTTGATGTCATATAAAAATTTGGATGGCCCATTCATTGATTTTGTGATTTGTGGGATGAATGAAGGAGGAAAGGAGCAAAAAAGAGATAAAAGGAGTGCTTACCTGAAATGATTTTTTACTGATGCCCCTTATCTAGTAAAGATAAATGTAAAATTTTGTCCTTTCCAAACATATATAACTCTGGAGGGCGATGCTCATCTCCATTTCTTAGCCGAGAGAATTAGCCTTGTCCAAAGACACTTCCGTGGCCATGTCCCAGCATGACTAATTGCCAAAGGGAAAGGATGCTGTTACCTTTCCACCAAAATGGAATCTATTTATCTACTTGATAAATAGACTGGACTACTGTAACGTCCTTTACATGGGGCTCCCGAATGGGAGCATCCGGAGGCTTCAATTGATACCGAATGCGGCTGCGCGGGTGGTTATGGGGGCGTCAAGGTTCTCTCATGTGACGCCCCTCCTGCGCGAGCTGCATTGGTTGCCAGTGGCCTCTCGGGTGCGCTTTAAGATTTTAGTATTAATTTTTAAAGCGCTCCATGGCATCGGACCAATATATTTACAAGACCGCATTCTGCCATTTTCCTCTCACCGTCTGGTGCGCTCCCACAGTGAGGGTCTCTTGCGGGTCCCGTCGGCATCTATGTGTCGGCTGGTGACCCCGAGGAATAGGACCTTCCCTGTGGGGGCGTCTGCCCTCTGGAATGGGTTGCCTTCGGAATTACGTACAGCCACGGACCTGGGGACCTTCAGGCGTGCCTTGAAAACCTAGGTCTTTGACCAGGCCGGCTTGGGCTGATTTTAGATTTGGGTGTTTTAATTTTTATATCAAATTTTAGGGTTTAAGGGAGGGGTTTTAATTGTTTTCAGCCAGGGTCTTTAATTTAATTTAGTTTTAACTTTTATATATTTAATGTTTTTAATTATATGGCTGTGCACCGCTCCGAGTCCTTCAGGAGAGGAGCGGTATATTATTATTATTATTATTATTATTATTATTATTATTATTATTACTACTACTACTACTACTGCTACTACTACTACTATTTTCATGCTAAGTATTACCTTATCTAGTATCCATGGACCATGATTCTCCAAGATTTATCAGCTGGGACTTATCTATCTCCATTACGATACCAATATTTAATTTTGGTCAGTTTTTTAAACAAATGCTAAATCCCTGTCACTGATACATTTATGCAATCACTAGGAATGAAGAAGAAGAAAATTAATACAAAGGAAGAATCGGTTGAAAGCATTTATTATTATAAATAAATGTTGGCAACATCTTCATATTTTTTCTCACCAGGTGATATTTAAAGTCAAGATGCCAAGAGATAAAGGTCTGCATTATCTTGTATATTTCTGACTTGTACATCAGATGATCTAATATCTCATTATTTTTTCCTTTTTTGGCAGTGTTTCAAGTCAATGAATAGAAAGAGGATAAATTGTTCTTGAACTGTCTCACAAAGACATTTTCTGTGCTGTAGGATATTGTTTGGACCTTCCTTTTCCATTACAGGTTACCTCAGCATATGTTGAAAAGAGATAGCCAGTTAATTTTGCTTTTTTTTTTTGGTGTCAGAGAGTTCAGGAATGTACAGAAAGTACAATTTAGTAGAAACATGGAGTTGAAAATTAACATGTAGTTAGTTGCACAGGTTGTTTTGGTGCTATATGGTTATACACTGGTGTACTTTCCTCTTGGGATTATGAAGTCCATGTTAGTGTTTATCTAACACTCTTTTCAGTAATGTTTTTATTAATATGTGTCTTCCCTGCTGTTAATGTCAGTGCCCTCTAGTCTACGATGATTGCATGTTGACTGGGGCGCTTGTAAAGGATTTGCTATGCTACTCTTCTATAACATAAGATCTTATCACAGCTGTAATTTACAAAACATTATTCTAGTAAGGCTCTAGCATTACAGATACTGATAGTAGAGAATATTTGTAGTTCAGGGTTGAATTGTGGGGTCCTTGGTGCTCTCTGAGCTTGGTTGCTTTCTTACAGATGTTTCATTACCCAACTAGGTAACATCATCAGCGACATTGATGCTAATGAGCACTGATGATGTTACCTAGTTGAATAATGAAACATCTGCAAGAAAACAACCAAACTCACAGAGCACCAAGGATCAATTAGTGGTACTGAATATTGCTGCAGTTAAAATGTATCATCAAATGTTCTGTCCTTGGTTAGCTCATTTTGATAGGATTTCATGTTTATTATTTCACTGTAATAATAAAATGGATTATCCTCTAGAACATCTCAGAGCAGGGTGGCTGGAGCTTTGATTGCCCCACTCATGACCATCATTATGATAATTTATCAGGCTTTCCCCAAAGCACGCTGTCTCTGTTACCTAAATATAAGTGAAATTTGCTTGGATTAAATATAGCCATGGCATCTCACATGAATATAGCTGTAAAGTTCTGTTGGCATGAAGAAGAATTGGGTGTGTCAATTGTTGTTACCTTTCCAAGTAAATAGTTCAGCTTTTGCAGTTCAGCTACAGATGAAGAGGATGCTAGGTTGGAAGCAAACTCCGCTCTTGATGCCTCTCCCCCCCATCTCATCAATTTTTCTGAAACTCTGGATCCATCAGAATAGAGTGACAATTGCTGGCTCCTTAGGTCCTCTTAGAGATAAGTGAGGAAGTGTTAATAATATGCTCTTCAGAACTTGGCTTCCCACTTAATAATATGCCACCAAGCTATTTCTATGGCAGGTTGATTAAAGCTGATGTTTTGTGACTGAAGAGCTTTTCAGTCTGTTTTAGTGGTGCTAATAGATTTGATTTAAATATGTGGCTGTGAAGTCCTCCATATTCATGAGTAGTCATATTATGCAGCTATGGTAAGATCTGAATATCATATATTGTTATTATATTCATCCTTGAGTCACACAAGTTTTGGACCTAGCTAATAAAGGGTGTTGGCAGCAGCAATGATATCTTTCCTTCACATGGTACTTCTGGTTTAATACTGTATAAAAGAGCTAATAAAGAAATGGAGAACAGCCAACCCACTGATAATGAGTCTCCGTACAACTCTTGAAAGAAGATTCTATCATATGCAATATAAATGGTGTAAATTAGAGATCCTTTATTCATTGTATTTGGTTCTACAAATGAAAAGTGAAATCCGTTCCTATTTTACCATTATGAAACTGCTTCAATCAGCCAAACAGGGAGAAGTTAATGTCTTCTATCTCAAACAGCTTCCCACATGCATTCATGCCCAAAAGGTATCATTTGGTTTAGACAGATGAGTCAAAACCTTCATTCTTCTATTTTTCCCTCTCCATTCTTTTTTTTCTGCCCCCTTTTATTAGTATAATGTTTGATAAAACAATAATAAATCTTAAGACTATGGATTAGTTTTAGTTTGAACCTCATATTTCTAAATTTAACTACATAACATTTTATGCGCATATATTTTGTGATAGAGATTGAAGTAGCCATAGAGAATTAACAGATATCAGAACAGGCAATGGAAAATTAGAAAGATGGACAAATGAAAAGTAAGACATACCTTCAAGTTTTTTGGTATATGTGATAAAAATTACAGTGAAAAACTGCGAAAAGAAAAAATACTTAGCTCTGTATATGAAATTACTTTTTCCAGGTTCAGAAAGACTGGGCTTTCAATGACAGGAACGTGCTATAGGCCAAAAGTCTTAGGTGTGTGTAATTGATTAAGGTTTTGTTAATTTCAGGCAGCGGAGCAACTGGTCAGGAGGGTAGTAATCAGCTACTTAAGGTCACAGAATGAAGCTTGGTAACTTATAGTTAGCACTTTTATTAGGGAAGTGCTGGTGGTGGAGAAAAGCTGCTCAGGAAGAGATAGATCGATACTCAAACAGTAGGACAATATTTGATTTTGAGGTTATCCATGCAAGTTGCAGGACACGAGGTTAAAAGAGAGAACCTGTGTTCCTTTTGCTGAATATCTGGTAGCTTTAGGCATAGTAAGTTGCTCCTCACTCATCATTATTCAGAACACATCCATGTCCCATAACCATTTTTTTCTGCCCTTGTTTCATCCACAGCCCACACCTGAGGCTGCTCCAAGTTGTCTTTCACCATTCCAGTTTTCAAGAAGGGCTTCCTCTGTCTATGGAGATTCTCAATCATCATAGTTTTCCCAAAGGTGCTTTTTCAAAAGGCAACTGGACTTTCTTGGTTTTCTTTTTCTTGAAAAATGTTTTGCTTCACATCCAAGAAGCTTCTAAAGAATTGAAGAAGAACTTGGATCAGAAGTGAAACATTTTCAAGAAAAAAAGAAGAAAGTTCACTGGCCTTTTGAAAAAGCACCTTGGGGACAAGGGCTTCCTGTCCTCTCACATTACAATATTTGTTCTCAATATATATCTGCCATACTTCGCTGACCATTGGGGATTGACAAGATCAAGGCCTAAATCTTTATCTACTGCCTTCTTGACTGTTTGGGCATAGGCTGAAGGAGAGATCAGAGATCTGCCTTCTCTGTATAATGCCTGTCTGGAGTTTTTGATAGCTTTAATCATGCTATGCACAGGGTCTTTATAAACTTGGGTTTGGCACTGTTTTTGAAATATTGCTATTTTTAAAAACAACAACAACATATATTTAGTATTCTTTTGATAGTCTGGGAATCTTGTACTGCAGAGATGGACAATTTAAACTGGGGAAGAGAGCCAGATTCTGGCAGCTCTGGTTATTAGTTCTGTCACTTTTAGGTGTGTTACAGGTTTTTTACTGCTTCTGCTGAGAAACAGTTTCAGATGAAATGCATTTTAAGTCAGCCATCTGGAAGAGCCCATAATATATTCTTTTTTCTATATAAAGTTTGTTAAATTTGAAAATAATAAATCAGACATGAAAGAAAATAAAGAACTTGACTGGGAAGTAAGTTTAATTTATTTTCTACAAACCAAGAAGGAAGATCGCCCATCTAAGTCAGAATTCCTTAAATTGACTTGGCAGCTTCCTTTCTGAGTTCCCTACACATTTTTCTCCTAGCTGGATCTTCTATTATAGTAATTGCCTATAATAAAAGAAATATGGTACAGAAATATTTCTGTACAATTCCGTTCCACTTCAATATATAGCTGAGTGAAATGTGGCCTACTTTGAATTAAGATCCACAGAAATAGTACTTTTTAAGGTGAAGTAAACATCCATATCACAAAACAATCCATAAGATTATGAGTTTCTGAGAACATTTTGGAAGCCTACAGGGTAAAAGGAGAGAAAAGAAAAAAATGATTGGCCATTGCTGAAACTATGGAGTCTCTATTTTTACTCCTGGCCTTAATGCAAAAGGTGGGATGAGGTTACAGGTTCAAATTCAATTTTGTCATAAGCTGTGATGAGTTCTAGATAGTTTGATTAAGAATTCTGTAGAAGCAATCATATTGTTTTGTTATTTGATTGCTGAGAAGGTAATTGACTAAATGCAAATTTTGGGTTTATGTTAAGGATACCTTTATTTTTGAAAAAAATCACAAGAATCCAGAAAAGCCACTCAATTACAATTCAGCATTGCCAATGCTTCTTTCAAACTCTCATATCATGTCAAGATACTGAAGTTCAACAGCTGTATGCATCTTTGATTAAGATATGCATTACAAAGCTAATCTGAACAAATTTTTGAATAAAGTCAACTTTCCAAATTTAAATTGATTCATTAAGTTCAATTATATTCCTTAATGGCATTTAGTGATTTAGAACCCTTTCCCCAAATTGCTTCAGAATATCAAACAATCCAAATCATTGGGTTGTAAATAAAAACATTAAATTGACTTAATTCACTGAATTAATATGAATAGTCACTTTGAATTGGTGATCTGAATCAGATCATTTTCCCCAAATAGGATTACATCTGATTTACATTTCCCTATCAAAAATCATCCTGTGATGGGAAGAAAAAATATGATAAAAGAAACTGCATTTGGAAGAACAAGAAATCACAGTTAAAATAACCATGTAGTTGACTTGATTCCAAATTATCAGAATATCAGAATTTTCACAATGCCAAGATATTAGTGACAGTGGTAATCAATGCCTGGACATCTTAAAA
The DNA here is from genome assembly GCA_023653725.1 of Bungarus multicinctus. Taxonomy (NCBI): domain Eukaryota; kingdom Metazoa; phylum Chordata; class Lepidosauria; order Squamata; family Elapidae; genus Bungarus; species Bungarus multicinctus. The sequence continues at coordinate 66,425,678 of CM042842.1, forward strand.
AGAGAAAAACAAGGACTCTCTTCTCTCTGAGAGAAACAACCAAGCAAACAAAAATATTCATTTGATGAGAAATAGTATTCAGTAACACAGTATGTGCCTGGATAATGTGATGTGGAAAAAGAGGAAGAGGAGGAGGAAAAGAACAGGAGGAGGAAGAATGAGAACAGGAAGAAGGAGGAGGAGGAGGAAAACTGTTATTTTGTGGTGAATGGTTCCCCCCCCCCTTTCCCAATTTGTCTAGAAGGAAGCAGAAAGATATTCCAATGTCTTTTCATCATGTCTGTAGAATGTTTTCTCCACATATATATAGAGTTTCTGTACCTCAAATCACAACTCCTGTTTCCACAAGTGTAGGTATTTTGAAGTTTCCATGCCCCATGTTTTAATCTTTTACTGTGCTTTCTGTGGAGCATCCCATGCTGTGGCTAAAAATTGTTCTTTTTGTTGTTGTGGTTCCTCTTTATACATCTTTGGTACATGCTGAGTCCTGAATGAAATGACTTGTAATGGAGGGATGTCAAATAAGAGATAAAGTTAATCAGGTGGTAATTTCATGGATCTAAGCCAACCACCCCTGAATAAAGATGCATCTAGGGCATCAGCAATACTAAGCTGTGATGATTATGCTACAGAATTGGAGGGAAAAAAAGAACACTTAATGGAATGGGGTAAGAGCGATAACCTTCTTTTTATGCCTTTATTGCTAGTATATTTATATTCTGCCTCTATTTTCCAAATGAAAGAACAAGATGGCTAACAGAATAAAAATAATATATGGTCCAATTTAAACTCAGTACTAGAACAATTAAACCAGTACGATAAAATACAGAAACTGCCACTAAAATTCTCTAAAGTGTAGTTTAAATAGAAATGGTTTCTAGAATACTAATTTTAGGCTTTCAAGGGTGTCCATAAGGAAGGAGTTCCAAAACTAGAACTGGCATCAGAAAGAACTTGAGCTGGTGAAAATTGTAGGGGGTTATTAGATGAGGCGAATTATCCATCAGGTTGTAAGGCGCTTATTAAAAATGGCAAGTGCAAATATGTGAATCACAGTCCTTGTGTTCGAGGCCTCTTCCCCTGCAGCTGTAGCCCCTGCTTACCATGCTGGCATTCCCATCATCCCTTCCCTCTTCAGCATTCTTATGCTAGTAAACATGTGTCTGGGTTGCTTTCATAGTTGAGTTTACAGGGGTCAATTCAAGACAATCGCCTTCCTGCTGCCATATGACAATTAATTATTTTGGAATGAAGTAAAAGCAGTGGTGAGATTCAGGAGATGAATGCTATTGGCTTATTTTTCAGTCTAATGTTTCTCAACCTTGGCAACTGTAAGATGCATAGACTTCAATTGCCAGAATTCCCCAGACAGCATGGTGATTCTGGATGTTGAAACCCACACATCTTAAAGTTACCAAGGTTGAGTAACATTGCTTTAGTTTAGTCTGTTAGAAAACTATAAGAGCTATTCCTTCTGACACTTCCAAGTCTGTCTGCATGACATTGTGTTGGTAAGGTAGAATTGTCAACAAAAGCACCCTCCCAAACACCCCAGTAGCAGTGGAGACGACATTTGAACCATCCTCAAAGTGACAACTACCTGCTAGTTCAACTCTGTTCTCTCCCTTCTATTTCCTTCTCTTTTGATAAATAACATATACAATTTGTGCCAATACATGCAGAGACACACAAATATAGACACATTTTTCTTAATATTTCATTATTTTTAGGGCTTCTTATCAACCTTAAATTGAATAGAAAATGGTGGTTAATAGGAATGAAAAGTCTTACTATATTTATCAATGTACATTCTGGATAACTTGATAGATTGATGTTCATTCTGTATGCCTTAAACCAGGATTATTAATGAGTTTTGTGGCATCCAGAGAAAAATGATATAACCCTAAGAGGATGTATAACAGAGATGTCAGGAAACTGCATATGGGGGATAAGACAGGAAGGATGGGATAATGGTCAAAACTATGAGATGATTTACATTACAAATCCCATCTTTGTTTATATGTTTAGAATTTTTTCACTCTGATTTTTTTCTTTTAAAAAATATAAGCCCTCTATTAGTAATAGCTCATATGGCAGAAAAACAAAAAAGTAAGAACAGCATTAAATAATAGTTTAAGTAGTTAAAAAAAACTAGGAGTTTAAAAACTATGGCTAAGGCAATGAATGTCTTGGTGTCTAAGGCAGATCCACCCTGGCATCATCTGAGCTTCTCAGAAAGAAGTGTCTTCCTTTAGGATGTTATGTCCAAGAAGGTTTGTTTCCACTTTACCTATTTATTTTAATGGAACTAGGCAAAATATTTAATAATTAATAATAATAATTTATTAAACTTGTATGCCATCCAACTCCCAGAATTCTGGGTATCTCACAATAGTCTTCTTCTTAGCATTATTCCTACGCTATGGCAAGGTCCACTTTTGGGCATATCTGTCTTCATTTGGATCGATCCAGGGAATCTTTAGGGGAATGTCCATGAATTTCATGTCCTCCTTGATGCGATCCATCTACCATTTCTTGGGTCTACCATGGAGTTGCCAGGCATCAGGGTCCAGATGCATAGCTGTCCTTACCACTGAGTCTTCTTTATCATGTACAACATGTACATACCATCTAAATCTTCCTTCCCACAGTTTTGCTATGATTGCTGTGACTTCCAGTCAATGTCAGACATTGTTCATGGTATGGCCAAATCACATTAGCCCAAGACTCCGTCAGAGCATTTGCATTTCCATCACATATAAGGCCTACTCATGCTTTGCTGTCGCCAGCCAGCACTCCAATCTATAGAGGGGACTAGGTGCAGTGCATGACCATTCTGTAAGTCTTTGACTTGAGATGTAGGGGCATCCAACCACCACAGAGGACTCCATTCATACGGCACCAGTTTATCCATGTTCCATTGATGTAGGTGCAGGCATTCAGAAAGCTTTCACTGCTGCTTCATACGAGGGAACCAAGGTACTTGAATTGCTCTACTTTCTTCAGGTCTTCTCCACCAATGCTTATGGTTCCATCAGTCTAAACAACGGTTAGTACAGACTAAACAAAGAAATTACAAGAAAAAGTTAAAGAAAAGATAAAAAATAGAAAGAACCACAGACTGGATAGAATGAAGAAGGGATCATATTCTTCTTTGTCAAAGTACTGGATAAAGAGCTAGGCCTTCACAGCTCTTCCAAACAACAGCAGAATGTGGGCTAACCAGATCTTGAGGGGAATGTCATTCCAGGAGGGCAAGTGTTGCTTCAGACCTGGTACAGATCCCTCTTTGTAGCATTAAAGCAGACACTTTCTTTGGAAGGCTAGTGGCTTGTAGTTCCTTAGAAGATTCTCTCTACTATGCCGGCAATGAAAGGAAAACTCTAGCCATGGATGCAGATTACCAATGAGTGCCTATAAAACAGCCTGGCAAGACTTCTAAATGATGTGGATGCTGTAAGGCAGGGGTCTCCAAACTTGGCAACTTTAAGACTTGTTGGCTTCAGCTCCCAGAATTCTCCAGCTGTCTGGAGAATTCTGGGAGTTGAAGTCCACAAGTCTTAAAGTTTCCAAGTTTGGAGACCCCTGCTGTAAGGCTTCAAAGATAGAAACTTTCTTTATGTCCATTTTAGCTCCCTTTTGGATTCCATGATTGTTTGTCCTAACATTAAAAGCATTTATATCATATAAGCTGCCATGGATAACACTGGATTGTCTTCTCTCAAACCTCCAGAATGGATTTTTTTTGTGTGAGGCAGATGATTTCAGAATTAGAGAAGTGGCTAAGTTTTAAAAATGTTCATTACAAAGGAAAAAAGGCCTCAAAATAAAGATTTCTCTATAAATGTAAAAAGTTCGATCTTTTTGTTTTTTAATTGTTACTTTTTCTCTAGGTTGTGGTATCCTGATTTTGTGTGTGTGCGTGTGTGTCCATGCGTGCACATGCACTTATGCATATGTATTTTGAGTCTGGGCTCAGAAATTCTGGGGTTGAAGTTTACAGGTAATAAAGGGAGCATAGTTGCCCATTCCTGATATAATGGGTGGGGATTGTGTTTGGCAAACTTGCACATTTTCAGCAAACCCAACTCAGCTTACTGCCTACACACCAGACACAAAGATATCATAAAATTCGAACTTACTGGAAATTAGCAATCAAAGGATTGCTTGCTAGCCTCGTCAGGCAATTTCTCTCTCAGATCTTAAGTCAGTTTCCATAGGCTCATTTGTTTAAAAGCAGTTGGTAGCACCTTGTCTCTTGCTCAACAAAATGCCCTACCCCCAATCTGCCATTCTTTGGCTAGAAGAGCCTGAATGTGTCACTTTTTTCCTTTTCACAGAGACATACGCCACATGTCACACAAAGCTGCTGTCCCCTCGCACATTCTGTATAAACAGTTTCCATAGTTTTCTGAACATACTGCATATTCTGCTAGCAAATTATACTCTTCTCTTAGTAAATGTTTAACATATGAACATGGCTATTGAATAGTGGTGATGGTGTCTACAAGTAGTTCTCAGCTTACAACCACAACTGAGCCCTAAATTTCTGTTGTTAAGTGGCACATTTGTTCAGTTTTGCCCCATTTTACGACCTTTCTTTCCACAGTTGTTAAGTGAATCACTGCAGTGGATTAGTAACCTGATTGTTAAGTGAATCTGGCTACCCCATGGACTTTGCTTGTCAGAAGGTTGCCAAAGGTGACCTTGGGACACAACAACAGTCATAAATGTGAACCAAGTATCTGAATTTTGGTCATATGATCATAGGGATGCACAAAGATTGTAATTATGAAAAATGGTCATAAGTCATATTTTTCAGTGCTCTTGTAACTTTGAATGGTCACTGTCTCACTACCTGTATTCTAATTCAGCTATGGCCCCTTTCCACTTGTGCACTTTAATTCCTAGAATTTTTGAACCAGCATTATTTTAGTCCTAAAATGATTATATCTCTATAAGATATTCATTCATAAAATAATCGTATTTCACTCTAATATATGCCAATTTAATATACATACACCCTAGGGTTAGGGAGATATATTCTTGCTTAGCAATAATAATAAGTATATCAAGTGCAAGAACCTTCCACATGGTGTCCAATATATGCAGAAAATGCTTTCTGATGGACATCAAATAGTTGCTTGGTGAGAGAAGTGCCCAGAGGTGGTATTCAGCAGGTTCTGACCAGTTCTGGAGAACCGGTAGCGGAAATTTTGAGTAGTTCGGAGAACCGGTGGTAATCTTCCCCCAGGAGTGGAGTGGGAATGGAGATTTTGCAGTATCCTTCCTCTGACACGCCCACCAAGCCACACCCACCAAGCCACACCCATCAAGCCATGCCATGTCCACCAAGCCACGCCCACAGAACCGGTAGTAAAAAAATTTGAATCCCACCGCTGGATGTGCCAGACACAAGGAACCAGACCAACTCTGTGAATAGTCCAAAGCATTTTATTGTTGATCACCTACTGTACAAGAATCTCACCAGACTGACTGCATTCCTTTGGGAACACAAGTCTGACCCACATCATTTTCTCCATAGAGTGACTCCATACTGCAATGCCTCTTTATTTCCCCCTCTCATTTAGCCGGTGACTCTACCACAGGATATGGCAAACATCACATGTTGACCCTACATGGACCATGACTCCTTCCACTTGGTCATTCAACATCTCTTTCTATTTGATCATTCAACACCTCTCAAAACAAATTAAGAATTCACTGCCAATGCAATCAGCTAATGCTAGTATTCAAATAGCTGTTTTGGTAGTTCAATCAGCTCGTGGAAACTGTACTACTGAAGTTTCATGTTGTGAATTAAAATCACCTTAAGATGAAATATATATCCCATGATATCCAAGAGGAAATTTGAAAGTGAGATAATAAATGTTAAAGGCTTTTCCCCCCAGAGAAAGCTTTCAAGGAAGCAATGTCCATTTGAAAAGCTCTGTGCTGCAGTCCTATTATCACCATAGATAATTAATGTTTTTTACTGGGCAATGAAAAACGAAATACTGTTCCCTTTTAAAAGGAATTATTCATGCAATGCTACTTCCTGCCTTAATAAAACAGAATAGTTTTTTTTTTTCACTAGTCATTGTTGCTTTATGTTTTTTTTTAAACACCACAGAAAAGATGGTGGAATAATGCTGCATATAACTTGGAAGCTGCCATACACCGACATAGCAGTAATAAAAAGCCACCATTTGACAAAGTCCATGAATGGCTAATAAAATGAACAGGGAAAGACTTTTATTTCACAGCAGGCTAGGTTGTAATAAGCACTGAGGCAGTTTTGTGTTTTGAAGAAAACACTACAGACAGAAAAACTAATAGTGCCCTTGCTCTAAGTGAAGAAAGATTATTTTAAAAATTGAAATGTGAATTTTCTTCAGTGTTGATTGATTTTTCCCAATCCAGAGGCCTTTCCTAATTTCAGGAAAAAGTTGCTTATAGCCCAGAGCTTTGTTGATTTGAGATCCCACAAGATTCAGGCTGTACTTTGAGGTCCAAACCGAGAACATTTTCAAGATCCTTCTCCTATACAGAATCAGCAAAGCCAGATCAGTGACACGCTGGCTCATTTCACACTTCCAGCATATATTTTTCCCATATGCTTTTAATGAGGTAGATGATTAAAATTTCACACACCCACATGATTCTTGATATGAGGAGAGGAAATGTTTTCCAGCTATGATTAAAAGAAAAAAGTTTCTTGGTATATACAGATTTATATTATCACACCAAGATGACTTAGAAAAATAAAGTTGATTTTCACTTAGTAGCAATAAACACCAATGGTCCAAAGCAGAGGTGGGGAATTATGGCTCCTTTATGACTTGTGCACTTCAACTCCCAGAGTTCCTGAGCCAGCTCAGGAATTCTGGGAGCTGAAATCCATATTCCTGTTAAACAGATAACAAATGGTCAGAATTGAGAGTGTCTTATCAAATTCTGTACCTGTCAATAGTGCTGTCGCCCAAGGCAGTGTTCTAGGACCAACTCTCTTCATCCTCTACATAAATGACCTCTGTGATCATATTAAGAGCAACTGCGTTCTCTTCGCTGATGATGTAAAGCTGTTCAATACCACAGACAATAATGATATCCTTCAAAAAGATCTTGACTATGTATCAGAATGGTCAAACAAATGGCAACATCAAATCTCAACAAATAAATGCTGTGTCTTACATATTGGCAAAAAAAAAATCAGAAAATAAAATTCAAGCTGAATAGTCAAGACCTTGTTGATGATCTAAGCTCTGTCAAGGACCTTGGAATACTCATCTCTAATGATCTAAGTGCTAGAGCCCACTGTAACTACATAGCCAAAAAGGCATTAAGAATTGTTAACCTAATCCTACGTAGTTTTTTCTCTGGTAATATCACACTACTAACTAGAGCATACAAAACATTTGCTAGACCAATACTCGAATACAGCTCATCAGTCTGGAACCCACATTACCTATCTGGTATTAGCACAGTTAAGAAAGTCCAGAAATATTTCACAAGAAGAGTTCTCCATTTCTCTACTCATTGTAGAATACCTTATGCCACCAAACTTGAAATTCTAGACCTAGAAAACCTTGAATTACACTGTCTTCGGTCTGATCTAAGTATGGTATATAAAATCATACATTGCAATGACTTACCTGTCAATGAATACTTCAGCTTCAAACATAACAACACAACACAATAGATACAAACTCAAGGTTAACCGCACCAAACTTGATTGCAGGAAGTACGACTTCAGCAAGAGTGCTCAATGTCTGGAATACTCTACCTGACTCTGTGGTTTCTTCCCCAAACCACAAAAATTTTAACCTTAGACTGTCCACTATTGACCTCACCCCTTTCTTAAGAGGTCTGTAGAGGGCGTGCATAAATGCACCAACGTGCCTACCATCCCTGTCCTATTGTTTCTTTTATTTTTGTTGTATATATCCATTTCATGTATTCATAACTATGTATATACTTATACCTATTATCTTGTAAGCGATTGACAAATAAATAAATAAATATCATAAGAGGGCCATAGTTCTCACCCCTATATTAAGGAAAATCTAGTCTATATTTTAAAATAATTAAAAGGGGTTTTTACACCAAATTGTGGCAAAATTTGTAAACCGATTAGTTCCTAGCAAGCACAATCTTATGCAATAGTGAAGAACTTGTGGTAAAATTATGAAGTGCAAAATAGGACACTTATGAACTTGGACAAGTATGTAACACTTCTGTAAATAAACATATAAACTGGTTCAACTTTATGCTTGACACTCCATGGCTATAAAATGTCTTTAAATATGAATAAAGGAAAGGATGCTGCAATGAACAATGTCAGCTGCCCATTCCATTCCAGGTGTTGACATGAGATCTCTTTTCTTTTGCCCTGCTTCCTATTGCTCTCTGATAGCTCATTTGCTTTAGGAAGCCTGATTTTTGGAATGAAAACAACCTCAGCAGCAACAATGACAACGTAATTGGCAGAGCAGATCCACAGTTCTGTTTCTCCATAATAAAGCTCTGGTTAGCTTAATGGACATGCTTATCGAAGTTTGTATAGTTTGTATAGGATATTTAGGGAAGCAGGGCTATGCACATTCTCAGCCATCCAGGTCAAAGGTGCTTTTTCAAGAGGCAATTGGATTTTCTGGGATTTATTTTCTTTCTTTGAAGACATTTCACTTGTCATCCAAGAAGCTTCTTCAGTTCTGGCTGAATGGTGAGGAATTGAAGGAATTATACTCAGGGGTGGGATGCTACCAGTTCTGCCTGGCTCTATAGAACTGGTAGCTCTGAAGAGCAGCAGACACAGAACCTGTAGTAACACCAGTTGAATCCCACCCCTGATTATACTCCTTGCAGACAGCTGGTTATTTGCATTCTTTTAGCAAGAACAAACCCATCAGGGCTAGATTCAGCAATCCATCTGCATTTAAAACACAAAGGCCACTCTTTTGAAGATAGCAAAGTCCACATTTTAGACAGAGAGGACCACTGGTTTGAAAGTGGGGTCAAAGTGGCCATTGAACAGCCTTCTCTCAACAGAGAGGAAGGAGGATATGACATCATCTATCTTCAGTCTACAGTTCCAAGAAGGCTCCACACCCATTTACACTTTCAGGTGACCCAGATGACACAGATAAACCTCCAGCTGGCCTTAATAACTTGCTAAAAGAATGCAAATGTCCAGCAGTCAGGAGGCATGTAAATTCTTCCATTCATCCATTCCATTCCAACCAATCAGAGCTGAAGAAGCATCTTGGATGAGAAGCGAAATATCTTCAAAGAAAAACCAGAAAGTCCAGTTGCCTCTTGAAAAAGCACCTTTGGGACAAGGCTAAGCACAGTTGTGTCTGCCTGCAACACAATGTTTAAAAGGCCCTAGGTAAGATAACCTTTCCTTAGTTGTGGTTTTGTGTATCTCCAATGGCTTTCTGTCTCTTGGGTTCACATGAACAGCAAGGCTCCATTTACCCCATGTCCCTCTTGCTTTTCTGTTCATATACCTATCCATGGACTTACTTTCCTTCCCTATTGTTGTTGAATATTTGTTTGCAACCAGGTCTGTATCTGCTGGAGCTTTGATTATTTTTCTTTCTGTAGCAGCTTCTACTTAATACTTATATTAATTGCTGTAATAAGTGAGCACCTCATTTAGGGGAACCTTTGGGGTCCCTAGAAACATACACATTCTCGTTAGGCAGAAAGCTTTCTACTTGTTCATCAGCATTTTGATAACAATCACCTTGTGGCACTGAGGTGTGCAATGCAAATTAAATGCAGACTTCTGTCCAGGGAACTGTATTTCTTTCCAGCTTCCATGTGGTAATTATGAGTCATGTTGCTCTGGGTCATCACCCGTGAATGCAAGTCACCATACTGTTTCTGTCCTGGATGGAGATGCAAAGACAATCTGTTCTCCAAACTTTGCACAATACATCTGCTGTCATCCACTGGGCATTGTAACTTACAACATTACATTTAATTTGTCCTGTCAGCAGGAAGGACATGATGCAGTGTCAACTGATTCTTATTCCTGTTCATCCTGCTATTCAAAGAAGCCTGGACTTGCAAACCATGATAACCAACTATATGCTCTACAACAAGAGTAGATTTTTCATTCAACAAAAATGCACTATTTGCCTAGTCTTTTCTACATCTAATAGAATGTACACCAAAATGTCTTCTCCATATGAATTTGATATATATTCCAAGAGAGCTACTTTTTATTTCAAAGAAATTCAAAGCCGCCAATATCACTGAACAAATCTTAGCAACTTTTTCACCTTTCAGATGTTCCTGCCATTTAATCCACTTGCTACAGCAATGGCTAAATTCATGCTACAATCTTAGAGCTGCTCATTCACAGAAAGATGCCCAGATTAGTTTAAAACTACTGCATATCTCTGTTGCTATGTTTCCATACATTATTCTGTTCTGTCAGTTTCTGCAACTAAGAAAAGCAACTTGGAAAATCCTTATCTGATGTGGTTCACAGCTTTTACTAATATATAGAGGTGGTTTAGGCTGAATGGTCCAAAGGGTCCAGCTGAAGTATGTGCTAAAGGAGGACAGGATCCCAATATTGTTTAATTTTTAGTCCAGCACTTTAGCTGGTGCAACCAATTGGCTCTCGATGATTTAGTTTTGCCTCTTCAGTTTTGCCAATAAAATTATTTGAGGCCAACATGGCTTGTACCCTAATATTTAATTTCATATGAAAAGTTAGTCATAGAAGTGCAATTTGGAAGCAGAATTGGAATTTGACTCTTATACCAATAAGGTATAATATCTCTCACACACATGAAATGAATACAGATTTCGACCAGTGATGAGATTCAATTTTTTTTTACTATCGGTTCTGTGAGCATGACTTGGTGAGTGTGGCGTGGCTTGGTGGGTGTGGCAGTGGAAGGATACTGTAAAATCTCCACTCCCTCCCCACTCCTGGGGGAAGGTTACTGCAAAATCTCATTTCCTCCCCACCCCACTAACCTGATTTCCAGCTCCCTTCTCCTGTGCAAGGCAACAAAATAAGACCCAGCTGATCAGCTGGGACTCGGGAGGCAGAGAATAGATGGGGGTGGGGCCAGTTAAAGGTGGTATTTGACAGTTCTCCGAAGACCTCACATTTTATCTTTATCTTTATTTAAACTTATATGCCGCCCCCTCTCCCAGCGGGACTCGGGGCGGTGTACAGCTGAATAAAATATAAATACAAATACAATGTTTAAAATGAATTTTAAAAGAATTAAATAATTGGCTGGAAAAATTAAAAAAATTATCAAAGGATTAAAAACTAAAAACCATTAAGGTCAAACACGTAACTCTAGGCCAGACCAGTTTGATGGAATAAGTAGGTTTTTAGCGCATGCTGGAAGGTTAATAGGTCAGGGATGGTTCTCTGGGGGTAATTCGTTCCAGAGAGAGGGTGTCCCAGAGAGAAGGCCCGGACCCTCGGGGTCACCAGCCGTCCAGCCGGCGGCACCCCGAGGAGGCCCGCCCTATGGGAGTGCACTGGCCGATGGGAGGCCGATGGTGGCAGTAGGCGGTCCCGTAAGTACTCAGGTCCCAAGCCATGGAGCGTTTTAAAGATGACCACTAACATCTTGAATCGCACCTGGAAGGCCACCGGGAGCCAATGCAGCTCGCGCAGAAGTGGTGTAACATGGCAGCTCCGAGAAGCCCCAAAACCACCTGCGCGGCCGCATTCTGCACCAACTGGAGTCTCCAGGTGCTCTTCAAGGGGAGCCCCATGTAGAGAGCATTGGCATAATTGCTATCAGTTCTCCAGAACTGGTCAGAACCTGCTGAATACCACCTCTGATTTGGACCATAAACTGGTAGAAATATCTATTTCTAAAATACCCAGAAATATAGAGAAACATTTGTGTTATTATTTTGAGTGATGGAAATTTGGTTAGTATTTAATAAGATGTTCTCTAACTACCACTGCTGAATCAGCTATTTACTTTCCTTCAAAGTAAATGATCCCCGGAGATATCATGTAAGACTTAGTAGGTCACACTTGTTCAGACTTCTTCAGTTTAATGATATCACGATAGCTTGGTGTTGATTATATTGAAAATATAGTCTTGAAAAATAACATTAATTGGCTTTTCAGAGTCCTGTTGGGTAAATTCTGAATACCCATAAGCAATCCTTGCTTGAATTTTATAAACACGTCAAAGCATGGAAACATGTCCCATGAAAGAATTAATGCCCTCATTTTGTTTAAAGATTGGGAGATGCTTATTGAATAAAAATATCTCTGAGTTATATCGTTCTCTGCAGTGGGTTTCTAGGGTGTTTTATAAAAGTTACAACAGAACAAAGAAAATAGGAACCTTAGGAGCACAGTCCTATAATCCTGGAATAGTATTTTAGGCTATATAGCAGGGAAATGAACTGGATCTGATTCAGGGATTGGACCAGTACTTCCACTGGCCTGGGTGTTTTCTATAATATCAGAGGGTGTGGCCTAATGGATCCCCACTGACAGCATAATCCATTTTCCATGCAGAAATAAGGTGTCTTCCTTGCACAAAGAAAAGAACTGTCCCTGTGGGTTGAAATCTAGAACTAGTATTGTCTGCTCCACCTTTTGGGAATGTTTTGGTCCATACACTTAAAAGGAGGGAGCCATCCATTTCTCCTGCCTTGACAAAGGGAGGCCATCTTTTTGAAAAGCAGGACTTGGTACTTCTTTCCACACAGTGCAACCTCAGCCTTCCCTCATCGTCTCTGCACTCGGGAGAACACAGGGTAGCCAAAGCATTACTACCCTTGCAGGCATTTTAGCTGGGGCTGTGGGTAGCTGTGAAGGTTCTAGTTGTCCATCTTGAAAACATGCCAGCAACTTTTCCTTTTGGAATGTGTGGGAAATGTGGGCAGGAATACAATACAGCATCAGTTCAGTAGTTCACGATACCACAGCTACATAGAAAAGAGTACTGTGATAATCCATGCTTAGATGATTTTTAAAATGAATTTAGTGGGGAAGGGGAAAATTCTTAAGCTCAACTTTTATTTAATGCAGAAAAAAAGGTGGCTTTATTTTTTTCCTTCTGTAATCTCTCGCGTAGGGTTGGTAACATCTGGTTGCAAGTTCATTAACATTCTGTATTTCTTCAAATGTTTCTCCTTTTTAGGAGATATATGACCATTGTTCTGCCAGGCCAAATTCTGGATGTTATAGTTCCCCTGCATGTAAAGGCAGTGAAGTTGGGATGGTTGAGTTAGAGGCTAAGGCTCAGAATCCAGACTGCTATTGCCCTTGAGATGGCAGCCTGCAGCCTGCATAGCCATCCTAGATATCTGGAGAACAGCTGGGAATGGTGGTGATGTTGGGGGCGTGACAGCACATGCCTTTCAACATCATCATCATCATATAGATACTATTATTTACATTCAGTAACATACTGTTACTTACATGTGCCAAACATCAAAAGGCAAATACGTAATAATGGAATTTGCCTAATAACTTTATGGTGGGTGTGTGATCACTTGGGGCTCCATCCAAGACAGCAGAATTATGTTTTCAAAGCTTTCTGAAATTAATATTTGTAACTTGTGCATGAGAAAGTACCTGTATTGCCTTCCATTTTTATTCTTGTAATGAATTGAATACTCTATCGACAGTCATACCTCTAAACAACAAGATCTTATTCCAGGACAAGGCAATTCATCACCACAAATTGAGTTTATATGGGGAAATAGCTTAGTAATATGCTGAAGATCCATAGATTTGAAAACCTTGCAGGTGCCTTAGGTGTTAGGCTGGAAGCTTGACCATATTTGAAGTGGATTCTATAATGCAGGCATCCCAGAAGCATGATGAAGAAGGACTAGGAAGTTAATGCTTTCCTTTCACAAAGCACAATGGAGATCTCTGGAATTGAGGAAAAGAGTTTTCTGGTCTTTTCATAAATCCTTTTCATAAACCTCTCTCTCTGTTTTCATTCTTTGGGAGAATGGAGGGACAAGGCAGCAAGGAAAAGACAATTATTCACTACTCATGCTAGGCCTTTAGCAAGCGATTTAACTTTCAACCTCCAACAAATCTCTTCAGAGGATTCGGCGCAGGTTCTGACTGCCATAGGATTTATTTGATATCCAAAGGATATTGATGCATGAATATCACCAAATGCTTTTAATGTTTGGTTCCTCGCTGTCCAAAATGGTTGCTTTACAGACCTTAGACTTGCAAATCAAAATATTTAGCAAATAAAGTGGGTTTTTAATAGCTTCAATATAACACATTCCACTGCAAGCCTAATCCTGGAAGCAAAGAAGTACCAAAACAGTTATATCTAATTTCAGCCCCAAACAGCTGCCTAATGAGAATGTGAATAAAACTTATCTTTAACTAGCATGATAGCACTGAAAACTGAGTTGTGTTTGCAACTCATCAGCAGTCACTCCTAAAATGGCAGTGGGGGTGATGTTGACGATTTCACTATCATTTCAGTTTCTTCTGTTTTTCTTTGTATCAATCTTGCCTGTTTTCTTCTGTTATTCAGCTTAAGATTTTTTTTTTTTAGGATTTATAGAATAATGTCTGATTGCAGAGCTAAATAAAATTGTTGTGTTTGTTTTCTCACACTGTGTTCTAATTTATAGTATAGAACTAAATTTCTATCTAGCAGAGTCTTGCAGCCAAATTCATTTCTTTGCTACATATATATGCTAGGGCTAAAATAACTGGGTTTCAGAAATCTGGAGAACCATTCGATAGCAACAAACAGATAAGTAAGGTATTTGTACCCAAGATGCAGCAGCCTTCCCTATATTATGTGCTTCTCTGGTATAAAATCTATAATTGTAAAATAATATGAATAGGATTGGGCTATTACATGTTTATAATACAGAAACTGCAAACTTAAAAGGGCAGCTGCACAACACACATTGTACGCATCGTATACTTCGAACCTGACTTTCAGATTTGTTTTTTATCAGAATATCAACAGTATTTCAGAATTTGGAATGAGTTCACTTTCAGAAAAAAAAAAGACAATATTTTCTTTATTTCAACTCGATATCACGTTTATCAATCCTTTTTTGTGTTACTAGTGACAACCAAACAATAGTGTTTAACTTATGTTCATAAGTTGGTCCATGCATCATATTAATTCATTTTATTTTGCCTTTGGTATGGTTTAGTATAATGTCTGAACTCAACCACCTGATTTATAAGTCATGTTTTATGGCCTAGTGTTGAACCAGACTGCCATGGATAGTTTCAACAGTTTCCCAACTAAAACTATGGTTGAGTCTGTCCATGTGTTGTGAGATTAAGGAGTTTTTATTATGTCTCTTGACTGCTAGTTGGTGTTCACAATTGTGCTCTGCTTGTTTTCTGCCTATTTGTCTTATATTCTGGCTGTTACAGTCTTTCCACTATAAGTTGAGGATTTTTTTTTTGTTCTTGGCCTACTGAGTTTTTTGGTTTACTTAAGATATTTTATGGAGCTTTAGTTGATTTATGTCGGGCACAAAGAATCAGGACCATTCATAAGTCTGCAGCATAGAACATTTATACTAGATAAGGGTCAGTGGAATTCAGGAGGGTTGGACTCGGAGCACTTATGGGAATACAATGACTCTAACTCACTTAACTCTGTCACCCAGCTTTGTCTGCTCTTCTCCTACATCTTGTATGCTATGCTAATGCTCTGTAGTTGTCTTTTGGTTGTTTCTAAGATGTATTTAATGTGTGTAATGTTATTCATTTCCTAGCTTGTGTTGGTTGTACTGTAGCTAGTTCTTGAGTGGTCAAGAACTTTTTGATACTGTTGTGTGAGGATCCATTTTGTTAAAAGTTGTTGTACATGGTGATCTGTTTCCCTTTTCTGCTTTTCTCGGTTGCTGCAGTACGTTTGTACTCAACTGAATAATATTTTTATAGATCCTTTTGTTAAAGGTTTTGTGGTTACTCTGGTAATGGAGCACTTGGCTAGTGTGAGTTGTTTTGATAAATTAAGAAGTCAACACCAAAACCAACATGGATTTTAAAATGGATGTGGGCATTTTGTTCATGCAGGCAAACTTTGTTATTTTCAGGAAAACTCTATGTCAGGTTCCAAGTAATGCAACCATCATAAAATGAACTGAATTCATATGAATCCACCACCTAACCAAATTCAGGCTTGACACTCTGCCCACAACCTGGAGTTTGATCTGGATGGGACTCAAAGTTGACTCAGCTTCCCTTTTTTCAAGGTTAGTAAAATGAGAACCCAGATGGTCAGAAACAATATACTGACATTGTAAACTGCCCAGAGAGTGCCTTATAGCACTATAGGACAATATATAAGTCCACGTGCTGTTACTATTGCTATGTATTTCAAATATTTTGCTTTTTGGGAGAATTGCCAAACTATACATTTTTCTCACGAATGAAAAATTGGGAGCTGGAATACACGAGGTTCTTTATTTTACAAGAAAGAGAAAGAAAGAAAGAGAGAGCGAGGGAGAGAGAGAGAGGGGGAGAGAGATGCTAGACCATATTACATGACACCTCACATATGCTAGCTGAAGAACTGAATAAACACAGCACAAGAATGTGTTATGGGTGCCTTTGGGCAACTTTGTGCTCATTCTGAAGTCTTTTATAAAGCTTTCCAACATTTTTCCCTTAAGCTGAAGCACGGGATTTTGAGTGGCAGAACAAATTTATCTTTCTGTACTTAAAAAAAAAAAGTTTCTCACTTTGAAAATAATCAGAAAAGTCATAACAGTTCAACAGCTATTATGAGAACTGGAAAAAAAGAGAGAAGAAATATTGTCAAAGGCTTGTCTTCTCAATTTTTTAGGCTGGGAAGTAAAGGGATGATTGGGAGGTAAAAGAAATTGCTCCAGATCTAAAATGAATTGCTTGGCTTAAGGCTAAGATCCAGTTCTAATAAGCAAATACAGCATTCTCTGATATTTCAAAGATGAAAATACAGTTCCTTGATTAACTTGTGCTATGGGCAGACAAACTAATAGACGCAAGTGGATCAACAAAATGTGATATAAACACCTTCACAAGAACACAGCATGGATCAAGCGGTGCATTGCCTCACAAGTCAAATAAAACCACATGCCACATTATTGTGTGAAGACGCTATGTAGGTCCAATTTACAATTAAGAAACTTCCAGTTTAATCCAGAAAATAGCACACATTGAGATGAGCTGGAAAAAAAAATCATGGAGTTTTGTTTTTTGACGGAGAAGGGAAGGAAAAAAGAAATGTTTTGTAATATGGACATTTGGAGAAGTTTCAGAGGAAGAAACCTTTAAAAAAACCTTTGAAGAAACCTTTAAAAAATGCCACTTCCTACCAAACAGTAGAAGGTTTTAATATTATCAACCATAGCCGCTAGTCATCTTCTTATGATGGATGAAGTCACTGGCAATAGAGCCATGTAATACACAATTTTTTTTAAAAAAATGGCCAAATGTTTGAGATGGTGCCAGAAACAATGCATTGGCTCGGGCTTTTCCAGTTTTGGACAGCAGGATATGGACATTTTTCAGATCCATATATGAAATTCTGTAGAGCACAAGAATGTATTTGCCTTGCTACTTGAATTTTAGAGGATAGTTATCATGTGTGTGTGTGTGTGTGTGTGTGTGTGTGTGTGTGTGTGTAATCTTTACTGATTTTTTTTAAAAGTACAAAGTTAAAAATAAAATGAACAAACAAAAAATTCAAGAAACTCTCAACTGGGTTGTGGATTTAATCGGAGATTTCTTTCTGGAAAAGCTCAACAGAAGTTCCACAGCTACCTAATATTCCAATGTGTTTTCGGTCAAATTATTCCTCTAAAAGGTCAATCAGCGAGTACAAGATGTGACATTTGGAGCACTTCTCATTTCTTTTAGCTTTGCATTCTTCTGCAAGATAATGTTCATTCTGTGTGACATGAAAGAGAAAAAAGCAAGTTGGTAATATCACCATCGTTGTCAGGCTCATTTAACAGAACTTCTTACTTGTCTGTCTTGGTGTTACTATAAGAGAAGATGCATTTTCCCCCATGGAAATTTGCTTATATCTTTTACTTTTGCTACCATAAAATGGCAAAGCATCTGCAAAGGTTATGGTCATGCTAATTTGCTGACAAATATGAAAAAAAAGTGAAAGGCAAGTTTGCACTTGTGAGCTCTGTTGAAGATTAATTGGTTTTTTCCTCCCTTAAATTATCTATCTATCTATCTATCTATCTATCTATCTATCTATCTATCTATCTATCTATCTATCTATCTATCTATCTATCTATCTATCTATCTATCTATTATCTATCATAACCCAGGGCAGCAAGCTTATCCAACACACCTTCCTAATATTTTTCCTGTAACAAGAACCCTGAGAGATGGCCCAAAGTCATTCAGATAGCTTTCATGCTAAAATAGGACTAGAACTCACCATCTCCTGCTTTCTAGTTTGTGCCTTAAACATCAGACCAGTGGTTCTCAACCTTTTCTTCACCCTAGATGCTCATCTTTTGTGGCCATAGACCATGGACATATATACCCACCCCCACAAGACTTAAGATTTCAATCATATTATTTCCTAAAGTCTTTACTGATCCCCTATGATGATATCATAGGCCTTCAGGAATCTGCAGACCACAGGTTGAGAACCACCACATTAGACCCAAGCTTGAGGAAGGCCAGGCCAGTGGAAAGCAATGGGTGGAAGCTAAAGCAGCTTGTTTAATGTTCCTTCTAAAGTTAGAGCAAATTTGTAAGGTTTTTTGTTTTTTTTTGCTCTGTCAGAAGATACCTCTCAAGGTTGTCCCATGAAAGGAATCTTCCATTCAATTATAGCAATTTGTCATGTTTAATCACACTCACAAATTGGTTCTCTTTTGATCTATTTTTAGCCAAGAACGTCAAGAACATATTAAAGATTAAACTTGAGAGATAAGCTCCAGTTTAAAGCAAACCATATTCTACAAGGTTTTTCTTTTGGTCTTTATCTACATGAGATATACTGTATATTCTGCACCTTCACAAATTGGTCTGTGACTTCATGAAGACCAAACAAATTGTAGAAGAAGACATTTTCTATTCCCTCCCTGCTCCCGGGGCAAGGTTACTGCAAAATCCCATTCCCTCCTCATCCCACTAATCTGATTTCCAGCTCCATTCTCCTGTGCAGTGTAACAAAAGAAAACCCAGCTGATCAGCTGGGACTCGGGAAGCAGAGAATAGATGGGGGCAGGACCTGTCAGAGGTGGTATTTGATGGCTCTCCGAACTATTCAAAATTTCTGCTACTGGTTCTCCAGAACTGGTCAGAACCTGCTGAATACCACCTCTGGCTTTGGATCAAATTAAATTCTTGTTACAGAGTGTTGGCTCTGAATGATGTAAGAAAGGAATAACAGGTACTGTGTCTTCTTTTCCAATTGTCTGTGTTCTCTGTTGCCTCTTCACATATCTAGGAACACTAAGTTAACTATGACTATTTCAATTATAGTAATTTTCTCCTTATAACATATTAAAATTTCAAGTTATCAATTCCTTTTGGAGGGATATTGACTTACAGGTTTCATATTATTGTGTATGCATATCTGATAAACCCTGTCATTGTAGAATTATGCAGACTGTGGGAGAGAAAACATATACATACAAAATGAACGTTCAGGTCAATGAGAGGTTCTGCCCCTTGCCCCCAAATCACTAAAATAGATTGGACAATGGCAATATGTTTAGTCATTTATGCATAATAAAGAACGGGAAGAAAAAGATTGACTTCCTTCTCTTTGTTTACGGCAGCTCTCCACGTAAGGATGTGAACTTTGCTTATGATCCTCGTACAGCGAAGAAGCAAATAAATACACATTGTAAATTGACTCTGCAATTTGAGGCTACACAGTGTTTCTTATCAATAGACACTAGTAAAATTTGTGCACTCAGGTAGATAGTTTGTGGAGTCGGAAGTAAGAAAAATTCATGGAGAAGGAAATGGCCTTTCTAATTCAATCTGCTTTTGGATTATGGATTTCCTGTCTGGCCGCTCACAGAGGTCCAATTAGGTAATCATACCTCTTCAGCCCTTATTCTTAACACTGGTACACCACAGGGTTGCATATTGAGTCCCTTACTCTATATGCTTTATGTTCATGACTGCATTCCCACTCGCGTTAGTAATACTATTGGTAAATTTGTAGATGATACAACAGTGGTGGGACTTATCTCTGGGGGGATGAGTCTGCCTACTGAGATGAGGTAGACCAGTTGCTTTCGAGGTGTGGAGACAATAACTTGGTCCTCAACACCAATAAGACCAAGGAGCTTATAGTAGAACAGATCAGACATCCAGCCCTTGCTTATCAATGCAGACCGAGTGGAGCAAGTGGCTAGTTTTAAGTTTCTGGGAATTACCCTAAAAGAGGACCTGACCTGGAGTGCCCACATTGCAGCTCTGGTCAAAAGGGCCCAGCAGAGATTATACTAACTGAGATTTCTCAGAAAACAACAACTGAATGAAAAACTGTTAGTGACCTTCTACCGCTGTACCATAGAGAGCATTTTAACATACTGCACCTCTGTATGATTTGCCAATTGCACAGTGGCAGATAGGAAAGCACTCCAGAGGGTTAATATCATTGCCCAGAAGATCATTGGTTGCCCTCTCCCCTCTTTGGAAGAGCTTTATAGCTCCTGCTGCCTTAAGAAAGTTCAAAACATTCTCAAAGATCCATCTCATCCTGGGAACCCTTTTTTTTTAACTATTACCATCTGGCAAACGGCACAGAATAATAAAAACACGGACAAATAGGCTGAAAAACAGCTTCTATCCCAGGACAGTAGCTCTTTTGAATTCTTCTGTATAGTGCAGGGTTGGTGTGGTGTCAGAGGTTTCCGGTTCAATGTGTGAAGGGTGAAGGATGTGTGTTTGTGTTTATTTTCATGGTCATGATGTGCACTGAAGATGGTGTTTGATTTTGTTGCATGAGGTGCAATGACAATAAAGTAAACTAAAATGATTCTCAATTTTCATCCTTATGGAGCAGAGGGTTCATGTCTACAGATTGTCACTCCAGCTTCTTAAAGTACCTGAACCCCATTCTGAAAAATAATATGGCTCCATTATCTTGTGCAAGCTGAAATTCTTTGCTGGATTGTAAATCAATGTGATATGAGAAGTCAAAGGATACTGAGAAGTTGAACATATTTACCCTTTTACATTTTTCCCCAATGCAGCTTAGTCATATTTCTGCTTGTCTTTGTAGTGCCAGGACACATAAATAAAGACAGAGTCTTTTCTACTTTGCCATTAAATTTCTAGGAAAGTTTCTGAGGTTTGTCTATTTACAGGGGGATTTTGTCATTTCCTCCATTATTTTTTTCCTGTTTTAAAATATAAACCTTTAAATATCATGCCCAGATTACTGCAAAATAGTTTGAAGTAATTTAAAGCCTAGAATTTATAGTGGGGTCTGAGAGCAATTTTTCCCTTCTGTGACTTAGCTCTAGCTCTTCTGGAATTTCATGTTCTCCATTCTTACTAAAGTGAAAATTTGGCTCCTTCCAATACCATCGTAAATAAAAATCAAAGATACCGTGTCAGCACAAAACTGAAAGATTAATTTGCAAACTCGTTTAAAAAACAAAAAGTCATCCAACCAGTCCTATTCAATTTAATCTATTTTATATTTTATATTATTATTATTTTATTTCATTTGTTTCATTTATTCTAATAGATGATAGATGACAGATGATATAGATCAGGTGGGTCAAACTCGCGGCTCACAGACCGGATGCGTCACATGCTGGCGCTACCCCCATTGGTTTAGCAAAGGGGAAAAAAGTCCAAATAAGTCACATGACACTATTGTGTCACCGCGAGTTTGACACCCCTGATATAGTGATGAGATTCAAATTGTTTTACCACCTGTTTGGTGGGTGTGGCTTGGTGGGCGTGGTTTGCCTAATGTGCATGCGTGTAGCTTTCCCCACACCAGCTGAGGCCTGCCAATCAGCTGAGAGGATAAAGAAGAGAAAAGTGCAGGGGCAGTGGGAAGGCCGATTCTGCTCTTTTCTTTTCTTTTTCCTGTCAGCTGATCATCGAGGTCTGAACCGGTAGCATAACACCATTGAGACAGACAGACAAACAGACAGATAGATGATGGACAGACAGGAAAGAGAGGGGGACAGTTCTTGGACAGAATCTCAAAAGCCATAACATCAATATGGTTCTTCTCTCTGGTACTCTATAAGGGAAAAGCCAACTCAGCTTTTTCCAAAGTTAGAAAACCCATTATATATCCACCTATACCTGTGATAGCTTATTGTTGTGAAGGTACTGAATGGCTTAATAGCATGGAATTCTTTATTGGCCAAATGTGGTTGGACACACAAGGAATTTGTCTTGGTGCAACTGTCAGTATATATATATATATATATATATATATATATATATAATAAACAATGTAATAAACCTGAGATGGAAATGTAAGCTATCTGTATATGCCTGAGCATATCTAAGCCTGCCTGAGCTGTTGCTAAACAATAAAATGAATACAACTAGACTTTATAAATAGAATGGATTGTCTAAAAAATGTTGCTCCTTTATTTCTCAACTGAACATTGTTTTTTTTACTATTTCCTTCATTATTAAAGCAGAATATGTCTATTATTAAGACACAGAACTTTTGATTCTGGAAGCCACTCAAGCCATTAATTCAATCTGCCAGTTGCAAATTTATCTGGTTAACACCATGGTGAAAATACTTAAAGCATTTTAATTCTTTTCAGCATATCCCAACCCCTTTTTGTTCTTTCCTTTTTTAAATGGTTTAAAACAGGATGAAAGTTTGTTAGTTAAAGTCCCCCTTCCTTGTACACCTTGCATCACAAACTGACACAATTTAAGTGGCGGCAATGCAATCTCCTTTAACACCTGGATTAGCCGGGGCCTTTGTCTCCCATTTATAACCGATAAGAGGATTTGCATTTTTATAAACTAGATAGAGATCACAGGACAAAGAGAATTTTCATTGTATAAACAAATGAAACATATTCTGGGTTCTTACACTTCTTACATCAAACATAATCAATTTTGTGTAACGGCTTTAGCAAGGTCTTTCCAGAATGTCTATTGGTAGAGTGTTTTTTTTTAAATGTATCCTTCAGGCTGGTAAAATGAACTGGAGTATTTAGAATGCTTGCTGCCAAACTTATGACTGAGTTGTACATCAGCACAACTTGTTACAAGAAACCCATCATGGTATATGGATAATATGCTAGATTTCTGCATGGAACTACTAGCGAGTTGCACTGAAAATACAATGTTTCTAAGGAACAATCATAAGTACAGGGAGTCTTCAATTTATGACTACAACTGAGCCCAACATTTCCATTACTACAAGAAAGGCAGTTGTTAAATGAGTTGCACCCCATTTTATGACTTTTTTGCCATCCCTGCATTTGTTAAGTGAGTCATGTGGTTGTTAAGTGAATCTGGCTTCCCCCATTGTATTTTTGCCTGTCAGAAGCTTGAAGATGGTGACCATATGACCCAGGGACAATGTGATCATCAAAAAAATCTGCCAGTCTATGTGCCCGAATGTTGATTACATGGCCATGGGGATGCTACAATGGTCATAGGTGTGAAAACAAGTCATAACTCACTTTTTTCAGGGCCATTTTAAGTTCAAATAGTCATTTGAAATAAGTGGCTATAATTCAAGGACTGTCAGTAACAGAGTAACAGAATTGGAAGGGACCTTGGAGGTCTTATAGTCCAGGGGTGTTAAACTCAAGGCAGGAAACCCTATATCACTTCAGACAAAAAGTATTGCATATAGGTTATCTGTTCAATAACACAAGGTATGCTCTCGACCCATTCCTTTTTTTCCAGGTGATCTTACTTTCCTTTCCTTTAATACAGAATATCTCATGATTCAGTCTGAGTATTGATTTGTTCACCACCTTGTATGCTGCTTAAATGAAGGAAACTCTTAGGTAGTCTTTGGTAGCCTTTGTGCCAAGCTAATACTCAGGAGAGCCTCTGCAGTTGTTGATTGCCTTTTCTAGGGTGGATGATCCATTGCACAACCTACTTATTAACCTGTAGCAAGTGATTTGCTATACCTCATTACTCTATTAAAATTTATTCTAATGCACGGGACAGCATTTTAGCAGCTGAGAATATTTATGTTGTAAGATCACAACCCATTCCTTATGCTGATGTTGGATCTCTTCTATTGACTCTTGCTAATGGAGAGGTTTCTGTTATTACGGCTTCTCGTGAACACCATTGATTAAGTCAGCAGCAAATTTGATTTATAATGGCGCCCTGACAGAAGGAGGAGAAGAGGGGACCCAGAGAAATGGGCAGTTCAATAATTTGGAATATTATTGATTGATGGACTTGCAGCATTTCAAGGTTACTGGCTTCCTACAGAAATCTGGTAGTTTGCAATTTTACAGAGTCCACACTATTATGTAAGGGTCCCCCTCTCCATCAATAAAATGCACCATAAGCCAGATTTTCATTCTGCAACATTCAAAAGCCTCCCAAAAAAGTTCTGTTTGAGGAAGGGTACTGAACAAAATAAGGAGATGGCTTCAAAAGCAGTGCATAGCATTCTATACCCATGTCCCTGATCTATATTGGAATATTCTCAAGATGATCCTTGGGACCAAATGAACTAGATGATCCTGCAGATATATGGGCACCTGTCAACCCTGAAGCTGAGCTGACCGAAGCCATCTTGGAAGCTTCAGTGTTGCCACACTGGAGCTGAGGGATAGGGAGGGGGGATTTTAGATAGCTGGGATTTTGTAGCCAAAACAAAATGCTTCCTCTTGGGAACCAAGGATATTCTCATACCTGGTCAGAGGAAGGTGGAGTGATGTCACCAGGCAACAAGACAGCACTGTGATTGGACCATGTGACTGATTGTTTTAAGAAAGTGATGAACTTTTACTTTTTATTAGGTGACAACCGTGGGAGCCTTCAGCGTCGGTTTTCACTAGATCTGTGCCAATATGATATATCCAATAAAGCTATTCTTTGAGGAATCTACCTGCCTCAGAGTTTTACTTTCTGTGGATCTATTACTTGAAACCCTGACATTACCAAGCTATAAAAGGCTTTATGGATTAAAATCAGGTTGTTGAACTGTACTCAGAAGCTGATTGGCAGCCAATGCAACACCCACAGAGCCTCTGTCATATGAAATTGGTGCCTCTCTCCCATCAGTAAACATGTTTCTGTATTCTGCATCAGAGGCAGCATCTCAGTCATCTTCAAAGGCCGTTCAACATAAAACACATTGCAATAGTCAATCTGCTACATAATCAGGTCGAGAGTTACAGTTGCCAGGGTTTCAGCGTAATTGTGAGTTCATTACAGTCAGGCAGAGCATAAATGACATAAAACAGAACAAAATATAATTTCTGCAAAATTTACCATGTGAAGTAATTAAAAAAAAGCCCTGAGGGCTAATTGATGAAAATATTCAAACTAATTCAGCCATTCCTAAACCTTTCACTAGATGTACCTTTAGCTTGATAGCTAATCCCATAATTTGGTTGTTACAACTACCATTTGGAATCTTAGAATACAGGTAGTCCTTGACTTATGCATTTCCATCATAGGTCATGCAGTTGTAAGTCAAGGCACCTACATGACTGGATCCGATTTTATAAGTTTCTTTGTCGCTGTTATAAAGTAAACGCTGCAATTAATCCATGTGTTCTTATGGAGGTTGGTTTTTTTGTGGAAACCAGCAAAAACACCTCATAAATTATGGTCATATGATTATGGATACTGCAACTGGCCACAAAGGTGAGCATCCCAAATGCAGTCATGTGACTACTAGAGAATGGCGATCTGCAGCCATTGGAAATCTGGAACCAGTTCATAAGTAATTTTTGAAAGGTCCTTCATAACTTTGTTCACTAAACAACCAGTCAGTAAGCCAGGACTACCTGCATTCAAAATTAGATCTATTTGATAGCATTTTTTATCATTCAGCAGATCAAATACTTTTAAGGATATATGATGGTAGACATTCAAACTAGTCATATTCACTGTGACTGATCTGATTTCTTTATAGTCCAAGGAACTTTCAAGAGTTCAAAAGCATCAATTCTTTGGTGCTCAGCCTTCCTCGTGGTCCAACTCTCACAGCCATTTTTGAAATACTACAAACCACTTCTGGTTTACAGATTGCATTTGGAAAACCTCAGGAATAGCCAGTTTAATGTAGCCTGGATAAGAAACGAAGTCTCTTCCAGAGACTAATAAAGTTAATGGATCCAAACTTCTATAGAAACACATCTCTTAGATATTGGGACCAGCTCTTTGCTTCCAGGGAACATTGGTGCTTTGTAGAAGGTAATTTAAGAACAAAACTGGTGAGAGTCATTTTGAAAAATCTATTAAAATCACAAATCTCATAGTAGCAAGAACAGATCCAAAGTCACAAAAGACTAGCCATGGCTTGTTAGTCTATTTTTTCATTTATTTTAAAATGTTTATAGAAACTCCTCAGATGGAGTTCCAGAAAGTCATGCAATATATACACAAGGAAAACATTGAAAAATTCATTTCTGCAACCTGGAGAACTCCTGTCTGTCACAGGAATGCAAATTTAATTTATCAAGTTCTTAGGTTCTCTGCCCCAAATCTGACTTCAATTATTTTAATCAAGCAAACAAATGAGCAAATTACCTAAACAAATAAATGAATAAATAAGCAAGACACCGGAACACTCCAAGCAAAGCCCTAACCTAGTCTTTTTCATTATTTTTACTGTATATTTTGAAAGTTTTGAACCACCCATTGCATTAGTAGAAATTAGAACATGAATGCCGTACGGCCACACTCTCACCATTCTCACTGGGCAAACTTGGATAGACCATGCTGTGCTGGAGGAATGACTGGATACAATGTCAGTTATATTTTTATGGGAAGATGTAACTCCAAGCTATCTTCACTCTCTAGCTGTAGGGATAACATGGTGACAATTGTGAAACGTAACATTTGAAATCTGGTCAGCATATTAAAAAGCTGTAAGTCAAAGCTATGGTTTTCCCAGTAGGAATGTATGGCTATGAGAGCTGGACCATAAGGAAGGCTTGAGCCCCAAAGAATTGATGCTTTTGAATTGTAGTACAATATTAGGGAAGACTCTTGGGACTTCCTTGGACTACAAAGTGATCAGATCAGTCAATCCTAAAGGAAATCCACTCTGACCGTTCTTTTGAAGGACAGGTACTGAAGTTGAAACTCAAATACTTTGGCCGCCAAATGAAAACTCATTGGAAAAGACACTGATGTTGACAAAGATTGAAGGTAAAAGGAGAAGGGAATGACAGAGAATGAGATGGTTAGATAGTGTTATCAACTTAGCAGCATTGGGTTTGGGCAAAGTCTGACAGACAATGGAGGACAGGGGGACCTGGCATGCTATGATTTATGAGGTTGCGAAGAGTCAGACACAATTTAGTGACTGAACAACAACAACAGCATTTGAAAATTAAGCTTCCTTTCTGCTTTTAAAGAATGGACATGTTACAGTTCTTTTTGTTGCACCCTATAGAATATCATTATTTCCTTTTATATCATCACAAATAAGATGGACCCAGTCATCCCATTTTAAATGTGTGCAGTGTGTTAATCATAGCTTTCAACAGATATGGAACAAGTTGTCACAAACTGGGATTTAAATGGAAATTCTGAAAATATAATCCACTATAGAAGATATAGCTAAACACCTCATATTTAGACCCCATTTGTCTTTTTCCACGATGACAGATTATCTAGAAACTCTTGGTGTTGATTTTGCTCCTGGATATGAATTGGAAGGAAAAGCTATATCTGTCGAGAGCACCAATTTGTCCAGTAGACTCTGCATTTGTTGAAAGAAACTAGTCACCTGTCCTTTGTAGGTGATGATTTATTGCACAGAGCAATATGTGACAAGGAGTAATTTTTCATGTCAAGTAGAGCCCTGGTGCCCAGCACTTAATTTCCTCTAAGTCCCTTCAAAACAACAACAATGGAAAGTGAAACAGGACTTCTTGCTGGTAATGGTCCTGAAGCTACTAGTCTCCCATTGTGAGAAGCCATCACTTTCCTACTGGGAGGCTAGAAGTCCCACTCCAGAAACTATGATACTATGAGAATGAAACTAGAGAGATAGCATGAAAACTAATCTCAGGTGTTTGTCTAACAGTTGGATAGAGCCTTCCGTCAATAGCTCTGAACTGCCAGCAATAAAAGTTAGATCTAAGTTGTCATTTTCAGACTGCTAAGGGCAACAAAAGAAGCTCTCGATTAGTTTTGACTTCACTGCTGCTTCGGAAATAAAAATAATGGGGAAGTTAGATTTTTGCCTCTAACCCACACCTGTGGCCAGCCATTTTCTATTTCAGACATCTTGAACCTACATAGTAAACAGTTTCATCAGTTAACTAATCCACTAAACCTCACAGGAGTTTGCTGTGGAAACTCTTAGGAATGTGAATGGATCAATGACTGGGCATTCATATCTATATACAGCTGATTATTTATTGTTAGTTTTGTAACATGTTGCTCCATATCTCGTATGTTTCAAATGCAGATTTCCACACAAGGAAGTAAGAAATCGTGTTTCCTAAGTACTTAGAAATAATGTATATAATTGAAAATGCCACCTTAAATTGTTGTGGACTTTAATCTTCTAACGTATGTACAAGTAGTCCTTGACTTACAACAATTCATTTAGTGACTGTTCAAAGATACAACGGAACTGAAGTAAGTGACTTATGATCATTTTACACACTTATGACCATTGCATCCTCCTCATGAACATGTGATCAAAATTCAGATGCTTGGCAGGCGACTCATACTTATGATCTTTGCTTTATCCCAAGCTCATGGGTTCACCTTTTGACAAGCAAAATCAATGGGGAAGCCAGACTTACTTAACAACCATGTTACTAACTTATCAACTTCAAAGATTCACTTGACAACTGTGGATAGGAAGGTCATAAAATGGGGCAAACCTCACTTAACAAATGACTCAAGTAACAGCAGAAATTTTGGACCTCAATTGTGGTCATATGTTGAGGACTACCTGTATATAGAAACCCACAAGAACATAGCATATCTATTGTGGCATCCCTGGAGGTCAAAACGATACTGTGTACCACACCTCTCTTCCATGACAGGAAGTGATAATGCTTTTGTCTTTTGCAGAACTTAGTCCTGGTTTTGTCACTATTTACATAGTAAACATTATTTTGATATTACAAATACTGTCAGCACAATAATATTGGAAGAATGGAGTGGATTTTGGAATTGATCTTCTCTTTAAGTGGTATTAATATTCACTTTGGTTTTGAAGAATTCTGAACAAATGATGCTAGTGGTTATACGTTATTCATGTGCTATTATTTTCAGGATGTCTGCAGAACAATGGTAAGATACTTTATCACTATATAGTGATTCTAAAATTCTTATAGAAGCAGAATAATTGGGCCATCTGTCCATTCCATTCTGAAATATTTATAACCCTCACTCAGTTCATATATTGCAATGTTAGCAATCTGTAGAACTTAACACTGTTTTGCAATACGCAAGAGGCACTGTCAGCCAAAATGTAGGCCAATAACCGACAGAACAGTTTATACCCATAGATCTGAACAAGCTTTCCATTTATTGATTGATTGATTGATTGATTGATTGATTGATTGCACTTTTATACCGCCCCCTCTCTCAAATAGGGACTCAGGGCGGTGAACAGCCATTGGTGAAAATACAGTTAATAAAAGTTAAAATAGATTAAAAAGTTATTAAATGGTGGCTGAATTAAAATACAAAAACCAATAAAATCTAATAAAAAATTAAAAAGTTACAAATTTTAAAACCCCTTCTAAGAACAAAAGGAAGACATAACATAACTCAGTAATTATACCAGGAAAGAAGGCATATTGTTGCAGTAGTAACAGGGAGAAGACAGAACAGATAATGGAACAAAAATTAAGTGACCATGGCCCACTTATTTTCTATAGGAAACACATTCCCATAGAAGTCTATGGAGATTCTCGGGTCTTTTTCAAGAGGCAGCTGGACTTTCTGGTTTTTCTTTGAAGACGTTTTGGTTCTCATTCAAGAAGCGGAGCTGAAGAATCTTCTTGGATAAAAAGTAAAACGTCTTCAAAGAAAAGCCAGAAAGTCCAGTTGCCTCTTGAAAAAAGCACCCTAGGGACATTCACATAGACCTTCTCATTTCTAAATATCTGAAAAACAACAGAAGCCAGAATGAAGTCATGTTTTAGGAGGGTTTGCTTACCGGAGAACAGTTAGCTTCATATTATATTATATCTAAACCTATGCATGGGTAGCCAACAGTATCCTATTGAATATATTCTGTGAAATACAGGTGAGTTATGATAGGGCAAGTATTTCTTTGTATGGAGCCAATACTAATGGCTTGAATGAACTGTGCCTCTGATTATGCTGAAAGTATAAAGAGACAAAAAAAAAAAAGATTTAGTAGAACATGGAAAAACTCATTGTATGAAGTGTTAACACAAAGGCACTTTAAGCATAGGCAAATTTAAATTTAAAAGACTTAAAGTCTCTCAAGGCTGCTCTTGATAGTTCTATGGCAGGAGTCCCCAAACTTGGCAACTTTAAGACTTGTGGACTTCAACTCCCAGAATTCTCCAGCCAGCTATGCTAAGTCCACAAATCTTAAAGTTGCCAAGTTTGGAGACCTCTGTTCTATGGTCATGTCCATGTAGGTTTCTTGACAACAATAGAAAAGTGGTTTACTATTGCCTTCTTCTGCAAGGTTTTTTTTTGGGAGGCTTCCAAGTCTTATTTATAATATGGATATTCTCTGATGTCCTCCTAACCAGCTACTGACCAGGTTTGATCCTGCTTGCTTAGACTTTTTTGAGATCTTCCAAAGTTGGCTAAGTTCTGTTGCCTGCTGTAGACCATTATTCAACTTAGGGTCCAATATTAAGTCATATTCTGGAAATGTGATTGAGAATCAGCAATTGGTTTCTCAACTACTTGTGTTATTGTGGTGTTAGAGCAACTCCAGGCTTTTGTCAATGCCACTATAATAACAACAGTCATTCAGAAATAGCATGTGTCTCTTGGAATTATAATTTGGCTCCCAGTTTGACCTCTCATGTTATGTGCACTTGAGGTACATAATATAGTCTCTATACTGCAATACAGTACTTCATATGTTTGATCTGCATATAGTCTTGGGAACCCATTTCATACGACTTCCCTTCATGTACAGGGTTTTTTAAAAAGTGGCAGATAAAAGAGGGGGGACAAAATAGACACCCCCAATTCTAAGCACAGCTTTAAAACGATTTGTAAATCTGCAAAAATTTTACTTTTTAACCAGAGATTAATGGAAAATCATATTGACTACATGAACTACTTATATGAAAATATATAAATTATCTTTTAGATAATTTTTAGTTGACCAAAACTGAACTTGCCCAGTGAGTTAATTACGTAAGATTCACATGCACAGTTGAATAATCATTTCCTTGGACTATTTGTAGTATTTAACATAAATTAAAGAATAAAGCTGTGTTACTTGTAAGGAGCTTCTAACAAAGAAAGAAAGTGAAAATGAAAGTACCCCAGCCATGAAAATATGTCTTTGTGGTTAGATCACTATTGATTTTCTGGAATGGCTGACTGAAAAACACCATGAAATCATTGCTTTGTGGGGCATTCTTGATAATATTCCAACAATGTGGTGTTCGTAGTTATTAAATTTCCAAAGCTAATATGGTTCCAGTGGTAATAGGAGAAACGATCCGATAAGCCCAAAAGATATCTAGCATTGTCTTGATTTTTTCCCCTCCTTCTTACAGGTTGCGCAGATAGTATATATACAGCAAGAAGTATGCACTGTTGATAAAATGTGCACACATACATACTGAGTAATATGCTTCCATAACATACATTATTGAAATGAATGTTATTTCTGTTCATTACCTCTGTTTGATCATGCTGCAATTAAATGGGTGGCAAGGTGCAATTATTCATTTCTGCCTTTAAGTGCTAGCACACATGTGAAACTGATACATAGATTTACACACAGCAGAATAAATTGAGTATATGTTTGCTATTATAAATTCTGCCTGCGCTAGCTCATAGTGTTTGCATTAATACAGTGGGAACTGTATACAGAGGAAAGAAGAGAATTCTTGGCTGCAGTCATGTAAGTGAAATTGCCAGTTGTATGTTGCATGTTGTCTATATCATAGTACCTAAAATATTATTTTAAAATTATTTTCCTCCCTTCAGTGCAATGAACATTGCAA
Source organism: Bungarus multicinctus (assembly GCA_023653725.1). Lineage (NCBI taxonomy): Eukaryota > Metazoa > Chordata > Lepidosauria > Squamata > Elapidae > Bungarus > Bungarus multicinctus. The sequence continues at coordinate 66,457,985 of CM042842.1, forward strand.
TTTCTAGCTTCAATCTGAATGCAATTAAAGGTGGCAGAATACTTTCACCTAATCTCACTTAAATCAATATTGCATGTTAAGTATATCTGAAATCTAAATTTAGAGATTGCAACTCTGATCACATAATTCAAGAACAAATCTCATTGAGTCTGATATGGTTGATTTCTGAGTAAACATGAACAGGATTGCCAAAACATCTTTTTAAGAATGGTCCTCAGTTTCTTAATATAGTATCTTGGATGCACCCCTATTCAGAGACAGATATACTCAATAATCTTAAATGTGCTGATTTTATGCAATTATGAACTCATTGTGGGTTTACATAACAATTAGCATAAGGTTGTTGTTGGCTGGAATACAAGAGTTTCCTGTTACTGACAACCAAAGAGACTAGAATTTTCCTCTGTGATTATGACTCATGAATATAATCAGCAGGAGTCAAGGCAAGATTTAGAATCTAGGTTATTCACTGAATCTTCAAAAAGGCTGTTGAGATTCACAAATAGCAACCTCTTAATGCAATTTTCCGGCTGATGACTCACTTCTGCCTCTTGTGTATTTCATTACAGGGATTCCTCAACTTAACGACCACAATTGAGCCCAAAATGTATGTTGTGAAGTGAGAAATTTGTTAAGCAGGTTTTGCCCCATTTTACAACTTTTCGCGCCATATTTGTTAAGTGAATCACTGCAGTTCTTAAGTTAGTGACCCAGTTTGCCCATTGACTTTACTTGTTAGAAGGTCGCAAAAGGGATCATATGACTCTGGGATTCTGCAACCATCTAAATGTTAGTCAATAGTATCTGAATGCAGAGGTGGGATTCTACTGGTTTGGCCCGATTCTACCGAACCGATAGCTGAAATCAGATGAGAGGGAAGATCAGATGAGAGAGAACCAGTTCACTCCGACGTTCTTCTGTTTGGCCCACCTGCCTGCCTGGGCTCTAGGCTGTCCTTTATTTCCTGCTTTTTCAACGTCAGCTGCTTTGCATGGCACAGCTGATTGCTGCGTGTGCCCTGTGTGTAACAGAAGAAGATGATTCTTCTGCAGAAGAAGATGATTTTCAAACGCTGCACACGCGCACAATGCGTGTTTGGCACCGAACCAGTTATTACACCAGTTGAATCTCACCCCTGTCTGAATGTAAATCATGTGACCACGGGGTTCTGCATCAGTTATAAGTGTGAAATATGGTCATAAGTCACTTTTTTCAGTGTTCATTGTAATTTTGAATGGTCACTAAATGAATGGTTGTAAATTAATACTCTATCTAGAGTAGAACAGACTGGAAAAGCTTATAGCAACAATCGTATCATGTACACAGCTTGATGTATTGAAGCTTTATTTATTCTTATTAAAAGCAATTGCCCTTCTATGTTTTTGTTTGAAAACCAGGAGAAAGCTATTTGACAATAAAGTAACCCAGTGCATAATTAAACACCCTGCGTGTATATGAAGATCTATTGTTTTTATGGATGTTCCTCAGTCAGAAATTAGAGAATTGTGTCTTTAATATGCTGTAGCTTCACGTTTTCTTGAATTCAGTAGAAATAGGACTGGCTGGTTTCAATGCATTTTCTAATTTTATTCTAAACTAATTCCAATAATACAGTTGCTGGTTAGATTCTTAATCCCAGGCTGTATTATACTTCCATTATATATCTTCTATTAGCAATCTATAGATCATTTGCATTTTGTTAGTTAGATTTCCATTTTGCAAAGGGTGTTGGGATGTGGTACACGCTAGTAGAAAAATCACATATCATATAAGAATGTACTGTAGTTGTTCAAACTTCCATTATTAACAACACAGCAAACTCATATTACAAACAGAATTTGTCAAACACAGTATATGAAATTCATAATACAAATGCAAAATTTGACTTCTAGATGGTAACTTCCCATTTCACAAAACAGTTTTCAAATGTCCAACATGTACCAATATTTTATAAGGGAATCTAGAAATTGCATCCAACAAGCTATTCTTTACTTGCTTATTGAGGAACTTGTAGTATCCATAAATATGGTTTAGGGTAGGGAAACTTATTTATGTATGTATGTATGTATGTATGTATGTATGTATGTAATGTATTTATTTATTTAGATTTGTCAATCTTTACAAGATAATAGGTATAAGTATATACATAGTTATGAACACATGAAATGGGTTCATATAAGAAAAATAAAAGAAACAATAGGACAGGGATGGTAGGCACATTGGTGCACTTATGCACACCCCCTACAGACCTCTTAGAAAAGGTGTGAGGTGAGGTCAATAGTAGACAGTCTAAGGTTAAAGTTTTTGGGGTTTGGGGAAGAAACCACAGAGTCAGGTAGAGTATTCCAGACATTGACCGCTCTGTTGCTGAAGTCGTATTTCCTGCAATCAAGTCTGGTGCAGTTAACCTTGAGTGTGTATCTATTGTTTGCTCTTGTGTTGTTATGGTTGAAGCCGAAGTATTCATTGACAGGTAAGTCATTGCTATGTATGATTTTATATACCATACTTAGATCAGACCGAAGATGGCGTAATTCAAGGTTTTCTAGGTCTAGAATTTCAAGTCTGGTGGCATAAGGTATTCTATAATGAGTAGAGGAGTGGAGAACACTTCTTGTGAAATATTTCTGGATTTTCTCAACTGTGCTAATATTAGATACGTAATGTGGGTTCCAGACTGATGAGCTGTATTTGAGTATTGGTCTAGCAAATATTTTGTATGCTCTAGTTAGTAGTGTGATATTACCAGAGAAAAAACCACGTAGGTGATATTACCAGAGAAAAAACTACGTAGGATTAGGTTAACAACTCTGAATGCGTTTTTGGCTATGTGGTTACAGTGGGTTCTAGCACTTAGATCATTGGAGATGAGTATTCCAAGGTCCTTTACAGAGCTTGGATCTTCAACAAGGTCTTGACTATTCAGCTTGTATTTTATTTTCTGATTTTTTTTGCCAATATGTAAGACAGAGCATTTATTTGTTGAGATTTGATGTTGCCATTTGTTTGACCGTTCTGATACATAGTCAAGATCTTTTTGAAGGGTAGCAGTATTGTCTGTGGTATTGAACAGCTTTACATCATCAGCTAAGAGAACGCAGTTGCTCTTAATATGATCACAGAGGTCATTTATGTAGAGTATGAAGAGAGTTGGTCCTAGAATATTGCCTTGAGGGACACCACTTTTGGCAGGTACAGAATTTGATAGGACACTCCCAATTTTGACCATTTGTTGTCTGTTTGACAGGAATGCTTCTATCCAGTTATGCAGTTGTCCAGAGATACCATAAGATTTTAGTTTTAGGAGTAGTTTGTCATGTACCACTGAATCAAAGGCTTTACAGAAGGCTATGTAGATTGCGTCTACTGTTTTGCCCTGATCGAGTTGTGTAGTCCATATGTTTCTGCAATGTTCAACTCCCAGAATTCTTGAATGAGCCATAAAAGGTTCCCCATTCCTGGCCTACTGGTTTTTCAGTTGTGGGGGAAATCAATTTTTGACTTGAATGGGACTGTTTAATAGACAAATGTAGGATATATATAACATACATTCTATGTCTGTAATTTGTGTGGAACATTTGCCTGGGATATGAAGAGAAACCACATTTCTTAATTGAGCAGCCTGTGGGGTTTCTTGCAGAACTATTTTCACACATCTTTGGAAACTAATCCTGTAGAATATACCTGCTGATATTGTCCAGTAGTGCGTTACTTCCACATATGCCACCAATGAAGGAATTTCATCAAATCTTCATATAAGTAATTATTTGTTAATAGCACAATTGATAGTCATACCATATGGCAAAAACATTTTTATCCGGATGTTCATACAAATGATTGAAAAATCACACCACATATAGGTTTTTTTTTTTTAAAAAAATCCCAAGACTGCAGCTATTTAAGGACTCTGTTTCTATGATATAGAAATACATCCTTAATTTTAATCATTGCTTTCTGAATTTTAGCTGATTTGTTTTACAGTAGTTGCCTAGACCACTTAATATCTCATTTTGCTTCATTTTCTTGTGATTCCTAGGTTAGCTTTACAGCCTTTAAACCCAGAGAAGTGTCTGTAATTTTGGAAATGAAGTACTAATAAACACTTCATAATATCCTCTTTCGATATTCAGCTGATTGCATGGAGACTTCACACTGGGTGGAAAATAGGGTGGGCATATTAGCTAGCATAATTCAGTTGGTGAACTGCAGAAGAGCTCTAAATACCTGATAAGTTGAACAAAACCCCAAGTTTTCACATACTCCAAAATTCCAATTTATTAGGATTCTGAATTGCATCCAAAACCATGTCCCCTTCAGACTTTCAACTAAGCACATAGAGATAAAACAATGGAAAAGATGGCCGCTTAGTCCCTTTTTACTGGGTCTGAGGTTCTTCAAATTTGTGTGGTTATTTATTTATTTACATAGCTGCCCATCTTAAATATTATGTATATATAGGTTTGACAGCCTTCCTGAAAGCTGTTACAGCTATTTGAATCTCAGTGCAGAGGCTAATTCACAGGGCAGCCACTGCAACTGAGAGGACTCATGCCTGAAGAAAGCTTGCAGCTTCAGAGGACAGAAAAGGGAAGTGCAAAGGTAATTATTATCTCCTGCAAATTTTTAAATGCCTGTGGTCAGATTGGTTTTGGCATCCTCCTTTCCCTGAATTTGACAACTTCACATTAAAAACACCTAGAAGCTAAAAGTCAGGCAACTGTGAGTTTTAGTTCCACCTTAGGCATGTAACAGAGATGGTATTCAGCAGGTTCTGACCAGTTCTGGAGAACCACTAGCGAAAATTTTGAGTAGTATGGAGAATCAGAAAATACCACCTCTGACTGGAGATTTTACAGTATCCTTCCCCTGCCATGCCCACCAAGCCACGCACACAGAACCGGTAATAAAAAAAATTTGAATCCCACTACTGGCGTGAAAGCCAACTGAGTGACTTTGGGTCAGCTTCCTTCCCCTCAGACCAAGTCGCCTCCCAGGGTTGTTGTTGTTTTGGAGAAAACAGAAGGAAGAAAGAATATTGTGTGTATTTGCCACTGGAGTTATTTATAAATAGAAGTGGGGGATAAATAAATCAACAAATATAGTTTTTTATATAATATATTAAATAAGACTACATTTGCCCAGCTAGGGCAAAATTGCCTCCAACAATTACTGGTGATATTCCAGAGTTTCTATTTGATCTTTCTTAGCTTTTCCTGGAAGGAGGTGGTGGCAAGAATACAAGCTTCTACTCTTGCATATAAGGACAATGTTTATATCACCAAGCCATACCCTTCCTTTCAGCTTGGAAACGGGGGGCACATTCTGTAGAAATGGTAGCGGACTCTGTGAGGACTGTCTTTTCTCAGTAGGAAAAGGAAAAATGGATATGCTTGACCAGAACTTGGAAGTGGCCTTTTATGTCATTATTGTTATTGAATAGCAAAGGAAGTCACTCTTTTCACAACATAATATAGATGAGCCCTGATATAGAACTGGTATTCAGCAGGTTCTGACCAGTTCTGGAGAACCAGTAGCAGAAATTTTGAGTAGTTTGGAGAACCGGCAAATACTACCTCTGACTAGCCCCGACCCCATCTATTCTCTGCTTCCTGAGTCCCAGCTGATTGGCTGGATCTTTTTTGATTGCCCTACACAGGACAATGGAGCTGGAAAGCAGGTTAGTGGGGTGGGGAGGGAATGGGATTTTGCAGTAACCTTCCCCAGCCACACCCACCAAGCCATGCCCACCAGACCACGCCCACAGAATCAGTAGTTTTTTTAATCCCACCACTGCCCTGGTGGTGCAATATTAAAATGCAGTATTTCAAGCAAAACTCTGGCCACAGCCTGGAGTTCAATCCTGACAGGATTCAAGATTGACTCAGACTTCCATTCTTTTGAGGTCAGTAAAATGAGAACTCAAATTGTTGGGGGAAATATGCAAATCAAGGTTCTATGGAGCAGAATACAAGCCTAAATGCTATTGCTATATTACAGATAGTCCTCAACTTACCACATTTGTTTAATAAGCATTCAAAGTTACAATGGCACTGAAAAAAGGTGACTTAGGACAATTTTTCACACTTATTTCAGTTGCAGCATCCCCATGACCAAGATTTGGATGCTTGGCAACTGGCTTGTATTTATGAAGTTGCAATGACCCGGAGGGGTGTCACATGATCACCTTTTGTGACCTTCTGACAAGCAAAGTGAATACGGAATCCAGATTCCCTTAACAACCGTGTTACTATCCTGACTGCTACAGTGATTCTCTTAGCAACTAAGAGCCATGGTGGCAAGTGGTCAGAATGCAGTATTGTAGGTTGACTCTGCCTTCCATCCTTCCAAGGCCAGTAAAATGAGGACCCGTATTGTTGGGGGCAATATACTGTCTCTGTAATAATAATAATAATAATAATAATAATAATAATAATAATAATAATAATAATAATAATATAATATATAATTATTATTATTGTTATTATTATTATTATTATTATTATTATTATTATTATTATTATTATTATTATTATTATTATTATTATTATTATTATTATTATTATTATTATTATATACCGCTCCTCTCCTGAAGGACTTGGAGCGGTGCACAGCCATACAATTAAAAACATTAAATATACATGAGTTAAAACTAAATTAAATTAAAGACCTTGGCTGTAAAACAATTAATACCCTCTCCCTTAAACCCTAAAATTTAATATAAAAATTAAAATACCCAAATCTAAAATCAGCCCAAGCCGGCCTGGTCAAAGAGCCAGGTTTTCAAGGCATGCCTGAAGGTCCCCAGGTCCATGGCTGTACGTAACTCCGGAGGCAACCCATTCCAGAGGGCAGATGCCCCCACAGAGAAGGCCCTATTCCTCGGCGTCACCAGCCGGTACATAGATGCCGACGGGACCCACAAGAGACCCTCCCTGTGGGAGCGCACCGGACAGAAAATGGCAGAATGCGATCTTGTAAATATCCTGGTCCGATGCCATGGAGTGCTTTAAAAGTTAACACTAAAATCTTAAAGCGCACCCGAGAGGCCACTGGCAATCAATGCAGTCGTGCAGGAGGGGCGTCACATGAGAGAACCTTTACGCCCCCATAACCACCCAGCGCAGCCGCATTCTGTACCAGTTGAAGCCTCCGGATGCTCCCATTCAGGAGCCCCATGTAGAGGGCGTTACAGTAGTCCAGTCGGGAGGTGACCAGGCATGAGTGACCATGCGTAAGGCATCCCGATCCAGAAAGGGCCGCATCTGGCGGATCAGGTGAACCTGATAAAATGCCTCCCTGGATACGGCCGTAATGTGATCTTCCAAGGACAGCCGTACATCCAGGAGGACACCCAGATTGCAAGCCCTCTCTGAAGGGGGCAAAATCTCACCCCCAATAGCCAGCGAAGGAACTACCTGGCTATATCGGGACGCCAGAAACCACAGCCACTCAATCTTGGAAGGGTTGAGCCGGAGCTTGTTCCTGCCATCCAGTTCCTCAGGGCCTCCAGACAATGGGACATGATCTCCATGGCATCGTTGGGATGGCTTGGGGTGGAGATGTACAGCTGAGTATCATCAGTGTACAGATGACACTTCACTCCAAAGTCACGGATGATCTCCCCCAGCAGTTTCACATAAATGTTGAACAAGAGAGGAGAGGACCGACCCGTGAGGCACCCCACAGTCGAGGGGCCTAGAGGTGGACCTCTCCCCCCCCCCCGCCAACACAAATTGTAGACGGTCGGAGAGGAAGGAGGCGAATCACCGTAACACGGTGCCCCCAACCCGCAACCCCCCCCAACTGTCGCAATAGGATACTATGGTCGATAGTATCAAAAGCCGCTGATAGGTCTAATAGGACCAGGACAGAGGAATAACCCCTGTCACGGGCCCTCCAGAGATCATCAACCAACGCGACCAATGCTGTTTCAGTACTATGTCCGGGCCTGAAGCCCGATTGGAAGGAATCTAGGTACGTATCTTCATCCAGGTACTGGGGAAGCTGACCTGCCACCACACTCTCAACAACCTTCGCCACAAAGGGAAGGTTGGAGACAGGACGATAGTTGTTCAAAAGAGTTGGGTCCAGGGAGGGCTTATTGAGGAGGGGTCGCACCACTGCCATTTTCAAGGCAGTGGGCAGCGAGCCCTCCATTAAAGAGGCATTAACAATTCCCTGGAGCCAACTCCAGTGTCACCTCTCTGGCGGTAGAAACCAGCCAGGAGGGGCAAGGGTCCAATAAACATGTGGTGGCATTCAGCCGCCCCAGCAACCTATCTATACCCTCGGCGGTCACAGGGTCAAACTCGTCCCAGATAACCATCTCAAGACTCGCCACGGTCACCTCCCCCGGGACCTCCCAACTAGAGTCTAGCCAGGCCCGAATCTGAGTGAATTTATCGTGCAGAAATCGAGAAAACTCCTCCGCCCTTCCCTGCAAGAGATCCTCCCGCGCTCCCGGCCCAAGCAGGGAGTGGGTTACTCTAAACAGGGCAGCGGGTCGATTTTCTGACGATGCAATAAGGGCGGAGAAGTGAGAACTGCTTCGCCACCTCTATCGCCACTAGGTAGGTCCTAATATAAGACCTAACTTGTGTTCGGTCGGACTTGGCACGACTGGTCCTCTAGATGTCTTTTCCAGCATTTCATCTCCCTCAATTCCTCCATAAACCACGGAGCCGAGTGAGATCTCTGCTGGGTCAGAGGTCGCAAAGGCACAACTCAGTCCAGAGCCTCGGCAGCCAGCCTATCTGTAAACTGCTTAGAGAGGGCTGTGAAGCATTATGAAGTGGTATTTATTCTAAGTGCTATTCAGTGGTGGATTAATTTTTTTTACTAATGGTTCTGTGGGCGTGGCTTGATAGGCATGGTGTGGCTTAGTGGGTATGGCTTGATGAGCATGACAGGGGAAGGATACTGCAAAATCCCCATTCCCTCCCCATCCCACTAACCTGCTTTCCAGTTCCATTGTCCTGTGCAGGGCAACAAAAGAAGACCCACCCAATCAGCTGGGACTCAGGAGGCAGAGAATAGATGGGGGCAGTCAGAGATGGTATTTGCCAATTCTCTGAAACTACTCAAAATTTCCACTACTACTTCTCCAAAACTGGTCAGAACCTGCTGAATACCCCCTCTGGTGCTATTGATATTGCTAACAACTATGGTAAGAAAGGTCATAAAATGGGGCAAAGTTCACTTAACAACCCTCTTGCTTAACAATAGACATTTTGCGTTCAATTGGGGTCATAGGATGAGGACTACTTGTACAGCTTTTCCAGCATTTGACTTTATATTGGACCTGAAATCTCAGAATTGTATGTTCCTGGAATAGTAAGGGAAGTCTTTGGTTGCACATTTAATTAAAATAACTAATAACTTGATATAAAACTAATAACTTGATATTAAATAATTAATAACTTGATAGCTTCAAAGAATTGCTTTATGATTTTTAGTGACTGAGCAACATGGAAAGCAAGCCAACAAAGATGTTCTCTGTGTATTGGTATATTAGAGCTACCTAGTAGGCAAATCTGGGGTATAGAGAGTGTTTTCTTTCTGGGGCTAAAATGCTCAATGATTAAATCCCAGGAACACTTTAAGACGTAAAACAGGATGATATCAAATATGGATGTGATAATAAAAAAACAAATTGATGCTTAATACAAATTAGATAGTGGTGTTCCTGGTCTAAAGGCACATCAAGGAACTACCAACCAATTTGGAGGCTAACAGCAGAATATAATGTAAAAAAAGAAATCAATATTTTCCTGGGCTTCTTTCTTCTCCGGAGTGTCCATTGATTTATCCTGCAGCCCATTGCCACACACTGTTTTTAGATAATGTACAAAAGGCTCAGTAACTTCTAAATATGTTCTTTGCAATAAAAGAGGAGACATTAATTTCTGAATGGATACTTGCCAAGGGACTATTGTAAGAGAAAAGGAAGAGATCCAGGCAAGAGATAAAGGAAACAAAACTTTGCAGTCTTATTTAATATCATGCATATGTACGTGAGGAATCCTTCCAGTGATTATTAAATTATATTACAGTACTGTTGAAATCAGTTTCATTGCCAATCCCAACATGGGAATTTAATAAATATATTAAGAGTATTCTGTGGCTCTACCCAATTGGCAAATGAGCATAAGAATACCCCCACTTGCCCAGTTATTGTTCTATTTTTATTAATATATGTGTAAAAGTGATAGAATTTATTTCTATCATCTATTTCTTTCCATCCATCCATCCATCTCTCTATCTTCATCTTTTTCTTTCTCTCCTTCCTCTCATCTCTCTCTCTCTCTTCATATCTAGCTATGTATCTTGTATGTGCTTTACAAATGAAGTCTAACCTTAAAATGTTTGTTAGTGTAATGACAACAACTTAATATGAAAATAAATGATTTAAATGATGTGATGCCAATCACTTCTCATCAGGGGAGATGTAAAAACCGCAGCACAAGATTAACAGAACCTTTGCTGTACAATGTCTGTCTCAGAATTCATTCATTGGCTAAATCACTGAAAAATAAGATTCAGGTCATCTTACAAAATGGACAAAAGGACAACTCCACCTTTGACCATATCTTTCGGCTATTAGAAGGCTAAGAGGTTATCTCTTTTCCTTTAAAAAGAAATAAAACAGGATTGACAGATAATGGCTCAATCCAAGCCCTTCATGGAAATGTTGCTTGTATCTTTTCAATTCTGATTGTTCACATGCTTGCTTGAAAAGTTTAAAGCAACCCAGTGCTTCCTATATACTAGCAGATGCTTTGATCTGAGGGATTTGAAATTAATTTGATTGGGTTTCACACATGAAATGTTTTCTGCAGTTTTCTTTAATTTTTACAATGCTATTTTTCAACTTCCTGTTGAAAGCTTCATTTATTCCATATAGATTTGAGAATATAGGTTCCAAAATAAAACTGCAAGGCATCTTCTTATAAGTTCATTTTTAAAAAATAAAAAATGATTAATTCTTGGTATGTGTTTTTGGAAGGAATTGATATTCTCTCCTAGGCATTACGTGAGAGTTCACAGTCTACTAGATTATTTCCTATTGTCACTTGGAAAATAAATGTTTATGCAATTCTCATTATGTTGCCCCTCCCCCAAAGGCAATTGTCAAAAATCTAAAACTACTTTTAAAAAGAAGAAAAGATAAATTTTGCATCATATTGATTGGATATCTAAATTAAGACAAATTTTTTTCTCCTCTAAACTTTATTATAAGAGAATTGGTTTTAACTTCAGTGAGAAGATTGGAAAGAAGATAGAATAGAAAGAGAATTTTTATGTTTGATGGTACTTTTTGGGAGTTGTTGTTTTACTTCTTTATTTTCAGAGACTTTTTTCTTTTGGGTGACTTAGCATGAGATGGTTTAGATAAATTTTATTTATTTATTTTATTTTGATTTGATTTGTCAATTGCTTACAAGATAATAGGTAAAAGTATAAACATGAGTAAGAATACAGGAAATAGGTACGAATAAATGGGGACAATAGGACAGGGACGGTAGGCACAATTGTGCACTTATGCACACCCCTTACAGACCTCTTAGGAAAGGGGTGAGGTTGATAGCAAATTGGATTGCAACTGTACTTGCACATTTAACTCAAAGATGTGGGGATATGTAAATCACTTTAATAGTTGCAAATACTGTATATATACTCAAGTATTTGTATTCTTCGAAACAGTGCTTTACATATCTTTATTCTGATTTAAATTTAAAATATATTTTACAACCAATGACAATGTTTTTATAAACATCCTCAGAAATTAGGGCTGTACTAAGGCCTAGTTTGGGATATCAGTGCTTTAGGATTTTTTTGTTTAGAATTCTCAATAATTTATGTGTGGAGAAAACATTTGCTGGATGTGTTCTGTGTTAATTTCAGCTGATTTTAAAGTTTTCAGAAGCTAAGAAATTTTTCTCACCTGCATCTTCTCATTTTTGCATGATCATCTTAGTTCTCTTGATTAAATGATTAACTTTTCCTTTCACCTCCCATTAATTAATGCAATAACAAGAATAATCAAAATGTGTGAACATCTGGTGTTTTAGATGTTCTTAAAGCCAGTCCCAGCTCATTTTCACTGTTCCATTTATGTACATGTGCATTAGAATATTTATTCTATGTTGGCACTTGTACACTTTTATACACTTTTTATATTAAAAATCTTGCGTATGCACATTCACTTGAAAGTATCTTTTTTTGTTTTGTGAAATCCTTTTATTATCATTGCTTTAGATGACAAGGTTAGATAAGTATGTCTTCTTCATTAAATATCTTTCTGTAATTAACTCAGTGCCTCTGGGTTCAAGGCCATTCAGAATAGATAGTGCTTCAAAAATATTATTAGAGCAGATTCTCTTAGCCATCAAATATATATCTAAGGGCTTCTGGTAAGTGAGATGGGACTTCTTGATTCTCATTCCAGAAAGAAGTCTTTTGAAAACAAAGTTCAGTAGACACCTGCCAAGAAAGGAGAAGCCAAATTCTGTTATCTTGCAAAGACAGAAGGAAGAGGTCTAGGATTTAAACTTCCGGGATGTACTAGATAACCCTGTGACCCATTGGGCCATCCTTTGAGAGAAAGGTAATACAGTCTGATATGACCAGGGTGAAAATTTATGTTGATTACACTTTTTGGATCCCAGTGCTGGACAGTCCTATAATCAACTGAGAAGTGTATGTCTGTGTGTCATAAATAGAAACATAATTATAGTGGCAAACAAACTTCAATAATAAATCCATATTTATTAAACAGATAAAACAGAAGCATCATGGGTTATTGAAAAAGCAATGTGAGCAGGATCTATTTCTGACTTCCTGCCAACTTCCCCACTATTTCCTAGTGGAAAACTGGAAATCATATCATGAATTTCCTAGTGGAAAACTGGAAATCATATCATGCAGAGATGCTTTAATATGTAGGACAGGAGTAGGCTGAGCTGGAAGGCAGAGTTAAATGTGCCATCAGTTTGGAATCATTTCTTTGCTACAAGAGACCCAAATCCACCCCCACCCCCATGATTTTCACTGACTCTTATCTAGCACCAATTTAGATTTGACCATTAATTGACTAGATTCTAGATTCAAGGTTGACTCAGCCTTCCATCCTCTCGGGGTAGGTAAATTGAGGGCCCAAGATTGTTGGGGGCAATAAGCTGATTTTGTAAAAATGCCGCTTGTGGGGGCCAAAAGCCCTAGTAATAAGCAGGCATATACAATGGAATGAAGGCTATTGTTGAGCATTTAGCATGGTGCTCCTTAGACTGTAAGCTGCCCTGAGTCTCCGGAGAAGGGCGGCATATAAATGTAATTAAAAATAAATAAATAAATAAAAGAAGAGATAGCAATAATAAATTCTTCTGTGCTTTTAATTCAGTAGATGGTTCTGATTATTTGCACCTGACAAATGGCAACAACTTTGCAAATAAAACTGATCTGAATATTTTGGAAGTTTTGAATTTTTATGCATTCTTAAGTCAGCAGATTTTAGGTATTTTGATTAAAAAATTGTTGTGCTATAATGCACCATGTGGGTTAATCTGAGTGTACAAACAGGAAACCACAGTGACAGTTTTAGTAGTATATAGATTCATGTGCAAAATTTCTTCACTTGTCTGTTTTTCTAATTCTGTGCAATAAAACTGTTTATTTAACTACCTTATAGCAGCTTGAAAATGTGGGTCTGAGAAAGAAAAATAGAAAGAAGCCCTGGCAGGAAATTTTGCATATCATTATTCCCAACTCTGATCTGAAGATTAAGCTGTGATTACAGATCCAATCCAGCTGACTGTGGATCAAGTTAATAATGTTAGACAAATAAAATTAGAATCAAGTTTCTACCCAGATGGACCAGTTAAGCCCAACTTGCAGATGAAATCTAATTTGCTGCAGACTGAGGCTCTATCTATCTGCTGCTATCTCAGTAGTCCTCCAATGCTGAGAATCACCTCCCTATTTAACAAATTTGACTGGAATGCTAATGGGCTTATTATCTACAATCTGACAATGTCCTATCAACTGATGAGGCCAATGGGCAAGGAATCCAAAATGAGCAAGTCCTAATACAGAAAACCCCATTTGGACAACTATAATGTGTCACTCTTGGAAGTTGATTATGATTATTGTACAAAATGGACAACCGCAACTGAGCACAAAATCCATTGCTTATAAAAGTAGCAGGTAGCATGAACTTATAGTATTTATAAATTTGTTTATTAAATATGTGTGACATCTGTGGGTCCTTACATTCATTAGCATTACATAAACGAGATTAAATCAGGATACTTTAATACAGCTCTCGCCCCATACCTTCAATTGATTCTATAAGATTTAAGCTAGTCTTTTGTGCCGCTTGTAGAGCTACATTCTGTGCCACAACCTCATTAAAATCAGATGAAAGGAAGCATTTTTTTCTACATCTGAACTGAGCTGGAGAATGCCTGTCTTTTTAAAAAATATATTACTCATAAACTGATAAATGTAATGGGCAATATAAAATTTAATGTAGATAAAGCATTCTCAATGAACTTGATAATGATTACAACTGAGATTTGTTGATAGGTACATTTCTTTAGGCATCCTTTGTGGGGATCTTGAGGCTGTAAATGCTTTCCAAATTTTATAGAAGGCTACATGCTTAGCTCTTTTATATCCCAACTTCAACTTGCCTTATGTTTTCTGAAATGAAGTAGGTCGACTTGACCAATTTAAAGAGGGCCTATCAAATGAAATACTGCATGAATTTCTTTGATGAGGCCTCCAGAAATGTCTGAATAAATTCAACTCTGTGGTTGGAAGAAAACACTATAGGGACATTTTGTTCCTACCTGCAGCCTTGATTCATATCTCAGAGGTGCTGAAAGTTGAATCCGTAAAATGGGATTTAGTTGAGCGTTATGTATTGGCTGAAAAAAAACCTCAATGCATGTAAGGTCTATATGTACATTGAAGTGAATCTGGCCATTTTTCATGTGAATGCCCTGCTGAATCCCATCTTTTGAAATATTAACTAAGTGCTCCACCCATGGAGTAGGAGAGCATCTTACAAGTAGATCTTCAAATGATCCAGAAATAGCCTAATAAGAAAAAGGCCCAAGATCTATTTGAGTATAATCTTCCTTTTCTGTTTACTATCAAAAACCACCAGAAATCCCTGCCACTATATTTTGTTTCCCCATTATATTTTCCAATACTCCAGGGAATGGCTGGCTTCAGCCTCACAATCCACCTGCTCATTGGGGTTGGAAGGACTTAACCGCTGGTTTTCCAGCATACAAAACTTACAGCTAACAGAACCCCAACACCTCACAGGCTAAACTTCCTCCTGTTTTGTTTGTCAAGTATGGAGACTCTGCCAATGTTTTTAGAAAGAAAGAAAAAATAATTCTGTCCTAACCTACTGGTTTTTTTTA
The DNA here is from genome assembly GCA_023653725.1 of Bungarus multicinctus. Lineage (NCBI taxonomy): Eukaryota > Metazoa > Chordata > Lepidosauria > Squamata > Elapidae > Bungarus > Bungarus multicinctus. The sequence continues at coordinate 66,473,419 of CM042842.1, forward strand.
ATGATACCCTTGACAGTTTTCTCCATAAACAAGGTCAACTCTGACTGTTCTCTGTCCATCATCCAGTCACATTGTGAAACTGGTCAAATGACACCTTGGAGCAATATTTCTGTTGGACAGTTAACTACAAGAAATATTTTACCTGTGGCTAAATTTGTTTATAATAACTCAGTTCATGTGTCTACTCAGATCTCACTATCTCCGATACGTATACTTACCTATCATGCCTGCTGTGAAATACTGTTCCCGATTCAGAGATTTCCATTTTTAGCAAGAATAGCAAACTGCTCAATAGCACAAAGATCAGTTGTAGCATCGCAGGGTCTCTAAAGACATATGTTATCACCAGAAAGGCCATGTTGCTATTGAAAATCATGTCTGGCTGTCTACCTTATTATTTCTCCATACATCTGTCTAAGAATTTGGATGCCAAATATGGATCATTTTCCATAATTTCCCAGCCAACAATGTAGCCTTTTGTCTATAGTTTCCATCTACGCTGCAAACAGCCACTTCTTTCTGGTCTTGAAAACACCACCGTTACATGCTTCTGCTTCCCGTAAAGACATTGAAATGGAATATATTTTGGACTTTTGGCCCAGAAGAGGCAAGTTTTAATATTTCCTACATGGGAAGACATAAAAAGATTCTAGGAAGTGATAAAACTTCTTGGGCAGTTCTATTTGCAATACCCACAGAAATCTAAACTAACTGACTGATCACCAAGCCCAACTTCAATGCCTGCTTGCAGTTCAAGGGACAATTTTGTGCATGGCAAAAAGACATAACCATATCTGTTCATTTAGACTGAAAGGGAACAGTTCTAGAGTAAGGGAAGTACCTGTAAAAGAGTGTGATGAATCATTTTCAATTGTAGCCAAAGAAGAAATGCATTGTTTGGGGAAGATCAGTCTCCTATTTTTTTTCCTACATAGTCATGGTTTATGTAGATGTTTAGTCTTCGACATTCCTTTAGTGGCAGTTTAAAGTTACAACAGTCCTGGAAAAAGTGATTTATGACCACTTTTCACACTTACAACTGTTGCAGCATCCCCATGGTGACTTGATCAAAATTTGGACATGTGGCATCTGGCATATATTTATGATGGCTGCATGTGATCCCTTTTTGTGATCTTTTGACAAGCAAGATCCATGGCGATCTTGCTTCTCAAAACGTTATTTTATCAACCACGTTATTAAATTACTGCAACAACTGCAGTGATTCACCTAACAACTGTGGCAAGAAAGTTTGTGAAATGGGGCAAAGCTTAACAACTGTTCTTGCTTAGCAATAAAAATTTTGGGCTCAGTTGGTGGTCATAAGTCAAAGACTACCTGTATCCTCCCAGCCAGAACATCTCTGCATCAATAAGTCATGGTGGTTGGTTCATAAGGATTGGAGAGAAGTCTGCTTTAGACTGTACGTTTGGAGAAGGAAGAAATTTAAAGTACTTACATTTAGACTTGCCTTTAGAGTAGGCAAGACTGATACTTGGTTTTATGCTTCCACAGCAATGTTATAGAAGTTGTCTGACTGAGATAGGAGATTTAGTTTGTGAATGTAGTTTGTTTCTCATGTACCTTTAATAACTGCAGTAAAGTCAACCATGAGTACTTCAGCTGCATCTGATTTGCAGAGAAATGTTCAATTTTCCTAGGGAATCTTATTAAACTCACCCTCTAGCAATTCAGATGGTGGTACATTAAAGCAAGCCCAAGAGAAAACTTGGCATTATCTAGACAATTCCAAGGTCATTAAATAGTTAGCTGGTTGCATACTAATATTCATTTTCTGACATAAGATCATTGGGAACTAGATTTAAATTTTGCAGTTCTACATTGTTAACACATAGTTTAAGAGTCTCCCTTGCTGATTCATATTTCACTGATAACAAGAGCTTTGATGGTTTAATTTTTCTAAGAGGACTTCCTCAAGTTTGATTGTTATTTCACAAGAATTGTTGAGGGGACCAAGCCCATAGGACAAAAGTTTGGTTTTGCCATCAACACAAAATTGCCACCAAGCTCAGTACTCTGTCCCAGAAAATCCAGGTCCTAACTATAATACATAGCTGGAACATTGCCTCCAAAGGTTTCAGCTGAACTAAATTTGGCATAGTATAGTTGGAGTATATAAAGTACACAAAGAATAGTTGAGTTCCAAAAAGGTCCTGTGCTCAGAATATTCAACGTTTTGCTATGAATACAGTTAGAGGAAATCACATATACGATTACAGAATAACAATAACAGAGTTGGAAGGGACCTTGGAAGTTTTCTAATCCAATCCCCTGCTCAGGCAAGAAACTTTATATCACTTCAAACAAATAGTTGTCCAATCTCTTCTTAAACGCTTCCACAACTTCTGGAGGCAAGTTTTGCCACTGATTAATTATTCTAAGTATCAGGAAATTTTGAGGTCTTTGGAGGAAGTCCGGCATGTAAATGCAACAGACAAATTAACAAAATAACAACTTGGGAGGGGTTTGGAAATCTGGAAAAAATTAATTTCCCTCCTTGTTTACTCTTGCCCAAGGCTCTCTTGCCTGTCACTGAATAGTAACAGTGACAGATATATATAAAAATATGATTATGGGTCTGAGACAGTGTATAAAACATGCAATATTCAGTACTTTCCCCCTGGCACCCACTCTAGTCCCCAAGTGCCTGGAAAGAATCATATTTCTATGGCTAAATACAAAGTAATACAAAACCAGTGTGCATCTTTATGTATTTCCAAAAGATTTAACTTGTGCCATCACTTTAAAGATACTGTACCGTCTATCACATAATTTGGTTCATTTTTTCTTTCTCCCAAGATAGGCAAGCAGCCCCGGTACTGTAGTTGTTGCTGAAAATAAAATTAAAGGGAGGAAAAAAGGTCCCTTTAAGCTGCAAACTTTCAAGTTTGTACAGCTATGTTCTGTAGTACTACGAAAAAGGCTTTTCATAAATCCTTATCGTCTTTGTAGTAGCTTTCCTATTTTTCCATTTTAGCCCGCTCAGATAAATGGAGCCCATAAATAATCCAGCCTTTATAGTCTGCAATTAATTGCCTTGTGGTAACTCTGTAATTATCCTAGGTTGAAATCTGCTATTTACTTTGTATTATGGGTGTTTTTGTTTAGGTGACAATAATCAAAACATGCATAACACATCCAAGGAAGAATGAAATAATCGAATACAAATATAGGAGAATATTTCAAGAAAGCAAATTTCTGCAGGCAGATTTAAAATTAATTTTATAGTGTAGCAGTGTGGTATGCAGAAGACATACCTGTCAAGTACCTCTGGCTATAACATTCTTCTAGCTGTCACTATGTATGTATTTTAAGTGCAGATTGTTCCTGGAATAGTCATTACATTGGGATTTTCCTCTTAATTTTGGATTGCTTTTGAAAGATCCCAAGGAGATAGATTTTTAATTCATAATTATGTCCCAGGATCCAATCTGGATCGTCCATTCTAGACACAAATGCAGAATAAACCAATTAATTCCATTCTGTAGATGTGGCATCAACTCATTGGTTGAGGATCCTTTTGTCTCCCTTGCTTTCCTGCCTACTATGGAGTCGAGAAATCTGGTAGGACTGAATCATGATGTTACAGAACCTTAAATGAAAGTCCCACTCTTAGCAGTAAGAATTTCAGGTTTTGTTTTTTTTTCACTACATAGATGCAGTTTCAGATCATACTATGTTTCAGATAACATCTTAGTGAAACTGAAAAAAATAGTTTCCCATCTGCTAATCTTTTATCAGGTTATTTCCTTTTTCTGGGCATCAGAGGAAATAATGGTGTAATGTGATATGTTCTTCAGTGGATATTCTTAATAGAAGTTGGAAACTGAATTATTCTTTGTTATCCAATATTTTGAGACATAGCATTCTACTAATCCTCCAGTTTATCTCCTTTACCATTCTTCTCAGAAACCCTACCTCTTTCTGCTGCTGTAATATCTCGATAATGTCTACTCTATATTACACTAGATTTTATAAATGGAATCCTTATGAATATTAAGAAAAAATAAAAGAAGGCCAGTAAGGATTATTTCTTCAAGCTGAATTTAGGTCTGACATTTGGGAATAACACTTACTTGAATTGCAATGAACAAACTTAAGGTCCATTCTTTCATTCTAGGAAAGTTGCATCACACTGTCAGAATATTCATGAACTGGAATAGAGCATGGTAACAAGATCAGCCAACAAATAGGTATAGCAACTAAGTCAGCCAATGAGGACTGTTTGGAAACTGAAACTAAAAGTAGTCTAGGTGGCTCTATATCAGTGGTCACCAACCAGTGGGCTGGGGAACACTGGCGGTCTGTGAGAAAATTTTGGTGGTCCTCAGAGAAATGTCACCCCCAAAGAACCCCCCAAAGCAATTAATCCAGGCTGCACGGGAACACAAGGCTGCGCTGCCCACATGGCCCATGGGAACACAAGGCTTGTGTCGCTTACATTGCGTACAACATGAGATAGTGAGGGGAGGGGGTAAAGGGCAGGGGGGGACTTGCCCCACTCACTCCATGTGCCTTGCCTGACCACTGGGCTAATTTCTGCTTCTTTCTTCTTCTGCTTTTGGCTGTATACAAGGAAAGCAGCAAAAGTCTTTCTTTCTCTCCCACAAACTCCTCCAGAAATGAGTCTTTGGGACCCTGCAAGGCCTCCTGCTCCAAGAGGCTACGCTGGTATGACAAGTGTCAGAAAGACTCATTTCTTGCGGAGTTTGGGTGAGAGAAAGAAAGACTTCTGCTGCTTCTGCTGCTTTCCTTGTATGAAGCCAAAAGTCTCTCTCTCTCCCTCTCTCTCCCTCTCCCTCTCTCTCTTCCCCCCTCCCTCCCTCTCTCCCTGAGAACGGAGCTGGAGATGGTATCCTGCAATCCCAAATAAAGAATGATTGATCGATAGGAATTTTGGGGGATTTTCCCAGGGTCTCTGGTCCACGGGATTTAAAATTATGAGTTTGGTAATCCAAAAGGTTGGCGACCCCTGCTCTATATTAAGCTCTGCAGCTCTGAAGCTATGTTAAGTTTTGAGTCTGCCTATTGAAAATGAAACTGCGTCTCTCTTGCTTGCCTGCTGAACTAAAGAGAATCTGATATCTGTTTCTGAGTTGAAGTTGAGTTGCTATTCTGCTCTGAATCTGTAACATGATGCTTCAGTTTGAGTTTGCTCCATGCTGGAGAAATCTTCAATTGGTATTGTAAAATTTACTTTATATATTTATAAAGAAGTTAAATGAAGCCTCAGTCATCTGTGTTTACTTTTCTGAAGCTGAATTTATGCTACAATACTCTGAACGCACACAAATGTGCAATTACTGTATATTCATAAATGCGAAATGTATCTCCTAATAGCTTTGAAAAAATTTTTTTACCAAAGAAGAATAAATGTTGGTTTTTGTTGTACATTTCTTAATTATTTCATTCCCCTCTTCCCATAAGCTGGTTAATGTATGGCACTCCAGAGGCTGTTGGACTACATCTTCCATTCAATCTATTAGCTATGTTGGCTGGGGATAATGGGAACTGAAGTTCAAAACTGTCCTTCAGATATTGTCTATCCAGTGTGTATACAGACAGTAATATGGAGCAGATGTAGCTTCCTTTTCTACCTAGTCATAAAACTAACAGATACTATAACTTTCTTTAGATGTTATCAGGAAAAAAAGAAACTCACCGCCACAAGTCCTTCCAAAATTGCATTTTAACATCTAATCTGCAAAGGCCCTACATTGAATGAGAATGTCTACATTAAAGAACTCTTTGCATGTACAATTTTATTAGAGAACTTGCCCTTGGATGCAGCATCCAAGTCACACCTTTTTTATATAGGTGCAATTTTAACCTTTAAACTAATAGATTAGCTTTTATCCTTAATGAAACATCTGAATAAAATTATTCAAGTCCAAACTAAAGTTATTGTGAAGATGAAATTAGGTATAAGTGTATTTCTCTCATCTTGAGCAGAAAATGTAGTATTAAATTCTGCAAATCAATCCATTAATCAATAACCTCTATGAGACTTTTTTTCTGTGTAGATTCACAGGTGCCAGTTCCTTGAATTCCATACGACATGCATACATACAATAGTATTCACACGTATATGATATATACATTACTTATATGGAAATCAATATATTAAGGAATCTAGAAGGATTAAATGCACAGAGAGAAGAAAGCAAAGAAACCATCTCAAAGTTGCTTGGATAGCAATTTTCACTACTTCCTGGACTACACAGTAAAATGTAAAATAGTCTTGATGTATTCTATTTTCCTTAAGCAAAACAAAGGGGCTTCCCTTAGTTAGATCAAAAGTGTTATAGTATTCTAAATTTTCAGATTTACTCATCAGCCATTATTTATAAACTATTTCTGAAAAAGAGTACATCATATAGATTTCTAATTGATATATAAAATGATTTCTTTTTGCTGTCGTAATGTCTTTTTGGAATAAATCTGCAATCTTCAATTTCATAACATCTTGCAGATCTCAGGATAACAGCAACATTAAATGGAGTAATTCTGCCTTTATATGTACAGTATGTATGCATGTATGTCATATGGAATTCAAGGAACTAGCATCTATGTATGAAGGCATGAAAAGACTGCTAAACTAAGCACATTTATAGAGAAAACAATATTTTATTTTTGAATATTCATTAGATTATTTTTTATGAAGGATATGTTATTCTAGACCAATTGACTGCTTAATTGATTATGTGCTATTAAGCTGGTAACGAGACAGTGACTACATATTTCTTTTCCAAGAGTATCTATTTCTAATTTGATCCTTCTGGTTTTCCAGTGATGCACCAATTGCCATTGTAATTGGATTTATCTATTACTGGTCTTCTTTTTCCTTTTCCTTTTCCCAGTATTATAGACTTATACACTTGATAATATTTTTTTAATTGGGATCAGAGGCAGAAAAGTTAAATAGAGCCAGGAGTTAGTTGTGTTTATTAAATAATATTATAAATAACATGTTCAAACATAATTTAGCAGTTGCTTTAAACATGATTGTATGGTGGTGTATCCTTGGGTTATTTCATTCTGTGCTGACAAAAATAATCCAAAGAAAAAAAGAAGAATTCTGAAAAATAAGTGAAAAATAATTCTGCTGCATATGTAATTTTTTTTTCATGCAGATGTCATTTCTCTTGTGACTGCTTCTGTATAATTGTATTTAAAATAACTACTGTGTGCTATAAATGCCTGTAGGAATTGTCTGAGAACACTTCTCCTTGACCTTGGTGAGGCTTAATTCTAAGAAAAACATGTAAGATGAAGTTTCATTACATTTCCCATTCATCTAAGTCAGAACCACTTAAAAATAATTATAGTTAAATTTTCAATCTTGAAATCCAACGTCATTTATACTTACATGTTGTTCACCTATATAAATTCCCCTGGAAATAAGTTCGGTTGAAAACATTGGATTTGTAAGTAAACATAGCTCTGATCTTAGGAAATTAAAGGAAAAATATCTCTGCAGTAGTCATTTTGCATCCATAGGTTGTGTAAAATTTATAACAAGTGACTAAAAACAATCCTAACTAATTTACAACAGAATTCATCCCTTGGTACTTTAGGATCTGTTCCCTTGGCTCAGGTGATTTTATTACAGCCTCTTATCTATAATGGAGGTCTACCATAATAGCTTGACCCCACTGCTTTTTGTTTAAAGACAAAGGTAGGAAATAATAATTGTCATAACCAATCATTATCAAAAGTCAAGAGCAGGAAGCAGTAGGTTTGAGGAATCAGATATTCTTCCTAGCTCGCTACATTAGCCAATGAGAGAGCAGAATAATCATGGCACTTCCTTCACAAGCTACTTCACATCTGAGTCTGCTACAGGAAATACACATGTAATTGATGATTTAATATACTTAATGGGCTTCTTCTAAAATTGTTTCCACCAGTTCCTCACATTGGCAGCCTTCTGAGCTTCCATTGATGTTGTGCTGTGCGTCTCCTAATTCTTCCATGACAAGAGTCAATCCTGAGTATCACCCTTCCCAGTTCTATTTTTGTATTTACCCATGTCACTATGTTTCTGAATTACATCCTATAGGACATCCCATATACATCATGTCTTTGTAATATGGGCTTTCTTTTTAGCTACCTAACTTTAGGTACCTAAAACTTTTTAAATCTGTGCTGGTGTTCCTGGTCATTTGTAGTTGCAAAATATCTACTACCATGACAAATCCTCCTCAGGATCATCTCATTTTGCAGAATATTAAGTCTATGAAAGAATTTCAAGGTTTTATGAACAACTTTTATCACCATGGATACCAAATGGTTCAGACGTTTTAATTATGTTGTTTTTCTCCAGATGCAGTAGAATTATATGTTATTAAATTTTAAATTCATCTTTCATCTTAGTAAGTTCATCTTTCAATATGGCCATCCTCACTGAACTATTTTGTATTTGCTATGTAGCCTCTGGCCAGATTAGTGAATTATCTTAAAATGGATTAAAATCGTTAGGGTTATGGTTTCTTTGCAATGATTCCTTCAAATGGCATGTTTATTCAAACTAGACTCTAATGAGTTGTCTTCTACTATGTCAGCACCTGTGACTACCAGCTACCAATCTGACAATCTGCCATTACATTTACTTGAGGAATAATATCATCTATAAATGGATCCAGTAAGATCTATGCTGGTGAGGGACTTCAAAGCTAGTACATTTCTCTTGATGGTTCCATCTTCTTTGACTAATGAAATCTGTCTCCAAACAACCAGAATATATTTTGAAAATGATACATATGTTCTGGATTTCTTTCACATTGGATTTGAAAGAGAAGTAACTTTTTCAAGTATGGAGCGCTTCTTGAGTCTGCTTCTTGAGCCATTATTTGGAACATTAATCACTAGTTTAAGTGGTGCATATTTCTGTGGCACTTATCACTGTGGCAGCAAGATGCTTTAATTACAGAGATTAAAGTACTAAACAAGGCCAAAAAAAGAACAGCTATAATTATTAAATCTGTACATCTGTGGAAAACTCTTCGTGAATTGCCTCAAAAAGGGGTGTTGAGTAAGTGTTGTATGTTTTTGTTTCCAGAGCTAACTTTAGTAGCAAGCAAAAAGAAATGTTTAGTAATTTCATGAAAGTCCTGCCTTGTTGCTAAGATCTTCATCTATGTAATGGTATGTTGGGACATAGGAGGAAGACCTATAGCCTACCATAGACAACAGTCTGATAAATGAAATTTGAATCTGAAGGAAGACAGATGGAGAAGTAATTCAGAAGGACTGCTCTATAGTTTTGTGGAGATAAAAGGAAGGGAGGATACATTGGGACTTGCAATACTTATGTTAGCCTTTGAGGTACTCTATACAAGAAGCAGAACAATGAATACTATGTTTATTGTAAGATTAACAGACTAATAGAAGTGAATATTTGTAGCTCAGGGTTGATCTGTAATGTCCTTGGTGCTCTCTGAGCTTGGTGGTTTTCTTGCAGGTGTTTCATTACCAAACTAGGTAAAATCAGTAACTCAGAAAAGATGAAGGACCCCTCCAGTGGTGGGACTCAATTTTTTTACTACTGGTTCTGTGGGCGTGGTTTGGTGGGCGTGGCAGGGGAAGGATACTATAAAATCTCCAGTCAGAAGCTGTATTTGCCGGTTCTCTGAACTACTCAAAATGTCCGCTACCGGTTTTCCAGACCTGGTCAGAACCTGCTGAATACCACTTCTGGACCGTTCCCAGTTTAACCCTGAACTACAAATATCCTATTCAGTAAGGAAAGCACTAAGTTCAGAGAGCTCCAATGACTGTACATTAACAAAATCTTGCAACTGTGAAAGTACCCTTCCTATCTCTCACTTTTACTCTCCCAAAAATTAGGAACAATCCCTCCTGAGTACAGTTGAAATCCAGCCATTTTGCCACTAATTTCCAGTGATGCATTACAGATACTGGAGTTCCCCAAATGAGATACTGGCTGACCTCAGTAACCTTAATATACCTTAGTTTATCCAAAACTACAATATATTAATATCAGTGTCTCCTTCATATAATATGCACAGAATTATTTTAGAAGTTATCATGAGCCCAGTCATATAACCTTTCCTTGACAATTGGTTTATGCTATTTTCAGAGAAGTTAAGATGTATAGAATGCATGTTCATGGCATGAGTGACAAAACTCCTAATGCTTTTATTGAGCCAGGTTGCAATTATCTATGTTTGCAACCTCCCTGAATGATGATTCTTTATTATTTCCATTCTTTCTGTGCAAAAAAAAAAAAAGTTGAAAAAGAATAGATAGCCTAAAGCCATCCTGGAAGAGTCTGACTGACCTTATATTTGAATATTGATTGCTCCTGATTCCAGACCAACCCTCTGTCTTCTGATCTAATTCTCAAGCTATGGATCCCCGTTTCTTTCACATAACTGCAATTCATGACCGCAGAGAGGATTTTCCTCTCTTCTACTATTGAATAAAAGTGAGTGAGTTGCCTGTGGCACTTCAATTTAACAACCAGAATAAAGGCACCTCTTATATAAAAATATCACTGGGATGTTTTGCTTTATAGTTTGATACTTTCATATGCTGTATATCACAAGAAGATAAGCTTTTCTGATTGGAAAACTATAGGTCACAACTTTAAAAGATTGAACTTTCTTCAGATGAGTTGGCCAATGCTTAGGTGGCCCAATAAACAGATTCCAAGAATGAGTGGACAACTAAACCAAAGGAATCCACAGAAGATCTTTAATTAATAAGATATATATACAAATAAGAAATTTCCTTCATTACAATATATTCTAAATTGATTATGATTGATAATGACCCCCTGGCCTACATTTTAATCTTAAGAAAGAAAAATGCTACCAATAAGTAAACATTTTTGTTAAACTCCCAGATTTGAAGTGCCATATTGAAGTGCAAGAACAAGGTTCTCCAAATATGGAAACTTTAAGATTTGTGGACTTCAATACCCAGAATTCCCTAGCTAGCTATGGGAATTCTGGGAGCTGAAGTCCACAAATCTTAACGTTGCCAATTGTACAAGGAGATAAAGTGAATGAGGTAATTCCTTGCCCCATCTTGAGTCTTAAGGATTGTGCTCTTGTCCACAGAAACAATTATGATATATAAAAAGACATATATAAGACATTCACACAGCTTTCTTTAAAAATTTGCTTTATGTGCACTAGGAGTGGGTAGCCACATTTATCATTATTTGCCACTGGGAAGTGAAATATATTGATAACACGTATTCAGTTTGGATTGGTTCATATATAACCAGAAAAGGCATGAGATTCACTGTTGCCTTCCTCATCTCACGGTGATTCAAGTACCACATTCAAGAAACTTGTACATGATACTCAGGTGATGTTTGCTCCCATTTCAGTGCCTGTATTTCATTCTCTGACAAATGGATAACACTAATTTATGTCAAAAGCATGTCAGTAGCTCAGCTGTCACGTTTCATTTCAGATATTCCTATAAACAATGCAGGATTTCATACACACTAGTGATAACATCTAAAGATGTGCAAACCTTTGCCGGATTGCCTCAAATTAAATAAATTGGGCCCTTAGAGTGTTCCAGCTGAATGCTTGAAAAACCTCATTTTTTAAAATGTTTTACTGTAGAAGATCTATTGAGAGGCTTCTTCTCCACCTGCTAATTGCCTCTTGAAATATCAGAAACTGCCTTCTATTGAGGCAGAAGATGAATGTTTGGAACTAGCAATCAAAAAGCACCATACAGTTGCTTCACTGCTTGTCCTCCTTATTGGATTTTCTCTGGGAAACAAAAATGACAGAAGTAGTGGATAGAAAAGACAGGAGATTTACAAATGGAGGATAATGATCCTTTATAAAATTCTGTGAGCAATGCTGGAACATTATATTATAAACTCCTCAAGTTTTCTGGTATTCCAAGTCAGACCACTGGCTGTGATTCTCTGGATTTTTAGGTAGCAAATGTTTCGGGAGATAATGCCAGGCGTAAGCAACCAGAGCCACTTGTAAATAGATGAAGGAAACAACTTTATTGATTTTGTTTTATGCTACAAGAATCTCTATGGAGTGCTTGCCTTCCCTTGGAAAAGACCAGGTAAGGCTTGATGATCTTGGGGAGATCAAGCTTATGCCTCTTATGGCTGTGTAAGGATTCTAAGCTAAGACTTGCTTGACCCCTCCTTCTAGTCTACCCTGCAGTTTCTTAACACCTTCTTACTAACATAAACTATAGCTTCGGACTTCATAGCATATGGTGGAGTATTCAGACATAAGGCCTTTAAAAATCCAGACAACTCTCCTTAGAGCAGTAATGGTGACCCTAAAACATGCAGGTCAATTATGACATACCACAACATTTTTACTAACATGACATTTTTACTAACATGCTAGTGTTTGCCAATATCCAACTAATCATGAAAACATACCCCTCGCTTATGCAATTTCTGGAGGCTGTGAAGTCCACACAAGCACGAGGTAGGTATTTTTGTAATTTTCTGAAGCCGCAAAGGTTGCATGAGAATAGAATGTGCTCTCATGCATCTGCAGCCTCCAAAAATCTTACAAAAATGAGATGTGGCTTTGCATGATTTTCAGGAGCCATGGAAAAAGCTGCTTCAAGAATAAAGGCCTCGTGCAATCTGGAGCTGCCCAATTTGTCTATTTTTTTGAAAAAATTAATATATAGATAATTATTGGTTTTTGTTCAGGAGAATGAGATTGTGACAATCCAGTTAAGTATTTTCTGAATTTTGGACATGCCAAATCCCAAAAGGCTCACCATCAGTGCCCTGGAGCAAATGAGAGTGACCACAATATGGATTTTGGTCTTGGTTTTTTTTTTTTAAAAAAAAATGTGTTCTTAGTTTAGATTATGAGGCTTCAGTTATTCATTTTTCTGAGAAGTTCTAAGAACTTTTTATTATTATCAATGATTCTGATTGAAGCCAGCTCAACGAAGAATATACTCAAGCAATGCTTTGAAGTCTTACTGTTTTTGTCTTTATTCACCTGAGTTCTGCTTTGCCATTTTTTAAAATGTTTGTTTCTTTGGCATTCTACTCACTCTTGGACTTTATGCCTGAAGCTAAATGTAGTGCTTTTGAAAGCAGTTCAACAGTGGAACTAATTACTCAGAGAGTTGGTAGATTTCTCTTCACTGGATATGTTCCAGCAAACGATTCTTGCACTAAGCAGGTCTGAGGTTTAAATAGCTCCTTGAAAATCTGTGAGCCTATGCCTCACTGGACCAATCAGGTTAAAAACAGGTCTAATCTCCAACGGTAGCATATCACAGAAGAATATAACTAGAATTGTCTTGGATCTGACCAATGGTTTAGCAGCTGGCGTCTTTTGCCCTTTGACTCAGGTTTATGGGCATGTTATTTCTGATTCCCAAAATGACATTTATCCATGAAGATATTTACCAGAATTTCCTCATGTTCCGTTTTTAGCTAAAAACAGAGAAGAACTTGAATATTTGAGTAGTTGAAGTTGGGAAGTCCAAGATAGTATTTCTAACCTTTCTAATTTTTAATAGGAGCTTCTATTCCCAATCATTCCATATTCAGGTTTTGGGGTTTTTTTGCAATACAATACGGAATTAGAAATTTCAATTCAGGAACATTTTCAACTGCAACAGCTACAAGCGTGTTAGGGATTCCCTTATGAATGCAAGGTATATAGGAACAAGGATTCAGAATAAGGAGCAACAAAATAAACACCTTTTCAGTATATTTTTTTCATATTTAAATACATATTTAAAACAAATTTATATGGTTCTCCATTATTACTAAGTTGATTGATTTGAATACAGTGGGTTATTTTCCAGAGCAAATCCTTTTGTATTCTTGCACTGCATATATTAGGCAGCTTTAAAAATAAATTGAAGAATAGAGTTCAACTGTTTTCTCTGTGGATTGATCAAAAAACATAAAGGCTCTTTTGTAGTAAATGCAAATATTGTATTCACTACTTTCCCTTCTTAAAGCTTATAGATAAGTGAACATTAAGTGAATTAGCCCTTGTATCTTATCACATTGTCACTTACCTTCATCTTCTTTATTCTTGGAAAAATTATATTTTCAGTAATGTGGACCCTATAAGACACATACATAATATTTATAGAATATGCGTACACATTCAAATCCATGCAAACTACAGTCTTAAGCACTCCTTCTAGTGGATAAACTGCCTAGCTAAATTTAAAGTAAAAAAAAAAGATAATAGTTTCCCCTGTTCAGTTGTGTCCAAGGGGTGGTGCTCATTTCCTTTTCCTAACCAAGGGAGCCAATGTTGTCTGAAGACATTTCCATAATCATGTGGCTAGCATGACTATTTGCCAGAGTGCACAGAGTACTTTTATCTTCTTGTCAAAGTGGTACCTATTTATTTACTTGCATTTAGTGGTACATGCATTTAGTGGTTCAAACTTCTAGTTTGGCAGGAGCTGGAGCAAGAACGGGAGTTCACCCCATCTTGCAATGCTTGGATCTTGAACTGCCAACCTTCTGATTGATGAGCCCAGTGTCTTAACCACTAGGCCACTGTTCTCCCATCAACAAAATTTACTTCTGAGTAAATATTAACCAGGGAACTGAATTCAGAATATATCGTGCTCCCTTATCTCAATCCTTGAGATAGAATGCCTGACAGAAGATGACTAAGGCTAGAGTGGACCTGGCATTTCCTGATTTGACTCAACACTTTAATCCTTACCCAACTCTGGATTGTGCATAGTCATGCTAGTAAGCTCACTTATTTCAACAGCATTTTCAAATTCATTTTTAACTCACTGAAATCAGTATAAAATTTGATGACTTAAGGTTGAATGAACTGTGACCCATATGTTTGAGGAAAATTCATTTAGATATAATTTTTGACATACTGAGAAACACTGTTTGAAATGTCCAGAAGTTCTATTTCAGATATTTAATATTCAAGCAGAATCTAGATTCCAAAAGTTGAAAGAGGCCATTTAAGCCATTTAAGACCACTTCTCACTAGTGTGGTCATCTTTTATGAGCTTCATTTGTTTGGCTTGTTATTTATTTTATAGAAAAACTTACCTCTATCTTTTGCCCTCAACTTCTGTATTCAGGAAGGTGCCTCATTTTCCTTATGAACAACCTGTTTTGTGTGTGCAAAAACTTTCAACTTATCTGTATGAAATTTGGCATGGTTGTTTCCCACAGAAGGGGCTTCTAATGCTGCAAATTTCATCACAATCTGCTGCAATTACTTTTATGAAATCTGGCAAACTCTATTTCCTCATACAACTCTAGTATGACTATGAATTTCATTCCATGCTGCAGACACAGACACATTAAAGTCGTGTGTGTTTTTCCCATGCTCAATTCTGGGGAAATAGAACTTTAGGTTGTATTTTGCTCCAGGCCTGGAGATTTGAATTGCATCAGTTTGCCTCCGATAAATGCATGTATGGCTTCTGCATTGAATCCCATCATTTATTTGCCAATAACTTATAATTTCCATTTTTATCATGTTTCTGACATTTAATCCTTACTGTGTTTAATGACAACAATTTGTAAAGCATAGACAGTTTACCTCCTTTTTTGAAACCAATATCTGCTAGGCTTTCAGGCTTTGTTGTGGGAAAATCACATGTATTATGACAACCACTGATCATTAACAGTAGTGTACTAAAATTTTCAAGATTTTCACTCATTCCAAAGGGATGATTCTTTGAAACACTTTTGAAAGGCCCAGTCACAGAGAGCAATCCTTAGATCACCAGGCTAGCTGTGACTTTACAAATGATTGCCTTTTGAACTGTATAATTTACTATAGATGGATTACTGAGCTGCTTATTATTGTTCCTTCATAATTATTTCAGTATTTCATCTGGATTTTTATTTTCATGGATGTTCCTTACCTTTTTTATGAGTCTGATTTTCTCAAACTCTTTATCTTTAATATGTACAGTATACTTTATTCTAATGCTGGCAGTTATAGAATCTATTGGCCATTATTTGTTTTAATTTGGAGAGACTTCCACCAATTGCAGCACACTTTTTACAGATTTAGCTATGTGATTGCCTTCACAAACATTAGAATGTGCAGCATTATGAGGAGACCACAATGCTATGTTTATCAGTCCCAAGCAGAGGTGGTATTCAGCAGGTTCTGACTAGTTCTGGAAAACCAGTAGTGGAAATTTTAAGTAGTTTGGAGAACTGGCAAATACCACCTCTGACTGGCCCTGCTCCCATCTATTCTCTGCCTCTCGAGTCCCAGCTGATCATCTGGGTCTTCTTTTGTTGCCCTGTACAAGAGAATGGAGCTGGAAAGCAGGTTAGTGGGTGGGGAGGGAATGGGGATTTTGCAGTAACATTCCCCTGGAGTGGGGAGAAAATGGAGATTTTACAGTATCCTTCCCCTACCATGCCCACCAAGCCATGCCCACAGAACCGGTAATACAAAATTTTGAACCCACCACTGGTCCCAAGTCTATTAATGTAATTATTTACCTTCCTTCCAACAAAGTCTACCAACTCCAAGATATGAACAGATGGGTTCATGATAGCCTCAGTTTTGAGACTGTATTTATTGTTAATATTTTGTCTTGCATTTTCCTCAAGCATGTTAGGTCATCGTAAACCATGGTCTTGTTTCAACGACAGCAAAGCTATGCATAAATAAGGATGAAAGCTTGTGATTAGTACAGTACAACCCAGTCTTCGGCGATCCAATTGCTGTAGAATTCACATTTTATAATGCGAAAACTTGTGAAAGTCTTGAATGGGGTTCCTCCCATTATGTGGCAAGCAGTTACAGGCAGCTTTCATATGAACATTCAAGAGTCCTCATGGAGTTAAAACTGAGCACAAACTAACAAAAGGTCTTATCCTCAGAGCCATTTTCGAACGCCGAGGCATGTCTCTGATCTCTATGTCAGGATAGATGACAGCTGCCACACACTCAAAACCTGAATACCTGACTGGCATGTTTGAGACTAAGAAGCTGGTAGGGATTTGAGTCCATCTGATTTTAGCCTATTATACATTTTTTGTTGAGGACAGTGATGTATGAGGGTTTATTCCACAAGGTCTCTTTCAAATCCTATAGCAATGACAGTAACAGAACTATTCTTGAATGTATTGAATGTCTCGGTAGATATAGCTATTTAGATATGCACATTCATGTGCACAGAATCAAGAATATCAACAGAAAGCAGAAAAAAATTATGTAGGATGTGTATTATATCAGTTTTAGAAAAAGCAATAAGAGATGCCACGTTGAACTTTTCATGGAATATTTAATTAACAGAATCAGTTCCAGAAATGAAAAACAGCAGCCAAGCAATTATAAGGTTCAGTAAAGCGACTCTCTTAGGATGAAGCACTCACGGATTAAGGACTGGAATTTAAAGATGTTATCAACCAGTTAAGGAGGCTAGAGTAGATTTGGTGCCCCAGGGACTGGACCAACGCAATGTGTTATAGTCACATTATGGTTGGAATTTGCCCTCCTCCAGGCAATAAACTGAATTACATAGAAGATGGTGAGGCCACTTGGGGTCCCAGCTTGAAATATCTAGGAACACACTTTTTTTTTGCTGGACAGAATATTAGGCTGTGTTCTTGCTATGCCTTGGGACACTTTCATCCATTCATCATGCAGAAAATCAAAAGCAATGTATGTTTTAGTAAGTGAAAGAGAAAGTGGAAATTGTATAATTTAAAAAGATGGAAGAGTATGCTAATATTTGGACATTTAAATTGAACACTATGAATTGAATCCGTCTTTTTTCTGCCTCTAGGGCCAAGGATATGGAGAAGCAACATTCATGGGTGATGCCTTTTTCTTGATTTGATAGCAAAAGAATTATATAGCCATTCCACAATCTTCACAATCTTTTCCAAGGACTGTTTCTTGGTTATTTCTTTATATATTCACTGACATAAAATAGCAAAGCATTCAGTCCAATGGAGTTGCAAAGTTTATTGTCTGACCTTACAGCACTGTTGTTATTTTTTGATTTATAAAGGGGTTAGGTAAAATTTGGGCATTGATCAGGTATATAAAAGAATACTTCCGGGAAAGATGGCGGACGGCTGCTTTCGCCGGAGTTCTCTCCGGCCCGGGTGCTCTTCGGTGCGGGTCCCCATGCCCCCTGGCCCCCCTCGCCGGTGGCAGAGGTGGGGGAGGGCCCGGGGAGACCAGCGGTTTCCAACGAGAGCTGGTTGGGGGCTCGCCGGAGCTAAGGGAGCCGATGGGAGCGACGGCGTTGGCGCGGCGGCCCTGGCGGCCCCGGAGTGGCCTCGGGACGGTCTTGCTGGCCTTGGCGGCCTCGGAGCGGCCTCGGAGGGGCTTCGGAGGCCCCGTTCTGGATGCAGCAGTCCCGGAGTGGTTTTCCAGCTCGCCGGAGCCGCGGCGCCGAGAGAAGAGACAGCGTTGCCGCGGCAGTCCTGGCGGCCTCGGAGCGGCCTCGGGGTGGCCTCGTTGGCCTCGGAGTGGCCTCGGAGTGGCGTCGGAGGCCGCGCTCCAGGTGCGGCGGCCCCGGAGCGGTTTCTGAGCGGCCTCGGAGGCCTTGGGAGTGGTGTGGAGCGGCCTCGGTGGATTTGTGGCGATGGATCCGGTGCGTGCGATGCGGAGCTCCGCCGCGGCCCTCTCCGGCCTGGACGGCCTCAGCGGTGGCCCCCCCTGTCCCCTGGGCCCCCCCGCCGGTGGCAGAGGCGGGGGAGGATCGAGGGAGACCAGCCGAGACACCTGGAAGCTGGTCGGGGGTCGGCTGGAGCCGCGGGACCGATGTGGAGGGCGGCGTGGTCACGGCGGCCCCGGCGGCTTTGGGTCGATTGCGGAGGCCTCCTCCAGCGGTCGGCGGAGCGGGGCGGCTGCGGACGGGCAGCGAGCGGACCTGGGGCATTTTCGATAGCCCCGAAGATGACGCGGCGGCTGGGAGATCCACGGAAGGGCTCGGCGGGGGAGCGATGGTGCCGATGCCCCCGTGGGCCGCTTAGGTGGGGCTATGGTGTCCCTTCCTTCCCTGGGGCCCCCACCGGTGGCAGAGGTGGTGGGCCTAGGGGGGGGACTGGCTCTGCCTGTGACTCTTTCCCCCCCGGGGGTCTCACCGGTGGCAGAGGTGGGACGACCGGGGGGAGGCGGAATATACCCCAGCTGGACTGGATTCCATTTTCTATGGCCGGAGGACGGCAGACGTTGCGGACACTCTGGGACTGCCGAGATAGGGCGGCCGGGTCCACGGAAGTACCTACGGACAGAGCTTTGGGCCTTGAGGGATGCCCCCCTCTCCCTTAGGTGGCCTTCGAAGCTCTCTAAGACCTTCCGCAATGAGGGATCCTGGGATCCGGAGCGATGGTGGGGTCGGGGAAACCGGGGAGGGCGTGGTAAATTTGGGCTTGACAAATTTTTAAGGGGATTTTTTAAAGGGGAAAAGTCCAGGGCGGGCGGGGGAGACAGCCCGCATGGAATTGGGGGCAGCCGGGCCGGCGAGCGCGCCTGTGGGGCCTCGGGGGTTCCCGTGTCGGGGTGGCAGACAGGGGGTGGGCAGCCGGGGGCCAGTTTTATCGGCACGGTAACTGGGAGAGGTAGGTATGCTAGGGGTGGAGGGCCATATCCGGTTAGGGGATCGCGCTCCCGATGTTTACAAGCGGTAGCGCGCTCCGACCCTCCCTACCCATCCTGTAGTCCTGGTTGTCCGGAATCTCAGGCCCTGAATACCCGGCTGCTGTTGTGCAATGCCAGGTCCGTGGTTAATAAGGCTCCCCTGATCTGGGAGTTGGCTCAGGAGGAGGCCGCGGACCTGGTAGGTGTCACCGAAACCTGGTTGGGCCCAGAGGGAGGTGTCCCTCTGGTTGAGATGTGCCCACCAGGTTTCCTTGCATTTCACCAGCCTAGGGCTCAGGGAAGGGGCGGTGGGGTGGCGGTGCTTATAAAGGAAGTCCTTTGTCCTAGGGAGGCCACTGTCCCTCAGACGGCTGGCTGTGAATCTCTTTTTGTGAAGTGGGGGCAAGGGGTTCAGATGGGTCTTTTGTTGACGTACCTGGCTCCCTGCCACGTCTCATCGGCCCTACCCGGACTCCTAGAGGTAATAGCCGGGCTGGCGGTTGAGACCCCAAGGCTCTTAGTCATGGGGGATTTCAACCTGCCATCGCTCGGTGAAACCTCGGGGTTGGTCCGGGAGTTCTTGGCTTCCATGACGGCCATGGACCTGACCCAGTTAGTTTCTGCCCCCACTCACATGGGAGGTCACATGCTGGACCTGATTTTTGTCTCTGGGCAGTGGTTGAATGACTGTAATTGGGGGGATTTAGTTATTACACCCTTGTCATGGACAGATCATTCCCTCCTGAGGCTGGATTTCTGTTCCGCTACCCCCCACCGCAGGGAGGCGGAGCCACTTAGATGGTTCCGCCCCAGGCGCCTAATGGATCCGGATCGGTTCCAGAGGGAGCTTGGGCCATTTCCTGAATCTCTGGCTCTCAGCTCGCCTGGAGACCTGGTGGCCACCTGGGAGGGGTCGGCCGCCGGGGCCCTAGAGCGAGTTGTGCCTATGCGACCTCTGACTCGGCACAGATCCCATTTGGCTCCGTGGTATACGGAGGAGCTACGGGAGATGAAGTGCCGAAAAAGACGTCTTGAGGGCATTTGGAGGGCGAGCCGTTCTGAGTCTGACCGAACACAGGTGAGATCTCATATTAAGACTTACCTTGTGGCGATAGGGGCGGCGAAATCTTCGTATTTCTCCGCCCTTATTGCATCAGCTGAAAATCGGCCTGCCGCCCTGTTTAGAGTGACCCGCTCTCTACTTGAACCGAGAGCGCGGGATGACCTCTTGCAGGGTAGAGCAGAGGAGTTTTCCCGATTTCTGCATGATAAATCGCTCAGATTCGGGAAGGGCTCGACTCCAATTGGGTGGTCCCGGGGGAGGTGTCCGGGGCAGGTCTTGAGAGTGTTATCTGGGGGGAGTTCGATCCTGTGACCGCTGAGGGTGTGGACAGGTTGCTGGGGGGTCTGAATGCCACCACCTGTTTATTGGACCCGTGTCCTTCCTGGTTGGTTTCGGCCGCCAGGGAGACGACACGAGGCTGGCTCCAGGGGATTGTCAACGCTTCTTTGAGAGAGGGGGTGCTCCCTACCGCCCTGAAGGCGGCGGTGGTGCGCCCCCTCCTCAAGAAGCCTTCCCTGGACCCAGCTATTTTAAACAACTATCGTCCAGTCTCCAACCTTCCCTTCGTGGCGAAGGTTGTTGAGAGTGTGGTGGCACGTCAGCTCCCCCAGTACCTGGAGGAAGCAACTTACCTCGATCCGTTCCAATCGGGCTTCAGGCCTGGACATAGCACTGAGACGGCATTGGTCGCGTTGGTTGATGATCTCTGGAGGGCTCGTGACAGAGGGTTCTCCTCTGTCCTGGTCCTATTAGATCTCTCGGCGGCTTTCGATACTATCGACCATAGTATCTTATTGCGACGGTTGGAGGGGTTGGGGATTGGTGGAACCGTCCTCCGATGGTTCTCCTCCTTCCTCTCTGACCGTTCGCAATTCGTGTTGGCGGGGGGGGAGAGGTCCACCTCTAGGCCCCTGGTTTGTGGGGTGCCTCAGGGGTCGGTCCTTTCTCCCCTCCTGTTCAACATTTACATGAAGCCGCTGGGCGAGATCATCCGTGGTCTTGGAGTGAGGTGTCATCTGTATGCAGATGACACCCAGCTGTACATCTCCACTCCGGACCACCCCAACGATGCTGTGGGGACTATGTCTAGGTGCCTGGAGGCCGTGCGGGACTGGATGGGCGGGAACAGGCTTCGGCTCAACCCATCCAAGACCGAGTGGCTGTGGTTTCCGGCGCCCCGATATAGCCAGCTGACACCTTCGCTGGCTATTGGGGGGGAGGTTCTGCCCCCCACAGAGAGGGCTCGCAACCTGGGAGTCCTCCTGGATGTACGGCTGTCGCTTGAACATCACATCGCGGCCGTCTCCAGGGGGGCGTTTCATCAGATCCGTCGGATCTACCGGTTGCGGCCCTTCCTGGATCGGGACGCCTTGCGCACGGTCACTCAGGCCCTTGTCACCTCTCGCCTGGACTATTGTAATGCCCTCTACATGGGGCTCCCTGCGGGGAGCATCCGGAGACTCCAGTTGGTGCAAAATGCAGCCGCGAGGGTGATTATGGGGGCGTCGCGTAGCGCCCATGTGACGCCTCTCCTGCGCGAGCTGCATTGGTTGCCGATGGCTCTCCGGGTTCGCTTTAAGGTTCTAGTTTTGACCTTTAGGGCGACCCATGGCATGGGACCAGGTTACCTTCAGGACCGCATTCTACCAACGTTCTCCAACAGGCCGGTGCGTTCCCACAGGGAGGGTCTGCTCCGGGTGCCGTCGGCCGCTATGTGTCGTCTGGCGGCGCCGAGGGGTAGGGCCTTCTCTGTGGGTGCCCCCGCCCTCTGGAATACTCTGCCACCGGAACTTCGTACCGGCACGGACCTGAGGGCCTTCAGGCGCGCGTTAAAGACCTGGCTCTTTGAGCAGGCCGGCCTGGGCTGAGATAATGATTTTAAATTTGATCTCCATTTTTAATTTTAAATTGGGTTTTAAGGGTGGGGGGGTTTCCTAATTTTAGTCTGCAGCTAATTCTAATATTTAATTACTTTTTAACTTTTGTATTTGTGGGGTTTTTAGACGAGCTGTTCACCGCCCTGAGTCCCTTGGGAGAAGGGCGGTATATAAATGTAATTAATAAATAAATAAATAAATAAATATCAATAAATCAGAAGGTACCTCACTGCTTGCACTTTGGGATGACCAGGAGAAATATTCTGGGTTTCTTCAGGTAAATTGTGGCATCCTCTGAAGCAACTAGAATTGAATTTGAAATTTTGATGTAATTTTTTAGCGGAAGAAGGATGTTCCTTTGGCCGTGTATTGGAAAGATTCTACACAGTTTGCATCTGTCTATTGCTTTCAGAAAGGTCATTTAAGAGATCATGAGGAGTTGCTTTTCTGATCTTTCTTACTTATCCTTTAGCAAATTATTATCCTTCAAACAAAACTTTATTCCAGCTTCCTTTTCAAACCTTTTTTTAAACTTCTATAGCACCTTTTATGTTAAGTTGCAGTAAAACATTTCAATCTTCCCATGCAAGTAACTATAAAGATTGGGGAATGGGACAGGGAGGAAGGAGGAAATAGCCTTTACTTTCCTCCCTTCATATTCTCAAATAGATGCAGAAGCCCCTATAAATTTGACTAGTTTCCCACCAAGATGGCTACTGCAACTCTCAATAATGCAACGGAGTTAGCAAAACTGTACTTATTTTCTTAAGTAAATAAGCACCTATTTGTTCATGTGGTTGTATTCACCAAGAATTTTGTGGGATTGTTAAACATAATGGATGAGCCCTGAAAACGAATGATGGGGTTCAAATTTTTTTATTACCAGTTCTGTGGGCATGGCTTGGCGGGTGTGGCAGGGAAAGAATATTGTAAAATCTCCAGTCAGAGATGGTATTTGCCGGTTCTCCGAACTATTCAAAATTTCCACTACTGGAATTGGTCAGAATCTGTTGAATACCATCTCTGCTGAAAACATCATAGTTCAATTTTGGAGAGATTTTTGCATAAATGTTTTTCAGATCTCTCTCTCTCTCTCTCTCTCTCTCTCTCACACACACACACACACACACACACCAATTCATATTCGCAAATACATTTTAATATTATTATCTTAAAAGTTCTATGATTAGTGATGCTGGGCAAGAAATTATTGTGAAAAAACGAAGCACTACACATTGGGAAACAGTCCCTGCCTGTACACTCAGAGGCAGCTTTTTAGAGCAAATTTCACTTTGGGATGGTATAGAGTAGGTCAGTGTTTCTCAGTCTTGGCAAATATGCCAGCTAGAGAGTTCTGGGAGTTGAAGTCCACCCATTGCGACACTGGAGTAGGTTGATCTGAACCAACTGCAGTGGTTGTGGTTTAACTGCCTGAATGGAGAATGGAGAAAGAGGCCTGTTAGAGATGACAACCATAAACGACAGAAGCTTGTCATATGTTCATCTTATAAATGGCAGAAGCTTATTATCTTGTAGTCATTTTGACTACTGGAATTGGAGACAGAATTCAGCAAGTCTAGAAAATTAATGAATAGTTGCCACCAGCAGCATTCATTAGTATAATTCTATAATTTTAGGACATGTGCCAGAAGATGTGTATTCCTTATGCTTGTTAACAATTTAGGCATTTTGGGTATATTGTATCTGACAATATTATGAATAATGCTTTTCCTACAGTGACTATTATGCAACGATAATTTTAAAAATGGGTCAGAAGTGTTGCTGCTGGAATTACAATCAGAATGAGTGAATACTATAGCAAAGAAACAGGGGGAAAGTACTTTTCTATTTGCATTCTAATTCCAACAGACTCCTGAACCACTTGGGATTTTGCAAATACCCTTCAGCCACATCTATTAGTTTTATCCCAAAGCTGGTATCATCAGGGCATTAGTGATATTAACAAATCAATTAAAAATGGCCCATTTTAAAGGCTATTTTAAAAGAAACTTTCTATTAATTGAATTCTTTTAGGATTGACAAACTTTTATTAGTTTATCAAAGTATAAAATACAAAGAAAAATTAAGGTAATGGGAAAATAAGGAAGGAAAAAAGGAAGAGGAGAATGTGTAGGATAAGAGAGAGAGAAAAGAAAAGCATTGACTTCTTTTTAGAGCAGGAGACTACATGTACCCTTTACTTTTGCATAATAATATATGCTAGCCATTTATGTAACAACAAACTTATCTAATCAGCAAAAGCCAAAATCGAAGTTTGGTTTTTTTCCCACCACAAGCATAAAGTCCAGAAGCAGTTTCCAAATAGAAATGAAGTTAGTTGTATTCTTTTCAAAGATTTTCTATTTACCAAATTTTAAAAGTCATTTTAACAAAATGGGCATAATAAACATGCTTATCATGAAGAAAAAGAAAAGTCTGATGCAAAATTGAACTCATATCCCACTAATTCTTTGTGCAAATACACTGACTAAAAGGGGGGAAAGCAGCATCTTAACTATCAGAAAATGACATTAATTCTTAATTAACTAATTAATAAAAAGATTCAATTGGCATTATTGAATGTGTTTATCAATAATACTGAAATTCTAGTGTTGTCCTGAGTTTTATTCCAATAATAGAAAATATACAGAAAACTGGTTAGGTTATTGGTGTTCTCTGAGCTTGATTATTTTATTGCAGATATTTTGCTACCAGGCTTGGTATCATCAGTGTGTGGTACCAGCCCATCAGTTTTATTCCCATGAACCAGACTATCTCTGAGCAAAAATGGTCTCTTGGCAAAAAGAGGGAAGCATGTGGTTTTCACTAAACCTTCCTTTTCATTGCAAAGTTCTGAAGAAGTTCTCCCATAGTTCTAAAGAATATATGAAATGTTGGGAGAACACAAAAGCTATAAAGCAGGGCTGTCAAACTCACGGTCCATGGTCTGGATTTGTCACACATTGGCCATGCCTGGTTTAGTAAAGGGGAAAAAAGTCATGATACATCATGTGATGCCGCCGTGAGATGTGAGTTTGACACCCCTGCTCTAAAGGAAAGGAAAAATCATTTTTGCATTTAATTAGGCATTTAAAAAAAAATACTGTTGGATCAAAAATCTCCCACTGTGTTCTGACCAAGGCTAATGAAGCACATGCTTAGTCCAAACAACCCTTCTTTTATTTCAATGCTGGGAATTATATTCATTCCCAGCCCGTAATGAGTCTCAAACAGTCCCTCAAGATAAGCACCCACCTTATCTCGTTTGAATTGCTGCCAACAACTAAAGCGCCAAATTAACTGTAAAAAACCAGCCGAAGTACAAAGTCCACACAGAGCTTCAAGGTTGAATCTGAACAGAGCTAATGACTTTGCTTCCTGCAAAGGTTTTCCTACCTTTGCACTTCCTTTATACCTTAAGGAAGGGGGCAATCACCTCCAAGCCTTACTCCCAAGTTGCCCCTTTTGTCTTAGCTGCTCTTGCCTTCTAGCAGCTCTGTGCACATGCACGCTGAAACAGGCTCACGTTGTTCCTCTGCCTCACTGCTGCCAGACTCTGGAGGCTCCAGAATCAGCACACAACTCCCAGATGGTCCTGGCCCCATCTATGCATCAGATGAAGGACCCTCGTTCGAGTCCTCCCCAGAATCCTGGACTGGTCCCACTTCTTCCCCACTGTATAATTCTGCTGCCATCTGCACAGGTTGCTGGCAAACCACAACACACTGATGGAAGCTATTCTTCTTGGTCTAGGATGCTTATCCTGCTCCCAACCCCTTCTGCTGTACCTTCACATCTGTAAGCTGTACAGCTGCATGAAGTTAATATTGTTTGAGGTTTATTTAAACAGAAGATTAATGATTGTTTGGGCTTTTAGATCATTATTGCCGGGTAAGGAAAGCAGCACAGTCTGGAGAGTTTCTGCATTGTGTAGCATGAGATTTATAGCCATATTGTGAATCAAAAGGCACGCAAATGCCCCAATTTTCACCCATTAAGAGGTGCAAGTATGTCTCGTATTTTGCTTCCTTAAGGGACAGCCTCTAAGCACTTGAATCTTTCTTCCATTTGGCTGCTATTTGCCTCTTGACAAAGGATGAATTGTTCTCCTATGATCAGGTGTTAATGGATAATATTAGCTGGTTGAGAAGCATCTGCAAAAAAATGCTTGCAGATCCACTTGAATGTTACAAGCTTGTCATTTTCCACCGAGAGCAATCACAGCCTATTGTTTTCCCCACCCCCAAAACAGCTTTTTTCATGTTCAGTTAGTGATAAAAATAGATTATTAATTGCAGAAACTTAAAGCAATTAAAAAACATCAAATTGCGGAATCCACATTTGCTACTCAATTGAAAAAGAAAAAAAAATGGGATTCATTAACATTATGCATTGGCTTTCCTTAAAAAAAATGTATGGCTTTTAAATAGAACTGCAGCTCTCTGAATTGGAGGATCATTATCCTATTAGTCATACCTCCTACCTCATAATATGCAAAAGGGCTTTCAAGGAATATTTTGTTTATTTTGCATATGACTTTAGGGAAATTGAGGTGTGCATATCCTAAATAAACCAGTATTTTCAAAAGTTTGTGGATTACTACAACATTTATTTTATTAGGTAAGAAACTGAAGTTGTGATGAGGATATGGGTGAGGTTCAGTCTACTTTTCTTTAAAAAATATTTGAATACATATTTATTTTTAGAACAGAAGTTGCCAGTTGGTGGTCTGTGGACCACTGGTGGTCCATGACAAAATTTTGGTGGTCTGCAGCGCACCCTGTCTGCAACAGGGTTGATATTGGTGGCGGATGGACTGATGCGTGCGGGGAGAGAGGATAGTTTGTGGGAGATTGCAGCATCAGAGCCCTTCCCAGGTGTTCCCTGGCCTGCAAGAGAAGGGTGTGATCTCCCGTACCTTTCCCCTCAGGAGCCGCCCCTTTGGCAGCTGCCAAGCCTCCTCCGCTATGCTTCTCTTCCTCCTTACCAGAAGTGTTCACATGCCCAGAGGGAAGGAAGAGGCTTAGCGGGTGCCAGAGGGTGTTTGCCACAGTCACCAAGCCTCCCATGAGGCTTGGTGGGTGCCAGAGGGGCAGTGAGCACTTTGAGGCTCCTGATGGAAGGGGTCAAGCTTCCCCCTTGCAACATCTTCACCTGAGGGCATCGCTGGCAGCTGCTTCCTGCGGCTCAGGAGATCTGCACTCTTCCTGCTGCTGCTCGGCCTCTTTGATGCACAGAGGCAGGAGGTAGCAGCCACAACATGGTTTTGCTAGGGAGACTGCAGGATTGCCCCACCTCCCTGCCAGACATCTTGTCTTCAGCATGTTGCTCGTCGGCCTCCGGACATCACCCAGTACCAGTTCAGATGTTCCTTTCCCACCACCCCCACTCCAGCGACAGAGAGAGGTGGGGGGGGGGACAGAGAGAGACAAGACACAGAGAGAGAGAGAAAGAGAGAGAAAGAAAGGGGGAAAGAGAGAGAGGGAGGGAAAGAGAGAGAGAGAGATGAGAGATCCTGGTGTTTTGTTTTCTGTGGGAAATGGGTCCAAATCAATCTTTGAGTATTTAAGGTTGCAGAAACAGGCAGCCAAGCTAAGTGTCTGAAGGATTCCATCCCATCAGTGGGAGTCCAGGTGCTTCAGTGAGTGGCCTGCTGGATTCATATTAGTGGTCTGCAGAATTTAAAATTATGAATTTGGTAGTCTCTTTGGTCCCTTTGGTTGAAGACCCCTGTTTTAGAGAACAATCTGATTGAAGCAGTGGTAAGATTCAACTTTTTTTTATTACCAGTTTTGTGGGCGTGGCTTGGTGGGCGTGCAGGGGAAGGATACTGTAAAATCTCCAGTCAGAGGTGGTATTGGCCAGTTCTACTCAAACTTATCCACTACTGATTCTTCAGAACTGGTCAGAACCTGCTGAATACCAGTGTCTGGATTGAAGTACTTACAACTATCTTTCACTTGAACATTCCTCAAACAATGAAATCAATCAAAATATGCACGATCACAGTGTTGATCTTTGCTAAGAATCACAATGGAGTAATGGTTCTTTGAAAGGCCACATATAGTAATAGCACTTAGACTTATATACCACTCCATAGTGTTTTACAGCCCTCTCTGAGCTGTTTACAGAGTCAGTACATTGCCCTCAACAATCTGGGTCCTCATTTTATCGACCTTGGAAGGATGGAAGGCTGAGTCAGTTGGTCAGGATCAAACTGCTGGCAGTCGGCGGAATCAGTCTGCAATACTGCATACTAACCACGGCACTGCCATGGCACTTCCCAAATTTCTTATGGATGAATTGCTGAAGTCCACTCCAGTTCTTTTCAGATAGGTTGTATTATTTTTTATTTATACACTGTACCTTAAGATTACCAACTCTTTTCTTATTTACTTTCTACAGTCTTTACTTAGTCTTCATAATTCTTGTAGGATTATTCTTTCTATAGGAATAAAAGAAGAAACAATGTCAATATCAATATCAAAAAGCAAGGAGGAAACAGTACTCTAATCAAGCCTACTATCAAGAACAGGCTACCACCAAGCAAACTTCATTCCCCTTGTTGACTGATAATATCACCTAGTCAAGTAATGAAGCATTTGCAGGAAGAGAAGCAAGGTCAGAGACCACAAGAATGGAACAGGTCAACCTTGGACAACATCTACTTTCTATCATGATTGCTTCCTATAGTTGATATAGTAGATTCCTAGAATTGTTCCTGAGCGTCTTCAGAAAACATCTCAGCAGACAGTTGAAAAATTGAATGAAGTACAGAATGCTCTGTTTATTCAGTCTATATACTATGTTTGACATACTCTTTCTACCTCTACCTCTTTGGAACTATATGCTAATAATTACTTATCTTTATATCTCTGTGCAATCAATTATCAATTTTAAGTCCCAGACTTCAAAACGGATTCAAGATTTGAGATTCAATCTGGTAAGAAATAGATAATATTGGGCTAGGATGGAAAGAACTGCACTTCTTTAATTTTTGGCACAATTAAATGAAAATAGCTGGGTAGCAGATTTGTTTGAGAGTAGCATGGTTCATTGGAAGGCTTAATTTTTCCAGATTATTTTTTTGGGGGATGGCTATATTATATGGCAGCCATATAAATTAAATATTTATTTAATTAAATTTATTTAAATTTATTTATTTATTTAAATTTATTTATTTAATTAAATATTTATTTAATTTATATGGGTGCCACCTCATATACACCAGATACATATGACAGCTAATAATAATAAAACAGAGTACAAACCCCAGCCAGTAATTAAAAACACAAATAACACAGCATGAAATAATATAGACTAGCAGCTGAGAACAATTGCAACATCTCATATGCTATGTTACATGCTTTTACAATCTGAAAAATATGCATTATCACTACTGTGCATCACCATTCAATAAAGAAGCCATCTATACTAGTATAAACTCACATCAAGCACAAAATCTCAGTTGTGTTCCTTACAAAGAAGAAGACTCATTCTACAAGAGAACACAAAATATTAAGTGGAGGGGGGAAGCTGGAGTTTAAAAATATCTGTTTGCTGTGGTTTGGCTACAAAGAAGGAATGAAAGTGGAGAATAAAAGAGAACTATGTACAGGTTAGCCACAACACTACACTGAAGGCCAAATAGTTTGAAATGTAAGAATTGATTGAATAGAAGACATAGAAGAAAAGTGGAGATTGCACAAGAAAAAAAAATCAGATAGAAAAGAACAGAGGAATGAATCGGAATCATTTTCTGCTTTTCTTTCCATTTCCAAGTGAACCTGCCTAAACAATTTTTAACAGTAAAAAGAGAGGGAAAAAACCCAGCAGAGGAGTAACTTTCCAAGTGCTTTGATAGGCAGACATTTTGCAGAGATGATAAAATTCCTTAGCTAGGAAACTGTCAGAGAACACATTACCCTACCCAAATTTCTTTTTTTCTTCTTTTTCTTTTGAAAAAGTTTTTTTTATTTTTATAACAAAAACAACAAAAAAAATTCAATTATACAGTGTGTTGGTTGGGTATATATATTTTGTGCACATAATAATATTGGTGTACATTTCTTATTGAGCTTATATTCATGTTATATTCTAAGCAACATTATATATATCTTATATCATTATTATATTATCATTAAGTTTTTATTTCATTTCAAGCTATCCTTAAAGGCAAATCCCAACTCTTACTAAATTATATTCATATTATAGCTTCTTCAGAAAAAATACCAAAATTTCAACTCCTCCCCAGTGTTGCCAAATAAATCTGCAGCAACATTTCATCTATAATCTGTTCGGTGTAATACCAACTTTATTCAAGGTACTCAGAATAACATACGTGGCATGGTTCTTATGCAGCATAATCCTGAACTTGGTTGTTGATTTAATGAGATTGATCCTAAGTATGTTAGAATGTGAATGCTTCGCAGGGATGGGATTCTACTGATTCGGACCGGCTTTATAGAACCAGTTGTTATGATTCTGTGCAGTTTGGAGAACCGGCAAATTGTTCCCTTGGCTGCCTCTTCCCCTTTCCGTCTGCCTCTCCCTCCCCGCCAGTCCTTATCGCACATGCGCAACACAGTGTGCATGCCCAATATAGCTGATTGGGTTCTTCCCTGCCCAGTCACTATTTAAGGTATTTCTTTTTTTCCCCCTCCTGACCATCAGCTGTTCCTATGATCAGCTGTGCCAGGATTCCCCTCGCCGTCTTACTTCTTCATCCAGGAAGCTTCCCTGAGGCCCAGGAAGGTAAAAAAAAATGGAGGGCTGGTGCAGCATCCCCTACCGTGCTCCATTTTTTCCCTTCCTCATCCCCAGGAAAACTTTCTGGGAGCAAAAACACCCCCCCGAAAGCTTCCCTGAGGCCCAGAAGGCCCCAAAACAGGGGGAGGGATGTGTGTGGCTCCATTTTTTTCCTTCCTCCATTTTTTTCCTTCCTGAGCCCCAGGGGAGCCTTCTGGGAGCAAAAACGCCCCCCAGGAGACTTCCCTGACACCCAGAAGGTCCAAAAAACAGAGGGGTTGCCACGCTCACCCAGTCACATGCCCATACCCATCTAGCCACGCCCACAGAACCAGTTGTTAAATACTTTGAATCCCATCCAATACTTGGCTGTCTTCACAATGGGGTAACATTCTTCCCCATTCTGAATGGTGGTACTTTGGACTTAGGGAGATACAGTTCAGTTAAAGACCAGCACGGTTATTAAACCAGCTAAGTGGACTAAGGGTACTCCATAAGATTCACAACTGAGTGAGATCTCTTCCTGCTTTAACATTGCTAGAGTCATTAGCATGCAGTGAAATATTCATCTTGGCCATGTTACAGCTAGTTTGTTTAGTGACGAAGTTAAAATGGCATTGAAAAAAGTGATGTATGACCTATTTTCACAGCACTGCAGCATCGTCATGATCACATGATTAAAATTCAGATGCTTGGCAACTGACCCATGTTTGTGATGGTTGCTGCGTCCCAGGCTCATGTGATCACCTTTTGCCACCTTCTGACAAGCAAAATCAATGAGGAAGCCAGATTCACTTAAAAACTGGGTTACTAACTTAACAACTGCAGTAATTCACTTATCAAATGTGGCAAGTAAGGTCATACAATGGGGCAAAGTTCACTTAACAAATATATTGCTTAGCAACAGAAATTTTGAGCTCTATTGTGGTTGTAAGTCAAGGACTGCCTGTACAAAGTTCCTTGTTTGCTCTCCTTTGTTCATGTGGTAAAAAGGTAATGTCTGAAGCTGTTCCATGAGGCATTATCCATAAGGAAGGCAATTGTAGTTTAATATGATGCTTTTCAGCAAAAAGAGAACAGTTCTTATCATATCAACGAAAATGAAAACATCCTTAATAGGAAACAATTTCCTTTGCCTGACACAGTTTGTTGTTTTAGCAATTGCCCATCTGCTAGTAGATTTGCCATTATAGGTTTGCTCTCATCCCCAGCAGCAGAAAACTTTCCCCCTGGACTAAAATTGTTTAGCAAAGAACAGCTGGGATGGCCCAAATAACGCGTGCAAAGTTCAGTGAAATGTTGACAGAATCTGGAGTGGGAACACCTTGCCTTGAATCTCCCTGCCCAATTACTAGAGCTAGTTCACCAACCGCTAAAATTGGCAAGGAGCCATACAAGTCATTACGCTACTGACATCTTTTGAAATGATATCCTTAATTGTTACATTTATTTGCATTGCAATGAAATTAAGCTGCCTTCTCTGCCTAGAGTAACTATTGTCACTTGGAGAGAGCTGCAAGTTTCTGCATAGGCTAGACCAAAATGAAAAAAAGAAAAATCAGTTTTACATTTCTCAACCTCTGTTTCCTGGAAATGTCATTCAGAAAGCCAGACAAAACAAGGGCAATAGGGAAGTGGAGCAGAAAATACAAAGATAGCCATAAAATAAATAAAGAACAAAGGAAGAGAATATTGTATTATTGGGGTCTGTTATTAGAGAGAACATGCTGCAGATGAATTTTTATGTCTTTCCCTTTCCCAGCCTCTGGTCCCAGCCCTACTACACCATGTTTGCTACAATTTATAAGAGTTTATTGGGGCAAATGCTAAATTGGTTTGCTTGCAAACAGCAATATAATATATCACTCCAGAGATATAGTGTATCTATTTGTCAAAGCAAATTTATCCTGTTTTCTCTTTTTTCAAAAAGAATGAAAGAAAACAAGAAGAGGGAAATATCACAGTTTTCTCTCCCCCACCTTTCCTGCTTCCAGGCATAATTTAAAGGAAAAGGCATGCATCGGAACCAAGTTACAGGTGGGAAGCACCTTGTGAATGCAGTTTGGTTTCTTCCCACATATGTGTTTTCTAATTGCTTTGACTTGACTTTATTGCAAAGTTGGGAAAAGCTTTGATGTAATTATATGAAGATCAAACGGGTTCTTTTTTATTTGGAGCATGTAAAATGTAGAGACAGGAAAGCATTTTTAAATGTTTTTGCAAAATTCTTGTTTTAGAAATTGCTATTCTAGTGAGCTAAAAAGTAAGCAGTTCCTAAAACATATTTACATACTGTACTCTTATTAATGACTGAATTAACTGGGAAATCTTTTGGTAGGAAATCTTTTGCTGGCATGGAAAATTCTGTTGCAATTGTTGCCTTTTCCTTTTTAACTGCATGAGCTCCATGGATGGAGCAACTGCATTGTTTGGTTTCTTGGCAAGCCCTTTCAACATACATCTCCTTCCTTCTCTCTCTGTCAGCTTTCTTTCAGGACCTTCTTTCAGCTTTCTTGTGATCATAAATTGTACACTTGATGAAGTGTAACTAGTTGGGACTGAACAGGGAAAAAAATGGGTTGATGGAGGAAGATATTTGAGAAGATTCAGCCAACTCCGGTAGAAGAAGGCAAATGCTGAAATAGAAAATAAAAATAAATCTAATACTGTAAGAAAGCAACTAAAAAAAAAACCACTGCCAGTATCTGAACATTAACATTTTGCTAATCATGGTACAACCATACCTGGAGTACTGGACAGTTTGGGTCATTGGATTTCAAAAACATATTATATATCTGGAAAAGGTGCAATTATGAGATAAGTTCCTGGCTCCCTAGCTTAAGGGAAAAAAGGAAATATAAAATTATGTATGGTGTGGAAAGATTTATGGAGTGGAAATTTCTCAATCAACTGGCTCCATGCTATGAAATTAAGTGATGAAAGATTCAGAAGACAGATTGATAGTGGATTATGGTTTATACAATCCACTTTCATAGTATGCAAGTAGGGTTGCCAACTTGAGTGCTCTTTAAAAAAAAAGATGAGACATATTTGTGGATGATCGTGAAGAAATCTGTCCCATGAGCTTTTTTGAGTTTATTAAGTCTGAACAGTTATGTGTGATATATGGAATAATGGGGTGATGTGTAAAAAGGTTAAATGTAACAAATGTAACAAAAAAAACACCCACCAGTTTTCTCTTCACTGTATACAAAAATATGAGTTAAAAAACCCAATTCTCTGTCTCTGTCTCTCTCTGTCTCTCTCTTTCTCTGTTTCTCTTTCTTTCTCTCTGTTTCTCACTGTCCCTCTGTCTCTGTCTCTGTGTCTCTCTGTGTCTGTTCTTCTCTCTGTGCCACTCTGTGTCACTATCCCTCTCTGTCTATTCCTCTCTCTCTCTGTGTCCATCTCTCTATCTTGTCTCTATCCCTGTCTCCCTCTGCCTGTGTGTGTGTGTGTCTTTCTCTCTGTCCCTCTAATTCTGTGTCTGTCTGTCTTTCTCTCTCTTTCTCTGTCAATATGTGTGTGCGTGTAATTTTTGTCAATGATTTTAATTATACTAATTAAAGTAGTCCTCAACTTACAATTATAATGGATCCAACAATTTTGATCATAGGTCATGGTAGTTGTAAAACAAGACTATGCCTGATTTTACAATATTTTTTTGCATTGACAGTTAAGTAAATGTCATGATCATTAAGAGAATGCTGCAGTCATTAAGTGAACACCATGGTCATTAAGCAAACACATTATTTGCTTGGGATGTCTCCCCCCCCCCCCCCCGACACACACACACACACACAAACTGGAAGTTAACACCAGTTTCTGGGGGAAAAAATGTCCAAAATCAGAGGGCACTGCAAATGGCCATGAATATGCAGGTCAATATTCAAGTGCCCAAATTGCGATATGGATATTGGAACTTTGAATCTGGGTCATAAGTCCATTTTGGGGATTCTGTTATAACTTCTAATGGTCACTAACTAACTGGTTGTAAGGCAAGGATTACTTGTAAAAACTACACCAAACTAAAAGAAAAAAAGAATAGAACAGAAGAGTGAAATGTGCAAAAGAGGAGAAAAAGCCAAAGAAAATAGAAAGAAAAAAAGAAAGAAAATCATATAGTAGAAAAGAAATATATAAAGATGTGATTTCTAATCTTCATTACAAGTGTAAATAATTTTTCTAACTATTCCCTCTTAGTTTACAACCAATGATCTATTTATCCCATATAGCATTTCATAGCTATAAACAAATCCATAAAACATATTCTGCTTAGTGCATTAAAAGTTATCAGAAATAACAATATATCATTTTTTCTCCTTAATTAAATAAACCAAACAAATGTATTTTTAAGAAATTCTAAGGAAATCTGAGAAAGAGGCAGGAAAATAGAAGTTTTACTTGTGAAAGATGAAAAAAATTTTTAAAAATGAACAAAAATATAACAGTAAGAATAAATCACTTGGGAAGCTTACAAGAAATCCAAAACCTTCAGGAAAGTAAAACTTATTAAAGAAAGATCAAAGAAAGGAATGAAATCAGAAGAAGCTAAGTATGCTTGATTTCTTCTTTTTTTCTGGATTATGTCCAAAAGCTACATGGAATAGTTTGATGTACAAAAGATTAAGATAACAAAATCAGGGGGGAAAATCAGTGGAAATGCCAAATGTAATGTATCTGTGTAATACTTGGCATTCACCTTTTAACTGATCTTGGATAGTAGAGCTTCTATATGCTTCCAGATTGCCCTAGGTTATGTGACACAACTTATCCAGAGATCTGAAAAGTTCCTGAATCACTCAAGATAAGTATTTTATTTTTGTGACTGTGTAGAAAGATAAAAATATACTAAATGTGGGATATGAAATTATGGAAATAGAATGCATATAAACAGGACAGAGAGCTGTGGCTAGGGACAATATGGTAGAGGATTGACAAAAAATGGGATATAAGTGGAGCTGACTTTAAAATGGGTGTAGGCACATTGGTTTCTGTTAGAGGAATATTGTCGCTGGTGTCTGAATGGAGACTTTGGATTTCCTAAATGTCAGTGGGTAAAAAGCAATTCAGATATTATGATTAAGGCCTCATAGAAGGCCT
The DNA here is from genome assembly GCA_023653725.1 of Bungarus multicinctus. Lineage (NCBI taxonomy): Eukaryota > Metazoa > Chordata > Lepidosauria > Squamata > Elapidae > Bungarus > Bungarus multicinctus. The sequence goes on from CM042842.1 coordinate 66,509,793, forward strand.
TGTTTATCTGAGTCCTGAATGTTGGTTTTAGTGAAATATTGGTTTGATCTAACAAAGCTGCTCTGAAGTTAACATCATGGTGGAATGAAATCCTTGTCTTTTCTAGGCTTTGAATTTAGCAAAGGTTTCATTCACCAAATGAACTGTTGTAAGTCAAGAATTACCTGTATCAATTTTGTGGATATCGTGGATATCCTGATCACTTCTTCTTTTAAACACAAGTGAATAAAAGTAGATCTTCAACATTTCTTTCATGATCCTTTAACAGATAGAAATTCTCAATTCCTCTCAATGTTTAATTAAGTTAACAAGACAGATAGTTTTGAAAATGGATCATCCTGGCTTGGTTTTAATAAATAGAGTACAGGCTAAACAACAACAAAAAGATGTTTCTGTGTTTCTGGTTAGTTTTGCCTCATTGGAGACATTTATAAGTACAGGAAGAAAACTGGCACTTTGCCAGAACAATTTACTAGCATTCCATCCCTCCTATTACTGAGCTACGGCCAATAATTAATTAATTAATTAATTCATTCATTCATTCATTCATTCATTCATTCATTCTGTATACAATATTATCTTCTGGGTCTTACCTATGACCTTTACTTCAAACACTCACTTTCTTCAAAGGCTAGTTCAAAGGATTTAGTTTTATTAACCACTCTGCCAGCAGCTGCAATCCTCTCTATTAGTCAATGGGCTTTAATTATTTCTGTGGAAGATTATGCTTTAACCTCTTCTCCTGCCTTGTGTCTTTCTTGGCAGATGTGATTACATAGGAGAAGTATATATGCTGGTGGGCACATCTTATATCAAGGGAGTTGTGAGAGCAGTTCATTCAGTGTGCAGGTTGGTAAGAATTGACTGGGCTGTGCATATGGACAATCTTTAGATAACTTTAAAAAAGCAATACTCCAAATGTTAATAGACTCTGTGTGTGTGTGTGTGTGTGTGTGTGTGTGTGTGTGTGTGTGTGTGTGTACATGTGTGCACCTTCAGGTCACAACTGAATCCTGGAAGCTCCTGAAATCATCCTTGCAGTTTTCTTGGCAGGATTTTACACGTGGTTTGCTATTGTCTCTTTCCTAGGGTTGAGAAATAGTGATTGGCCCAAATCATCCAGCTACAATGTGCCTAAGATAGGAGTAGAACTCAGGTCTCCTGATTTCTAGTCTGGTGTCTTAAACACTACTCTAGGCTGGCTAACTTAACTACATCTTGTCATCTATAATAGCCCATTGTATTCTCAGAGAAGGTTACAATGAAGTTTTGCAAATTTAGAAGCCTTGAATTCTAATTCTTTCTCTTCAACACCAGCACAAGGATAAGACTAAAGCTTGAATACCATCAGTACATAATATACCCAGACTTGGAAAAACGTGAAAATTTGAAGTACAAAGAAACCAAAACCCAAAACGTCAGGAAGCCTCCATGCATTGGAGGAGATTTCAGAAAGATAAACAAGGAATAAGCATGCTTGGTAGTTAAAGACTGCATTAGTTTGCTGAAGAGAAAAATAATGGGAAATCCTCAAGAAAAGGGCATATGACAAAACAAAGGAGCACAGCTTCTCAGCAACAATGCTGAATATTACAATGCAGTATTTGTTGGAGGCTCACAGGTGTGTTCTACTACGATAAATGAGATTTAACCAAAAATACTAAAAGCATATGGTCAAGTCATTGGACAAGACTAATTAAAAGAAACATACAAACAAACATTTGGGTAAGGCAGTAAAACAGAAGATGTGATGTAGAAATTTAGAAAGGTGTGTGTGTATATATATTGCAAACAAACCTCTTGGGCTTTTAAAAGTATATACTATGGACAGAAATTAACACTTTGTCTACTTCACTGAAGGTTTGATGCTAGGAAATTATATCTGTGGAAAATATTTTCTAAGCTTTCACATGTTAAAGGTGAAGAATAACTTCATAAAAATAGTGAGGCATCTTAGAGTAGAAATGAACAAGATGTTAGATATGCTTTCAGAGTTCAGAAATTATCACAAAAATATTATTTGTAATGAGGTAGAAAGAAAAACAATTACATCCATGGAAAATAATCATATTATTCATTCTAATCAATTGCCTAGATTTAAATTAAACATAGTTTTTGTTCTACTCTGGGCTCATATAGATGTTAACCAGATGTTACTTTCAGCACACATAGAAAATGTAATGTGCTACTGTCTTATAGAGAGATTAGTTGAATCTTTCTTTGGACAGTTTTAAAAGTCTGAAAGGAAGCTGTACATTGTACATTTGAAATGCTTCTTTGCCTTTTCACCTCATAGCGATCTATGCCAGTCTAACCTTTTTTCATTTAGAAAAAATGTCAAGAATGCATAATTTCTCAAAAACCAGCTAGACTGACTTTAGAATTACTGTTGGTTTCACTTTCAAACTTTAGGTCTTCTACAAATAGTTATATGTTTCATTTTTTCTAGGCTAACATTAATACAGCTGAACCAGAATTACAATAAATTATTTACTGGTTAATCATCGAACTAGGTAGTCAGAAAAAGTTTTACACCAAATTTAAATTCTGTCCTCTTTTTCTATGTCTATTTTTGAATATACGAGCTCTATAAAATGCTAGAACAATAAAGCTGGCATATTGTTCCAATATTGTTTGTTCAGGTTACTTAAAAATCCCTATCTCTCTTCCTCCCCCCACTTCTTTTCTTGGCAGCAAATTCAAATATGAGATAATCAAATGACATTTCTCTCAGAAGATCTCATTCTATAGACAGAAGAGATAATGATGACAATTTCGACTGCAGTGCTGGGAAGCATAATTTATTTTCAATTAGGGATTAACAGCATCCATGCTGCGTAATATCTATGGAATAAAATTCCACCCTTCAACCACAGCAGCAAGACAACTGCAGGTCAGGAGCTGAAAATCTGCATAAAAATCCTAACCAGAACCAATAACTCTTGTTTGTTGTCCTTGAGAGGTTGACCTGTCCGACTTCCTGATTAAAAATAAACAGTACTGGTTAATTAGATGCCAGAGTTGTTCAGATGGGTAGTTCTACTTGAATTTGAGATACCTTAAGAATGAATGGAAATTGCAACAGCAGGAACTTTCATGAATAAATGTTCATTTTATGTAGTACTGTATATGTCTGAAGTAACTGGAGTGGGTAACAGAACAATAATTATCCAGATTCCGTAGTTTATCTTCTTTTCACAGTAAAATGTAAGCTAGATTAGGTCAAGTAGGAAGGACTTGTGCTTTGAGCAATATTATTAAAATGCATCATTTCAATTTATTTGGAATGGGCAAGTGAGCACTTATTTTTGCTAACTGTAGGAAGAACTGATTACATTTCCAAAACATTAACACCCTACCAGCACCACCATTTATATTTCGCAGCTATGTTTAATAGTATTAGTATTACCATAGCATGCAGAGAAAAGTTTACTGATATTCTCTTCTATTTAACAGCTTTTGAACTTCATGAGATTTGAAAAATGGTAATGGACAGGGAAGGGGGAGTATTGGTATTACTGTTTGTCAAAAATTTCATTGAGCCGGAAGACATTCTTTGTAGCCAGAGAATAGAATCTAGGAAATGGTAGTATTTATTCTTAGTATTATGATATTTTGATTTCTATCTCACCTTTATTTTATGCGACATACAGTATGTGGAACTTATCCTTATGTGGATTTAGAATTATGTCATTGTTTGGGGGTTTGCCATGCACTCCACTGACAGAATCACTGCTCAGAATCACAGAAACTCTGCTCCACTGACAGTATCAGGGGGTGTTGGTTATATCTGTGGGGCGAACAATAGGAACAATGATTCTATCAGTGGAATGTATGGCAAAACTCCAAACAATGACATTTATTTATTTTTTTTATTTAGGTTTTATATACCACCCTTCTCCCGAAGGACTCAGGGCGGTGAACAGCCAACTAAAATACATGTAGACAAACATAAATAGTTAAAAAAGAATTAAACCCTAGGCTGTCCCTATAAAAACCTAAAAACCCCAATTAAAATAAATTAAAACTTTGTACACCCATCCCAACTAATCTAAAAACCCCATTTAAAATCCCATTTGAGTCAGCTCAGGCCGGCCTGCTCGAAGAGCCAGGTCTTCAGGTCACGTCTGAAGGCCCTCAGGTCACTGGTCGTTCGTAATCCAGGGGGCATCCCATTCCAAAGGGCGGGTGCCCCCACAGAGAAGGCCCTATTCCTCGGGGTCACCAGACGACACATAGAAGGCGTCGGGACCCGGAGGAGACCCTCTCTGTGGGAGCGCACCGGTCGGTGGGAGACTACTGGCAGAATGCGGTCTTGTAAGTATCCTGGTCCGATGCCATGGAGCGCTTTAAAGACCAAAACCGGTACTTTAAAGCGAACCCGGAAGGCCACTGGCAACCAATGCAGCTCGCGCAGGAGGGGCGTCACGCCCCCATAACCACCCGCGCGGCTGCATTCTGTACCAGTTGAAGCCTCCGAGTGCTCCCCGAAGGGAGCCCCATGTAGAGGGCATTACAGTAGTCCAGACGGGAGGTGACCAGGGCATGAGTGACTGTGCGTAAGGCGTCCCGATCAAGAAAGGGCCGCATCTGGCGTATCAGGCGAACCTGATAAAAAGCCCCCCTGGAGACGGCCGTAATATGCTCTTCCAAAGACAGCCGTACATCCAGGAGGACACCAAGATTGCGTGCCCCTTCTGTGGGGGTCAAGATCTCATCCCCAATAGCCAGCGATGGAGTCAGCTGACTATATCGGGCTGCCGGAAACCACAGCCACTCGGTCTTGGAAGGGTTGAGTCGAAGCCTGTTCTCGCCCATCCAGTTCCGCACAGCCTCCAGGCAACGGGCCATAACCTCCACAGCATCGTTGGGGTGGCTTGGGGTGGAGATGTAAAGCTGAGTGTCATCAGCATACAGATGGCATTTCACCCCAAAACCACGGATGATCTCTCCCAGCGGCTTCACATAGATGTTGAACAGAAGAGGGGAGAGGACCGACCCCTGAGGCACCCCACACATGAGGGGCCTAGGGGTGGACCTCTCCCCCCCCGTCAACACCAATTGCGAGCGGTCCGAGAGGAAGGAGGAGAACCACCGCAAGACGGTGCCCCCAATTCCCAACCCCTCCAACCGCTGCAATAGGATACTATGGTCGATAGTATCAAAAGCCGCCGACAGATCTAAGAGGACCAGGACAGAGGAATAACCTCTGTCACGGGCCCTCCAGAGATCATCTACCAACGCGACCAATGCTGTTTCAGTACTGTGCCCGGGCCTGAAGCCCGATTGGAACGGATCTAAATAGGATGCTTCCTCCAGATACTGAGGGAGCTGACGCGCCACCACACTCTCAACAACCTTCGCCACAAAGGGAAGGTTGGAGACAGGATGATAGTTATTCAAAAGAGCCGGGTCCAGGGAAGGCTTCTTGAGGAGGGGCCGCACCACCGCCATTTTCAGGGCGGTCGGAAGCGCCCCCTCCGTCAACGAAGCGTTGACAATCCCCTGGAGCCAGCCTCGTGTCACCTCTCTGGAGGTAGAAACCAACCAGGAAGGGCACGGGTCCAATAAACATGTGGTGGCATTCAGCCTCCCCAGAAGTCTGTCCACACCCTCGGCGGTCACAGGATCGAACTCTTCCCAGATAACCGTCTCAAGACCTGCCCCAGACACCTCCCCCGGGACCACCCAACTGGAGTCCAGCCCATCCCGAATCTGGGCGATTTTATCATGCAGAAATCGGGAAAACTCTTCTGCTTTACCCTGCAAGAGGTCCTCCCGCGCTCTCGGCTCAAGCAGGGAGCGGGTCACTCTAAACAGGGCAGCAGGCCGATTTTCTGCAGACGCAATAAGGGCGGAGAAGTGTGAACGCCTCGCCGCCCTTATCGCCACTAGGTAGGTCCTAATATAGGACCTCACCTGTGTCCGATCAGACTCAGCACGACTGGCCCTCCAGATACCCTCCAGACGTCTTTTCCGGCATTTCATCCCCCTCAGCTCCCCCGTAAACCACGGAGCCAGGTGGGATCTATGCCGAGTCAGAGGTCGCAAAGGCACAACTCGGTCCAGAGCCTCCGCGGCCAACCTATCTCAGGTGGCCACCAAGTCTGTGGCCGAGTTATGAGCCAGAGTTTCAGGAAATGGCCCAAGCTCCATCTGGAACCGTTCCGGATCCATCAGGCGCCTGGGGCGGAACCATCTCCTCGGCTCCGCCTCCCTGCGATGGGGGGTGGCGGCACCGAAGTCCAGTCTAAGAAGAGAATGATCGGACCATGACAAGGGTTTTATAACTAGATCTCCAACGCGATCATTCAACCACTGACCAGAGGCGAAAATCAGGTCCAGTGTGTGTGTCCCCGTGTGAGTGGGGTCAGAAACTAATTGGGTCAGATCCATGGCCGTCATGGAAGCCAGGAACTCCCGGGCCACCCCAGAGGTTTCCCCGAGCGAAGGCAGGTTGAAATCACCCATGACTAAAAGCCTGGGGGTTTCAACCGCCAGCCCGGCTATCACCTCGAGGAGCCCGGGCAGGGCCGATGACACGTGGCAGGGAGCCAGGTACGTTATCAACAGGCCCATCTGAACCCCCCGACCCCACTTCACAAAGAGAGACTCACAACCAGCCGTCTGAGGAACAGTGGCCTCCCTAGGACAAAGGACTTCTCTAATAATCGCCGCCACCCCACCACCCCTTCCCTGAGACCTCGGTCGATGGAATGCTTGGAAACCTGGTGGGCAAATCTCTACCAGAGGGACACCGCCCTCTGGGCCCAACCAGGTTTCGGTGACCCCTGCCAGGTCCGCACCCTCCTCCTGAATGAGATCGCAAATCAGGGGGGCCTTGTTAACGACGGACCTGGCATTACATAACATCAGCCGGGTACTCAGGGCCTGAGACTCTGCACAACCAGGCCTGCCAGACGGGTCGGGAGGGTCGGAGCGCGCCACCGCTTGGAGACAGCGGGCACGCGATCCCCTAACTTGATATGGCCCTCTACCCCCGTCATATCTGCCCCTCCCACTTATGGTGCCAATGAAACCCACCCCCTGTGTTTGCCCCCACGACTCATGACCCTCTGGATTCCCCCAGACGTGCACTCCAGCCTGGCTGACTCCAAATCCCCCCGGGCTATCCCCCAAACCCGGACCGGGTACCCTCCCTAACCCCAATAAATTTCCATCCCCCAACCCTCTCTTCGTCGCCCTCCCTAACCTCGATAAAACCCCGAATAAAAATCTAAAAAGTTTAAAACCCCCTCTAAAAATCCTTTTTTGATGGCCGTGCCACCTCTCCGGATCCCAGGAACCGTCCTTGAGGTAGGCCATCGATAGACTGGAGGGCCACTCCAGGGAGTGGGGGACCCTCCCGAGGGCCCGCAATTCCACCGAGGAGTATGTTCTTCTAGCCCTCGCCGTCGTCGGATCAGGGACCACCACCGAGATCACCGGCGTCCTTCGGGCCAGCCAGTCCTGTTGTTGCCCCTGCCAATTGCATCCCTCAATGGATGGGGGCCAAGGGGGGGGCCAGGTCCACGTCCGTCGTCACTACCGCCGCGGCCTCCGTAAAATCGCCGCTGCCGCCGTCCCAAAAGATCACCCGGGCGGCCTCCCGGCGGCTCCTTCGACGCCCCGAATGGGGCGGGACCCCTCGACACCCCCTCAATACATGGGGTTCGAGGGGGGAGGCTGGCTCCATGCCCGGCCTCCCGGCCACCGCTGGCTTCCACGCCTGGCCTCTCGGCCGCCGCAGCCGCCACGGCTTCCGTGGCCACCACCGAATCTCCGCCGCCGCCTCCCCAAAAAGTCACCCGGGCGGCCTCCTGGCGGCTCCTCCGGCGGCTCTTCCGACACCCCAGCCAAAGCGAGACCCCTCGCTACCCCCTCAGCACCTGGGGGTCGAGGGGGGGGGCGGGCTCCATGCCCAGGCTCTCGGCCACCGTGGCCCCCATGACTGGCGTCTCGGCCGCCGCAGCCTCTGCTGGATCGCCGCTGCCGCCGCCGCCGCCGCCCCGAAGAATCACCCGGGCGGCCTCCCGGCGGCTCTTCCGGCAGCTCTTCTGTACCTGGGGGTCGAGGGGGGAGGCGGGCTCCATGCCCAGCCTCTCGACCACCGCGGCCCCCACACCTAACCTCTCGGCCGCCGCGGCCTCCATTGAATCGCTGCCGCCGCCGCCGCCGCCGCCGCCCCGAAGAATCACCTGGGCGGCCTCCCGGCGGCTCTTCCGGCGGCTCTTCTGCAGCTGGGGGACGAGGGGGGAGGCGGGCTCCATGCCCAGCCTCTCGACCATCGCGGCCCCCTCGCCTGGCCTTTCGGCCGCCGCAGCTGAAACGCTGCCGCCGCCGCCGCCGCCCCAAAGAGTCACCCGGGCGGCCTCCCGGCGGCTCTGGCGGCTCTTCTAACGCCCCAAATGGGGCGAAACCCCTCGGAGCCCCCTCAGCATATGGGGATCGAGGGGGGAGGCCAGCTTAACCGGCAGAAGCAGGCGCTCGGCGGAGCTCCCCTCGGACGGAGCTGCCGGTCGCCATCTTGAAAATGTGGATTAATGCTAGATCTAAAAGTAAAGGTTTCCCATGTCCAGTTGTGTCCAACTCTCAGGATGGTGCTCATCTCCATTTCTTAGCCGAGAGAGCCAGTGTTGTCCAAAGTCATTTCTGTGGTCATGTGGCCAGCATGACTATTCACCGAAGCTCACAGAGGCCCATGGAATGCTATTAACTTCCCACCAAAGTGGTACCTATTTATCTACTTGCATGCTTTTGAACTGCTAGGTGGGCAGGAGCTGGGGCAAGTAATGGGAGCTCATCCTGTCACATAAGCACTTGGTTCTCAAACCTGGGTGTTTCCAACTGACAAACTCAGTGTCTTTAACTGCTGAGCCATTGTACCCCCTAATTCTGGATCTAGTGCTTATATTTTAATTTGGAAGTTTTACCTACTCAGATAAGAAGAATCAATCAGAATGTTTCCACATATTTAATGTAACTGGGGATATACATGGGGTGTGTTGGAATGGGATTTTTTGGCTCCCTTGAGAAGGTCTCTAAATCCATCACATACAACCTTCCTGATGCTTCCTCACATCTCCTGAGAGGTTCTGCTTTGTTCATGCTGCCACCTGTCACTTTTCCCCAAATAATCCCTCTTTGCCGTCATTTACTCAGGAGAAGGCGAGTGGTAATCTTCCCTTTTAGCTCAAATGGAAAGGGAAAAAATATGTTAAAAACTTTTCCCAGAGTAAACATCACTGATTCATTGTGAACCTGAATCTTTATTGTGAAAAATCAAGAAGAAATTGGAGAAAGGCAAAATAAAAATAATAAATGGTCAAGGACTTGTGGAAAGAGTAATTTCAGCTGCTACTCGTTTAGCAAGGTTTCTTCCTCCATATCACATAAAAGTGTCCCAAAATTTAAATCAAAACCCATAAAACAAGAGATATTAAAATGGAGATCTGCTTCAACTTTCATTGGTTTCTAATTTACCATATAATTTTGTCATCACTACTCTTGATCTCTTGGGGTTAGGTTCTTTTATTTTACCTAGCTTTTGAAAGAAAAATATATTTTATTTATCAAATTTATTCAATCATTTCTCAATTTGTATTTTTCTTAAGTATGTCAATAATTAGAATGCAAGATTTCCCTTTCACTACATTACCTAAATTATTCTCTAGAACTCAAGGTAATTGTTCACCCTGCTCACCTCCCTCAAAGATCCTGATTCTCTATTGGGGTAGGATCCTTCACATTTGAGTCCACACTTAAACCTGTCATATTAAAGATTCCTATATTTTGTATTTTCCAAGCTGGTGAATAGATAAATATCAACTACAGATATTCCTCAACTTTCAATGGCATTGAAAAAAGTGACTTATGACCATTTTTTCACACTTATGACCATTGAAGTATTCCTATGGTTACATGATCAAAATTCAGAAGCTTGGAAACTGGTTCATATTATGATGGTTGCAGTGTCCCAGTGTCATGTGATCAGCTTTTGACCTTCTGACAAGAAAAGTCAATTGGGAAGCCAGATTCACTTAGGAATTGTGTTATTAACTTAACAATGATTCACATAACAACTGTGGCAAGAAAATTTGTAAAATGGAGCAAAACTCATGTAATAAATGTCTTACTTAGCAACATAAATGTTGGCAGTGGTGGGATTCAGAAGTTTGTACTACCAGTTCTGTGGTCATGGCTTGGTGGGCGTGGCAGGGGAAGGCTAATGCAAAATCCCATTCTCTCCCTACCCCACTAACCTGCTTTCCAGCTCCATTCTACTGTAGAAGGCAACAAAAGAAGGCCCAGCCAATCAGCTGGGACTCGGGAGACAGAGAAGAGATGGGGGCAGGGCCAGTCAGAGGCGGTATTTGCCGGTTCTCTGAACTACTCAAAATTTCCGCTACCAGTTCTCCAAACTGGTCAGAACCTGCTGAATACCACCTCTGAATGTTGGGCTCAATTTTGGTCATAAGTCAAGGACTACCTGTAAATACTACATGTAATGAAGCATTTATTCTTGTTTAAACAAAACTGTGACCCTCAATAATACAGGTAGTCCTTGATTTACAAACCATTTATTTAGTGACTATTCAAAGTTACAATGGCACTGAAAAAAAGTGACTTATGAGTGTTCTTTACATTGCAGCATCCCCATGGTCACATGATCAAAATTCGGACCTTTAGAAACTGGTTCGTATTTATGATAATTTATGATGATACGTGTGATCGCATCTTATGACCTTCTGATAAGCAAAGTCAATGAGGACGCCACATTCACTTAACTTAACTACCATGTTATTAACAACTGCAGTCAGTGATTCTCTTAGCAGTGGCAAGAAAGATAATAAAATGGAACAAAACTCATTTAACAACTGTTCTTGCTTAGCAATGGAAATTTTGGGGTCAATTGTAATCATAAGTCGATGACACATTCTACTTATGTATGAAAGAAATCTGTAGGCCAGTTCAACCTCACTTTCGATGCTGAATCACCTGGGCAGGTGATTAACTGGAGACAGAGCATTAGAAATCATTTCTGTGGGTAAGCCTTATTTGCGGTCCTGCTTGATTTTTCTTTCAAGAAATATAGCTTAAAACAACAACAGCGCACCTTTACCATCCTCTTCCCATCATGTGGATATCAAGAGTGAACCCTGCCCTTTTCTGGATTGTTCTTTCTATTTCCTACCAAAAAAGAAAAGGGAAAAACCCACCCCAAACCCTATTCCCAGTAGTATAATTCCAGGCTCATGTAGCCTGATGGGCAATTTAAATGTATATAGAAATCATCCTTCCAGGCACATCACTTTGAATACTGTCTGACACCATTCATAACATCTGTGTCACATCAACTGTGGAGCTCCGAGAAAACTTGACAGTAGGAATCTGATTTTAAGGCATCTCTGGGATTTCCCCCCTTTCCTCTCTGAGAGTCATTTGGAGTGGTATCCTTGGCAATAATTCATCACTGTTATTTTAATCAGAGATTTAAATAGAACTGACAAAATAACCCAAGATTCTGTCCCCAAAACACGCCTTTATACAACCATTCATCAAGTGTAAAGCGAATCATATTTACAAAGACACACATATATAGGTTTTGGACCAATTCTATTTGCTTAACAAATATATATGCTATCCAATCCCAACTGGTTTTGGCAGTTTGCAGAAAATGCTATATAATAGAATAATAAAATGCATTTTTTTATTTGAAACCATAAAGATCAGCATTATAATCAAAATATAAAGTGATCATGTTGACTCCTCTCCTAAGACCTAAACCATAATGAGGCAATCTGCTTTATAGCTTTAAACCATAATGAGGGGCCCACCTGTGTAAGATGTTAAACAATATGTTTAAAAAAGGCAAAATTCTCCTTGATACAAGCAATATTCCTTGTGACAATTGGCATATCCATGCAGTTTTCCATCAATATATATGTGATTTGTCATTGCGCCTTCATCCACAATGTTTGTTTAACAAACTCAGCCTTGTTATAGCCTGATGAACTTCAAAATTGCAACTGCATCAATGATGGGATTGTAATTCCAATGACTAAGGAGGCAGCTGAGCAAGTTGTACAGCAAGGAGGAGAAATTGTGTTGGGACATAGTGGACTGAATTCCCAGGATGGAAGGGATGTATTCCAGAAGAATAAAAGGCAACTCTGTTCAGATAGTTTGTGGGAGAGGAAGAAAGTGAGAACAGCCCCAATCATGCCCTGTCGAATATGAATCCGAGGAGAAAGATGAACAGATGAAAGGGAGTGGGAGTGTGGCTCAGTTGGTTGTGGAGGAGGCTGGGGAAGGGCAAAGTCTGGCTGGGCAGAGCAGAGAAGAGATAGAATAAGGGAGAGGGAGTTCAGAGGAAGACCCAGGTCCACCCCTTCTTCATCCTAGGGCATGCAGGGAGAAATGGAGAAGAGAGCAATGTGTGTTGCATGGCTTAAGGGGGAGGAAAGGGCCCTGATTCCTTTCATTAGCCATATCTGGGAAGGGAGTTTAAAGGAGATGCATGCTGAGTGTGGCATCTTCTGGGAACAAACATGAGTTTATTTTGTGTGTACTTTGGTTATTTGCATTCCTAGCATCCTCCCAACCATGTTGAGTTATTGCTGTGCCTTCACATCTGGAATTCCTTCTCCTGCCCTGCCAGACTAATTACCTCATTTTGCCTTGTTTGGACTTATAGTTACAATTTTTGTTAACCACATTTTGGACTTGATTCTCTGCAGCCAAAGGCTTTTCCTTGGAGAGTTTTCCTCCAGCCAGAAGGTAACCAGGATATTGGGGGCAAAGTTGGAGCTAATAAAAGGACTCCTATTGATTATCTGATTGTGTTGTCTTTGTGCCATGCCCCGGGTCATTACAGCCCCTCTCTAATAGTTCTCAGAGTATATGCTTGATGTAGAAAATACCATGTTTCAGTTTGACAAAATTATATCTGTGGAACAATAAAGAAACCTGCTTTGTCATTCTTGCTTGACAAAGAATCTATGTATCAGTCTTGGTTTTGGTGGTTTGAAAAAAATACAAGTGTGATGGGATCTTGCTTGGTGCCAGTGATGAGTAGAACACAGATCTATGGAGTCTATTTTGAGCTGCAGCCATAATAGACAAGAGGGAGAGCTACAAGGCAGCAGCCAATGGTGTGCAGGTTCAGGAACACAGAGCAAGATTATGATCAGTAGAGGGGGCGTGCATAAGTGCCTTAACGTGCCTATCGCCCCTGTCATTGTAGTTTTATTCTTTTATTCTTGTTTTAGTTTTAATTTGACTAATTCCAATAAATAAATAAACAAGTAAATAAATAACAGAAAAACAGAAAAATGGTCTGTGTCACACTAGTATTTGAACATTGGAGTTCCACAGTACCAAATTAGCATTGTTGGCCTTCAGAATTGGTGTAGTATCTTGGGGTTAGGTGCTCTGTTAGGATTTGGATCTTCACTTTATGAATTTGCCCTCATCTGTTCTGTTCATTGTCTCTCTGATCTGCTTTGTGTAATTGATTGCATGTTGCTTCCAGAGTATTATAGCTTGCCAAATTGATCCCTTCAACATCTGCCTCAGAAAAGTTGGAAAAGATCACAACAGTCCTTCTGTTTTACCATTAAATTTATGGGCATTGAAACTGGGGACATTTTGGTGATCTTTTCCAATTAGTGTATTATACACTTTTTCCTCAGCTTCAAGCTTCATTCTCTTTTTTGCTTTAAAGATGAGAAGGCTCAAAATTTGGTGCCCAGATTATAAGAAAGATGCTGGCAAGCAGAGATGACTGTATTGTGCAGAGATACTTAAGAAAATTGTCACTCCTAGTGTGGAGCTGGATAGACAAAGAGTGGTGGGCTAATAATATTTACTAAACCCACCAACCCACCAAATAATGAACAGCTTTCAAACCTGGAAAATGTACTGTATTACGTAGTCAGATGAGGACATCAACAATAGTTTCAACTGATGTTACTGTTTTTAATGTTCCTTACTGGTGTAGCTACATTGAAGTTCTTTGTGTTTATTGTTCATGTTGACATGCAATATCCAAAAGATCTCAAGGTAGTTCTTTGGGTTTGTGTCTACGCACAGCAATGTATGTTAGAGCTGTGAGTCAGTAAGAGAGAGACAGCCTGGCTTTGTTGTCATTCATCTCACTTAAGTAAAAATCATCAAAATTTGATGCTCTTATTCCTGCATGTGCCTTGATTTCATCAAGTTCACAATACAATATGTACAGTGTTATGTTTCAAACTTGCTTGAGTTAAGATGCTCCTTACATTAATTGTAGATGTATAAATGCAGGAAGCCCTTGATTCAACCATGGTTCTTTTAGTGACCATTTGAAGTTACAATGGCACTGAAAAAAGTAACATATGATTGTTTTTCATACTTATGACTGTGGCAGCATCCCCATGGTCACATGATCAAAATTCAGACACTTGGCAACTGATTCACATTTAAGACAATTGCAGTGTACTGGTGTCATATGATCACCTTTTGTGACCTGACAAACACAATCATATTTACTTAATTACTAACTTAACTACTGCAATGCTTCACTTAACAATTCTGGTAAGAAAGGTTATAAAGTGGGACAAAACTTACTTAAGAACTGTCTCACTTAGCAACAGAAATTTTGGGTTCAATTTTGATCATAAGTTGAGGACTACGTGTACTGTAAGCTATGCATTTCATGAAGTCTTGAATCTTGAAGGTCTTTTCGAAGCGGTTATTGTTATTTTATATCCAACAAATATTGCTTTTGCCTGAGCAATCTCTCTCTCTCTCTTTTCTTTTTAAAGGAATGCTTCTCTTTACATTCCCACAGCATTTCTGTAATTCTGGTAACTGGAGATAGAGAGGTTTTTTGGCGACGAAAAAGATCCTAGCGTAGAATCTTCACTCAAAGGCTTTTAAATGACCTTGTGGTATTTCTCCAGATAGCAACATGAGCTCTCTTTCTGTAATGCCAAATTCTTTGTTGCAATCATAAATAATAAGCTATCAAAACATATTTCCTGTGATGGGGTCAAAGCAGGTTGCCCTTCTCTCTATTAAAAATGAACTTAGCACTTCTAACTTGGTAAAGAAACATGCTTTAAAATAGTTCTGTTTCTACGCTTAAGAAAGGAAGACCAAGGACCTATTCACATTTACAGAGCATCTTTATCACTGTCTGTTTATTGGTATCTTGGTCTCTTTTCTTTTTAAGCCTTGTGGAAATCTCAGGGATTAGTTGTTTATGGGACTGCCTTTCTCTAATTATTTCTGCCTATCCTTTAGATCAAGCTGGGTGGACATGTTCTGACTTCCACTGAATAAATACTTCTGTCCTATGGATTCTTGCAACCATGTCCATACCCTTGGGGAATACTATTTTCCTGCCCTTTTGGAATATGGCATTGTCTGGTTCTCCCTTTACAATCCTTAAAACTCCCCCTCTAAAATGGATTTTCAAACATGCCAGAGGCCAGAGATTTGTGTTCCTGATCCACGGAGGATAGATTATTGCTATTTATATTTTTTTTTCTGCTTTTATATTGTTTTTATGTTCTTTAATACTGTATGTCTTTGAATTTGGCGGCCTATAAATCTTGATAAATAATAAAGGTATTTTATTATTTATTGTGGGAAGTGTACGATATATCTATTACTCTACTTATGCTGCTGTGTGAATTGCTTGGCGACTCTGCTTTAAAAAGGAATCTATAGCAATAAGTCTAATAAATAATCTTTCTCTTTTCATTTTGATACATGGTATAGCAAAATTCTCTATCCATCGTATGAACCTCCCCTCCCTCCACCTAGCTCAAGCTATAATTATGACCTTTAGAAAGATTTATAAAAGCTTACAATATGTATTGTTAAACTGGGAGAAGGACTCTCTGATCTTAAATTAAGGGTTAAGGCACAATGAAATCTTATCATTTATACAATGGCACATAATTTTGATCAATCATCCATCAAAAATGCCACTTAGGTGAGTATTTGTTGCTTCCTCACTTAACAGTAAAAATTACTTCATTTTTTTTTAATTTAAGCTTCCTCTGTACATTCAACACCCTCCCTTTTCCTTATTTCTATCCCACACTGGAATTCTTCAGCTCTTCATATGCTTAGTGGGGCTCTCAGGAATCTGCATGTTTACTCTTTTACAAAAAGAGTTTTTCTGAATGTCTCCTAAGGTTGTGGGTTTTTTTTTTTTTTGCTGTTGCTATTTGAAATTAGCCACAATGGTGTTGTACCTAGTGATGAACAATTGCCTTTCAGGCTGTGATGAGAGCCAAGGCAAGCACCAGCCAGGCACCAGCAAGTCTTTTCATATTAAGATCTGTAGGGCATATATGACAGCTGGAGAGAATGATTGTCTCCTTGGGGACTCCGGTGTCCCCAAGCAGTTGCTTTAAATATTTTATTTATTTACAGTACTTATAACCCTCCCCATTCCAAAAGACTCAAGATAACATGCAACATCAAACAAAGGGTGGGGGATCCATAATAATATGTTAACTAATAAAAATCAATATCCAAATGCAGCAAGCAACCCAGAAAGATGGAGGCCCATAATCTGTCAGTTGGGATCAAAGGCATGTTGGCTTTGACTCATTTAAGGAATTGCAATAAGGTGGGAGTAACATTTCTGGTAACAGACACTGGACTGTTATTTCTGGTAACAGACACTGGACTGATTCCCCTGGGAGAGTCAGACACAGTATTTCCATTGATTTACTTCCATCTCTCTAAGTTTGCTTCCCTTCTGGCTTAGCAATCAAAATGTCAAGGTACGCCTTTTCCCTTTCTCCCTGACTATTTTCTTTTGGTTCTACCTACTTTTTTTTTTTTTGAAAACTCATCTCTGCATTGTGTGTGCACATGGTCCCTGTCAGCTTTTTCAATAATTGCTAATAGTAAAGCAATACTCAAATCTCACTCAGGTTGTCAGGGTTTTAAAGATATTAACGAAAGGTTTAAGTGGGGCTTATTCCCCACGAGAATCAGGAAATACTATGCAAATTATCTTATATTTGTACAATTGCTTTTCTCCCCAATGGAGCACTTTTACCTCTGAGTGGAAGAAACACGCTAGCTCTCCAAGAGTTAATTAAGTCAAATGAGCAAATCAAGGAGAGTGCCATCATGCTTTTCAATGTTGTCTTTTTGAACAAAGCTTGTACTACGTTTGTGCAATGCAGCCACAATTATACCAATGAAGTGCTTCAAGCTGCAGCGATCGTACTACTTCCAGTGTCAAAAAGCTTCACATGACTTGAAGCTTTGCCCGGTAGTTCCATTAGCTTGAAAAAGTTTTTCACCACATGTTGTTCAGTTTCAGCAGAAGGTCTCAAAAACTGCATAGTTTTATTTCATCTTTAGGAAAGAGGCATGTATACTGGATTCTAAAGCAGGTTATTGAAGCCTCTGGTGCATTGAGCCTTTGGTCCTATGTAATAGAACCAAAGTCTAAACCATTTAATGTATTACTAAGAAACTATATGTAACTATATGTTATTATGCATTATTTTGCATAAACTTAACTTTCCAAGATTACAGTCAAACCATCAAATCATCATAGCAGAGACTAGGAAGAAGTTCAAGTTCAACAGAGTTTTTCTGTTATTGTTTAAAAATAAAAAACTCTTTTACAAATCAAAGCATAATTTGGGGAATTTAGATTTTAATAGTTAGAAGAAGAATAGAAGTTTACTAAATAGCATAAGTGTAAGCTGAAGACTCATTTCATTTAGCACATCCTGTTAAGCAGAACATTTTTGAATTACGACAACAACCACAGTTGGCATCATTCACCCTGTTGTCCTCTGATTTTAACTTCCACATTGCATAGTTTAACTTTTAAATGTGTTGGGTGAAATTTGCTGATGAGGTTAATTTTGTCAGTAAAATGAAGTTTATTAAATTTTAGATTTGTTAACTGTGGCAACCAAAGTCTTGCAACTTGTCCACAACCATAAACTTATAAACTTATCCACAGTTAATCAAACATAGCAAGCATCAGATTGGTAGGCATCTAAATTTTATTTATTCATTGTCAACAACTGCAGAGTCAGTCTTTCTGGCAGCCAGACTACACATTTAGTTATGCTTTTCACAACAGACCAATCCCCAAATAGAAATCCAGCAATACACATTTTAAATGTCAGTTTGCTTTTTTAACAATAGTAACTACAGCTAAAAAAGATAAAAAAGAAAGCAGTTCACATTGATTTCATTACTCATTTTTTATGTTGAGCTGAAGCAGTATCTTGAACAAACCAAATAGTTAATTTTGACTGTTGTGATAAATACGTTTTCACACTATAATCTCTTGAATTCTGAAAATTAATATTTTACCACTAGCCTTATTTCACCAAACATAATAATACTATGTACTTGGTCCCTCCAGCCAGAAAACCATATGGCAGATTGAAGCAGTTTGCAATATTACATTAAATCTGTTTAAATCTGATATGTTTGTGCCTTAAGGCAGTTTTCCTTTTAGATAAAGGCAAAGATTTGTCTATAATTCTTATAAATGGATGACTGAAAAATTCCAATGTTAGCAATGGGGTAAATATGCTTGGGTTAAATTATCACCTCCAAAATGCACTCCCACATTCCAAAATTATGAAAGATTTGGTTAGCTACTATGTCTAGTAGATAAAAGAGTCATTCAGTTCCTACTAAAGAACCGTGTCTGTCTATTCATGAATCTTTCAAATGATTTATTAATAACACTAAGATCTGGAATGTATGGTATTTCATATAACATTATGGTCATGAATATGCAATATTACCAGCCCATATATCTGTTAAAGCACCTTTATGTAATGTATTAATTCTTCATATGTACTACAAGTTCCAAAAATCCTAGGCAGCCCAAATGTTCTCAACAGAAATTTTGTGACTTTAATTACAACACATCTGGAATGCAGTAGGTCAGAAATATGCCTGAAGATGATTCCATCCTTATTGCTACGTTGCTTTGCTTTATGTATCTGGTTGTAGCAAAATCTTCCTTGCTTCTGCAGAAACACCTACAATTATTTATTTGAAAACTTAAAGGAAAGAGGTAATGCCATAATGTATTTACTCCAGGGGTGGGATTCTACAGGTTTGCACCTATTCTCTAGAACTGGTTGTTAACATTCTAAGCAGTTTGGAAAACTGGTTGTTAGAAGAAATTACTTGCCTAATCCTGTAAGAAAGGCAGGAAGGAAACATTCTGGTGTTGCTTACAGAAACTGCTTCTCCGTTAACCCTTATTACATTCTTGGCAGGACTAGACTTCCTGACTAAGGAACCTCTCTGGAGTTTTTTTCCTTCCTTTGCTGGTACTTTGCTTGTGTGGAGTGACCATTCAAATTACAATAGCACTGAAAAAAGAGACTTATGACCATTTTTCACACTGATGACTGTTGCAGAATCCCCACAGTCATGGGAGATCAGGCAAGGAGATGCGTGCCTCAATGTGAGTGATGTTGAGTTGGCCATGCCCAGCCAGTCCCACGCCCACCAAACCATGCCCACTAACTAAGCCATTCCCACAGAACTGGTTGTTTAAAAATTTGAATCCCACCCCTAATCTATTCTGCATCCAGCATTCTACTATAAAGGATTTGGAACCCATCCCAAAACATAAAAATGTGAAAATACTTTGAGCTAAATCCAATGACCTCATGAACAGAAATTTGTTCACAAAATACTAATTCTGATGAGAGGAAAAAGACCCTATTTATAGAATAACAGAGTTGGAAGGGATCTTGGAGGTCTTCTAGCCAATTCCCTGCTCAAGCAGGAGACCCTATACCATTTCTGACAAGTGATTGTCTAATCTCTTCTTAAAAACCTCCAGTGGTGAAACACCCACAATTCCTGAAAGCAAGCCATTCCACTGATTGATTGGTCTCACTGTCAGGAAATTTGTTCTGAGACCTAGGTTGGATCTCCTTGATTAGTTTCTTTCCATTGCTTCTTGTCCTGCCTTCAGGTGCTTTGGAGAATAGGTTGATTCCATCTGCTTTGTGGAACCCATCAACTATTGGAACACTGCTATCATTTCATCCCTAGGCCTTCATTTTATTAAACTAGACCTACCCAATTCCTGCAACCATTCTTCATAGGTTTTATCCTCCAGTCCCCTAATTATCGTGGTTGCTCTTCTCTGAAGTCTTTCTAGAGTCTCAACGTATTTTTTAATATCATGACGACCAAAATTGGATGCAATATTCCAAATGTGGTCTTGTCAAGGCTTATAAAGTTATCCCTTCTTCCATGAAAAATTACGTTTCCAATTTTTGGTCACAGAAAGCAATACTTCTATCTATTCTACATTACAAATATAAAGAACTAACTGTGATCTGATTTAGTGATTGATATAAGTTTCAGAAAACAAAGCCCAATCTTTGATTTAAACAAAGTAGAGCAGGGGTGTCAAACTTGCGGTGTCATGGTGGTATCACATGACGTATCAGGACTTTCCCCCCCTTTGTTAAAGCAGGTGGGGATGAGGCCAGCACTTGATGCATCTGGCCCACAGGCCATGAGTTTGACACCCATGAAATAGAGTGGAAAAAGCAGCTTTTGCAGAAATGCAGCATTGATTTTCATGCATTTACTTTTATTTGTTAATTTGATTGAAATTATTAATCTGGTTAGTCAATTTAACTCAGAGAATTGTTGAAATAGCCAATCAATCTATGAATTGAAGCTTCACACAATCCTATTTTGTGCTGGCAAGACTCTACTGTAAGAAGGATGTCCAGTTTTGAATGTCACACTTAAAGAAGCATATTGATAAATTAAAGCAAGATCAGATTAAGATCAACCAATATTTGGAGAAGTTAAGAAAACCTAAAAAAAAGTTTGGGGAACTAGCTCTGTATGCTTAGCTTTGAGAAGTTTGAAGGGAAATACAATTGCACTTTTCAAATACCTGAACATGAAGACTTGTTCTTTATCATTCCAGAATATGGATTGCACAATAATTGGCTTAAGTTACAGGAAGGAATTTTCACTTGAATGTTACACTGCCCTTCTTTGTGTATCTTGGAGAGACCATAAAGCTTAGGGCATCTGGATGATTTCTTTCTGGGTATGATTCTTTGCTGGATTTCTTCACTGATGGGAGAGGCTTTTATTTTGGATCTGGTGGTTTTTTCTAGGTAGGTGGTGGAGTCTGTGTTTAGGGGTTTGTATGTGGGATCTTGGAGTAGGTTGGTTAACTTGGTTTGGTAGTCAGATGTGTTCATAACCACTGTCGCGTTGCCCTTGTCTGCTGGCAGGATTATTATGCTGGTATCTTTTTTCAGGTCTCCCCAAGATACACAAAGAAGGAACCCCACTTAGACCAATAGTCAGCTCCATAGGCTCACTTCTACAAAACCTAGCCAAATTTCTTGCCAAACAACTACAGCCCTATGCAGAATCCATCAACTCACATGTAAGAAACTCATTCCAGTTCATCGAGATCATAAAGAAACAAAACTTACAACCCAGCAACCTATTAGTGAGCTTTGATGTCATATCCCTCTTCACCCAAGTGCCTATAAAAGAAGCCTTGACAGCCATCCAAAACAAATACAACCCCCCCAAGCACATCCTAGATCTGACCAACCACTGCCTATCCAGTACATACTTCACCTACAATGGACAAAAATACAAACAAATAGAAGGAGCACCCAAACCTCTACACAGAACACTTTGAAACACAAGCTCTAGAAAAATATGATCACAAACCCAAACTCTGGCTCAGATACGTAGATGATAATCTGGCCACATGGGAAAGAAAAACTGAACAACTTCCTCACACACCTCAACAGCCTACACCCCAAAATACAATTAACCATGGAAACAGAAGCTAACAATCAACTTCCCTTCCTAGATGTCTTAGTATACAAAAAATCCAATGGCTCCCTAGGACACACCATCTACCAGAAGAAAACACATACAAACCGCTATCTACACGCACTCTCACACTATCACCCAGCACAGATCAATTCCGTAGCCGAGACACTCATCTCCAGAACAAAATGCTTAGCTGATGAACAACACCTAAAAACCAAACTACACACTCTCACTTACGTACTAACAGCCAATGGATTCCAAAGAAAGAAGATTACCCACCTAATCCAAAAAGAAACCCCAACCAATCTAAGACAGAGAACAAGAAAACAGTAAAGCTCTTCTCCCATATATAAAATGCACTACAGACAAAATCAGCAAGATCTTCCAAAAACATAACATTAAAACAGCATTCTGCACAAACAGAAAAATATCCACCATCCTAAGAAACCCTAAAGACAAAATTGAGTTAGAAAAACAAGGAGTATACAAAATCCCTTGTACCTCCTGTCCCACCACATACATCGGACAAACTAACAGAAGAATAAGTGCACGCATTGAAGAACACAAGAACCCAATCAAAAAAGAAGAACCGACCTCTTCCCTGGTCCAACACCTCAAAGCCACAGGACATGAGATTGACTTTAAAAATACCAGAACTATCGCCAAAACCGAACACTTCAACAACAGAATAATCAGAGAAGCCATAGAGATAGAAAAATGCCCACACAGCACGAATAAACGAGATGACACCTCCCGCCTACCAGCCATTTGGAAACCCGCCCTCATTAACAAACAAGTACCTAACATGAAGAATGACATCAGACCCACACCCACGAGGGCCACACAAGAAGCTACCACCACACTTCCACATAGAAAGCAGACTCACACTCACACAGAAGATGAGACATGACCACGGACCAGAAGCCACACCGCAGCTGCATCACTACCTGCTAACCCCCCCCCCCACCCATACATGAAGTGAACTGACGCACACCATGAAGATGTGGCACGACCACGAACGCGAAGCCAAACAACAGGATCACAGCTCACCAGCTCAAATCTCCCAGCAACTAAGACTAACCTGAGTACAACCAAGCCCCCACCGGAACAGAACACCCCCCCCAGCCAATCAGAACTCAGCCAACCCCTCAACCAATCAGAATACAGCCAAACCCCCCAACCAATGAGAACACCCCCCCAGCCAATCAGAACACAGCCAAACCCCCACTCAATCAAGTCACACCCCCACGAGCAGTTAAAAGGAAGAAGCAGCTGCAAGCTCACATTACTCTGAGAAGCACAAAGCCGAAGACACAAGCCTGAAGATGATGAATGAGACTTCATCGAAACGTCGCCTAGGTACTTCCAATTCTACGTGAGAGAAAACCTGAATAACCAAAGATCCACATACAAATACCCGTGAAAACCTCAGAAAACATATATATGTGTGTGTGTGTATGTGTGTGTGTATAAGGTTTTTTTGAGCTATATATATATATATATATGTATGTATGTATGTATGTATGTATGTATGTATGTATATATGTGTATGTATATGTATATACACACACACACACACACATCTACACAAACACATCCATCCATATATATTGGAGAGGGATGTCATAATTGATGGCCAACTCCAAGGCTGTTCAGAACAACATGAGAGGCCAGGGGAAAAAAGTTATTGTCAAAACTTAGCTTTACTTCTCTCTTTCCACCACCACTTGTCTTCCACCAACTGCTGAATTTTTTTTCATTGTTGAAGGGCTACTTTGGCTTCAAGTGATTGATAAAAGAGAAATGTTTGTCTTTAGTGCTGAAAGGTGCAGGGAGAAACATTGAAAACTTGTTTTCAGCTTTGCACGTGTCAAATACCAAGGGTCTTGATATTCTCATAGGAATCCATCTGAGTTGAAAATCATGTCACGAACAGCTGCCTTGACATGCACGTACTTCAGAACTAGCCTTTCCTACTGCAGTGCAGTTGGTAACAACTGCAGGTGATTTGAAAGTGGGTGTCTGGTGAGATTTAATGAGAGTTTGATCTAAGAATAGATGCTTTCTTTCCCCTAACAGTGCTTGTTATTTTTCCTGCTTAAGACTTAAAGATACATTCTTGTTAACCTCAGTGTATCAATCACATATCATCTCTTCTGAATCTCATGCTGTTGCATGTATCCACAGGGTGTTCTAGTTTCCTCGTAAAAGATTGTTTTATTTCTCATTCTGTTTTGTTTTGTTTTCTGCTTCTCTTCCTGTTCCTTTTCTTCCCCTTTAGGGAATTGTCTCTTCGAGTATACCTCTTGCTTCATCTATTTCTTTGAGCTTGGGAATCTGCTGTGGACTCTCATCAATAGTACAAAAATGTAGAACATGGTCCTTGAGAATATGTTAAATTTCTTGGGAAGCAATTCTGATAGAATTTCGTCTCCAAGTGGAGCAGGTTGCTGCTTCTAAAAGAGAGGGAAGCATAGCACATAACAAGACTGAAGTCTTCATTAGAAAGAAAAGTCACCTCATTAAGGAATGCTGGAAAAAAGAGCTTAATGTGCCATTTTTCATTAGGGGGTCCCTCAAGGTGAAAAATGCTTTCAAACACTTCAGGGTTGTTTCCCAGGTTTCCATGGTAGTAACTGTCAGGGGATGAAAGGCATATTTATGTACTCTGTTATTTTCCTATCATCTTTTGGTGCCCTGATCTGTATTTCTGAATGCAATTTTTCAAAGGGGAACGGGATAAGCAGAGCCAAAGGTTTTAAAATTGAGTTTAAATTCTCAACAAATTTCAGGGCAATCTGAGTTAAAAGGAGAACTTGAAACCCTCCCTTTCTTCATTTTTGCAAACTGGAAAAAAAAAAAAAACCAATCAGAAACTGATGAATCTCGTTATCATCATTGCCAGAAATCCTGCAGTAGTTGCTGATGGCCATTTGAGACTTCTCAAACCCCTTAGAACAGGGTGCAAACTCGCAATATCATGTTGTCATCACACAATGTATTACAGATTTTTTCCCCCCTTCACTAAAACAGGGTTGGGCGTGGCCAGCATGTGATGCATCCAGCCCATGGGCTGGGAGTTTGACACCCCTGCTTTAGAAGGAACAAGTTGAAGCTATACCAGTGATATCTAGCATGCCTAGCACCTTTCATCCAGGAAGGAAACTCTTCTAAAAATGTTAGTATTTTTTTAAACTCTTTGATCTATTTAATTTTTATAGTTATTAGTCTAGGAAAATAAAGTAGGAAAATATAATAAGAAAATAAGTTAACAATGATGAGGACTCACCTTAGCTCATTCCTCTCATGAATTCCCTCTCCAAATTATCTTGGAATATCCCAGTTAATCAGCCATTATTATTTCCAGATATTTTATGGTTTGCCTTACCCAATGGTACATTCCAGATATATTGGGTCTAAAATATACAGAATCCTCATCCAATTATCGGTCAAGCTGACTGGACATTCTGACTATTTTGGGGTCTGCATAGCTGCAGGGCATCATGTTAGGAAAGGTTAATTTAGCAGAAGGAGGGAAACGTCTGCTGGAAACCACTGATGCCAAAGCCGTGAGAAATTGCTTGCTTCCCTTTTGTTCATATTATCCAGTTTTGAATGAAACTATTTTTCACAACGAGCTCTGTTTAGCTGGAAGGGCCCAACTCTCTACAAATACAATTCTAAACTTGACGTTGAGGATTTTTTAAAATTGTTTTTTTCATCCCTTCAAGTCAGTATTAACCCCTGATGATTGCGTGGACTAATTCCTGCAGTTTTCCTGGCATGATTTTTCAGAAGTGATTTGCCATTGCCTGTTTTTGGGGGCTGAGAGAGAGTATCTGGCAAAAGTCAGTTGGCTTTCTGCCCAAGGCAGGGCTAGAGCTCACAGTCTCCCAGTTTCTAGCTTGGTGCCTTAGCTACTACACCAAACAGGCTCCATTTAAGAGTGTGCACTTGGTTTTAATTGCCTCTTAAGGTAAGGACTCATCCTTCTCCCATACTTTCAAGGGTTTTTTTTTCCAGATTTTACCCTGCATTTTGGAATACATTACTTTCAGTTTGACTTGCCTTAGGCCCTCCTCTTCTTTTTGATAATTCAAAACCCACTTTAATATCTATTTCATGTATATTGCATCCAAATATCATAAAATCCTCAGGCATTCTCTTCATTTATTTAGTTTTTTGCAGTACTATAGCCTACCCCAGTCCCGAAAGACTGTGGGAAATATACAACATTGATAGAAAGAAAGTCCAAACTATAACAATAAATAAGTAAATCAGAACTAGGTCAAAAACAAAAAAAGACAAAAGCTATACCCCAATAAAGTAAATATCCATAATCAGCCAGCTGGGATTGAAAATAGGCTGCAATATATCAATGTTAGCCTGTTTCTAGAATAGCTGTGTGTGTGCGTGCATACACAAACATACACACACCCATCTGGAAAGAATGTAGTCCATAGGATGGAGGCTATTGCTGAGAAGTTCTATTGAATCACCTCACCCACATTTTCATGATCTCATAAGAGAGCCACTTTAGTGTAGTGGTTAAGGTAGCAAGCCAGAAATCAAGAAAGTATGTTCTAGTCCAGGGGTCTCCAACCTTGGCAATTTTAAGACTAGTGGACTCCAACTCTCAGAGTTCCTCAGCCAGGGTGATTTTAGGTCAGTCACTCACTCTCACCCCAACCCACTTCATAGGGTGATGGTTGTGGGGAAAATAGGAGGAGAAAGAAGTATAGTGTGTTTGCCACCTTGAGTTATTTATAAAAATAGTAAAGATGGGATATATAAACAAATAAGGGCAAGGCAATTTCAGCAGGCCTTCTCTAAATGAATGGATTGGAAAGAAAGATTTAGTTCTGGCTAAAAAGGTTGTCTGATGTAACCTGGTGCTGTGCTCTTTAGGGCTCTGCACCTTTATTTGTTGGACTAGAAAACAAAGAACTCCTAAAGATTCCTTTGCAAAGCATAAAGTCCATTTTTAATTTTACCTCAGAAGACAGGGAAATCATTAGAATGGCTACTGCTATGTTCTTGAAAGCTTTATTGATCATGGTAGTTGACTTTCTGATTTTGTTTTGTTTTTGTGAATTCATCTGCACTGAGATTGTTTAACAGCTTTTTTTTTTTTTTACCAAAATGGAGACTTGAATTTACAGAGAGATGAGTACAAGCTCTCAAAGTTTTAATTCAGTCTCCTGCCGTAGCTTTCCCACCCACCCCGTTCCTGCTGCTACCACTGTGTGATTAAGCAGCTCTCCTAAGATTGCATTTCTGGATCAGTAATTGTATAAATGCAAACAGTCTGGCTGCCTGAAGAACTTCAATTTTTAATGAGGACTTTTCATCTTGAGATGTCTGAAGGAGAGGCACACATGTGTGACCTTTATAGCTGCATGCAGCTTGTGTTTTGAGCTTCTGTAAACAGCTGTCTTTTTCAATGGGATGGTGTCTGGAAGGCTGCATTCCTGTTAGTGGGTGCTTCACTAGTCACCATGCTTTGATGTTCAGTCACATCATTTGTTCCTCCAAGGGCTGCTCTCTTTCATTCTCTTAATACCCTGAAAATGCTTTCAGGGCACACTAGAATGGGTGCAGTTCCTCTGTTTATTCTTTCTAATTAATATGCCATTAAGCTCAGGGGTCTCATAATAAGGAAGGGCCTTGGGAAGTAAAAGGGAGGGCTGGTGAAAGTTGTTGAATGATGAAGGCTGCCGGGCAACCTTGCAATGGGCCGGAAACAATTTGAAGATGGGGAGAATGAAAACCTCTTTCTCACTGCCGAAACAATTCCACGAATACTAGACTAACAATCAAGAAGTAAACAATATCACAATGAAGGAGCTACTAATTCAGACAAATAATCTGACAGTAAACAGCAGCCTAATCAAAGAACCACCAAGAATATCCAAGAATACTCAACAATATTGACTGGATAAGCCACCAGTATGAAAAAAGAGAGCAAACCCTATTCTCATTTAACAGTGATAATATTACCTAGTTTGATAGTGAAACGTCTGTAAGAGAACCACCAAGCTCAGAGAACATTAAAGACTCCACAGTTCAACCCTGAGCTAAAATATTCTCTTCTATTGGTATAATTCCATTAACTAATGTGTTCCTCTAAATTTCCAAATAAATTTCAATCCAATTTTGACTAATTTTCCTCTACTTGTTCATATTTATCCCATTGTGGTTTTTTTTTTTTGTTCATTCTAAAATTCTCTGTATAAGTGTGTGAGGATTATGGAGGATGCTTTGTGAGTTCCTTCAAAAACTTTGGTTTTCAAAAGAGATATTTGATAGAATCATTGTCAAATTCTTTTCTGACCTCCTACTTTCAGCCTCTCAGCATGAACTGAAGTGGTGCAGGCTTGTTGCGTAGAGGACTCATGTCTCTATTCCATTTTTGATAAAACAACAGAGCCTGCAGCACTGAACAAAAGTCCTTGGCTCACCTACATTCTTTGTACCTAGGTTTAATCAAAATTTCCTCTGGTGGTATGAATCCCAGCTTTGGCCTCATAATATAGACCACTCGCTATCTCATGACTGCTCTAGTTTCTCATTTTCTTTTATTCCCTATTTCTTAACCTCCCTTGTTTTATTATATTAGGTTTTCTTCTTCTATTTCTTCCACAAGAACATTATTTTACCAATTATAACAAAAGGTCTCAAGGAAAAGAGATCTGGACATCACAGACGATACTACAAACAGCTGCTTATTCAGCTGATCTTGAAAAAGGCCAGATGCAAAATGGAGTTTCTAAAAGTTGATTGGTATATGGGAAAAAGTTTATTTATTAGCAAAGATGAACCAACTACTTTGATTTTCAATTTATTTCAAAGTCTGGTTCAAAGTACCATAGTAATTTGGCCTAATAAAGATTTGCATAACTCATCTCCTCCCATATGACATCGTTCACAGTCTATACTTTTTGTCAGGAGATTTGTTATAAATCCACTTCCAAGAGAAGCAGTATTGGGGCCACACAACATTGAGGATTTTTCAGTGGAAGTAGTCCAAGTCTGAAACTGTCAGGGAATTGTGCAGCAGGTGTCCAAATAAAGCCAGAGATGCTAACACAAACTTGTAGTTTTATATAAGTAAATAAATATATTTACATCTTGAACAATGGGCTTCATCCAACAAAATGAATGTTAATGTGAAGCCAAAGCAAATTTTTACATTTAGGCAGGAAAAATCAAAGGTGTAAGTACAGATTAGGCAAGAGCCAATTCAAAAACAGTAACTGTGACAGGGACTTTGGAGTCCTAGTGGATGATCACTTGAATATGAGCCAAAAAATGCTAATACAATCCTGGGTTGTATAAATCCCAGTATACTGCAACCAATTTTAATCACCATATTACAAAAAAGATGTTGAGACTATGGAAAAAGTTCAGAGAAGAGCAACTAAGATGATCAAAGACCTGGAGACTAAAACATATGAAGAATGGCTGCAGGATTTAGGTTTGGCTAAAGAAAAGAATAATTAAGGGTGATATGACAGCAGTATTCCAGTACTTGAGGGGCTGCCACAAAGAAGGGGGGGTGAAATTATTCTCCAAAGCACTGCAGGGCAGGACAAGAAACAATGGTTGGAAACTGATCAAAGAGAGAAGCTGGAATTAAGGAGAAATTTCCTAACAGTGAGGACAATTAACCAGTGGAACAGCTTGCATTCAGAAATCATGGGTGCTCCATCACTGGATGTTTTTAAGAGGAGTCTAGATAGTCACTTATCTGATATAAGTTCTCCTGTTTGAGCAGGAGGGTGGACTAGAAGACCTGCAAGGTCCCTTCCAGCTCTTTCTATTCTAAAAATAAAAAAATTCTAAATCTATATATACAGACAACAAAATAGGCATTGTGAGGTAAATCACAGAGCACACAGGGACCCAGAAAAAAAAAGGCAGGGAAAAGGGGAAACTCCCCCTCCACACTCACAGCAACCAATCACAGAGCAGGAGCCATCAATCTTAAACCCAATCAACTATAACTGTCGGTTCTGGCTAATTGTACAATCCCAGAGTTCCAGCTATTAAATTTAAATTTCTTAATAGGACCGCTCTCCAAAGATGGTGAAGCTGGTTCTAGCCTACCTCAAAGATGTAGTATTTCACTGGGAACGTCTGTTAGACTAGATTTGATTGGCTTTCAGTATTTTGCTTTTGTTTCATTTACTTTTTTTAAAATTGCATATTTGACTTTCTATTGCATGGAGCACCTAGTGAACAAAAGATAGATGGCGTGTCCTAATAAGGAGTGGTACATTTTGCAAGAATATTTAAATGATATATGTCTGGCTCCATTCTGAATGTAAAGGAACAAAATAACCAGAGGAAAAAAATAGCAGAGAATAAGGCTGGCTGCTATTGGCAATCCTTATAATATATTTGTCTGGAACACAGTATCCAAAACAAGCTTGGGTGCATGTTAGAACACTGCATTTATATATTTCTGAGCTGAAATAAATGACCTGCAACTGTATTCATCTAATTAGTTACATTTGCAGGATTTGCTGTAGAGTTTCAGTATTGATTCTTTCTACACTGCGCAATGTGGAGGGCAATCAAATGAAAGCACCAGTGTTCCTTGAGGGCTTGGGGCAACGGTATTTCAAGAAATGTCTTCAACCTGTCTGAACCTTTCAGATTTTCTCAGTTGTAAGGCTTTATTTATTTATCAAATTTATTTCCCGCCCATCTTGCGGTTCGAGGTGACTTTGAGTAGCTTTACAGCTCATCAGGTTCTGTTCTCAGGCATTTCTATTGTTTGGAATTACAATATTGAGAAAAGTTTTTATTCTATCACAGGATTGGATTTTTATGTTTTATAAGTTTGGTATTTATTTATTGAATTTTATTGCTGTGATTAATCTACAATGCTCTTATTTTCTGCCTACTCAAAACAGCTTTAGTTATTAGATGGATTAGAAGTACAATAAGGAAATAAGGCAAATATAAACAAACTCCAGGAATTCTAAGTTACATAACTGATTGGATGAATCCCAATGAAATGCAATTAAAGATAGAGGTGGTACAGAATGGTAGGAAATGAGGCATGAGTGTGGGGATTAAAACATCTCATTCTGAATAGAGTCTGCTCTTCCTATTCAGAAGAGAATTTACTGATCTAAAAGAGAAGATCTTTTAGATTTGGGGCATGCATAAGGGGCAATTGACAAATCAAATAAATAAATAAATAAGATCGACATTCTTAGATTGTTCTATGATTCTCAGCTTCTAGAGCCACCAGGTGTAGGATTCTACCAGTTTGCACCTATTCTCTAGAACCGGTTGTTAACATTCTAAGCAGTTCAGAGAACCGGTTGTTAGAAGAAATTACTGGCCTAATCCTGTAAGGAAGGCAGGAAGGAAACATTCTGGTGTTGCTTACAGAAGCTGCCTCTCCGCTAACCCTTATTACATTCTTGGTAGAACTAGACTTCCTGTCTCAGGAACTTCTCTGGAGTTTTTCCCCCTCCTTTGCTGGTACTTTGCTTGTGTGGAGTGACCATTCAAAGTTACAATGGCACTGAAAAAAGTGACTTATGACCATTTTTCACACTTACAACTGTTGCAGCATCCCCACAGTCATGAGAGGCCAGGTGAGGAGATGTGTGCCTCGATGTGAGTGATGTTGAGTTGGCTACGCCCAGCCAATAACATCACCACCAAGCCATGTCCATCCAGTCACATGACCACCAAGCCACGCCTATCACCTAAGCCATGCCCACAGAACCGGTTGTTAAAAAATTTGAATCCCACCCCTGAGAGCCACCATTATTTGTAGTTCATTAGTACAATCACCGTTTTTGCTCACAATGCAAGATTATTGTAATTATTGTATATTGAGTTGGATACATGAAGGGATCCCGGATACAGCATAAATCTAAACAAGGAAATACTTAAATGTGCATTTTCCCAAAGTGGAAGACTTAAGTAGAATTATATTTAAGAAAATGCACATAGGATTTCTCTGTTCATTTCATTTGTTTATATTCTGCTTCACCCTGGGGCATTAACTATAGTGATATTAATTTAAAAATCCAGTTTTGACCTATATTTTTTGGCATCCAGGGTAAATCTGAGTGGGATTTATATAGTTACTAGCATATGGTTAAAACCTGGAGGTTGAGTTTACTAAGCCATTGCTTATCTAAAATGGTTGGTTTTATGTACCATATGGGCCTACTATCAGGATTTGCAAATCACAAGTGGTAGTGTTTATTTCATTTGTGAATCTACAATTCAATATCTATATTACATTGTGACCCATAAGTAGCTAGAGTGCCAAATTTGTAGTATGGAACACTTCCTGTGATTAGTACCACAGCAAATATGATGGCATATTACATGCAGATGAAATAAGTCTTTTATTACCATACTTTTCTTGTCTCCTTTCTTTTTGTTTGGTGCTTTTCTTTGATAGCACTGAAACTGAATTTAAAAAATGGAATTCTATCTTTAGACATTTTCAAGTAGAACACTGAGCCACAACGGTAACACAATGGTAACAACTTGGAGTAAATGTCAAATTTTAAGATATATCTAGGTGGCAACAGCACCACAATAGCAATAAATATAGGTGGTCTTTGGCTTACAACCACAATCGAGCCTAGAATTTGGGTCATAACTCATTGTGGCAAGATACTCACATGACTGCCTTGTCAATGACCACAATCTTAGCTCTTCTTGTTGCAGTCATTAAATGATCATGCAGGGGTGCCTCAGGGAGTGGGGGTTACTTTGGGAGGTCCAGTGATTACTGCCACATAGAAACATGCTGTGGGTTGGGAGACTTCAGATGACTAAACCCAATGGTGCATGGACCTCATCCCTCCCCCCTGCTACTTCCCAAGAAGCTTGACGTTTTACCTGTCTTCCCCACCTCCACGTCCATTTCTCTCTCCCTTTCCCCACACATGTGCCCAGCTAATGGGATGCTCTACTCTAAAGCTAGCAAAGACAATCTTCCTCAAGGCTAAAAAGGCAATCTTTCTCAAGGCTGGCCAGGATAGGAAATCAGCCAGCTTCATTCAGTTCTGTTGTAATTTTGAACAGTAACTGAATGAACAGTTGTAAGTTGAGGGCTACCTGTATATAGGAATTGTTTTCCTAGCATAAACTAATTATTCTTCTGAAGATTAGAGATCTGTGATTTTCCTCCAAGCACCATGGGTTAAAAATGCTTATCCTGTATGCCTAGAAAAAAACAGCAGTAAGGGTCTACATTGCAGAGCACAATATGAGAGAAAAGGATATAGAGCATAAGACAGAACCCCATCAGATCAGCAAACTTCACATAACAAATCCTGGATTTAAATTATGAATATAGAATTTATAGGAGTAATTCAACACCATCCACTAGATAGATAGATTGATAGATGGATGATGGATGGATGGATGGATGGATGGATGGATGGATGGATGAATAGATGGATGGATGGATGGATGGATGGATGAATAGATGGATGAATAGATGGATGGATGGATGGATGGATGGATGGATGGATGGATGGATGCATGGATGCATGGATAAATGATAGATGATAGATAAATAGATAGATAGATAGATAGATAGATAGATAGATAGATAGATAGATAGATAGATAGATATGATAAGATGATAGATAGATATAGATGATAAATTGATAGATAGAAATAGATATACACTTAGACTTGTATACAGCTTCACAGTATTTCATAGCCTTCTCTAATCAGTTTACAGAGTCAGCATATTGCCCACAACAATCTGGGTCCTCATTTTACTGACTTTGGAAGGTTGGAAGGCTGAGTCAAGCTTGAGCTGGTGAGATTCGAACTGCTGAACTGCTGGCAGACAGACAGTAGAATTAGCCTGTAATACTGCATTCATTCCACTGTGCCACTCACCACAATAGAGATAGAGATAGATGATGATATAGATAGATATATAGATATAGATGATATAGGTGATGTACAGATATAGATATAATCAGAGGTGGTAGAGGAGAACCGGTAGCGGAAATTTTGAGTAGTTCGGAGAACCTGCAAATACCACCTCTGACTGGAGATTTTACAGTTTCCTTCTCCTGCCACCCCTACCAAGCCACACCCACAGAACCAGTAGTAAAAAAAATTGAATCCCACCACTGGATATAATATATTATTTAAATATATCGATAGAACTTATTTTTGCAGAGTGTATGGATTTCTCTGCCCTGGAACATACAAAAAACTTTACCCTTCATTTGTAATTGTGGGACATATTTTTATCTCTCTGGCGTTCATTCATTTTGCTTTATGTGATCAGAGAAGAACTTGGGCTGGAGTGCTCAGCCATTGTAAATGTAATGTGAAACAGGAACTCCCAATGCATAGCATATCCACTTGAAATTGCTCCTCCATAATTTGTTCCGATTTTAAAATGTTCCGAGTCCCCAAATCTCATGGAGAAATAAATTTAAGCAAATAGCATATAACAAGGCTACGGCCTCCCCCCACTTTTTAACTTTTTTAAAATTTTTGCTTCAGGAGCAGAACCATTAAGAATAAATATCATTTTATAATTCTAGGGAGCTTTCAAAGTACCTATGAGACTAAGGAGCACCTCATCCATCGAAAATGAATTAGGCTTGCATTCCTAACTGAGTGTTCTGATTTGAAAAAATTATCCCAGGGTGGTTTTGCGTTGTGAATTGCCCATGAAGTAACATCTTTACAAATTATATCATTGATGAGAATTATTTAAGGGGAATTTTAGGCAAGGTTTCTTGCATTTATAAATGTCTCTGTAGGAACCAAGAAAATACAGTTATTGATCTGAGCATTTCCTGTAATCCCATCTTCGCATGTTCCAGCTGAAAAATTCAGATGTATTAATTTTATCTTTTGCACTTGAAGTCTACTGATTAAAAGTGATGAAAAGGAAAAAGTTGAGTGATGGGGGAAACAATGTGTGTTGAGCCAAAATAGGGGTCAATGTGCGCAACTCAGCAAAGCACTCACTCTCATCATCAATCTCATCACTCCTTATCACCCATCCCCTCCCACTTGTGACTGTAACTTTGTTGCTTGTATCCTCTGTTTCCTAGTATGATTTGATGTTGATTGTACCCTATGACTATCATTAAGTGTTGTACATTATGATTCTTGATTCTTAATTAATGTTCCTTCTTTATGTATACTGAGAGTATTTACACCAAGACAAATTCCTTGTGTGTCCAATCACACTTGGCCAATAAAGCATTCTATTCTATTCTATTCTATTCTATTCTATTCTATTCTATTCTATTCTATTCTATTCTATTCTATTCTATTCTATTCTATTCTATTCTATTCTATTCTATTGTTCTTTTGGAACCTGCTTGTCAAACAAAATGATCTACAATAGCAAACAGTGAGGTTGATCAAGTCAGCAGAAGTTCATAATTAATGAGCCTGCAAAAAGGGAGAGTTGTAGCTTTTTTGTATGGGTGGAATAATTCAGATGAATGATTCTTCCTAAATGGAGACTTTATTTATTTATTTATTTGATTTGTCAATCGCTTACAAGACAATAGGTATAAGTATATGCATAGTTATGAATACATGAAATGGGTACATGTAAGAAAAATAAAAGAAACAATAGGGCAGGGACGGTAGGCACGTTGGAGCGCTTATGCATGCCCCCTACAGACCTCTTAGGAAAGGGGTGAGGTCAATAGTAGACAGTCTTAAGGTTAAAGTTTTTGGGGTTTGGGGAAGAAACCACAGAGTCAGGTAGAGTATTCCAGACATTGACCACTCTGTTGCTGAAGCCGTATTTCCTGCAATCAAGTTTGAGTTTGTATCTATTGTGTGCTCTTGTGTTCTTATGGTTGAAGCTGAAGTATTCATTGACAGGTAAGTCATTGCAATGTATGATTTTATATACCATACTTAGATCAGACCGAAGACGGCGTAATTTAGGGGTTTCATCCATTCATCAGCCTAAATAAATGAAAGGGAAGAAACATATTAGCTATCATTATTAGCTATGTACAGTAAGCCATATAGATCATTTTGCAGGGATGAAGAGTTAAAAATATTGGAGATGAAAAGATTATAGGCAGTCATAGGGGCCGGTTTCATGCATCATGTTAAACTAAGCTTTGTTTCAGACAAATTTGTTGAATAAATCAGACTGCTAAATTACAAACATTAGTGTTAAGTGCAAAATGTACTTTAGGAACATGTGTTCTATGTGTCAGATTTGTAAGCAGAATGATTTTTTCCCCATCACCAGCAACCAGATTCTTTTAACATGCAACTGGGATCTTCTGTGTTCTTTGATATTTTATCTAGTTATTTTTAAAGCTCTACAAACTGGGAAATAACCAGCAAAAAACTCTTTATTGTTATTTTTATGATATTTTGACAAAGTCTCTCTCTTCCTTAAATGAGACAGTGCACTTATTTTCTTACTAAATCCATCCTTGCAGTCATACCAACAGATGGTTTTATTACCAAGCAGATTTGATCAAATGTATGAATTGACTTTCCAAGCTGAAATGGAAAGTCAAATAAAATTGTTGGATTGGATGCCTTTGAACTGATTTGATGGTTTGGAAAGCCGAATCAAATTGATTTTTGTAAACATCTTTCGTAAATCAGAAGAGCTAAAAATAGATGTACTTGTTTGTATAGCTACTTTGAAGAGCTCCAAACTAAACAACTCAAGATTTTGATAAAATAGCATATGACAAACATATTTATATAGACATTTTATGTATTTAGCCAGAATAAAGACTGTTGTTTCTAAAATTTGTGAGTAGCCTTGAGATTAACTTAGTTATAAATAATCTAGTGTAAATTAGTCATGAAGGCTACCTTAATTATTTTAATGATTCTCTGGTATCTTTTTATGTTTCTCTAAACAACAATAATATTAACTGCTTTGATTAGATATCATGGATAAGGCGGTTTTATATTAGACTGGAAACTGTTTGTGGACTTTCTATGTGCTAAATACAATAATAGATGGTTAACAGAGGATTTTGAAGATGAGTGTAATGTTTAGCTTAACCTGTTGATCACACACACACACACACACACACACACACACACACACACACACGTGTGTGTGTGTGTGTTGTATATAAAAGGGAGGAGAAATCATTGCTTTTTCTTTCTTTATTGCCTATCACTATTGTCACATACCTAAGATGGAGGGGAACTATAAATTTATTAAATAATAATAAAGGTTAGAGTTGGTTACAAACAGCACCATGACAAAGTAGCAACAATGGTACATTGGAATATCTGTAAGAAATACATTACCTTGCAAACGAGGACTGGTGGGACCACAAAATAGACAAAGAAATAGAAAATGAAGAAGTTACAATGCTTGGGACTTAGAAGTCAAACACACAAGCACCTGCCACATAACACTCCAGATTTAAGAATTATTGATAAGAAAGAGAAAGAAAGTCTGGATTGTGGATGTGGTAATGCTTAAAGAGGGCAGGATAGAAGAGACAGAATTAGAGAGAATCACAAAATACAAAGACCTACAAATATAAGT
Source organism: Bungarus multicinctus (assembly GCA_023653725.1). Lineage (NCBI taxonomy): Eukaryota > Metazoa > Chordata > Lepidosauria > Squamata > Elapidae > Bungarus > Bungarus multicinctus. The sequence continues at coordinate 66,547,174 of CM042842.1, forward strand.
GGAATGACCATGGCAAAAGAAAGCAAAGATAGCATAACTTGTGATAGGTGTTGACAATCCCCCCCAAAAAACATATTGACAAAATCACAATCACAAGTCGATCGCAAAAGGCCACTTTACTAAGAACAGCTTACATCCTGTGACGATAGCTTTGACAATATCAGACAACATCTGCCTAACCCAGGTCTTTGGGAATGACTCAAGAAAAGAATAAAAATGCCAAATCCAGTCTAAATATTTGGTTGACTATGCAACCAACAATAATAATCATAAGAGACTGGGTGAAGACGATCCCTACCATACCTGGGCATCTTTTCAGATGACAATAATAAGCACACTGAAATAAAGAACAAAGCTATAAGTGAACATATCGTGAAAGTGGGTAATTTCATTCTCCTGGATAACACCCGAGCAATTCCAGTCATTAGGTTCACAGCTGGAATAGTGGCCTTGACTCAAGCAGAATTGAAAGCCTTAGATAGGAAGTGAACTGGACTCAAGCAGAACTAAGAGCCCTGGGTAGGAAGACCAGAAAAAAAATATTACAATAAATAATGCCTTTCATCGCTAGGTGAGTGTGGGATTTTTTTCAAATACACCAGACAGTTGAAGAAGAAGAAGAAGAAGAAGAAGAAGAAGAAGAAGAAGAAGAAGAAGAAGAAGAAGAAGAGGAAGAAGAAGAAGAAGAAGAAGAAGAAGAGAAGAAGAAGAAGAAGAAGAAGAAGAAGAAGAAGAAGAAGAAGAAGAGAAGAAGAAGAAGAAGAAGAAGAAGAAGAAGAAGAAAGAAGAAGAAGAAGAAGAAGAAGAAGAAGAAGAAGAAGAAGAAGAAGAAGAAGAAGAAGAAGAAGAAGAAGAAGGGACTTTGGAAGAATATCTAAAAGATCCTAAAAATATGTACTAAAGATAGTATATCAGGAAGGATTACAAATTACTGGACAGACCAAATTGATTTCAAGAAAGACCAAATGCAGAGTAGAAGAATGGCAAGGAAAAGTGTTACATGGCCAGTACATTAAAAAAAAAAAGGCAGAACAATGGCAATGGCTAAGAGCAGGGAAATTGAATAAAGAAATAGAGGCGCTAATTCAGGCTGCATACATTCTAGCCAGGGGTGGGATCCGACTGGTGTAACTACCGGTTTGGTGATTTTACATTTTGCTGCGCATGTATATCACCATCATTTAGTTGCCTGGACAGCTGAGCAGCGCTGCACAACAGTTGAAACAGCACTTTTTTCCTGCTTTTTCAACCGCAGTTGTGTCATGCAAAGCAGCTGCAGTTGAAAACGCAGGAAATAAAGGTCAGGTAAGAGCCCGGGCAGGCAGGTGGACCAAAGCAGCAGCAAACATAGAACCGGTTCTGTGTATGCTCTCTGTTTGCTGCTCTTCAGAGCAACTGGTTCTACAGAAGTGGACAGAACCGGTAGAATTCCACCCCTGATTCTAGCCTTAAGAACAAATGCATACAATGACGAAATGAGAAGAGATCAACAGACAGCAGATGCAGTCTCTGCAAAGAAGTTGAAGAAACAGTGACTCAATCAGTGGTTGATTTTCAGGAAGGGAGGGAGGGAGGGAAGAAGGAAGGAAGGATCTGTTTATGGATTTTGGATTTCCATTTTTGAAGGCCTAATATTTCAATCCTATATCCTGTTATCTAGCTGATATGTCCCATAGGCAAGAAAGCAAACTGGATTTATATGCAACAATACTTTGAATTAGTGGCTGAGTTTCTTTTGCCTAGAGTCTGTGATGCTTTTCTGTCCCATAAAGATCACTTGGAAACATAAAATCTGCTGTTGCAGCATTATTAAAAGGCAAACCTGAAGGGCAGCAAATACCATCAAAGCGATACTACAGTTTCAATTGAATGAATATCAGTAGGTCTCTCTCTCTCTCTCTGCCTCCTTTGCTTTGAAGATTTTGAGAATGGCATAATCCTTGCCATCTTTCGTTACTGAATTGTGAAAGATACAGTGTTCATTTACAGCAGATGTGCTGAAAATGTTTTAATGTCACTAACTGCATAGAATTTCATGGGGTGGTTTATTGTCCCTATATGTAAAGTCAACCTGACTAGTGATCTTTCCATTTAAAATGTAACATATTACTTTGTTTGGTATTTTCATTTTAATGTGGTATTAATTAATTTCATTATTAATTCTACTACCTCATTGGAAGTGAGAGGGTGAGAAAGAGGGAGAGAGAAATCCCTGACCTTTAAAAGAGGTTTAAAGACTTATTTATTCTGTTCTGCATCTGGTTACTTTAATATCCTATGCTCTTAAGTAATGCAGGGTAAGGAATATGAATTCTGCCCAGATTCTGATGGGAGCAAATTTGAATAATTTGCTTTAATTCATTCTGAAATAAATTCTGGTTGTGTCTAATCTTATTTAGGGGGGGAAACTTTAGAAGGTTTAAATGAATTAAATATCCCTTCTAGTTGAAACAAACAAACAAAAATCAAACAACACTTTTAGTAATCAAGCTAGTTCAGAGATTCTTCTCAGTTTCTTAACTTGTATTTGTATACAATTTGCTAAGATTTTGAGAGATTTCTACTTGTTTTACAGACATGTATATGGCAAGTTTAAATTCATGTACAGCTGTGGCATTTGATTACACTGGCAACCTTTGAACTGCTGTTCTAATTAAACATACATGCCATTATCTTGTTATTTTTACTAATTAAATTGTCCATCTTGGATTTCTGTAAGACATTTTATAACAGCAAAACAGACAATAGAATATTTGCAGGATTAAAAATAAGTGTAATAAGGGAGCTATATTTTTTTAATACACCTTTTGGAGTCATTGCTTTTTTTCTCAGGAGATGTTTAACACTGCATTTATTACATAAAATGTGCCTGCTAGAAGAATCATTGTGAGGGCTTTTTTTAAAGAACATATACCTAACAATTGGAACCCTAGACTACCAAAAGAGGCACTCTATGTCTACTATCTGTCATGTAAAATATCTTAAAACGCAGTTCAGAATAGAATTTTTCATGGAGAAAAAGTACTTCCAAAGATTTTTTTTACTTCATTCCCTCCCTTTGCAGATTATTTTACCATCATGATGACGCCACGATGGACCTTAACACAATGTTTTCCCCTAACAAATCATGGTTTTAAAATGCGTAGCATTTTTTGATGAATGCAATCTATCTTTTAGGTCTCTTCTACCACATCACCTGAACATTTCTTAGCACCATAACTATCTACATCTATTTCCTCCTCTGAGCAATATCCATTTTTTATATTTAACTGAAATTCTCCTGGTTTTTCTGATGCTTGGTCTCTCACCAGTGGTGGGATTCAAATGTTTTGACTACCGGTTCTGTGGATGTGGCTTGGTGGGCGTGGCAGGGGAAGGATACTGTCAGAGATGGTATTTGCCAGTTCTTTGAACTACTCAAAATGTCTGCTACCGGTTCTCCAGAACTGGTCAGAACCTGCTGAATACCATCTCTGTCTCTCACCAATGTAAACAGCTTTGGCCCTACTTGCTTTGTAAGTGTGGTCCTTGAAATACACAACATTAGTTGGTTTCACCTATCATATTAATTCATGGTTTATCTGACCAGGCTTTATTGAATAAGCTGTTAAATTATCAGAATACTCAACTACTCAATCCTTGTGGCAGGAGATAACAGATAATCAGAATTGGAAGGGACCTTGTAGGTCATCTAGTCCAACCCCCCGCCCAAGCAGGAGACCCTACAACATTTCTGACAAATGGCAGTCTAATCTCTTTTTGAAAGTCTCAAGTGATGCGCTCCCACAACTTTTGAGGGCAAGGTGTTCCATTGGTTGATTGTTCTCACTGTCAGAAAGTTTCTCCTTATTTCCAGGTTAAATCTCTCCTTGTTCAATTTTCATCCATTATTCCTTGTCTGGCCTACAGGTGCTTTAGAAAATAGATTGACCCCTTCCTCCCTATGGCAGCCCCTCAAATATTGGAAGACCACTATCATGTCTCCCCTGGTCCTTCTCTTTACTAGACTAGTCAAGCCCAGTTCCTGCAATGATCCAGATGTTGGGAAGTCTTGAATATTTAGGGCATTTTCAAAATAATATTTCAGTGAGCTTATTTTTAGGCTAGAACCATAAAATGCACATGAGATAAATAAATAAACAAATCCAAGACCATATCCAGCTTTGATATAAAAATATAAATTGCTACCGAGGGAAAGAAAGGTCAACACATGAGATTTAAATCAATAAAATTAGCAGATAAAATTCATAAAAATGTGTGCAGCCAAATGTTACTTTCCCCACAGATGGATTGCTTGATACTTACTCCTCTTCTGTCAACATTTCTAAAGTTTTTTCTTAAAAATGTAAAAATTGTTGCAGTCGTACCCAAGACAACTGTAACTTAAGATTCATTTTATTATCTCATACTTATGTTACAATAATCAAACTTAACATAATTAATCAGCAAGGTTACTTCATTTACTGTTGCACTAATGGTAATAGTCTGTGGCTTAAAAATAGCCAAGACCTGTCCTTTATGCAAATGCTTAGCAGCTCCAGGGAAAACTACCTTTGTAGAAGAATTTGGAGACATAAAGGGGTCTGCAAAATCTAGATAGGAGTGCGCTGCTAACCTTTCCATTTCTGTTGGACTTTTGTACTTGGATGCATCCGAAATAGACAGCAGGATGACATGTGGACTCCCATTCCTGAATCCCATATGGCAGATACAATTGCCTGCTGCTCAGTGACATAACAGTCAAACTATTGAGTATAAAAGCTGCAAGTGCTGAGAGGACACTGATAACAATCATATACAAGAGGAGTTAGATTTCTGCTTCTTGTGGAGCTGCTTCTGTCTGTCACAGGAACCTGCACAACAAGGAACAGCAAAATTTCTTTGCTGCTCAAATTTATGCAGAGAATTTTCCTTTGAGGATCTGAGGAGTTCTATTTACCATGCTCTAAGGCAGTGGGTCACCAACCATTGGGCCAGGGACCACTGGTAATCCATGAGAAAATTTTAGTGGTCCGCAGAGAAATGTCACGCCCAAAGCACCCCACAAAGCAATTAATCTAGGCTGCACGGGAACACAAGGCTGTGCCGCCCACATGGCCCGCGGGAACACAAGGCTCATGTCACTTGCATTGCAAACAACACAAGGTAGTGAGGGAAGGGGGGAAAGGGCAGAGGGGAGGAACTTGCCCCACTTATACCACGTGCCTCGCCTGGCCACCGGGCTGCTTCTTTCTTCTGCTTTTGGCCGCATGCAAGGAAAGTAGCAAAAGTCTTTCTTTCTCTTCCCCCAAACTCTGCCAGAAATGATTCTTTGGGACCCTGCAAGGCATCCTGCTTCAAGGGGTTGCGCCGGCATGACAAATCTCACAAAGACTCATTTCTGGAGGAGTTTGGGGGAGAGAAAGAAAGACTTCTGCTGCTTTCCTTGCATGAAGCCTCTCTCTCTCTCTCTCTCTCTCTCTCTCTCTCCCCCTCCCTCTCTCTCTCTCTCTGAAAATCCTTTTCCTTAACTACTCCTGTATTAGTAAGGACAGCCCCAACACCTGGGCCAAAAAATGGATTCATTATCTGGGCAAGAGAATATATGCTACCAACCAAATATTTGAGACTTACATATTAAGGCATGAAGAAGTTCACACAGAGGGAATCAGTGCAGAAGGTCGCTTCAAAAAGTATCGCTTTATATACTTTGGTGTTCTGCAGTTCCTACTGGGTGGAATATATCTTCCTCAATCTCAAATCATCAACCAGGAGCCTGGGAGTTTGAGGGTTCTTGCAGTATGTTAGCACTCTTCTGGACAGAGAGTTCTGATGGATTTCTCACTATATGCAACCTCAGCAATTTATCAATGATACATCCCATACACACGGGTGGGCTTCAAAAATTTTAGCAAAGGGTTCTCTGCCTGGTTGCTAGGTGGATGTGACCATGGTGGGCATGGCCTTGTTGGCCTCCTGCACCACGGCGGGTGTGTGTGTGTGTTTTTGCCTCCCAGGGGGAGAAAATGGCCTCCCTGGGCTCCGGAGGCTCTCTGGAAGCTGGAAACAGGCCCATTTTCAGCCTTCCCAAACTTCCAGGAGGCCCATTTTTCATCCATCCCAAGGCTTTGTGCATGCCCTGCACTTACCTGCATCCAAATCGGGCTGCTTGGGAATCCTGGAGGGGAGGGGGAGAGGTGGGGCCAGCCAGGAGTGGAAATTGGAGGTTCTCTGAACTGCACAAAATCTTAGCTAGGGGCTCTCCCAAACCCCTGTGAACCCCCAACAGCCCACCCCTGCCCATACAGTAGGATTCCCCAACTCCAGTCTGTGGACCAGTACCAGTCCACAGAAGGTTGGGAACTGGGTCAGGCAAGCATACAAAGCTCCATTTATACATGCATGGGATTAGGTTGCATGCATAAAACCTTCCCCTCTCCCCGCCCACCATCACCACCACTGCCAGTCCACAGAGCCAAAAAGGTTCTGGGGACCGCTGCCATATAAGTTCTTGTCTTGCCATGACACTTCCTCTGTTTTATCTTTCTCCCATGTCTGCTGCTGCTTCAGGCATTCTCTTAGCAGCTCAACTTTGGGTGCTTGTTTTGGGGTACATCTTACTGATGTACTCATGAATGCTCTGGCTTTTGTCCATGGCTTTGATATTCATCAGATCTTGCCTGCCCTCTTTCCAGATGGTGTGCAGCCTCTGAGTGTTAGCCATGGAATGCAAACCTCTGTACATTGTGTGGAGCTTCCAATTCTTCATATGAACAGCCTCCAATGCCTCCTTTGGTTTCCTCACTATAACAGCAGGACATATGATGAATGGTACAGCCAATGCGTTAATGAGTGGAACTCATTCTTCACATTGAGTTGACTTTTCAGGACCTAACTTATACTTTAGGGTTCTTAGATGTTGCTGTCTTCCTTGCATCCTCATTGAGGTTCTCAGATGAGTGTGGGCAGGGGTGGGATTCAACTGGTGTTACTATCAGTTTGGTACTTATCTTTTGCACGTGCATGCACGCTCCAGACACATGCTTCGCGTGAGAATAATACAACAACAGCTGTACCTCCCGGACAGCTGATAAGCGCTGTGCACAGGTGCGCAGCATTTGAAAAAAGCCTCCTTTACTGATTTTTCAGCCTTAGCTGTGCCATGCAAAGCAGCTGAGTTTGAAAAAGCAGGAAATAAAGGGCAGGTAAGAGACTATCATTAAGTGTTGTACGTTATGATTCTTGATTCTTAACGAATGTACCTTTTCTTTATGTATACTGAGAGTATTTACACCAAGACAAATTCCTTGGTGTCCAATCACACTTGGCCAATAAAGTATTCTATTCTATTCTATTCTATTCTATTCTATTCTATTCCATTCTTTCCCTCTCTCCCTCCCTCTCCATATACACCCACACAAAATGAAATGAAATTTAAATCATATCATTTCACCTACTCCTTTTATTTCTTTTAACCTTTTTGTCTCTCTTTGAGGGAAAAAAAACAGCAGTTTGGAAATAGTGGCTATATCTGTACCCATGAAATGTTAAATGTCTAACAACAAACTTGCTGGCAGGATCAAGTAAATTATGCACAAGCACACAGTTCCTTTAACACTGTAGACAAATGCAATAAATTTTTTCTCTTATCATTCCTTAGGTTTGTTTTTCAGATTAGATTTTCATTTTATAGAGTCAAAGCAGAGACAGAGGAGACAAAGAGGGAATGTCTCTTCTACTTAGCCATTTAATTTATCTCAAAAAGAAATTTGGATGATATTTTAAGAAGAAATTGCAGGACATTATATTCACAATATCTTTGGAGAGGTAGACTCGTTTTTATTATGACCATGTGTGCACTATACCTTCAAAGAATTAAATGTTAACACTTTCCTGAGACATAGATTAAAGACATGTCCAGAACCAATACAATATTTTATCTCCCCTCTTTAAAACTCATTTTAGTTAATAAAGAAAACAAACTCACTCATTTAAAAAGAAAAGAAAAAGCTAAAAGCTTTAAGAAAAATCCTGCTGAATCAAAGTGAAGGATGATGTAGACCAGTCTGTCTTAACTTCAGCAACTTTAAGATGTATGATGTTCAACTCCCAGAATTCCGAGCACTTAGTTGGAGAATTCTGAGAGTTAAACTCAACACATCTTCAAGTTGTTGAGGTTCAGAAACACTGATCTAGACCAGGGCTGTCAAACTCCCAGCCACGAGCCAGATATGTCCTGCGCTGGCCACGTTCATGCCTGGTTTGGCGAAGGGGGGAAAAAGTCCCAATATATCAAGTGACACCGCCATGACTATGTGCATTTGACATCCCTGATCTAGACCAACATGAATAGTGGGAATATTACAAGTGCAACATGATTTCACAACTTGTTCTTGAGCCTCTAGCTTCATACACAGACTAAACAATATTTATTTTTGAAATTAAATATGAAATAGAAGCTTGAGATTCCTAACATTGCAAGTTGGGAAATTGTGGAGCAATCCTTTTATTTACATTTCAGAAAAAAGGTGAAACATATGTCAATATAGAAATAAGAATCTCCCAAGGAAAAGTATGTTCGGTTGATTAAATCCTATCTTCATTAGCTAGGAGATATATGAGCTTGGAACACCTGCAGCAACCTTTGCATAACTTAGGAATAGCTTGCCTTTATGTCTGAACAAGAATATGACTTGCTTTCAAAGAAGGCATAATATAAAGCTATAATTTAAAGTTCGCTTTCAAATCCTGGCTTATTTAGATGTCATTAACTATGCTTCTTGGTCTAATATTTTGAGAAACCAAGGGTTAGCAGTTACTTGCTTCCTCTGAGGAGGAAAAAAACTGAACAAAAGGGTTATGCATCATCTCCTAGTCAGAGCTATGATTGTATTAGACACTGATTAATCTTGAATATTGTATTATTCCTGGACTCCCTACAAGGGTCTGTAAAAAAATGGCAAAATGTTCACCTATGTCTTATATTTGTGATAAATGAGAACAATATTCAGCAAGTGTCTCTATTTCTAGCAATAGTATTACTGTTAAGTATTCACCAGAAGAATAAAAATCAATGTCAGTTTAATCTAAAGAAAATCACTGCAGATCAAGAACAAGGAACTTATTCCTTATGTTTTATTGGAGTTTTCTTATTGTTATGGGTATTTTTTTTTTAGGGGTTACTAATGGTACATAAAGTTTAATGACTCTTTCAAGTTCAAGTAAGAATGCATTATAATAGTCTTCTGTAGTATTACAGTTAGAGAACAGAATGTGCCAATCAAGAGATGATAGGTCGGCATCTATGAGATCATAGTTGGCTTTTTTGAAATTGTATTTTGGATATCCATCATTATGATCTTCTTTTGTGAGGGCGTAAATTGAGACAAAAGTCAATCATACTGTGGTCACTGTTTGAAAAGGGTTCTTGTATTTGTAGGCCTTAAATTGAGTTTGAGCTGTTGCAGAAGATGAGGTCGAGACAGTTATTGAGTCTAGTGTTGTTAGTTACTAAATGATCTAGTGTAGTAGCAGCATTGTACAGGGTTGCATGTATGGGTTTGGATGTACTTCAGAACCAGCTCCTTACTGAACCTATGGTCCTTAGCTACGATCATCCCTATCTTCAAAAAAGGTGACCCCAGCCTGGTTGAAAACTACAGACCAATCTCACTGTGTTGTGTCACATGCAAAATCATGGAATCAATCATTAACCAATTCATCACCCTCCACTTAGAGTCAAACAACCTACTCTCCAAAAAACAATTTGGTTTCAGGAAAAAAATGTCCTGCAATCTTCAACTCCTACACTGCAAAAACATATAGACTACTCTACTTGGCCAGGGTAAAGCTATAGACGCAATTTACATAGACTTTTGCAAAGCCTTTGATTCAATGGTACATGACAAACTACTGTTAAAACTAAACTCTTATGGTATTTCTGGATCCCTTCATAAGTGGATTGCTGCATTCCTGTCAAACAATTCTACTGCTATTCAAAGTAGAATATGATTGATATGTGTCTGAATGGTCAAACAATTGGTAACTCCAAATCTCAACCAACAAATGCTCTGTCCTACACATTGGTAAAAAAAGTCAGTACACCAAATACAAACTAAGCAGATGTGACCTCATTGATGACCCTCACTCTATCAAGGACCTAGGAGTACTCATATCTAATGACTTAAGCGCCAGAGCTTACTGTAACAGCATTGCCAAAAAGACATTAAGAGTTGTAAATCTAATCTTATGAAGCTTCTCCTCTGGAAATATTGAATTGCTAACTAGGGCGTACAAAACCTTTGCTAGACCAATACTCAAATACAACTCATCTGTCTGGAATCCGCACTGTATATCAGACATTAATACAATTGAGCCAGTCCAGAAGTATTTCATGAGAAGAGTACTACACTCCTCTGCTCGCAACAGAATACCCTATGTCATCAGACTTGAAATTTGGGGCTTGGACAATCTTGAACTACGCCACCTATGGTTGGACTTAAGCATAGTACACAAAATTATTTGCTACAATGTCCTACCAGTCAATGACTACTTCAGGCTTCAACCTCAACAATACAAGAGCACACAATAGATACAAACTCAATGTTAACCACTCCAATCTTGATCGCAGAAAGTATGACATCAACAACAGAGTGGTCAATGCCTGGAATGTACTACCTGACTCTGTAGTTACATCCTCAAACCTTTAACCTCCTTTAACCTCAAACTATCCACTATTGACCTCATCCCATTCCTAAGAAGTCTGTAAGGGGCGTGCATACATACACCATTGTGCCTCCTGTCCTATTGTCCTCATTTAATTGTACCTATTTTCTGTATTCTTACTCATGTTTATACTTATACCTATTATTTTGTAAGTGATTGACAAATCAAATAAATAAATAAAATATAAATATAAATCAATCTATATTAGAGTTTTAGTAATCCTAGCCATACATATTGCCCACATTTCTATGTTAATCTTAATTACTTCAAATTTGTGACATGATGTTTCAACTTCTAAATTCATTTGTTCTCTCCCCTTGAAAAACCTCAGGAAAAATGCAGAATTCAGGTCAACAATGAATGGACTATATTATACAAATGAAAGGGGAAAAGCCTGATAGTGCCTTAAAAGTGTTAACACAACATATCTTCAAAAGGGTAAAATTGGTGGGACACAACTATGAAAACAGCCATCTTCTTGGAAACAAGGACATAATATCTGATGTAATACCTGAGATATATTTAATGTAATACCTAAAAAAGAGAGCATGCAATCCAAAGCTTACATTTCACAGTAAAATGTCTCTAAATGCTTTAAATGTGTATGTATGTTTCAGAAGCCAAGCAAAGAAAAGGAGATTTTGTGTGTGTGTGTGTGTGTGTGTGTGAATATATGTGTGAAATATCTTTGTTCAAGCTATAGGCAGGGCCAATCAAAGAAATAAGTAGGGCTACCCCAAAACAGAATTTCTTTTAATATAATTTCCATTCAAATTAAAAATGAATGAATTCAAAACAGCTAATATAATTATTCCCAATAATATCCTCTTTCTTATACTTGCTTTAAATGAAAGTTTGGTTGCAACATTGGAAGGTGATTCAGGCAGAGGGTCACATTAAACTATGTGAGGCCATAGACTTAAAGTTCTTTGATGCACTTGCTTTTTCTTGCAGTTAAAATCAGCATTGGTAATGGTAAAATATGTGATCCACATCATCTAGAAATAGCCAGGATGCTATTAAAGCTTTATGGCTTTTCATGTTGGCTTAGGAATTCTGGGAGTTTAAGTCCACAGGTTGTAAAGATCCATAGTTGCCCACCCCTACTTTACAATATGGTCATATCTACTCAGAAGTAAAACTTGTTGACTAATTCCCTGATTAAAATGCTTTTTAAAAGATTGGAGACTTACATTAATAATTAGCAGCTTCTGGTTCTGTGTGGCAGAGAGTCAGTGTGGAGATGTGATGTATTTTAGACACAGCAAGTATGGGCATTTGACACTATGTTATGAGACAATAGTGTCTCTTCACATCCATTCTGCATTTCCTCATTTGTACAACCTAAACTGAAGACTGAACACTATTGTGATACTTGAATCAGTCTATTATCAGTTCCTTTTGTACCGAATAAGACAATGTTTCCAGTGTTGCTCTGCATTCATTGAACTGAGTAAAACATACAAATGCGAAAGGAAAAGGCTTTCTGGCACTTTCCTTGTCACATTAGTGGAAATAGAAGTCACAGTTGAAAACACTGCTAGTGTGGTGCTATTCTAATGTGATAGAAGTCATGTTTTGACTACATTAGTAAAGGAATGCTGCCCTTGTTAAGAGTGAATGGCATACCTCTCAATTCATGCATAAAAAGCTTTCTTAGAGGGGACATGAATATGGAAATCAAAAAACAAGTACAAAAAATGGAAAGAATGACATAAAACTAAGACAGAATATCAGCAGATAGCCAGAATCTGCAAAGACAAAGTCAGGAAAGCGAAAGCTCAGAATGAACAAAGACAAAGATAATAAAAAAAAGTTTCTTCCAACATATAAATAACAAGAAAAAATCAAGGAAACAGTCGGTCCACTAAAGAGAGAAGATGGCAAGGAAGTAACAGGCAACAGAGAGAAAGTAGAACTGCTTAACTCATTCTTTGCATTGGTCTTCACACAAAAAGAAACTATAGCTCAACCCACCAAAAACATAACTGTAAAAGACAGACCAGAAATAAAAGTTAAAATAAGCCAAAAGAAAAAAAAAAAAAACCAGTAAGCGAACACCTGTCTGATCTTGCTGAACACAAATCACCGGGGCCTGATGGATTACATCCCAGAGTTTTAAAGGAGCTGACAGAGATCATCTCAGAACCACTGCACCATATCTTCAAAAAAGAGGGGAAAAAAACAGATCCAGGAAACTATAGACCAATCAGCCTAACATCAATACAAGGAAGATACTGGAAAAGATAATAATAAAAAAAAAATCAGATCTGCCAACATCTAGAAACAAGTAAAGTAATAACTAGCAGTCAGCACAGGTTTGTTAAAAACAGATCATGCCAAACCAATCTTATTTCATTCTTCAACATAGTAACTAAATTAGTAGACCAGCGAAATACTGTGGGCATAATATATTTAGATTTCAGCAAGGCATTCAACAAAGTAGACCACAACCTACTTCTTGGTAAGCTAGAAAAAAGTGGAATAGATAGCACCACCACTAGATGGACTCGCAACTGACTGACAAACCGTACTCAACGAGTAGTCCTTAATGAGTCTAAGTCTACATGGAGGGAAGTAAGCAGTGGGGTGCCATAAGGTTCTCTTCAATATCTTCATTAATGATTTAGATGAGGGAATAGAAGGGGAACTTACCAAATTTGCAGATGATACTAAGCTGGCAGGAATAGCTAACACCCAAGAAGTTAGGCTCAAGACCCAGATGGATCTTGACAGACTAGAACACTGGGCCATATCTAACAAAATGAAATTCAATATAGAGAAAAGTAAAGTCCTACACTTAGACAAAAAAAACCAAAAATACACATATAGACTGGGTGAAACCAGGCTCAATAGCAGTAACTGTGAGAAGGATTTTGGAGTCTTAGTGGACAACCAGCTAAATATGAGCCAGCAATGTGCAGCAGCAGCCAAAAAAGCTAATTCAATCCTAAGTTGCATTAACAGAGGGATACAATTGAAATCAAGTGAGGTACTAATACCACTCTATAAAACCTTAGTAAAACCACACCTAGAGTACTTCATCCAGTTTTGTTCATCACATTATAAAAAAGATGTTGAGACTCTAGAAAAAGTACAGAGAAGAGCAACTAGGATGATTAGGGGATTGGAGACTAAAACATATGAAGAACAGTTACAGGAACTGGACATGGCCAGTCTAGTGAAGAGAAGGACCAGAGAGAGGAAGGGGTCAATTTATTTTCTAAAGCGCCTGTAGGCCAGACAAGGAATAATGGATGGAAACTGAACAAGGAGAGATTTAACCTGGAAATAAGGAGAAACTTTCTGACAGTGAGAACAATTAACCAATGGAACAGCTTGCCCTCGGAAGTTGTGGGAGCGCCATCACTTGAGACTTTCAAGAAGAGATTGGACTGCCATTTGTCAGAAATGGTGTAGGTTTTCCCACTTGGGTGGGAGTTGGACTAGATTACCTACAAGGTCCCTTCCAGCTCTGATTATCTGTTATCTGAATGAAAGTGGATAGTGACTCGAACAGTTTAGCTTGTAGTATGCTTGACAGCAAATAATGGTGTGAGGACATCCCAACTAAGTATAATGAATTATTTATGGGTACTATATCTGGCTTGCAAAAGCTGGTAGCAAAAAGAAACAGAAAACTCTAAATCTTTCTTGCCATTTGTTGCTTGGATTTTTGTAGCAAGGCATGGTAATTGTAATCAGGAAGTATTATAAATTGGATTGGTGGTCCACTGTGCATATCACTACACTCTTTTTTAGCATACTCTATGGAATTGACCAACTATGATGAGTGGAATCTATTGTAATAAAGCTAACAACCAAGTTCAGAGAGCACCAAGGTCTTTCCATCTTTCCTAAATACAATTTTGATGCAAAACTTTTTATGATTATAATATGAAGTAAATTTAGAAGAGATTAATAGACATTGCATTCATTGCTGTGACAATCCATGTTTCACTCCTGTAGGAATATATCATAGAATTATTTTACTACCTAACCAAAATAGTGATCTTATATACCCTTCCCATCTTCCTTTGTTCCATACTCAATCTATGAGTTTCTGGGAAATGTAGTCAAAGGTATGATTGTGCTGAAGAAGTTACACCTTTGCTGAATAGCAATAACAGATTTCAACTTTTGGATGCATTCTAAAAGTTAATCCATTTGAGATACCCTGGCTAAAAAAATATTGTTCTTTATTACTCTGTTTTCAAGGTTACAAGCAGACGCGAGAGCTTCAGTAGTATATAGACATACAGCTTATTAGAATATTGAATAATATAAGAGAGTATAATATAAAAACATTGGGAAAAAACCAAAACAAAAAAGTATAGCTGTGCATATGTGGGGGAAGGAGAAATATGGTGGAAATATGTATTGCATGGGTTTCATTCAAATCTATATTTCATTTGAAACCTATGTATTTCTTCAAGAATTATTTCCTTTCTCTGCTATACATATATTAAAAAGACGTGCCTTGACGTCCATTTGTGAGTGCCTGGACAAGTCCTTGCAGTTTTCTTGGCAACATTTTTGGAACTAGTTTGCCAATTCCTTCTTCCTAGAGTTGAGATCATAATGTTTATAAAATATTTAGAGATAAGAAAAATTGGCTAATATATAGGTGTTAGTAATGTTGTTGTGAATCAGAAGACAAACACCTCTTTTGTTTTTAATTAGTTCTATATTCATTTGAGAATTATATGTACTTCCAAGAATGTACAAATATTGTCATGTATAACTATTTGATTCACATGACAGAAAAACAGCATCCATTAGTGATTTTTGAGTTAGTCTATTGAGACTAATTTTATTCTCAATGTGTTTATGAAAAAGCTGAAATATATCTTGACTCTTCCCTCCCCTTTCTTATGATTAAGAATTTTGAAGTTTCACATTTCTTTTTAAATTGAGCAGAAATAAAATGATTAATTGTAACAATAGTTTCCAAAACAAGTTAGTTTCATTAAGCCATATTTTGTGAGGTCCCTCACCAAGGTTTATAAGTTATGCTTTATGGCTTAGTGTATGGTAGCAGACCAACCAATTGTTTGTATTCCACAAACATGTCTGAGGAAACTTTAGCAAGATTTATGACCCTACTGCTAATTTTTAGTGTGAAGTATGAATCTAGTAATATTGTAAACTTGAATTAAAGTGGTTTGAGACTAATCCCATTTTATTTGCCGTTTATAGAAAGGAAGACATTTCCTTGGATATTGGAAACAATAGATGAAGTTTTCTCAAACTTTAAAGCAGGGATGCCCAATATTGACCACTTTAAGACATATGGATTTCAACTTTCAGAATTCCCAAGCATGGCTGGCTGAAGAATTATGAAAGTTGAAATCCACAGATCTTTTATAAATGTTGAACTTTTATACCTGTCTCCTCTCCCAAATAGGGACTCGGGGCGGTGAACAGCCTTAATAAAACAGTACAATCCATAAAAATTTTAAAATAGATTAAAAAATTATTAAATTAATGGCTGAATTAAGAATACAGAAAACCCGTAAAAACCCGATAAAAAATTAAAATTAAAACCCTTCTAATGACACTAGGCCAGACCAGCCTCCTGGAAAAGGTGGGTCTTCAGCAGCGTGCCGGAAGGTTCGCAGGTCAGTGATGGCTCATGTCTCCAGTAGGTAGCTCATTCCAGAGGGAGGGTGCCCCAGCAGAGAAGGCCCGCACCCTCGGAGCCACCAGCCAGCATCCCCCAGCCGGCAGCACCCCGAGGAGGCCCACCCTGTGGGAGCGCACTGGCCGGTGGGAGGCCGATGGTGGCAGCAGGTGGTCCCGTAAGTACCCGGGTCCCAAGCCATGGAGCACTTTAAAGGTGGTCACCAACACCTTGAATCGCACCCGGAAGGCCACCAGAAGCCAATGCAGCTCACGCAGGAGCGATGTAACATGGGAGTTCTGAGAAGCCCCCAAGATCACCCGCGCGGCCGCACTCTGTACCAGCTGAAGCCTCCGGATGCTCTTCAAGGGGAGCCCCATGTAGAGAGCATTGCAGTAGTCTAGGCGGCAGATGATGAGGGAAGAAGTGACTGTGCGCAATGCACCCCAATCCAGAAAGGGCCACAACTGGTAGATCCAACGTACCTGACAAAAAGGCCCCCTGGCGATGGCCATTATATGGTCTTTTAACGACAGCTGTACATCCAGGAGGACACCAAGATTGTGCGCCCTCTCCGTAGGGGTCAAAATTTCTCCCCCCATGGCCAGCGATGTAATAAGCTGGCTGTATCTGGGCGCAGGAAATCACAGCCACTCGGTTTTGGTCGGGTTGAGATGAAGCCTGTTTAGACCCATCCAACTCCACACAGCTTCCAGGCACTGGGTCATCACTTCAACGGCTTTGTTGGGGTGGCCTGGGGTAGAAATGTATAGCTGAGTATCAGCATACTGATGGAACTCTACCCCAAAACCACGGATGATCCCACCCAGCAGCTTCACATAAATGTTGAACAGCAGGGGCGAGAGCACAGACCCCTGAGGTACCCCACAGAACAGGGGCCTCGGGGTCGATCTCTGCCCCCCTGCCAACACAAATTGCGAGCGGTCGGAGAGGAAAGAGGAGAACCACTGTAACACAGTGCCTCCCACTCCCAACCCCCCCAACCACTGCAATAAGATACTGTGGTCAACAGTATCAAAAGCCACTGAGAGATCTAACAGGACCAAGACAGAGGAACAACCCCTGTCCCGGGCCCCCCAGAGATCATCCACCAACACGACCAACGCCAGCTAATTTATTGATTTAAATGTAGCTGTACTCCCTGTAAACCTATTTATTATGCAAGAAATACATGGCATAATTCAAAGGAATGTCTCATTAGCTAAGTACGTAGCAAACAACACTGGAATTTTAAAATAAAGTCTTTCATTTTTTAAGGGAATGACATAACTCAAACTGGCAGGGGAAATTAAAAAAAAAACAAGGAACAAGAATAGCACCTGATGCCCTGAAGGAAAGATCAAAACAAAATATGTAACATTACATCCTCAGTAACATTAAGGACAGGAAGACAAAGTTAAGTTAAGTGGTCTCCTTACTTAAGAAAAAATAAATAAAAGGGTTCCACAAGGAAGGAAGCCATGCTTCCTTGTGTCTTTTGTCAGATGTTACATAGAATATTATTCAACTAAAAAGGCAGTAATACCAAAAGCATTTAGACTTATATATCACCCTCTAGCACTCACTGAGCAGTTTACAATATCAGCATATTTCTCCCAACAATCCTGAACCCCAATAATCCTGAACCCTCATTTTACTGACCTCGGAAAGCTGGAAAGCTTTCAGGATCAAAGTTCAGACTGTGGGCAGAGCTTGCTTGCAATACTGCATTCTAACCACTCTGCCACCAATGCTGGGAAAGATGGAAGGAAAGAGAAAAAGCATGGCCATTCAATCCAGTGAGGAAACTCTTGGGAGACCTGAAAGACCAGATGAGAGACTGATTGTCATGGGGAAATTCTATGTGTTCCCTAGGACTGAAAATGACTTGATGGCACATAATCATATTAAGTTATTATTTTGCATTTTTTCCTAACTTGCAGATTCTCAAATGGGATTTAGGAGAAAGGGCAGATAAATCAACCATAGAGGAAATAGGCAGATCTTCTGTGTTCTAGTTTCAATGGCTTAATTGGTGGTTTTCTTTTCCTGTCAATTTCATTGACGGGAGCTTTTCCATTCAAGACATCCTACCTCATACATCACTTACCCTGTTACAAAAAAAGAAAAAGAAAGAGAAGAAAGAAAAAGAAAAAGCCCCATTAATTTTAAAATATTTGCATCACAATTCATTGCATGTTTTCACACTAGTAAGTTTATCTAAGTTATAGATGGCTTTGTTCTCATAGTCTTATAATGCTGCTCTCACAGAGTCACAATGGTGAGATGGATGGCCATGTAAATTGAAATGAATGAATGAATAGAATCAGTGCTAAATCTGCCTGACCTGTCTGCTCAGAATGTGTAATGACAGAACCCAGTTTTGACAGAATTTCATCTTGGAAATTGTACAGATTTATTTCTGGAAAAAAAAATCAGACTGTATCCTGTGAAACTTGGCAGACTTTATTTTGTGCAAATAAAAGACAGGAGTGTATATATGTTTAAATTCATTGAATGTAGTACTTTCTTCAACAACCATTTTCTCTTGAAAAAATAGTCTTTCATTATGATGTAGCAATAAACCTTTTACAAACTTGGCTCTTAAAATTTCTATTTTTCCTGGTGTTTCTTATTCCAGCTCTTCTTGGGAGTACACAAAAAATTCTAATCAATCTTCTAGGAGAAGCTCCTGAGTATTCATTTAAGGCCTTAAAGGAATTGTGTGTATATTATGAATTTCTACTTACCCAGAGATAAACTTTGGGTCCTTGTTTACACTCATAATGACAGTTTTTTGTAATTGTTCTTCCCCTATTGTTTAAAAGATTGTTATGGCCATTTTCCTTTTCCTCTATGGCAACCAGGATGGTTGGACTAAGAACTACCAGTTGGAAATCAATTTTGCTATATTTTTTGAGTGCAATGGCAGAAAATGTGCATAACTTTGTGTGTTCATGTACATGTGATATCATATTCTGGGACAATTAGAAATATAAAAGGCTTAGGATCTCTCTCTCCCCCTCCCCCCTCCTTTCCTCCCCTCTCCTTCTCTTTCTCTTGTCACATATGTCATCTCCTGAATTGTGTTTGTGTGTGTGTTGTTGCCATATATACTGTAAGTCCTTAAGTCTCCTGAGTTGTATCAGAACCCTTTCTGCCTTCTGATTATGCACTATTTCCCTGCAGTGAAAGGCACACTTTGGTTGTTCAGTTGTATAAACCACGTTGTCGGGTTTCAGATATGGTCCAAGCCCCATTTGTTCAAAATTTAAACACTATTAGTAGCTCCAGTGCATCTTGGAAGGAAACAACTGGCTTCATTTGTTCCAAGTTGGCAAAACTGAGGACCATGGCACAGATCTCTCTGAAGGGAATAATCTGACTTGGATTGAGTATATTCATAACTCTCCTGCAATAAGAACCTCATGTTTGCTTCTATGGTGGCTTTCCATCATGAGCAGTATTTGCAATTATCAATGTAAAGTAAAGAATGGCAGAGGGCCACTTGGCTTAATTGTAGTAAATTCATGTATTAAGATGGATTTGAGGTTAGGATTGGTCAGTCTATCTAACTTCTTTCTTTCTTTTACCCCACCATCCTGAAACAATATTTAGTGGTTTAATGAGTTCTTCGCTGCTTTTATTCTGGTAGCATTAGCTGTACCGCTTCTTCACCATGTCTGCTGTTATTACAAGTTTTTTTATTCCAACTTCTTTTTTTTTAATTTTCCTTCATCCAAGCTACATACTTGATGTATTTTTTGGGGTTGTGCTATAGCTGTATCCAGACCTGCACTGCTTCTTTGTCAGGTGGTTTGTTGCAGTCTCTACATTGGTGGATTGGCAGAAAAATACCAATAAAGAAGAATATTTGTAGCTCAGGGTTGAAATGAAATGACTACCACTGATGATGTTACCTAGCTTGGAGAATAAAATACCTGCATCAAAACAACCAAAATCAGACAGTATCAAGGACCCCTCATGGTAGAAATGTTTATGATTAGACGGAAATGGAAGATTCTGACTAATGTGTGTAATTCATGTTTCATACCTGCTGGTCTTCTTGGCTATAATTCTTATTTGCTTCTTTATTATTTTTAAGTTTCTTTGAGGTTTCTTGATTTTAGACTATATTTCTTGATTAGGTATTCTTTGTTCTTCTGCTTCTTTTCTTTCATCTGTTCTAACTTGCTTGCATCTGATCTTATCAACCTTAAATTCCTTTTTGATGGTGCACTGTTTGGATTTTTTTTACTTATTTGTTGATTTTTGCATCCAACGTCTTCAGTTATAACTGCAGTTCTGCTGAATATGAGTTGATTGTTTCTTGAAATGAGTTAATGTTTACATTTAATATTTGGAACAAGCTTCAATGCAGGACTCTTTTTTCTATTTTTTGTGCAGTTCTACATTAACTTTTATTCTTTGTTTCATTTTCTCTTGTTTTTAGTTAGAGGGCTTTGTTCTTTCTGAGGCAAAAGCAGAATACCTAATTTAGGAATGAAAATGATTCAACAGTTATGTGGATCCTGTACTGCCAATTCCTTATTGTTTGCCTCTACAGTCTGAGCTAATGATATTGAAATCTGCTTTGATTTCATTATCTTGGGTAGACCTTGCGGTTCTTCCAGTTCTACATCTGTGAATACTTTATTTTGTATATAAATCAATGCTGATCTGCATTATTTTTGATTCTGGATGTTGTTCTTCCCAGAGCTAGTACATTCTTTTCATTTATTCCCTTCTTCTTGGTTTTGATTTATACTAGCAGATAGTTATTTTTTTATTTTCAGTCTTCATATATTTTGCAATAGGTAAACAACTTTTCTTCCAGTAGTCCTGAAGCTGCTGGCCCAAGTTGCTTAGCCAATACTCCTGAGACCTATAGCTTATTTGTCATTATATGTCATTAGCACCTAATATGGTTCTTGCTGACCCAGGAAACAAGTGATGCTGTAAATCACATCTTATCATTCTATTTATGGGAGACATACTCTTCATCTGGCTGCGTATGATTGAACCTCTAGTGTAGCTCTCATCCTTTTTGGAGTACATAAGTCCCACAGCCACAAAATAACTTGGGGATTATTTTTTATTGTTAGTCATAGTATATATTGCCTCCACTACTTTACAATTCATTCATGTATTTATTTCATATATTAATTGATTTAAAACATTCCTATACTACTTCCCATTTAAACTAAATCAACAAATGGTTGCACAGGAAAAATACATGATTGGAAACAATTGGTTAATGCAACAATCACAATACAGGATAGAAGAAATTTTATAAAATGCAGTACAAAAATTCAAAATCAATCAGCATGTTGAACTCCAGGAAAAAGTTCACAATAAACGTCCTTAGTATTCTTCTGCTTAAATGACCCCCAACAAACAAAAAAAAAAGGATGAAATGTAGCTCAATGCATAAAGATGTCAGGACTCAGATGACAAGAGCCAAGGTTTTTTCCTACATCTTGTTGGCAACTTGCCAGGGTTTAGATCTGAGCCACAACTGGCCCTTTGGCTGCCCCTGTCTAGCCCACATGAGATCAACTAAAAATTAGAAACCAATGGAAATAAGTGCACTGCAGGGAGCGTGAGAAGAACCCAGTTTGGGTCCAGCACTGTGCAGTCACCATGTGCTCTTTCAGTCTGCTTGCGACTGTAGGATGGTGAGGAGAGAAAGTGTTTTTGTGTGCCCATAAAGTGCTTGCAGCAGCCTGAGGAGAAGGCAGTGTTTGCATGAGGCACTGAAGCTTGGCCATCTACTGCCATTTTGGTCAAAGCGCAGCCTTCTAGGCAAGCAGGTAAAGTCCAGCTGAGAGCTCCACAATGGTCCCAGTTTCTCATGTGGTCACTTGGGAAAATTAATTGCCCACCCCTTGTTTAGACAGATGCAGCTGATGTGAGCAATTTTTAGCCCAGCTTGTCAGAACCAACTGGGAGATGAGCTTGCTCATGTATATGCATTTCATGCATATTATGGCTGCCCCAGTCTATTTTCATTGTTGCATGAGAAGCTGTCAAATGTTACTTTCATTTGTCTCCCACGCAGATATTTCACAAGGATTCCCCTGCTTATTGTTGCACATCTCGGGAGTTCTAGAGGAAAAAAGGCAAAGAGGATGCCTGTTGTATATATCCTTCAGTTGCTGCTGGAATGAGAGTATGATTAGCTTAAAAGTGGTCATGGATTAATATAAACTGCATTACACACCCCTCCTTTCTAATTTCTCAGCATCTGCTCACCACCACTTCCATCAATCAGTCTGCTTTATTGAATAAATAGGTTTTCGAATCCTTTTCAAATGCATCCAAGGGTATGTAGAAGCGTAGTATTGGGGAGAGGGATGAGAGGAGAGAAAATAGAATTCCATAATCAAGGAACCAGATTGAAATGCATGCTAAAGAAATCGAGTAATGCATGAAAAGGGAATGGGAGAAAGCTATTAAAAGGGAATATCAATAGAAGATATTGACTGCATTTGTAGCGTATAGATTGTAAACAGGATCGTATCAAGACAGATAATTGGGAATGACTAATTACTGGGATTTAAACACTAGCCATAAGAGCCTTAATTAGGCTTTGACATCATTAGGGTGCCACTGTAAAGCCCTGCAGTGGAAAGAAACATGGGGAAAATGAAAGAAGTGCTCAACAAAGCATATTGCAAAGATCTGAACCAAGATCAGCAGTGAGAGCCAAGGACAAAGGAAGACCTATCCCAGGTGCCAAAGATTAACAAATGTGCATGGTCAGTGGACAAATATGTTTAGCTATTCATTTCTCTTTAAAAAATATTATTTTTGGCTTGAAAGTGTTTGTATAGTAGTAAAGTCTGGCTTAAAACAAGGAAGGAGCCTCAAATATTCTTCTAAAATCTTGGCAGAAAAGTTCTACTAAGATTTTGAGGGATTTCTGACTCTCACAAAATGAGCTTGATACTAAGACATATTCTAATAGCTATTGCTATCTGAGCTGATGAACTTAATTACTGCTTGCAAATATTGAAGTTCTTACTGTGCACTAAAAAAAAACCCTTTGTCAATAGAAGTTAAGGTTATCAAGTCACTAAGAGTACTTTAAACTAGTCATTGCCTCTACCTATTGGCAATGCATGTTAAGGCTGTGCTTCCATTTTAAAAACAAATGGAAAAATAACACTAATTTAAATATTAAGTTATCATAAGAAAACCATAGTTTTGGGTTTTATGGAAGAATTTAGTTATGACATCCATTCTGCATGAAGGCCAATTACACTGAAGTTTTTATTTTTATACACACAGAGGGGGGGGGGTGTTAAGTGCCAGCTCCATATTTAATGCATACTATTGACTAGATTCTAGAAGAATAAATATATAACACATTGCACCTGGTGAAGTAAAAGGTAGCTGCTTCTGTCTGATTTATTTCAGTTCCCTTGACCTACTTTGTGATTCCAACTTTATCTTCCTGAAGATTTATTTTTTTCCTAATCTCTTTTTTGTAATATATATGGTCACTCATACTATTCTAATCAACTCAGCACTTTTGCATATGAGTACACATCGATTCTGGTACTAAATATTATAAACAAATATTCAATAAGTCTTCAATGGTGGGTTTAATAACACATATTATATATGACAGGACTTACTTTGACATATAATGACCTGAATTCTCATTATGCCACCCAGAGCACAGTGCTTAGAACAGCCAGTTCATTTATTGTCATACTGAGAGATTATATTGTCAGTTGATGTTCAGAACTGCTTCCTTTAATGCCAATAGATGTACCTTTTGAATTGCTGCCATTAAACTTTTTTATTCCATATATCACACGGTTCCCCATTCTCTATAATTTATGGGCCCCACTTGTAAGTGTCAATAGGACTGGAAGCAAAATGCAACAGAGGTTCAAAATAGACAAAATGCTCCATGAGAGCATGTTGGTTCATCTCAGAACTATCAGTTGGAAAAGAAAAATCGGAAATTATTTGGGAAGACACAGATCTCAAATACACTTCAGTATTTGAGTATCCAGTGGAAGGGTTGAACAAATTTGGCATTTTCTCATTTTGGGCTGCAGATAACAGGATCATATTGTGGCAAATTGTTCCTGATAACAAATTCACCTGTTATGCCAGATATAAAATACTTTAATGTAGTCTTCTGGTGTGCTGATTTATTGCATATGGAGAACATTTCATTTGCATTCTCCATTATGCATATGTAGAACAACCTTCAGCAAATAGGTTTGGAGTGATTAAAGTCTTAATTAAGCCAAATACCTAAAGTCTGAGGAAAAGAAGGAATATTATGGTATGTTCCTAACTAATTAAACACTCAAAAGTGCCATGTTCTTGTTTGGGTTATTTGCATTTATATATTCTGTATTCTTTATAGGAAAAAAATAGACTGGTATTTTGAAGGCACTTACTTATTCACTCAGACATGTCATTTACAGTATGCTGATTTGAAAAGAACTACACACCAAGGAATCTTGTCAGACTGCAGGCTTTTATGTTGGTTGTTTAACAAAGCTAACTGTATTCCTGTGACTTCACACGCTACTTCTGCTTTTTACTGTAATGGGTATACCTTGGTTTGTTTTCACCCACCACAAGAAGCAAATGTCATCACAGTGGGTTAGGAAAAACATCTCAGAACTAGGAATTTAATTCCTATTTCAGCATTAGCATTGGATCTTCAATCTTTCTTCATAGCAAGAAGCTCAGTGTATGTCATTTACTTGAGACTGTCAGTAGACTAGCTGAAATCTACTCTAATTGGGCATTTTCAGACTACATGCATTCAGGTGATATCACAAAACAGGATGGACAGTTTATAAATAATTTTTTCCCTTTTCGTAGTCTATATATTAATACTGTTCAGTAAACTTATAAGGCACAATTTTACTACTGAAAAAGAATTTGGGCATATATTAATTCTAGGAGCATATTTAGCTCTGTTTTGATACAGAAAATGAGGTGTTATATATATTGCCTCTGTTAATAGCCAAACTCTTAGTCAGTAGTCTGATGCATGAAAATATTTGGAGAACTTATAAAAGAACAGAAACTGGCTTGAAATAAGCAATTTGCATTTTTGGGACAAAAGAATATAATAATATAAATAAATTACATAGAATTGTGATGGAAAATAGAATTATTTTCTTTGGTAGTTATCTTTTTGTATTTTTTTTAATTGTACACATACAAGATCTAACTTAACCCAAATGTAAAAGGGTATTGACTACACTTGGAAAAAACTAATGATAAAGTCATTTTTTCAATATGGATATCATACAAGGAAAACCAGTTAATTATTAATTATATAACTTATATTGTTTGCTAAGCTGATATCTGTTCTTTTCTAGGCATGAGAAAAAATGTCAGTTTTAGTTTGGCACTTTGCTATTATTATAAAATAAAAACTATCTCAATTGACATTCAGAAAGTAGAACAAAAATCCTCTTGATAGTATGCATTTCTCTATGATATTTTTAATGAATTGCAGTGGGTTTTTTAATAAATCAATGGTTTTTGTTGCATTTTATATTGTTTGGAAAATATTCCCTCTTTTATTTTTTAAGATGGGTTTTATAATTTCAGTAAAAAAATACAACTTGAAACTGCTGCAGTTGTCACAGATCACTGTAGTAAAAAGATAAAAATGCAATACTATGTTGTAGAAACAATATATACTCTGATATTTTACAAACATTGTACTAAATTAAATTGTACAATTAAAAAAGACCAATAAACCCATTTATTACTGCCAATTTTTAATGTATAAAAAATCAGCTGTCCTTGTATATCTTAAATACTGTAAGAGGCCATACCTTGTATGTTGTTTGGAATATATTCTCATTAACATGCAAACCAGACAAATGGTTCTATTAACTTTATTACTCCCACCAAAAAAGTACTTCATTTGTTAGCAACTATTAGTGTTTATGTATAATTTTGAAATAGAACAGATTATTCTTTTGATGAAATACTGCATGAAATATGTATGGTATTTATTGATGCATTGAAGGACTTAACCATGATCAGAACTTATATCCTTCCATGAATATGTGATACTCATTGCATAATCCTATGAACTAGACAGTGATGGGAAGAGCACCTACTGATGCTTCTCCACATACAGATAATGATTTAAACATCTACAGTGCTCTTTGGGAATTACTTGATGTCAAAATGAAATGAATTTTAGAAGTCTGATTCAGTCTAGAGCAGTTTTAGGGTGGCTATTTTAGGGAGAGATGGTTTGATGGTTCAGCGATTAAAGATGCTGAGGTCAGCTAGACAGTCCAGCTTTCAACACCGCTCAATGGATGGAGCTCCCATTCTTGCCTCAGTTCCTTCCCACCCAGTAGTTTGAAAGCATGCAAATGCAAGTAGATAAATAGGTACCATTTCAATGGGAAGATAAAAGTATCATGTGTACATGCAGCCATGCTGGCCATAGGACCACAGAAAATGGTCTTCAGGCAACACTGGTTCCCTCAGCCAAAAAATGGAGATGAGCATTGTGTTGTAGAGTCAGATAGGGACAGGGAAACCTTAACCTTTATTTTAGGGAGAGTGAAGCAAAAACATTTAGTGTTGGACAGATCTGAGGAAAAATATCATTTTTCAGAAATTAAAATTGTTGTCTTCTTTGACATCCTTAGTTATCTTATTATACTGACTAGTAGGATTGCTCAAACCTTCAGATTTAGCTCTGAAAAGCTGCTCTGGATCATGCAAGAATCCAAAGGGAGCATTAATAGAAGTATCATTAAAATAGCTGCATCTGACTCCAATTATAGCTCTTGCAAGGGCCTAGTCCTGGAAACAAATAACTCTTTTTTAATGAGTTGTTAACAGATGCTGCATTTGCATCCCTCCACACTTTTTGAAATCAAATCTGAAGCATTTCACAGTGGTAGTGAACAGCAATTGAACATACATAGAAAAGCACAAACTTTTGCAGGAATAAGTAGGGCATCGCTTCTACAGATCATTTAATTAAATATGATCTTCCAAAGCAAGAATGGTCAGAGGAAGAAAGTTATTGAGATATAAAATTATAGTGCAATTCCATTTTTAAAAAACTTGAATTACTAGGAAAATTAAATTATACATGCGTAGTATTCATACATCTATTTTAAGAAAGTTGTTTTATGGAAAAAATGTAAATGTATTATTTATTTCAAAGGCTAAGGATACTCTGCATGGTTGCTTCTACTGAGGGATGGAATCTGCAAATACCAATACAATCATATCTTTATCTAATTAGAAAGTAGGCTTCATGAATTGAGAGTAATTTGCCATCAATATTCTGACTTTGCTTGTCGGAAGCCAGTTGAGAAGGTCACAAATGGTAATCATAGAACCCCCATAATGTTGGAATCATGCCAGTTGCCAAACACCCAAATTTTGATCAAGTGACCATGGAATGCTGGCAGTCATTGTAAATGTGAGAACCAATCATAAATCATTTTTTCCAATGCTGTTGTAACTTTGAACGGTCACCAAATAAATGGTTGAAAATCAAGGACTGCCTCTATATGCATTAATACAGGTGTAAACCTACTATCATCAACAACAGTGGTTCTCAACCTTTGGTTCATGGATATCGGGGGAGGGGGGCATGAAGTCATCATGGAGCAGCACACAAAGACTTGAAGAAATATTATGATTTAAATCTTGAGTTGAGGTTTTTTTTTTTTTTGGGGGGGGGGGGGTGTCCATGCCCACAAAAGCTATTTAAAGGGTCTGTGGTGAAGAAAAGCTTGTGAACCACTGGTCTCCAACATTTTGAGATTATGCTACTGTAAATTGACTAGCTGCAAAGGGTCCAGATTTTTCCAGAACTGATTCTTGTTTTGCTGTTTTTTTAAACAACATCTACTCTTAAAGTAACCTCCGCCCCACCCCTGCTTCACCTTGAGACCCAAGTGTGCCATTTCTTAGACTAGTTTTGGTTAAGGAAGGCTATTTGCCAGTCTTGCATTGTTTTTCAATTTCATACTAATGTATTACTTGGAGTGAGGACAGCCACTACAGAGTCGCACAAACCCAGGATTGATTTATTTATCTAATTTATTTAGCCACCCAGCTCACAGGCAAGTCAATTACATACATAGTCCCTTTCTGAAAATGGATATTAAATATATGTGTATATACGAAATAATCCTTCTTTCATCTACTAGTCTTCCAGCCAGAAAAGAGAAAAATCCATTTTTTGCCTACTTTTCTTCTTTTTATTACAGACTATGAAGACCTCTGCGAAGACATTTTGGATGCACATGTCATAGGATATTGATCGTCATTTTATAATTGATGTTATAACTGGGCCATATTTCTAGAATTTGGAAGGGCTTTCAACATTTGATGACCTCAACAGCACCAACTCACATGGAATTGTAGCAGGTAAGCTACATCATGATATTGTGATAGTTTGGTATTTATTGCCTTATTTTTCGTTGTATTATAATTATTGAGGTGTTTAATTTCACTGGGAAGGTTGCCATTTGAGACTGCAGTGCAATGTCATTAAAGAATTAACAAGCTATTAACTGTCCACTTTATGAATATTATTTACCTTTGGAGAGCTATGGTTTTCCCAGTCTCTCATATTTCAGTGGGACATAGCGGAAGAAAAGAAATATATTTGCATTGTTTAATCATACTGATTGATTGTCTCCCTGTTTTTCTATGGGACATTTGCAGTTCATTGAGCACTGTACAACAAAGTTGCTCGATTCTAGTCATGCAAATGGAAGAAATTAGTATTTGAATTGCCTTAAATCATATAACAGATTTATCTTGCTGAACATTGTATAGACTGGCTAATGTTTGTCTACAGTTTCCGAATTGGAAAATAAACATTCAGGTTTAGCCAGTGGATCTAATCGTTAAAGCATCAGCCTAGAAAGTGAGAGACTAGGAGATACAAGCAATGAAAGCTGGCTGGATGACTTTGGGCCAGTCACTCTCTCTCATCCCAACTGACCTCACAGGTTGGCCACCTAGAGTTATTTGTAAAAATAATAAAGATGAGATACAAATAAATAACAATAAAATTAAAATGCAGTTGCTAATAGTCAATTTCTCCAACTTCCATGTTGTGAATGAATTTATCCTTTATAGGAATAGAAATAGAGTTTGCTCATAAACTTAACATTTATAAGCATTCTGGTATTGTAAATAAGATAATTTAATATTCTTATAAAAGTATGGAAACAGTTGCTGAAGTTATTGCCTATTTTGTAAGTAAAACTCAAATTTCATTTTGCAATCCCATTTGGACAGTCTGAAAATGAATCTCTCCATTGGCAAAAAGGTTTTCACTTATTTCATTCATGTAAATAGTCAGAAGACTAATGTTCCTGGATATATATGTGTCTGTGTGTGTGTAAATTTGGTTTTAGTTCATAAAACCATACTGCAAGTGGATTTTAAATGCATCTGAAAAAAGTGGAATGCAGAAAAAAGGGCTATGTAGAACAACATTCAACTTTCTAATGATATTTGTTGGTATTCATATTGTGATGACCCAGGGTGGGATACAAAACAAACACAGTCACAGAAAACAGGTGAAGCCCCTTTTATTCCTTCACTTTGCTTCCAAGCTCTGAATATCTTTAACGGAAGACAAAAAAAAACTTCCCACACAGTTATGTGAGGAAAAAAAAAGCAACACAAACCAGGCAAGATAAGGGCTGGAGGATGTTCACAGATAACATACATGGGAAGGATGCCAAACTCTGAGAGGAACTATAAAGTAGAGATATTTACATGCTTTGTTTCCAGCGTTTGCCAGTACGCAAGTCCAAATTCTTATTCAGTTGTCACACCTGCAGGCCACGAAGAGGATCAAAGCCCTCTCCTCACAAGGAGACCACGTCTCTCCCTTATCCTCTCCTCCCTGCGTGCCCTAGGATGGATAGGGGATGGGCCTGGGTCCTCCTTTGATCAGCCAGCCTCTGCCCTTTCCCAGCCTCCTACACAGCCTCTGGAACCATACTTCCACTCCCTGATGGCTGTTCCTCCTCTACGTCAGAGTCAGTCTCCATCAGGGGCATGACACATATTGTCCACAGAGTAAAAACTCAAATGTTCCACCATAGCATATGAGAATGACAACAGGCTAGTAATTAGAAAGCAGGATCTTCTGGTCTGACATGCAAGATATTTGTCCTGACCTTTGAATGACCTCTGAAATCTTAAATGTGTGTATTTATAAGTTTATAGTTACACTTGGATTTTGTGTTTGCGGTTTTTAGAATAATTTATTGCCTTGGAATGGCAAAGTAAATGTATACAGAAAAGGAGTACATCTAAACTTCCAGTACAGGTAGTCCTCAACTTACAACTATTTGTTTAGTGACTGTTCAAAGTTACAACAGTGCTAAAAAAAAGCTACTTAGGACACTTTTTTCACAGTTATGACCACATCCCTGTGTTCACATGATCAAAATTTGGACGCTTAGCAACTGACATGTATTTATGACAGTTTCAGTGTCCCACTGTCATGTGATCACCTATGTTTGATCTTCTGACGAAGACCACAGGGAAACCAGATTCACTTAACAACTGTGTTTCTAACTGAGCAACAGCACTGATTTACCTCACAACCGTGGCAAGACAGGTCATAAAATGGGGCAAAAACTCACTTAACTTAGCAATGAAAATTTGAGACTCAGTAGTGGTCCTACGCCGAGGACCATCTGTATGTCAAATTAATTTGGGTATGATTACTAGGATTTTACTAAGGATTTTTTTTCCCTTGGAAGAGTTAGGTTTGATGGTTAATGGACAGAAGGATGACGAACTGAATAAAGAAAGACTAGTTTTGTATGATGCAGAAATGTATGAAGAAAAAAATGAGATTGGTTTTTCAATAAAAACTGATGCATTTCTAATGCAATATAGATAACAGACAACAGATAATCAGAGTTGGAAGGGACCTTGTAAGTCATTTAGTCCAACCCCCCGCCCAAGCAGTAGACCCTACACCATTTCTGACAGATGGCAGTCTAATCTCTTCTTGAAAGTCTCAAGTGATGGCGCTCCCACAACTTCTGAGGGCAAGCTGTTCCATTGGTTGATTGTTCTCACTGTCAGAAAGTTTCTCCTTATTTCCAGGTTAAATCTCTCCTTGTTCAGTTTCCATTATTCCTTGTCTGGCCTACAGGCGCTTTAGAAAATAAATTGATCCCTTCCTCCCTGTGGCAGCCCCACAAATATTGGAAGACTGCTATCATGTCTCCCCTGGTCCTTCTCTTTACTAGACTAGCCAAGCCCAGTTCCTGTAATCATTCTTCGTATGTTTTAGTCTCCAGTCTCCTAATCATCCTGGTTGCTCTTCTCTGTACTTTTTCTAGAGTCTCAGCATCTTTTTTGTAATGTGGTGAACAAAACTGGGTGCAGTAATCTAGGTGTGGCCTTATTAAGGCTTTATAGATTGGTATTAGTACCTCCCTTTATCTTAATTGTATCCGCTCATTTCTGGCCCATAAATCATAGGGCAAAATTGTAAAGCAAATTCTAATTTGTCTCTCCACTTGTTATTTATAATAGTGTTCCTAAAACTGCAATCCAACAATTAGAGGAGTTTTTCCCTGATTCAAAAGTACATACATCAAACCTGAGAACCAGGCTACTGGACCAGGAGGCCCAGGTTATGTCCTCAGTATAGAGACATACAACTTCCTGCATTTCTTTCTCTTTCAGCCTAAATTATCTCACAAGGTTGTTACAGAATGGAGGGCAATGGAGAAAGGAGCGTTGTATACTCCACCTTTAACTTTCAGAATAAAGGCAAAAAACAAAAATAAAATGGCAGAAGAAAGGTTAAATAATCAGAAGGAAACTTACTGAATGAACCTGTCGATCCACCAACCTCATGTTTCTATATTTCCTCCCATCATCTGGTTACAAGTGGATTCTTTTGCTGAGACAAGGAGAAACCTGCCAAACCATGGGATGTGATAACAAAAATATTACAGGACAGAGTAAGACATGGACTTCAGCAACATCTAGATGCACATCCACATTTAAATTGTATGTCTGCATACGTGTATTCATGAAAGTTTATCTAGTTTATTTGTCCACTCATGTTTGCAAATAAAACAAAATAGAAAACAGACTGGAAGAGACATAATGACTACAGTACTTCTTTGTTCTCAGAATTATGTTGTGCGTTGGATTGTTGTAGAGGCTTTTTTTATTGTTGTTGTGGTTGTTAATTTCTGTCAGCAGAGCTATAGAAAACCCTTCTGATTACAAGGTTTGGGCTATTCATCTCTATGCACGCCAGTGTTGAATGGGGTGAAGGCCCTGACATTTTAAAAGCAGAAATACAATGTTTGGGCCAGCAAGAAACTGCTGAGCTGGCATACAAATAAATCTTTCCTTGTTTGTTTATTTTGCAATATTTATAGCCTGCCCCAGTCCAAATGGACTGGGACAGCAGGGTCGCAAACCACAAATAAACAATGCCATTCATTGAAGTCAACAGTAAACAACAGTAATTTTAAAGTAAACTAATCTAAGGGTCAAACACCCACTGGAAATGTTGTTGCTTAGATTATGTTGTTTTACTATAGTAAAACAACAATAAACAGTCAAAGAACTACAGAACATGTAAAACATATTAAAAAGGAGAATAGCTACAGTATATTTGCATCAAATTTCCTTCATAACATGGACTGTGACCTAACCAAATATTCTATTCTGCTTGACATCTGAAAAGACAGTACTTTGGTGGTGTTCTGTAGGAAGAGTGGAGGAGAAGGAGGAGGAGGAGGAGGAGGAAGAAGAGGAGGAGGAGGAGGAGATGATAATGATGACAATGATGAAGATACCATCCTAAAATGATAAAATCAGGAAGCTGTATATATCCTCTGATTTTATGAAACTTATGTTACCTGTAACTAGCATAACTTAGTATAACGTGTGTCTTAGATCTACTTTCACAAAAATATCTTTCTGTAAATAGCTCAAGCTTCAGCCTTGCCAAGATACTTTAGCTAATTTCTCAAGCAATTTAGATAAATTAGCCGGCATTGTGTTCCCTCCTTTTCTTGTTCCAGATTTATATTGCACCCTACATTTAAATACCTAAATAATGCAGAGGATGTTGTTGTTATGTGGGCCAGAGTGGAGGGCAAATGAATATTTTCATCTGAAATGCACCCTATGAAGCATCTACTTTGTAACCAAAATTTGAAACGGAAAAAAATACGGGGAAGGGAATTTTCTGTAATCAACCATTAGTTTATCTGGATTCCTGCTGCTTGTGCATAAATCACACAGTGACCTGAGCAGCAGCCTGATTGTAGTTAATGCATGCCGTTTAATCTTAACACATTCAGGACACTGTGCAAACCAGGCATGCTATCAAGATGCAGTTTTAATTAATGTTTGCCTTTAAATAATTTATGGGGTGTATATTGGAGGGGGGCGGGAGAATTCCTAAGGTGAAAAAATAATGTAACCAATATAGTAAAGTACTGAGGTGTTGTGGAATTTATTATGTTTTGAGTGGCTTTTGCAATCTTTTATAAATAGATATGGAATTTAATAACTGGGGGAAATTGTGCTTCATCTGTTAGATCACTAATTTTAATAACTCTCATCCTCTCCTGAATCAAAAAATGCTACAGATAGGCTATTTCTATGAGCACCAGTTAAAAAATAGAGGAAGATAAATGGTAAGAAGGTTTCCATTTTGTGTGATCAAAAGTCTTTTTTCATTAGATCTTTTCCTGCACCCAACAGCGTTATGTTGTGTTCTTATGATGTCTGTGAACCACTTCTGTTTAAGATTTATCTGGTGGCAATGGAAATACAATGTCTACCTGGTTAGATGACTGAAGCAGTATGTCAATTTGGCACTCAGTCTCAAGACTAGAAAAGTAATTCTGGGTTTATGAGGAAAATGTCGATGTCTGGGGGGGCACCAATATTCAATCTATTTATGTATCCCATATTACTTTGATGATTCAAGAAGTAGTTTGAATTTCTCCGTTGTTCAGCTTTTAGAGTATACTGCTGTTGTTCATATTGTCAACCTAATGCTTATTCCAGATTTTTTTTAAAAAAAAAAGTTGAAAAAGTTCCTGCTGCAGTAAAAGACCATCTGTGAGATTCTACTTCTTGGATTTATTTATTTATTTTATTTTATTTATTTATTTGATTTGTCAATCACTTACAAGATACAGGTATAAGAATAAACATAGTTTTGAATACATGAGATAGATACTTATAAGAAAAATAAAAAGAAACAATAGGACAGGGACGGTAGGCATGATTGGTGCACTTATGCACGCCCCCTACGGGCCTCTTAGGAAGGGGGTGAGGTCAATAGTAGACAGTCTAAGGTTAAAGTTTTTGGGGTTTGGGGAAGAAACCAGAATCAGGTAGAGTATTCCAAACATTGACCACTCTGTTGCTGAAGTCGTATTTTCTGCAGTCAAGTTTGGTGCGGTTAACTTTGAGTTTGTATTTATTGTGTGCTCTTGTATTGTTATGATTGAAGCTGAAGTATTCATTTGCAGGTAGGACATTGCAATGTATGATTTTATATACTATATTTAGATCGGACCGAAGGCAGCGTAGTTCTAGGTTTTCTTGGTCTAGAATTTCAAGTCTGGTGGCATAAAGTATTCTGCAATGAGCAGAGGAGTGGAGAACTCTTCTTGTGAAATATTTCTGGACTTTTTCAATTGTGTTAATATCAGATATATAATATTTCTAAGGCTGTGGTCTTGCTAGCTGTAAATACAGTTTATGCCTTCAGACTTCTTAGCCTTTTATAATGAGGTTAGTGTTGTACAGGATGGGAACTTAAATAATTTAGCCTAGAATGCTCAAATGCTATCAGTCCCAGAATTCTCTGCCTAAAGGCATTGCCTAAGACATTGCTCAGTGAAGCTTCAGATTTTCCCCAAGCTTTTACAAGAGTTCACAAACTTTTTCACCAGAGTGTACTATGAAAAAATTCAGCAAGTGACCCACATACAGCTTTGTATCAGAAGAAATCATAGACATAGGCATGTTATGGCGGAAACAACAAAACAGTGGTTGAACAAGTGCTCTGTGGGTCCCCAGTTTCCATTCCTGGCATTGCAAGCTAAAGTAAAGTAGCAAATGAGCAGCAAAGCTATCCCTTATAGGGCATTTTCTTTCCTATGCACAGTCAATTTCAGTGTAGCTCAGAGTTTTTGTCACTATACCAACTGCGAGAATAGTAAGGAACCAACCAAATATGTTCTAATTAATAATAGATTGGATGAAAAACTTCCTTTCATTGCTGTGTACTATGGTCTTCAGTTGACCCTAGATGACTGTAGCTTTTCTTGATTCAAGCTAGTTTAAGAAATTTGAGGAGACAACTAGGTACAAATGCATGAATGATGTTGTATTGAAAAGTATCTTTAAAAGTTGAAAATAATGATCAGAAATTACCAGACAGCGTTTTCTTAATATTTAAGAATGTGAGCAATGGCATCCTCAAATGGAGAAGAAGTTATGTCAGTAGAAAAATGGAGCTACAGTCTTGAGAGCATTAGGAATGCTTTTCTCTGTTAACTGGTCTAATATTCCAATATCTTTCCAAATCTTGGTATGAATTATTTCAGTTTGATACATTGTGATTTGATACATTGTGGCCGAAAACTCAATAATTTATTCAAAAAGTTATACAGGTAGCCCTTGACATATAACTTAGTTTAGTGACCATTTAGTTACAATGGTACTGGAAAAGGTGACTAATGACTATTTTTCACACTTACAATTACATCCCCATGGTCACATGATCAAACACCTGGCAACTGGCATGTATTTATGGTGGTTGCAATATCCTGGGATCATGTGATCACCTTTTGCAATCTTCTGACAAGAAAAGTCAATGGGGAAGCCAGATTTACTTAATAACCATGTTACTAATTGTGATTCACTGCAATTATGGCAAGAAAGGTCATAAAATGAGGCAAAACTCACTTAAACTGTTAACCCACGTAGCAACAGAAATTTTGGGCTCAATTGTGCTCGTAAGTTGAGAACTATCTATACTATGCAAAGATCCCACAACCCATTAAAAAAAAGGTAAGGTAGGAAGAATGGTTCCTTGACATTTTAAATTTACTTTGGTGTATTATTTACTCAAGAAACATAAAAAAGAGAGAAGGAAGGCATTTTTTTGTTGCTTCACATTTTCCCAAATTCTGAAAATATTTAGGTGTTTTGTTTTTTTTGTTTTTCTTTGCCTGCTCTAGTAAGCAAATCTGGTAGGATGCATGCTAGAAGTCTGCTTTCCAAAGATTTGTATTTGTCATTGTGGCTTGTTGAGATTTGCTTTCATATTGCACTGTAGAATGGCTCTCCAAAGACAACGAACTGCAAAGCACAGATGAAATAAAGGATAAATGGGGGATTCCAGAATTTGCTTAAGTTCTGGAAAACATTAGGGACCCAAAAGTTAAAAAGCTCAAAGAGACTATTAGGACTAAATGAAGCTTTCCACTATAGCTACAACCATCACCAGCTGGAGAATTGCTAACTGGGACCTCTGTTACAGATTCACTGTTGCAAGGCTTTACTTAAGATCAAGTTTATATATTTGTAAACAATTTATTTACCTAATGAAGAATTATCCTGGTGTGGTTAAGGTCCATCTGAGACATTCACACAGTTATGTACAAATAACTGCATTTGCAGCCCAATATCAGAAGCATATGGTTCTGAGAAACATGTTTGAGAACTATTGTTCAACTATGGGATTCTCTTTAGAAGGGAATGCAATGGTGAAATTTCATTTTTTGCTGCAGAACTTCTTAACTGTAACGTCAGCCTTTGTAAGCAGCACTGAAAAAATTCCTTCCTAGAATTCTAGGTGACTCATTGGCAGTCTTCACTGGTTTAGATAGACTAATGATCTGATTCAGAATAAGATAGATCTTTAAAGTTATCCAAGAATGAATCTTGGCTTCTGTTTGAATTAACAGCTGATCAAGCTTAAGCAAGCATGGCATTCATATAATTTGCAATAATTCATATTTGCATATGCTACAGCTTTTCTGTTTAACCCAACGGACACTCTATTATTTTTCTCAACCTGTCTTTGAGAATCATGTCATGTTTTGTTAGTAGCCATTCTTTTCCATACTACTTGGATTTAAATATTTCTGTCTCCACAGCTCATGGTATGTTCTAAGAATATTTTCTAAAAGCAATATTTTCTAAAAGAATATTTTCTAAAATTTGCAACTTTTGTGCGAATGGAGCTGCACACCACATATGTCTGCTTGCCTGCCAATTGCACACAACCATCCCTCCCCACCAGTCTGCAAAGGGAAAGGTTGGCAACCACTATTTTAATACACACACACACACACACACACACACACACAATGCCCAGTCTATTATGTTCTGGGGAGCATAGAAATTTACATGAAGCAATTCATATGACAACATATGACAACATCAAATGTGTCTTCCTCAGTCTTGGAATGGAAACACTGGGCACAGCGAGCTCGCCACCACCAAGTTGTTGCAACACAACTCAACATGGCTATTTTGCCACAGAGACAACTTGCTATGAGCAGCCAGAGAGAGAACTGGGTGGGGTGGGTGAGTGAGGGGGTGGGGAGAGTAGCAGGGCTTCCCATTTTGACATACTACCCACTACTACTATCTCTTTGCTGAGCTCTGTGCTGTTCAAAGTTCAGGCTTTGGCAGTTTAGCAGTGGTGGCGGTGTTCAGGTAACTCGGGAGCAGTAGTGGTAGACAGGGTGGATGATGGGGAGGCAGCGGAGGCTGGCATCATGCCATTTTTACACTCCGTGCCATTGCCATTGAAGCTTGGTGCAGTGATGGTAGCAACAGCAGTATATGTGAAAATGGGATGCATCTGGCTATTGCTGCTTCCCCATCTCTCATCCCACCCACTGCCACTGCCCTCAAATAGCCCAAACACCACTACAACAGTCAAACGGCCCATGGAGATGGTAGTGTGGTATGTGAATGGGACATGCCTGGTTTTCACTGTCTCCCTGCCATCTTCCTTGCCCACTGCCATTGCCACTGCCACTGAATGGCCTGAACTCTGAACGGCCCAGAGTTCAGCATAGTGGAAGTGGTGGCAGAGTCAATGGTGTACAAAAATTAAAGCCCATGGGCTGAATCCTTCTGCACTCTGCTCACATGCTTGCTTACCAAACTCCTACTTCAGCTGCTGGCTGTTGTCCCCACAGTGAATTGGCCATGTTCTGTTGTCCTGCAACAACTTTATGGCAATGAGTTGGCAGAGGAGATATGACAGTGGAGAGTTGGCAGTGCTGAGCTGGCCATGCCAAGTTGTCCTAGACCTCTACCAGAGGCCTGAGAGTTTGATCTCAACTGTTCCAAGCCCTGCTCTCTTCTGGAT
The DNA here is from genome assembly GCA_023653725.1 of Bungarus multicinctus. Taxonomy (NCBI): domain Eukaryota; kingdom Metazoa; phylum Chordata; class Lepidosauria; order Squamata; family Elapidae; genus Bungarus; species Bungarus multicinctus. The sequence goes on from CM042842.1 coordinate 66,585,915, forward strand.
AAAGAGCTCTGATATTGTTCCTGTTGGAATCACTCTCTCAATTTAGGAGTCTTAGCCCCAAATGCTCCTTTAATCCCTGGGCCACTTTGTCCTTTATTTTCCACATCCTTTCTAGTTTCTTCTGCAGCTGATACACCTCAAGCTTCTCAAACTCCATTCTGATATAACTTCTTGTAATAAGAATGATAGTTTTATCAATAAAATGACACTGAGAAAAAAACTGGGAACAAATAACTTAATGGATACCCACAAAGCCTATATGTATGTGTGCAATAAGTGTATAGATCACAAGACTTTATTTTGTAAATAAAGATTTTACATCCTTGTGTAAAATGGAGAAGTAGATACTTAATACTTTACCAATTGACATTTCCTTATGCCAGCTTTCATGCCATTTTGAAAATCTCTCTAGCCTTCAAGAACAGCTTTTTAGCTACATTGATAGGTATATAAAAAGAAATATAAGATGCCTGCTGCAAGATTGGAACACATGATCAAGGTCAGTTGGTGTCCTATTGCACATTTTACACTTACACACACATACATAATTGCTAGGTGATAACAGCAAATTATTCAGGGCTGAGTAGATAAACAGCAGCTAAACAAAGGAAAATAAACTAAAGAAAGATTCTTGGAAAATAAACAAAGCTTGCCTGAATAGTTTAGTTTTCAACAGAAATACACAGAAGAAAAGTCAAAATCTAAGACAATCTTCAGAGAGCCAAGCAGGTTTGTCAGCCAATCCAAAGGTCAGAGTGTTTTACATGAGCAGAATACACAGGAATACCACATCAGATCAGACCGTTGTTTCCCACAGAGATACATAGGTCAGGACTGCCTCTTAAATCAGGCTGCAGCCAACTATCTTTAATTAAATAGTCTGTTGCCTGGTAAGGAGCCTCATTGAATGTCTTTGTTCTGCTCTTTGCTCTCACCTAGTCCAAGGGCTTGAAAGTTGTACCTCATCATCTGAAAATGCCCCAGCTGTTCTAACTGTGGCCGTGTTTGATCAGCCTTAAGTGATTCCTGGCTTGGTGTCTTCTGAGGCAGACATTCCACTGGTTCAATTGGAGCAACTTCTTCAGGGTCGGAGTTGTGGCATGGCAGCCGGACTCAAGATACTGCAGATATAAAGCCATCGACAAAAATGCTCAAATAAGCACATAATAGAGTTTAAACAGCAGTAAATGTACTATCACATTACAGGGATGTAAGTATATATTCAAATATGATTTGAATTAACTTTCTTTTTCTCATAGTGCTGTGTAATATTGGTTATTCTGGAATTGATGAAGTAGACCATTGCCCATGAAAGCTTATGCCATAATAAATTCATTACTCCTTAATGTGCTGCAACGCTATAGCCAAGTAATATGGTTGTTGCTCTGGAAATTACATACAAATGTTAAATTAATCTGAAACTAAAGAGGTGGTATTTTAGCATATAAGTAGTGGGAGAAAATGAATAATTCTTTATGATAAATGGGGATACAACCCAAGTGCACACACACACACACACACACACATAGTGTTCACAAATAAACTCTGAGCTCTTTGGCAAAAATGGTGGTGTTGCTTTTAGTTCATATGGACTGATAGTGGTTGAAATCTAATTCAAAATAATGTTTTTTGGCTGAATGGACTGCAGAGCAAATCCTCTGATAAGAAATTAATCTTTCTCCTAAGTTGAAAGTTCTTAAAGATCATGTCAGTTGGTTATATTGTTACAGTCCTTGCTCTGTCAATGATAATTAGTGTCTATAGTTGCTGGAGGGCAGAACTGTGTCTCTTGACATCTTTAGGAAACAAATCTTTAAAACTTCCTGTGTTAAAATCTTTATGAAGTGGTCGATATGGATCATATTAACTAAAAGGCTGATATCATGAGCTGTTTTGACCTTAAGGTGAAGGCATGCTCTAGATACTTTATAGCTGAATTTAAAGCAAACAACATAAAATAAAAATCAAAGGGCTATTTTTCCATCTTCTTTAAAACAAGAAGGTTTCAGTGATTGTCTCACTATTTAAATCTAGCGAAAGTTATTAAATTAAGAAACTGTTGGAATGGATGTTTGGCTTAAAAAAAATCATACAAATTGGACAATTTAATGTTTCAGGTCATGTCATTTGCACCTTTAGATTTTTCTTGGTAAGGTTTATCAGAAGTAGTTTGCCTTTGCATCTTTACTAGAGTCGAAAGAAAGTGACTGGCCCAAGGATACCCTTATGGCTTTGTAACTAAGGTGGGACTAGAACTCATGGTCTCTCAATTTAACTACTACACTAAACTGGCCTTCTAACTATATCTACTAGCAAGTTAAAATCATCAGGCTATAGTGAAGATATTAATTTGTACATAAAAATGGGAGGATATTGTGGTTTCCTGATCTGGGCTACAAAAACCTGGTCTGACTATTAAGTAGGACAAAAGAGATAACTGATACCTAACCACCCAGAATCTCTTGACAGCAAGATAGGTGGTGAATAAATTTAATCATGAAATAGATACACAAAATATCCAGTGGTTCTACAGATTTTGCAATCCCCATGTGTAGATCTAGATACTTGTCTATGGCTTTTAAATTCATTTTGTTCCAGTGATCCATTCTAAAGAATGGTAGTAGGAGACTGCTAAGCAAAGTATTAGTGATCCCAGAAATCCTTTTCAGGATTCAAGTCCTTGGATGAAGTCCAGCTGAGATGAGATCTAACAGTAGGTTAACTGTTCCAAAGACCTTACCTATTTCTGGAAGATACAGTAATATAGATAGATGGTATCAAATGGTGCAGAGAACATCTTAGTTTTGGTTCATTTCAACATGATACTGCCCAAATGTGACCATGTCCTGCATGAATCTGAGTGGTTTTATGTGCAAAGAAATCATGCTAACAGATCTCCTCAGTGAAGTTCACATGTATCGTGGTGCTGAGAAATAGCATAATCATATACTCAAAAGATTTTCAAGAGGCCACCTAGGGCCAACCTCTGCTCAATGCAGGAATCCAAATTGTAACATCCCACATAGCTTAGTTTCCACTTTGAACATGTTTAGTGAAGGAGAATCCACCACCTTTGTGGGTAGTGGTCTTACTGTCTAACCCAGGGGTGTCAAACTTGATTTCATTGAGGGCTGCATCTGGGTTGTGTTTGACCTTGGGGGGGCAGGGAGTATGGCCATGGAGTCTGGACAGCTTGACATCACTCATGTCAGGGGCACCCATAGTGGCCTGAGCATTCTGCCTGGCAGAGGGTCACAGGAGGCTGTTGCAGCTGAAAATGGAGGTCAGTGCATGGCCCTGTTGACCTCAGTTTACACTGGCAGAGGCACCACGGGTCAGTCCTTCACTGTTTGCAGAGCAGCCCCATGGACCAGATCTAAGTACCTTGTAGGCCAGCTAAGGCCGTGGTCCTTGATTTGACACCCCTGCTCTAACTTCTCATACAATTGTGAAGTTTTTTCTAATGTTCAGGAAGAGAACTGCCTTCTGAGCATTTGTTTTGTATCTTGCACTCTGGAACAGGAGGACAAGTTTGATGTTTTCTGTGTGACATTCTTTCAGTTATTTAATGAGTGCTATAATATCTTCTTTTAGTCATCCCCTCTTAAATGTAACCAGCACCTTCAGTTTATTTTTCTGTCTGGGCTTAGTTTCCAAATGCCCTGATCATTTTTTATTACACTTGTCAGAACCTTCCTTTGAATCCTTCTTTACATGTGATCCTTAAACTGGATACAGTGGCAGAGATGAAATCTGAATAAGGCAAAATTCCCATGGTTTGGAGCCCAAAGTTCTTCCTTTGTATCCACTTTCCCCTATTGGTTGTTCAATCAATGTCTGTTGCAAGCCTTTTTTCCCCCTCCTGTATACTATTACCAAGCTGCATATCCTCCCCTTATTGGTTTTATACTGTATACGATTTTGGTTTCCTAAGTGAGAACTTCATTCTTTTCTCTTTCAAATTTTACTTGTGTTCAGGACATTTTTCCTATCTATCAAGATGGCTTTGAATGGTATTTCTCCTCTCGGCTAGCAGCTGAAAGATCTAAGATTGTATGTTTATACCTGACACAATCATTATTCACCACAGTGGCCAGTTGTTTCACTGGTACCATTGTTATAAGAGACTGGGATTACCAAGTTTAGATGCAATGCTTTGTACATCCGTTTTATTACATAGGGACGTGTGACATTAATCTGGGCTTGTTGAATAGGTGGACACTGACCTTGATATAATAATAAGAATAATTATTATATAAAGGGTATCTTCACCTAGATGCCTAGATCATATTTATGAGGTGATTTTGCTGGGATAGCAGGTTCAATAAAGCCTTGAGGTGCTTTATTGAAGTGAAAAAATAGAAAAAACTTCTTACTGCAAAGGAATCTGCTGTATGAAGTTCAATGCTTTTGCAGAGACAGCTGGGAAAATTGTGCAGGACATGGTTTAATCACAAAGGAAAAAGAGAGAGAGAAATGAAAACAAGCATCTGGGAATGCAACATTCCAGGGCACAGGTTTCTAGAAAAGACCTAAACTGGCTTTTAGGAAGGCCTATTTGGGAACAATAACAAATTTAGAGGGATGCAGTGCAAGGAAGAGTTCAAGGCATAATGAGGCAAGCTGCTGCTGAAAGACCTGAGGTTAAGAAACAGGGAAGGCAGGAAGACAAAGATCCACAGGCAGGTGATTCTGACAGGAAATAGATAAGGGCAATCAGCAAGAGGCATTCCTGTTAGAGAAAGAGAATTGAAGACAGCAAAGAGGGCTTTGAAAATTACATTCCACAGAGGAAAACATTTGAAGAGGCAGATTATGTATGCAAAGGGAATTATATTAACATAAAAAGAGGCGCATTTGGTGAAGTCCAATATACAAGCAAGGAATTCTAAAGTAAAAGGTTAATGCATAATAGTTCTGAAGATCTCTACTATACTTGTCCTTGCTGTTTTGGTTGTTCATTAATAAGACTCCACGAATAATAATAAAGCATGTATTCTAAATTACTCTTTAGGAGAGAGACAGAAAAGAGGATTTATTGAAACAAATATATGCAAAAATGCACACACGTGGAAAAACAGACAAAAGCTAGAAATGCATAGTATATGGTACGCATACATATACTCTTATTTGTATATTTAATTCAGCATTTGATTTTAAAAGTTCATTTTTACTTTTGGGGAAAGTGCCAGAAGATTAATTATGTCCAAGGCTGAGTAATAATTTGGGACATTTGGATTGGATTTGTATTAAAACACAAGCCAAATTTCTTCCCCACCAATAGCAGTACCCATGAATTTCATTTACTTGTGGAATTCTAATCAGGATGAGAGCCAGAAATTTAGATTTAAAGGGTAGTTCTTTGCAAATAACAAGTGTGAAGTTTGCTCAATTGTATCTCAATTGTGTACTTTTTTTGTTAGGAGAGAAAAATAAAGAATTTACTCAGTGTAGCTTTCCTGTTTTCTCTGCTAAATGTTTTCTGCCAGACGTAACCATAGGAGAGCTATACTGTTTGAACTGACAAGTAATGATTTGCAACAGCTGGAGATTTTGGGAATATCCAAGCAAAAAAGGCATAAACTACATTAGTATGTATAAGAATAGAGATAAAAAGGGATAGAACCTCCTTTTTTAAAAAAAGAGTGGGCCATTAGATTTTGCAGAACAGGTGTCTCATTAAGATTGGCTTCTGTTGGAAAAAGTTTGATAAAAAGGATCTTTTTTATGATGGAAGAGAGATGAAAGATTTGTTCAGAATGCTTCTGCATTGAACTTCAAAGGGCCAAAGAAACTGTTTTCAACCACAGATGGTAAGAGCAAAGGAAGACAACTATGGGTTCTCGTTCTAATCAACACACCAGTTTCACTGAGCTGTGATATCAGTTGCATAGTTTTTTTCACATTTCCTTCCTTGGGGTCTATTGCAGTGTTTACAAATAGAACTTCTGGGTAATATAGTTTGTGCATTTGATATATAAGGGATTGATTATATACACATTTTATTCTAAAAAGAACCCCCCACCCTTCTATATACCCAGCTAGGAAAGAGCATTCCAGCCTATCTTGTAAAAAAGTAAAAAAGCTGAATTCAGAATAGGCTGTTTTGTTCCCATATCCTTTGGTTAGAAATGCATTAAATCAATCTGTACAAGATCAAAAAAAAAAGATGGAAGTATCAGAAACTTACTTATTTCTAAATGTCTGCACAATATACAAATATATTTAATTCCCACCATTTCAAGTATTAAATATTCCACATTATATATTTATTTATTTATTTGTAATATTTATATACCGCCCTTCTCCCGAAGACTCAGGGCGGTGCACAGCCAATCAAAATCCCAGTACACTATACAAAAGTTAAAAACAAATTAAATAATTTAGGCTGTACTAAAAATTATGTCCATCAGGCGCCTGGGGCGGAACCATCTACAGGGCTCCGCCTCCCTGCGGTGGGGGGTGGCGGTACAGAAGTCCAGTCTAAGAAGAGAATGGTCTGTCCATGACAAGGGTTTAATGTCTAAGTCCCCGAAATTACAGTCATTCAACCACTGACCAGAGACAAAAATCAGGTCCAGCGTGTGTCCTCCTATATGAGTGGGGCCAGAAACTAATTGGGTCAGGTCCATGGCCGTCATGAAAGCCATGAATTCCCGAGCTACCCCAGAGGTTTCCCCGAGCAAAGGCAGGTTGAAATCCCCCATGACTAAAAGCCTAGGGGTCCCAACCGCCAGCTCGGCTATCACCTCGAGGAGTCCGGGCAGGGCCAATGACATGTGGCAGGGAGCCAGGTACATTATCAAAAGGCCCATCTGAACCCCCTTCCCCCACTTCACAAAGAGAGATTCACAACCAGCCGTCTAAGGAACAGTGGCCTCCCTAGGACAAAAGACCTCTCTAATAAGCACTGCCACCCCACCACCCCTTCCCTGAGACCTAGGCTGATGAAATGCTAAGAAACCTGGTGGGCACATCTCCACCAGAGGAACACCACCCTCTGGGCCCAATCAGGTTTCGGTTGTATATATATATATATGTATGTATATATATATATATATATATATATATATATATATATACTTTGTATTATAACACCCTGTTAAGCCCCAATTAAGGGAGAAAGCATACTGCTTTCTTTTCTGTCTTTCGGCTCATCACCAGAGACCATACCGACAGAAAGCTATTTGTTTCGTTGTCTTTATATATATAAAGTATTTTTTATATATATAAGGTATATATAAACTTTATATATATAAAGTAAAGTATTTATATATATAAATCCTACTGGTAAAATATAGCAGTCTTTTCCAAGTTTTCTCTTCCAGGTTGCAATTCAGCCCATTGAGAGATTCCCAGGTTTAGCAGTCTGGACTAGAGATTATAGCATCATTAACTTTTATACTCCCTTTTTTCTGTTTACATACATCTTTGCCACTTGGGGAAGGTCTATGTAATGCTCAGATATCAAAGGCTGCAGATATGGATGCTTTCTAGGCTCAGTGTTCATTTAACATATCAGATTATGGAGGGTCATCAGTCTCAATACAACATAAAGATAGATTTAGGTCAGCATAAAGATATCTGGGAGAATTGGGAAACTGCAGTAGACAAAGCTAGATAGTTTCACTCTAGATAAGGAGCTTCAGCTGCATAACTCTAATTCTCTCACTGATTTCTTGATCTTGTTCTATATTGATTCTTAGCTAAGACATGGGTAGGCTTTATCCAGGATGATGTGTCTTCAGACTGACCCTTTGAGTTTCACAGTAATGTACTCATCTTTTCCAGCATGATGGACTTGTCAAGAGATCTGAGTCTTTGTATCCAAATCATGATTGTTTGAGACTGATCATTGGTGTCCTGAGTGAAAACTTTGGATTAACTTTTTCCATCATCAGTTTGTTTTCTGGGCTAATTATAATATTCTCAGGAAGCCTCTCCTACCCCAAAATTCAAAATCATTATCCTGCTTCTTCAAAGTCCAGCTTTTACATTCATAGGCTGCCACATGAAAAACCAAGGCTTGTATGGTTCGGCTCTTGTAGACACTTCATAGCATCTTAATATCTTTTCCAGACCTTCATTTCTACTCTATATAGTCTACCATTTCATATATCTTTATTATCAATGTTAAGGCTGATTGTTCTATCAATTGTCATTAATGTGTCTTTTTTATATTTTATTTTAGTTCCATTTTTTTTTAGTTTGCTCCTTAATTTTTATTACTTTATTTCTGTTTCCTAGGCCACACTCTTGTCTATGTTCTTTGTTATTATTTCAAACATGGGCTTCCAGTCCTCTTGCTTGTATGTTCCTCTGTAAAAAGTGGCCAGGTCAAAAGGAGAAAGATATGCTTTCCTTATCTGACTCAAGAAATGCAGCGCTGGTTTGCACACTTCACTGAGGATGATATGTGGAGAGACCAGTTCAAATTGATAGTTATCTGCACCCCCAGATATTTAATACTGTTGACTACATCTCCAGGTGCATCCTTGATACTGAGTGGATTATGACTATGCCGGCTCTTTCTAAAATCTACAATGATCTCCTTTATTTTATTAACATTTAGAACCAGTTTACTTCTATTGTATCAGTCCACCAGAGCCTTCCCCTCTTCCCTATAAGCATCCTCATTGTTATCCTGGATAAGTCCCCCACTGCCATGTCATCTTCATACTTCACAATATGATTCATAGCAAATTTGGCACAGCAATCGTGGGTCATCAAGATTAAAATAGTGTACTCAAGACACAGCCCTATGAGGAGCCCATACTCAAGGAAATGGAGTTGGAAACTCTCCTTCCAACCTGCACAAACTATCATATTAAAAGATCACTTGCAAAGTCTAATTCACATTATTTGGTTATTGATTGCATTAAATCCAGGTACTGTCTTAGCTATATACTGACTCTGTGTGGTTTCTTCCCCAAACCCCAAAATCTTCAACATTAGACTGTCCACTATTGACCTCACCCTTTTCCTAAGAGGTCTGTAGTGGGTGTGCATAAGTGCACCAAAATGTGCCTACCGTCCCTGTCCTATTGTTTCTTTTCTTCTTATTCGTATCCATTTCATGTATTTATAACCATGTTTATACTTATACCTGTTATCTAATAATTGTTTGACAAAATAAATAAAATAAAATATATCCATATTGATATGTAAACAATACTATTACTTCTTTGCTTTTCAGGACCTGAACAGAAAACAGTATGATCTTGTAAGTGTCCAATCTGAGTTCATTTCTGTTTGACAGTGGCTAAAATATCAATGTGTAATTGATTCGTTGCAACTTTCACTGTATTGAGCTTTCCCTTGTACAAAATACATGTTTCCACAGTAAGTTTATCTTTGCGATTTCAGATTTTCATTTCTTGCATGGTAACATCAGCAACTAGACATCTTGAGGTCTTAAATCTATCTGCATCATAAATACCATTAGTTTTCGAAAAGATCGTCAGATTCTCCTCCTCAGTAACATTTTGACTGTCATCCATCCTACTGGCCCATCAACTGGTACTATATTGTTAATCACTTTTATTTGTATATCCATGTAGGCTTTTGGAGAAATATGGGAGTGGTTTACAAAATTCTTCTACCACGTACTATGAAAAACCCATTTGTTGTTATAACTAAATCAGGGGTGTCGAACTTGATTTCATTGAGGGCTGCATCAGGGTTATGTTTCACTTTGGGAGTGAGGGATGGGTGTGGACAGGTTGGGCACATCCAGGTTGGGCATGGTCAGCTTAATGTCACTCGTGTCGGAGGTACCTGTGGTGGTGTAAATGCTCTGCCAGCAGCCCTCCTGGACTCCATTTTCAGTGACAGAAGGTTGCAGGAAGCTGTCGCAGCTGAAAATGAAATTCAGGTGGGGCAGGTGCTCATGGCCCTCCTGAGCTCTGTTTTTGCTGGCAGAGACAGCTTGGGCTGATCCTTCGCTGCTTCCAGGATGACCCCGATCCATCCCACAAACTTTGAGTTTGACACCCTTGGATTAAATGAACTGTCTATCTCCAACATTTTCTTACATGGCTGCTTATAGGCTGCAATATAGTTGCCTGCTTGCTTAAGAAAGGTAGCTGGAATTACCTTCATGCCTTTGATGATTCTTTGGGGAGTAGATACTCTTGCCATAGACTCCCAGTGTATGTTGCTCATGGGTGGAGGTGGGAATAGGGTGAGGGATAATCCTGTCATTCAACTGCATTTAATTAGATAGTGGGAAGAATCAAATAGAAATGGATGCTTTCATAACATATCATAAACTGACATTGTTTCCGGTTTTTCTAACTCAATATGGACAGCAAGAAAATGTCAAGTATTTATTTATTTAATTATTTACTTACTTATTTATTTATTTATTTATTTATTTGATTTGTCAATCACTTACAAGATAATAGGTATAAGTATAAACGTGAGAAAGAATACAGGAAATAAGTATGAATAAATGGGGACAATAGGACAGGGACGGTAGGAATGATTGTGCACTTATGCATGCTACTTATGCACTTACGCACGCCCACAGGCTTTGACAAAATAAATAAATAAAAAATAAATAAAGACAAAATTCTTTAGCAAAGATACTGAGGGGAAAAAAAGACTATGGGGTAATTTAGGGAGGACAGACTGGTACTAGAAAGGATATCCTAGGTTGAGAAAGAGAGATCCTAGTAAGACTCTAGAAAGAGTAAAGAAATGAACCAAAGTAGATCTTTTTTTCTGTTGCACTTGTTGTGATGACCCAGAATATCTCAGAAATATAACAAAACCCAAAACGTAACTAAAAGTCCTTTAATGCCTTCAACTTGGCTTCACTGTTTAATTGTTCACAGTGGAGGAGTAAACTATTTTCAAAATAACATTTTAAAGGAAAGAAACACAGTTCACATTCAAAGAGCTGATAACGAGGCAAAAACCAAAAACAAACCGCACTGAATAAAGTTCCTCGACAGACCAGGATAGATAATTGCCAACTTCAGGAAGATAAACAGGTACAGTCCATTGGAAGAACACCAACCAAGATAAACCTCCTCTAGGAATAAAATACTAATTTGTCCCCAGCGTCTGTTAGCACGTAGGTCCAAACTCTTATGCAGATCTCACATCTGCAATCCATGGAGAAGATCATGGCCCTCTCCTCCTGAGTAGTCCACATTTTATCCTGATCCTCTCCTCCCTGCATGCCCTAGGATGGATAGGGGATGGACCTAGGTCCTCTTCTGACTGCTCAGCTGGCCTCTGCCCTTCCCCAGCCTCCTCCACAACCTCCTGAGCCACACTTCCACTCCCTGTTGGCTGTTCCTCCTCTTCCTCAGAGTCAGTCTCCACCAGGGGCATGACACTTGTGATATATATATATTATCACAATTATTTTTCTAGAGCATTAATAATGATATCCCCTTCTCCTTCAAACAAAATACATCCTTGAAACAAAAAAACAAAATACTTGTCTTCCTAAGACCTTCTTTGATTGCATTTGTAACGCAATCAAGGCCCTTAACCAGCAGCATATATATCATTTGCTCAAAGTGATATTGGTGTGTGTGTGTGTAACTTGAACTAGCAGCCATGACTCTGGATAGAAAGCTTTACATGAGCAATATAGTATGTCATGTGATTCATTACCTTTTTATGCTGGTAAATTAAATGTGCATCAACATTAAAAAGTGAAACGTGGACAATGAGCTTGATTTGTAGTAAAATGGTTTCCATGCTGCATTTCTCCCTGGGGGAGCCATGTTCCATGTCCATGTTTGGACTGTGCTATTCCCAGCTCTGCATTCCAATAAAGCCTTGCGCACCGGTTGCTGTCAGAGGCTACTTGCTGTACAAGACAAAGTTTCATCTACAGTGGCGATGCCTGCATCTTGCAGTTCTAGCAGCATCAATATATGTTAGTATCTCTTCTTCATAAAGGTCAGTGAGCCTTGGGGGCTTTGAACCACACAGTCTATTCTATTTGCCTTTTGGCCAATTGCATTCGCTGTGTAGGTTGAAAGGCAAGTGCCACGGAATGCCCTCGTCTGTTCAAACCAGCATCAAAATGACAAGCCCGGAGTTTTTCAGCTGCTGGTTTACGGCTTGATTTACATTCTGATTTGCAAAATGCCAGAGGAAATTGTTATCCTTGACAATAGAGCTGGTCTGCTTTTTTTTTTTTTTAATTGGATGCTAAACTGAACATTTTTATGGAATCAATTGATCACACAATGTTGGTGAAGAAATCGATGCCCTGTTTTCCTTATCCTCTAGGATGCAAATACAAAGGTCCATATAGTATACATGTGTTCTGACAGTATACATGTATACAGTATACATGTATACATGTATACAGTATACATGTATACAAAGTATACATGTGTTCTGACCCAAACCTTATTCCAAGGAAACCAACATGAAAGAGAGCAAAACCTTTTAATGATTCTTTATGAATTCCATTCCTTCACGGTTAAAAGGCTGTTTCAAACTAATGGTCTCTGATAAGAACGAACCTTGCCAAGGTTGTTCAAGGCTGCCAAGAACTCTAGATAAAGTTACTAAGAAATATTTCAAACACAAAGAGTCTCCGAACACCAACCAAGATACTCCAAATGTCCACAAGGCTTGAGTGCAAAAACTTCTTTGCTTCCTGCAAAGAACTCTGGTTTCTCAGCTGGCTTTTATTTTAATTTTTTTATTTTTATTTGCATTTATATGCCGCCCTTCTCCGGAGACTCAGGGCGGCTTACAGTCTATGGAGCACCATGCTAAGTGCTCAGCAATAGCCTTCATTCCATTGTATATGCCTGCTTATTACTAGGGCTTTTGCCCCCCCCAAGTGGCATTTTTACAAAGTCAACTTATTGCCCCCAACAATCTTGGGTCCTCAATTTACCTACCCCGAGAGGATGGAAGGCTGAGTCAACCTTGAGCCTGGTGGGATTCGAACTTTCATTAATTGCAGGCAGCTTGCACTAAGTGCTAGATGATTAGCAGCCTGCACCACCAAGGCCCATCTTTCTCTTATCTCTTTTATCTTTTATCTCTTAAGGGAGGGGCCATTGCCTTGCAGCCTTACTCCCGAGTCGCTCATGCTGCTGCAGCTGCTCTTTCCTTCGAGCAGCCCTATGTGCATGCGCACTGGGCACAGGCTCCTCAGGGGCCTCTTCATCACTGCTGCTAGTGATGAAGGCAGCATTCCACTCCCTGATGGTCCTGGCCCCATCCCTACATCACACAGAGGGCCCTCATCTGAGTCCTCGCTCTCTGAGACCTCAGCAGTCTGCACCTGCTGCCAGCGAAACACAACAACATGTGGTTCCCAACTGCATCCCTTTACTATTCTCTTAATCCTTGCTGCCGATGCTGATCAGAGATAATGATGCTTATTCACATGGACAGTACTTGCTTCAGGTATATGTGATACTGTTTTATACCTATGCAGAGCATCCACTAGTAGCATCTACACTAACTGGTTGTGATTCTACAGCATTTCCCTAGGAGTTTTAGCTAACCTGTTTCAGAGGTTGAAACCCAGATTTTTTTCTGTGCTGGACACTCACCTATATTTCCTTCCTTTGACACTCTAGGGAAGTTTTTAAAAAGCATTCACAGTTATCTACAAATGCCTCTCTAGAGAGAAATCTGTAGATGTTGATGCATTGCTGTGTGTGCCTGTATAATATATATCATCTTAATTTAGAAGGAGAGGGGAGAAGTCAGTGTTAATTCCTGGCAAATACCTGGGCACGTCCATGTGGTTTCCCTTGACAAGATTTTTTTAGAAGTGATTTGCCATTGCTTCCTTCTCAGACCTGGACTGGTTCAAGGTTACCCAGCTTGGCTTCAGCCAAGGTGTTACAGTTTCTAGGCTGCTGCCTTACTACTATACCAAATTGGTTTTCTATTCAGTTTAAATACCATATTAAAAAAAAAAACATACTATTCCTAAGAGCGAGCAACCTCTTTACAGAATGAGATCAAAATCAACATTTTTAGTGGCAGCAAGGACTCATTGACAAGGAAATGGTGCAGAATAGAGCAGAAGTGGAATGTGTCATTTCTTTTCTAAAATTCTAAACCATTTTTCTTTTTAACATATTTTTATAGTCTTTTTAAATGATTTTACTATAATGTTCATACTTTGTGGGATGTTTGAGCTTGGGGATGTCTTGCAGAAATTTCATTTCCAAATTTGGTAACATCATGATAACGTTACCTGATTTGATAATGAAGCATTAGCAAGAAAACACCAAAGAGCACTAAGGACCCCTCAGTTCAACTCTGAGCTACAAATATTCTTTTCTATCAGTTCATATGTTTTCGTAGGAAGGTTATCCAAGGAGCTGCTCTCCAGAAATTGTCCCTCTGAATATTGGAGAGGACTTCAAGAAGGGAATGAGGGCCACAGATAGTTTGGCTCCAACTCCAAAGACAATTTGACTAGTTAGTCTGAAGTGGAATTTAGGAATGGCATAAGGGAAAGTTACTGTGGTACCACTTCTCCTGGCTAATTCTGCCCATCACATGTGATCACAAGGTGGAGATGTTGCAGGTTTGCTTTCTGAAACAATGCCACCTGAAGCCTAGGAGACACACTTTTTCTATTGCTGCACTGTGTAGGAGAAGAGCAGGCAGACTTAGGGGGCAGAGTGAAGTGGATCAGAATCATATTGTTCTCACAAGCGCTCCAAATACAACTGCAACGCCTCCTGAATTCTGTTAACACTTGCCTGGTGCCAATTTAGTGTTGAACTTCAGTTGTCCAGATTTTTGTGTAGAGGCTTGAATAAATCTTCTATGCTCACGAATAGTCTTGATCTTTGCACCTCCCAACTTGCCCATTTGGAATGAGCTCACACAGAAAGGATCAAATTGAGAGAGGGATGACCAAAAAATATTTAAATAAATAGATTTAGTGCCAGTAGAAATTAATGCTAGTTTAATAAAAATAAATGTTCATTGTAAATAAAATTAAAATCCAGCATGCTCTTTAACTCTGAGAGACATTTGTTTGCAATTCCACCTCAGCCATACAATTTCTTCCTTGCTACCCAACTACCCATGCTACCCAGCAGTTTCTCTTGTTAATTATTATAACCAGTGAGAGGAGAAAAAGGCTATAAGCCTCAAAGGCGTTTTTCATGTTTCAGAAATAGCATTTTACTCCCTAGACTTGGTGACTGATGATTGGAGATGCTTACTTCTGAATGTGACAGGCATATTATTAAAAATAAAATATTCATCAGTGTCTCAGGATCATAGGAACGGCTAAAATTTTCAGCTTGAAATTTTGTCTGCCATGACATACAGTAATTTCTTCTTAATAAATTGCTAAGCAAACATATTCTTTATAAGCTCCCATTCACACATGGTTGTTTGTGTGAGTTGTCAATATCACTGTCAGGCAATCAGATCACACACTGAAGGGCTTAAAATGTTGAACTCTCATTGAAATATATTTCCTGGCTAAAAAATCTCACTTACAGATCATTTGAACTTGGAGGAATTTTTTTTTGACAGAAATATTTCTTTCCCTTTTTTTTCTTCATATGCTTGAAGCATTGGAAGAAAAGTAGAGAAAACTTTATGGATGTATGGAAACTGTAGGAGAAGAGCAGGCAGAACAGGAGAGAGTTAAATGTGTCATCAGTTTAGAGTCTTTAGTTGCCAACAGAGATTCAAGTCCAACTCCTGTTGAATTCCCTTGACCCTTATCCAGTTTAGTACTGTTAGTTGACCAGATTCTTGTATCTAGGGCTTGAATAAATCTTCTATACAGGTAGCCCTCGGCGTACAACCATAATGGACCCCAAAATTTCTCTTGCTAAGCGAGATATTTGTTAAAGTGAGTTTTCCCTCATTTTATGACCTTTCTTGCCACAATTGTTAAGTGAATCCACTGCTGCTAAGATTCACTTCACAGTTGTGAAGTGAATCCATTGACTTTGCTTGTCAGAAGGTCGCAAAAGGGAATCACGTGACCTCGGGACACATCAATCATCATGAATATGAGTCAATTGCCAAGTGTCTGAATTTCGATCACATGACCATGGGGATACTATAACGATCATAGGTGTGAAAAACGGTCATGTCACTTTTTTTAGTCCTGTTGTAATTTTAAATGATCACTAAATGAACTTTTGTAAATCAAGGACTACCAGTTCTGTGGCTTTAGCATGATCCTGATTCTTTGCACCTCATAGAAACAGGCATGTGCATGTTTTGGGGACAGTTTGGGATTACATACAACAGTGCTGAAGTTGTGTGAACATATACATATAGAACATGGACACAAATACATAAAACTTTCATCACCTGCACCTCAAGCTATTTTTCAAGATCAGATTCAAGATTTTGAGAGAGACTTTCCTTTTTAAATTCAATTTACAGTGTACCTATCTGACTATCTATTTTACAACATGATATACATGGTTCAAGAAATTACTCAAAATCTCCTGCCATGTCCCCATGTTTTAAATTCTAACTGTAGTGCAACTGCCTAGTTTATCTGGTGTTTTTATTTGCTAGTATATTTTACATGTTCTGGGATATTTTATTGTAAACCATTTCAAATAGAGCTTTGGTTATTGGCTGGTTTAACAACTGAATAAATAAAAATAAAATAAATATTGCATTTCTAGACCAATATGCCAGTAATGCTAGCTTTCACTATCTGCCTGGGCCTCCTCAGTTCATAAGGTTGATGTGGATTAATACACAGAGAAGAGGACAATGTATTTCATGTAAAACAGGAACATTTAAAGAATGAGATAGATCTAATTTCTGGGTCTAATTCTTCTATTGATTAACTGATAACTTTGCCATTTGCAAATTTTATACTGCACTATATCAGAACATAGTGTATTCTGAGAAAAATAGCACAGAAGAAAGAACATCTATATTTATTTAGATTTGTCTCCACAAATAATGTTCCATGCTTTCATCAAATCATTTTTTCATGGACATTTCAAAAGGTCATCTTTACATCTCCAGAGAGCCTGCTGGTGGACTGTGGATTGTATTCCCAATTATTTTGCAAAAAAAAATAAAATTCCTTTGTATTATTTGCCAGCCCAAGAAAAGTTTTCTTCAGACTTTAATTTGGGAATGGCGGAGATCAGGCTACAGTTTAGCTCAGGCTTAGTTCCCTGCCTTGCTGAGAAGAATCTGGAGTGAAACTAGAATCCTACAGTCCAACCCCAGGCTGCGTCTTTAAGGGCAAGGTAACAACCCATGATTCTCAGGCTAGGCTGAATTATAATAGAAAAATGCAACAGCCATGCCATATCTCAATTAATCTGGACAGAGTAATGCCTCAAGATGAAATGACTGGCTTGGTTACTTCACTGAAATTCTGAAAAAAAGGCAAAGAATGTTGGAGAACAAGAGAAATGTCAGGGACTGATTTACCATTGGCTCATCCATTCCCACACTCAGGAGAAGATCTTAAAGGTTAAGCCCTTTCAGCCTCCTCATCACCTGTGACTATCTTTTCAAAGCAGCAGTTTCTTATATGACTTGGAGCTGATCTGCCAGGCTAGGCAGAAGCAGATAAGGAATTCAGCATGTGAATTGAACCTTACATACAATTTTATTGTAGGTGGTAGCAAGGATGTAGAATGGGAGACAGCTTATCTGTGTTATTCCAGAGGTAGATACTATTGAGGATCTTACTGATGATGCCTGTAACACTCTCTAAACAAAAATATACAGGATGTATTATTTGGGGAATTGTATCCAGTTAGGAACTGAGAGGGGACCTTTTGAATCAGACTGTAGAAAGATAGCACCCACACCACTCCTAGAAGAATGAAATATTTTGAGAAATATTAAAAAGGCAGAATATTATATTTATCTGGATGAGAAATGGAGAAACATGTTTTCTTAGAGGGCGAAAGCAACCCCCACCTTTCTTATTATCCCATAGCAGATGTCAGCACTTAAGAGATAAAGAGATAGATAACTCTATTCATAAGCAAATATCCTCACCCAATATCCAACACAGGAAAAAGCTATTAAGCCACAATAAGAATTACCCAACACCCTTTCAGAATACAAGCCCCTTCATTGCATCACCCTTACAAACTTCAACCAAACCTGGGAGCTCAGACAAACTCCTAGGATTTGTACTTTGCCTATAGAGCCAGCTATGATCCCTGCATAACCCTTACATGACCTCCATAGGAATCTAACAACAGCCAATAGATTATTAAAGAACATGCTCTTGTACAAGGACATGCTCTTGTACAGTGCACTCCCACATGGTCGTCCTCCTCAGGGTTCCGTTGGCTGGACAATGCCGGCTGGCAACCCCGAGGGTGCAGGCCTTCTCTGCGGGGGCTCCCTCCCTTTGGAACGACTTACCCCTGGAGATATGGGCCATCACCGACATTCAGACTTCCGGAGCGCAGTAAAGGCCCACTTTTTCCAACAGGCCGACCTGGCCCAGTAACAATTGTGGGGGTTTTAAATTGGTATTTTAATTTTTTATCTGTTTTATATGTCTGATACAATTTTTATACTTCGGCCACAAATTTAATTATTTTAAATAGTTTTTAACCTTATAATTCCTATAGCTTGTTCTGTTTTATCTGGCTGTACACTGCCCCGAAGTCCCGCTTTTGGGACAGGGGTGGTATAAAAATCCAAAAATAAATAAATAAAAATAAAATAAATAAGTGCAAAGCCCAAGAGAAGGTATAAAAAAAAAACCCACTCTCAACTCAACGTAGTCAGCTGCCCAGAAGCCATGTGGTTGTGCTTCATCATTAAACCACCTTTCCAAGTAGCCTCCATGTTTCCAGTGTCTTTATCCCAGCTTGGAACTGGACCAGATGGATAGTTCTTCCAACAGGACATCTCTGTACCAATACAGTAATCTTCCAGCTAGATTTGGCTCTGTGGGTTTCACACCTTTTGTCTAAAACTGGTCTAAAATTGGTCAGATACAAAATGCAAAGACCAACAAAAATGTTCAGGCATGTTCAGAAATACAATCCACTCTTAGGAATGGATATATAGACCTCCACAAATAATGCACTTTGCTAAGAATCACCCAGAATTACCTTCATTTCATTGAGTCTCTTAATTGTGAAAGGAATTTACAGAGTAGAGCTTACCTTTCCATTCTTTAGTGTACTATAAAGCAATTTACAACTATAGTTTTAAAAAATAGTTTTAAAAAATTTGGTGGGTGGGGGGGGGGACAAACAGAACCCTAGGTAACTATGAATGTTGAGAGCATCCAAATGTCCTGAATATGAGAACACACAGTTTTGAGTTATTCGTGGAAGTTTTTTTTTTTTTTTTGCTTTGCTTTGCTTTGCTTAAAGTAATGAAGTTTGCAGCTTCAGTTTGCCCGGTAGCAAATTTCAGACAGGCTGAGAGTATTTGTAGAAAGAGAGAGTATGGTCAGAGGAAGCATTATTCATGAATAAAGCAGAATTGATTGGCAGGCTTTGAAGCAGAAGTATAAGTGATTAATCCGCTGATCTCTCCTATGAAATAAATCAGTTGTTAAGCCAGTCATCTAACTAAAATAGCCCATAAAACATTGTCACACAATTGCTCAGGATGAAAGGTGGAACAAAAGATAAAGCTAAAGATTTATCTCTCAGGATCTCTCAATTCCCTCAAATGAAATGACTGGAGTGACCAAAGATGGTCTGACTGAAAAGGTCACACTGATTTTGAGGTCTAAATTAGTAGATAGAAAAAAAGAAAGCTTTATCATCAGCGACTTCACATGTATAAAGTATTTTATGCCCTATACCTTAGAACAGGGGTGTTAAGCTCATGCCCGCAGGTTGGATACATCATACACTGGCCATGCTCACTCCCAGTTTAGCAAAGGAGAAAAATGCTCCAAGCTTGCCTTCTTCCTTGGGAAGTCATCCACCCCCACCTGCTTTGGTGTCCTTTCTCCTTCCCCTTTTTAAGGGCTCCATCCCTCCTCTTTTCTTTTCTGTCATTTCCTTGCTGGCTTCTGGTCTCCCGACCCTGTTTTTCTAACATTCATTCTCCAGCTCCATTCTCAGGGAGAGAGAAAGAGAGACTTTTTGCTTCATGCAAGGAAATCAGCAGAAGCAGCAGAAGTCTTTCTTTCTCTCCCCCAAACTCCACCAGAAATGAGTCTTTGCCAGCGCAGCTTCTTGCAGCAGGATGCCTTGCTGATTTCCTTGCATACAGTCAAAAGCAGAACAAGAAAGAAGCTGAAAGAAGCAGCCTGGTGGCCAGGTGAGGTGCATGGGGCAAGTGGGGCAAGTTCCTCCCCCTCCGCCCTTTCCCCCTCCCCTCAATACCTCATGTTGTTCACAATGCAAGTGATGCAAGCCTTGTGTTCCTATGGGCCATGTGGGCAGTGCAGCCTTGTGTTCCCATGCAGCCTGGATTAATTACTTTTGGGGGTGCTTTGGGGGTGACATTTTTCTGCAGACCATCAAAATTTTATCGCAGACCACCAGTGGTCCGTGGCCCAATGGTTGGCAACTACTGCCCTAGTGTCTATCCTAGTATCAGATTAACAAAATGAAATGAAGCAGAAACAGAAACAAATATTTACTTGTGATTAACTTCCTGAAAATTACAGTGTATCATCATAGCATCTTTAGGATTCTTGGAATGTCATATCTAGCTGAAAATCCAATGGTGAATTTTTTCCCCTAGACTTATAATGATCAATTGCATATCTTTACAGATAGTCCTGGACTTATCAAAGTAATTGAGCCTGGACTTTCTGTCATAAGTTGTGGCAATCGGAAGTCATGGCATTGTGTGATTGGACCTGATTTTTTTTTTTTGACATTTTTGCAATGGTTGTTAAGTGAATACCATGGTGGTTTTAACTGAATCTATTTTCCCCAGTGGGTATTTTTTTGCCAGAAACTAAAAATCATGGTCACTGCAAATGACCATAAAGGTACCTAAATGCAATCACATGAACATATGAGTGTATTGTCAACTCATAAAACATTTTGTATACATATTTTATAGTTGACAATGGAAAGAAGGGGAGGAGTTTCAGAGAGCAGGCAACAGTGTGGAATTGAAAGTACATTCCATTCATATTTTCTTCAAAGACTAATTAGATGGTTCAAGCTTCTGCCCCGAAAAAATCTAATTGGAGAGCATGATTGATGACTTGGCTATGGACATTTTTCATTGCATGATACCCCCAGAGAGGGGGGGAAAGCAGGATCAAGGGTGACAGTGAATTACGTATCTCATAGTTGGCTACGTCGTGCTGGATGTAGAATGTTAACTTCAAATAAATCCTCTTTCGTTTTGAGAGTGTAGCTCGAGGCTCATGAGTTAATTGGAGTAACTGCCGAAAACCTGACGTGTGTTGTAACTTTGAAAATAGGTTGTAAGTAGCTCTGGAAAAATCCACTATAGCCTTAAATGGCCATTATGTGATAGGTTGTTAATTGAGGACTATCTGTACATTCAAGGTACTTGCTTAGCAAAAATATGGGCACCAGTGAAGATTCAGTTTTTCTTTTAAATTTATGGAGAGGGGATTTCTGAACCTCAGGGCAGGGGATTCATTTCCCCTCCTGGACTGCATACAGTTTTTCTAAACCTAATTGAGAATCTGGAAATAAGGATAATTTTTCTGACAGTGAGAGCAATCAACCAATGGAACAGCTTGGCTTCAGAAGTTGTGGGAGCTTCATCACTGGAAGCTTTCAAGAAGAGACTGGACTGTTGTCTGTCAAAAATGGTGTAGGGTCTGCTTGGGCAGGGGATTGGACTAAATGACCTACAAGGTTCCTTCCAACTCTGCTAATCTGTATCCCTGTACCTACAAATAGAGATAAAGTTATAGAACAAATGAAGATAATGGTGATAGCAAAAAGGACCCTTGAGCTGAGGAGCAGGCAGTAATTTTGGAATTAACAAGTGTAGGAATGAGTGGCATATGGCTGTGGCCATCAAAAATGAGGCTGGTTGTGTTGAAGGATAAATTAAATTAATTCACATAAAGAATATATGCAACTGCATGAATAAAATGCAACTATATACTTTTAATATTACAGTTAGCTGCACTTGACATCATGTATATAGTAGAAGGACACCATGTACATTTTAATATAGGTAATAAAATAATTATATTAGTAGTAACCCCCCCCCCCAATTAAAAATACATTGTTTTCTATTGTGGTAGAATGTTAACCCCCATTTGAGCTCCACTTATAAAATAAATTTGATTATCCAAAATTGCAATATATTCAACTTTATTCAATTAATTACAGGTAAGATAAATAAAATAATACTACTCCAGTTCACCTTAAGCTTACAGATAGACAACTCAAAATAAATGAAGCCTTAAGGTACAAATAAGGCTTCATTTATTTTGAGTTGTCTGTCTGTAAGCTTAAGGTGAACTGGAGTAGTATCAAAATAAACGAAACCTTATTTGTACCTTTAAAAAAATTAAAAACCTGATCGGAGTCCTTCCTTCTTCTTTCCTCTCTCCCTCCCTTCCTCTTTTCCCATAATTCTCTATCCATATCTATTTGGTTTTGGTTTTTGTGGAGCTATTTCAAACTGATTCTCTTCAATTTACTTTTTTTCCAAGTTTCTAAGGGGGTGGAGCCAAGGGCTCCCTTATTTCAAGCATAGGGAACTAAAATATCTACTCTTTTGCCATTATTTGGATGAAAATCATTTGCTGTTAGTCTTCCTGACACAATATTGGAGCATCTACATGCAAAATTGAAAGAGTGTTTAATTTGTTCCAGCCAGGTAAATCATGGTTGAGCACCTGCACTATGCAATAAGTGAGGAGTTAAACCAGTAGTGATCTTCTCTTAAACTGGATTGTGTTCTGAGCGCTCAGGCCAACTGTGACAGAGGCCAAGTGCTGTGAACCATGAATGGAGACATTCCTCTTGCTTTCAGTCTGGCTGAAGTCAGAGTGCTTTGGCTGAAGTTCCAGTTCCAACAATGCCAAAGGTGAACAATACCAGGCAACAAAGCCCTTTTTTAGCACTTCTGCCTGACCGCCTCATTATCTTGTAGCCCCCGTATGCTCCAGAACATTTGAAGAAGACTAAATTTCTTACAAACTCAGTATGAGCCCCATTTACCTACAGGATTTCCTAAGTGCTATTAATGTCAAATCAAATCAAATCTTTCTCATGGTTATAGATCAAGCTAAGGAGAGTGGAGTATTTTAAATATTTATTTAAAAGAAGCATAAAGCATGTGAAAATATACATCAAGACTAAAAGTAAAAATCTAACAAAAAAATTATAAAAGGCTGGAAGATATCTATATCTATATCTATATCTATATCTATATCATCTATATTTTCAAGGGTACAGGTATGCAGGTCTTGGTGTGTTTGGGTCTTTTCCGGTGTAAGATTGAGACTATCTGGACAATGTTTTGATGAGATCTCACTCACCATCTTCAGGCTGGTGCTTTCGGCTTTGTGCTTGTGCGAGCAAAGCGTGATCTGAACTGCTGTCTCCCTATATATACTAGTGGGGAGGTTGGCTGTGTTGTCATTTCTTGATTGGTTGATGGAGTTGATGTTTGCAGATTGGCTGGCTTTTTCTTAAGAACATGTGTGGCTGAGGTATTGGCAGTGTGTCTATCAGCCTCCTGTGTTGTAACGACTTGGGTAATGGGCTGTGTGATTCAGTCAGAAAAGAAGAAAATTCTTCCTCCCTTTTCCAGCACCTTAAAGCCACAGGACATGAAATTAATTTTGAGGGAACCAAATTAATCTCCAATACTGAACACTTTAACAAGAGAATAATCAGGGATGCCATCAAAATAGAGAAACACCCCCATAACATGAACAAACGGGACAATGCCTCCCGCCTACTATACATTTGGAAACTAGCCCTTATCAAGAAACGAGTCCCAGCCACGAAAACCAACACTGGACCCAAAACAACACATGACACCACCACCAATTTCCCTCACCAGACTCAAACCCAAACTCACCCCATAGATGAAAAGCAACCACCATCCAGTAACCAGATCATGGCTGCATCACCAGCTGCCAAACACCCTCACCCCCAAACCAAGCAAACTGAAACATGCCATGAACACAGAGCCAGGCCTCAAACTCAGAGCCAAACCAAAACCTGGAATGTCACATTACAGCCACCTGCTCAGGATATCACATCACAGAATTCAGGAAGCTACACCACAAAACCTCAGGATGTTGCAATACAGCCAATGACCCAGGAGATTACAATACAAGACCCAGGGTGTTACAAGATTAGAACTCAGAAGATCATCACACAGCCTATTACCCAGGTCATTATGACCCAGGAGATTATAGCACAAGACCCAGGAGGTCACAAGATTAGAACTCAGAACGTCATCACATAGCCCATTACCCAGGTCATTACAACCCAGGAGATTGCAGCACAAGACCCAGGATGTCAAAACAATAGAACTCAGAAGGTCATCACACAACCCATTACCCAAGTCGTTACAACACAGGAGGCTGATAGACACACAGCCAATACCTCAGCCACACATGTTCTTAAGAAAAAGCCAGCCAATCTGTAAATATCAACTCCATCAACCAATCAAGAAGTGACAACACAGCCAACCTCCCAACCAGTATATATAGGGAGGCAGCAGCTCAGATCACGCCTTGCTCGCACAAGCACAAAGCCGAAAGCACCAACCTGAAGATGGCGAGTGAGATCTCATCGAAACGTTGCCCAGATAGTCACAATCTTACACGGGAAAAGACCCAAACACACCAAGACCTGCATATGTGTGTGTGTGTGTGTTTGTGTGTGTGTATGTATGTATGTATGTATGTATGTATAAATAAATCTATATACTACTAAAAGTCTCATGACTGCAACTTTTAACTCAGGATGTCACACTCGTGAGATTGTGACTTTTTCCCCTTTGCTAAACTGAGCAAGAGCGTGGCCAGTGCATGATGCATCCGGCCAGGGGTAGGATTCTACCAGTTCGTACCTATTCAGTAGAACCGGTTGTTAACATTCTAAGCAGTTAAGAGAACCGGTTGTTAGAAGAAATTACTTGCCTAATCCTGTAAGGAAGGCAGGAAGGAAACTTTCTGGTGTTTGCTTACAGAAACTGCCTCTCTGTTAAACCTTATTACATTCTTGGCAGGACTAGACTTCCTGTCTCAGGAACTTCTCTGGAGTTTTTTTCCCCTCCTTTGCTGGTACTTTGCTTGTGTGGAGTGACCATTCAAAGTTACAATGGCACTTAAAAAAGTGACATGACTATTTTTCACACTTACTACTATTGCTGCATCCCCACAGTCATGAGAGGCCAGGCGAGGAGATGCATGCCTCGATGTGAGTGATATTGAGTTGGCCACGCCAGCCAATAACATGACCACCAAGCCACATTCACCCAGTCACATAACCACCAAGCCACGCCCACCAACTAAGCCACACCCACAGAACCAGTTGTTAAAAAATTTGAATCCCATCCCTGCATCCAGCCCTTGGGCCACAAGTTTGACACCCCTACTTTAACTGATTAAAATAGTACATCATAGGGCAATAGTTCTTGAACCAAGATAAATGGGAAATTTTCACAATGCATCCAAAATCCAAATCCCATGACTCCCATGGCACTGAAATTTGGCAAATTTGTGGTCATTTCAGTGCTGGTCTTTGTATTGCTGATCAGTAGACTAATCCCTCAATAGGTAAAGTTGACCAGCTCGTCCTTTGGTGGTGGGAGATCAGGTAGATTGGTTGTGTCCTAGCCTTCTGGAGGCCGGATAGACTAGTCCAGCATAGTCTACTGGAAGTTGGTTAACTCAGTTTGGCAGGAAGTCAGAAGTCACTTCCACTTCCACTGCTTTTTGGCTGCCTGTAGTCATTGTGTTTAGATAAGGAAATATCTCTGAAACAATGATTCAAAGGGTCACCTATTGCCTAATTAGTTAAAATTACATTGTATATAAAAAACAAGAACATAAAAGAAGTAGTGTAATGGGAAGTAAAAAAAACCTTGAGGAACAAGAGAAAAAGCAAAGATCAAACAAAAGAAATTTGAGTCTAGAGCACAAAACTTCCTCTTGTTCTTCAATAAATGTTTGGTTCAATTGTGGTAATTAGAGTGTGTTCTATTCCTTTTTCTTCCAATTATGCTACTTCTTCTTTTATAATGTGGCTTTTTATATACAATGTAATTTGAGAAAATGTCTCAGATCTGACCCTCCTAGCTTTCTTGAACACAAAGGTGGGGCGGGGGGGGAAAGCACATTCAGATTTGAAAGATTCAGCTGCTGTAACTTTCCAATAACAGTAATATTAGATTCCTAACTTTTAGTGTCTTAGTCTGGTCTACTTTGAAAGGCTGACAGGTAAAAAGCATTAGATGGGCATAGGGGAACATAAGCATGTAATAGATTATACTATCATTCTAATATGAAGAAGTAGGTGTATATTAGGTCTCCTTTATAAAAATGAGCCACAAGCACAGCCCGAGTTTTGGGCTGCCTCTTTGAACCTGGAAATATTGTGTGTCATAGCAGAGTTAATATCTGAAAGCAACAGGATGGAGTAAAATTAATTCAGTTCACTTAGTCAATGACTAAGTCATGGCAATTACTGGCAGTTGGACAGAATCCATGGCTGAACAGTATTAAAAGTTCTGCATCTTTAACTTACAGGCCTTCTGGTTTACATGAAAGAGATTTGTCTCTTTGTCCAAACTCAACATTTTTAGCTACCTTTAAGGATATCAATCTTTAAAACATGGTTTGGTTGATGGACTGGTATGTTTTGTCCCTGGTTTGCCAGTTTTATACAAGTAGTCCTTCATTTACAACAATTTATTGGGTGGCCATTTGAAGTTCCAACGGGGTAGAATCAAGATCATGTAAAGTGTTACCACTCTATAATGCCTTGGTAAGGCCACACTTGGAATATTGCATTCAGTTTTGGTCACCACAATGTAGAAAAGATGTTGAGACTCTAGAAAGAGTGCAGAGAAGAGCAACAAATATGACAAGGGGACTGGAGGCTAAAACAAATAAAGAATGTTTACAGGAACTGGGTATGTCTAGTTTAATGAAAAGAAGGACTAGGGGAGAGATGATAGCAGTCTTCCAATATCTCAGGGGCTGCCACAAAGAAGAGGGAGTCAAGCTATTCTCCAAGGCACCTGAGGGCAGGACAAGAAGCAACTAATTAAGGAAAGAAGCAACTTAGAACTAAGGAGAATTTTCCTGACAGTTAGAACAATTAATCAGTGGAACAACTTGCCTCCAGAAGTTGTGAATGCTCCAACACTGGAAGTTTTTTAAAAGATGCTGGATAACCATTTGTCTGAAGTGGTGTAGGGTTTCTTGCCTAGGCAGGGGTTTGGACTAGAAGACAACCTAGGTCCCTTCCAACTATTATTCTATTCTAAAATAGCACTGAAAAAATGACTTATGACCACTTTCATATTTATGAGTGTTGGAACATGCCCATGTCATGTGATAAAAATCCAGACACTTGGCTGGATTTGAATTTATGACTCTCAAAGGGCCATATTATCACCTTTTGTGACCTTCTGACAAACATAGGCTATGTTCACTTAGCAGCTGTGTTACTAACGTAATAACTGCAGTGATTTACTGAACAACCCTGGCAATAATGATCATAAAATGGGGCAAAACTCACTTAACAATTTGCTTATTGAGCAACATAAATGTTGGGTTCAATTGTGGTCATAAGTAGAGGACTACCTGATTATCCTATTCCTTTCTGCATTTGGCAGCCATTGCTTAATCTCTTGTATATGGCCATCTCCATGGAAGGGAAATGATGAAAGCAATGATGAAACTTGTAACTTGATGCCATAATGCAAACCCTGTGACTTGCATGCAGCAGCCAACATAAGCAGAAAATTATATTTCATAATTTTCAAGTCTTATGGTTGATAGTATGAGCCACGGTGGCACAGTGGTTAGAGTGCAGTACAGCAAGCTACTTCTGCCGAGTGCCAGCTGACTGTGTCCAATTTGGCAGTTCGAATCTCATCAGGCTCAAGGTTATCTCAGCCTTCCATCCTTCCGATGTGGGTAAAATGAGGAGCCAGATTGTTGGGGGCAATATGCTGACTCTGTAATCCACTTAGAGGGGGCTGTAAAGCACTGTAAATTGGTATAGAACTGCTATTACTATTGCTAGTAGGCACCTATGTGAATATGCTTCTGTCTCCTGTTTCAGAATATTCCAAAGCTCAGCTGTAACCAAACTTACACGAACCATCTGCATTTCCTATGAAAGGGAACAGGTTGCTATATTAGGCAGTTGCTAAAAAGAGACAGTTGAAGAAATATTCTGTGTTTAAAATGGTAACAGCTTGCTATTCATTGCATCTACAAGCAATGGATGATACACTATTGCAAGCAGCCACTGTTTGAATAACCAGAGACTAGGAAATACATTTAGATTCCCGAGTTTCACATTTAATTTTAAGTCTCAGAAGATCTAAAGAGGCCTGTAATCCTGGCAGACTTATTTGACTATAAAATAAGCACAAAGGAGAAAATAAAGTGGCTAGTGTTGAGGAGAGGAGATTGATTTTTGGGACTTTATTACAAAGAGTATTTGTTTTCTTTATCTGTAGAATGAATGTTATACAGATACTTAAAAGGGCTGTTACGTGTGGGAAGCCAAGTAATATGAAAATAATACATTTTGCTTTTATTGTTCCTGATTTCTCTGAGGTTATATTTGATTCCATGCAAATTTCCCTATGGAGTAACTGAAAGGCTATTATAGACTTTAAAAAGTGTACACATAACAAATCCTAAGCTGTTATTACCCCTAACCACTGTTGTACTTTTCACTGGATATTTATTTTCCTTATGCATCAGGCTGTCATTCACCATGGGAGAAAAAACCACCCTTGTATTTGCATAATATCTTGCCTGCAGTCAAAAATTCCTTACAGGGATTCTAGCCTAGTTTGTTAAAGATGTATATGAGGGCCAATAGCAAAACTCTACACCTTATAACAGAATGTCTCTTTTGATAAATCTGCCCCTACAGGCCAAAACAAATGATTTCTCATATGGAAGGTACTTTGGGAAATTCAATGTTCGGAATCATGGTCGGCTGCTACTATTTTGTATATCAGTCTGATGGCAACATAAATAGTTTTCCCACAGATGGAAGCCTTGGGAACAGAATACAAGAAATAATTTACCAATCTCAAGGTATATCTGAACATATGTCTCTGTCTGATGGCAAATGTTAAATCAGCCTTGGAGTCATCCACCATAAACTTTTCCTTTGCTAACATAGGAATGTGTATCTGTGTTCTGATGAAAAGGGAAAGAGATTTGAGTTACTTTTAATGGGACATGTTTTTCCCCTTCTACAAGAGAAAAGAATGACTGCAACATTTCCTATGCTTTTTAACAGCATACATTAAAAAGACATTCCCATATTTGATGAAAAATGGCACTCGTGGCTAGAGATTGCTTTAGGCTTTCAGCCAACAGTAGCTCTTGTGGTCCACTTCAGTTTAAATCAGCTGGAGATTTCCTCCAATGAAAACATTTGTTTGTTTGCTTTTAAAGAGTTCTGCCAAGTCAACAAACAGAAAATCCTCCATTGCATCACTTAATTCCCATTGTGGTTGTCTCCTGAAAAAAATAATTGCAAAGTTGTACTTAAAGTGATCCCAGAAGCTCTCCGGGACAGAGCCTCACATTGTTGAACTCCAACAATTCATGTCATTGACTGTGGGGTGATCAATAAATGGCAGCCTCCACTCTTACTGGGAACTGTAATGCAGAATGGGTTGTAGCACTGCCAACAGACTCAAGGGTCAGTTGTACCACTGATACTGGTGAGGTCTGGAGACAAAGCCACTAGCATCTAGCTCTCAGGAGTTGCCACAAAGATGAGTTGCCACAAAGAATCAAGCTATTCTCCAAAGTACCTGAGGGCAGGACAAGAAGCAATGGATGGAAAATAATCAAGGAAAGAAGCAACCTAGAAATAAGAAATTTCCTGACAGTTAGAACAATTAATCAGTGGAACAATTTGCCTCTAGAAGTTGTGAATGCCCCAACACTGGAAGTTTTTAAGATTGGACAACCATTTTGTTTGAAATGGTATAGGGTTTCCTGCCTGAGCAGGGGCGTGAACTAGACAATCTCCAAGATCCCTTCCATCTTTGTTATTCTATTCTAGAGGTCCTGCTAGGTATTTGTGTCCTGACTTTGATTTGAATATCCTAGACATTCATTCCTGAGAAACAACTAAAAATAAGAATTGTTCAATTCTTCAATAAAAACTGCTATTTTAAAAAAACACATTAAAAAGCCACTAACATGCTGTTTTCCCAAAACATATTTTTATATTTCTTCTGAAAACAACATTGAAAAATTGAGAGAAGTGGGCATTCTTAAGGAGAATGCTTATCTGAGTAGTCCAAGCCAGGTTGGCTTTAAAATGGGATCCAAGCAAAGTATTTCTTAATCCAGAATTTATAAAGCATCTGGCATTATTAGAACAGAACCTGTCCTTTTATATTGATGTTAGAAGATTTGTGTGCCATTGAATCGTCCTAATGAAGACTGTAATTGCAAGTATCTTGGCAACTGTTATATTTCAGATACTATATATAGTAGTGAGTAAAGTGCATATCACTCCAAATCGAATCTCTGTTTCCTACTGCAATTAAGACTGCAAAACTGACATAGATATAGGTCCAGTTTTTCAATCTTTTTCCTTTGTCCAGCCATACTTCCATCTTCTCCTTTCCTGCCCTGTTTGACATTTTAGCTTTTAATGTCTTCACACAGAATCTTGTCTGTGAAGTTTACAGAGGACTATACACTTCGTTAGAGAAGAGCCTTTCTTTATTAGTATCTATAATATGATAACCAGAAAGTACCTTATATATTATTGACTTGTGATAGGTCATTTTATCATGACTAGTAGATCTTTGAGAATGCTGTGAATAGCCAGGTTAACAAACAAAATGGATCCCAGAACAAATTTCATTCAAGGCACAAATGAACAATCTTGAATTATCATATTTTGGACATACAGTATTATGTAAAGGCTCTGATCCATGAGAAGTCCATAAAACTGGGAAAGGTGGAAGCAAAAAAGAAAAAGGGGGTGACTAGTAGCATTACAGATGGATCCAATTACTGCATTTATGGATACACCCTTAGGAAATCTGATGGCCAACTTGGGAACAGATTATTTTGCAGATGATCTATCTAGAATAGTCAATAACAATCAACACTGACTTGAAGATATGTAATCAATCAAATCAATAGCTCAATGTATCAGTAGCTCAAAACCTCAAGGAATAAAGCTCAGTCTACAAGAATTTTCAGATCAGCTAGATTTTGGATCAGAGACATTTTATTTGTTTTCATTGGAAACTGAGGGCTAATCTCCAGATGTTTAACAATTTCCCCCTGTTGTTGTGTTAAAAGTTAAAATTAGAAAACAGTTTACTCTTCCAAAAGGTCTTTTTGCCCTGTTTTTGGGAAGATATTCAAAAGCAAATTAAAAGTAGAGTAGGGGTGAGAAACTGCTTGCTGTACACAACTGTCTGAATTGAAGCATGTGGCAGAATTGGTAAAAGCAAAAAGTGAACTTGACACTAGACTTATTAATTAAAAACAAACTAGCTCATCTGCTAAAAGTTATTAACCTATATCTAAACACAGCTGACTTTACTTTTAAACAAAGGGTAACTTGCCCTCTTTTATCCAATATTTACTTTTATCTCATATTCCTGATGCAAGGATCAGGTTTCCATTAAATTCAGTGGGATTTCCAATCTGTTCTCCATCTTCTGGATCTCATCCAGTCTTATT
Source organism: Bungarus multicinctus (assembly GCA_023653725.1). NCBI lineage: Eukaryota > Metazoa > Chordata > Lepidosauria > Squamata > Elapidae > Bungarus > Bungarus multicinctus. The sequence continues at coordinate 66,617,719 of CM042842.1, forward strand.
GTGAGAAATCTTCCAGCTGAAGCAACGAAGAAGACTTTTGTAGAATTCCAAAGATGATATTTCCTTGAGACATATTAAGATGTGATGCCTTAAAATGAAGCACAATTGTCATAAATTACATTTGCAGAGAAAGAGAGAAAGAGATCCCTTTCTAATTTAAATCCAAGTTAAATAGTCTTTCATAATACATTTAGCATCATTGTAATTTCGTTATACAGCATCTAATTAACAGAGTATTATCAGCTATCCCTAGACGGTCAGTAAAGTCATTTTAGATGGTTTGATTTTTATTCTCTTGCCAGCATTTTCAGCTTGTTTTTTTTAATGTGTGCAGACATATTGAATTGTCTTTATTTATTGGTTCAAGGAAGTATTTCAGACACACCACATACAGACACTTTGCAATCAATTATATTTTGACCATATTAGAGATACAAATTCATTTCTAATTCCAGTAATGTATACAATGTGGATACAGGATATCTGAATGTGTACTTTAAATACTTCATGTAAAATAGATTGCTGCACTCTTCGCTGTTGGGTAATCTTAGTAAAAATCAAGCTGCTTCTAATTTTTTTCTTGCTATAAATAGTATAGATCTAGGTTTCACTTCATACCTTTCTCCAATTCTGTGCCTCATCACAGAGAAAATATTTTTTATGGTTTTATTATGCTTCTTGTGTATATGATGATAGACAGAGAGTGTGAAAAGATATATACTGTTGCACATCATCACACAAATGTAGCTTGAAATCTGGCTTCTATGTTCCAATAAAAATTACACTTTTTTTATTCAAACATAAGTGCTCCTGTACTGATAGCTGCTGAGGAAAGCTTCAATGAATGTGACATCTTGCCCCAGCTGAGGCAAAATGTTTTTTATCCTTGTTAGTCTGGGCCTAACAGTTAAACTGCGACAAATAATTCTATTTTGGAAAATATAAAATACACGAACAGGTCTTTTATTATTGCTGACTTGGCTTTCAACACAAAGAGCAAATGACTTCAGCTGATTGTTACTATTATTCTACACCCTATTCCATTTGCTGAGGCATGATTCAACAGAGAGTATAATTTTGTGTGTTTTTTTTCAACATGTAAAATAACCCACAGTTATGTTTTTAAACTTGCATTTTAAGGATTGCTACAGTCATTTCTACATCACATTAGTAAACAAATGTAATGGAAAAAATGCAGTTCTAAAAGATTAGAAAATCACATAGATATTAGTAGAAATTCCAGCAGTGGAATATTTGGTGGTAATGGCTACAAGCCTGCGGACTCAAGCGTGTGGAGAATTGTTCTCAAAAGCAACATTTGGCTTACCAAGTCAAATTGTTCCTTTGCTTCTTATTTTGCAAAGTATTATAATGCTAAATTTTCAAAGAGAAAAGAATGTTTTCACAAAACAATGGCAATTATGCTCTTAATTAGACAGGCAACTGCTGTGGTTCTGAAATTTCTAACAGGTGGAACTTAATAGCGAAGAAGTAGGTGCATCTAAATCAAAAGGCATAAACAATTGGATGGACCAGGAGATAAATGTACTCATTATAGTATGCAATTGCAGATGCACTATAATTAGGTGCCTAATTGTATGCCCAGGCCAAAGGAATACAATTAGTATGCATATGCAATTAATTGTAACTTATTGGTAAGTCTTCCTGTTACAATACATTCATTTCCATTAACAGTGTAGGAAAATTTCAATTTGGTATATGAGTTTTGATGTTTGATAAATATATCTGATTTGCATAAGAGCTCTAAAAATCAATTACGCATGGCTGTCCACAGCTCATCTTTACATGGTCAAATTGTTTTATTGAATTCAAATCCCATTCAATACTAGAAATACAATTAGTTGGGCTGATGGCTCGTAATGTAACAGGTCTAGAGATACAAATTGGGGAAAAAGTTGTGTTGATATAAAGTGAAATGGAAGAAAATTCATATTTTTTTTCTTATCTGAAGATGGATACTTAGCATTGGAACATCAAGACCAAAAATCTCCTGAAGAATGAGAAACCACATCCTCTGTTGACTTGTATGTAAATCAGGTTTCCTCTTTCTATTTCTTCTTCTATCTTTCTCCAATTTGCTTCCATACAGAGTAGAAAACTATACCTTAGTCAATGGGTTGCCCAAAATGGTCAATTCTGCCTATTTCACCATTTTGCAAATGAAGAAAACTGATGATATGGATCATGACACACATGTGATTGTAACCATAGCTTTCATGCTTGGCTGCAAAATATGAAGGCTAGAATGGGGGTGGAAAAAACATAATGACTTTTAGTATCAAAGGTACGAAGTTCTACTTGAAATGGATAGAATTTATAAAATTCACAGTGCAGAAATTGTTGGATCTGTTCTCTGAATTCATTTAAAGCAGCACTTGAAGTTCCATCATATTGCAATTAAATGGACTAGTGCAAACTGAATAAATGTCATTTCTGGTAGAATTTTTTTAAACAAAATCTAAAGTTCTTCCAGATAATATGAGACAGCAGGGTGAATTTTAATAATATACAAATAATTTTGGTATATTATTGTTTATAAAAAAGAGAAACTGCAAAATAAAGTTTAATGCAAGCTAGAACAGCCACATTCAATAAATTCAATGCTCCATAAGAGACATTGGATGCTGTCATATATGGCTTTGATATAGATATAGAAGATAAAGGTTTCATAGATGCATGAGTAGCACAAGAAAGCTTTGCTTGTATAGACAAAACAGGCTTATTTTTTCCATGTTCAATTCTTTTAAAAGGAGAAGGAATCCAATAAAAAATCTTGCTCAACTGAGAAGGGACAGAAATATGCCAATACTTTGAAAAATACTGGCTGGGTTGTATTTTTATAGTATCCAATTAGCTCTTTAATGTGTCTTTTTGTCAGTCTCCTCCTTAATTATTTTCAAATTGCTATATTAGCCTTCTAGTGCACTCAGAATTTTTCTGCTTTCCATTTCTTCTTATGAAAACGGGGCTTGAGCCAAACATTGATCTGTCAAGATGGATAAAATTGACCGGCTAAAATTTTGCTCAGCTATTCTAGTTTCACTTTTTCCTTCTTTTGTGTAGACAAATCCAATGTCCATCTTTGCTTATTTTATTTTTTTTTTGCCTAGATTTCCAATGCCTCTTCACATTTTTTGGAATAGTTTAAGGCAAGCCCAGGTTGATGCTTGACTATACACACAATAAGAAGAAATAGCAGGTTGTTCCTATCCCCTAAATACATTTCTGCTACATAAATGTTTAACACAGCTGCTGTAAACCTGCATGATAATTTGTTAAGCTATAGGCAAAATATATTGATTGATGTTTGCAAGATACAAAGCATTTCATAAAAATTTCCAAAATACAGCACTGCAAATAAGTGGGCAATAAATATTTAGGCTGCCACGTTGTCAACATTCAACCCTTCCCTAAAACACATTCTATTTTTTTTACCTTCACTGCAGTTGGATTATTCATATTGCAATAATAAAACAGAGAATAGTGAAGTTATCTGATTAAGGCCTCCAATGTACTAAAAATATTATTCACTCATTTCTAAATATTTTAGATAAAACTTTTCTCTCCCACAGCTAAGACAACAATTTTATCTCAGATTGTCTATTTGTTTGTTTATTTGGCATATTTATAGCCACCCAACTCAGAATAACTCTGGGCCGGGAGAGAAACTCTGACTAAGATTAAGTAAAACCAATAATCTTATTAAAGATTAAATAAATTAAATTTGTTGTGCTTAGAAGAGTTAAGTTTGATATAGTATTTCCAGTTATTGTCCCGTTTGTGTTAAATATTACACTTCGCTTATAGAATATGGAGTATGGATGATATGGAGGCTATCAAATGGTTGGTCTGATGGTCTTCAACAGGAAAGTAAGGGTGACTTTTGCATTCAAGTTTTATTTTTCTAAACCATCCAGAATCACTGTGAGTTGGGCAGCCGTATAAATTTTCTTATCAGATAAAATAACATAGGAAGAACATAAGAGTGTATATTCTGAATGTGTCTTTCTCACTATTAAATACTTAAGACACTAGCGTCTTTCTCACTATTTAATACTCTGTGACCCAAATTAGATACTTTTATCTCTCTTTGTATTATGTGATAGGAAGCAGGTGGATAGAATTCCTTATTCACCCCTTCATGAATTAAAATTTTATTATTAAAGATGAAACAGGGTTTTGCCATTCTTAGCTTCATAAAAATCCAGCCTATGAAAGCATGGTTTAAAGTTGGATTACTCTCCTGACTTCTTCAAAAACCTTTAGTTACAGTTTCCCAAAACAGAAACAACAACAATAACAACCATGGAATAATTTTATATGGATTTTAGCCTTCCTGGTTTAGAAATGAATGAAGGAAAGCATCGGCAGATAGAGTCTTGTTCAAACTCTTTCAGCTGAGATATAATCCCTCCAAAATAACCGAAGACTGTCTGGAGCAAAATTGTAACTTTCAAATTAAAAAAAAATTGATGACTTTCCTCAGGATTAATTACTTCATTCGAAATATTAGACCTATTCACAAACTAATGCTGATTGCCAATAACTGTCTGAAGAACAGTAGCAAAGGGGCATTATGGCAGGAGGCTCAGCCTCAGTCTACATATTTTCATTTGCTAGAATGTCAGAGTTCCCTTTTCCATATAACATTCCTGTAATGAGGGTACACGGAGTACTCTTCCACTCGCACTTTTCACACTGTGCTTTAGTTGTCAGATAAGAAAGGAAAAAGACTTACCGAGTCAATTGAAAGTGGTAGCTGTTACGAAAATGACATATTGCAGAAAAGTGACTCTAGCTAAGCCACCTTTTTAAAAAATCCATATGAATGGCATGCTTCAACAAGGGGAAACTTTAAATTATATAGACCTGCATATAGATTTATGAATGAAAGTAAAGGATCCCCCCCTCTCCAAATGAGTTTTGGAGCACCTGCAGTTTATTAGAAGACGTGTTGCAGAGCTAAAATGGGGTTATGATGAATTAAACATATTTAATGGTTTTCTGTCTTCTGTTCATTTGGTAGCAAAGCACAAAAAGATAAGAGATTGACTGGGTATGAAACAGCATGCAGCAGACTTAGGAGAACCTGAACATACAGCATTTTGCAAAAGAGTTTCCATGGTCGATTATTCATTCTCATTTATTCACTCATTCATTCATTCATTCATTCATTCATTCAATTTGTATGGCCACCCTTCTCAAACAAGTGATTTTTTTTTTTTTTGCCTCTTGTTCTATTGATTCTACCATCTTCTTTTAAGGTTCCATTTTCTGTTGGGAGATACTACTAAACAGCCTGTTGAATTCTGTAACAGTAGTGGGATTCAATTCCTTTTATTACTGGTTCTGTGGGCATGGCTTGGTGGGCATGGTAGAGGAAGGAAACTGTAAAATCTCCAGTCAGAGGTGGTATTTGCCGGTTTTCTGAACTACTCAAAATTTCTGCTACCGGTTCTCCAAAACTGGTCAGAACCTGCTGAATACCACCTCCGATCTACATTTTATTACAACTTTGCTCCCTAAAACACTATAATTAGGGGTATCTTGTTAAAATTGTTGATTATAAATAGAAGCTAGAAGCTGGAACTGTCTAAACCAGAATTACAACTAGCCTCTCCTCCCTCATCCATTTCCCCCATTTTTGACATGTCCTTTATACAAAAACAAGTACTGTATATCACTTTCTGCAGGTATATTGCCTATATTTTATATCCTGATCAGTAGCCAAAATACTACTTCAGAAGAGTTGGTTTTTGATTCAAGCAGTTAATCTATGTGTCCAAATCATTCTGATGTGGTTTGAGAGTTGCGATTCGGCTGAACAGAGAAATCAGAATAATATTCTACAATTGTTTGTGACTTATTTTTATGTAGAAATGGGAGTAAAAATTATTTTAATGCTAACTAGCCTAATTTTGACTGATAAGCAAATTAGAATACAGCCATTGTTTCATTTTGGCATTATCCTACATTTTATTTCTGTTTATTTTAAGCAAATGCAGAATTTGTACATTAGGAGAAATTGGATTTTTAGGGAATGTAATATGAAAACAACATTTATTAAGGAAATTGCTTACTCAGAAAAGGTATGCCAGATAAAATTATATACCAAAGTACATATTATTTTATATTGTTCTTCTGTTGAAAGCAAAAAAATATTAGTAGCTCCCATAATAGACATGAGCAAGGATGAGAAAAGCTAACAAAATATGCAAAATAAATAATCCAATATAATTTAACTATATTGCTTCAGATATTTATTTTTATTACACTGAAGCAGCAACATTTCCTTCTTTGTAATGATCTGTTTGCCCAAGATGTATTTTCTAACAATATGCGTTCTAAAGATTGATAAATTTTATATTGAATTAAGTAAACAATTTGTCACTACTGAAGAACAAAGGTGAGTTATTTATTACAAGTCACATAATTGTTGCAAAACAATGGTTTGGAGAATGAGAGGAAATGGATCTCATTCATTGTAGATTTCAGATCAATTAGACAATATTTGGTTCATTAAACTATGATTTATTAAGAAAAATGGCTTAATAAGGTATTGACAAGAATCTAAACAATCACATTAGTAACTTACCCATGTTGTTTCAAAATAGAAGTAATTTTCTTCTATCTTCAGAAAGTAGGTCATTACCCCTATCTATACTGCCATCCTTAAATAAAGCATAACTGTGCAAGTGTGCATAATTTGTATTTCATTTTCACATGAAAATGAAAAGTGTACAAATATCACCAGTGAATTTTACAGCATTTTCCATACTAGAAAGGCATTAATAGGGGAAGTCCAAAAAAGTCACATTATGTGAACAATCAGGTCCAGTAAATTGAAGGATTCAATTTATGTTTTATTGCTCAAGCCTATATATATGAATCTTCTCAGACTAACAGTTTGCACCTGGGTGAAATGAGTTAAGATTCAATAGTATTCAGGTGTGTTTATTTATTTATTTATTATTTATTTATTACTAATACTTATATACCGCCCTTCTCCTGAAGGACTCAGGGCGGTGCACAGCCAATCACAACCCCAATACACTGTACAAAAGTTAAAAACGGATTAAATAATTTAAGCTGTTTAGAAATTTAAAAAACTTTACCCCTCCCCCATAAAATAGTTAACCTCACCCTCTTATGACTACATAGAGACTCTAAAGTCTAAACTAATTCCCTACTTAACTCCTTCCCTGGTTCTTGCAGCCTCTCTCCAACACACTGACAGTGTTGTTTGGGTGGTCACAGCTGTCATTTTGACTTTTTGTCATGCCCTGGCTTTTCTCCTTGACTTTCTGATGAAGTGCAAGGACTGCTTGTACAATAAACACATTATCTTAAGTATGTATAACTCAGTCTAGAACCATATAGGTTTGCAGACTGCTGGATATGGGAAAAATAGAAAGAATATAAAAGTTTCAATTATTTTTGTTGTTATTCATATGTATAAGGCTTGCTGGTATCAGTAACTGTATAAACCACCTTTGATTTTTGATTTTGGAGAAGCAGAAGATCACAAGGTCTTTCTCTTAACTTTTTTTAAAAAATAAAAAGTTAAATTATCCTATAAACATCATTCTTGAAGATTATGGTGAAATGTAAGTTGATTTTCTGCTGGCTCAGAAAATCCTTCCAATAAGTTCAGTTGTACTTTTCCCAACAGAATCCAGATAGTTCATAATATTATTTTTCACCAATTTCACATTCATTTTTTTAAAAAAATGGACAGCTACATTAATTCCTCTGCAATTATAGAGCTAAGTCATTTATTTAGAAACCAGGAGACTGTGGTTCTAGTCCCCGTCCTTAAGCACAAAGGCAATTGGGTGACCTTGAGCCAATTACTCTCTCTCATCTCTAGGAAGCAGGATATAGCATTTCACTTTTGAAAAGTCTTACCCAGAAAACTGCAGGGATTAGCCCAAGCATTCACCAAGAGTCAGTGCTAACTTGAAGGCATCAAAAATATTTAATTAATTGATTACTATTGTAGGATTATTCACAGCAAGGTGGTTTTGTGGGCAACCATAGAAAATTAATATTACTCTCCTCCCAACAGTCATGCATTTCTCATCTGCTGAACTCTTCTTTCCTGTTTTGAAATAAAGGGTAGATACTGCAAATTATATCACCTGGCTTTAACTCCGTTCTTCCTGGAAGGATCTATATTATTAGTAAATATCCTTTAGACAGAAATGGACCAAACCTATTTTCAGTGTCCCAAAGCCCTCATTAAAGAAGTTTGAGAAACAAGTAGAATCTCTAAGGAGAAATCAGCCTGGGAGGCTGGATGGAAAGAGGCTTTGTGCTCTACAAGTAATTGGATATTATAATACTGGGATAAAAGACTACGGATATCAGGTAGTTCTCATTAAGAGATAGGAAACCCAACTGCAACCATTAATCTAAAGAATTTTGTGCAGCCATCTTTATGGTCAAAAGAGGAAGTCATATAGAATGCATGATATCATACAATTTTAGAAAACACTTTTATTTCCAAGACTTGTTTTGAAGCCAATAGGTAATTCTGAACAGCTAGATAACATATTCATAAAACACCTCTTCCTCCTTTAGTGCCCTCTAGCACTTAGACTCAGGTTTCTCCAGGATGAAGTGCATTACAGTACTGGCAACGGATGCGTCTGAGAGTGTACAGGTGATTAATGACACTCCTTATGGGCCTGTTACCAACAGTGAGTTCAATTCATCTCACTTCATGGGAGCACTACATATGCTGCCTTGTCTTCGGAGAGGAGATGGTCTCTAGCAATTACAGTAGGTAAATTCTGTCTTCCAGGACGTAAGTGGTAATTCTTTCATTAGCCTTCTCTTAAGAACTGAGTTGTGAAATGGCCCCAGCTGCGTGCTCTGGGAAATAAAGCGCTTCAATTTGATTTCTCTCAAGTAAGTGGCTCTGCACGGCAGGGAAGGGAATAAGAAATGTGACTTCTCTTCCGGTGGGGATGGGAGGAATATGAAGAATAATTAGGGCCAATTGCAAAATGGAAATAGAAGGAGGGAAAAGCACAGCCTGCCTCATGTTCATAAGGAGGAACCCTAGCAAGGTTCTGGGTTTTGCCTTATTTTCTAATAAACACTTTAAATTGAATGAAAAGCATAAAGGCCTGGTCTTTCTCTCGAAGACCCTTTTAATTTTGTAGATACATACAGGACAAAGTCACTTATCACTTCTGCCATCAGAGGCAAGGTACATTATCTAATAAGTTTTGATTTGATTTATAGCTGCTTTAAAGCTCACATCTGGGATCTGGAAGATCACATCTGGTAGTAGTATAACTCCCATCTACCATTCATTTTTAGCACTGGAGTAATACAAGCCTGAAGGATGCAGTGGCTCAGTGGCTAAGATGCTGAGTTTATTGATCGGAAATATTGGAAGTTCTGTGGTTCGAATCCCTAGTGCCACATAACGGACTGAGCTCCCATTCTTTGTCCCAGCTTCTGCCAACCTAGCAGTTCGAAAGCATGTAAAAATGCAAGTAGAAAAATAGGGGCCACTTTGGTGGGAAGGTAACAGCGTTCTGTGCACCTTCGGTGTTTAATCATGCCAGCCACATGACCATGGAGACATCTTCGGACAACTCTGGCTCTTCAGCTTTGTAATGGAGATGACCACTGCACCCTAGAGCCAGAAACAACTAGCATGTATGTGAAAGTGGAATCTTTGCCTTTACCTTAATACAAGCCTAGTCTAACATATATTTGACTGATGTTTTATATTTTTCTGTTGCCGTTTTTAACCCCTATTTTTTTTTTATTGCATGAGTCTGATGCCCTGCATAGAGATCGGTAGTGTGATCCCTGTCATGTATTCTTGATTCTTCTCTATGTGATACATAACTGTCAGTACCTAACATCATCATGCTGATAAGACTGGTCAGTAGTGAGGGTCAGCTAACTTTGCTTACTTTGCTTCACGGCCAGTCTATCAGAGTCTAACGGTCTTCACTTTGTAAATAAAACTCCGACCTGCCAAATGGAAAAGAGATAAGTTGATGTAGCAAAGAAAGTTGGAGAGAGAAGAAAAATCTGAGATCAACTCATCAGCACATCCATTAACTGAAAGGTGAAAAAGTTAGAAAGATGATGCCACAGTGATAAATGCAACAGAGAGATTTGGCAGTGTTAATCCACCTTCCAGAAATGATGATTTCTAAGATAGAGTAGAAGTCAAGTGGATCTTGAGGCAATTTTTTGTTTGATAGAATAATAGAAGCGAAGTCAGATCTGTGGCTCAGATTCTGGGAAAGGTAACCCTGCAGAACACTCAGCTCAATTGTTTGCAGACTATTATCTTCCTAATGCAGAGTTTAAAGTTAATAGAAAACTGAATTCTTAGACTTCCACTGCTCCCTGAGCCTTTAATCGGGTGCCCTCTTGATATTTCAGCATGGTTTTTGTCAACATTTGAAACTCATGGAGTCAAAGAGTTCCCAAAAAAGGAGAGTCATATACAGCATAGCAACAAGAGGGCAAGGGAGAGAATATTGACATATATATTGTGTTGCTAACGATATAAGTACACAAATGCAACAACTTGTGGCAGATGACCCAAGGCAAGTCTATAACTGAAGCATTAGTATAATTATGCTGTCACAAGTTTTTCATCATTTTGTCATCATTATGGTTTACCATGGATGCCTTTTGTTATATCCAAGAAACTAGAACTAAATAAAGTTGTCCCCAAGCCTAAGTAGAGTAGCAGTTAGTGGTCTGCTACTCCTTCTCTGAATGTTCTAACTCAGGGGCAAGTATTGGAACTTCACCCATTACTGTCCATTATTGGCCATGCCAAATGGGTATTTTGGGAGTTATGAGTCCAAATGTTTGGAGGACAGCTATTGTTTGCCTTCCCCAATCTCCACCCTCCATTGGTAAAACAAGTATGTTCTAATGTCTAGAATAAGCATAAGACATAGAAGACATAATTGAAAATAATGCTGCTAGCAGAGAAAGAAACAGTATAATATATGAGCCAATATATTTATTTTTATTTATTTATTTAGAAAATTTATATTGCTGCCTATTCACACATGGAGACTCAAGGTGGCTTACAAATATAAAAATATCATAAATAAAAAATAAAACAAATAGAATAAAATAATCAAATAATAAATTAATAAAATAATACCCTCCCAACCCCCACCCCATCAACAACACATCACACAAGCCATTTAATGGGCCCCATCCTGCTCTGGGTTCCTCAGGCCTACTGGCAGAGCCAGGTCTTCAGCACTTCCCTAAAGAGTGTTAAAGTCAGGACCAATCTAATCTCAGGGGGAATGGTGTTCCAGAGATAGGGAGCCACCATGGAGAAGGCCCTTCATCTGGGTCTCACTAGATATATCTCCCTAGGGGATGGAACCTGCAACATTCCTTACCTCCCCACTCTAGTAGGTTGGGTAGATGTGACCGGTAAGAGATGGCCCCACAGATAACCTGGGATTATATGTATAGTACATGTATCTGTATAGTATATAGTACATGCTAATAGGTAAAGCAAGACAATTAGCAGGACGGTTATGATATAGTTATTGTGTAGCTAAAACTGGGACTGTAACATAACATACTATTATTTGGTAGTGAGACAGTAAGGCTAGAACTGCTCGAAACTGGGAGTCTGTGAGTTCTAGTCCCACATTAGGCATAAAACTACCTGGGTGACCTACAGCAAAGACCTAGATCTTTCCCAAATTTAGGAAGTAGAGAATGGCAAACCACTTCTGAAATCTTGCCAAAAGAACTGCAGGGACTTATCTAGGCAATTGCCAGGTCAGGAGTCAACACTGATTTGAATGTTGTATTTATAGTTCCAGTTTGGTAGCTTATTTTGGGTACAATATATTGTACTAGGTGCAGTGCTACTGGTCAAGGGATGTTTGGATGTGGTTTAAGGAGATTCAATGAACAATGACACCCTGCCAGTGAACTTGATGGTAATAGCAATTTTGAGAGCCGCTGTCCTTTTTGTTTGATGAAGGGAGTGATCGATTGAGCTACCAGATGGAATGTGTCCTTTCTTTCTTGGCATACTGGCTGTTTGTTTTGGAAGTCCAGAAAAATGACAGTTTTATAGTTGCCAGTGCTCTGAATGTCAGAGAGTACATTTACAATTCAGCATACAATGTTGGCAATGGATTTTTGAAAAAGGTTTGAAGAGTTGCACAATTACCTTTCAGGATTATTAATCCAATTCAAAAGCATTGGTGCATTCAATCAGACTAATTAAAAGAATGGGAAGGAGGGTTTTTTGCTTTTTGGTCAATTTTTATGGCTCATCATATCAAAAGACCATTTTATATGAATCCTATTATTTGATGCCTGGGCAATGTAAGTGTTTATTTAGTTTTATCTGGGAAGAACACCTACTAGCTTGATTCAGAATGGTCTTCATCATTATTATGAAGTTTTTGAGCTTCTTATTATTATTGAGAAGTTTTATTGAGCTTCTTCTCAACCATTTTTATTTTTCCATGGCTCCATTGGTTAGGATAGATACATGCTAAAGATGTCTTATTAAATTAACGTCTGAAATTTATAGACATTATAGATGTTGTTGCCTAGTAAAGATAAAGAAAATATTTGTTTTACTTGTATTTGAAAGTGAATTTCCCAGGCCAATATGCATATCTAAATGCTGTATATTGCGGTACAGAAATATTGCAACTGGTTTTTTTTTTAAAGAAGTATACAATCTGAGTTTATTTGCAAAACCTATATGTGCAATACAGATGTTAGTGGAAAGAACACAGAAAACTGCATGGTTTTATAGAAAATTGCAAGCAAAAGTTGTGTACACTAGGCTAAACAGTGTATGTGATAAAACTGTAATGGGATAATTTTGCTTCTAGTATTGCTTTTGTTTTTATTCATTTGTACCCTGCCCACAATTTTAATGAGCAGAGGTTTTTTTTAAAAAAATATCGTAAATAAATAAAAAAATATAAATAAAATATTTCAATTTTATGTACATTTTCTTTTAGAAATCACAAATGAGAAAAAAGAATTATAAGTCTGTTAAAATGAGTACTGAGTGTGATATGCTGATCTGGGAAAAGAACAATGCTTTGCTTTGGGAGATTGGTGATGCCGGCAGCCATGAAGAAAATGACTAGATCAGGGGTGGGCAATTATGACAACTTTACAACCACTGGACTTCAGCTCCCAGAATTCCTATGAAAAGCATTTTCAGAAAAGTTAAGCAAAGACAGTAGTTTATATCTACTTAAAAAATTCGGTTTATATCTTAGTGTAGTTGGAATCTGGATGCCCCCAATTTAAGTTATCTGTTGCAAAATGTTGGTTAGATATTGAAAACTTCTTTTTTTTATTATTGCAGAATGCAGACTGATAATGTATAATTGCATCTATAGTGTAATATTTCACATTCGTATCTATTGCCAGCCAAAAAGAATTGCTGTTATTTCTTATCTTTCAAAACAGAGATCTGCAATTGTTAGTAATACCACATCCAAGTGATCCTGGGCTGATTAGAAAGAAACCATCCAGGTTTGGCCCTGTAATCTTTCCTACAATCTCCCTTGAAATCTTCTTTTCAACAATGTTTAATAAAAGCATATTCTAAGAATAAAATCAACCTGTTCTTCCTTTCTTCTCCTAGATTACTGCAATTATGTCTTTAGTTGCTGTAGCTATCTTACCATCCATAAGCTGTATATTTTCTGTATAGTGTCTCTTTTCTGTCCTCAATGAGAAACTTCTCCACAATGTTCACCTGTCCTCATGACCATCAGAAGGCTCCCTAGGAAACATTACAGAGTTGCTCATCCATTGCATAAATTTAGTTTTGTGTTTGTTTGAGGAGCTATATAAATTTAAGCTCCATCCAGGTCCTCAATAATTGTGCCCTACACCTAATAGATGGTATTGTCATTCTGCAATCTTTCTGCCACATTACCGAATGCATAAATATCTGCACGATATTACTGTCATCTAGTTACATCACTGGTCAGATCAGTGGATTCAGCGATAGCTAAACAGAACTCTAGACTTTTAAAAATGAGAGCAATGATTCTCGTTACTTGTATAAACCCAAACTTTCTGTTATAAACGTTCCATGAATATATTTAAGTCCTAGTTTTTCCCTTTGAATTTGTATTTATTTATTTATTTCATTTATACCTTCTCACTCCCGACCTCCTTGGTGGAGATGATTATTACAGGTAGTCTACAACTTACAACAGTTCATTTAGTGACTGTTCAAAATTACAATGGCTCTGAAAAAAGTGACTTATGACCATTTTTCACATTTATGATTGTTGCAGCATCCCCATGAACACGTGTGATGACCCAGGGTGGGATACAAAATAAACACGGTCACAGAAAATAGGTGAAGCCCCTTTTCATTCCTTCACTTTGCTTCCAAGCTCCAAATATTCTTGACGGAAGACAAAAAACTCCCACACAAACAGTTACAAGAAGAAGGAAAAAAGCAACACAAACCCGGAAAGGGCTGGAGGACGTCCACAGATAACACACATTGGGAAGGACACCAGACTCAGAGAGGAACCATAAACTAGAGATATTTCCAGGGGTGGGATTCTACCAGTTCTCACCTATTCGCTAGAACATTAACATTGTTAATGTTAACATTAACATGTTAACATTCTAAGCAGTTCAGAGAACCGGTTAGAAAAAATTACTGGCCTAATCCTGTAAGGAAGGCAGGAAGGAAACATTCTGGTGTTGCTTACAGAAATTGCCTCTCCGTTACATTCTTGGCAGGACTAGACTTTCTGTCTCAGGAACTTCTCTGGAGTTTTTTTCCCCTCCTTTGCTGGTACTTTGCTTGTGTGGAGTGACCATTCAAAGTTACAATGACCCTGAAAAAAGTGACTTATGACCATTTTTCATACTTACAACTGTTGCAACATCCCCACAGTCATGAGAGGTCAGGCGAGGAGATGCATGCCTCGATGTGAGTGATATTGAGTTGGCCACACCCAGCCAATAACATGACCACCAAGCCACATCCACCCAATCACATAACCACCAAGCCATGCCCACCAACTAAGCCATGCCCACAGAACTGGTTGTTAAAAAATTTGAATCCCACCCCTGGATATTTCCACGCTTTGTTTCCAACGTTCGCCCGTATGCAGGTCCGTACTCTTATTCAGTTGTCACAGCTGCAGTCCATGAAGAGGATCAAGGCCTTCTCCTCCCGAGTAGATCACGTCTCTCCCTTATCCTCTCCTCCCTGCATGCCCTAGGATGGATAGGGGATGGGCCTGAGTTCTCCTCTGACTGCTCAGCCAGCCTCTGCCCTTCCCTAGCCTCCACAACCTCCAGAGCCACACTTCCACTCCCTTTCGGTCATTCCTCCTTTCCCTCAGAGTCAGTCTCCACCAGGGGCATGACATCACGTGATTCACATTTGGATACTTGACAACTAACTCACATTTATGACAGTTGCAGGGTCCCGGGGTCATCTGATCATTTTTTTGCATCCTCCTAAGCAAGCAAAGTCAATGGGGAAAGCAGTTTCATTTAATAACCGTGTTATTAATTTAACAACTGTACTACACTGATTCACTTAACAAATGAGACAAGAAAAGTCATAAAATGGAGCAAAACACACTTAACAAATTTCTCATTTAGCAACATGAATTTTGAGCTGAATTATGGTCATAAATTGAGGATAACTTGTATTACAAGTTATATGCTGAGGCAGTTCCAGAAACCCTGAAGGGCTTGCAGTATCAAACACAATATATTGACTGATTGATTATGTGTCACTGAGTCATTTTCAACTTTTAGTGGCCACATAGACAGATTTTTCTCCATTAGAATTTGTCCCTAAGCTGTTCTTCCAATTACAGTATCCTAACATTCTACTCATTGTCATTGTAACTGAATCCATCTGTTTGGTCACACTCTTTATTCCATCTTTCCTAGAGTCTTTTCCAGAGAGTTAAGTCTTCACACAATGCGTCCAAGGTAGGGTAATTTGAACCTCGCTAGTTGTGCCTCAAGTGAGAACTCTGGGTTGACTTTCTCAATGATCCATCAGTTTGTTTCCTTGACTATCCACAGTATTCCCAGGAGTCTTTTCCAATACCAACATTCAAAACTATCAATACTTTTCCCATTCCATTTCTTCAAAGTCAAACTGTCACTTCAATAGAGTGTCACTGGGAATAGCATGGCTTGCACCTTTCTGAACTTTGTCATTACAGAAGCATCACTTTTCCAAGGCCTTCATGGCTGCTCTACCAATTGCTAGTCTGTGGTATTATTTCTTAATTGCTTATTCCTTTGCTATGGATGATTGATTCTGGAAGACAGAAGCCCCGCCCCCTCCCTCCCCCGCTTTAACATCTTCATTGTTAATTTAAGATTGGGTTTTGTGATTAGTTTGGCCTTGTTTATTTTTAATTTTAGTCCCTTTTTTTTTTCTATGCTTTTTGAGTCCTAAGGCTTGCAAATCCTTTGCATTTTTGGACATCAGGTTAATGTCATCAGCATAGCATCAGCTGTTTTGATATTTCTTCTTCCATTTTTAAAACCGTGCTTATCTTCTTCATATAAATTGAATAAAAAGCAAAGAATATACAGCCTGGTCTCACGTTTTTGCCAACCTGAAGCTGGAGTGTTTTTTTTTTCATGTTCTACTTTGTGGCATCCCAAGGACAAAGAGATATGTTGGGATACCCATTTTTCTGACTATTTTCTGTAGCTTGGTGTTTTTGACAGAATCAAAGGCCTTTCTATAATCAATAAAGTACATACTAACCTCGCTTTAATGTTTTTTGTTTACTCATCATGCATCAGCAATAAATAATGCCTCATGTTCCTCAGACTTTTCTAAAGCCAGCTAAACCTCTAGCATCTCTTTTTCCATGTAGGACCTAATCTGCATTGGTTGATCCTAAATATTATTTTGCTAGCATGTGAAAACCACAATAAATCTGAAAACAAAAATCAAATTAATGCAATTTATAAACAGTAAATTCGGGATGCCATTTAGGGATGATGTGATCTTATTCAGTCCTCAAGGTTCTTCTGAAGAGTCATGTTTCTATAGCTCTCTGAAAATACAGTAAGGAGAGGGTGGTCTGGATATTGGGAGATAGAATATTCCCAAAGATGAAGGCATCACTCATCCTAAACTTTGGATCACCTTTGAAATTATTATCTTGCCACCTTATAATTTCAAACTGCCAAATAACACCTGCTGTTATCTTTTGCTAATACATTTTTTTTTCAATTTCCAGTTGTATGCCATAGTTTGGTTGACTAGAACAGCTCTAAGGTTCCTTCCAACCTTATTATTTTCTGTTCTATGGCTTAGAAAAACAGAGACAAGATAGACCATCAGATTATTTAATTCCAGAACAAATACAAACAAGATCTTTGTTGCTGATATTGGAGTATGTTAACTTGAACTCTGGATTCTAATTACATTCTGTTGGTTATAGCATTATTGTCTAACTCCGTCTAATCATAAGCTTCCTAACAGACAGGAAGCAGCAGGTGAAGGTAGGCAGGATCACATCAGATACCTGTACTATTAGCACAGTGGCCCCTCAAGCCTGTGTGCTTTCTTCACTTCTCTTCTCCCTATACACCAATGACTGCATCTCAAATGATCCAACTGTTAAACTTCTGAAGTTTGCAGATGACACAATAGTGATTGGTCTCATTTGAGACAATGATGAATCCGCATACAGACAGTTGAACAACTAAGCCTTGTAGTGTGACTGGAACAATCTGGAACTGAACACACTCAAAACCTTAGAAATAGTGGTAGACTTTAGGAGAAACTCTCCTATACTACCACCTCTTACAATACTAGAGAACACAGTATCAACAGTAGAGACCTTCAAATTTCTAGGTTCCATCATTTCCCAAGACCTAAAATGGACACCTAACATCAAAAACGTCATCAAAAAAGCACAACAAAGAATGTTCTTTCTGTGCCAACTCAGAAAGCTCAAACTGACCAAGGAGCTGCTGATACAGTTCTACAGAGGAATTATTGAGACTGTCATCTGCACTTCTGTAACTGTCCCTGCAATCCAACAAGACAGACACAGACTTCAAAGGATAATTAGACCACAGAAAAAAAACAATTACTACCAACCTGCCTTCCATTGAGGACCTGTGTAGTCAAAAAGAGGCTGTGAAAATATCTTCAGACCCCTCACATCCTGGACATAAATTGTTTCAACTTCTACTCTGCTATAGAACTGCACACCGTAACAACTAGACACAAGGACAGTTTTCCCCCGAATGCCATCACTCTGCTAAACAAATAATTCCCTCAACTCTGTCAAACTATTTATTAACTCTGCATTATTATTACTATTAATCCTCCTGTCCTTCCTTTCACCCATCTCCTCACATTTATCACTGTATGACTGTACCTTTGTTGCTGTATCCTAACAATTTTATTGACTGTTTCCTAGTATGAATTGATTGCTTATTGTACCCTATGACTATTATTAAGTGTTGTACCTTATGATTCTTGACTCCTGATGAATATATCTTTTCTTTTTATGTACACTGAAAGCATTTGCACCAAGACAAATTCCTTGTGTGTCTAATCACACTTGGCCAATAAATAATTCATTTATTCATTCATCTCTTACCTTTTGGCATGAACGTGTGTGTGTGTGTGTGTGTGTGTGTGTGTCTCACTATGGTAGGATGGACGAACAACAAATTCAATAAATAAATTAATAAATTTAATAAATAAATACTAATTAAGCAAGGTGAACACTCTTCTATGAAAAATTCTGCCCATGTTCTTTTCATTACTCACACCAGTTTAACACCATCTATATATCCAAATCTATTCAGTGGGGATTATTCTCCATTTCTGCCTTCTAATGAGAATCTATTTCTTTTCTTTGTAAAGTATCTTTGATTTTCTTCCCTGTCAATCAGTTTTAACTCTGCAAGGAGTTTGCAGCAATTTTGAATATGGCATAAAGTAGAAAAGTGGCTTACCTGAAGATTTTCAAGGGGATTATTTAGGCTGAAATAATCTGGTAGATTGGATTGTAAAGAGAATCAAAAGAATTCATTGGAGTAGAACAAATACTAACTTGGTGTCCATTGTTCCACCCAACTGCTGAGGGGATGATTATTTTCTAAATTTTGGGGAGAAGAAGAAAAAACAGAAGTAAAGTGAGGAGAGCAATCAATCTATAAGTGTGAAAAGACATTATCTGAGCCTATCTGTGTCCTATTGAGATCTCTGTATTTTTCACATTCCCCAGTTGGGAAGGAAAGATGAGAAGTATTATCAAAGTCTGCCTTTTATCTAAGTATGGGAAACTCTGTCAATTCCATTTTCTTCAAATTTCTCACCCAAATGGTCACAAGTTTTGGTTGGCCCCATGTGTAGAAATTGGCTAAATTTCTACATTCAATATATTTTCACAAATCCTTCTCTTGATATTTATGTTTGATATCCTATTTCTGCTGGTTGTTGTTTTTTGTTTTTGTTTTTAGAATATGTTATTTGGAGGAAAGACTGCTTCAACATATAGGCAGTCCTTGACTTATGACCACAATTGTGCCAAAGTGTGTTCTGTTGCTAACTTAGACAGTTGTTAAGTGAGATTTGTCCCATTTTATGACCTTGCTTGCCATTGTTGTTAAGTGAATCAGTGCAGTTGTTAATTTAGTAACACAGTTGTTAAATGAATCTGGTTTCCCCATTGACTTTGCTTGTCCGAAGGTCGCAAAAGTTGATCACAAGACCTGAGTCACTGCAGCCATGCTGAGACCAGCAACTGAATTTTGATCACATGACCCTGGGGATGCTGCAATGCTGCAAATATGAAAAATAATCATGAGTCATTTTATTTTCAGTGCCATTGTAACTTTGAACGGTTGCTAAACCAATTGTTGTAAATCAAGGAGGACTTGTATTGTGATTTCTTCATTTTTGCCTTACATGTTCTTTCACTGTGCTGCAACATTCTGAATAATCTTCTATATATTTGCCCTGGGTTCTCTCACATGTGTGTATACTTCTGTATCTGAAAATCAGTTTTCTTACTTATTCCAGATTTCTTACTTCCTAATCTCCTAGGGGATTGGAAGCCCTGTTTGGAGAGAGTGTAAAATTGTAACTGAGTGGATTTAGAGCTGTAATCCAATGGAATTGAGTTATCTGTCCACCAAAGAGCATGGTAGTTGACTGATCTGACAAAAGTGGAATGGAAAACCCAAATAATGCTAAGGCATAATGATAATGTATTTGCTAATGCTCTCCTTTGCAGCTGCATACAATGATTTAATCTTCCCAAGGATTCCTTTGTTTATGAGGCCTGTGGGTACAATTCTATGCCTTGTTGAAGGCCTTGTTAATAGCTGCCATATTTGTTTTTAAGGACTTTCAAGGATTAAGTATTTTAAATCAATGAGCCACAATAAATTAATAATATATTGGGAATACTATAATCTTTATATCAATTATTGATTATGACAATAACGAATGCCAGTTCACAAAAGTTCTAATATAAAAACAACTACTGAACAATCTTATATCTGTGTGATAAACTTTGAACATCAGTCCTGAATAAAAGCAGTCTGGAGTTAGCTGATTTGACTATTATTTAAATAATAGCCTATAGAGAATTTAGCTTTACAACAATATTGGCTCTGTTGGCCCAAAGATGCTTTTTTCAAGAGGCAACTGGGTTTTCTTTGTTTTTCCTTGAAGACCTTTTGTTTCTCATCCAAGAAGCTTCTTCATTTTGACTGAATGGTAGAGAATGGGAGGATTCGAATGGAAGCATCTTCACTTGAGGCAAGTCCAGTTGCCTCTTGAAAAAAGCACCATGACATGGATTATTGACAATCTCCATACATATTGATTCTGTTGAGAACTTGTACTTTCCAATCTCAAGGATTCTGGTAACTGAGTAACTTTATGAAAAAAAGTTGTTGAATATAGTTTCCTTCCTCAAACAGTGATAAAATTGTGTAACTGTATTATGGCTTTCTATTTCTACCCTTAATTTTCTTTCTTCTTTTTAAAAGTACTGTTTCTTCTCTGATGGTATTTTCAGTATTCTAGGCAATCAGATAATATTATATATTTTAAATACCGCATATACTGCTCAATACTATGAGGATACAGCTATATAAATAAAATATGAGCATTTTTTTAAAAAAAAAATACAGCAACACTTTTCAAGATGGATTGGAATTCAACTTTCATGATGATAGTAACGATTACAGATTTGTTTCAAGGAATCATCATTCTAACTCAGAAATCAAGCAACAGTCTATGGAATGTCATCCCAAACCCTTCCTTGCAAAAATATTAATAATAATTCAAATCCTAGTCTTTGGCAGAAAGAGTCATGATTACAGGGGTTTTTTTTTTGGGGGGGGGGGAGATTAAGATGGTGGTATTCACATAGATTTCTTTGCACCTGAGATTTCTATTATTACACTGCAACACTCAAAACTTTGAAAGAACAACTAAACATAACAAGAAAATGTTCACATCATCACTTGCATTTGTATTTATTTGGTATTGCATTGGCCAGTTCAGATTTTAAAGAGTTCAAGCTGGAAGAAGCTGTTTGGCCTTTTCCACATTTTTTAAATCTCTCTTTTGTTCACATACAGTTTTTCCTAATATTGTATGTAAAAAAATAATAATAGAGCTATCTTCTCTGTTCACTGGATGAAAATCCATTATATGTACCCTGCTGTTACTTAAATGGATTACTATATTGACTTCTACTCTTTGCCCCTTGTTGTGTCATATTTATCATGTCACTAGTTCTTCCAGAACTTTTGACTCTGAGTGTGAGATACCCTACATTTTCAATTGCTCCATTGCAACCCAATCTACTTCCTGATCTGTCTAATCTTTGTAAGGCTGTATTGTCCTTCCTCGCTGATACAAATATACAATTTTAGATCACAACGCATCGTCTCTGGTAATTCTTACTTTATATTTGCATTGTTAGACTATCTACACCATCCCCCAAACAAACAGCCAAAATGAAATGTCTACCACAATGGAGGGGTTTCCCCCCCTTATTTATATTTTACAACAGAGTCATGTACCTAATAATGGGAAAAGGTAAGCCAACAATAGAAAATGTTGCATAAAAAGAATGTTCTCAAGAAATGAGAATTGTACTCACTGAGTTATGCTTTCGTAATGTATGATCTGCTTAGGTGACACCACTTGACTCTTTGGAATTCATAATTAACTGCCTCAGTTGATTCAACAAGCCATGATTTACTCACATGAGCTAAGTGAGGAAGCAATAATGCCTGTGAGCTATTGGTAGACAATTTATAAATGGAAAAGAGTTTGAAAAAACATTGAATACATTATTTTCATTATGCATTAGTTACTTTTTTTTCTAATTAGCACTCTATTAGAAAACATAGTAGAGGTGTATTTAAAGACCACATTTTTATGAACTCTTTCTACACCTTATGCTGAGAATGAAAGTATACAATTAGTGCCTTTTAAAATTCAGAATAGTATCTTTACCAAATCAAAATGTATTAATTTCAATCCTTAAATATTTTCAATAAAAGGAACAGTAATGATGGCGTAACTTTTTGAAAGAACTTGTTCACTCCTATGTATATAAGTAAAAAAGTATATTCCCTTGGGATGTATAGCAGTAGAAGATGAATTCTTGGGGAAATCTAGGAAAACATCTGATACATCCTACTAACCATAAGTAAGCACTAACCTAAACATATGAACTTTTTATATTGCTTCAAGGGTCAAGGAGAAGATTCCTTAAAAGCAGAATGCCTGAAACCCATTAATTCTTTCATCTCTTATATAAACAATGAATACTTAAGGTGATTTGATGGGTTACAATAAATCAATAACAGAAAGTCTAAAGCTACATTATGGATGCATTAACTCCACTGCATTCTACATAATGATACATGAATCAGGATGGCCATTTGGCCTGAATTCCAGAGTATTGTGGAGTCTAATCCTAATGGGAATATGTCTCAATAAATTCAATTGATTTTGTGGCTTCAGCTTTTCCTTCCCTTTTCTTGTTTCATTTACATCAGGACTGATTAAAGGAGCTGGAGAACTCTTAAGATGTCTTCAGCACTGTGTGACACTTCAATTGGTTATAATAAAGGCTGTGCTCATTTATGGCTCACTGTGATTTTTTAATGTTGAATGGAGTTATTCCTAAATCATTGGATTGCATGCTGTAACTTGTTGATGAATATTTGCTTGAGTTCATGATGCAATTAATCAAATCTTGCTAAGTTATGCGAGTAGAAGAATCACAGTGATCTTTTCATATCAAACATTGTCTCAGTATCAGTTTGCACAGATAACACCACGACTCTCATCCACTGCAGGTGTCTGATCCTATACAAAGTCTGACATTAGAAAACTATGGGATTCAGATATAGTAGCAAAGTAATTAAGAATACTAAAAGTACCATGTGATGTTTCTGGGGCAGTATTTGTCACAAAATGCAGAAGTTAGCATGGAACCTCATATGGAAGATAGGCATCAACTTGGAATTTCATGTATTTAGTGTGCAACTCAACTTTTTCTTTTTAAAATGATGGGTAGTTGAGAGGAATATTCAGGAACAACGTTCTTGTGGGTTCCACCAGGCTAAACTTAATGACAATGGTCCAAATCACTTGTTGGTTTTTCCATGGCAGCAGAATTTTAAGTTTTGTGCTTCACTTGGGCAGTTTTCTTTATCCAGTCTTGGTGTGGGTATCTGTAGCATCGCCTCAAAGCAATTTCTTCTGTTTCCTCTGAAGGTTACTAATTTTGCACATTTTTGAGGGTTCTCTTTCCTTCCCATCAGGCTGCTTGCACACTGTGTCATTTTAAAGTTAAGGGGAAAAAAGGCTAAAAAAAGAGACAAAGCCAAATACTATGCTGTCTCTGAAAGCTGACATGATAATTTATGCTGCATTGAAAACCCTTCCCTGGGGCAATGCTTTAATAAGATTCCTAGTCGGAAGTCAAGCTCTGCCCAGTAATTCACTCTAAATCCTCAAATATACATTTATTAGCATGGAATTGTAAAAGCAGATTGAAGAAACTAAAGGCACACACACATGTACAGAATTAACTAAACTTAATGTCAGTTCTACTTTATAAACGCAAAGAAATGAAAAAGGCAAAAGCAACTGAATGACATTTATGTCACTAGAAGGCTAAATATAGGTCGTTTGAAATTTAATTTCATTAATTTCTTTAAAGTCTCCCACTCAGTGCAATAGATTTTTTTTTTTGTATCTTAAATTATTGGAATGAAACATTTAACTTGATCCTGGGGTTTTGTGAATGGCAAAGATACACATAATCATGTTTCACCAAGTTCATTATACTTAATGGCCCTTATGTGGAATCTTTTTTTTTCTATTTATTTTTCAACCAGCTAAACACTTCTGATTCATAACCTGAATAGATATTAATGAGTCCCTGCATATTTCATTGATTTAGATTGTTCTACAATCCATGCAGTCCAATCAACTTTCTCCCAATTGTCAAAGAAGGATTAAATAAAATAATATAGCTTCAACTCAATTGGCCACAATTAGGCTTTTTGAATATGTATGTGTAGGATTATACAACTAGAATTTAGGGACTAATTTCCTCAGATTTTTTTTTTAACCACACTTAGTGAACTTTTATTTTTCCCACACTACATGTATTAGAAAATCCTCATCATGTAATAACTATATCATCATCTTCCCTATTAAGAAACAGTCAAGGTCTAGGAAGACAATATTTGAATATGTGCATTTTAGTGAGGTAATGTCAGTCCCCAGGTGCCATCTAGTCTTCTTTCCTCATCTTTTAACTAAATACAAGAATGAAAAGCTTCCCCTTTCTCCCTCCACAAATATTTGCCAGCAATGATATATCTGGTTTGAATTGATGCCAGCCAGAAAAATTACCTTAGATTTATTTTTAGAAGTTATTTGATTTGTTCAAACAGTATTTGTTGCAGCAATCCTTTCATGGGAGAAAGGAATTTTTAAGGTATTGTCAGAGAGTATTGTAGTGTTCCTGCAGTTATTTAGTGGGAAGGAATATGTCAGAATTTTCTGCCTTTCCTTCTCCATTAATTTATGTAGCAGTATGCGGAAAAGCTTCTCTTTTCGTACTTCCATTAAATATCAAGGAAAGATTGCAGCCACAAATTATTCTCACTGGATTTTTTTTCAGCAGTGGTACAACTGATAATGCTAAGATGAAGACTTGCTCTTGAGAAATGGTTGGAGAACTCCCTCACCTTCTATGGGAATTTGCTTTTTTTTTATTTTCGAAAACTGCCAACTCACCAGGTGACTCAGAGCATTTTATTTCTTTAAAAAACACAATCATGCTAATAAAGCCCCTTGCAAGTGAAAATAGATCCTAATTACACGTAACTTGAGTGTTCCCACAATATTCTGGTCCAATTCCTGTGGGAAAAGAAAGGTCTTTCTAAAGGGTAATCCAGATCTCACAGGAGATGTGCTTCTAAATGACAGGAATTGTAACATAGAGGGTATGATTCCCATGAGCCCTGAAATGGCATTGTTTTATTATTTATTTATTTCCATTTATATGGTGCCCATTTCCCCGATAAGGCAACTCTGGGAAACTTACAGATCATAAAAAGGTAAATAGAAAAGCAGTTAACATTTTAAAACTATGCCAGTTAAATTTTTAATACTAAGCAAAAATAAAAACAACAACCAGGAATCAAGAGACAGATGGTACAGGGGTGCAGTATTCTTATCCTGTCAACTACCTCCAGCGATCTAAGTGCTTTCTGTTGAAGTTCAAACCAATTGACATAGATGGATCCTAAATATACCTACCTTATCTTACTATCTAGAACAAGCAGAGACAATGAGAGAGAGAGAGGGAGGGAGGGAGGAAGAGGGAGAGAAAGAAAAATACAAGTTCTGTCCCATGAAGGGTGTTACAAGTTACCTCCAATACCTTAAACTACATACACTTATCCACTGGTAATTAGTACAGATTTTGTACTAGAGGTGTCACATGAGCATACCATGGTACACTTAAAATGATTTCTACCATTACATTTTGGACCACCTGCAGCTTCCAAACTCTTCAGATAACTCTTCAGATAGTCAGTTGCAGGGAAGTCTCTAGGGCATCATTTGCAGTGAGCAGTGACTCTCAATCCAAGAATGGATAAAACTGGTGCATAGGACAAATAAGTGCAAAGGCCCTCCTATCAGGCTTACAAAGTAGTCCAGATAGGAAGCATGCCCAGATGAACTAATCCTACTTTACCGTAAGCTTACTTTACCGTAAGCTTACACTAAAAATAACTTTGCAAATCTGAAAATACATATATCTCCCTTTGTCTTTACAGCCCAGGAAACTGGTTGGGCGTGTGTGTCCTTTCTGAACGGTTTGCCATACCCACATATCTTCTGCAGACTATTCCCCTAACTCCTGTCTCCCAAGGCCATTCCCACATACCTGTCAATTTTCCAAGTAATGCACCCATAGAAAACAAACTTCAAAGCACTCAAGTTCCTCAAAGAACAGTTTATTGGATATATCATATTGGGACAAACTGGTGAAAGCCCACTCTGAGGTTTCCTGTGGCTTTCACCTAATTAAAAGTAATTTTTTTCCCTTTCCTCCGCCAAGTCATTGGTCACGCTGTCCAATCCGGGTGCTGGCTGGTTGCTGAGTTACTTGCTCCTCCTCTGGCCAGCCACCTGTGAGAATGTTCTTGATTCTAACAGGAAAACTTTATTGTTTTGGCTACAAAATCTCATATAACTAGTTCCCGCCTGCCGCTGCTTTGTGGCAATCCTGGAGCCTCCAAGATGGCTTCAGCCAGGCTCACTTCAGGGTTGAAAATGCCATTACATCTCCTAATATGCTACCTGCTCTAACCGCATGCAGGCTCTCCATATTTTCTAGAACCTTCAACAATCTGCACTCAGTATTATCAGAAATTTCATACATCTAAGAGGCTCCCTGCTACAAAGGCTGACTTCTAATGGTGGGAACAGCAGCGTGAATCTGGGGTCTTATTGGTTGACTTTACAATCTTTGCTCATTAGCAGATTGCAATTAATTTAAATCTTGTGCCTTTTGTCAAGAAATCATAGTTATTAATTTCTGGGAATAATGTTGGAGGAATTATTAGTTGTCCTAATAAAACTTTTAATTCATTTGTGAATCCTCCAAAGCTTCAGTTATTCAGATGGATGTATCATAACTAGCCAGAATGAGTGAAAAGATGACAGTACCTTGGGATTCATTGACTGTGAAGGTTTCTTTTCATTTCTTTTTCTCTGCTTTGAAAAGAAACCAAAGTATAGTTTGACTGGAAATCAGGTTCAATTGATCCAGGGTTCACCCAGCAAGGCACATCTTTCTAATTTCATGCCTCACTGGAATGATACGTCATGCTTTCTACAGGGCGACAGCTTGCTACATAACATAACTCAACAGACTGATGCAATGGGGCATGCTAAATTAACTTGCTTAAACTCAGGAAATTCAGAGCAAAATGTAGCTTTGGCTGAAACTTGCATTGTTAAAAAGAGAGGGGTGGTTCCCATCATTTGCTACTGTTTGGAAAGTGATTTACTATAATCTCAGGATGGTGGAGCTTGCCAACTTTTCTAGGGCCATTGGTTTGGATGACAAGAAGCTGCTTCAAACACACACACACACACACACACACACACACACACACACTTCTTTTTCCCCCACAGCCTAGAAAAGCAGCATATAATTTTATGGTTGGACAGGAGAGAATACATGTAGATTTAGCATTTTGTAAAGCATTTTAGTATATAGGAATAGATTGCAATTTATCATTATGCTCTTTATAAAACACAACATCATGTTCAAATAATTTATACTGAATTTTTCAATCTTGGCTTCTCTTCTATTACCCATTTTTGCAAGTAGACTGGTTTTGGTAGAATATACATACAAACTCATCAACTATTCTCTTTTAGGGTAAGAAACATTACGCAAAGCAGAGAAAAGAATAAGAAATAAGTAAAAGAAATGGGAGGCAGAGGATAAAAGGAAAGAAAATCTAATTAAATGTAGCTTATATTAACATAATTTACTAGATATCTTCTTTAGGGCTTCTATATATGGGCTACAAAAATCACTAGAAGCCAGCAAAGAATTAGAGGTTTTTCTATCACTTTGATGCTAAGTGCTGGTGATCCAGCTGATTGCTATCTAGATCGAATAGCCAAATTTTCCATACCTATCATTGCCAAACATTGTTATTTTCACTATGTCCATACACTATTACTTCTTGTTCCTGATTTTTATTTAAGTAGTCCTAATTAAAATGCAAATACGTTTTAATTCAATTAATTTAGAAATCTTTGCCTAAACATTTGCTCAATAGGCCTAATTTAAGAAACAATTGTTCTTAACATAATACATAATTTTCAAATATACTTTGTTGATGCAAATGGAGCTATGGAGCTACTTTTATCTCTGGATGCTGTTGAGTTCTGTATGTTTGGTAAATGATTTGCAAGAAGTGCTTTAGCACTTCTATAAATGTGATTCCTCACTGTTACTCATAAAACCCACTTCATCTTTTTTCTAGCTCCTGTCAGAATAGCAGTGGGGCTACAATCACGCTTATACAAGGCCTGAGGCTTCTGAATTATTTCTCAAGTCTGTACAGCCTGCTCCAATACTCACCTTTTAAATATTTTTCCAGGTATAATTGCTCTTTGGTTTGCCTATCAAGCTATGCAAATTAAGCAAACAAACATTTCCCCCATAAAATAGTAATTTAAAACCGATCCATCGTATTTCCCATTAGCAGATATAATCCCACTTGAGTTGCTGCCACTTGACAGTAATTATTTCATATTTGCTCCCTTGTTCTGGAAGAGCAGACAATTTATTTCCTTTCTGCCCTTCAAAATCTCAGGGCTGTCTCTAGCTTGAAAACTGGCACGTACCACAAAAGATTGTTTTAAAGAAAGTGCATGAAACTTTAAGGGAAAGTAACATCAGTGGAGGGTTAGATGTTAGGAGAGAACATTGTTGTCCATTCCTGCTCTCCAAAAACATAATGTGGACAATACTTGTTTTGGTTAGCCTAGCAATGTGAATATGTCCTATATTTCCATATCCTTGTGAACTCTATGTTGCCAATAAATATTTGAAAATGGTCAGTTTTGAATTTGAATGACCTCATATAGAACCCTCTCTCAGTTTTGACATGAATCAACCCACTTTGAGTCTAGAGTTGAGATTTGTCTCAGTTTGATGCATTACTGCAATTATTATTATTACATGCACAGACAAGTGAAATCATACCTCCTTAGCTAATGTTAGCCTTCATATGCCACAAGTTCTTCTCAATAACTTAGGATACCATAATATATTGGCACAGTAAATGTGTGAATCCAAGCAGTATCATTTTGGATACATAGAAAGTTTGTCAATGCACAGATTTCCTAATTGCCATCCAACAATTTTTGATATGACACCCAGTGTGCCCATCACCACTGGGATCAGCACAGCTGGTTTATATAACAACCTTTCAACTTTGATTTTCAGATCTTGATACTTTGTGATCTTTTCCAGTTCTTTGTCTTCTATTCTACTATCTTCTAATATTGCCACATCAGTTACCCACACTTTCTCCTTTTTCAACCACAATTAAACCTGCTGTGTTATGAACCAACACTTTATCAGTTTATATTTGAAAATCCCAATATTTAACATGCTCATTTTCAACTACTTTTACAACTTATATGTTCCCATTGATTTTCAACTATAAACATATAATAATTTCATTGTTATTAATTAGATTTAGTATAGCCACCCCACTCCAAAAGATAGCTCTCTTTTTATTTACTTGCTTGCTTGTCTGGAGTCAATTATTCATCAACTATCTTGGTTTTAAACTTCAGTATGAAAAAGCCCGTCTTGCTAAAATTTAGCAATGCTTTTATGTTGGTTAATAGCATATCAAATATCTCAGAGGGGGAAAAAAGAAAGGTTTGTATTATCCTTTTTTTTTCTTTTTAAGGTTTGAATGCATATAAACTATATAGCAATTTTATCAACACTTTGCACTTTCCTTTGCATGTATTTTAAAATTCAGTGATCCTCTTTGCAGGAGATTGGAAAATACTCTAAAATCAAATTATGTTTTAATATAATTCCTTGTGAAATAAAAGGGAATGTACTCCGTTGCTGGCTAAAATGCATGATAAACATGGAGCTAGGCAAGCCCAAGTAATATGACTAGTTTCTATGGCAACAAAAATGTCAGTTATTCTTTTGGCAGATGCTGTTCGACTGTTGTTGAAGCAGTGATTCTGACACTCTGAAATTTATTTTAAAAAGAATGTGCAGGGAGAGTCCCAGAGAAGCTTCAAACAGGGAGAAAGTTAAGCCATAAACAGGATTCTACATGGCAGAAAGATAATGATGCAACCATCTCATAAATTTTGTTTAATAAATGTATAATTGAGCCATTTGCCCAAGGAAGTTACCAGGAAATATTTGCCTGTTCTAACAAAACTTCAGCTTTACCTTCAGCTTAGGATTTGAATATGCTATGCATGTTTTCCAAACTGTACATATTCACTTGGGATATGTGCTAGAACCAACTCAAAGGAATAAAATCTGCCTTTCACCACAAATCTCCTTCTATTGGATCTAATACACAGATGCTTTAATAGAGTTGCCTGACTTTTGTGGTATGTTAAATATTTCTCGCTCTTAAGCACGAAGCGATGTAGAAATTGGACATATGTTGAATTTCGAACGGCTCGTCATTCATGCCAAATGTCCTTTAGGTCAAAGAGATATTTAACTGCAATAGTACTACAATGTCTGCCTATAAGGGTTAAAGGCATTCTTACAGCCAGTCAAAATTATTATGCACGATTATTTTTCACAGAAGGGTCTCTTTTTTATTTTGGTTTCATTATTTTAATGGGAAAATGTTATTGTTCATCATGCTATAGCAGTGTTGCACATTGCTGTATAAGCACAAAATAAATAGGAATGTCATTGTGATAAAAACAACATATTCTCACCTTTTTTTCCTTAAAAATATGGAATCCATGTAAAAAATGACAACTTCTTGTTAGAGAAAAGCAATCCACAATGGGAGGGCAGTATTCTATGCAGTTAGGTTTTGACCTATTCCTGTTGGCCAGAGGCAAGAAGTAAAATGAGCATCTTTCTCAAATATTTGGGTTACTTTTTCATTACACAAGATTTCCCCATAACATTGTTTGGTGTATGAGTTAAGCATTCAACAAAAATGTAATGTTTAGAAATGTAATGCTCACATATTTATGGTTAACGGGGAAAAATGCCTGTAAGCTCTTCACACTTTTGTCAATGTCAGCATTTCAGAAAGTAATGCAAAGATTATTTATGGTAGGGATTTCTAGAGAAAAAGAAAGAAAGAATATATGACTGTTTCTGTCACTTAAAATCATTTTCCTGCATGGAATATGGAAGTAGCATAATCCATAGCCAGAAAATTCATAAGGGATGGAGATAGTTGGATAATGACAAAAAATGGGCTGGAACGAGCGAGTTTAGCCATGAGCTGGAAAGAAAGGAAGATAAATGCTACGCTAAAAAAATATTGCTAAAGAAATGAGTTCTACTAAAGAACGTTGAAATATAAAGGTCTTTTAACTAAGATTAAGCCTATGCTGCTTGAAAACAAGGTTAGCTGAAAACTGCCACCCAGCAAACAGTCCCATTTCCAAGAGACATGAATGAAGTTGGAAACAGCTGTTTCTGAAAATAAGAATGCACAGGAGGTGAAAAGAGGTAGGGAGGAATATATGGAAGATTAATTTTAATTAGTCCCAAATGGCATGATGATATTCCTTGTATCTACCATAAGGTCTTCTCAAAGCCTTTTATGCCACAATTGTGATGCTGTAGTACAAGATTCTTCTACTGGGTACTTGCACAATTTTTGCACTTTTCTATTCAATTGCCATCTTGGAGATTTTAATACTTTTATGCATTTATTTGCTTGGCTATCCTACTTTCTTTAGATATGTTGGCTCAATGTCAAGACAATATTTTCTCAATAATGTCTAGTATCTACATATGAAATAGCCTTTTATTTGTGTTGATTTCTGCTAAAGAAATCACACACGTTAATATAGACAATTTATAGGATAACATTAATCAAAATGCCACACTTAAAAGTATTCATCTGCTTAGCTTTGCCAGACATAGAATGCTGACTAAAGACTAATAAAAACAAATCATATTCTTTATTAGCCTTTTAGACCTGAAATGAAAATGTGTAATTCATCATACAAGCAAATTAAGAAAAATAGATTGACCCTTTTCGTATGAGCGTTGTATCTTGTTAGAGAATGAAGCATGATTGAGTTTACTTGGAATAAGATTCAAAGTCCATTTTATTCATTTGGTTGGACTCTATTGTCTGTCTGTCCATCTGTCTATTATCCATCCATCCATCCATCATGTATCTCATCTCTTCTACTTTTCTTTGTTATATCTACATATGTATATACAACACTTACTGCTAG
This sequence comes from Bungarus multicinctus, assembly GCA_023653725.1. NCBI lineage: Eukaryota > Metazoa > Chordata > Lepidosauria > Squamata > Elapidae > Bungarus > Bungarus multicinctus. The sequence continues at coordinate 66,650,318 of CM042842.1, forward strand.
GAAAATCTTGTAGGCTCTTTTAAAACTGTGCTATGGCTGAGCTTTGGGTAATCCAGAATTGATTAATGTTAGAAAAGATTGATTAATCAATCCAGAATTGATTAATGTTAGAAAAGCTATTGAAATGTGACCCATAGAATCTTATGGCCAATGAATAAGGAACTTTTCTCTACCATAGAGAGAAGTTTTATTCTGTTGGATTGTAAACTGTCAGGATCCTTTGTCCAATTTCCCCCAACTCACTTCCTCTATGAAAAAGACATTTGTTTTTCTACTCCATTCTCAGTATTCTTTTTTTAGGTTGTTTCCGGAGGGCTTTGCTCATTCATTTTTTGTTCAGGGGTCTTTGGTGCTTTCTGAACCTGGTTGTTTTCTTGAAGACATTTCATTTTCAAAGTAGCTAACATCATCAGTGCACTGATTATATTACCTAGTTTGGATAATGAAATATCTTCAAGAAAACAACCAAACTCAGAGAGCACCAAGGACCCCTCACTTCAACTCTGAGCTACAAATATTCTACTTTATCGGTACAATTCTGCCAAGTTTTCTAAATGAATTAATTAGGTTTGTTTTAGGAAAAAGAGTTTCTATTTCTATAGAATACTATCTACTTCAGAACAGAACAGATCAGAACAGAACAATAAAGTTGAAAGGGACCTTCTTCTAGTCCAGCCTATACCATTTCAGAAAAATGGTTGTCCAGTTTCTTCTTAAAATCCTCCAGTGTTGCAGCACCCACAACTTCTGGAGACAACTTGTTCCACTGATTAATTGCTCTAATTATCAGGAAATTTTTCCTTAATTCTAAGTTGTTTCTCTTCTTGATTAGTTTACATCCATTGCTTCTTGTCCTGCCTTCAGGTGCTTTGGAAAATAGGTTGACCTCCTCTTCTTTGTTATAGAGTGAACACCAGAGGTGGTATTCAGCAGGTTCCAACCAGTTCTGGAGAACCGGTATGTTAAGTATTTAGCAGAGTATCCTTGGTATCAAAGAGTAATACAGCAGACAGAAGTAGTGTTCAGATTGTAGCAGTGAGTATATAACCACACAAGCACAGCAGTTAAAGTGCAAAGTCTTTATATACAGTATTATAAGCACAGTCCAAGTTTCAGTCCAATATCATACACAGTTCATCCATCAGTAGATTAGCTTACTAACCATTCTTGTTCAGTAGATATAATAGCAATACATCATCTTCAATACATCCATGCATCAATGGAGGAATATAGCTACAGTGTTGAAGATACTTGCCGAGTAGCAGAGTAGCATAGTAGAAGCCTAGCAAACCAGTAGCAGCATTCCTATAGCACACACAAACTCTCACAGAGACTAACAGCACTCACAGACTAGTCATGTGCTCTCTGGCTTCTTATATAGCACTCCTGCTTCCTGTAGCCAATCAGCATTTTGGCTACAAGATAGTGCTGAGTCATTTTGACTTGCAGCCATATATGGTAAACCAATATAGTTAAGTTTCTTAAAGAAACCTAACATACTCCCCTTTCGTTTACTATATATAAACAACCATTATATACACATATATACATATACACAAAATTACAGTGCATATTTTCATATTTACAGAGTTACAGAGTCAAACCATATTTCTTACAACAATTGTTGTGTTTCTGAAAACCTTGTGCCTTCGTGAAGTTATTTTTTTTATTTATTTAATTAAACTTTTATACCGCTCCCTCTCCCAAAAAGGGACTCGGGGCGGTGTACAGCCTACTAAAAACACATAATAAATACTCAATAAATACAATTAAAATAAATTAAACCAAATTGATCCGGCTGTCTAACCCAAAAATAGAGTTAAAAATTAAAAACTAATAAAACCCCGATTAAAATTAAGTTAAAAAACTAAAAATACAGTTACTGGGCCAGGCCAGCCTGTTGAAAAAATAGGGTTTTCACTGCGCGCCGGAAGGTCAGAATATCCGTCATAGCCCGTATCTCCGGGGGGAGATCATTCCAAAGGGAGGGGGCTCCCACAGAGAAAGCCCGAACCCTCGGGGCCGTCAACCGACAACGGCCGGGCGGCGGTACCCCGAGGAGGGCAACCCTGTGGGAGCGTACTGGGCGGCGGGAGGTTGATGATGGCAGCAGGCGGTCCCGTAAGTACCCAGGTCCCGAGCCATGGAGCACTTTAAATACTGTCAGTACCACCTTGAATCGAATCCGGAAGGCCACAGGAAGCCAGTGCAGCCTGCGGAGAAGCGGTGTAATGTGGGAGCTCCGAGGAGCACCCACGATCACCCGCGCGGCTGCATTCTGGACCAGCTGCAGCCTCCGGAGACTCTTCAAGGGGAGCCCCATGTAGAGAGCATTGCAATAATCCAGGCGGGAGATGACGAGGGCGGAAGTGACTGTGCGAAGTTATCAGCAATATTCTGTTCACTCTCATAATACTCTAGCACAATCAGTTTGTTTTCTACACATTGTCGTACATTAAGATACCTTAAATTAGTATGGTTTGATCTTGTTCTAACAGCGATACTTGTTGCTAATTTTATAGCAGCCTGGTTATCTTCATAAACAGTAAATGGTTTACTTACATCCAACTCAAAATCCAAACATAGTTGTTTAAAATAAATCAGCTTTGTACATAACAAAGATAAACAAGAAAATTCAGCTTCCATCGTTGAAAGACTGATATGTTGCTGTCTAATTGATTGCCATTCAATCATTACATTCCCCAGCATTATTATCAAACCAGATGTTGATTTCCTTGTTTTAACATCGTTTGCAAAACTTGCATCAGCATATGCAGTAAGACTTAACTTCTTATCGGGTTCTAAATACAAAGCATAATTCAAAGTTTTCTTCAAATATCTAAGTATTCGCTTTGCAGCCATCCAATGTTTAAAGTTTGGCTCTATAGTGTATCTTGCCAGCTGATTTATACTATAAGCAATATCCATCCTTGACCAATTTCCTAAATATGATAAACTACCTATCAAAGATTGATAGATATTCTTATCAAATAAAGGATTATCATTGTTATCATTGTTAAACTCCTTCCCCATAGGTGTTTTGGAAGTTTTGCATTGGTCCATGTTATATCTTTTTAATAAAGCGATTATTTTATCCACTTGAGATATTTTGAATCCTTTTTGTGTCCTATATATATCAAGTCCAAGATAATGTTTAATTTCTCCGAGTATTCTTATCCTGAACTTAGCTTGCAAACTTTCTGTTATATCCTTAGATTCCTGCATAGTCTTAGTAATTATGGCAATATCATCAGTAAATAATAATAACAATTCCAACATCCTATTCTTCTTTCTTTTTAACAAACACTCACAAAATCTAATTTGTTTAATTCTTTGCTATGCATTTATTCCACTCATGGCCTGATTGTTTAAGACCATATAAATTCTTCTTTAATAACCAAACAGTCTCCTTCCTACTATCATTCACTCCCAGAGGTTTCTTCATATAAATAGTATGTTATAATGGAGCGTGCAAGTACGCTGTTTCAACATCTATATGATTCACTACATATTTATTTTTTGCTGCCCATACAAGCGCTGCTCTTAAAGTGCTAGCCTTTAGACTTGGAGCAAAAACCTCATCGTAGTCTAACTTTGATTGAGTAAAACCCTGAGCGACTAGGCGTGCCTTATGGATCACATTTCCTTCTATATCTTTTTTCAGTTTATAAATCCATCTGCACTCAATTGCCTTTTCACCTTTAGGAAGTTTATCTTCATTGAATACCTTTAATTCATTCAATGACTTTAGCTCTCTTTTCATAGCTTCATTCCAAGCTTTTTGCTCTTTCTCAGAGTAAGACTTAATGTCTTCATAGTTATTAGGTTCAAGACCTATTTGCTGAGCAACATTAGCCTGATATCTATCAGGAGGTCGTGACACTCTTGTAGTCCTTCTGGGTAATACTGGACTAGTCACCTGATTAAACTCCTCTTTTACCTCCCCTATCAAGCTTTCATCTACTTCTTCCTCTTTTAAAGAAACAGAGGATTCCTCTATATCTAAATCATCACTGAATGTTTTTTCTACAGATTCTTTATTATCTTTATTCTTAATTGGTACCTTTGATTCTACAATGACATAATCCTGGTCTATTTTCTCCCATCCTATGTGCTCTAGGAACTTCACATTAGCACTACAATAAACCTTAGTTATGCCTGGTTCCCAAAATCTAAATGACCTGTGATTAGATTTGTATTCTATAAAATACATTTTTCTAGCCCTAGATTGCTCCTTGCTTCTCAGCTGAGCTGGGATATGTACCTATGCAGGGGTCCCAAATACATGGAGATAACTAAGATTTGGTTGTCTACCATGCCAGCGAACAAATAGCAATTCATTTGTTGCTATCTGGACTACATTATTTAGGATATGATTAGCACATTTTGTGGCTTCTCCCCACAATTTCTTGTTTAAACCAGAATCATTGAGCATAGCTCTAACCATGGTTTGTAATGTCTGATCTCTCACAATAAGCATTATGTTGAGGTCTATAAGGCGCAGACTGCTTATGGTCTATACCTGCCTTCTTCAACATAGCTACGAACTTATTGTTAGTGAACTCTGACTCATTATCAGTTGCCTGACTTGTCATGACTTTATGTTTTGTCTTTCTTTCTACAAACCTTAACCAATTTGTAAAATTCTGATATGTTTCAGCCTTGCTTTTCATTAAATAACAAAACCCATATCGAGAATATAAATCTACAATACTTAATATATACCTTGCTCCCCCAAAACTGGGTTCCTTTGGACCAATTAAGTCTGCTACTACCACTTGTAGAGGCTCACTGGCTTTAAAACCATTTGTTCTATTAGCAGGAGTTAGCTTACTCTTTTCCTTGTTACAAACATTGCAATCAACTTAGTGTTTACAAGGCTTTATCTTGATACCATTTGATAATTCCACAGTTTTTCTTAATGCTTTAAAATTAACATGTCCCATGTGTCTGTGTAATAAATGAATACATTCATCATGTGGCTTTCTGTTCTCAAACCCCACCTTAGTGTTTAGAACTGGGTTATCTTGTAATATAAACAAGCCATTATCAAGTTTAGCCATAACACGCTTACCTTGTTTCTCTAATACACATTCTAATCCTTTGAATGTTACTGTATATCCTGCTTTTATCAGTACACTCACTGATAATAACTGATATATTGTACTAGGCACACTCAGCATGGGTAACTCCTCATTTAAACAAGAACAAAATGCATTACCTTTTCCTGAAGTCTTGAGCTTCCAACCATTAGCCGGTGAAATACTTTGAGCACTATGTTCCATATGAACAAACTGTTGCTTTCTATTAGTAATACAATATGATGCTCCACTATCTACAACCCATATATCATGGTTTCCTGCTAAACTAGCATTACATATAGTTAAATTATTACTGTTCTTTTTCAACTTTCTACCCTGTGTATTTTTCTTGCAATATCTAGCCAAATGACCCTTAGCCCCACATACATAACATTTTCTAACAACATAAACTGTAGTTTGTTCCTCAGCCATAGTTTGTTCATCTTGTCTCAGTTATTGTCTGTCCTTTCGCCGTCTTGACTCTTCTATTAGCCTCCCTGTTATGTTAGTCAAAGTCATTTCTTCCTTGTCTAACATTTCAAGAGAAGATACATAGTCATCATAAGAGTCATCCAAAGATGAAAGAATAATATAGACTTGATGAAGTTCAGAGAAAATCAGCTCCTGTTCATGAAGTTGTTGCAGAGCTCTCTTTATATACTCCAAATGAGCAAGCATATCTCCGCCTTTACGCATAGGTGCTCTAAACAGCTTTCGTGTTAGATTAATATGAGAACCAACACTGTCTCTAACATAGAGCTTCTTGAGGGTCTTCCAGCATTTGGCTGCAAATTCCACACTTCGAACATGCACAAGCTGTGAATCACCAAGAGTAACTCCAATAACACACAAAGCTCTCTCGTTGTCTCTGGCAAATTCATCTAGCTTCTTTCTGTCAGCATTGTTCAAGGTATCCAAAGCTTCTACATCCAGTGGATTGCAAACAGCATTCCATAGTCCTTCTCTCTTCAAGAGCAAACTGCACTTGGTGGACCAGGTAACGTAGTTGGTGCCATCCAACCGGGTAATCATAGCTAAGCTGGACATATGTTCTTGTGCGATATGGTTCACTTCAACCATATACCACAATGAACCTTCTGTATAGTGACTCACTTAGTTCACACTAACAACCTTTAACTCTGGGTCTGGAATATCTTGCATAGGTCTGGGTTATGGTATATCTTGATGTTCTGGTAGAACTGGGTAGCCTGGGTAGCCTGGGCCCATAACCAATGTTAAGTATTTAGCAGGGTATCCTTGGTATCAAGGAGTAATACAGCAGACGGAAGTAGTGTTCAGATTGTAGCAGTGAGTATATAACCACACAAGCACAGCAGTTGAAGTGCAAAGTCTTTATATACAGTATTATAAGCACAGTCCAAGTTTCAGTCCAATATCATACACAGTTCATCCATCAGTAGATTAGCTTACTAACCATTCTTGTTCAGTAGATATACAGCAATACATCATCTTCAATACATCCATGCATCAATGGAGGAATATAGTTACTGTGTTGAAGATACTTGCCGATAGCAGAGTAGCATAGTAGAAGCCTAGCAAACCAGTAGCAGCATTCCTGTAGCACACACAGACACTCACAGAGACTAACAGCGCACACACAGACTAGTCATGTGCTCTCTGGCTTCTTACTATATAGCACTCCTGCTTCCTGTAGCATCTTGGCTACAAGATAGTGCTGAGTCATTTTGACTTGCAGCCATGTATGGTAAACCAATATAGTTAAGTTTCTTAAAGAAACCTAACACGATAGCAAAAATTTTGAGTAATTCAGAGGACCAGCAAATGCCACTTCTGACTGGAGATTTTATAGTATCTTTCCCCTGCCACACCCACCAAGCAGGGGTGTGATTCTACCAGTTCTCACCTATTCACTAGAACCGGTTGTTAACATTCTAAGCAGTTCAGTTGGTTGTTAGAAGAAATTACTGGCCTAATCCTGAAAGGAAGGCAGGAAGGAAACATTCTGGTGTTGCTTACAGAAACTGCCTCTCTATTAACCCTTATTACGTTCTTGGCAGGACTAGACTTCCTGTCTCAGGAATGTCTCTGGAGATTTTTCCCCTCCTTTGCTGGTACTTTGCTTGTGTGGAGTGACCATTCAAAGTTACAATGGCACTGAAAAAAGTGACATGACCATTTTTCACACTTACGACTGTTGCAGCATTCCCACAGTCATGAGAGGCCAGGCAAAGAGATGTATGCCTCAATATGAGTGATATTGAGTTGGCCATGCCCAACCAATAACATGACCAGCAAGCCATGCCCACCAACTTAGCCACACCCACAGAACCAGTTATTAAAAAATTTGAATCCCACCCCTGCCACCAAGCCATGCCCACAGAACCAGTAGTAAAAAAATTTGAATGCCACCAATGGTGAACACCTTTATAGAGTGTGACCATAATAATGCTTTCAGTATTTCAGTCCTAACTTTAGGGGCTGGGCTAACTCTAATCACCTTTCTGAGTTTCATATCCATAAATAAAGCATAGAATCCTTACAAAGTTCTGATAAGCATAAATGGAGAAACACAAGGACTGCTAAGGATAACTTATTAATTTCCCCAATAAGTATTTCCAGATTAAATGTGTTTTCTACACATATAGTTTCATGATTCTAAGTCAGAAATATAATTAGTGCTGGTCATAGTAGCAGCAAGAGAAAATGTTCAAAATCTTTTCAATGGTTTAAATACAGTGGATAATTATGATAATATGCTACCCAGTTATAGCATGTCTAATAAATCAGCATGTTTATTTTCAAATTTGGCATTGATACTTGCAGTTAGAAGAAGGCTGTTAAGTGCTTATGTATTGATAGATGCTGTTTTCCTGCATAACAGGAACTGTTAATAAATGAGAGTCTCTTTATAAGGTTTCCTATAACCACATTCCATTGTTTCTTGCCTTCTCTAAACAAGAATTCATCATTAAGCGTAGGTTGCTGGGTTTCACTTTTAGGAAACTATCTGCATTTATTTTTAATCTTGCTATAATAAAGAAATTCACAGCTGAGCTTAAAAAATCTGTTTCTTTAGTAAACTAATAAATTTTGATTAACTATAATAATGAAAAATGTGAAATTTAGCATCATTTTTCTTACTACACTCCCTCTTAATTTTCAAAACGTTACTCCTATGAATGGATTAAAATTGCCCCACTGATAGTTTTGGGTGGTATAAGCTTTGATTTGGAAATTTGAGATTCAAAGAGGATATGATTCATTTGGAGTTTACAGTTCAAGATGTAACCAGAAACTAATTTGTCTAGGCCATTTGAAAATGGAAAAAAATCCATAAGATTTTATGAGGAAGATTCATAAAGCTTGCAGCTTCCTTCATGTTTTTCCCCGCTGGGTAGTGGCAGGGTCTCAGGAAAATGCACATTTGACTTAAATTTATATTTTCTAGAGACCATATAGTTATTAATTCGAATTTTTAGAAAGCATTGATCCCACCAACTTGCAGTCAGTTTGTTAAAAACAAATAGCCCCATAGAGAAGTTGTGTTGAACCATTGCAGAAAGTATTCTATAGCATCATTAAAAATCTTGAAAAAAAAGTAGATATTACTGAAGATCAAAGGGCGTATCATTTACGTTTCTAGACTGAAAAGTTTTTTTAGCATGGCTCATTGTCCGGCTATTTATGTTGGTATGGACATCCAACCATACTACTCTAATCCCTTTCACGTTTATCCATGTATAGAAGTAAAACTGCAACATTTGAGACTCTATCAATCCAAATGCACAAGAAAAATCCAGCAGATCTTTGCACTACCTACCAATCTCTCCAAAATGATTCAAAGGTGATTCATTTGATTTTAACTGATTCAAAGTTTTGAAATTTAGGATTTGAAGGACAAATTATGATTGGTGACCAGCTTGTGAAGGGCCTAATTTTCACCTACATAGGAAATTAAAAATGAGTTTCCTTATTCTTTTTTCAGGTAGGACATCCATAGGAGTAAAGGTAGTTCTTCATTACATTATATTAATCCACATTACATTAATCTACATCTACATTAATCCACACTCTAGTGATTTCATAGTTAAGCTAGCTAGTGCAATAAACTTTATGACAAATTTGTTTCAAAATGCTGCCCAATCCGAAGAAAAAATGGATTTGCTTTAAGGGTTAGAATGCAGTCTTGCAGGCTTACTCTGTTCACTGCCAGGAGTTCGATCCTGATGGGCTCAAGGTTGACTCAGCCTTCTGTCATTCCAAGGTCAGTAAAATGACTCAAATTGTTGGGGGCAATGTGCTGACTGTGTAAACTGCTTAGGGAAGGCTGAACAGCACTGTGAAGCAGTGTATAAGTCTATGTGCTATTGCTATTAAGGAGTTTCAGACAAGGTTAACAACTTTTGTATTTGCATTTCCTCGTGCTCTGAAACACTTTTCAAAAACTGCAGAGTTGTGACATCTATTTTGTAGTATTCCTAATTCAGGGACAGTGAATCTTTTGCTATTTCAGCAGCACTCCTGAATAGGGCAGAAGTAATGTTAGCCAAGTAGCCAAAGAGTTAATCAGATGGAGATGTGAAATCAAGGATCATTTTAAAATCTCAATAACAGTAGTTGCCTTGGGGATCACAGTGTGCTAAACCACAAGATAAAAAGGCCTGACAAAGATTATTGACACTTTTACCTTTTAATGAGAAGCTTGGATTGATTGGGTTGCCCTTCAGCTCTGTTCAGTTTGCCTGGTTTTTCAACCATGATGTCATGATTAACAGACTCTATACATATATAACAGTAGTGTCATATTTAAATAATTGCAAAATATGAAGATGTGTTAAGCAAAAAATCAATAGTCCTCTGAAATGTTGACTTTAGGTTAAGGATTACACACTCACACTCACCGAGTAACATTTTGTGTACACAATTGCCCTACCTTCCCTTCCAGCCACAAGGAATGATTGGAATAATTTCGATTTATAAAATATATAGCACCAGCCTCTAGGATAAATTTTGTAAAATAATTGTATTTCACACTTAAAGATTTGTGTGCTGAGAATTTCTCTCCTGAAAAGCTTATGCCATCTACCAACCTAGGGCGGAATAGGAAATCTGTGACTCTTCAATCCATTAAACTTCAATCCATCACCTGAGCATTGCTTATTCCAGATGGATCTTTGGTAAAATGGAACCCAGCAATTTCTGGAGATCTATAATTTTTCATCTTAATAAATCACAGAAGATAGATTAAATTAGATTAACAGAGTTAGAAGAGACCTTGTAGGTCATCTAGTCCAACCCCTCCACCAAGCAGGAGACCCTACACCATTTCTGACAAATGGCAGTCCAATCTCTTCTTGAAAGTCCCAAGTGATGATGCTCCCACAACTTCCGAGGGCAACTTCTGTTCCATTGGTTGATTGTTCTCACTGTCAGAAAGTTTCTCCTTATTTCCAGGTTCAATTTCTTCTTGTTCATTTCCATCCATTGTTTCTTGTCTAGCCTTCAGGTGCTTTAGAAAATAGCTTGACCCCTTCTTCTCTGTGGCAGCCCCTCAAATATTAGAACACTGCTATCATGTCTCCCCTGATCCTTCTCTCCACTAGACTATCCATGCCCAGTTCCTGTAAGCATTCATAATATGTTTTAGTCTCCAGTCCCCTAATCATCCTGGTTGCTTTTCTCTGCACACTTTCTAGCATCTTAACATCTTTTTGTAGTGGGGTGACCAAAACTCGATGCAGTACTCTAAGATGTGGCCTTACTAAGGCTTTATAGGGTGGTATTAGAGTTGCAATGTACTCTACATATGATACAGGTGCTTTTTCAGGAGGCAACTGGACTGTCTTGTTTGTTGTTGTTGTTGTTTTTATTGCCTCCTGAAAAATTTGGGATAACCATGACCTGGATGACTAAGAATCTCTACAGACCCCTACATATGACAACTCAGAAGTAACCACTGTCAACCATTATCTGCTTCTCTCAGCATTGCTAGATTGTAAGTAAGTTCAATAGGCTATCGAGGACACACTGCTTCTATAAAGAAATTTTAGTTTAAGAAAAACTAATGAAGTATTTATGAAACAATTCCAGTGGGTATTATATATGAAATTGCAAGCCCTACTTAGAGAAAATTCAAGGTTTGAATTGTTGCCTTTTTTTCCCAGAGGGATTTAACAGGGTTGACACCATTTTCTTTTGTGTGGAAATAATAGTTTCCATCTGTTCCTTATTCTACTAATGGATAAACCTCTTTTTAGGTTCTTTGCTTCTGGCATTGTAAGAACTATTTCCCACAATTACCAACTAACTCACCATTAAGTATATATGAAATTGCAGTTTTCTTAATGGCTCAGAAATGGGTCTGGGTGTTATTTTTCATTCTTAAAAATTTCTAGTTAATATCTAACTAGAATCCTGCCTAATTCTAGTGCTCTGTTTCACTTGAAATACTATGTTGAATAAAAATGAAAATACATTCCCAAATAAAACAACATTTGCTATCTTTTGACAACTCTAGAGTAAATTGATTTAACTTTGGAAATTACACAGCACCAACACTAATTACTAAAGGCAATCTGCAAACAAAATATCTCCAGGGCATCAATTTTTTTGAAAGAAAGTATTGTGGCATTTGCCTCTATTTATAAGCAACTTTTGAAAACTAAATCCATATAACATTGGGGAGATGGTGGTTGCCCAATCAATGAATGTATGAAAACAATACTATGAATGCTTCAACTTACTTGAGAATATGGAAGCATGAAGTACACGAACTTCAAGTCTTCCTTTTTAATTATTGAGGAATTATTGAATCTATCATCTGCACCTCTATAACTGTCTGGTTTGGTTCTGCAACCCAACAGGACAGACACAGACTTCAGAGGATAATTAGGACTGCAGAAAAAACAATTACTACCCAACTGCCTTCAATCGAGGACCTGTATACTGCACGAGTCAAAAAGAAGGCTGTGAAAATATTTACAGACCCCTCATATCTCGGACATAAACTGTTTCAACTCCTACCCTCAAAACGACGCTATAGAGCACTGCATACCAGAACAACTAGACACAAGAACAGTTTTTTCCTGAAAGCCATCACTCTGCTAAACAAATAATTCCCTCAACACTGTTCAACTATTACAAAGTCTGCACTACTATTACTGCTAATCTTCTCATCACTCCTTATCACCCATCCCCTCCCACTTGTGGTTGTAGAACTGTAACTTTGTCCCTTGTATCCTTATGATTTATACTGACTGTTTCCAAGTATGATTTGACTGTTGATTGTACCCTATGACTATCATTAAGTGTTGTATGTTATGATTCGTGATTCTTAACCAATGTATCTTTTCTTTATGTATACTGAGAGTATTTACACCAAGCCAAATTCCTTGTGTGTTCAATCACACTTGGCCAATAAAGTATTCTATTCTATTCTATTATATATGAATTTGTGTTATAGGCTATGTAGCTAATTCCATTCTTTAAAATGCTCTCATATATATGCTAATGGCATATAAACCCAATTTAACATGGAGCATGGCTAACCAGGCTGGTTCAATCCTTTGACTCTTATGTGTATTCAGAAAACTCATTTGAAAATAATGTATGGAGGATGAAATTCTGAAAAGGGATAAATCTGAGTGAATGATCTCTGTGATCAACCTTCATTATCAAAACTCCTGGTATGATCCTGATTTGAAATACATTTAACTGAAATAACTTAAAAGACTCCTATTATTTTTGTTTCCCATTCAATGCATGTCAGGACTGATATTAGCAAGAATGAAACAATTCAAACCTTTCCTTTATGGGTCTTTACACTTACGAGTAGAACTTTCTTGTAGCTACCATGTGTATCTCATATATTTGACAAATAATAAAAATAGTCATAAAATTCCACTTTATTGGCCAGTAGTTTGCTACATATAAACATTATATAAGAGAAAATATATATTTTCTATGCAGTCTAGGCATTTCTATGACCTATGCAGTCAAGACCATATCGAAATACATTATTATGCAAAGCTTTTGAGTTCTTATATAGTTACAGTGTTTAGCATTAAAGTTTAGGTACATTGTAAACAGCTCTGGGAAGAAAATGAGCAAAAAAAAAATACTGTGCCATTCTACAATATGAAATAATTTCTTTTAAGCTTTAGGTTTAACTTTTCTAATTGATTAAAAGGGTCTGCAAGATAAAGGAGGAACTCAAAGTTCACCTTATGTTCCTTGGTGGTGACATTTAAAACAAAAACTTTTCCAAAGACTTGGAAAATCTCAGAAACTTATAGAAGAAGATAGTCAATGACACTCTAATAAATCAAACAATTCAATGTTTAAGTATTCTAGGATGTAATATAAATGACCCTGCTATGCTTTATGTTTTTGACATTCAAAGGAAAGTATATGCTCCTAGAGAAGAAAAGAAGCATAGAGGCATAAGTGAATGAAGTTAGTGATTCATCAGAAAATTGTCAAGATCACATATCTTATATAATCATCTTAGTCCTTGTTAGTCTGTCTTCTTGTCAAAGAGCTGCCTTTGAAAGCTGTCAGGAAGATCCAATATATGGTGGAGCGTGCAGTGATGGATATCCCAGGTTTCCTCAACATAGGCTTTCCACGGGCAGGTTATCTACCTCCCCCTAAAATTATCCATTGTACCAGATTAGATAGGGTGGTCATGCTCCTACACCTGTTCTCTAAGTACAGATAGTCCTCGACTTACAATGGTTCATTTAGTGACCATTCAAAGTTACAGTGACACTGAAAATAGTGAATTATGATTATTTGTCATATTTATGACGATTGCAACATCACCATGATCACATCATCAACATTCAGATGCTTGGCAACTGACCCACGTTTATGATGGTTAAAGTGTCCCGTGGTCATGTGATTCCCCTTTTGCGATCTTCTGACAAACAAAGTCAAAGGGGAAGCCAAATTCACTTAGCAACTGTAGGTGGCTGACTTAACAACTGCAGTGATTCATTTAACAACTGTGGCAAGCAAAGTCATAAAAGAGGCCAAAAGTCACTTGACAACTGTTTCACTTAGCAAGAGAAATTTTGGGCTCAATTGCGGTTATAAGTCAAGGACTAACTGTATTGCCATTTATGGGATCTGGCAAATGTGACAGCACCCTATTCCCTTGAAATTTGGCACTTCCTCTCCTATCAGAGCCATCTAAAAAGCAGTTAGCACCTAACTGTTTTTCCCAGGTGCTAGGGTATGAGGTGGGTGAGAAAATTTAATGAAGGACTGCATGCAGAAGCTGAACCTTGGTCCAAGGTTTTGAAGGTTTAACAGATTAAATAGAGTTTTATAGATTTAATAGTATTGTGATGTTTTATTATTGATGGTGTTTTAATTATTAATTGGGATCCATCCCAACCTCAGTATAAATGGGTGGCTATATAAATGTTTTAAGAATAGAATAGAATAGAACAGAATGAGTTGGAAGGGAGCTTGGAGGTCTACTCCAATCCCTTGCTTAGGCAGGGAACCCTATACCATTTCAGACAAATGGTTACCCAATTCCAATGTTGGAGCATTCACAAGTTCTGGAGGCAAGTATTTCCACTAATTAATATCCACTGCCATAACCAAATCTCTAAGCATAATCTTTGAAAAATCTTTCAGGAACAGCTCCTTGCCAAACCTATGGTCACAAGCCACAGTCATCCCATTTTCAAAAAGGGAGACCCCAGCCTAGTTGAGAATTACAGACCAATCTCCTTATGCTGCGTCACCTGTAAAGTCATGGAATCAATTATTAACCAATCCATTATCCTCCACTTAGAGACAAACAACCTATTCTCTAATAAGCAATTTGGTTTCAGAAAAAAACTATCCTGTAATCTGCAACTCTTACACTGCAAAAACATATGGACTACACAACTCGATCAGGACAAAACAATAGACGCAATCTACATAGACTTCTGTAAAGCCTTTGATTCAGTGGTACATGACAAACTATTATTAAAACTAAAATCTTATGGTATCTCTGGACACCTGCATAACTGGATAAAAGCATTCCTGTCAAACAGACAACAAATTATAAAAATTGGAAATGTCCTATCAAATTTTGTACCTGTCAACAGTGGTGTCACCCAAGGCAGTGTTCTAGGATCAACTCTCTCCGTACTCTACATAAATGACCTCTGTGATCATATTAAGAGCAATTGCGTTCTCTTCGCTGATAATGTAAAACTATTCAACACCACAGATAATTCTGCTACCCTTCAAAAAGACCTTGAATATGTATCAGAATGATCAAACAAATGGCAACTTCAAATCTCAATAAATAAATGCTTTGTTTTACATATTGGCAAAAAAAAATCAGAAAATAAAATACAAGCTGAATAGTCAAGACCTTGTTGATGATCCAAACTCTGTCAAGGACCTTGGAGTACTCCTCTCTAATGAGCTAAGTGCTAGAGCCCACTGTAACTACATAGCCAAAAAGGCATTAAGAGTTGTTAACCAAATCCTACATAGCTTTTTCTCTGGTAATATCACACTACTAATTAAAGCATACAAAACATTTGCTACACCAATACTTAAATATAGCTCATCAGTCTGGAACCCATATTAAGTATCTGATATTAACACAGTAGAGAAAGTCCAGAAATATTTCACAAGAGTTCTTCACTCCTCTACTCATTGCAGAATATCTTATGCTATCAGACTTGAAATTCTAGACCTAGAAAACCTAGAACTATGCTGTCTTCGGTCCTGATCTAAGTATGGTATATAATATCATACATTGCAACGTCCTACCTGTCAATGAATACTTCAGATTCAACCATAACAATGCAAGAGGACACAATAGATACAAACTCAATGTAAACCGCACCAAACTTGATTGCAGGAAATACGACTTCAACAACAGAGTGGTCAATGTCTGGAATACTCTGCCTGACTCTGTGGTTTCTTCTCCAAAAACTTTAACCTTAGACTGTCTACTATTGACTTCACCCCTTTCCTAAAAGGTCTGTAGGGGGTACGCATAAGCACACCAACGTGCCTACTGTCCTGTCCTATTGTTTCTTTTATATTTTATTTTTCTTATATGTATCCATGTATTCATAACTATGTTATACTTATACCTATTATCTTGTAAGCAATTGACAAATAAAATAAATAAATAAATAAATACATATACATATACATACATACATACATACATACATACATACATATTTGTTTTTGTAGATTTTCACGGGTACAGGTATGCAAGTCTTGGCGTGTTCGGGTATTTCCTGTGTAAGATTGAGACTATCTTGGCAATGTTTCAACGAAATCTCACTCACCATCTTCAGGCTGGTGCTTTTGGCTTTGTGTTTGTGCGAGCAAAGCGTGATCTGAGCTGCTGACTCCCTATATATACTGGTGGGGAGGTTGGCTGTGTTGTCATTTCTTGATTGGTTGATAGAGTTGATGTTTGCAGATTTGGCTGGCTTTTTCTTAAGAACATGTGTGGCTGAGGTATTGGCTGTGTGTCTATCAGCCTCCTGTGTTGTAACGACTTGGGTAATGGGCTGTGTGATGACCTTCTGAGTTCTATTGTTTTGACATCCTGGGTCTTACGCTGTAATCTCCTGAGTAATAATGACTTTCTATTGTTTCTTTTATTTTTCTTATATGTATCCATGTATTCATAACTATGTTTATACTTAAACCTATTATCTTGTATGCAATTGACAAATCTAATCAAATCAAAATAAAATAAATTCTAACTGTCAGGAAATTTCTCCGTAGTTCTAGGTTGCTTCTCTCCTAAATAAATGAATGTTAGAATCTATTATGTTGCATACTGTATGAAGTCCCTCTCTCATTCTCTTTTTAGATTATAATGGTACAATTAAGCACTAGTGTGTGTCTTTTAATCTACCCCTTTTTTGTTTTTGGTGGGGAGTTAGCAATTAAATGCCAGAATTTTATAAGGCTGATCTCAAGACTTAAAAAAAAACTAGATACAAAATTTTGTAATATATAGTGTTGATAACATCTATTGTTAGAATTGTCAAAAGAAAATGAAACATTTAACTTACAACTTTGCTTTAAGTATGTACCTTCAGAATGAAGCATAAAACTTGTAAGAAATATTCTCTTTGACCTTAACCGATGATCCACTTAATTTATACCTTTGAGCGCAAAGGTTGATAGCCGTTATTTTTAATAATAATCTTCTGAGACACAGATGCACAATGAACATAGAACTGGTTTCCCCAAAGGGATCTTCCACCTGTCTTACACAAACTAAAATAATATATAGACATTTGGGACTTATGCTTCTGGACAGTCATGAAAGTGAATCCAGAAAGTTAGACAAAGTATTTCTGGATTTAATATTTAAAAAAGCATGGACTATTTTTTCTTAAAGAAATACCATCATTTCATTATTATTTCAATGACAGCTTTGTTTTCCTTTATTGATAATATAGTTGATCCTACAGTATTAAACATATTTTTTTCATTATTTATGACCCTGAATTTAGGATACGTTAGAAAACAGGAGCTGTTTTCCACTTTTAGTCTTCCAAATTAAAGTGTGGATTTTATTATCTGTTTCTCCAAGAATGAATTTAACTTCCTCCCCAAAAAATATGAATTCAGAATTATTTGATGTGTTTTCCTAATGAATATTTCTGTGCATTTAGTCATTTGTCTAGCACAGAACTAACTTTGCTGAAGATAATTTTAATTTTATTTATTTATTTATTCAACTTTTATACCGCCCCCTCTCCCAAACAGGAACTCGGGGCGGTGAACAGCCATAATAAAACAATACAGTCCATAAAAATTTAAAATAGAATTAAAAATTATTAAATTAGTGGCTGAATTTGAGAGTAAAAACCAATAAAAACCCGATAAAAGTTTAAAATTTAAAGAAAATTAAAACCTTCTAATGGCACTAGGCCAGACCAGCCTGCTGAAAAAGGTGAGTCATCAGGATGCATCAGAAGGCCCATAGGTCAGTGATGACTCAGTATCTCCATAGGTAGCTCATTCCAGAGGGAGGATGCCCCCGCAGAGAAGGCCTGCACCCTCAGAGCTGCCAGCCGGCATCGCCCCGAGGAGACCCACCCTGTGGGAGTGCACTGGCCGGCGGGAGGCCAATGGTGGCAGCAGGCGGTCCCGTAAGTACCCGGGTCCCAAGCCATGGAGCACTTTAAAGGTGATCACCAACACCTTGAATCACACCCGGAAGGCCACCAGCAGCCAATGCAGCTCGCATAGGAGCGGTGTAACATGGGAGCTCCGAGAAGCCCCCAAGATCACCCGCATTGCTGCATTCTGCACCAGCTGAAGCCTCCAGATGCCCATGTAGAGAGCATTGCAATAGTCTAGGTGGGAGATGACGAGGGCAGAAGTGACTGTGAGCAATGCACCCCAATCCAGAAAGGGCCACAACTGGTAGATCTGATGGACCTGATAAAAAGCCCTCCTGGCGACAGCCGCTATATGTTCTTCTATCGACAGCCATATATCCAGGAGGATACCCAGATTGTGCGCATTCTCCGTGGGGGTCAGAAGTTCTCCCCCCACGGTCAGCAATGGAATGAGCTGACTGTAACTGGGCACAGGAAACCACAGCCACTCGGTTTTGGTCAGGTTGAGCCGAAGCCTGTTGACCCCCATCCAGCTCCGCACGGCTTCCAGGCACTGGGTCATCACTTCAACGGCTTCATCAGGGTGGCCCGGGGTAGAAATGTATAGCTGAGCATCATCAGTATACTGATGGAACTCTATCCCAAAACCACAGATGATCTCACCCAGCGGCTTCACATAAATGTTGAACAGCTGGGGTGAGAACACGGACCCCTGAGGCACCCCACAAGACAAGGACCTTGAGGTCGATCTCTGCCCCCCTGCCAACACAAATTGCGAGTGGTCGGAGAGGAAGGAGGAGAACCACCGTAACACTGGTGCCTCCCACTCCCAACTCCCTCCAACTGCCGTAATAGGATACTGTGGTCGATAGTATCAAAAGCTGCTGAGAGATCTAACAGGGCGAAGACAGAGGAACAACCCCTGTCCTGGGCCCTCCAGAGATCATCCACCACGTGGATGGCAGGACAATGTTAATGAAACAACTTGACTGAGGATTGAATATTTGAAAGATGTGTCTTGAAGCAAACATAAAATCTATATATATGATGATATGGGTCTGATTTTACAGATAATTAAACTTAGCTAGAATTTATGGACCAAGAGCAGGGAACAGTAAATAGAGGGTAACTTAATCTGTGATGGCCCAACCTTTTGATGTATGTACTGTAGTCCATACCAAATCTAGCATGTGAAACTGGTACATGTAAGTCTATGGAAATTCTCGGTCATCCAGGGCTTTTTTCTTTGAAGACATTTCGTTTCTCATCCAAGTAGATTTTGGATGAGAAGTAAAATGTCTTCATGGTAAAAACAAAGTCCAGTTGCCTTTTGAAAAAGCACCTTTGGTAGATGTAAAAAATTGATTTCCCTGATATAGATAACTCCACATGGACATCTTAGACTTGAATTTGCTAGCTTTCTTTCTGAAGATTGAGAAATAATCCTAATATAGCTAAATGACAGCAGCAACACATGATGTGGTTGGAATTTGCCACAATTTTCATCAATAATACCATTTTCACCTTTTCTAAATACAAGCAGAGTGATCCAGAAAGAGTGTATTACCTGAAAGCTGATGCTAGATTCATGAGTGTTTAACTCACCTTCTCGAATTACCATGTTTCTCACAAAATAAGGCAGGGCCTTATTTTTTTTTGAGCCCCGAAAAAATGGCTAGGCCATCTTTTCGGGGGTGAATTAATTTCTCTCCCCCCACATCAGTGGGTGGGTAGCAGCGGTGTTCCCGCCAGCACGACAACATTAGCAGCGCTGGTGGAAACGTGGAAGCATTTCTGCTGCTGCTCAGGTGTGTGCAGAAGAGGAGGCTTCTGCACACACCCGAGCAGCGGCAGAAATGCTTCCACTTTTCCGCCGGCATGACAACAGCAGCAGCGCCGGCGGAAACGTGAAAGCATTTAAATTTGGGGGGAGGGGCTTAATTTCATTTCATGCCTAGAAAACATGCTGGGTCTTCCTATTGGTGGAGGCCGTATTGTTGGAGAAACACAGTAGTTGAGGTGATATCTGTCATGTGACTTTTATCACCTATACCAGTGGTAGGAACCTTGGCTCTTTTATCACTGATGGACTTCAACTCCCAGAATTCCTGAATGAGCTATAAAAAGTTCCCCATCCCTGGCCTACTGGTTTTTCAGTTGTGAGGGAAATCAATTTTTGATTTGAATGGGATTGTTCAATATACAAATGTCCTAATTTTTGACTTGAATGATCAATATTCTTTATATGTCCTACATTTGTATATTAAACAGTCCCATTCAAGTCAAAAATTGATTTCCCTCACAACTGAAAAACCACTAGGCCAGGGATGGGGAAACTTTTATGGCTCACTCAGGAATTCTGGGAGTTGAAGTCCATCAGTGATAAAAGAGCCAAGGTTCCCTACTGCTGACCTATACCATATCCAAAAATTCTTCTAGTTGCTGTATTTAGGATCATTTGAGCAAGAGAAAATATTCCTTTTCATGGCTAAAAGAGCTGCAGACGCTATTGAACATGGGCTGGGACAATATTTTTTACTTCCCCTCCCTCCATTAAGGATAGTTAAGAATCAACCTAAAGTTAAATCAGTAGATGGGAAACTGTACGGCATTTTGAAAGCAGGATTGTAAATTAATTGTGGATAAGATTACATTTTCAATGGAGGAAAACACATGACTATAAGTCAATGAGTATTAATGCACAGAAGTGCTTTACCTAATACATGACTTTTAAGAACAAAATCTGTTGTGCAGTAATGAAACAAGCCAATGAAGTAGAACGGAGTTGTGAAAAATTTGAGCAGAGGAAAAATGCACCACAGTTCTGAATGTATGGTGTGACAGAGTCCAGATAAGGAAGCCATAGAATTTATGCTAATAAAAGATAAGGCCATAGACACAAAAGGAAGAAAAATTAAAGTTTGAGGAAAATAGCTTCCCTGATTGTCTCTTGCTAATAGGAAGGAGCTGGTTGGTAGATGAGAAAACTCTCACCCATACAAATTTTAACAAAACATTAGTGCAAACAATCCATTTAATATACCACACATTGATGAGAACCAAATCTGAATCAGACTAAATCACCCTGGCCCAACACAAAGGAATAGGTTGCTGAATTTGCAACAATGCATACCCTTCTATAATTATTTCTATCATATAGAATTAAAGAAGATTAACAGAGCAGCCAGTTTCCACTAGCCAGTTTTTATTATGCACACATTGTTGTGGTTCTTTATATAGGCCACATTCATCAAAATAAATGTACTTGCTTTTAGGCACTAGTGAATCAGAGGAAGCAGGAGGCAGTAAAAGCTCCTTTATGCTCACTTGATTTCAGTTTAGTAGCAAAGGCTTAAATATATATCATAAAGTAATTTCTCTCTTGATCAGTGCAAGTCAGAAAATCAGTGACTCTTTAGATGTGGTTGGATTCCAATCCCATTTGCCCCAGCCTGCATGGACAATGCTCACAACTGATAAGAATGTGAGATATCGTGAGCGCATTCACACTCTTATAGCATGGAAAGGAAAACTCTTCAAAGATAGCCAAAGCTATCTGTGGACTACTGTGGATATCAAGAGAGTATTTGCTTAATCTGTATTCCATGGTTCTTTTAACGACAATTTATTGAACAAGGCAGAATTTGTTGGATTTTAACAAGCCAAATCTATAAGTCATGATTTAAAAACCATAGTAAGCCAGTTTGGTCTAGTCGTTAAGGCATCAGGATAGAAATCAGGAGACTGTGAGTTCAAATTCCCCCTTAGGCATGAAAGCCCGGTGCGTGACTTTGGGCCCGTCACTCTCTGTCAGTCCAACCCACCTCACAGGGTAGTTGTTGGGGGGGGGATAGGAGGAGGAAGGAGTATGTTTGCTACTTTAAGTTATTTATAAAAATAAAGGCAGAACATAAACTAAATATATAACAATAGCTTAGTTCCCACATTAGAGAAAAGCACAAAAAGAATCAATTTTATAGCTTAGCATGCTGTGGGAAGTTAAGACGGAGAGAACAAAGATACAGAGTCAATAGGAAATGTTTTGTCTGGTTTTGTCAACTTCTGGGTGTACACATTAAAATGCCTAGAACTGATTTTGTGAGGTGGGTGGCATACAAATTTAATTAATAAATAAATAATTTGCAAGCAGAAAAAGGACAGGGTTCATATCACAGTACTTCCTGCAATGTTGCTTGGCATCACAGTTCTGTATACCATGTGGGGAAAGTTTCTGGGTTGACTTTTGGTCCTTTTGAAATAGTCTTCTTTGCCCTAAGCTTAATATTATTTACATGGCTTTGGTTTTCTTTCATTCCCCATCTTTGGGCTGTTTTCATGCCCCTCCCCATTTTTGTTCAATATTTTGAGCTGCCTCCTGAATAAGACTATGAATTATTTTTCTGGTACTGGCCATCCTTGCCAGCTTGGAAGATCTTAGAACAACATGATTGGATTTCCATGCTATGCTTAATTTTAGTTTATTGAACTGATAGTTTGGTTAATTAATGTTTACTTGGCATAATATGTAATTATAAGAGGCAGAGTTCACAAAATGCACGCACTGAACTAGATTATCCCAGGGCATCCTTCCTTCTGCACTGAGATTTTCAATATTATTTTCTCCGGATGTGGAAAACCTTCAATTCTTTTACTTCTCATTAGAGATCTCTATGAAACTAATAAGCAACTAGCTGTGAAGTCACCTGAAGGGAAAAACCATAACGTTCTATATGAAAATAAAATCATTTTAAAATTAATAGCCAAGGTCTTATTTTTATGCAAGAAAATCATATTTAGGTTTTTGATTACTTCTATATTGTTTATCTCCTTTTTTAAACTGTACTTGGCTTTCCGAGCTTGTATAAAAATGCAGAATCTAAATTGAATCCAGAAGGTGAGGTGTTTTGAGAAAAGGAATATCTGAAAATCCACTGCAAGTAGCAGCCAAGTAGCTGCACACCTCAGAAGGTTATTAGAAAGGCAGATTTAAAATGATTGTGAAGCGTATTACATGCTTGGAATGAAAGATAAATATAATTCCTGCAAATAAAAATCCTTTCTCCATCCCAAAGAGGTAATTAGAAATTAGGGATTTTTAATGGTAAATGGTAAAAAATGGTAAAGGAGAGAAAAGGGGCACAAAGCACTAGTCCCTAAAGATCATTTTCAGATGTGTGCTACCAGGTATGTTGGAAGGGCAGGGAAAATAATTATTTTTATGAATTTCTTAGAAGGTCTGTGTGCATATCAGCCACCATCCTATTTGAGCTTCAAAGGAGGTTTGATTAGATGCAAATTTATGATCTGAAATTTGAAGACAATACGTTAGAGGTTAATAAAAGCTTTAACCATAAAGTGGAATAAGAAGGCACAAAAAATGTTTGCATGCAGTTTATTGAATTTTTGATAGGTCTGGGGATAGATGGAACAAAAATACTAGCCATGATAAATCCTCCCACACTGTAGGAAAGGTAGACCTTTCCAAAGTGAGAAATCTCAGCTGGATACCTTTAAGAGTTTCATCACAATATGCTTTGTAAATTTTCCCTATGCATTTTTTTTAAGGCAGAGATACCATAGATGATGATCAGAAAGCACAGCAACTTCTGAACTGATATTGGGAGAATGTTTGTAGCTCAGGGTTGAAACGAGGGATCCTTGATGCTCTGAGCTTAATTATTTTCTTGAAGGCTCTTTTTTTGCAAACTAGGTAGCATCATCAGTGTTAATAAGTTTCACCAACACTGACAGGACAAGCCACCAGAATATGCTTTAAAAGTAAGCTCTTACTAAATACTGAAGAGGTTACCCATGTCCCATCATCCACAAGCACTACTAGTACTAATACTACTACTAGGCTATGTGGCTTGTTGTATGGCTTATTGGCAAAGAATGTCCTGCTGTTGTTGTTTTTTGACTTACTTACAACTTTTTAGAAGTCTGAGAACTTCTGCATTACCACGGTGTACACACACACACACACACACACATTCTAGTAAATGACTATATTAACTAGAGTAATTTAACAGTGAGGTATGCAACATTATACACATTCTGTGCAAGAAGCAGATAAGCAGCAAGGAAAAAGGGATTTCCCCATCCTTCCTCAAATTAAATGAGAAAGGGGAATATAATAAAAGGAGAATAAAACAATGCTCCTAAAAGCTGTAGAATTGCAGAGATGGACACTGTCTCTGCTATATGCCAAAGATAGAGATGTAGATAAACAGGTATGTATGTGAGAAAAAATAAATCACCCAAGAAGGAATTATTTAGAAAAATGAAAGAGTGGAATAGATCTGTGACTCTTTCTTTCTGTTTCTCCTTTTTCAGGGTGACTTCCTAAGCAAACTCTGGAAAAAGAGTGAGACATAAAAAGCAGCCATCCCAAATGCTCCAAGGGCCAAGAAAAAAATAATAAAAATTATGGTTAGTTATTCATGCTAATGTCAGAAAATGCCTCCTGCTCCCATTTTGTCCATCTATCAAATGAAAGCTGCAATGATGAATGAGAGTCTTTGAATTTGTCCAAAAAACAGATTTAATTCAATGCCATGAAATGTTCCAAAGATACAGTTCAGAGGGAGAATTTGATCCAATCTTCTTCAAATAAAATAAATAACACACAGCCCTGTTTGTTAATAGCCTATATAAGGTTGTGAGTTCATAAAGTTCTTTATGAGTCAAGTAATTAGAACACAGAAGAGAGATCCTTTTATCCTTGTCTTGTATAATAAGGCTAATTGGTTTTGAATATTTATATAGCAGCCTGGAAAGAATCCTAATTAATGTAGAGCTAATTCCATCACGCCATACAACAGATATACTTTCAAACCTGCATATATTCTAATTTTCTAGTACAGGACACAGAGAAATACCGCAGTCATATATAGCATGACTTTTAAATAATCATTAGAGGTTCTGAAAAATGCAGAACCTCTTATGAAGATTGTTCAACTTAGAGGAAAATAAAAATGGAAGTTCCACATATGCCTTTAATAATAAGACATTGATCATAAGAATGTGAGAAATATAATCTCAGATTTGCTCACTGCCATTTTTTTTAATCCTTATGTTGAAACCAGGGTGTTATAACATCTTCCACATCTTGGATCAGAAAAATAAGTGGCAGATCCTGAAAAAAAATAATATAGGAAAAACTACTTGCGGAAAGTCACTGTAAACAAAATGCATGTGCCATAGATAATAATAAACATAAATAGTTGAACCCTGGTATGGTCATGGGCTTCTATATCCAGGAAATTATCATCTGTGGTCTTGGATGTGTTGCACTACCCCTGATAGACCACCCCATATAAACTGGGGGTTCTCTTGGACTCATGTCTTCTGCTTGAAGAAGAGTTGGCAGCTGTGGCTAGGAGGGCCTTTGCTCAAATTCATGTTGTGCACCATTACATCATTTCCAGGATAGGGAGCCCTGGTCATCTCCCGACTGGACTACTGCAACCCTGGTCATCTCCCGACTGGACTACTGCAACCTACATCTATCCTTGAAAAGTATACAAAAGCTTCAGCACGTGCAGAATGCAAGCAATTCTAGAAGCATAAAGAAGGGTGCATGTGACACCTTTGCTCTGCAAATTGCATTGGGTACCCCTTTGCTTCCAAGTCCAATTCAAGGGGTTGGTTGGGACCTATAAAGCCCTATATGGCATGGGCCCAAGCTACCTATGGAACCATCTTTGTCCCATTGTATTGGCCCATCCCATCCAATCAGGCAGGGAACATATGTTGTAGACCCTATCAGTTAAAGAATTCCAATTGGCAGGTCTAGGAAGAGAGTCTTCTCTCCCTTTGCTCAGCCTGGTGGAATATTCCTCCCCCCTCCCGTCTTGGTGGTGAGACAGGCCTCCACTCATCTGGCCTTCCACAAAGAGTTAAATCGTGGCTCTGCATCCTCAATGGGGAGTTCAGAAGAGTCTGCAGCCATAAGGCTGGTGGTACTATGAGAGCCTTCCCTTCACCTTTTAAATTAATTGTTGACAGATTTTAATCATCCTTGACTGCTTCTAAATTCTAAATTTCCTAATTTTTATATGTTGTTCTTATACTTTAACATTGTATTGTGTGTCACCTGGAATCCCTCCTTGAGGAAGATGGGCAGTTCAAAAATGCAAAAAATAAATCAATAAATATTTTATAGTATTATATAGTAAAATTGTACTAAATAATAAAGCATGCATTTTTATGCATGCATGTATATGTGTATGTGTATATGCATGCACAAATCCTTTAGGCACTATTTTGCTTTAGTTTCTTTTACAACTTACCCAAATTCATTCAGACTATGGTTTTGATTAGTCAAAGAAAGAACCCATTAGAACTAAACTTTAAAAAGGGTCCAACCATTGTTATAATTATCACCAGCACCATCTTATTATTTTGCTATAAATCAAAGACTAATTAACATATTTCATACCTTCCAGTGTGTGTGTCAGTCACAGGCACGTTTCAAGACAAGGTCAAAAAACATAAAAATCCAGAAGCCTGGCATCGAAGCCCCATTGCTTTTTCAAAGGTGACGGAGCCCTTTTTGTGGCTGGTAACTGCATTCGACTTTATAGGAAGCCCTCTAGTAGACAGAATAATAAATCAAACCTGATAGGGTTATATTACAGACTATGTTAAAGTTGGAGTCTTCTGGGTTTACTCCAGGCTTTTGAGAGTCTTGGAGATGCATTTGAAAAAGTCCATTAGACTTACTACTGTACTTTTTGTGTGTGTTTCCTGCTTCAGAATGGCAGAAAACTATGCCACCAGTTTTTTATAAGGGTTTTCAGACCTCCATTCATCTCTGAGGCATAGATTATCACCTTGCTTTAAAAGCAACCATCTGTCTGTTACTTGTACCATTTGGTAAAATGCCTAGACTATTCTGTACAACTTGTTCTATATGAAGTTCTTCAGTGATCTTATCTGCATTTCCAATCACTGTCTTAAATTCCTTTTCACAATGAATTTACATTGCATTTTTTAGACTTGTTTGGATAGAAGTTTGATGTAATATTTGCCCTGAAGTGGAACAGTGCCAGGGCTGTTTGCTTAATTCAGAACACGCTTCTCAGTTGCAATTTGGAGACTAACAAAAGGAATAGTATTTTCATAATACTCAAAACAAATCTGGTCTACTTTGGTATGACGTGGAAAATATATCTCAAGCAACAACAAACAAAATCACAATGTCATGCTCTTTCTAATAGTAATATCTCATTTAGAAATGTTTAAATTTATGAAAGTAGGATTTCAAGTCAATAAACCAATATACTCCTTTCTTTGATCATTTTTAAAAAATGAAATATGCATTTATATGCCATCCTTTATTTCAAAAGTATAGGGTTGATTGCAATACCTAATTTAATTTTTAAAACTGGGGAGAGTAAAGATTTGAAAACCAAGAAGCTATTTGCTAGATGAACAAGACATTTCTATAGGTCCATGGAGATTTGGTTCAATCTTCAGGAAACTTAGGTGATACATCACAATTATTCCTGCCTATGCCTTATATATGTATGTATGTATGTATGTATGTATGTATGTATGTATGTATGTATGTACGTACCTACCTACCTACCTTCATAAATATGTGTGTGTGTGTGTGTGTGTTAGGTTTTTGAGCTGATAAATAATTAAGCAAGGGAGACTAGGATAGATCTATTTCGAGCTACTTAGCTCTCGTCAGCTATATATACGTTGCCTTTAACTGGTTTCTTTCTCCATTGGTGCTTACTACTTGTTAATGTGTATTTGACAAATGGCACTTGTGGTTTCTATTTCCTTTTCCCTAATATAGTCATTTGAGGAACTTTATGGAAGGTTCAGTTAAAGTCAAGTCTTTCCTGAAAAGGATGCCTAGAATAGTTACAGTTCTTTTTTTTCCCACAATACCATTTCCAGAGAGAAGACACATTCTACCTACTTGTCTTAGCTATAAATCTCTCCATCACCTCAACAGCGAAGCAAATAGTACATTCACACCTTTGCAACTATGGCATATATGCTAAAACTACTACAAATACGAAGTGTGCCACTAGCCCACAATCAAGCCCTTGATATTTTCCAAAATAAAAAGGAAAGAAAGGAATTGTTTACTCCTTAACGTCATAGTGTTGGGAAGAAAATGAATATTTCTGGCCTTCTCCCACTTAATCTTATTTGTGTGTTATATATTAGCAAAGAAGAGAGTCTTATGTAGGTGAATATGCCATTTAGGCTGCTATCTTATACTCATTTCCTAGGAAGAGGCTATCCAAAATCAAATGAGGTTTATTCTGAGCAGATATTATTATAATAGGATTACATAAACAGAGTGATTTCTGCAGCCAGCATCTTTCCTTATAGAGCTGTGCAGAGAACGTGAGTTGGAAGCATGATAATGCATGTCTCAAGACTGGGTAGAAATGGTCATGAAAACGTTTTCCTGAAGACACCTGCATCGAATTCCTTAAGACTGACTTCTCATTAACATTTCCAGTATAATTTGGCAGGGAGAGAAGGCTGAACACCATGATTTGCAGCTGCAGAGCCTTTGTAAGTACCTGTTAAAAGCAGAGAGGCATTCCAGGGAGTTCCAAATATTCAAGAACTGCTTAAGAAGAAGACAACTTTGGGGAAATTGCTGCTTCCTGTCAAGATGCCTCAAGGTGGGCAACAGCAATCAAGGTAAAATGGCATGCTGTTGATCAACTGCAGTTCTTGCCCAGAGTAATTCTAGCTGTTCTCGGAAGAAAGAGTTTGAAAAGATTATTAAACCTGATGTAGCAAAGCAGTTCACACATACGTTTGATTTGAATTAGTCCTCTAGGAAATGTCAAATGACAAATGGAACTTAGTTCTAAAAGCGTCATCTGAACCAGTGAAGGAAATAATTTATCATGGGATGTTCTATTGTTGCAGAAAATTATGATTAAACTCTATTGGTTTTGAAGAGTCTTATGGGGTGAGGTTGTTACTTCAAAGTGCTTCCTGGGACTTATTAGAATGCTGGTGTTAGACTTTGAATCCAAGCACTTTCCTAGTCCATAGGGATCTTGTTTGACCCTTTCGGGGTTTCATTCCTCCAAATCTCCAAGGAGTTACATACTTTGACAGCTTTTTGGTATCAGCGGATGCCTGAATTCATAAATGAGAGCATAGGCATTAATTCAAGGAAGCAGTATTTGGAGAAGTGTGCTTCAGACAATTTGCTAGCTGTATTGGTTAACAGTTCCCGGTGGCATTTCTTTGCTGTGCAGCTTAATTGGGAGGCAAAGTCTGAAAAAAAAATGGATCCATCTCCATTATGGCTAATATGTCAAGTCCTAACAAGTGTGGCTGAACTTATGATTTGCAAAGCATGTAGGAGAGTGGGCTCCAGGGGCCCTGATAAACACTGGCATAAACCATTGCATTTTATTTATTCTCACCTAGAAAATATTTTTTAAAATATTGCATATCTTGTGCTTGTTTTAGCAATGTAGTTATGCACAGTCTTTCATATATTTATTTATTTTATTGATATATCCATGGCTCCAGGAATGATTAAGATTAGATACCAATAGCTTCCAAACCATTAGGCTTTCATAAGGCACTAAAAGCTTCCAGGTCTTTGGACCATGATGTTATCAGGATCTGCTTGCTGATTATCGTAAATGTATTCTTGACTACTAAATGGGAAATATTTTTGAAGCTTTGTGATTTGAATCATTGTTGATTATTAAATTGTCCATGCTGTCTAAGTTTGGTTGTTTGTAGAGTTTTCGTTTCCCAACTAGATAACTTCAAAAATGTTACAGTTAGGGAAAGGAAAGTTTAAAGAAAAAGCAAAGGGAAAGGGAAAGAAAATAAATGAAGTGTTTTCTAAGGTGGAACAAATTAGACAAAGTCTTTTCTTTAATCAGAGGAGTGAGTTTCACCACCTCAGCCAATCCCATTAACTTCACCATCCATTCTTCTGCGATAAGAATGTGCCTTTCCATTGTTATGCATACTAGACTTTCACTGCTATTATTATATACAGAAACAAAGATCCATATTTCCTTCAACCTGTTATCCATCAAACCTAGGAAAAGTTCTGATTTCAATTGTGTATGCAAATTTATTTATTTATTTATTTCTGAGTTTTATATACCGCCCTTCTCCCGAAGGACTCAGGGCGGTGAACAGCCAACTAAAATACAAGTAGACAAAGTATAAATTATTTATAAATGCCAAGAAAGTTAAATAGTTAGTGGGTCTTCCTCCTCCACCTCTCCATGTGTCCTCCTTTCCAATTTTCTGTGTCCTCCTTTGCCTGTCCAGGTAAAGGATAATTCTTCTGCTTCTAGGTTAATGAAACTATTTAATATTTCCACAAAGACTTTGATTTACATCATTAGGGAGTTGTACGGATAGAAAAGAAATAGGCTTTACTGCAACAAATGATAAAGAAAATTGGGAGAGAACTGAGGGTGAAGGAAGGAAGGAAAAGCATTCCAGGAATTTCTTTTAAAAATATTTCTGAGCAAATATTAATATATCTGCACTATATTTCTTTGTTCTATATATACCCTGACTGAACAAAAAGCAATCTAATTGTGATCATTTTTATAGAGGCAGATAAAAGTCATTGGAGCCTGCCACAGCTTTATTGTCCTTCCCTTCCACATACACACCAACAACAGACACACACACACACAGACAAACTCAGACCTATCAGTCACAACTCCGTCAGAAGGCCTAGTGATTTATTGATAATGTATATTTTAGTGTTCTATGTTACTTATACATTGTCTTGGAAAGGTTTGTATCCTGAAAAAAGGTTTCAAATGGCTATAATGAAGAAATGAGAATATTTGTTTTATGCTATGTTGTAAAAAGGAGAACAGAAATAAGTCCCACAGAAATAAACAGAGAACGCTTCAGAGTGTACAACAGAAGCATATTCTATTAAGTATGTTAATTATGGAATATCTTGTATTAAAAATACTCCTTAACACATGAAAGAATAGCAAATAAATCAAATATGTAACATAAAACATATAAAATATGTTTTATGTAACAGTACAAAAGAAAAAGGATAGGTATAAGAAAGACTAAATATAGAATCCACTCAACTGGATATTTTTTTGACTGCCCATGAGAGCTTCCATATAGGCTGCTTTTAAAAATAGATCTGTTATTGCAAGCAGCTCCACATCTGGAAATAACTTCTTACAAACTATTTCTTTCCAAATACTAAAGGGGAAGATGTACCACAAACACCTATGAAACAAAAATTATCCCAATTAAAATGGGCTCTGTTGTTTGGAAATTAAATCAATACTGACCCCCACAAGATGTCTCTGTAGATTTGAAATCTTGGGGAAATGCTTGTTATCCACCTGATTATGAATGATACCAACTAAGAAGAAAAAAATCAATACAGTAACCAAGATAGGGAAGAGTAATAAAATGATGAAGAGAACAAACCCAGACACAATAGAGTCTTACTTTACTTGCTTTATTTGCTGATATAGTCTACTGGTATATTTACAGAAAATCTGGGTACCAAGATAGCAAAACACGAATGAAGATGGGCACATAAGCTTTGAGATTATGCAAATCTGTGTGATGAAGTACAAAGCTTGATGTACCC
Organism: Bungarus multicinctus; assembly: GCA_023653725.1. Taxonomy (NCBI): domain Eukaryota; kingdom Metazoa; phylum Chordata; class Lepidosauria; order Squamata; family Elapidae; genus Bungarus; species Bungarus multicinctus. The sequence continues at coordinate 66,682,117 of CM042842.1, forward strand.
CCTTCAAATGCCTCGGGGTTACAAATCATAGAATTTATAAACACAGTATGGATTAGAATATACCAAGTATGTCCTTTTTCTTCCTTCCTAGACTCTTTCACAGATTGTGCACAAAGAAATTATAAAAACAAATATTCTGAATATCAGATTTTTACAACTGGTAGTTTTGATTTGAACCAAAAGGGCCAAGATGAATAATAGGAATACTTTGTATCTGTTTGCATTGACACCTTTACTTTATCTGTTGGAATAAATCATGATTTATTAACAGTTCCATGTCAAGGGCATTTTAAGTTGAAAATTCTTGAGAATTGTTATCAGGAGGCAAACTATTCAGAGCAGATCAAAAAAGAGGTCAATCCATGAAGTGAGGTGTCTGATCCATAACTGTAGCTCAATGTAGTATGAGAACCATCTCATGTGAAAATATTTGGCTACTTTTTGAAATAAATTAGTGAAGCACTGGATAGAATTGAAATCCATTTCCAAAATTATTAATTATTATAATGTAACTGTCTATAAGGAGGTAAAACCTGTTGAACTCATATATATTTCTTCCTGGGATGTCATTCCTTCCATTAACTCATGCTGTGTACAAAATTTGACTGTATGAACATTTTATTTTTATTTTAACTTTATCCATACTCAATCTTCTTCTCCACCTTTTCCTCAGAACCTACACCAGCCTCACTCTCCCTAAGGATAAAGCTGTCTCTGCATAGTGAGCAGCATTTTCTTCTCAATAAGTTCCACTTCATTAGGATTGGGTTCAGCAGGCCAGCCTCAATAATTCTTGTAGGTCTGTCTTACAAACTTCTGGGTTGTTCCTGAGAGAAAGGATCAGATGCAATGAAGAGAAAGCTGACTTTATTTTTAACTTAGCATGGCATTTAACAACGGCGTTTATGCCAATAACAATGGTATTTATGCGCTATGCCTGAACACTATCTTTGACTCATCCTCTGGGTTATTTGGTCTTCCAAACCATGTATCTACTTGGTTGTCTTTTGTTGGTATTGGTGGTGGTGGTGGTGGAAATCTGAAGAAATTTAATATCTCTTGGGTACAGCTTCACTAACCAAGCTTCCCTCTTACCTGAAGCATTAATATTTGGAGTTGTGGTCAAGAGATTAGAAAAGAAAGATTCACTCGTAATAAAAACCCACCTGGTGGCTGAATCAGTAGAAATTAAATTAACACTGGAGTTTCAATTCAACTTGATTGTAGGTTTGGGTCTGTCTTGCTTTGTTCAGTCATTGTGTCTGATTGCTGTCTCAGAGAAAATCAATAGCATGAATTCAACTGGGAACTGAAATGACATGAGTTCAATGCCTTCTGAGCAGATACATTTTCTTGAAGCAAAGGATTCTATTTCCACAACCCTGCAAAAAAAAGAAGCCATAATTGTTTGCCGAAATATAAGGGATGACCCAGAGAATCAGTATGGAAGGTTTGGATAAGTTTTAGGAGGTGCACAAATTATTATTTTTACCCATGTATCATAATTGCCCTCTTAAAGTTTTGCTGATCATATTTTGAATGCAGTATATGAAAAGGAGCAGCTCACAGGGAGACCAGAGTATTCTTAAGGTGTTATTGCAAATGTGTTGGGTGAAAAAAGAAGTAAAGAAAAACCTTAAATGCCTCCCTCCTTTTTTTCCTAATAAGCTACTAAATACTGAAAAATTAATTAAAAGCTGTAAAATTATTTTCCTATGGGAATAGTAATTGAAAATAAACATTATGAACACCCCATGCTTTTCTGCTAATGTCTCTAAAATGCAACTTATGAACATAATGACAAATTTCATTGAGATGGTGGCTGCCGTTTTGTATAAGGTTTCTTTCTTTTTATTTATGGAGCCTGCTCTATTCCTTTGTGCTAATTGAAGATGCTGAATTTCATCCAAAAATAGTGTTTCATTTTTTTTTTCTTTCCTGAGCACAAAAGTCTATTGTATTATTCAAGAGTGCTGAACAAGAAGATTTGTAGCGCATTTCCTCTTAGTGCTCAACTTGGGGAGATCAATGGCATTGGGTGAGGTGTGCAGCCAAAGGAGGGCATTGAATAAACCCGTCTGAAAGCTAAATGTATTATGATGTTGGAAATTCATAATTGCATCACATCAGGAAACTTTCTCCTTTTATTAAAGTAACCATGAAGAGGTGGCATTTGCAATAGGGCTTCGCTCCTTAACCCAACCCAAATCAATACAAAGCTTCCCAGTTATAAAAATGTAGTCTAGTGCCAACACAGGTCAGTGTTAGTGTGTGTGTTTTTCAGCCTTTGTTTCTTTCATTTCTCATAAAAAGCTGGCCTGATGGGTTGTGTTTCATAAGTAGAAAAGTGGAATGAACTTGCTTTAATTAAATATGACCCTTTAAATATGTTTATTTATTTAACACTTTTGATTTGCCTGGGTTTAGCCCTTCCCCACTTAAAAAAAAAACATTAATTTAGTTGTTGGCTTTGTATTTTCTGCTGTATGTTTGTCCTGGTGATTTTATTGTTGCATTTTTAGCTGGTTATACAATATTATTTTACTTTAATTACATAATGCCTGGAGAGTTGGGGGGTTGTGTCTGTCTTATAAATGTTAATAACAAAAAATAAATAACAACAAGGCTTAGAATTGCTCTGTAAGGAAGCAATTCTGTAAATGTGTACCTTTGAGTAAGTTCTCTTCAGTTCAATAAGACTAATCTCTGTATAACAATCCAGAGATTTAAATAAGTAAATGCATCTGAATAAATAAATCCTAAACGTTTTTCAATATATTTATGGAATTGAAGAGGGAAGGACAAAGAATTGAGTTTTAATTGGCTGATGGAAAAGTAGTATATGAGATGCACTTGAATTCAAGCATACTTTGCCTCTTCATGTAATCTTTTATTTCATTGAACCATATAAATGGTATGGAACTTATTTTTCTATCTTCCTCCTGTTTATTCCCATTGCTTATTATTTATCCTTTTTTAGTATATTAGTATTAAGTGGATAAACAGCTTTGAAATTATTTATTGTTATACAGTCCACTAAGCATAATGATGACGGTTTTAAATCTTGGTGATGCTGATTAGAATAATTTTATTTTAAATGCATTTACTTCTTTTATTTTTACCATTTTGCGCTAAACCTTTACAAATTAGGATTTTTAATAGTTATTTTCCTTACTATATTAGTCATTCAGTGAAGAAATTTGCTTTTTTTTTTCCCATTTCAATTATGACATTAATTGAAAATGACTATCTAGAAGTAAAGTAAATCAATAATTTCTTATTGTTATTGCTGTAACAAGACTCATATAAGAGATTGTCCAGTAGGGAAATGAACCATTTAAACAAAGTATTCAAGTGTACATTGAGCTGTTTAAATGCTACACAGAAACAATTAAGGACAATTTCTGTTATGCAAAAGACAAATAAGAATTCTGTTCTTGATAGTCAGTTACCAGCAGGGAGCTATAGAAGAGATGATGAGATTATGGGATCAGTCCCACTATGTACTTATTTTATCAGGTATTCCCAAAGATAAATATGTTAAACATTGGGGTGAAATCAAACATGATAAGCTTGATATAGCAAAATAAATTTTGTGTCCAACCAACAAGTGATTTGGATGGAATTTTATTAAAGCAAATACAATATAGATCAGTACCTTTGATCAACCTCAGATTTTAAGGGTTTTAAATATTAATGAAGTATCTTCCCTTCCTCTGAGTTCAGATATATCAGCTAAAAGTTGAAGAGCATGTATCAGTGGTGGTATTCATCCGGTTCACACCAAATCAAGCGAACCGGTAGCAAGAATTTGGCATGGGTTGCTGAACCGGTAGTAAGTTCTGGCTGGCCACCCCCCTCCCTCCATCTAGTCGCCCTCCTGCCTGATGCTCGCCCAATGCTCACTCAGCCCGCCCGCCTGCCTGACATTCGCCTAAGGTATTTCTTTCTTTTTTTCCCCTCCCGAAAATCAGCTGTAGATAAGATCAGCTATGTTGGGATTGCCCTTGCTGAGGCCCAGGAAGGCAAAAAATGGAAGGAGGAGCTCAGCAACCCCCTCCATTTTTTGCCTTCCAGAGCCCCAGAGGAGCCTTAAGAGAGCAAAGATGCCCCCCCCCCAAGGCTCTTCTGAGGCTAGGAAGTTCCCAAAATGGAGCTTGGAGGGGTGCTGCATGCCCCTCCCATGCTCTGCTCCTTTTCTTCCAGAGCCCCAGAGGAGCCTTAGGGGAGCAAAAACATCCCCCCAGAGGCTTCTCTGTGGCTAGGAAGCTCCCCAAAATGGGTGGGGGCTGCAAAAAAAGCCACGCCCACCCAGTCACATGGTCATGCCTACCAAGCCACGCCCACAGAACAGGTAGTAAAAGTTTTTGAATCCCTCCACTGGCATGTATCTGTTTTCAAGTCAAATTAAAAAGCTATTAACATAACATATTACATTATTGATGGTATCAGGATAACAATTCTACTCTCAATCCCAGCTTCGCAACCATATGTTCCAATCTTGATGAAAGTTCTTCCTCCCAACTTTCTTATCTACCTTGTGCATCCAGTTCCTACTTTTATTACATGATGCAATTATGATGCCTACAATTATGAAACCATCACCAGCAATTCATTCTTACTTTCACCACTAAAAAGTCATTCCCACAAAAGCAAACCAGATGCAACGAGCCCTAAGGGATATATTTTCATAGAACATTTGATATCTGGATCCCTTGAAAGTGGATTACCTATACTGTAGAAACAAAAGGAGTAAGACAGGGGTGTCAAACTTGCATCGTCACAGCAGTATTACATGACGTATCTGGACTTTTTCCTCTTTTGCTAAACCAGATGGGCATGTGGCCAGCGCATGATGCATCCGGCTCACGGCCCATGAATTTGACAGCCCTGGGATCAGAGATCTATCATGTGATCTTCATTGGTGGATAAGCTATGGAACAGAACAGAAAAGAGTTAAGCTGATGGAAATAGTGTTTCAAATGACTATTATTATGATTAGTATCAGCCATGAAACTACATGCCACTATTTGCATTATTTATATTTATTTGCCACAATGACATTTGAACTTTTCTACCACATTTATAAATTCGGTAGACAGTTTATTCAAATGCCTCCAAGGACAGAAGGCAGTTTATCCAAAAACAAAAAATCAAAGACATGGCTCCTACTTGATGGTGTTAGTAACTTTGCTATGTCCCATAGGAAGAATTACTCATCAGACGGATAAATATTGTCTTGAGATTTAATGGATATATAAGAATCCAGAGTTCATGAGTTGCATCATTAGAGAAGTTACAGCACTATAAGAGGGACATTCCTTGAAGCTTCAAACTGGTGGTTTTATGATTGGATTAAATTTGATTGAATCACCTCATCAAAAAAGACGCATACACCGAAGCAGAGATCTGCTTCAAAACAAGTTGAAATAAGTAGTTCCAAGGTACTTTGGAAATTCAATGGTTTTCGTACTGCTTTGGGGTATTTTGTTTTTTTATAAATAATATGCAAATTGCAACTACATTTCCATATAAGCTGAATCCAGTTTATATATGATGGGGGGGGGTGTCTCTGATGTTGGCAGCTGGCCAATGAAATATATCCTCTCATTACACTCTTTCCTAGAGCTCTTTTCAGGCAACAAAACTAACATTTATTTGAATTTAAGTCACTTTCTCAGCTCACAGCACTTTTAAAGTGGCCAGTAATTTTCTTTTCACTTGTATTAATAGAAAGCTACATTTCCATTTTAGTCCAGCCAATCCAACTGGGAGCTCAGCTAAATTTGCAGCAGGCTGAATATGGGATCAAGCTTGCCGTTAGTTTTAAATTTGAGGCTTTTCCCTATGTGCTGCTCAATTTTTTTTAAATCAGTGGCTTGAATAAAGCAGTTGAGAGGGAATACATATGTAGTTTATAAAACTAGGTAGCTGATTAATTCTTTAGATCAGGATTAGAGATAAAGGTAAATATAATTCAGCCACCCCTAGTGGGACTATAGATTATTGTTGTTGTTATTATTAGTTAAAGCATTATTAATTTTTTCATATAATGTTTGAGGAGGTCAATTAGCATATCTGAAGCCTCAATAACCAGAGCTTGGAGATCCCTACTTTAGATGAAAGAAAAGAAGTTCAAACAGAAAAGTCTGAAATTGAAGTATGAACTGAAATTAATAGGATGGCATTTAACTAGGACCAATCTAAATTCTGCATCTTGTTAGGAAAAATATGAGGCCCAAGTATAAAATGAAGGAGACCAGGCTTCGTTGTAGTACATGTGAAAGGGCTCTTCTGGGCATCCCTACTGATATGAAGTTAAAGATAGGCAAGCAGCGTGAGGTAGCTTCTTAAAAGGCAAATGTGATCTTGGAGGTACAAAGAATTCAGATCTTGGAAACAGGTCCTTATTTCCTCTAGTCTGTCCCAATCAGACTCCTTTGGGAATTCTGTTTCCAGTTCTAAGCACTTTGGTTCAAGAAGGACATCAACAAATTAGTGCGCAAGTGCAAAGAAGGGAAATCAGAATGGTGAGATATTTGGAAAACAAATCCTGTGAGGAATGGCAAAAGATCTTTAATCTATAGAAATAATGACTGAGAGGAGATATGACAGAAGTCTTTAAAAATCTGAAGAGTTATCACACAGAAGGGGGGATAAACTTATTCCTTTCAGAGATCAAAGCCAGAACCAATTTGTTAAAACTGCAAAGAAGGAGGTGTAAGATTTCTGTGATCCCTTCCAACTCTAGGATTCTATGAAATTCAGCATGAGTGAGGCAGGATTAAATTATTTGAATTAATGAGTGTTAAGATAACAGGACAGACAACGGCTCAAACTTTTATGGCTGTAAATATAGGACTAGGATAGTGAGGCTGCTTTCTCTCCATTAGCCTTTCTTTGAAACCTGCTACCTCTGTAGCACTCTAGTGCTTTGTGCCATTTTGCTCTGTCTGTCTTTTCTAACAAACACAGACTATTCCTAAAACATAACTGAGTCCTGCCAGGGATGAGAAGATCTGTCCCTTTCAAGACAACACTTTCTAATCAGTTCTGAAGTTTCTTTGTTCCTTGGTTTTCAGGATTGTCAAGAAAGCTAGCTGAAATTATTGAAAAGCTATCTGTCTGTCTGTCTGTCAGTCAGTCTGTCTGTCATCTATCTATCCATATCTATCTACCTACCTACAAATTTATATAGCCACCCAACAAGAACACAGATGACTCTGGGTGGCTTACAGCATTAAATGTTTCTGCCTGGCACTCATTCACACTGAAATCATGGTAATAGTTATATTTATTTATTTGATTTGTCAATTGCTTACAAGATATTAGGTATAAGTATATACATAGTTATGAATACATGAAATGGGTACATAGAAGAAAAATAAAAGAAACAATAGGACAGGGATGGTAGGCATGTTGGTGCGCTTATATATGCCCCCTACAGACCTCTTAGGAAAGGGGTGAGGTCAATAGTAGACAGTCTAAGGTTAAAGTTTTTGGGGTTTGGGGAAGAAACCACAGAGTCAGGTAGAGTATTCCAGACATTGACCACTCTGTTGCTGAAGTCGTATTTCCTGCAATCAAGTTTGGTGTGGTTTACTATTGTGTGTTCTTGTGTTGTTATGGTTGAAGCTGAAGTATTCATTGACAGGTAAGTCATTGCAATGTATGATTTTATATAACATACTTAGATGGGACCGAAGACAGCGTAATTCAAGGTTTTCTAGGTCTAGAATTTCAAGTCTGATGGCATAAGGTATTTTATAACGAGTAGAGGAGTGGAGAACTCTTCTTGTGAAATATTTCTGGACTTTCTCAACTGTGCTAATATCAGATACATAATGTGGGTTCCAGACTGATGAGCTGTATTTGAATATTGGTCTAGCAAATGTTTTGTATGCTCTAGTTAGTAGTGTGATATTACCAAAGAAAAAGCTACGTACGATTAGGTTAACTCTTAATGCCTTTTTGGCTATGTAGTTACAGTGGGCTCTAGCACTTAGATCATTAGAGATGAGTATTCCAAGGTCCTTTACAGAGGTTGGATCTTCAACAAGGTCTTGACTATTCAGCTTGTATTTTATTTTCTGATTTTTTTTGCCAATATGTAAGAAAGAGCATTTATTTGTTGAGATTTAAAGTTGCCATTTGTTTGACCATTCTGATACATAGTCAAGATCTTTTTGAAGGGTAGCAGTATTGTCTGTGGTATTGAACAGCTTTACATCATCAGCTAAGAGAACGCAGTTGCTCTTAATATGATCATAGAGGTCATTTATGTAGAGTATGAAGAGAGTTGGTCCTAGAACACTGCCTTGAGGGACACCACTATTGGCAGGTACAGAATTTGATAGGACACTCCCAATTTTGACCATTTGTTGTCTGTTTGACAGGAATGCTTCTATCCAGTTATGCAGTTGTCCAGAGATATCATAAGATTTTAGTCTTAGGAGTAGTTTGTCGTGTACTACTGAATCAAAGGCTTTACAGAAGTCTATGTAGATTGCGTCTATTGTTTTGCCCTGATCGAGTTGTGTAGTCCATATGTTTTTGCAGTGTAAGAGTTGCAGATTACAGGATAGTTTTTTTCTGAAACCAAATTGTTTATTAGAGAGTAGGTTGTGGAGGATAATGGATTGGTTAATAATTGATTCCATGACTTTACAGGTGACACAGCATAAGGAGATTGGTCTGTAATTTTCATCTAGGTTGGGGTCTCCCTTTTTGAAGATGGGGATGACTGTGGCTTGTGACCATAGGTTAGGCAAGGAGCTGATCCTGAAAGATTTATCAAAGATTGTGCTTAGAGGTTCTGCTATGGCAGTGGATAGCTTTTTTAAGAAGCAGGCACATATTCCATCCGGTCCAATAGATAGAGATGATTTTAGATTGCATAGTGCTTTTTCAACATTGTCTTCTGTAAAATCGATATGTATTAGATCATTGTAGTTTTCTGTGGTTCGGCTAGGAAATATTGGGCATGATCCATTGCTGTTTACAAATACTGAGCCAAAGAATGTGTTAAAGATTGTTAAATGGTGTCGTCGTTGCAGTCTTTACCATTAGGTCCTATCAGGGGTGGGATGGACCTTGAGTCTTTTAGTTTGTTGTTTACAAAATTGTAAAAAGCATGGGTGGAATTGGTGCGTAGAAGGTTTTCCTCTTGTTTAATGTGATAATTGGTGCATTCAGTCTTTATCTGATGGCATAAATTTTTATATCGGCTTTTGAAGTTGGCAACGTGACCAGATTTGTTATAGGGAAGGAGAGGGGGAGGGAATTGCAAGTTTTCCTACAGATTCAGTTTGTAAGTTTCCTAGAACAGTCCTCTCTGCCAGTAATGTTAAATGAATAGAAAGATAAAATGAAGTGCCAAGGGCGAATGCTCCTGCACACATTACATACCAAAGATTATCTCATTTTGAAAGCTTAACCTTTGGCTCTGGTTGGCCTGACATTTCAACCAATGACTGTATTTTTGTCAGGATAACTCAAGACAATTATCAGCATTAATACACAGAACTTCCACCTGAACAATCTGGCCTTTTATGGACTGCTGGGATATCAGCTGCTCTTTATGTTTCTGAAGTTCTGCAGAGAACTTTGCTGGTAGATAGATTTGCATTATTGGAGAAAAATGCTAAGTGTGAGAATTCAGTATGTGAAAAATGGAGAAAGCTATGACCAATATTCTTATTTGTTTTATACTAAAAAAAAGATTAATTATCCGAAATCATAACATCAAACACAGAAATTTTGTTGTGTAAAGAATCCATTCTGTGCACCATTAAATTTTGGACTTGGCTTATAGAACAGGGAGATACATTGAGGATCAGTGGGCTTTTTGATGAATAAACTGGGGATACAATTACAGAATCAATTTCATTCAAGCTTGCCATCTGAGATTGGATGCCAAAGTGACTGAGTTATTCATGACACTTCAAATTCATTCTTTAAAAAAACTTGTCTATAAGCTGTAAGAATCTACCATTGTTTTCTTATAGCTTAGATTAGGATAAACATAGCAAGGATGGTAGATGTATCTATTGTTTTATTTATATGCTGCTGATTTTACAGATTCTTTACAGAAGATCTGGAAATTTTCATCTGATTATTTTCAGGATTACACTGCTCTTATATACACACACACAAATGCATTTAGGATTATAATGATATAGATAAATAAATAATTTGTATATCTAATTTATATAGTTGGCAATCTCACGAAAAGCAAATCTGTCTTTTACATATGGAAAATGTCCCCCTGTATGGCTCTGCTCCATTTCAATGTTTCTGAATGTTACATGCACTTAAAATGGTGAAGCTTTGATTTTTTTTATTGCAATAGCCAATTTTCCTATTTTGATCTCTTCCCACAGGCATCACTAGTAAGTATAGCTCAACAGTTTCCAAATTTTCCAGCAACAATGTGTGATAATGGAGCAGAAGTTCTATTTTCTTATATTTGATGCATGTGGCACAAAGCTCTGCTTTCTTGCATCGTTTCTGCAAAGTTCATTGAATGCATAGCCTGCCTTTTTCTGCTTGTTTTTTGAGACTGTCCTGTAAAATGTACATATTAATCTTGATTTTAAGACTCTTCTTTCAGACAGTACAAACAAATGTATTGAGTGATTTAAGTTGGTTTTTCTCCGTTTGTAAATGTAGTGTTCTGTGTTTGCCCAGGGGCAATTCTAACATCCACCTCTTGATAAGAAACATTTTTCAAAGTATCAGGCTGGCAGAATATTTGCAACTTACTCATGTGTGCCTGCAATGCTGTTGCTCCCACCTCCTTCTTTTCCTTTCTTTCATAGGAAGGAATAATAGGAATAAGGCATTAAGAATCTCCAGTTTTGCTAATATTATAACGAAAATGCCAGTTCAGAGTGTGATGTTCTGCTAAACACCACACTTTAACTTCTATTAGACTAAAATTAGTTTTATCTGCTCTGTCAAGTTTAGGAAGGAGCAAAACTAATCAATAGTAAGGTGGACAATTATGTAGACTCAAAGGTGAAACAAATTTATAACAAGAGGAGCAAATGATCACCAATCCTAGGTAAGCTTCAGAAACAGAAACTTAACTAGATGGTCCACTGTTTCTTCAGCTTTTTTGCAGAAGTGGCATTTGCTGTCTGTTCTCCATCTTGGCTTTGTATGTATTTGTTCTTAATATTATTATTCACAACTTCATTTAAGAATTATAGTTCTGTATATAATTTTTGATGGTAAGGGGGAACTTTTAAAGTAGCTTTCACTAATTTGTCCAGTTGAAAATAAAGCTGCTTCTAATATATTTTATATGCAACCTAACAGAATATACTCTCACCGCCTTTTTCTTTTAAATGCATTTTGTGGTGCATTTGAAATAAACCTTATGGTGTTAAAAAAAATAGTTCATTATGGCTTATAGCCTTTCATTAATTTATGCATGTGTCTTTTGAGCAACCTTGCCACAGAAATCTATGGCAATTTCTTTTACATTTCTATCTCAGTTTTTAAATTCTTTTTGGATTAGTGTAGTGGCTTTCATGCTCTGATCAAAAGATTAAAGAGCATTTGGGAGATAATAGCTAATCAGGTCACAACGCTATGTTAACTCTTGGGAATTATGGCTTACCTTTAAATAGAACAATAATTGCTAAATAACTTGAATTGGAATGTCCAGACTTCCTAGCCAAATCCAAATTGGTATATTTCATCAATATCTCCGATTATTATATTTACTTTCCTTTCCTTTATGTTATTACACCTCATACAACAAAATCAAACACCATCTTCAGTGCACATCATGACCATGAAAATAAACACAAACAAACATCCTTTACACTCCACACATTGAACCAAAAAACCCAACACCGCACCAAGCACTATACAGTAGAATTCAGAAGAGCTACTGCCCTGGGATAGAAGCTGTTTTTCAATCTATTTGCCCTTGTTTTTATTACTCTGTACCATCTACCAGATGGTAATAGTTAAAAAAAAGGGGTGCCCAGGATGAGATGGATCTTTGAGAATGTTTTGAACTTTCTTAAGGCGACGGGAGCTATAAAGCTCTTCCAAAGAGGGGAGAGGGCAATCAATGATCTTCTGGGCAATAACGTTAACCCTCTGGAGTACTCTCCTATTTGCCACTGTGCATTTGGCAAACCACACAAAGGTGCAGTAAGTTAAGATACTCTCTATGGTACAGCAGTAGAAGGTCACCAGCAGTTTTTCATTCAGTTGTTGTTTTCTAAGAAGTCTCAGGTGGTATAATCTCTGTTGGGCCCTTTTGACTAGTGCTGCAGTGTGAGCCCCCTAGGTCAGGTCCCTCTTTTATGGTAACACTCAGAAACTTAAAACTGGCCTACTTGCTCCACTATGTAACTTTTAGTAATACTTACAATATATTCATGAGTCATAGGTACCAAAAAACTATTGCACAAGTTAGTAATGTGTGAATACTAATCTTACCTAGATTTTAATTTAGAAAAATATTAAAATTCTGGTCTTTGCTAAGAGAGGCATCTAATAGTCCTGGAGAGGAGAAGGGCACACATTAGAGCCAGACTACTTGTATTTGAGCACTTTGTAATGACCTTCCTCTATAAGAGCACCAGCAATGTAGGGCAGCTAGCTCTCAGATCTACAAACGCTATTAAGCCTTTCTTTTACACAAGCAGGGAATCCCTGAGACATAAACATTTTTTGAGGACAATGATTATGATGATAATGATGTTATCCATTCAGTTGTGTTCAATTCTTGGTGATTCTATGGGCCAAGACTCTCCACATCTTCCAATCTTGGGCTACTTCTTTGAGTTGTTCTATTCTTTGGCTGGTATCAGGTTTGATGGAGTCAAACCACCATGTTCTTTGGTGGTTTGGTTTCCATTTATCACAAACTTCTTCCATAATTGCTTTCTTCAGTGAATTCCCTGCATGGTATAACTAAAAAAAAAAATGAGAATTTGAAGCCAAACCACTGGCTCAAATCCTGTATGATGCACAAATAAGGATTTATGTGAAGAAAAAAGCACTGGAAACAATACAAACAAATTTTTCGAGATCAATTCTCGTTGTACCCAAAGAAAAAGCAAATACCAATTAAGTCTTAAGACAGAAATGCTGCAATCCAGGTAACATCTTGGAAGAGGAGGATAAACTATTAGCTGAAAACCAGACCCATTTAGTTTTAATAGACAATTTTCCATTTCCCTGAAAATAGGCCATAGAGCAGAAGTTGGCACCATACAGGCTATCAGTATGATTATTTATTTCTTTAGGAAATGACCGACCAAAAAACAGCTCACCCAAAGAATTAGGCATAAAGAGTTTCAGTTAATAGGCTGCCCCAGCATGGCAGAAATTGGATAAATAAGGGCATTTGTGGACCAGCAAAATATCTACAAAATCTAACCTTTCCAAGCTTTCCAAGGCATTTTTCAAAGCCAGGTACAACATCTAACCATCTGCATTGCTGCAAGATAGAGACTCGAAATCCCGTTAACCGACTGTACCAGCTCATGTCCACAAGGAGATTGAAACCATTTCATATGTATTATGACATTATAAATTCTACAGGGATATTAGAGCTGCTTATATGCCTGCCCCAATTTATAAATTCCTTGAAAGATCAGAAAATTTCTGTGTGAACTATGTTCTAGAAGATCTGAATCCCTTGTGCACGAGCGAAATGCTATGTTGCCACAATGAAAATAAGGTATAACTTGTTACAGAAATAATTACTTCTTATTTTATTTATCACTCTAATACATACTGGTTATCTTGTCTTCATATGATACATACATATTCTACTTTATCTACTTTTTAGATTTATACTTGCACAAGTAACTTAATGCACCATTATGGAATACATATCACATTTTTATGTGTTGCTTTATCTTTGTTAAATATATTTGTCACATTTTTTTGGTTTTTGTTTTTTGTTTTTTTAATATATATTGTTTGCTGATTATTGACCAAATATATAGTATTTTAATACTCATGTCATAGCAAGGGATAAAATTATCTGAGTTGTTTCTATTATTTTACTACTCAGTTCTCACATACAAAGGCTTGAGGTTTATGTGTAGTGATGTCATAATACATATTTTGTCATTCTTTTTCTTCCCTGTGGTTTATATCTATTTGTAACAGTTATTGGCTGCCCATCTTACCTCATGGTAACTCTGGGCAGCTTACAGTCATAAAAGATAGAAACTATATAAACTAAAAAACGTACATAAATTAATACAACCGGCCAATACCACCTCTGATTGGAGATTTTACAATATACTTCCCCTGCCATGCCCACCAAGCCACGCCCACAGAACCAGTTGTAAAAAAAAATTGAATCCCATCACTGCTTTGACTGCACTAGTTTTTAATGGATCCAGTATTTACTTACAGTAATGGAAGGCTATGATTGACTTTCTAACCATGTTTACCTCCTGAACATGTTAAAACTATGAAGCTTTAACAGCTCAGTCAAATTATTCTTACAGTGAAATTAATTTCATTCAGTTCATTAGGCATTATTTCAGACTAATGGCCTAATCCTAGACATATTTCCTTCCTATTGTATTAATTTTAAAAAACATTTACTTCCAAGCAAGTTGCTTAGACTTATAACAAAAGTTATAGACTAACCAACCCTAATGGCTTCAATAGGTTTTGTTTAGCAGAGAAACACTCTGAAGAGTAGTGAAGTTCAGGAGTTAAATGCATAAATTAAATCAAGTCTTTCAAAGCACGCTCCATTACAGAATAAATATCTCTGGAGACTCACAACAAGCTTTTTCTGTAGAAAGTCAGAAAAGTGCTTCTCTTGATCTTCCTAGCATTTTGAAACTTTATTGGCATTCTAGCGATGTGTCAGAATACAATCTGTGAGGATCAGTGCTGCTCACGTCCCTTGAATGTTTTAAGTTGGAGGAAAAGTAATTATACGCTTCCTCACATAATGTTTAAGATTTTGAAGGGAGAGCTTTATAATGAATGTTTTCATTTTTAAACCTCCATAACTCTCTTCAGATGCAATTCAAGGAATTAGAAGCATAAAAGTTTTGAAAGGGCCAGATTTAGATTTCCTAGGCCTAGCCATTAATTATCAATATACTAGTGACATCTCTGGGCCAAAGCTTTGTTTTTGCCAGCATTAGTTACATTTATGCTAGCAAGGTCTCTTCATTTGGGCTGCTGTATGAAGATCAATCAGGTATTTCCATTGATTCAAATTATAAACACAGTCTACTAATCATATTGTATGGGCTTACTGTGCCAACTTAAAAAAAAGCAAAATTGCAGTCCAGTTAGTTTCTGAATGTAATTTGAAGTGTTAAGCTTGATATTGCATTAACAACATTTTCCTGGTGCTTCTGTCCATGTATAGAATTTAATTGCATTATTTTGGAAACCAGTACTTTGCAGTTGTGGATTACCATAAAAGCAGTTTATGAATGTGATGAATAGTTGAGTATTAATTATAAAAAAAAATAATATTCATTTGTTTCAAAGTGCTTACCCAACTCAGTCAATTTATTTATTCATAATTGCTGTATAGATTTGATTTAGATTTTATATAGGTTTAAAATTCAAATAGAATTTATGATACAGTAATAAAGGTTTTGGATTTAGGAAAAAAGAGATTCAGGCTCATGTCCATCCTCTGCCTTGAAAGCTCACTGCATAATCTTGGGCAGTCATTATCTCTTAGCTGAACCTGTACCATAGATTTTGTGCTGTGGAAAATTAAAAAGGTACATATGTCACTTTGATCTCCTGGAAGAAAAATAGGAAAACAAAAAATGAAGAATTTTTCCTCTTTATTTTAGATGGTCTTTTCATGCAACCCAATTCATTCTTTAAAGATTGGTACAGCAAGGAACAGTTCTTTAAATTATTGAAGTTTATGTTCTATGCTATGCTTTGCTATGCATATATTGTGCATACATGATGTCATGCCAATTGGTCAAAAGCTAGCAGTGGACTACGGGAGAGGCAGAAGTTGAGTTCCATAGACTAATGAACAGGAGATCAGATTCCTTAGTGTAATGTTCAAGTTCCTTCAAGATGTTAGAATAAGGCAGGCATGAATTTGAATGCCAGGATTGCAATTTGACCAGAATAGAACAGAAGGAACGAATAAATGTGTGAATGACTAAATACAGAAACCAAAGGGCAAAAGGGCTCTCAAATGAATGTCCCAAAATAAAGGCTCACTTGACTATCCCATTACAAACCTTAAGCATGCTAAGATCTGCAAGAAAAGCAAATCCTTCTAAGGAGGTTCCCAGGATTAAAGTCCTATTCATCTCAAATGCAGGAATTAATTCCCCCTCCCTTTTCTCTTTTAGATAAAGTATAAAAACTGATTTTTTTCATTAGGCTTTTAATAGTTGATTAAGTTTAGTCCTGCTTATTTTTTTTTTAAAAAGAAACTTGTAACTCTTTTCTAATTTATCATTTAAACTTACCTGAGTTTTTATCTGAGTTCTAATGTTTTAGAGATTGTGCTGATTTAATGACAGTAACTGGGGCTGAGAAGTCCATTTCTAAGTAACTCAGCTATAAAGCACAGCATCATGTGACCACATCAACTTCCAATGGCAGTTCTGGCAGTCCTGGTTGCCACACTAGGCAAATCCCACACAGTTGTTAGCTCTGATGTCTGATATCATGTAATTCCCATATGATGTCTGATATCATGTAATTCCCATAAGTGACTTCTGCCAGCTGACTTTCCTGGTCAGAAGCTGGCAATACAGATCACAAAGGGCAATCATGTGACCACGAGATTGTAATCGCGAATCAGTTGCCAAGCGTTCAAACTGCAATTATGTGATCACGGGCATATGGCAAAGGCTACAACTTCAAGGACCAGCCACACATATGATCTCCATTCAGTGCTGTCATAATAGAATAGAATAACAGCGTTGGAAGGGACCTTGGAAGTCTCCTATCGAACCCCCTGCTCAGGCAGGAAACCCTATATCCATGATGGCAAACCTATGGCACGTGGCACACAGAGCCATTTGTGCCTGGCACGCGAGCTGCAGGCAAACTTACCTCACTGCGCATGCACGCACCTCACAGCCGAAAATACCAGAAGTGGCGAAAGCAGGCCTAGTTTTCGGCCTGCAAAGCCTGCAGAAGCCTTCCTCGAGCCTCTGGGAGGCTGAAAAAGGCCTCAAACTGGCCAAACATCAGCTGTGAGGGCGCAGTGCATGTAAGGGAGCAGTGGGGGTGGGTGGGGATTATGTGCACATGTGTAGGGGGCAGGGGGGCACGCATTGCCTTCTGGGTGCTGCCACGCGAACGTGCAAGTGTGCGCACAATTTTTGACACAGGAGCCCAAAAAGGTTAGCCACCACTGCCCTATACCATTTCAGAAATTGATTGCTGAATGAATGGTCATTAACCAAGAACTACTTGTACTTATAGTTAAATATTTATTTAAGTAGAAACAGCATGAACTGAATTAATAATAATATCTGACACAGAGTTCAACTTACCCCTGCCCGAGAGTTCCCTTAGATGCAAATTCATTTCGCAGGCTTGCTAATGAGACAAGAACATGGTGGAGAGCTGGGTACCAACTCCCATTCTTAGACCCTTTGAAATGAATTTGGTGGCATGCCTGTAATGAAAAGGATATTTGGCAATCAAATATTCTGTCCATCTCTGTAATACTTTAGATGGTAAGGTCCAATTGTTACTAAAACAGTTTTGAGGGATTCATTTATATGTACAAAATGCCCTTTGGGAATGTGTGTAAAGCTGCCAAAGAAATTGCATATATTGTCTGCTCTTCCAATGTTATTCTCCTTTTCTTTTGTATACAGTGCATTTGATTTGCTTGAGCAACATCTTGTTAGCATCTCTCAACAGAAACTGGGTGACCTTTTATGGAAAGCAAAAAACAACAACATCTCACATTCAACAGTGTTCTACGAAAAGATAGTTGGAGGCTCCTCCTGCGTGAATAACTTTAGATGAAATAAATAATGCAAGAATCCACTGATCACAAAGCAGGCAAAAATAAGGAACAAAAAGGCAGGGTGCCGGATTTACCTTTTACAGTTGATTGGTTTAAAAAGACATCTTCCTCACTCCTCTTATTCATTGTAATTCCCTAGGCAACATCCCCACCCCCCACCTTTGTAACTATCTACTATAAAGTATATGCCACAGTACTCAGTCATTCTGAAACTTTTGAATAGCATCCTATTAAAAGGAAGTTGATCTCTTGTTATAGAATGCATAGAAGCCAGAATGGCAGAATAAGAATTACTTGAACCCATGTCAGTCTTCTGGGATCACTGTACTTGTATTCTGGTAATTAGGGCCAAACTCTTGTCTCACATTGTAAGTCGTAAGTATAGAGATTCATTCTCTGAGTTTTCTAACAAGGCATTCTGTTGTAGAGCGGCGGTAATCACTCAGGCAGACACCGAGGCAAAGGTTCAGCACTAACTTTATTTAAAAATAAAGGGTTACCGCTACTGCCGCTCTAACACGGCAGCCAGCTGGAGCGTCAACAGCTGATGCCGTTTGACGTCTCCTTTTATAGCCGGCTGTCAAACGCTATCAACCAATGGGAGAGGTCCGTGCTTTCCCGCTCAAAGCACGACCTGAGTGGAAACTTCAGTCAATACACAACATTCCTCCCTCCCAGTGAGGAGCATATGTAGTCCTGTAAATATGTTGGGCGCCTGCGTAGTCGTCCAGATCTTCTTGGTTCGGTTGGAAATGGCGCCGAGTTGTTTCCTTCTGCCTGCTGCATGGCTTCCAGCGGTGGTGAGGCTGCTGGAAAGTCGGGAACTTGGTCAGAACCTTGGTCAGCTTCTTCTCCAGGTAGGCTGTCATCCCTGGTGGGCTGGAGGCTGGTTTCTTCGGGAGTGGTGGTACTTCTGCATCGGGACCATCTAGATGACCTCTGGGTACAGTGCTCCAACATCTCCTCAAGTGTTCCATATGGCGCCGCCAGACACGCCTATCTGGTAGCTAGATTCTATAAGACTTGGGACCAGTTATTGCTACCACACGACCAGGTAACCATAATAGTTGCCCAGCCAAGTTCCTGACATACACTTTGTCATTTACTAGGAACCCTCTGTCTTGGCTGTTAGACCCAAGGGGAAGCATTGGGGCATAATTTGGGTGCAGCCTGTCAAGAGTGGTTCTCAAACGGCTTCCCATTAACACTTCAGCTGGTGACCTATTTGTGGAGGCACAAGGTATTGTATGTTGGCTCAGAAGGTATTGGGCCAGTCTAGAATGCCAATTAATGGGTCCCAATCTCTGTAGTACCTCCTTGGTAGATCTGATTGTCCTCTCCGCCAACCCATTACTCGCAGGATGAAATGGGGCTACTAATATGTGTCTGATGCCCAGGTTGGCCAGGAAGATCTCAAATTCACTAGAGGTAAATTGGGAACCATTGTCAGATAAAATGGAATCAGGGAGGCCATGTGTGGCAAACATCCTGTTCAGTGCTTTATTAACTGCTTCAGTGGTTGTGGTGTGCAGTAAGATCAGTTCCACCCACTTCGAAAATGAATCCACTACCACCAGGAATGTGCGCCCGTGGAAAAGGCCAGCCAAATCTATATGGATTTGGGACCACGGGCTTCCTGCCTCTTCCCAGGTCCTAGGGGTGGCTGCTGGTGGGGATGACCTGGTGGCTTGGCATGCCTGACAAGAATTGACCCAGCTAGAGATTTGGGCATCCATGCCCGGCTACCATACGTAGCTGCGGGCGAGGGCCTTCATCCTAACTATCCCTGGATGACCCTCGTGCAGCACCTTTAAGATTGAGGTTTGTAACTTGGGGGGGATCACTACCCTGGTTCCCCATAGTAAACAGCCTTGCAATGAGGAAAGTTCCTGTTGGCGTAGCTTGTAGGGTAGGAATTCTGATGGATAAGGGGTTGCAGGTCACCCCCTCCCTACCCAGTCAAGGACTTAGGAAATTACCTTGTCCTTGGCCGAATGGGCAGCGATGTCAGCAGCGGTGACCGGCAGCTTGAGTTCTTCAATGAGGAAAATGGCAGTCGCTGGTGCTGAGTCCTCGACTAGAACAGGCAGGGGGCAGCGACTGAGGGCATCAGCATGGCAAAGGGTTTTTCCGGAGCGGTGGACTAGAGTATATGAATATGCAGCCAGAAAAATGGTCCACCTGGTCATCCTTGGGGATAAAATCTGGGGGTTTGTTTAGTGCCAGATAAAATACCTAACAGGGGCTTGTGGTCTGTTATGAGTTCGAAGTGATGACCATTGAGAAACTCATGGAATTTCTTTACTGAAGCAACTGCAGCCAAGGCCTCCTTGTCAATTTGACTATAGTTGCGTTCAGTGGAGGACAGTGTCCTTGAAAAGAAGGCATTAGGTGCTTCTGCACCATTAGGCAGTCTGTGACTCAGAACGGCCCCTATTCCAAAGGGGGAAGCATCTGCTGCTAGAACTAGTGGTAAATCCTTGTTGAATTGAATTAATACAGCCTTGGACGTTAGAAGTGATTTGACTTCCTTGAAAGCAAGACTTTCCTTTGGTCCCAAGTGCCAGGGCGTCTTCTTGTCTAGGAG
Source organism: Bungarus multicinctus (assembly GCA_023653725.1). Classification (NCBI taxonomy): domain Eukaryota; kingdom Metazoa; phylum Chordata; class Lepidosauria; order Squamata; family Elapidae; genus Bungarus; species Bungarus multicinctus. The sequence goes on from CM042842.1 coordinate 66,702,693, forward strand.
CCTGTGAAGAGGCTCTGCAATTGAAGCTTTATGGGGCAGGAACGAAGCATAGAAATGTAGGAGTCCCAGAAAAGCTTGGAGCTCAGTTTTATTAGTAGGCATGGGAGTTTCATGAATGGCCTTGACTTTTGATTCTGTTGGGTGAATACCCTTGGCGTCAATTTTGTAACCTAAAAATTCCACTTGTGGAGTGGCTATGGTGCATTTCTCTCTCTTTAATTTAAGACCTGACTTTCTAAAACGCTCAAGCACACTTCTGACCCTCTGCAGCAATTGAGTTTGATTGGTGGCAGATATAAGAATGTCATCGAAGTATGGCACAACGCCTGGCAACCCTTGCAGAATTCTTTCCATTAGAGACTGGAAAATTCCAGGGGCCACACTAACTCTGAATTGTAGGCGTGTACATTTAAAAGCGCCTCTGTGTGTCACTATGGTTTGCAGTTCAGCAGTTTCGTCATCAACAGGGAACTGTTGATAAGCCTGGGACATATCCAATTTTGCAAAGATCTAGATCAATATGCTTGTTAATTGCTCCTTTGGTAGAATAAATTCATATGAGTGGCGGGTGCTAGCCTGGCCAATGATTTTTGTTCCTTTGCAATCAAACTGGTGTTGTTTATTATCACTGTAATTTAAGATCAAGGATTTTTGGTCGTGTGCCATTTAGCTGTTTAGTTGATGTTCATGAACCCTTGTTTTTCAATTGCCTTCCTGTTTGTCCCACATAGAATTAGTTACAATTGTTGCAACTGATTTTTTATACTTTGTTTTTGTTGCCTTCCTTCTGTATTCTGTCTTTGACTTTAGATAGCTCTTTTCTGAGTGTAAATGTGGGTTTATGAGCTATCATTATTCCTGAGGGGTTGCAGTATTCTGGCAGCCATTTTGGATGTTCCTTTGATGTATGGCAGGACTTGGTTGTTATTGCTGTTGTTGTGGTGGTGGTTGGCTGTGTATTTTGTCAGGGTTTGGATGACAAGCATCGTATTATGAAATGTTTGGGATAGCCATTGCAGAGGAAAACATTGAAAAAGTGTTTCTTTTCTGCTTTTCTTAATGACTCTGTGCTGCAGTGTGTTTTGGCTCTATTCAGAAAGGTCTAGATGCAGCTCCTCTTGTGTGCAGGGAGGTGGACAATGTCTTTTTTTTTTTTTTTTACAGATTTTAGAATGATGATGCTTTTGTAGTGAGGAAGCTCAGGTTTGCTTTCTGCAGATCTTTCCATTTTTATAAAGTTAAGGATGAGCTCGACTCCTAATAGATACAAAAACATAACCGTGCCATTTTCTTGGCATCAGCACAGAAGTAGTTAGCATTTGTCTTCTTTTGGCTCGCTTCTGAACTTTATGACTTTTTGACTGATTGTAGTTCTGCTTTTCCTGTCAGACTCCTCTCTGAGTATTAACAAAACCAAAAAGTGTTGCATAGTTTCCAAGCCAAGCCAAGGTTACCTGGACTGCTACTGCTAATACTTCAGCTTTTTACCAAGAGCAATATGTTGAAATCTACCTTCCAATTTTCCAGCAGTTTTCTTTCACTGAAAATAGAATTCTGGGTTTAAAAACAAACTAATTATCAGGCTTCTTTAGAGTTTATTTCAAAAGTCTTTTTGACAGACAGCTTCTGCTGTTTTTCTGATAAGTGTCACCCCTTCACTCTGCAAAAACTAAACCAGGGACTCTGAAAAACTATGGAATGATGTGTATGTGATGGCTACATTTTTGGGTGAACACCCTTGTTTCACCATTTTCGTAGATACCCCATACCTTCTGAGATTTTCGCCATTTTTTTAAAAAAAGCACTTTCAGAAGAAATTATCCATTTCACGAATTGAGAATAGCAGGGAAATAAATCTAAAATAAATGGTTGGTGTAACTTTAGAAAGTACATTTTATAGATTTTATGTTCTGCTGCTTCAGTGTTGGCAGGTCTTCCATTATATATGAAATGCCCACCTCTGGGACTCAGATTGGATGTAAATCTTTTGGGAATTCATCCCATGAAACATTGCTTCCTTGTGTTCTTACCTATTTATTAAAAGGAAAGCATGCAGGAAGTACAGACACTAAGATTTATGTTAGTTTAGTTTGATGTTGTTATATTTTTTCCCCACTGGGAAGAAGTTTATTACATTGCTGGTATCCTTGCATCTCACATTACTTTTGTCATATTTTTCCCCCGAATTGGGAAATCCTTCTGTGTTGGAGAAGTTAAATGTGCTCTTATCATCTAGAATGTCTTGAAAAGTTATTCATCTAGCATGTGATGAAAGTATTTGGCATTCCAATCTCACAGAAGTCTAGTCTTGTAGTGGCTGTCACAAGGCAACTCCACAAAGCTCACAGCTTCTTCCAAAATATAAGCACTGGCTGTTGTAGACAGCATCCAATGGCTCTTGGTAAAACAAAACATGTTAAAATGTGCAACTGCTAAAACAACAAGCATAAAACAATATTAATAAGGCATTGCTTATAAGAGCAATTAGCATTAAAAATATCAAACGGCATGGCAATTTTGGGAAATGTAGTGAAGACTCTAGCTGCCTCATGCTTAAATAAGACTCATCTGAATTGTGAAAATAGGTGTTCTAATACTTCTGGGAATTTCTTTTCTATTTTACTTTGTGAAGAGACCCTTTGTGTTGATATGCATTTCTACCTCAGTACGTATTTTGTCCCAGTTTTGATCTAATTTCGGTGAAACAAAATAGGAAGAAACTCAACTGTACAAGCATATTAGCATATCTTCTGTTATGAGAATATTCCAGATCCAAAGATTTTTTTAAAAAAATGTTCCTCTATGCCCGCGGCCCCCAACTTTTTGGACACAAGGGACTAGTTCCATGGGGAGAGATTTTTCTGTGGACCAGAAAGGATGTGGTTTTACATGCTGCCTGCGTTCCATAGATGGGCTTTGTTTGTTGGCAGGGCCCAGTTTCCAGCATGCGACCGCCCAATGCCAGTCCACAACCTGGGAGTTGGGGACTCCTCTATGCTTTCACATCGGACTTCTTGTATTTTATGTTTGTTAATGTATGGATATCCAATCAATACTTTAACAAACATAAAGTACAAGAAAGTCCAATATGAAAGCACAGAGGATTTTTTTAAAAAAAAAACCTTCGCTTGTCGTGAAAAATGATATAATCTGGTGCCTGTTCAAGTAGGTTGATAAAAATCAGAAAAAATAGTGATACATTGAGAATGTGATCAAAACCTTCCTCCTGATGTGTATTTTTGTAAAATCATTCTGAATGGACTATATGATTTAACTGTGTAATGATACATTGAAGGCTATTTTGAAAATGCAACATAACATGACTGCGATAAACACAGACAGAATCATACTGTGTTATATTATGTAATGAGGAAACCTATTCATAATGAAAGCAACACTTCCTCCATCATGTAAATGTGTCCATTAGCATTGTCACATAAACCAGATCCCAACGATAGCAAGGTAATATTATTTGATTAATGTCATCCCCAAATGGTGGAATTATCTAGGGAAGATGGCCTAGCTAATTACAGTCTATTAAACTAAGAACAACATCTACTTTTTAATTCAAACCAATTATTAGTTCAATTATTTTAGCATATTGATTGAAATCCATGGGCAGCCCTTTGTGCCTTCACTCTAATTCTGAAACACAGCTGCTCTGGAAAGAGGTAGAAATAAAAAGTAATAGTCTTACATTAATTTTCTTCCTATGCTTATTACGTTACTTCTGGAGCTGTACTTTAATATTGATAGAATAGAACAGAACAGAATAGAATAACAGAAGAGCCTTGGAGTCTTTTTTGCTCAGGCAGGAAACCCTATACCATTTCACACAGATGGTTGTTTAGTTTAGTTTAGTTTACTTTATTGTCATTGCACCTCGTACGAAATCAAACACCATCTTCAGTGCACATCAGGACTGTGAAAATAAACACAAACACACATCCTTCACATTCCACATATTGAACCGAAACTCCCCAACACCGCACCAACACTGCACTATACAATAGTGTATCTGTATCTACATACATATAGTAATGTATCTGATATTAACACAGTAGAGAAAGTCCAGAAATATTTCACAAGAAGAGTTCTTCACTCCTCTACTCGTTGCAGAATACCTTATGCCACCAGACTTGAAATTTTAGACCTAGAAAATCTAGAACTACGCCGCCTTCGGTCCGATCTAAGTATAGTATATAAAATCATACATTGCAATGTCCTACCTGTCAATGAATACTTCAGCTTCAACCGTAACAATACAAGAGCAAACAATAGATACAAATTCAAAGTTAATCGCACCAAACTTGATTGCAGGAAATACGACTTCAGCAACAGAGTGGTCAATGTCTGGAATACTCTACCTGACTCTGTGGTTTCTTCCCCAAACCCCAAAAACCTTAACCTTAGAATGTCTACTATTGACCTCACCCCTTTCCTAAGAGGTCTGTAGGGGACATGCATAAGCGCACCAACATGCCTACCGTCCCTGTCCTATTGTTTCTTTTACTTTTTTTTTATATGTATCCATGTATTCATAACTATGTTTATACTTATACCTATTATCTTGTGAGCAATTGACAAACTAAAATTAAATTTTTTTTAAAAAAAAATCAAAAGAGCTACTGCCATGGGATAGAAGCTGTTTTTCAGCCTATTTATCCTTGTTTTTTATTATTCTGTACCATTTACCAGATGATAATAGTTTTTTGAAAAGGGTTCCCAGGATGAGATGGATCTTTGAGAATTTTTTGAACTTTCTTAAGGCAGCGGGAGCCATAAAGCTCTTCCAAAGAGGGGAGAGGGCAACCAATGATCTTCTGAGCAATGACGTTAATCCTCTGGAGTGCTTTCCTATCTGCCATTGTGCAATTGGCAAACCATACAGAGGTGCAGTAAGTTAAGATACTCTCTATGGTGCAGCAGTAGAAGGTCACTAGCAGTTTTTCATTCAGTTGTTGTTTTCTGAGAAGTCTCAGGTAGTATAATCTCGCTGGGCCCTGTCCAACTCTGTCCAGTTTCTTCTTAAAAACTTCCAGTGTTGGAGCATCCACAACTTCTGGTGACAACTCATTCCACTGGTTAATTGTTCTAATTGTCAGGAAATTTCTGGGGGATGAAGAAATGTTACAGATTGGTTCCAGGTATGCTTGGACCAGGCATTCATATTGATTGATTTAGTAAGCATAACTATGCTTAATAAATCAATGCTGCCCATTTTGCTGAAGATGACTTGTGGTGGCTTGTTCTTGAATTCTTTTGAGCTGTCTTATCAGATTATGCTTTCACTTAGTGACTGCTCTGCTTAATGACTGAGTGGCTGGTTCCAATTATGATCACTAAATGAGGACTATCTGTAATTATTTAATCAGTGGAAACTTTTACACTGTATACTACCATTTTGGAATCAAAGATATCCTACAGGTATTTTAAGGCAGCCCCTGGACAACTGAAATAAGTAGAACTAAAGCTGATTTGTGGTATAAATAAAAAGTTACCATTAAAAGGTTTCTGACAATTAAAACATCTTTGCCTGGTGTTATATGTTTGACAAGCCTTTTTGAAAACTGTATTTTGAGCTGACAGGCTATCAATGAGAAGAAATACTCCAAAACAGTGGAATGCCTCCGGATAGTAGCAAACTCTTATAAATCACTGAAATTACAGAACTTCAATGTTGAAGTGTGATTATTTTTTCTTTTAGCATTGTTTGCAGTCAGTATTTAACATGTCCTCTTAAGAAGTTTTAAGCTTTCTGGCTGGAATATCTGATCAATTTTTCTTTAATTTAATTGAGAAAACCTCAAAATTTACTTTAGATGTCCTGGTGGCATAGGCTATTTGGAGTTGTTTATTTGCAATTTCTGTCTTAGTCCTTTTGATGCTCCACATGTTTCTACAATTTTATGGAAGATAATAATCATTAGATAATTTGTCTACAAGAATACTCATTTTAGTACATAGCATTATATAAAGATTGATGTTGTTTTGCATATTATGGCTCATGGATAATCCATTCTACAGGTTAATAACATTTAACGTATTTTGTGTTTTTTCCCACCGCATATTCACTTGTAAGAAAATTGTTCTTATAATGCATGTATACTGCAAATGATGTAGATAATATGCCTCTTACCCATTTTGATAGGATGGTGAGTTGAAATTCAACCAGGTCATCTCTCAGAATAAACACATACATGATTTTTTTACAAATGAATGACTAAGAAACTGACTTAATTTGGCAGTTTTCAGCAATTAAGGTATTTTTTAAAATTAAAGTATGATGTAGAATGGGCTCATCAAATGAATTAATACTTGTCTTTTAATCATGAAACTAATCGGTTCAAATATAAACCAAGGACATAATTAGAAATTTAAGGTTAAAATCCTCAGAATTATGGTTTCATTATATTTCTTCAAATCACTCAGCTTGTTGCAGATGTGCTGGTTATAATTCCCATGTACAGGTAGAGCAGTAGGATGTTAATGATATTATAATCTTAATACTTATTTATTCCTGATGGATTTTTTTTTGAAGCTGATGATCTGGTTGAAAACATCTATCAAGTATGCCATGCTTAGCTTTTAATAACAGTAGTGGAAACAACAGGCACTCCAAATCTTATTGAATAACTATTTCTTGTTCTCACAGGGAGGGTCTCTTGCGGGTCCCGTCGGCATCTATGTGCCAGCTGGTGACCCCGAGGAATAGGGCCTTCTCTATGGGGGCGTCCGCCCTCTGGAATGGGTTGCCTCCGGAGTTGCGTACAGCCACGGACCTGGGGACCTTCAGGCGTGCCTTGAAAACCTGGCTCTTTGACCAGGCCAGTTTGAGCTGATTTTAGATTTAGATTGGGGTTTTAAATTGGGGGTCCTTAGTGGCAATCAGAGGCTTGGGGTATTTTAATTTTAAGGTTTATAGTGGGGGTTTTAACCTGTTTATTACAGCCAGATTACTTAATTCAGTTTTAATTTTTGTATATTTTAATGTTATTTTAATTGGATGGCTGAACACCGCTCCGAGTCCTTCGGGAGAGAAGCGGTATATAAATAAATATTTATCTTATCTTATCTTATCTTATCTTATCTTATCTTATCTTATCTTATCTTATCTTGTTCTGCTATTATTAAAGAGTGAAAGAGACAGCCCAGTAGTTGAAGTAAAAGAAACTGCCTGTGTACTGACTCATTGAACTAAGCCTTGGGATTTGTCTTGCAAACCAAGTGAGTCAGGATAGAATGCTTTCTAGAGATGAATCTTATTAATTGAGAGATTTTCTTCATTCCCTAAGTGGCAAATATTATTACAGAATGAAATCTCTGTTCACTGGAATGACATTCCCTGTTTTCAAATAAAAGTGTTCTCCCTATACTCATTTTGTGATATTTACTCTCAAGCCCAATTTGCATTTATCTTAGCCCAGTTTTAGAAAATATTTCAAAATTCTATTTAGATAACTATTTAGACATACATTGTGGTTTTTTGTTCAGAATGAAGAGAATCATAATAGAAAATAATGAATGAATAGATTGGTTTATGGTACTTTCTGGCATAGAAACACCATTGCATATTGATTTATAACCTTGTCCCATCATAGAAGAATAAAGTACAATCATTTGAGCAAGAAGTAAAGAGTTGTACCAGAGTCCTATGATGCTAATCATAATAAGTAGGTAGAGTATCTCAAAGTTTGGGCTATTTAGATCATACTTTTACCTTAGAAATAGGGTATTTTAATTTGTATGTAATTGTATACAACATATGTGTATATCTATGTTAATGCTGTGGTGTGATTTGGCAAGTTCATGGTAGTCGTTAGGCAAGTCTTCACCAATAATTGTGCAGATAGTATTGCTGTCTAAATGGACAACAGAGTTGTTGCAAATTATGCAGCATTACCATCACTATGAACCACCAAACTGTTATAAGTACTTCTATTTTTATTCCTTTTTCTCAGTAGTAAATGTAGCAAACATGGTATTTTCTTTTTTTATCCATTCAGCATGCCTTTGATGTTGCTTAGGCAGGGAATGATGATTTGGTCAATATCACACAGTAACAAAAAAGGGGATTGAAATCTGCTTTTTGTCCTTATTCCAAACCCATTCAAGCTATTATGCCAATCAACTCCAGGTTCCCTATGCTATTTATTTTATAATTACAGGTTATAAAAAGTCTATGTAAAGAAACAGAATAGTACCTGTGAAAGAAAAGTTTCCAAATTATTACAAATTTTTAATCATATTACTGTTGTCAACATACTCACTGTGAAGGTTGAATTGCTATTAGAGTAGGGTAGGAAATTTCAATTTTCCAGATGTTATTGAATTACAACTCCTGGCAGCCCTAGCTGATAAGGGATATTGAAATTTGTAAATCAGTCATATATGAAGGTCAGCAGTTCCCAGATCAGTTTAGCCTAAATATTTTATCAGAAAGAAGTGGCCTTCATATATCAGGTTCTCTTTCAAAGTAACTTCTTGCTATTTTTAGGACCCAGGTACAACTCTTTACTTCTTAATTAAATTGTTGTACTTTATTCTTCTATGATGGGGCAAGGTTAGGCATCAATATACTATGTTGTTTCTGTGCCAGCATTATGACACCATTAATGTTGTCGCACTACTCATTCTTACGATATGATATGTAAGTATTAGCTCACAATTCTTATCTATGTCTATTAAAATATCTCATTCTCTCTCCCTCTCTCCCTCTCTCCCTCTTCTCTAGTACTTACAGATTCATTCATTGTGTGATGTCAAATCAATTTGACTCTGACATATAAGTAGGCTTTCTCTAAGATGATCTATCTCTAACCTGACTCTTCAGTTTCTCCATTGGTGTTCCCCTTGCCACTCTAGTTGAGTCTATCCACTTTGCTGTTGGCCATTCTCTTCTTTTCTTTCCACCTTTCCCAATATTATGGATTTCTCAAAACAATGGTATCTTCTCAAAATGTGCCCAAAATATGAAAATTTAAGTATGATCATATGTGCCTCAAATGAGTACTTACTGCACCTCTGTATGGTTTATCAATTGCACAGTAGCAGATAGGACAGCACTCCAGGGATTTAACGTCATTGCCCAGAAGATCATTGGTTGACCTCTCCCTCTTTGGAAGAGCTTTATAGCTCCCACTGCCTTAAGAAAGTTCAAAACATTCTCAAAGATCCATCTTATCCTGCGAACCCTTTTTTTGAACTATTACCATCTGGCAGACGGTACAGGATAATAAAAAAAAAAGGACAAATAGGCTGAAAAGCAGATTCTATCCCAGGGCAGTAACTCTATTGAATTCTACTGTATAGTGCAATATTAATGCATTATCACAGGTTTTCAATTCAAAGTGTGGAGTGTGAGGGATGTGTGTTTATTTTCATAGTCATCAATATAAACTGAAGATGGTACTTAATTTCATTGTACGAAGTGCAATGACAATAAAGTAAGCTAAACTAAGGGTTGCTCTATGAGCCATTTGTCTGGTTATATGGCTATCCATGGTATTCTAAATAATATTTTTCAACACCAACTTTCACACATATCACTAGTCTTCCTATTGTGCTTTTTCAAAATCCAACATTTGCATCCAAAGTGTCATGGAGCCACTCCAAAATGCAAATTAATATTTTTAAAATAGTAAATTTGTAATTCCAAAATGGATGCATTTGAATAATGGATAATAGACATCTGTAATTTTTCTTCTTAACAGATTTTTTTTCACTTGTAGACAGCTGTGAAGAAATTATAATTATTTATAGTTTCTGAATGCATAATTTTCTGCCCAGAAACAGATTTCAGTTTCAGCTGCCAACAGGTGTCATGTTCTGGTATGTGAGAATAATCCTGTTTTGGGCAAAAGCAAAATATTATTTTCCCCTTTTTGCTTGCTTTAAGACAATATACAAAAAACATGTTTATTCTTTATTGAACAATCTCTACAGACACCAGAAGCTTAATTATTTTCACATTGGAATATTTTTGTCACTTTTTCAATCATTGGATTCCTTGGAAATACATAACATTATATACCAGGGACAGCATATGTTTCATGAATTTTGGGTTGATAGGGTTGCTGTAGGAAACCAGATTTATTTTTTAATAAATAAACAAAATTTATTAGAAATGTGGACATCAATGTTTATTTTAATTGTTGATTAGATGAAATTAAGCTGTTTTTGTCCAAAGTGATAAAAATCAACTAGAATTGCACTTAGACTGTGATTAAGCAAGACTGTTAATCAGCCACTTACATTTAAGCATGAGCAGATCTGTTCAGTCCTCTGGGGTTGCTTGTGAACTTAAATGAAGAGGAAATATGCTTAAGTATTCTGCTGGGTCCTGTCAAGATTTCACTTCTCTCAAATCTTCCCAGATTATCAAAAACGTTACCTGCAAAATCACTTTTGTAGCACTCTGTTAAGGGTTTCCAGATGTAAACAGTGAAGTCTGATCCAAACACTTTGCGTCAATGACTATAATATAAATAAATATATTGCAGAATAATTTTGTTGTCCCATTTTGCTTTGTTTCAAAAACTATCTTAATTTTTCTTTGTTAATAACTCTTTAAAGAATATTTAAAATATTATTTTAGACATCTCAGACCCTTAGCTCTCTGGGCTGTGAACTCTAAATGATATCATTTTTTTAAAAAAAAAACAATGCTAAATCAATACAGGGGCTTATGTAGAACTTGATAGGGACTGATGGAGGAGCCAAGAGAAGTCATACATCTATGTCTTTGCAAACTGAGGCAGATGAGCTAATTTGGTTAGTCATGGACAACTGTGGACATAAATGTTGACAGGGTCAGGACCACTATGAATAAATAAAATGGTTGTAACTAGAAGTATGGCAAATATTCCCCAATGTTTATTCAGGTTTTAAAAAAAGCTTTTCCAGGGCCCTGAAAACTTGCTTTGCCTTCAGGCCATTTAAACATTCATCTATCTCTAGATCTGTCTGGTGCCATTATTTGCCCTGGCTGCTGATCAGTGTTGTCATGGTTCCTGAGTTACTCTCTTTTGGGTTAGGTTTCCCATGGGCTACTTCCATACAGAGATCAAATGATATCATTGCCTGTCACATTTCACAGCACAATGCCATTGGAGGCAAGTGAGAGTCCCCTCCTTCCAAAATCCAAATATCAGAAAGTGAATAATAAAATATGTTTGTGATTTTTTGTGTGACGAATATAAGAAAATGTGTTTTCCTCAAATGTTTTTCCATCTCCTAAGATATACATATGGTGCTCGCTTACTGACTGTTTGGTCAGCGATCGTTTGAAATACAAAGGCACTGAAACAGAAGATTTGCAACTGTTCCTTAAACTTGCAGCTGTTGCAACATGTTCATGGTCATGTGATCATAATTTGAATGCTTGGCAACTGGTGAGGTCATAAGTTGGAGTAACTTAATGACCCCAACTGATTTGTTCCCTCATCACAACCAGAATCAGATCTGGTCATGTGTTTTTCACTTTTTGACTGTATGCATCATTTAGCTCTGGAGTTACTGGCCCCAACTACAATCGATAAGTGAAGATTACCTGTATACAAATGTCCTGGGTAGAAGTTCAGAATTTAGGAAATTGTAATAGGAAGACTCCTATAAAATTCTCTAGCCCAGATGAGAATAGCCTCCCCAGGATATTTATCAATAAAACATGGGCAGGAAGGGCCCATGGTGTTCTCTGAACTTGGTTGTTTTTTTTGCACCTAGCACAAATGATGTTACCTAGTTTGGGTAATGAAACATCTGCAGGAAAACAACCAAGCTCAGAGAGAACCAAGGACCTTTCATTTCAACCCTGAGCTACAGTATATATATTCTCATTTATTGGTAAAACATGGACATCTGCAAAAGGAATGCTTGAACATTAATCTCTACATGATTAAATATGCAGCAGTATCTAAATTCTCAGATAATATTTCTTCTTACGTGCAGAGGCAGCTCAATGAAATAAATAGGCCCTATGTTGTCTCTTTTTTAAAAAAAAAATACACCTTTACACTATCCTTCTGCACGCAATATTCTGAAAGCGATGTTGAGATGATTAATAGACAAAAGCTTTTTTTATGGCACAATAAAAATTAAACAGGCCAAAAGTGTAAGGGCAAGTGTTTCTGCTTCATTCTTCAGTATATATCACTTGTCAGCCCACAGAAGCACAAACTTAAATAGTTGCGGGTTAATAGTATTAAATTTGCTGAGCAGCATTTCAAAGAGCATACATTTTAATTCATTTTTTTGTTCTCCAAAAGCTTCTTGGAAAAAAAATTCTGATGGGGACCCCATAGGATTATGACCTACATTTTTTTTAAAAAATCTTAGACCCTACGGCTTATGTTCCAAAATTTGAGATTCCACATAGGAATGAAATGCGAGAGATAAGATGAAATGTCATGCTTATGTTAGACTTTTGTCAGGTTCTCTGAACTTTATTGAACAGTAAGTAATAGATTCATAAAGGAAATGGGCCTTGTGTGTAATTAACATGCCGAATGAAGCAGATGGATGAAGGAACATGTGCTTCCATCATGATGAAATGCAGCTTCTGAGGCCCTGGAGCCATATCAAGGATGTGGGCCGGCCGAGTTTCATCACTGTCAGCTCTAATCTGATCTACCAAATGAGCATGTGAGATGAATTGCTGGTCTTAAGGAAAAAGCAAAATACTACATTCAATTCTGGTTTTGTGAGTAGAAATGGTTTAAACAGACCATTTAAAACAAACTAATTAACTTTAGAAAATGAAAGGTGAAGAGATAAGCCAAATTTAGTATTATTAATAACACTGAACAAGAAGAAACTGTGTGTGATTCTTGATTGTATTTAGCTAATATTCTGCATTGCTGAATATTCAATCTGCTCAAATGAACCCCCAACTGAGCCCAATCCTTTTGTTATACGGTAATGCTTATGTGGAACAACCTTCTTATTCTTCCATTTTCAAATGAAGTGCAAACTAATGGCACAAAAAGGAATAAATCAACACATAACGGTAATACACGAAATTGGGCAGAAAATGACAAGCAATGAAAGTAACGGTCTTTAAAACAAAATGACCTTGAAAATGCGTTGATCTTTGAGAAACAGCTCAAGTCTTTTTTACTTGTTCAAGATACCGCCTGAGGCAACAGTTTAAGGAAAAGATCGAAGTCCAGAGTTCCTTTATTTGGAGTCTAAGGGCATTTCTTTCAAGGGTTTATGCTTTGACATGGAAAGAGATGGGAATCCTTGTGCATGATAAGCAAACTGGACCTAGAAGACAAGGGGCACACACGTGTGCATGCACGCGCACATACACACACACACACACACACATTAATTTGAATTATTTGGAAGAAAGATCATAGAAGCAGTGGTTGCTTTATAAATATTAACCCAATTAGATTTTTTTTTTACATTTATATGCCGCCCTTCTCCGGAGACTCAAGGTGGCTTACAGTCTATGGAGCACCATGCTAAGTGCTCAGCAATAGCCTTCATTCCATTGTATACGCCTGCTTATTAGTAGGGCTTTTGGCCCCCCCAAGTGGCATTTTTACAAAGTCAGCTTATTGCCCCCAACAATCTTGGGTCCTCAATTTATCTACCCCGAGAGGATGGAAGGCTGAGTCAACCTTGAGCCTGGTGGGATTCGAACTTTCATTAATTGCAGGCAGCTTGCACTAAGTGCTAGATGATTAACAGCCTGCACCACCAAGGCCCTTTTTTAAAGATCACGTTAATATCTACATTATGAACATCCATGAAATGTTTTCTGCTGACTTTACTTAGCCCAGGACTTTTTCATAAAATTAGAGTGATTAAAATAGTAAAATATTTAAATAGGGCCACCTCCCCACCCCTCAAATGAACCCAGTGCTTTTAAAGGGCTATCAAATTGGCATCTGTGCATCATTTCTCAGGATGGCTCTTCCTTCACTGGAAATGAAAGCAATGTATAAGCTATAATCTCGTGAATAACTTATCATTTAATCATTTAGAGTTACTTATAAAGAATATATCTTGATTGTTCATCATTAATAGCTAGTAATGTCTCTTGCTGAGGAGTTTCTCCTGTTAGTAATGTTAGCTAGTAGCACAGCTAATGTCTGCAGTCATGCAGCAGACTGAATTCTTGCTTCTTTTTTTAACCCTGGTTTGAACTTTGGCATTATCAAACAGGAGGATTAGAAAGAGTAGTATCTGAAGCCTTGCAAGTTTGCTGGCAGCTTGGGTATACGCAATACAAGGTCACAAAGACCTTTGACGAAATATAAGGAAGCTTCTCTCTCTCTTTTTGTTTTTCTCTCCTTGTATATATTATGCTATGAAATGTAGTGTGGCTATGGACTGTATGTTGCTATTGTTGCTACATCCTAAGTAGAATTCAAGTGCATTAGAAAATTGTATCTGATACCTGATTATGATTGTATGTACTTGAAGAAAATCTCTTAATTGTCATCCATGTCAGAGAGGAAGAAAAAACTTGCTTGGTTTGTATTTTACAGTACTAAGATATTAACTAATTTTCAATGCCCAAATGAACCATAGTAGTTCGTTGAATATTTGTGATGTGGTCCTAAATCAAAAACTGTAAACAAGATTGTCTATGTAGAAAAAAGACAGCACTCTACAGAGAATTGCAAATAGAGAAATCTGTGGAAAATTGCATTGATGAGGTGATCAAACATAAGTAAAATACAGAAAAATGCTTATAATGAGAGGGAGACAAATGTAATTTGTGTAGAACTGCAAGCCAATTTTCACTTGAGCTTCAAAAAGTTTTAAAGAAAGTAAATGTTTTAAACTATGTTTAAAACAACATAGTAAATGTTGGAAATGGATAGTAAACCATCCATTTCCAACATTCCTTCATTACGGTCTGGTTCAGTTCTGATGGATGACTACCAGCATCTGATATATCTGGACCAGTGGTGGTATTCAAAATTTTTTACTACCGTTTCTGTGGGCGTGGCTTGGTGGGTGTGGCAGGGGAAAGTTACTGCAAATTCCCCATTCCTTCCCCACCCCACTAACCTGCTTTCCAGTTCCATTCTCCTGTGCAGGGCAACAAAAGAAGACCCAGCCAATCAGCAGGGACTCAGGAGGCAGAGAATAGATGGAGGGGCAGAGATGGTATTTACCGGTTCTCCAAACTACTCAAAATTTCCAGAACCTGTCAGAACTGCCTGAATACCACTACTGATCTGGACTTTATCACTAGCACTGAAGAAGAAATATTAGAAACCATTTTTCATATGCCATAATACAGGTGAAACTCAAAAAATTAGAATATTATGCAAAAGTTCATTTATTTCACTAATGCAACTTAAAAGGTGAAATTAATATATGAGATAGATTCATTATATGCAAAGCAAGATAGTTCAAGCCATGCTTTGTCATAATTGAGTTGATTATGGCTTACAGCTCATGAAAACCCCAAATCCACAATCTCAGATAATTAGAATATTGTGAAAAGGTTCAATATTCTAGGTTCAAAGTGTCCCACTCTAATCAGCTAATTAAGCCATAACACCTGCAAAGGGTTCCTGAACCTTTAAATGGTCTCTCAGTCAGGTTCAGTAGGAATCACAATCATGGGAAAGACTGCTGACCTGACAGTTGTGCAAAAAACCATCATTGACACCCTCCATAAGGAGGAAAAGCCTCAAAAGGTAATTACAAAAGAAGTTGGATGTTCCCAAAGTGCTGTATCAAAGCACATTAATAGAAAGTTATGTGGAAGGGGAAAGTGTGGAAGAAAAAGGTGCACAAGCAGCAGGGATAACCACAGCCTGGAGCAGATTGTCAGGAAAAGGCCATTCAAAAGTGTTGGGCACTTTCACAAGGAGTGGACTGAGGCTGGAGTCAGTGCATCAAGAGCCACCACATACAGACGGATCCTGGACATGGGCTTCAAATGTCGTATTCCTCTTGTCAAGCAGCTCTTGAACAATAAACAACATCAGAAGCATCTTACCTGGGCTAAAGAAAAACAGTACTGGTCTGTTGCTCAGTGGTCCAAAGTCCACTTTTCTGATGAGAGCAACTTTTGCATCTCCTTTGGAAACCAAGGACCCAGAGTCTGGAGGAAGAATGGAGAGGCACACACTGCAAGATGATTGAAGTCCAGTGTGAAGTTTCCACAATCTGTATTGATTTGGGGAGCCATATCATCTGCTGGTGTTGGTCCACTGTGCTTCATTAAGTCCAGGGTCAATGCAGCCATCTACCAGGAGATTTTGGAGCACTTCAAGCTTCCTTCCACAGATGAGCTTTATGGGGATGCTGACTTCATTTTCCAGCAGGACTTGGCACCTGTCCACACTGCCAAAAGCACCCAAAACCTGGTTCAGTGACCGTGGGATTACTATGCTTGATTGGCCAGCAAACTCGCCTGACCTGAACCCCATAGAGAATCTATGGGGCACTGCCAAGAGAAAGATGAGAGACATGAGACCGAACAATGCAGAAGAGCTGAAGGCCGCTATTGAAGCATCCTGGTCTTCCATAATACCTCAGCAGTGCCACAGGCTGATAGCTTCCCTGCCACACCGCATTGAGGCAGTAATTGCTGCAAAAGGAGCACAAACCAAGTACTGAATACATTTGCATGCTTATACTTTTCAGAGGTCCGATATTATTCTATGTACAATCCTTGTTTTATTGATTGCATGTAATATTCTAATTGTCTGAGATTGTGGATTTGGGGTTTTCATGTGTTGTAAGCCATAATCATCACAATTATGCCAAATCATGGCTTGAACTATTTGCTTTGCATGTAATGAGTCTATCTCATATATTAATTTCACCTTTTAAGTTGCATTACTAAAATAAATGAACTTTTGCATGATATTCTAATTTTTCGAGTTTCACCTGTATAATAGTCTTCTTAATTGATCACAAGATTTTGACCAATGGTAATACACAGGAAGCTACTTCACAATTAGAGAAATACAGTTTCATAGAATTTGCTTGAATTTAAAGCTACCTTGTTTGGATGGCACTTATGGATTATTACTATGGTATTTAGCCTTTTTACCCTTTAAGCTTTAAATCTAAGACTTATATTCATGTCTCCTGGCTGACTGTCTAATCTTTAAACCAAGTCAAAACTTGTTAGCCATTGGATGGGAGACCACCAGCATTTTCAAGGGTTTAGGCTAAATTAGAAATTCAAAAAAATATTCTAGAAGAAAGGAATAAAAAGCTATTGCAAAATGTATGCACATTTTCCATGGTGTCATTAAGAATTGAGCTTGATGTGAGAGCATCTTTGTATTTTAATTATAGTGTGCCTGTATGTATGTATGTATGCATGTATAATAGGGATATTTGAGGAATTTAATAGTTTTATGTTATGTTTCACCCAAGGCCTGAAATAGAAACTGAACTTGTGCATATTAGAATGATCTCAAACCTAGTGTTTCAAATTGATTTTAATCACCTCCTATTTCTCAAACATACAGATTAGTTGACTGGAACATCTGTTCATTTAACATGTCTTCTACTGCAAATTATGGCTTCATTAATTTAATTCAAAGGCATGTCAGAGTCAGAACCACTATGACCCTTCCCCCCCCCCAAGTTTAATGCACAACAGTGGGTCATGGTTTTTCACAAATTAAAGATACAGAAGTAAATGATTGTTGTATGCAAGTAGAAAATTCTGTTCTTTATTTGATTTGAGCATTAAAGTACTGTATACTGACTGGTACGAGGGGATTAATATAATCAACCACCACATACATTTCACCTTTTGCCAGGGGTGGGATTCAAAAATCCCAGCAACCAGTTGTCGGACCAGTTGCTGGGTGGGCTTGGTCATAATGGGAGTGGCCTACCAGAACTTCCAGGAGAGCCATTTTTTACTTTCGGGGATTTTGATAAATACAACCTCCCCGAGGCTCTGAAGGGCCTCCAGAAGCTGGAGACAGGCTCGTTTCCAGACTTCCAGAACTACTGGTTCAGCCATTTTTTGCCTTTCCCGGAGTCCAGAGACTTCCCTGAGGGCCTCCGGAAGCTGGAAACAGGCCCATTTCTGGACTTCTAGTACTTCCAGTTCAGCCCATTTTTCACCTTCCCAAAGCCTCCGTGCAGACCTTGCCCTTATCTGCGTCCAAAATGGGCTGTGTGGAGACTCCTGGGAGGGGAAAAGCAGAGTGGGCGGGGACAACTGGGTGGTTCATCTACTGGTTCAACGAAAATTTACAGATGTAAATTTTACATCTGGTTCAACCAAACCGGGATGAACCAGCTGAATCCCACCCCTGTCTTTTACAATGTTGAAATAGAAGGAAATTATAAAGTTGTGCTGTCACTATTGCTTTGAATAATGACCAGTGATTTTTGCTAGCTAATTGGCAACTCATAGCATTTATATTATTGTGTATATCTTTTAATATAGTATATACCAGGGGTGTCAAATTCAGTTTTATTGAGGGTCGCATTCGGGTTGTGTTTGACCTCGGAGGGGGAATGGGAATGACCATGATGGGCATGGCCATCAAGATGTCACTCACATTGACCTGTGCTGGCCTAAACTCTGCCAGCAAAAATGGACTTCTGAGCTCCGTTTTCAGCTATGACAGCCTCCTGCAACCCTCTGTCAGCAAAAATGGAGGTCGGGAGGGCTGTGCACAGTCCTCACAAGCTCCATTTTCACTGGCAGAGGCACCGCGGGCTGATCCTTCCCTATTTCCAGAGTGGTCCCGGGAGCCAGATTTAAACACCCCCTGGGCCAGATCTGGGCCCCGGGCCTTGAGTTTAACACCCTAGTATATGCTCTAGGCCAGGGCTGTCAAACTTGTGGCCTGGGGGCTGGATGCATCACACACTGGCCATGCCTACACTTGGTTTAGTGAAGGGGGGGAAAGTCCTGATATGTCATGTGATGACACCTTGAAGACGTGAGTTTGACACCCCTGCTCTAAGCAGTTGCTTATTCGTGGAATATGTGTTTGTTAATATAACAGGGATATATTTTAATATAGTGTACTAAATATCAAATTAAAACTAGGGATTCTTCACTTAGCTATAAAAATATCTGGATATCTTTTGATTATTCATTATTTCTCACCTTAAGTTATTTATAGGGAAAAATGGGGAAGGGTGTGTAGAAATATTTGAAAAAGACAGGTTGAATTAATACGATAATATTTTGTTCACAGATTAACCAAATCTTTGACAGTAGTGTATGTGAAAATCAGTTCAACTCTTTCTCCAAGATGACTTTAGATGCAATATTAGACAGCTGGCACTGCAACTTAATTCCAAAGTGACATTAGATACCTTACACTGCAATTGAAACTTGTTGGTCTACAGAATTGAAAACAAGGGTCAGTTATAGCTGGAAAGATACAAGAAAACGTGTCTAATCTATCTATTTTGGTGATGAGTAATCATATAGCTTTAAATTGCCTCAGAGATGGCAATAATATGGAAGAATTGCCACAAAGAGAAGGGCCTGAGCCATCCCTGAGAGCTGCCATTACCAATGCTCATTCAGTTACACGGATGATTTCCACCTCAAGGTCTGTGCACATAAAAGTTTATTTTCCACTGGGAAAGCAGATTGGATTTGGTCTTGTTTTAGTTTACTAACCAAAGGCATTTCTTTCAGCTCAAAGTAATTCCTGATCTATTCTGCCCAGCAAGTTTATATCAAGGACTGGCTTAGACTAGAATGCCAACCTTGTGTACAAGAAATCAAGACAGAAGCAACAATATATTTTGGGTTCAAGACAGGGATGATGAGCAGACTAACATCCACAGATTTTTAAGAACATCCCCAGTGGTCCTGTTAGGCTTGAAACTGTTTTGTGGGACTGAGGTCGAGTTGATAATGCTTATAATAGGATAGCTGCTAATGAAAAGACATTTAATTGGATTGTTACTTGAAACCAATGCTGCCCATGAGAGATTTTGGTATGGTTCTTTATAATGTGATGGTATGTGAATGAGCAATGATCATGCAGCAGTTGCCTGTAAAAAAGCTAAGGTAATTTAAACACCCACGATTAAGTTCCACTAAGCATTTAAATATAGGTAGTCATTCCCTACCTCCAACTTCAAAAATGTAGGACCAAACTTTATCCTGAGTATTCCTTTATTATTCCATATCTTCTTGCTATTCATCAAATAACAAGGAAATGGAATAACTTTTGAATATAGTCTACCACTTCATATTTTTATATTTTTACTTTACGTGCTCTTATACAGTATTATTATTATTTTAAATCAGATATTAAAACAATGAGTAGGACTGAGAAAAAGTGACTGGGACAAGGTCAGACAGCTGGTTTTATGCCCACTATACATTTTATAGTAGTATATTATAAATATAATATGCAAATATAAATGATTATATATCATTATAAATTGCATAAATTATAATTCATTAAATTTGAATGCCACTTGACTCCCAATGATCCTGGGCAACTCACAAGTTAAAATACAAATGAGAAAATACAATGAGAAAAAAATGGAATAATAAAAGATGGCAAAGGAGACAACAATTGAATAGGAATGAAAAGAAATGAACTCACATAATCCAAAATATATTTTATATACAGCATACTCAAACATTATTATATAATATTCAAATATAAATTATGGTTATACACTACACAACACACACATCAAAATTTAAATGATTCCCAAATATATTATCAAACATAGGAACTGCATGTATGTTACCTGATTCCAGCAGTCAGGATTGCTTTATTTCTTAGCATATGCAAAGAAAGCTTTGACCCAGAATTTTACTTAAAAGCAATTCCATGAAAGTAAAGGAAGTTTGTGGGTTCAGAAGTATTAATAATGATTTTAAAATCTGGAAAACAGCAATCCTCTTTGAGTCTTATATTCCATGCAGGTCTGATCCTGCCACATATCTGAAAAAGTGAAGTTATGAGGATCAAAGGGAAATTACTTTGTAAAAGGGGCTCCTGGCTTTTATTTGAAAATGACAGTGATAAACTAATACGGTAGCTGTCTTGTCAACCCTGGACTCACATAAAGCAGGAGAGAAGTGAGAATGATAAATTGTAAAGAGAAAAAGTGAAAACAACATCAAGTAATTCTGATTGGCTAGCTTCACATTCCCTCAGGCTGTGTTTGTGTGACACAAAGTAGCTAATTACCTGTTTTTTGGGGGTATTATATAAACTCACTTAGAATAGGCATACCTATTTTTCTATCATCCTCACCACACCTACCATTGTCCTTCCCATTCTTTTCCAAAAGTCATCCCAACCAATCTTTTACTTTACAGAAGAATCCAGTTACTTTATGGATTCTTCCATAAAACTGCAGTAAAGTTTTCAGCTCTGACACCCATTAATAATGCTTAATTTTGCATCAGAAGGAGTAACTTGTCCTCATGGGAGTTTTGGAGATGAAATATTGCTTCTGGGATTGCTTAATAAAATATTTTGTTCTGAGGGAGACTTAAAATAGATGAGTTGTCTGAGTATCTACCTCACAGAAATGCTTTGGGGAAATTTTCCAGATTTTTTTTCCTCAGTAAGCCCTGACTGAATTTGGCCCATGTTTGTGATCTTGTTTGATTTATTTTCAAAAAGTTAATCTTCAAAGGGACAGGTCATGCCCTGAGCGATTATATAATTTTTTTCCAACATTTCTGTGGATTGGAAAGACTAAAAAACTGTAAGAATTCTTAAAATATCGAAGAATATGCTAATATGAATGCTTAACCCTGCAATGAGACAATGCATTGGGTTTTAAATGGTAGACAGAAATAAATCTTGTAACCAGAGCAACGTTATGAAGCACTATGTAGTATTGCTGCACAATATCTCACGTGTGATTTTGAAAAGGAGTGTCCAGAAGTGCAAACACAGTACTGTGGGAAAGAAAACTGAATTCTAACTCCTACTGTGGGAAGGAGCTCCTTCTCCCTTCTTTTTTTTTTACGCCAAGACTTGTTTCAGTTCATTTGTCTTCTCAAGACCACAAACCCAACAATCAGTCTTCAAAATAATTTATTTTAAGGATGTGTGGAGCCTGGTCTATCACATGATGAAAGGAAAAAAGCAGCCTTGCCCTTTTGTGATAGACAAAGTTCTTCCCTTTGTGGATTCAAATTTCCCGGCTGGGAGACATGCAAAATAATTTGGTCAGCTGCGTTGAAAGTCAGAATCAGTTTATTAATAGGAAGGCAGGTAAGAAATCTCACAGCGTTCCTAGGATTAATCTAATAAGTGAGTAAGAAACCCTCTCTTATATACATTTCAGATCCTTTGATTTTGTAAGTGTGAACTCTTGAAGTCTTTGATTTGTGTGTGTGATGAGTTTCTGTCTCTTGATATTGGGATTTCTTCCTGGGATCTTGATAAGAGTAATTGTTTTATAGTAGCTGTTTGTTCCTGAGTTTCCTGTCCTGCCTTTTGGTTCGCTTTTCCCAAGTTTTATAGCTTGCTATCTATTTGATTTCTATGGGAAAGGATCTGAGCTAGTTTGTGAAGTTTTTTTCTCTGTATCTCATGTCTGTAATTTTCTCCTTCCTTTTGTTGTGAAAAACTGGCACCAGCTATTTTAATAGCCCTACTTGACAAAGGTGGGGGCTGTTTTGCTAGGAGAGCAGGGGGAAATTGAAACTTCCAACAATCCCTCATTTTTTTTTTTTTTAATTCTTCTGGGTAGTTTCCCTCATCCTTATGATCTAGTGTGGTATCTGGATATATCTGGTATTCATGGTCAATTTGGACCATCATGAAAGCTGCCTGTTTTTCCAGGGTGCTTGATTTAAAGAAGGCAGGACTACAGGCTTTCAGGCCACTGAGGCAAGGGGGAATGCATTGACAGAGGCAGCACAGAAGGACTCCCACAATACAGACAGTGACAATGGTCGAAATGAGGATTTTTAGCCAATGGAAGTCCGGCAACCATGAGAAAAGCCAAGACAGATCCAGGAAAGATGACTCATGGCCAATATTCTGAGCTAGCTCCTTCAAGTGGTGAATGTCCTTTTCCACAAGTCCAGAGCTGTCCTCTAATTGGAAACAACAGAGTCCCTTGAATTCCTCGCATCCATAGTGATGCTGGAGCAACAAGAAATCTATAGCCGCCCTATTCTCCAGGGTGGCCTCCCTGACCTGTCTCAGTTCCCTGTTGAGGGCGTCCAAGGCATGGGAAGTCGAATTTAAACTCTTGGCTAGGGTACATGCCAGGCCATTCAGGTTTCTGGAATTTCTCACTGATAGCCCTGGTACCCCCACTAGAGAGACTGCCAATGAAACGTATTCAGCTTTTGTAAGTAGGGAGACTTTTGAATCACAGTCTGATTCTAAAGTATGGAAAGCTCTTCTATGTCGTCTCTGTAAAGAGGGCATAAGCATTGTCAACCTTCCTAGAGTGCAGGGCCCACCTGTGGCGTTTGCAGGAAGATATGAAAAAGCTTTCAAGCCACACAGGAAGAACCATCCTGGAGGAAGCCTCAAGTAACTGTAGGAGAATGAGATGGTTTCTGTGTGATTGCATTTGAGATCTATATTATCTAGGTTGATGCAATCAGTGATGATCTTTTGAGATTGGCACCCCGTGAGGTTAAAACATTGTTCAGAGGAGGTGGTTGCAGCAATGTGTAATGTGTACATAGTGTGGTCCTTTGTGTCAGAAGAATAACCCCAATCAAAGATAGTAGAGTAGGAATCAGGGAGATGGATATCCCTAAGCCTAGTGTAGTTAAAGATGTTGCATGGTCTAGATGCTACTCCCGCTAAGCATGTGGTCAGGATATCCTTTACTGATTTTCCCCCTGCTAGGCAAAAGTTGGTGGTGTTGAGTATTTCCTTGGCTAGATATTCCCATATGTTTCCTTTCTCTGGGAAAAGACTTGGTTCCAGGAACGCTGTTACACATGTTACAAATAATATACAGTACAAGCTACATAGCATGTTTACACTGAGTTTTCTGTTTCCCATGGTTGAACCCTTCCCTACTCCCCCCCCCTTTTATTTTTATTTTGTTAGATATATATATATATAAAAATAAAAATAATAAAAAAATGAAAAGAAAAGAAACAAAGGAAGTAGAGCTATAGCAAGAATAAGAGGCAATATCAATGATTATAGTTTAAAAGAAGGGGAAGGAAAACAAAACAAACAAACAGAAAAAAAAAACGAACCTAAATACTCAAACAGCAACAAAAAACTTATGGTTCGATGTTCCAAAAGGGTTGTACGGTCCAGTATCCTAATAATAATAATGAAAAACTATAGTCCCATGAATTATAGTCCAGTGGTAGTCAAAAGGTGTATAGTACATTGTCAACAAAAAACAAAAAAAACACACAAAAAAACCCAAAACGGTAATCCAATGTACTACAGTCCAATGTCTTTATACAGGAATGCCAAGTTCTGTGGTATCAAAGAATGCTGCTAGTGACCATTGGTCTGTTTCAGGACCTTTTCTAAGCTTGATGGGTGGGACTGTTTGAACTGGTACAACACTGTGGTCAATAACTGCTGGTTTGGCATGTGTCCAATGGATCCAGGAATCTCTTTCAGCCACTTTGATGGCTGTATGTGTGGTTAGTAAGACTTGATAAGGTCCCTTCCACCTGGGTTGTAGTGGTGATGTTCTGGTGAAGAATGTTATCCACACCCAATCTCCTGCTTCAAAGGGATGCAGAGCCTCTTCCAAGGGCAGGGTTTGCGTTAGGGCACTCTGTATCCACAGGGTCTGTAGTCTCTTGTGAAGAGCTGAAAGATAAGAAGAGAGAACCATATCCCCCTTATCTAAGCTGAGGGAGTGGGGATCCAGGCCTTGTAAAGTGTCTGGGGGACGTCCAAAAAGGATTTCAAAAGGAGAGATTCCTATATCTCATCTAGGTCTCGTTCGAATATAAAAGAGAGCAATTGGAAGTACTTGTGGCCAAGAGAGGTGGGTTTCTTGGTTTGGCCTGGTGGTATGGGTGGTCAGTCAGGCTTGGGAAGGTCTGCTCCACTCTGGTTTGCTAAAATGACTTTCAGTGGATGCTGGATCCAAATCCAGTTCCTGGTTCTAATGGATGGAATGTCTCTAGGGAGTAACATCTGCTTCCACATGTTGCAGGGCTGAAAGACAAAGAACAAGGGTCCCCTCCCCCCTTTGCTGGTAAGTCTACCAGGCAAGACTTTGTAAAAGGATTAGAGTTTGTTTTTTTGGGTGGGGGGTAGATAGCTTGCAGACATGGTTTGAGTAGGAATAAAAATAATACATCCCTAAACAGATAAATCAATTTCAACAAAACGGGGACACAATAGATGAGAAAGGAAAAAAAAAATGGTTTCACATGCTTCAGAGAATTAAAAAAAAAAAAAATCAGGTAAAGTTATTTAAACACACAGTAAATGTGAAACTTTTCTTCTAACTGAACTTAAAACATTCATTAATAACCTTGGGTTTTTCTTAAAAGCATAGAGAGATGTTTGTGCAGGTAAGGTTATCAACCTTGATGCCAACCAAAACCAAGCATTTAATAGTGAGTGCCATACCATGTGCACTAATCAAACAGGTGGCGAGAAAGTAGGGGCAGGAAGGCACAACACAGGTTATGTAGACAGTAAACACAGTGTCAGGCATAAAGATCTCAAGTGCCTATATACAAATGCACAAAGTCTGGGGAACAAATAGGGTGAACTCGAAATACATGAAGGTAAATATGATATACTGGTAGAAGGATACAAACTTATTCAAAACAAAAACAGACCTCATAAAAGAGGAGGTGGAGTTGCACTATATACACTATATACAGAAATGCATGAAACCAAAGATGAAAACCTCCTAGAATGCATATGGGTCAATATACATATTATAGGCCATCCAATCAAAGATGATAAAAAGTTTCTTCCAACATATAAATAACAAGAAAGAAAATCAAGGAAACAGTCGGTCCACTAAAGAGAGAAGATGGCAAGGAAGTAACGGGCAACAGAGAGAAAGCAAAACAGCTTAACTTATTCTTTGCATCGGGTCTTCACGCAGGCAAGAAAAAATAGTGGTACACATATAGACTGGGTAAAACCAGGCTCAATAGCAGTGATTGGAAGAGGGATTTTGGAGTCTTAGTGGACAACCAGCTAAATAGGAGCCAGCAGTGTGGAGCAGCAGCCAAAAAATCTAATGCAATCCGAAATTGCATTAACAGAGGAATACAATCAAGATCAAGGGAAATACTAATACCACTCTATAAAACCTTAGTAAGACCACACCTAGAGTATTGCATCCAGTTTTGTTCACCACATTGTTAAAAAAATGTTGAGACTCTAGAAAAGGTATAGAGAAGAGCAGCCAGGATGATTAGGGGACTGGAGGCTAAGACATACAACGGAACGGCTGCAGGAACTGGGTTTGGCTAGTCTAGTAAAGAGAAGGACCAGGGGAGACATGATAGCAGTCTTCCAATATTTGAGGGGCTGCCATAGGGAGGAAGGGGTCAAGCTATTTTCTAAATCGTCTGTAGTCCAGACAAGGAATAATGGATGGAAGGAGAAACTTTCTGACAGTGAGAACAATCAATCAAGGAAAGAAAATTGAACTGTGTTCCTCATCCAGTCTAGTTGGCTTGACCAGACTGGGTGAAGACATTTTCTTTTCCCTTCAGCGTCTCCAACTTAACAATTTAAAAGTAATATCTGAAGAGATCAGAGACACTTAACAGTTGTAGTTGCAATAGTTACCTCCAGGACACACAAAGACTTAGACACACACACACATGCGCGCACATACAAAAACAAACAAGGACATCAAGAGGAAAAGAAAACTGAGGTTTACACACAAACACTGATCATTCCCACAATAAATCTCAGTCAAATTGGGGAAGGACAAATCTTAAGGAATAAACCACGTGGTTGCATAGAAGACAGAGAATGAGACACAGAAAGAAAGATTTTTTATTTAAAAAACAAAAAAACAAACCAATCCCTGTGATCCTGTTTTATATTTAGTACCTTTATTTAGCCAAATTGGTCTTCCTCTATCCCTCAGCAAAGCCCATTCTCCACATACACATTTTGCTTTGGGGTTTTTTTTTTTTTTTTTGCTTTCTTTTTGTTCTCATCTCAGCTAGGGCAGGCATCTGCCACTTACCAAATTGTTGGAAGAAATATCCTTCTGGGTTCAGTTCCAAGTGGGAAAAAGACACTGGAAACATGGAGGCTATGGTGGACAGGATACATGGCATGGAGCTCCAGAGTGAAAAGAAGGATGATCAAATGCTTCAAAGTGAAGGATGAGCTCAAGATGGGCTGATATGCTGAGACAGCCTGGGTTGTATAACCTTTGTTGGGATTTGAATTGAAGCTTGTATTCAGATTGGTTGTCAGACTGGAGCCATGCAGGGGCAACGCTGTAGGCCGTCCTGAGTTCCAGGCTTGGTTGAGCTTTGCTGGATGGTGATGAACTGAAAGGGCTTTTGGCAATTGCTGTAGCTTTACCTGGAGATCTTTGTCATGTAAAGTATTCTGGCCCAGGCCTTGATGGCCCACCCATTAACAAAGGTGGGGGTGAGCTTCTACTTCTGAGGTGGCTTTTCCTCTGGAGTTTACTCTTTTTTTAAGAAGAATATTCTGCCCTTTTATTTAAAAAAATTCCTAGGATATTTCAATTTTCAAGGAGAGGGGTGGATTTCCCCTTCAGGGCTATTTCTTAAGGGAATTGCTAGCTCAGTGAAGGTAGCAGAATATTCACTGGGTTCATTTTCATTTTCTAGTCAGGAAAACTTCTCATCCCTTCCCTGGCCCCATTGAGATCTATCATTATCTCTGTGCTTGGTGTTATGTGGGAAAGGGCTGTAGGTGTCTCGCGAGGTTGGTTATATTTCTGCTGGCCTCTATGATCATTGCTTGGCATGGAGCCTCTGGGCGAATCTTGAGGCTGACTGCGAAACCAAGTTTGTTTACAAGAAATGCCCTGTTTCACCACATTTATAGCAATGTTGGCACCTATCTTGGGGCCATCCTTCCTGCCTACATAGCCAGCATCCCTACCTGATACCAGGGTGCTCCACTGTATTTGCCTGGTATTATGGAGCATGGCAGCAAAAACTCTTAGCTCTTCGTGTCTCTCCATCTTCCTTTTCCTATCTTTTTCTTCCTCTTTTAATTTATCCCTTTGGTCATAGATGAAGTTTGCGATCCTGTGCAACTCTGCTATTTCCAAGATGGGCCAGTTAGATAAAATACGATGGAAGTGATCCCTTATATCACTAGTAGCCTGGTCCACAAAGGCTGAAGCTAACATTCTCTGTCCTTTTGGCAGCTTGGGTCTAGGGGGGGGCATATGTCACAGCTGCCTCTGAGAGAGATACCCAAAAGACATCAGGATTTTCCTTTTTCCTTTGGGTTGTCTTTTGAAATTCTAACTAGTTGAGGGGCTTTTTTTTTTTTTTCTATTTCCTCTAGGGCTTCCATTAGATTAGCTTTTGCCCTTTAATAGGTTGGTTGGTTATTGGTGCTGTTTTCTCAAATAGTTTCAATAGTTCATCCTGAGTTAGGAAATCATGTAGTAACTGATTCATGTCTTCCCAGGATGGGTTGTGGTTCTCTATTACTGATTTCAGGGTTTGGATCACTGCTTAAGGGTCTGCCCTGAATGTTGGTGTCTTTCTTTCAAATAACAAGATCTGAGGCAGAGAAGGGAGTGTGTGTCCAAATATATTTATATCTGCCTCTTCCTCCTCCCATTACTGGTTTGCTCAGTAGGGGAGCTATTATTTTTGTCTCAGTTTTCCTTTCCGAGAAATGGGTTTCTTTCTTAGCTTGATCTTTCTCTATAGATAGGTCTTTGTTTCTGGCAAGTTTAGGCCAGCAATACTAGTAGGGTTTAAGCGCTTTTAAAAAATTTTAAATCAAAAGTACCACTGTCAGGCCAAATCTGCTTCCCAGTGTCATCCCTTAGCAAAGCCAATTCTATACATATCTTCTTCGCTTTCTTATTCATTCCGGCCAGGACTGGCATCTATTTTTTCGTCCCATGCCTCAAGCAAATCTTCTAAAGGGGTATCTACCACCCTCGAGTTGCAACTTCCCATGTTTCCCCTTCTGATGTGGGGTGTGACACTTCGTTTGCAGCCGGGCTACGCGTCAGTTTTCAGAAAAAAGGTCTGAAGAGGACTCTGGTTCCCTTACAGAGTATGAACGCACCTCTTTCCTTAGGGAATTCTCCGCCACCAGTTTTCAGATCCCTCTAAAAAATGGGAATCTGGGAGGACCTGCTGCCCCCAACGCAGACGAGTACGGGCACCTCCTACAACTTCTTAACTTCACAACTTCACAAATTCCTAACTATCTAACTAACTAACTAATTTCAGAAGTATGTAGAAATCCCTGGGTTTGCTCTGGGAGACACTGGAGTTCCCCTAATTATTTCTTTTCTTTTATCAGCCACTTCTCACTTCATAGCCCACTCGGCTTATCCTTGTGTCTTTCAGAAGGTCTCACACTCCGTGACCCCCCCTTGCTTTCCCAATCCTGCTGGTCACTGCTCTTTTCGAACTAGCAGCAGGTTGGGGTGCGGCTAGAGGCCAACGGAGGAGGTGGGATCCAGCTGTTTTCCACAGGCAAAGCCCGCATGCATGCACACACACAGCATTTCACTCTCCCTTCCACAGTTCTAATATTTAAAATTTAAAGCGGTACTCACCTGCTTTCAAGCAGCTGTTGAGTTCAAGTCTCAAGGAATCCCTTTACTACCCAATGCCTCCCAGGCAGGGTCCGTGGATGCTCTCCCCGGACAAAGAAGGTCCGTGCCGGCTGGGTTTTGATCTCCGGACCCTGTCTGGTGGCTAGGTTGGCCGGGAAACCACCAGAGTCGCCAATTGATGAAAGGAAAAAAGCAGCCTTGCCCTTTTGTGATAGACAAAGTTCTTCCCTTTGTGGATTCAAATTTCCCGGCTGGGAGACATGCAAAATAATTTGGTCAGCTGCGTTGAAAGTCAGAATCAGTTTATTAATAGGAAGGCAGGTAAGAAATCTCACAGCGTTCCTAGGATTAATCTAATAAGTGAGTAAGAAACCCTCTCTTATATACATTTCAGATCCTTTGATTTTGTAAGTGTGAACTCTTGAAGTCTTTGATTTGTGTGTGTGATGAGTTTCTGTCTCTTGATATTGGGATTTCTTCCTGGGATCTTGATAAGAGTAATTGTTTTATAGTAGCTGTTTGTTCCTGAGTTTCCTGTCCTGCCTTTTGGTTCGCTTTTCCCAAGTTTTATAGCTTGCTATCTATTTGATTTCTATGGGAAAGGATCTGAGCTAGTTTGTGAAGTTTTTTTCTCTGTATCTCATGTCTGTAATTTTCTCCTTCCTTTTGTTGTGAAAAACTGGCACCAGCTATTTTAATAGCCCTACTTGACAAAGGTGGGGGCTGTTTTGCTAGGAGAGCAGGGGGAAATTGAAACTTCCAACACACACAAAGGAGACAATAGCAATACTCTCAAGGAGAAAGACCACCTCCCACTGCCAAACAGAAGCTATATCTACTTGACAGAAACAAAAAGACTCAAATTGCAAACAGATTATTGGTTACAAGATAGGCACCAAGCAACTCCATACTTAGATATGGATAAGGTCATAGTAAGGCAAACATACAGTATGTATTAGAAAAAAATCACTAAGCAGTTTATTTTCTCTACCCTGCTATGTACCAAGTGCATAGACCTCTCTATTTTCCTACCATACCCTTCTTCAATAACTTAAAGTATCTGCAGAGCTGTTTTGGAAACTAAACTGGATACAATGCTTGGCTTAGTAAATATTTACTTTGAAGTATTTTTAAACTGTCCAGAGTCACTTAAGTGAATGGGTGTTATAGGAATGTGATAAGTAAATAAATAAAATCAGAAATGTAATCAGACAGGGGGGGAAATCTACACTTTGCTTAACCTTGCTAATTACTCCATTGCATATTGTGAATTTACTCAACAATTGTTTCTTCCTAGGATTCCCCTGGCACTTACCAACATCAAATCAACATTGGGGAAAAATTTCCCTCATTTTATTTATTTTTAATGCATTGTGATTTCTAGTCTGTCTCTTTTTTTGTCTCTGGATAGCTTTTAAACTGTTCATTTATATAGTTATATTTCAACATACTCTGTAAGATTTGGTTTTTTATTATGATATCAGCATTTGAAAGTCATTCACATAATCCCTTGAAATATGGGACATAGATCCCTTAAGCAGGAATGAATCAATGATATCTTTGAGCTAATACAGACTTTAAAAGTAAGACTTTATTTTTCAAAATGGACAAAATAGGGAATTTGATCTCAGCAGATGGCAGCACTGCCTAATCTTGTCTGGGCTTCAGAATTAAGTGGGGTCAAGTCTGGTAAATGTATGGATAGAAGTCAGGTTAGATTAAGAAATTTTTAAAAGTCAAAAAAAAAGGTCCATTGTCTTCTGTATTGTCTCCAAAATGAACTCCACATAAACATGTCCAGGATGTCAGCAGGAGTTAAGCTCAACTCAAAAATATATTTAATTTATGATTAGGGCAAAAAATAAAAAGAACAATGGGTAAAATTTCCATATTAAAACAAATGTTAAGCCATGCAAGAGCACTGTCCTCTTTGCATCTTGTTCAATTCCTATGCATGATCAACATAGAGAATGGAAGTATTAGACATGAATAATCAAGAAGACTCTTCAGCTAACAAAAATGATGAAAAAAAAAACATGGTCCAAATCTAGTCCAAAAGTCAAAAATACACTACTATATCAAAAAGAGGCTGGACAAACCTTGTGATAGAAGTTGAAATTGAGAAAATTGAATAGCAGCAAAGCAAGAGTTCTAATGTTGACTGGAATGTAAACTTTATCAAACAAAACATTTGCAGCAATTATCCCAAAGGTACTGTTTCCAAAAGGCAAACTGAACTATTTTTTCCCCTTAACATTGGGCTTCTCATCCAAGAAGTTTCTTCAGTTCTGACTGGTGAGGAATGGAAGGATTTATATTCTTTGCAGTCATCTGGTTGTTAGCATTCTGAGGATCATAGAGACCACTTGGGGGGTTTATATGTATTCCCAGATAAACCATAGAGACTCCTTGGACGGTTTATCTGTATTCCTGAATCAGAGTATAACCAAGTGTGGAACTATCTTGGGACTCAGGAAGGAAAAAACCCAAGAAAGTCCAGTTGCATTTTTTGGAAAACGCACCTTTGGGATAAGTGCTGCAAGATTTTTGCCAGTAGCAACTGGCAGCTAGATTGACAGCATAAGTATTCTTCTTCCAATAAATTCAATTGTTGTTTCAATTTTTATGCTTTTCATAGGGTGAATTTATGTCTCCATTAAAAATAAATATAAGCTCAGAAATAATCATAATTTATTAATGTAAATTTGCCAGGCTAAATCCAATTCGGTTTTTAATGATTTGTTTCTGAGACAAAAACTAATGCTAAGTGCTCTATTCTCCAGAATATTTTCTAGGAGTAGATTGATAACTAAATAGATAAACACATACATATATACACATTCATAGTGATAGGCTTTTTCCCCTTTCAGAAATGTAAGCAGACTTTTCCAGAACTCCATGTGCTAATGGAAGTATATCATTTCTAATGATATCATTCATGCAGGTCATTCCAGAGATATAACACATTTTCTCTGATCCTCAGAAATAAAGATGTGTACTGTGTAACATTCCACTTCCACAGAGAGTGCAAATGCAGGACTGTGCATAACACTAGAATGCATATTTTTATTTCCATAAGATCTTAGTAATGTCTATCAATATTTTATCATTTAACAAAGCTGAAGTATCAAAAGTTCTCCTTGATGTCACAGAATAAGTGAAGCATAATATTTCAGATCCTTTGTGATTCTTGAATATTTTGTTGGTGCATTTCCATCTTCAAATACATTATACCCCGAAAAGATTTTTTTCAGCACTGCCGATTATGGAAGTGCTATAGTTTATTTTGAACAAAGATACAGGAGCTTTTCCCTGAAAATGCTGATGACCAACAGATGGGTGACTTAAAACAGCAGAATTGGGGGAGATCAATATTGCTATAACCATTAGAGTAAAAAAAAAATGCCATCATTGTAAATGTATGTTCAGAGTAGGAAGCAAAGAGGAACAATGTTTTTTTCCACATTATTTTATGGCAAGGGCAAACAACTTAAGCTTTCCAGCTCCAAATTTTAATTCCTAAAGCAACTCCTGGTCATGTTATTTATTATGCCTGGCAAAACTTTTCACATCTCAAGAGCAAGATAAGGGGGGAAATAGGCATGATCATCTACAAAGCTTAACACACTCATAGCTCCTCCCCAAACTCAGAATCTTCAAAAAGATTAAAGACAGAGCCAGTGAAGTAAGTTATTGACTAGGATAGTGAGATCCTGGTGCTAGTCTAGGTTGTAAGCATAAATTGAAGGAGAGAAATTTTGATACACTATCCTACCAATCTTCTTAGAAACATAGAATCATAAGATTTGAAGGAAGTTTGAGGTTTTCTAGTTCAACTTCCTGCTCAAGACAGGAGATCTTATACCTTCTTTACATAAGCTTATATAACTTTTAATATAATTCCTTCATGTATTATCTCACATTTTCTTTGCCACTCCCTTCTTCCAGGAATGACTTCAAGAGCTAGTAGCACAACTTTGGAATATATACCATAGTCCCGTTGCTTCTTCAGCTTTCACTCCCAATATGTTTATAGCAACATATTTTCTTCTGTAATGATGGTCTTTGATACCCCTTCTTCATAATTCCAAACAAAATTATTTTCTTCTACCTGTCAGTATCCATGTGGCTAAAGTTTTCAAATCTTACATTTTAAGGGGATGATATACTAAGGAAGTATGCAATGCTGGGAACGATTGAGGGCAAAAGAAGAAGGGGATGTCAAAGAATGAGGTGGCTGGATGGAGTCACTGAAGCAGTTGGCATGAGCTTAAATGGACTCCAGGGGTTGGTAGAGGACAGGAAGGCCTGGAGGAATGTTGTCCATGAGGTCATGATGGGTCGGACATGACTTCGCAACTAACAACAAACAACAACATACTAAAAGAAAATGTTTCATTTTGCAAAGCTTCGTTTTGTAAGCCATTTGAAACTTTTGGCCAAGGAATGGGATAGAAATGAAATTAACAAAGGTCATATTAATTAAGATTATGGAACTTTCTACATAATCATATTGGAAACTGGGTCAGATGCCTGACCAAACTAAAGAGATTCCAACTGTTCTTTGGTGTCTATATTCAGTCCTTATATCTTCTTTATTCTTTTTGTGAGTTCCTTCCTCTACCGATCCTCTCATTTTTGGTTTGAGTCAGAGCAGAGTTTACCATTTCATCCAGATCAATTAACTATTTTTGCACCTGTGCTGCAAACTAGCGCCAAGTTTTCAAAACAATAACCCAGGAAAATAAAACAGGAATAACTTTATTCTTTTCTGTCCAAAATCCTCTCTATCCATTCAGTACACACATCTGTGCCCTAGGTGTCAAATTAGACCATGAATAACAAATAAGGTATTTTATTATACTTTGATTAATCATTTATATAGCACTTCAAATGTGTAAACTATTTTCTAATATTTATTTCATTCCTGCCTGTTAAATGTCACCTTGCCTCTCTGTCAATATTCTATTGTCAACATAGCAGCTAGTTTGACCTTAAAAATGTTGAAAATGTTAGCAATTTTAATATTATAAAATAAACTTGACTAATGCAGTACTCACAGTTATTAAATTTTCTGTCCAATGCGAGTTAGAGATATAATGGAAGAGATACCTTTAATCATGATGAAAATCTAGCTGGTATAAACATAATACAAAAAATTAGTACTGTTTTATATATCCCAAAGTACTGAACATAATCCAGTCTGATTTCAGTAATTTAAAATATTACTGACTTGAACATAAAGTTAAAAATCCCATTTTGTTTGTTGCATTTCCTTTAGGAGTTCAAGATGCTGTATAAAGCACTCTCCCTATGCTGTCATTATATTCACCTTGTTGAGTAGATTAGAGTGAAAAAAACCCAGACTGGAGTACCAAATATACCACATAAATTACACAGCTGAATGGAAATTTAAATTTAGATCTCCCAGTCATAGTGGAGCGTTCTAACTTTTACACTGTATTGATGCTTTTCCATGATTTATACTGAAAACTGTTGGAACTGAAGGGTGTGTTTCTTCTTCTTTTTCCTGTCTCTTCCTCTTTTCCTCTATGCAGACCCTCAACAACTTGTAGTAGGTCAGATTCTTTCAAACAGTACAGATTGCAATGATATGCAGAAAGGGAAGCTCTGATACAAAAGAAAAGTTGCTGTACTCTAAGTGTTGGTCACCTTAGCTATAAACGAAAGGCATCAATTAACTTTTGTTGAACAACTCTATGACTAGTGCCTTCATTAATTTTCTTTGTGGTATGTTTAGAAACTACACTGTTTTATTATTATTATTATTATTTTTATATTTTTCAGTATTATAACCCTTTTGAATTTTGAAATGCTGGTGGTAGAATATAGAAACCAATGGCTAGCTAATTCAAGCTATGTAATTATATTTGTGATGTTAACATATGTGATGTTATGGCTTAATTCCTTTGGCTGTTGTTTACCAAGGAAATAATCAAAAACTCAATATGTAGTATATTTTAATACGTCTACAACTCAATTGAACAGAATATTACATGTTGCAATACTTATTTTAATTATTCTTGCTTAAGACTGCTAACCTACGAAATCTTGCTTTGTAAACCCTCAATAGCTAACAAAATACATATGACTACATATTGCATATAGTATATATATATATATATATATATATATATATACTATAATACAAAGTATATATATATATATATATATATATATATATATATATATATATATATATATATATATATATATATATATATATATGGATCTTTGGTTCTTCGGGTTTTCTCCCGCGTAGAATTGGAAATATCTAGGCGACGTTTCGATGAAGTCTCATTCATCATCTTCAGGCTTGTGTCTTCGGCCTTGTGCTTCTCTCACTCTGAGAAGCACAAGGCCGAAGACACAAGCCTGAAGATGATGAATGAGACTTCATCGAAACGTCGCCTAGATATTTCCAATTCTACGCGGGATATATATATATACTATATACACTGTATATATTTTCGTAGATTTTCATGGGTACAGGTATGCAGGTCTTGGCGTGTTCAGATCTTTTCCAATGTAAGATTGAGAGTATCTTGGCAACATTTTGATGAGGTCCCACTCGCCATCTTCAGGCTGGTGCTTTCAGCTTCATGCTTGTGTGAGCGAAGCGTGATCAGAGTTGCTGTCTCCCTATATACTGTATACTGGTGGGGAAGTTGGCTGTGTTGTCATTTCTTGATTGGTTAATGGCAGACATACACATACATACATACACATACACACAACTCAACAGCCTCATCTGATGGCAGATGGGATTTTGCCAAAATGTCGCTACAACTTTAAAAGCACAACTATAATAACGTGGGAAAATAACTGAACAAAGCTGAATACCATACATAGAAATACCCGCGAAAACTTAAGAAAACATATATATACATACATACACACAGCTCAACAAAGGAGCAATAAGAAATGCATAAATCCAGTAGATCTATCAATTGGAAGAATTTTGTAAACCCCCAATAGCTAACATAGCTTATGACTACATATTGCATATAGTACAAATACATACATACATACATACATACACACACACACACACACACACACACATATACACAGTATATATATACATACATACATACATACATACATACACACAGCTCAACAAAGGAGCAATAAGTAATCCCTAAATCCAGTAGATCTATCAAGATGGAAAACACAATTGGAAGAAGTTTCATTTCAGTTCAGTAAAGTCAGTCTAGAATTGTGCTAATGAGGTCAAAGGATGGAATGTTGTAAACTGATTAATGTGGATTGATAAACCACTTTCCTCATGAAATCAAAATTATTCAAAATTCATAATGAGCCTTGATGAAAACATGTACAGGTAGTCCTTGACTTACATCAGTTCATTCAGTAACCCTTCAAACTCTTTACAGCGTCACTGAAAAACATGACTTATGACCATTTTTCACACTTATGATCTTTGCAGCATCCCCATGATCATGTGATCAAAATTCAGATGATTGGTAACTGGTTCATATTTATGACTGTTGCTGTGTCCCAACATCATGGGCTTATCTTTTTCAGCCTTCTCACAAGCCAATGGAGAAGCCAGATTCATTTAATAACCGGGTTACTAATTTATCAACTGCAGTGATTCACTTAACAACTGTGGCAAGAAAGGTCATAAAATGGGGTAAAATTCACTTAACAAATGTTTTGCTTAACAACAAAAACTTGGGGTTTAATTTGGTCATAAGTTGAGGAGTACATGTAACATTGTTTCCCAAAGTCACTTCATATGAACATAGGCAGCTTAATGGAACAAACAAGGAGAAAGTTATGGTTAAGTCCCCAAGTTCTATTTATAACTTAGGTAGCAAGCCATCTGGGTGATCTTGGGTCAGTCACTCTAAATCTAGCCAAGAAAATTTCATAAACATGTCCTGGCAGTTACCAGGAGACAGCACTGACTCAAAGGCACTAAATAAATAAATAAATTGTAACATAAAATACATTTATTTCAGTCATATTTCCTATCCTTATTATTCCCTTATGAATGAAAAAGTTATTTGTTACTTTAAGGGATCATATAAGTAAAAGCAGCTTCTAAAATATGACTTTTGAGCAAATATAAAGGGTGTCATGATGTGCGATAATGGCTTGGATAATAAATAAACAATAGGTCTCCAGCATGCCAAAACCTGATAATGTGCAATAGGATATGTATTTTAATGTTATATTATAGGCTTCTAAAAAGTTAATGATGCACTTGCAACTGCCAAAGACATATTAAATGGCCTCAAAGAACCTTTGAGAATTCTGAGAATCTCATTTGAAAAGGAGAGAACAAGAGTCTAAAGAAATATTTCTAATGCTTGTGTTTGCGGAGAAGGATGAAAAAAAGACTGAACAATTAAAACATATTATCTTTTTTTAAAAAAAAAAATCTCATAATCATTTGTTCCTGGTGCATATCTGAGGTTCATACAAAAAAAGGAGATGAATATTTATGTAAGATCATTCCATCTGGATAGAAGTATTATTATTTTTTTTTTACTAATCTCTGAGAAGTAATAGAGATTTCAATAATGACCCTTGGGATAAAGATGGGATGCAACTGGGGTTTTTTTCCTAAGAGTTTTTCCATCATAGTTGCAAGCTCCATTTTTTTTTTGCATTGCATTTGCAGAGTTCTTACAGCAAAGCTATCAATAAACATAGCAACATGAGATTTTATCAACTGGCTTGTTGCAGAACCTGGTGCTGGTTTACGTTAAGCTTCTGGGTCTATGTTGGGATTAGAACTTGGTCTCCTAGTCCAGCAAATTAACCACTACATCATTCTGGATCTGTGACAACATTATTGTGGAACCTTTTATTACAGACTTCAATGGCAGTCCATCAATAATATAAGCACCACAGAACAATCTTCACCAAACTGATGCTAGATAGCAAAGCTCAGAATTCTCAACAAAGTCCAACAATCTAGAAAACTTACTTGAAAAGACACCCACGGTTTGTCTTATCATGACCTATAATCCATCCTTTTTCAGGCAAATTCTATTATATTATCAGTGTATGGGTAGATCAGGAAGAGATGGAACATTTAGTTCCTTCATAGTTTTATTCAGCAAAGGCAAACCAGTATCCCATTGGCTCTGATGTTCAGCTTGGGTGCCTATGGATAGCTAACATTCATAGATTTACTTTTCTTATGTAAGTGTTATCCTAGCATGAAATATCCATATTTAAGCCAATGACCTGAGAAATGCCTTGTAGTCCAGCCTGATTCGCTTCTCTCTCCTCTTATGCCACTTAATCATTCTTAATGTTATTTACGTGTCCTATCTCTCTTGAGAGACAATACATTAATTAACAGTGTATCTTATTAACTCATGCTGTTTCCACATCCTAATATTCTCCAAATGAACCTGATGCTGTGGATCAAGTTGCTGGATGGCTGCTTTTTATTTCAGTAAAAAGACACACATGACAAGTGGTGCATTCCAGGTGATTATGCCTTCGGGATTGTTAGGGGACACAAGGTCAAAAGACTGAGTAATTTTAACTACCTGAGAAGAGCACTATAATCTTCTCAAAATAGGTTGTCTGGAGTGTGTTATGGCTGCTATGTGGAGCCATAATCGTGCATGAATGTTGGGTGTATGTATGTGTGTGAGGTAAGACACCATTTTAGGTACTTGCTTAGTCGTAATGGAATCTCAACAACAATAAAAATATTTAGAAGCTGAAGCAGCATGTTGAAAAGGAGAACATTAAGCATCTTAATGTAATTGTATTCATTTATATCCCACCTTTATTTCCTTTTGTATAAATAACTCAAGCTTGCGAACACATACATACTATTCCTCCCATTTTCCTCACGAGAAATGTGTGTGATGAGTTGGCCTGACAGTGATTTGCCCAAAGTCACCCAGCTGTTAAAAGTACAGACTTATTTACTAGTCAATGCATTGATGTTCTAAAACAAGCTACTAAAACAGTATTGTATTGCATTGGAAGTTATATAAGTTATGTAAGTTTCTAGAAATTTACAATTCAGGATGTTCTCTTCCTCTTGAAGTGAAATAATTCTGGCACATGCTATAAGAATTAGGTAACCTTTTGCAACAGACTCTATGACATATTATATTCTGTTATTTGAAGTTGGAGTAGAAAAACCCTGGTGTGATAGAAATATTTTAAAAGAGCATCATATAATTGCTAATCAGCAATTCCAAGATTCTCTGAAGAAAAAACATGTATAGAAATAAATGAACTTCATTAAGGATGAAGTTCCATAGACTTGGTACTGCAATTTGTGTTAAGGAGATACATGTAGAATGTCAACACAAACAAATAAAATACCAAATACCAAAATAGCATACTTGAAAAGATAAATTTATCTGGAAGCAAGTGGTCCTTAAGAATTTGACTACAATTTCAGTACTTTGGATTAAGCTCAGAACTAATTTAACATTACAGAAACTATTTTAAAAACTCAAGAACATAATTAAAATGTTTATTTTTTTTTATTTTTGACCCCTTTCGTGGCTAACAAGGCACAAAAAGTTTAAATTGTTGCCAT
Organism: Bungarus multicinctus; assembly: GCA_023653725.1. Classification (NCBI taxonomy): domain Eukaryota; kingdom Metazoa; phylum Chordata; class Lepidosauria; order Squamata; family Elapidae; genus Bungarus; species Bungarus multicinctus. The sequence goes on from CM042842.1 coordinate 66,742,903, forward strand.
TGTTTTCATATAGTTGATCTTTTTAATTTCTGAAATATCAGCTACATATTAGCTTCTAAAGGACTTATTACAGTATATTATTCTGAAAAAGTCACTAAACTCATGTAATATACAATACTCTGTGTGCAAAAGGAAGAATGGAAACAATCTGCAGTTTAAGGCTACTTGTTCTGAATTTGCTAAGAATGCTTTTCGATATACTAAGAGGGCCATAGAATCCTATCAAAGCTTAACATTCATAATAAACAGGAATGAATGAATAATAAACAGGAATGAGCAGTTTAGAATTCCAACTCAAAAATATGAACATGCTGTTGTATACCTTCATTGTCTTCTTGCTTTGAATTTTCCCTCACTATTTCTTTGTGACAGATGTATGGGGTAATGTGATTGGGTGGAATGTCAGAGAGTTATAAAATAGCAGTTTACTTTAGCATTTACACCAAGAATTAAATTAGCCATTATATAACTTAACATGGGTTGTAAAGAGATTCTTTTAACATTATGTTTTAAATTAACTTCTTTAAAGTGTTCCCTTAGCTCTTATAGCAAGATGATTTCTATTAACTTGTACTTTACGAAGCATCTCTAGCTGATAAATCCTTGCCTTTCCTTGCAATAAGTAGAGGCTCCTAAACTGCCATTCTGGAGGATCTCCTTGAGCTAAGACATCAAGTCTTTTCAGACCAATCCTTCTATTCACATCTTCCATAATTCAGTTGTGGAACTGAAACTGGGAGGAAGTTTCTCTGCTACCATTATTTGAGTGACAATCCTGATGCTAAATCTTCCCATCTGTTTTTCTTGACTTTTGCATCCAACCTATACTCCAGTGAAGGATAACTATATAGGCCTATATGAAAATGTTTTCTCCTGAAAGTTTTCCTGTTTGAATGAAATTTGGATGAAAAGTACTGTGAATTGAGAAGCTGCTGGACTTGGGAGAACTATTTTCCCCCTAAAATTGAAATATGTCATTGGAGTTTTGTCAAGCATGTCCAGGACTTCTTTCTCCATCCTAAAGCCATTGCAATTAGTCAGGCAATATAGATGGTATGATGTAGCCTGTTGAATTTATCCACATCCTATTCATGTCACCAGACTATCAAATGCCTTTGTATTAGAGGCCATAGCCGGCTATATTGTTTTTCTTACTAGTGAAGATATACAGATGTCGCTAATAAATTTAGATAAATGAATCTTTACAACCCAGAAATTTAGCATTGAACTGAAGAAGCTTCTTGGATAAGAAATGAAACGTTTTCAAGGGAAAACAAAGTCTAGTTGACTTTTGAAAAAGCATTTTTGGGATTAGCATTGTAAAGTTTTTCCATTTCTGCACTTGATATTGCTTGATTTCTGCATTTAATATTCAGAGAATATCAAATGGCAGCTAAATTTAGTTTAGTTTCTATTGTTTCAAGAATCTTATATTTACTTTCTTATAAACTCTTTCTCTTCAAATTCACTGAGGCATTAAACTTTCTCATTAACCTAACTGACTCCTTAAACTGGAGCGGAATCTTCCAATATCCACTGCAAAGAAGTGTGAATCTGTAGATATAATTAGATAATCACTAGCCCTACAGAGAAATATTTAATGTGACCTGGGAGGTATGGATCTAATGGAAAGTAAGCAACAGTGAGTCTTATGACAAAGTTGGACAAATATAAATTAAGCTACATAAGTGACCATATTGCAAGCAACTCTCACAATCTGTAATATGCTTATTTAGACAGATTCTTTTATATAAATAATATCCTTCCACTTAAAAAAGGTATTTGATAATAGACTTTCAAAAGATAAATGAAGTGATTGTATATTCTGTATATTAGCCCATTGCCCCCAACTTGCTTAGTTTTCTTTTATTTGTGAGAATTTAAACTTTGAGTTTACTATTTTCATAATTCAAGGTTTTTAGAAAAATTGATGAAGTGGTACTGGCAAATTATACCAACTGGAAACTTAGAGAAGATTGTAGAAAACATGTGTGGCTTTTTTAAGCTTGGTTTTCATCCAAGGGGATAAATCTGAGTCTACATTATGCTTATGAAAAATAGTTCATAGATATTTTTATGGGAGGATATTCTTAATACAGTATGATAGAGGCCTGCACAACATGGCTTTGATTTACCTTTGAAGATGATCTTTGTATCATACACATCCATACCTGATGTCCAAATGTATTGTAGTCACAATATAAGCTTTTTCCTTTCACAATTGCATTGCAGTGTTGCATACAATGTGTAAGAGTTGGAACTTGTGCTACAACACCATGATGCTCATTCATTAATTAACTCCCCCCTCCTTAGGTCAGGATAGCTCCCTAGAAGCAAGGGGAGACTGTGTTGTTTTCCAAAACAGCTTTCTGGATGGGAGGGACTGTTTCTTAACTCTTTGTTAAGATGAAACAGTCCTGGAAGAGCTGCACAATCCCATATAGTCGTCATAACTGCATTAAAATAAAGAAGTCTTTGAGTTGAGTTTGTTGCCTAGTGAACTCAAGACTACAACCTTGCACATTTCCTAGCATCTACAAGTTATTTGCTATTGCCAACTTCTGGACTTTTTTTAAAACTTCCTAATCTGGCTGACAACCCATAATCTCCCAATGATGTATTGTCTAAGTATGAACTAGGGTTGCTTGAGTTCTGGTTGAGCCACATTAGTGGTGGGATTCAGTCAGTTTGCACTGCTTTGGGAGAACCCATTGTTAACTTTCCAAGCAGTTTGGTGAACTGGTTGTTGGAAAAAATCATTAGGGCAGAGAACCGGTTGTTAAATTATTTGAATCCCACCACTGGGCCACATATAATTGGAGTTCCACCAAGCAAGCAAGTGTTGTGGCCCGCCAGATTGTTGGGCGCAATATGCTGACTCTTTAAACTGCTTAGAAAGGGCCGTAAAAGCACTGTGAAGTGCTATATAAGTATAAATGATAGTGCTATTGCTACTGTAATATTCAATGGGATGCATGGTGCATCAATCTGAGAACTTTCAGATTGATTTATTTGTTGATTAGTTTGTTGATTATTATATGTAACTACATAAATAGATATTTGTCTGTAACAATCTACCCCTAACCTGGTCCTTCAGTGGTGTACCCATTTCTGCTGTACGTGAGTGTAACCCAGAGAGCTGTAGGCATATGTTTTGAAATAAATTACAGTAGAAAATAAGAAAAATACATCACAGGCAAAAAAAACCCACAAAACTATATCAGTCATGTGATAATTATACCTATTACAAGTTGCTTGCATGTAATATCATGTGATACAGAATCTGCCAAGGCAAGCAATAGATAGATGAAATAATCATAGAATTATGTGAATTGCCCATAACTTTTTTTTCTTCTACTTTGCTATATCAATATGTTTCATGTTCCAATACAAACAGACACCCACTGAAACCCATTTCTGGAGATGTTTTATGTAAAGTTTTCTGACTTTTATTTATTTCCTTTTAAACAGTGACCAACACTTGATACTTGCCAGACTTCATGAATAGAAAAAGATTGGCTTTTCCTGAAGTATTACGGTAATTTTATGATTCTTTTTAAGTATAAATTGAAATTACCAAATGTGGTTCTAACAACCAAATGGTTGTATTCCATGTTAAATCACACTGGCAGAAATATATATTTATTAAATATTTTAACGTTAAGAAATTATTTCTTAATATGTTGAACTATAAGTATGGCTTAATGTAACCATTGTTTTCAAAGGATCATCCTCTCCTGTCCTTTTCCTCTATCACTTTTTTGCCTTTGAATGGAAATCTCTCTCTCTCTCTCTCCCTCTTCCTTTCCCTCTCCCTCCCCCTCCCTCCCTCCACATCTATCATCTATCATTTATCTATCTGTCTAAACTTCAAAGGCTTTCTATGCTGCCATTTTTCATTTTCCTGCAAGTTAGTTGTATGACACAATTATTAGAAAGCTATTATTAAAGGTTAGCACTTTGTTATAATTAGTATTGATCAATTCATGGACCTTGTGGTAGTTTTCTAAATTTGCTTGTGGTGAGATGTGTGGTTATTAGTATATTCTTGCAGAAAAAAATGGGCATTTTATGTGTTTCATGGCTTAGGTTTTAGGATGACTTTAAAGATTTGGAAGTTGACACTGAGGTTGTATCTCTTTATAGTAGCTAGGCATATTTTATGATATTATGCTGAATCAGCTTCCTTGCTGGGACAGTGGTAACAACTTTTTTTGCGGTTATGAAAATATCTTTATAGTTGATGGAAGACAAATATATTCATCTTGCGTTTTATTTCAAAGAAAGCTAAGTCATATTTCCAAAATCAGAAAGCAAACTGGATTAAAATTATTTTTTCAATTTGTATCATTTTTAAAATGTTGTGATGCATTTTTTAATTCATTATATAAAAGGTGCACGTATGTGTATCCGTGCATGTATGCATATGTACATAGAAATGTTATTAATATTACAGAAATTTTAAAAACTGGAAATGGACTCAGAAACATAAATAAATCAGTTTTATGTTGGAAAAACAATATAGTGAGTGAAACCAAACTCCATAGACATACATACAGGGGTAGGATTCTACCAGTTCGCACCTATTTGCTAGAACCAGTTGTTAACATTCTAAGCAGGTCAGAGAACCCATTGTTAGAAGAAATTACTGGCCTAATCCTATAAGGAAGGCAGGAAGGAAACATTCTGGTGTTCCTTACAGAAACTGCCTCTCCGTTAACCCTTATTACATTCTTGGCAGGACTAGACTTCCTGTCTCTGGAACTTCTCTGGAGTTTTTTCCCCCTCCTTTGCTGGTACTTTGCTTGTGCTTGTGTGGAATGACCATTCAAAGTTACAATGGCACTGAAAAAAATGACTTATGATCATTTTTCACACTTACGACTGTTGCAGCATCCCCACAGTCATGAGAGGTCAGGTGAGGAGATGCGTGCCTTGATGTGAGTAATATTGAGTTGGATACGCCCAGCCAATAACATGACCACCAAGCCAATGCCTTGCCCACCAACTAAGCCATGCCCACAGGACCAGTTGTTAAAAAATTTGAACCCCACCCCTGCATACATACATTGTTTTTTTGTAAAGAAGTGTGTTCCATATCTACAATACATATTAAAATTTGATTTTAATATGTTACGAATCTCTTTGCTGCCCTCTAGGTCTCATCTCCCTTGGGCACACAGCCACCTGGGAGACCTTATGCCAGTCATTCTCTCTCAACCCTACAAACCAGGCAATGGCAAAGCGCTTCTGAAAAACTTTGATGGGACTTGTTCAGGCAGTTGCCAGGAGTCAACAGTGATTTGAAGGCACTGTCACACAAACACACACACATACACACACAAACATGTGATAGTCATAATAAACCATGTTATGGGAAATGTTAAAAGAGGTACTTAAAAGTGTTATGCTCCTCAACTATTTTTTTCAGTTGAAATTGAATGCCTAAGGTTTGAATGCCTAAAAAATAAGGATCTCTTCTCCGATAAAGAAATGTTGTGGAATGCCTATTAAAGTTTTCTATTTCTTCATAGAATAAGAACTTGTAGGAATTGTATGTAGTACACCTCCATTAGGGATAAACAATTTTTTCAGGACCAGGAACTGAATTGCCCAATGCTTTGGAAGGCTGAGAAAAATGATGTATAGCTAGGCTGGATTTGGGGTTTTCTAATTCTCTCTGTCTCATCCCATTTTATTTTATTTTGTTTTTTTTTAAGTAGGTTAATCCATATTTGTTAGAATTTAGACTACAGTTAAGATCTTGTTTCTAATTCCCTAATGTGGAAATTGCAGCAATAATTTCGGTTTTGCATCTGGAGCCACCTTGCAGATTGCCAAGCCCTGCTTTAGCTGATGGCTATGATCACCATTATTTCATTATTATTTCATCATTTCATCATTTATTTATTTATTTATTTATCCAACTATAGTGCCATGAGGCTATTCTAGGCAGCTTACAATAACAAAAAAAGGAAGAAAATGAAAGAAGTATAAACAGAATAGAAGTAAAATGATAGAACAGTAAACTAAACAATGAAAAAGAACACAAAGTGTCTATAATTGCCACAAGTGATATATCATACCTTATAGCCATTCACCTATTACAGCTTTGAAGAAAAGACATATTGTATTGTTCATTTTTTTGCTTCTCCACTGAGATGTCCTCTTCCATCAGTAATGCACTTGGCATCATTTTCAACAGAGTTTGCATTGCATAAGGTGAATGAATCCTTATGGTGCAATTCAGTTGTGCAATGAGCACAAATAATACTGAATATATTTAGTGATGATTGGAATGCATTTTGCAACATAAAATGATGAATAAGCTGCCAATAAAAGTGATTGAAATGCATGGAAGGAATTGAGGGAGGCTGGGAAGGTCACTGTGTAAGGAAACAGAAACTGGTAAGCATAGCTAGAAAAATAAAATAACTAGGAATTATTTTAATATCTATGCTTTATTGGTAAAAATGTAGCTGGTTATAACTTTCTATAACCTTTTAGATCCCCCCCTTTTTGTAATACTCATTTCACAAAGAATTCCAAGAAACATTCAAAATTAATTTCATTGATCAAATTATTACTGAAGAAATGGAGGACATTTTCATAGCATTTATGGAACTTTAGATGGCAAGCTAGATCAATTAATTTAATTCCATAATGAAGTTAACACTTTAGCCCTCAAAAAAGCTTACAGTAAAGATGAAGCAAAATCAGACCCAATGAAATATTATACAGTATGAGTATAACAATAATAATATACATCAAGCAAAACTATTTTGGTAACATAGTCATGAGCCCTCCTTACTGTACCAAAAATAAATCAAAAGTTTGCATACGCACAGTTACCAGTATTTATTATTTTTCTGTCTCTTTATTGTTTACTTTTAATTTAAAACAAATGTTTTTTTAAAAGGATAATTTCTAATAAGTAGACAGGTAGTTACTGAAAATATACAATTAATGTTCAGTGTAATATTAGCAAATCATTCCTACAAGCAGAGAGCATTGAGTTGCTTTCATGATATATTAAAAACAGAGGGAAGATGGGTGGCCAAATAAAGCAAATAAATAAATACATAAATAACTTCCAGCCCCTTTCAAAAATGTACTTTTTTACAACTTTCTTTACTCAGGTTAACAGGATTTTTTAAAGAAACATTCTGTCTTTCACTGTCCAGTTATTTCTCCATTGTACTGAATCCTCTCTGGTTCCCTGCACTTCAGTTAAGTCCCAGAGAAGACATTAAGAGAAAGAACTTCTCCCATGAGACTTTTAGAGATCAAAAAGTGCAAGCCGTGGGGGCAATGCAGAGTGATGAAGAGATGAAAAAAACAGCCACGGAGTTTTGGGCAATCCACTGCAATAAAGTAGGATAAACTTAGAAGCTCCACAAATGGATTTGTCCAGATGGACTGTCAACTATCTCAATAGAGCAATTTAAAAAAAAATCTTACACTTGGATTACTTTCATATCCATTTTTATGATTTATGATTCATTGTGGAACAGCTTGCCTTCAGCAGTTAGGGGTGCTCCAAGACTGGAGGCTTTTAAGAAAGGACTGGGCAGTCATTTGTCTAAAATGGTATAGCGTTTCCTGCTTAAGCAAGTTGGATTAGAACAGTGATGGATAACCTTTTTGTTGTTGTGTGCCGAAAGTGTGCGTGTGCTCCCCCCACCCCCAGTGCATGCAAGCGCAATGCCCCACACTCTCTCCTTTCCCCTGCACATGTGTGCGCATCTCCCGCATGCACCCTGCCCCCCTGCCCATGCATGGCAGATACCCAAAAATCAGTTGTCTGGCAGGAGGTGCGCACACATGTGCAGTGAAACTGAGCTGAGGCGACAGCTTGCGTTCTGGCAGAGATGGCTCTGTGTGCCATTTATGGTGTGCTTGCCATAGATTCGCCATGACAGGACTAGAAAGTCCCTTCCAACTGTATTATTCTGTATTCCATATTGAAATTAATTATTTTCCAGATAAATTTTACACTGCACTCCACACAGTAATTGAAAGGAATCTAGGACTGAACTCTTTCATCGATCCAACCCAATCTTCCTGGTTGTTTTCAAACAAAAAAAGAAATCAGGTGATATATAATGTTGTAGTATGATTCATTTCACGGGGAGGGGGATTATGGATTTAGTCAGTAGGTAAGCTGATCTGTGCTAAATTGATTGATTGCAAATTCCTAGAAAGTCTCTATCAATTTCATCCAAGGAGTCATGTTTTCCACTTGGCTGTCATTGGATGATGGATTCTTGACTCGAGGGCAAGGCAGAAGTATCAACAAATCCTTAAAGGAGTTATTTGTGATTTCTAATCCCAAATTGTTCTATCTGGACAAGAATAGAAATGGAAAAGATGTTTATGGTCATATATTTGTTTTCAAGCACATGATTACCTAATACACAAAGATCTTATGGCATAATACTTGGTAGTAGGTAGGTAGGTAGGTAGGTAGGTAGATAGATAGATAGATAGATAGATAGATAGATAGATAGATAGATAGATAGATAGATAGATAGATAGATAGATAGATAGATCAAGATGCTTTAGGGAATATAATTATTGTCAAATATTAATGAGGAATAAAGTGGATTTTCAAGAGTGAATAGTACATATATAAGAATGTTGCACTCTGTGTGTGTGTATATATATGTGTGTGTATGTATGTGTATGTATATTCATATGTTTGTGAATTATATCTGTCTGTCTGTCTGTCATTGGAATGCATGGTTTTCACAACAATGCATTTTAGCAAATGGTTGAAGTAGTCTTATTTTTATAGACTAGGATATTAGGTAAGGATGTTGATAGCATCATTGTAATGGTAATAAAAATGTGGTTTTGCTGTCTTTAATTATACAACTACCACCTCATCTGCTTTAAGATATATAATCTTGAAATAGTACCTATTTATACTTGATCTATAAAATAGTGTTGAAATAATGTGCTCTGTCTTCTTCTTTAACTCCTCTGTTGAGATATTCTCCTTCCCAGATATCATAGACAAGGCTGCTGTCCGCTGCTTCCCCAGGTTCATTACTAATGGCTAGTTCTTTGTTTGGTTTCCCAATGTTTATCAATGGATGAATGCTTTAACTCTATTAGAAGACAAAGATATAACGATGCCTGAATACTTATTACATGGTGGCTAAAATATCTTTGTTGAAACACTGGGATAACAAAAAAAGGAAGTTATAATGAATGTAACTGTAGATGTACTCTACATTGTGCTAATGATAATAACTGCAGGCTAAATCACATATTATAAATTATAATCAGGTGATATTCTCCATAAAAATATTAGGTGGGTGTCCTTTAAAGGTTATAACATGTAAATGTGGAATACACAATTTACCAGAGTAGTCTAGTTTAAGCAACTGAGTTATTTGACACAAGCAAGTGCAACTGTTTTGCTACAGTGTTCTCCAACTTGATTCTTTGTGGATGTACTAGACTTAATTTCCATAATCCCTAGCCAATTAAACTTCTATTCTTGCATATACAACATTCAGTAAAATAAATGCCACATTTTTCTGTGGCAATGGTGGTTGGAAAATATTCTGCTGAATTCATAAGTATTCTGAATCATAGCACATACAGTGTGTCTGATTAGAAGAGTTTTAAACTGAATCCAGTGGGAGTTATAAACAACACCCAGAAGTAAATACTTCAGATGAAGACGTGAGTTTTGCAAAAAGAAATTGGAGTGTTGGTATAATTTAGCTTATTAAATTACATAGTGGGAAGAAAATGGAAACACCATTGCCTTATAAAAAACAAGGACTTTAGTCTTATACATTAATACTCAAAGAATTGAAATAAACAAGATTAACTGGAATTCTTAGTTCCATAAGCAGAGTAAAGAATAATGGAATTTAATTTTTAGATTTTTAAAATCCCTTTTTTATTATTGTTATAAGTAACTCAGTGTGGCACACATACCTAATACTCCTTCCTCCTCCAATATTCCTCACAACTCTGTGAGTAAGTTGGGCTGAGAGATTGTGCCTGGCTCAAAGTCACCCACCCAGCTTTCATACCAAATGCAGTACTGGAACTCAAAATCTCCCATTTTCTAGCCTGGTCCCTTAACCACTAGAGTTAGCTAGCTCTCAGATCTTAAACTACTGAATGGTAGATTACAATCTAATTATAGAGAAGATTTCTGATTTAGAGCAGTTTGATTCTGAATATAACTAACTACAACTTGTTGATGGGCTCCTTGTGCTGGCTGCACTGATGCTGAGGCTAGATAGGCATTTCTCAAGGATGTGTTAATTGGAGGAAGTTAGACACAAAGGCCTAAATAGCTGTTTCCAATTTTATAATTCCCAATACATAGTGGAAATAATAATGAAAAAAATGATAGTTTGTTTCAGTGTTCTAAAATAGCCTAAAGTGGTTTGATCGACTAGACTTCAGAACATCCATAGAAACTAATGTTGGATATATTTGGGGCGATTAGCTACCAATCAATATTCTGATTTTTTAATATTTTTTCTGTTTCTTCTTTATAGAATATAAATATCTACCAGTCAGTAAAATTGTTATAAACAGGACTCCTATACCTGTAAAGTATATTCCATTTTTTTTCTTGTATTTTCTTGTATTTTTTTTTTCTTCCCCAGCCTGGTATTCACTCATGATTGCCATGTAGGATGGCTGAGGTGTGAATTCTATTTCAGCAGGGTGTGAAAATTAGGTGACAGAAAATACGTTTATACTTTATTTTCATATTAAAAATGTGATTAGACAATTGCAAGCTCAATGGACAAACTATAAAGACCTGGTCTATTTTACTGATGAAAGTTAAAGATTTTTTTAAAAAATTACTAGCTAGAAAACTTCTATAAATACTTAATATATGTTTAACATTGTATTGTTGAACAGGCCATAAAGAATTGTCTACATATTAAATAGATCCCAGCATGCTTAGGGTGATGTGTGAATCCAACTATTATCTTAGAAAAACTCAGTCTTTGTTGTTTCAATAACAAAGAATTATTCAACATATTTTTATAACATCATCAGGTAGTAAAACAAGCAATCCAAAAGCAGTAAGCTGAAATTTTAGAGAAAAGGAGAAAGGGAAGGTATGTAGAAAAATAGCCTTTAAAGGAAAAACTGAAATGTGGACACAGAAATTGCAGTTAGTATTGCCTGGAAAAGATGGAGAATGGCCCAGGAAACAATGAAATGTAGATGTCAAAACAATGACTTCAGTGGAAAAGAATTTCAGAATATGAAGTTGTTGAAATGCAAATGTTTAGCCTGCTGCTTGCATTATAGTGGATTTATCTATAAAAGCCCACTGATTTAGCAGAAAGTTTGTGTACTCAAAATATAAGCACTGCATCTAAAATAGGCAGCAGACGGCACAGAACATTGGATAATGTAAGTATTTCTGGCTGTTTCTATAACACATTGATAACTTGCTGGGGAAAAAATTACACACAGTTCTAGCAGCATGGATACATGCACTCCAATACACACACTCATACATTTGTATAAGATGTGGCATTGATGGTGCAGCGTCTGCCTTAATCACCATATTATATTGTCTAAAAAAAGAGAAAAGGAGAATTTTGTATTGAAGATTACTATCTCATTCTTTAGGACTTGTCTAAAAATTAGATTCCCATGTTCTTGGTTTGACAATATTATATTAGGCATCTAAAAAGAAATAACACCAGTTTCCATTAGACCTGTAAAATACTGCATATCCTAATGAGAATATGGTTACATCATAAATTATCCAAAATAGTTTTTAAAATGCAGAAAAATGGGAAAATAAAACTAGAGGAATAATTAACAGGCTGTGGAATGTCTACATGGAAATCACCTTATTTAAATTCCCTGCATCTTCAGCAAAGAAAGATGAGAGGTTCTAAGTTTGAATATCAGAATTTTTATGATTGTCATAAATCCAAAGGTTTCTACCCTTTTCTTCTTAAAGTAATGAGTGTCTCCCCCACCTCACCCCACCCAAAAAATCCCATCCTTTTTTCAAAATATATATATATATATAAATCCAGAACTTACACCCTGATTTTTAGGAAAGCTAGAATATGCAAAAAGTTCATGTGACATGCTTCAGTGACCTCAATAGCTCTCTCTCCAAGAAAGAAGGAGGTTGCCTTACTGTACTTTGTGATCCTCTTACATCTTAGTTCTACACACAAAACAAACAACAATTTCATCATGAGTGACTCTCTTCCTCTACCAGACATCCCTCTGAAGGAAACTTTTTTTCATTCAGTCTATTAGAAAAAGCAAATATTTATTTTATTTTAGAGATTTATATTACTGCCTATTCACCCATGGCGACTCAAGGCGGCTTACAAGAGTATAAAAATATCCAATTAAAAAACAATAAAACTAATAAAAGAAAGAATCATATAATAAATTAATAAAATAATATAATAAAATCACTCCCCACTCCCCATCCCGGTGACAACACATCATACGAGCCATTTAATGAGCTCAATCCCGCTCTGCATTCCCCAGGCCCACTGGCATAATCAAGTCTTCAGAGCCTTCCAGAAGAGAGTGGGGACCATTCTAATCTGTTGGGGAATGATGTTCCAGAAAGTGGGGGCCACCATGGGGAAGGCCCTTCTTCTGGGTCCCATCAGGTGTATCTCCCTAGAGACCTGCAACATTCCTTGCCTCCCCGCTCTGGTGGGTCAGGTAGATGTGACTAGCAAGAGACAGTCCCTGAGATAACCTGGTCCCAAGCCATGAAGGGCTTTGAAGATGACAACCAGCACCTTGAATTGTACCCGGAAGCAAATCAGCAACCACTCCCGCAGGAAGGGTCTGCACAAAACCATGCAAGCCACTGCATTTTGCACCAACTGGTACTTCGGATGCTCCTCAAGGGCAGCCCCATGTAGAGCGCATTGCAATAGTCAAGATGGGAAGTGATTAGGGCATGAGTGACCATGAGTAGGGATTGTTGGTGCAATGAATATGATGAGATTGGCCATGCAAACATATGAATATGAATGCAAATACATGAACAAGAGCCCAGGGGAGATATGTGGAATAAAAATGTAATAAATAAATGAATAAACAACCACTTTTGTTCTTGCTCTTATATTTTAAGAAATAACATAAAAATATTAAAGTTCATGGAATGAAGATACATGATATTAGATTATCTGGGATATCCTTCTCTCTCTGTTTCTCTACTATTATGAGTTCCACAGTGAAAATAGTGGTCTCCCATTTATACATGAATAAAGCTTTAGGCGTGTGTGTGTGTGTGTGTGTGTCCCCGCATGCATATGCACATTCACATGTAAGACTCATTTTTGCAATGTTTTATTAATACATTAATAATGAACAAAGGCAAAAATATATAATTTACCGAAGGCTGAGATTAGTGAAATACAATGCCAAATAATAAATAGAGAATTAAAAATTATCTTAGATCATTTAAATTTCAGAAGAAATAAATCACAGGAGCTTAATAGAATAATAAAGGCATGGGACAGAAGGAACTTATTCATCCAAAGTGAAAACCAAATTAGTTTTAAAAGCTAAGCACTACAAGAAATTTTTTTTACAGATGACCTAGTTACCTTTTAAAAGCATTTTCATGCAAATCTCAGCTGTGTTTATTCACATTCTGTTCTGTTAAAAATTCCCATATTAAATTTAAAAAGGAATGGGATAAATAATGATTGCTTTCTATTTTTCAAGCATGCATTATTCTGCTTAATTCAAAAGAGCCAACAATTTGCAAGACTCCTATTCTCACACTGTTTATCCTGGAATAGATATATGAAACCATGATTATCTGCCTCTCAGGTCAATGAATCTGTTTTAGAAGAACGATTTTCAAAATTGTTTTCAAAAGTATTATTGAGATTGTATATAATTGTAGAAGTGGGAAAACGCTATAAAAACGGTTGTTTAATGTTTTCCAGTAGGAATTGTGTTACTGATGCTGAGTGCCATATTCATACAATTGCACTGGAATATGGTAGCAGTTGCCTTCTTGACTTTTTATATCTGATGAAGTTCTTTCATGATCTGAAAAGCAAAGGTAAAAAAAAACTTTCAGAGACATTTCTGGCTGCAAAACAAGCATGCTGTTGCAGAACTCAGAATGTAAGCCAACAACAGAGCAGAAGGTTTTAAATAAATAATATACTCTGACAACAGATTGGACATATTACTATTATTCTTGAATTGGGTACCAGATTTTAATTCAGATTTTCAGATTTTACTTTTCCGTTGTTCTTGTGGTTTCTTCTGTGTTTGGTATCTCTCAAAAATGGCATTGATTTAATGCTAAGCATCCAGTTTTTATTACTGTTGTTTCAGTTAATAGAGAAGATGTGTGAGAAGAGAATATAATCAGCAGACTTTCTAAATTTGTCTGGTTTTGCTTCCACCATCATTTAGAAAAGTACTAACTGGGGTATCTTGAGGTGAGTCTATATTTAAAGGACCCCTAGTTCTGAACATATTTAAGTTCAAAACTAAACATCCCGTTCAAAGATAAATCTATTCCCTGTCATCTACTCAGTGTGTGTGTGTGTTTTTTCCCTTCATTTCAGCTTTATTAAGGGTTTGGATGAAGCTTGTTTGTCCATATGGTTTTCAAACTACAGGTGTCCAAAAATCTTTCCAGTATGATCAATGACCAATGATCAAAAGTCTTTGAAATTTTTACAACATCACAAAATTTATAGTTAAACAAGATCACAGAAGAATGATTTGGGTGTGTGTGTGAAGAGAACAAAACAGGTATCAAGTTACCATGAAATCTGAAGTTATAAGATGGAATCCCACTAGGTACCAACATTTCAAATCTCTCTCTCCCTCCCCTCCCATTTGTAGTAAAACCCACCTTTACCTTTCTGCATACATTTTGCAACATCGCTGCTCAAAACTGGATTTTTCTTTGCTAGCTTTTCCTTTAATATCAACATGAAATTTGGACCAATTCTGGTTTGTTTTTAAAGAATTGTACTGACAGACAGGTGAATGGATATACATAGATACAGATAGAATTCTGATCCTCTTTCCAACCTTGCTTTGAGTTAGAAAGGAAAAATTTTGACAAGGCAAGAAACAATAGTTTTTGCTTGTGAAAGAATGGCTATTTTGGTTCTCTGAACTCACCTACTGCATCTTAGATAATTGGCATCTCCTTCCCTGAGCTCTCTTTATGGAAAGGATCTGTGTGCTGTTTTGTTTCTGAAGCAGAATAGAGTCCAGTGTCCACTACTTTGAGCTGGATTATTTTGGTGCTGGAATCTACACCGAATGTCAGACATTACTTTTCTATGAGGAAGAGTACTACATCATGAAGGCAATAATTCATGTCAGAAAAGATAAAATTTTCTTCTGTTATCCTGATAACTGACACCTACATTATGATTACTACTTAAACAGTAAAAATCGGACACATTTACTGCAATGCTAGATTTTCCAAATTAAATAATTCCAATCCTCCTGTCTTGACATTCTCTTTTTTTTTTTTACAATTCTACATGTCACAATGTTATATATTTTATTCTCCATATGTGCAAATGTCCTCCATTATTTCTATTAGCCTTGTTAAATATCACCGTGCATTATTTTTGCCCTTTGGTTTTCAGTGATGGTCTTTGTCTCGGGAAGCACTTTTATCTTTCACTTTCTTTTTCTACTGCCCACTCTGCATTGTTTAATGAAATGACAAAGAACATCTATATTGTTTTGAAGTCATTTGATGACTTGCTGGTGGAGGATTAAACACCAATTACTGTGATGTGAGTTATAGATTTAGAGATGGAAGGGAGGAGATGATCACTTAATAAATTTATTATGAAGGCAAACGAGTCCATCATAAATCATACTACCTCATTAAGGAAGGCATTCACTCGTCTAAACACACAGGTGGCAGAGGTTAACTTTGCTGCCTTGACATCAACTTTGGCATCATTTCTTCACAACTAAATGGGGAATCATTATTTCCTAATGTCCTGGGTTCCCATTCTTACATTGCCTGGTATTTGTTTATGCCAACCTCAAGATGTGACAACTGAAATAAATGCCAATGAAATGTGAAATGTGAATACATATAATAGAAATGATGATGATAATAAATATGCAAGCTCATTATCTCAATTGGTTAATGGACATTATGCCTGAGTTCCTCAGTTAATGTAAGCTATGACTGAGGTGCCAAAGCAGAATGCCAGAAGAGGTGTAGAATGAAGGGACAAGGGAGGAAGACTTCTCTCCTATACTAATTTCTGATATTATAATATAATTCTTTCTCCTTTATCCCTTCATTCTACACCTCTTCTGGCATTCTATATATATTTAAAATCCTGCTCATTATGTCATAAAATTTACCCACTAGGACAAAATCTCTTTAAATATATACAACTAGAATATGGAGTGGGGGAAATTGAAAGTAAAGTATATTCATTTGTCACTGCACTGACTCTGTGTCAAATAATATGGTGGGTTGTTGTTGTTTTTTTAAGAAGCAAAACAGATCCAATTATGCGACCTCATAAAACAAAGCCTCCAGACATCATAGGAATTATACAATGATTAAAATATATTTAAAAATCCAATGAACATGACTTTAAAGGTCTTTAGATTCAGTTTGGTTTAATGATTAAGACCCCAGGCTAGAAAGTCAGAGACCATGAGTTCAAGTCCTGCTTTAGCCATGGAAGGCAGCTGGGTGACTTTGAGCCAGTCATTCCTACCCACTTGACAGGTTTTTGTTGTGAGAAAAATAGGAGGATGTACTGGATACATTTTCTGCCATGAGTTATTGTAAAAAAATAATAAAGGTGGGATAAAAATACATAAATAATAAAAATGCACAAAACATAGGACTTACTTTGATGGACTTACAATGTTAAATACTATAATTGAACAAAACATTTGTTAATATAAATTCCGTGCGATTAAGGACTTTTGTCCATAATAGTATATCTTAAAAGGCTTAGGAGGAATTTTTTTTTAAAAAAATAGTGTTGAATTAACAATATTGTATGTGCCAGGCAAACATAGTAGCCCGTAGACGAAGCCACCATAAATTTTCCCTCCCTTATTAAAATTCTCTAACCTTTACATAGAGGAGGCAAGGACTACTCAGATGACCTTGGAATAGTAAATACTGCATTCTGTTCCATACTGCTTGTTCTTCCATTTACTTTTAGTCATTTCCCAGCACTTGGCCAAGTTATTCTATATTACACAAAGTGACGATTGCATGAGAATCAGGCATAGCATCAGCTATATAAAAACTAGAAAAACCTGTAGCCCTTAGGAATCATTCAGAAGTTTGGGAGTGGATTATCTTTATAATGATAATTTTTCATTTCTGCTAAACCAAATAGCCTCTCAGCAGAAAATAATCAGACCATGACAAGGGACAGGTTGTATATTTCCTTGCCTTAAGACCTTTATCTTCATGCACTGCAGAAAAAGGAAATCAATTACTGATGGTGGGCCAAATACAAGTTAGGATAACCTCATTATGATCGTGGCACTTGTAAATCCTAAACTACCTCAATCCAATTGCCTTGGAATATTCTAATGAAAGTAATGAACTCAGTTTAAAGCATGCCTCTTACTCAAGGCAGATAATGAGGATCCTCATTTTATTTAGATTTCAAAATCTATCTCTTCGTGGAGCGTAATGTATGCAGTTCCATGCCTCATGATTACCATAACACATCAACACACTGACTCTCGGTCTTAATTTAGTTAAGCCTATGGTGAAAAATATTCAGTCTCAGCATGACAACAGAAACAACATCCTACCATATGTTGTACATAATGACTTAGGCTGATGGGTGTGTCTGTCACTCTCCCAGCATATTTGCTAGGTCCAAATGCCTTTGGCGAGACAGCTGTTATGCTTCTTTTTTGTTTTCCTTTCAGCAGCCGCTTTAGCCAGAGTTTCTGTGGTAATGTTAAAATGCAGATGAGAATGAAATTGCTGCGAGCACCTTCTCTTGAGCTAAAGATAACCTTTAATAGCATCAGGGAACGCAGTTGGTCAAACGTGTGGATCCACCAGTTCTTTCCATTAAACAAGAGTGTCTTCTCTCATAACACGTTCCCCTGCTGGGTTAGGGGATTGGATTAGAAAACTTCAAAGGTCCCTTCCAACCCTGTTATTCTATGTTCCTGAAAAAGAGAAACCTACAGTGCAGTCTTATAGTCTTTTTGCAATGGAGGACAGAATGTCTCCTGAAAAAGTAATTTGCTCTCATACTGGAAGGCATTATTTCTCCTAACATGATTCCAAACAGGTAGTCATCAACTTATAACCATAACTAAAATGTATGTTGCTAAGTGAGAAATTTGTTAAGTGAGTTTGGTTCCATTTAATGACTTTTCTTGCCATATTTGTGAAGTGAATCACTAAAGTGGTTCAATGAGTAACCTGGTTGTTAAGTGAATCTGGCTTCCCTGTTGACTTTGCTTGTCAGAAGGTTGCAAAGGGGGATAACGTGACCCTGGGGCAGTGCAACTGTCATAAATGTGAGTCAGTTGTCAAGCATCAAGAGCCGTGGTGACACAGTGATTAGAAGGCTCTGCTGCCTGTCAGCTCCCTGCAATTTGGCAGTTTGAATCTCACCAAGCTCAAGGTTGACTCAGCCTTCTATCTTTCTAAGGTTGGTAAAATGAGGACCCAGATAGTTGGAGGCAATATGCTGACTCTGTAAACTGCTTAGAGAGAGCTATAAAGCACTGTGTAGCAGTATATAAGTCTAAGTGCTATTCCTATTCCTATCCAAATGTAAATCATGTGGCCATGGGGATGCTGCAATGGTCATAAGTGTGAAAATGTTCATAAATCAGTTTTTTCAGTGCCGTTGTAACTTTGAAGGTTCTGTAAGTGAGCTGTTGTAAATCAAGGATTAGCTGTATTTGCTAGTTCTTTCTGCTTTAAAAGTTTGATAGGTAACCAGATAATTCCTCTTGCTTCTTGCTTGAAGGGAATTGAGGGATTAATGTTTGTTTTATTCTTGCCAAGCATCATTCCCTGGGGTTCAAAGATGGCTTTTGACCCACTTCTTTAAGACATCTGATAATGAACAGTAGACACCATCTACTGTCATGCTATCGGTTTTAAACTAAATAGTAAGAATGGTCACCTCTCTTTCCAGTTTTGGATTAAAAGCCAAATCATTTGAATAGACAACATATATGAAATTAATAAGGGGTAGGTAAAAAAAAACATTATCAAAACCAATCTAGGGATACCCTCCAAAAATCCTACTATGAGGGGAGTTGCATCAAAAGAAATTAAAAATATAGATTATTCCTTCCTCGTCCAAATAAGACAGGAATAGCCAGATCCCATATACTTAGTACAAGTAAATTGACATGTCCTACCTGCAAAGTTGAAAACAAATTAATCTCAACCCTAATAAGATGTGTTGATTGGCCAGCTATGAAAAATGACCATCAAAACTTCCAATTCACTCCAAAACTAAAGTAATTCCAATTCACTCCAAAATACTTAAGAAGCCGTTTGTCACTAGGAAACACAGAGATTATTGACAACACAGTCATACTATTTGAAAAACTCTCTCCCAGGTCTTTTGTGATGCTTCATATCAAAGCAGGAATAAAATAAGCTACAGCATTTCCACAGTAGAGCCTACATCTGGATAGAGAGATCATCATTTGATTGCTTTCTCTGTTTTCCTTGTAATCATAGAAGAAGGGTCTCCAGAGTTTGTATCAAAGATATTGAGTTGTACAAAAGAAAACACAGACAATCCAAGAATTACTTCTTACTTACTACTTTCTGTGAAATATTGCTATCCTGGATTTCATTTTAAAGTTTCTTTCCAAAACAACAAAAACAAAAATTTTGTGTCCCCAAAGAATATTCACTAGTGAGCTGCAAATTCTAAGACAAAGTTGAATACAGTTTCATATGTTGAAATAGGTTCTCTATTCTTGCAATCCAGTGCTTAAGCAAATGACCACCTACCCTAAGTAGGCTGTTATTTGATTAAGAGTTAGAAGTTTACAAAGAATTAGACATTTCTAATTTTGCTTAATATTTAAAAACTTGCCAATACTGCTGGGCAATTCAAACTGTTAATTATTATTTATTTACTGCTCAGTATCCCAAGGCTGGATTTGATGTTTGTCATTGTTCAATGATCCGTTTTGTTTTATGAATTTTGTTAGCAGAGTATTTTAGTCTATGCTCTCTATTGATATAATGTTTCTTGGTGTGTCATGTCTAGTCTAGTCTAGCTTAGCATACCACCTGGAGTTCACTGGACTGGGTCCATAATAAAGTTAAAATAAATACATATACCTAAATATTATTTCTATGCCCCGCTATTCCAAATAGTAATGAAAGTGTACACTAAAAAACCAAAATAATCTTAACAGAAAAGCAGACATGCAAAAATAATAATCTTTAAAATTATCAAAATGTTTGCAAAATTTCAGTTTACAGTTTTATTTTAAAACTTTTATTTGAGTCACTAAGATGAGGTGAATGGTGTAGAAATTTGACAAACAAATAAATGAAATAATATGAATAGGTACACCAATAGCAGATTGTAACTGCTGATAACTGCCATTTTCAATAGTTTAGGTTTTAAGGTTTTTTCTAAGAGTCAAGCAAGAATTCTGGGCTGATGCCATTGCTGTGGAAACTATAGTCTTAATTCTCATGTAAACAGAAAATAAATATATGTCCAATCAAGAGGCATAACATGATGTACTTAAGAATATGTAAAGACAGATAATTGCATTCTAACAGTCCATAGATTGTATTATGCACTCTAATACAAAAAAGCAAGCTATATCAAAAAAAGAATCTGCTGGCCTTTATTAATTAGTATAACATTCAAACTGTTGAGTAGGAACTTCTTTAACAGGAACCTGACAGCCATGTTAAGATAAAATGGCTGTCAGGTTTCAAGTAAAACACCCATAGCAAACAAAACTCAGAGGCAGGTAGATTCCTCGAAGAATAATCTTATTGGATATATCATATTGGCACAGTTCTGGTAAAAAAAACTCTGAAGGTTCCCATGGTTTTTACCTAATTAAAAATAAACTTTTTTTCCCTTTCCCAAACAATCAGTCACATGGTCCAATCAAGGTGCCATCCGGTCGCCTAGTAATATTGCTCCTCCTCTGTCTGGCCAGGTGTTAGAATGTTTCCCCTTGGTTCCCAGGGGAAATTATTTTATTTTGGCTACAAAACCCCAGCTATCTCTAATTCCCCCCTGCCTATCCCTCAGCTCCATTGTGGCAACACTGAAAGCATCAAAATGGCTGCGGTCAGGTCAGCTTCAGGCAAACTAAAGTTCTTTATGTCAGTTCTGAGAACTTAATTATTAGTAGTCCTTGATTTCCTTCTGAGAACTTAATTAGTAGTCCTTGATTTCCCTTTAAAACTGGGATAGAATTTCCATTGCTAAGCAAAATAGTTCTTAACTGAATCACACCCAATTTTACAACCTTTTTGCCGTGGTTCTTTAGTGAATCACTGCAATCGTTAAGTGAATCATGTGGTCGTTAAGCAAATCCATCTTCCTCCATTTACTTTGCTTGTCAAAAGCTGGCTGTGAGGCTATGCAAATGTCAATCACATGACCCTTGAAGGCTGCAACTATCATAAATACATGATGGTTGATAATCATCCAAATTGTGATCATGTGACTGTGGGAATGCTATGAGGATTGTAAATGCAAGGACTGGTTGTAAGTCACTTTTTCAGTGCCGCTGCAAAATTGAATGGCCACTAAACAAATGGTTGTAAATTGAGGACTACCTCTATGTATGGATGGATATATTTATTTATGGTAGTAAAACAAAATGTTTCCATAATGGATTGACATTGAATATTCAGATCCTCATAATGAAACCTTTTGTTTTGTTTTCAATAATATTTTTACAGATAACCCTAGCTAAATTAGTTGGCCAAATCTAATCAGGATCAGTTTTCACTAGTAGTAGCTAAGTAATATACCAAGCTAGATTTTAAAGTAAGAAAAGAACTACAAGAAGAACTGCAAAGAAACATTATTTTATAAAATTGTTAAACTTTGTTGTTAAAACAAAACTTTAAAACATATTGCTTTCATTGTTAAAACAGAACTTTAAGCAAAATTGACTCAAAGTACGTGTGCATCATAGATTGGGCTTATTTTTTGAAAAATTGGTTTATTCCTTAATAAATGCTTCCATTATTAGTCATTTCTCTAAGGTTTTATACCAAAATTCCTTAGAGTTCTTTTCAGTTTTTTAAAGCATGTTCTCTGTTCCTATTGACCTGTTATTAATTTATGCATATTTAGACAGTAAGAATTATGTTCCTTCCTTTAAAAGTTAATAAATCCAATTTCTGATATATAGATGCCTCTTTGGATAGAAAACAATGTGAGTTGTTGTTTCCTTTTCAAATTGTATTATGATGAATCTTTGCATGAACACCAGTACATATTGATTTGATGTGTCCCTGGCTGATAACTTAAAGAGCCACACTAGGTGTCTGATGTGGAAATCAATTTTGACTGGGCTATTTCTGATATGTAAATGCTTGTGAAAAAATGGGAACACACAAAAAAGAGATTTGGAAAACTGCGCGATAACATTCCAAGGTGATTAAGATAAAAAGGGAAATAAAGCTGAAATTAAGTTCTGCAGAAACAGGGTAAAATTGACCCGACATCTTATTCTCAGGTGTCTTTTAAAGGATACTCTATAAAACAATTAAGAAGGGAGTCCTGAATTGTTCAAAATTGGTTTGGGAAGTCTTTTGTTTGGGATTACATTTGAGCACAAAAGAAACCTAGGAAACTATTTATATTCTTCACTTCTTGCTGCCTTTGCTAGGGAATCACATCAAAGATGTAAAATGATTTACATATGAGCTGTAACTTGACTATCACAGATTTCATCTTGTGAGAAACTGGGGCAGAGTTTACCACAGAGATTCAGCAGGGCCTGGAAAAGGCTTAAAGAAAAATGAAGCTATGTTATATCCATCTGTACAAATCATCCAGCCACAGCAAGAACCATATCATACTGGGTAAATGGGTAGGGGTAGGGGCATAAAATAGATTAAAAAAACAGATATTATTAACAAATTATTATCAGAGTGGATAATTAATCTCTTTCAAATATCCTTTATGATTTAAAACCATTCCATGAGGTAAGGAACACTAAGCTATTCAGGAGTTTCAGCAGAAATCCAGCCCTTTGTATTAAATCTCTTTGCAAAAAACCCAAATCTTCTCACTTCAAGGTTTGCATATGTAAGAATAAGCTTTTCAGAAAATTAATTTATAATGTAATGGAACTAAGAAGAAAAATGGAGCACGAAAATATGCAGAGATGGAATAAAACTGCAATGAAAAACTAAGACTTTTGTGTGCAGTGTAAAATGATCTAGGACTGTGTTTTAAGTACTTGTACTGCATAAATATTCAGTTTCATTATTTATTTTCCAATAAATCATTTTAAAATGTTATGAAGTGCACCTTGCTTTTGGGAATTTAATCTGTATCTTTCTGCAAAGATGAATTTTTATAGATACTAATGGACACCACTTTATACACAACTAATACACTTTATTTTATATGGTCTTCTTAACTGTACTTTATTTTACAGAAATTTGCTCAGAAACAAGACAACATTCCTTATTGCTGCCAATTTATACCACAAAGGTTGTAGAATCTACGATAATCATAAAAAATCATGTTTAAAAATTTAGGGCAGGTTTCTTACTTATGAAATAACCATGAAAAGATTCAGTTGTCTGAATTGCCAGACAAAAAGCATCCTTTTTAGTTATACAATCTGAAACATTTATGATATCTAAGGGTTGACTTTTCCAAACTATTTCAAAGTATGAATTTGATTTATTTACTTAAACACACACACACATACACATGCTGCTTTATTTATTTTGACTCCCACAATGTTGGTGTTGACTAACAATACTGAATTGCCTTGGTTAACATGTGGGCTGCTGTATTATTTGTAGTTTTTAGACGGTTTTGAAGGTGAGACCCATGTAGATTACATTATAGTAGTATATTATATTTGAGAGATAAGGACATGGAAGATTATTGTTCATAGATGTAGTCCTTGTTTTATGACCACAACTTCTGTCATGAAGCAAGGCAATTAAGAGACTTAGTTTTAAAGCCATTGTGACTGTTGCTGTTAAGTGAATCACATAAGTCATTAAGTGAATCTGGCTTCCCTCATTGATTTTGCTTGTCTTGGCAAGCAAAGATTGAAAAAGGTGATCGTGTGACTCTAAGGTTCTTCAACCCTCATAATACAAGCTGGTTGCACACCTTAATTTTGAGCACATTTGCATAGGGTTGCTGCAATGGTTGTAAATGTGGAGGCTGGTCATAAGTCACTTTTTTCAGTATTGTAACTTTCAAACGGCGATTAAACAAATAGTTGTAAGTTGAGGACTACCTGTACCTTCTACTGCAGAAATAATTAGAATTGTCACACCTGATGAAGTTGGGAAAAAGGCCTGCTGGCCACAGCTATTTCAGCAACAATTGACAGCATAGGAAGTGCTTCAAGATTGCACACCAGCTTTTAAAAGCAACACAGAAATGGTTGCCATTCCCTTTCTTCTGGGCCATTTTTTTTAGTTACCGATTTAACTATAGCCTTGGGATTTGGGAGGTGGTTTCCCAAGAAGTGCTAATAGAAATAGAAAATTTGTTAATGAATAATATGTAGTATGTTTCCCTTGAATATCTCTAATGCTCACCAGCAGTCAGATCTGACTTTAATTACAGGAATAAAATGGAAGTGTTTGAAAGCAAAGGACCAGCTTCAAGCAACAACTTTATGGAAGAATACCCTTGGGTCCCATAAGAATTTAGAAAATAAAAACAGTGCTACATTCCATTCCAGAGCATTCTGAAAGTACTTTAGTGGGATCAAATCCAAACTGCTGCATAACTCTCCAGGTGTTTGTGTGTATATGTACTTTTAAGTCAGCATTGATTCTTGGCTTGAATAAATCCCTTCAATTTTCTTGGCAAGGTTTTTTTAGCCTTGTGCCTACATTTTTTCTCTTTTAGTTCCTTATTTTTTGTCATTGGTTTATTGTCCATTTTACTATTTAAGTTCCTCTCTCATTTTACAAAAATGATATATGCATAAAACTATTTTCCTTGCAAAGTATAGAAGAGAGTAATAAAGTATAAACAAAGTATAAGGTAAGGGCTAGTTTGATCTAGGGGTTAAAGGACAGGCTAGAAATGGGGAGATTGTGAGTTCTAGTCCATGAAAGCCAGCTGGATGGCTTTGGGTCAGTCTTCTCTCTCAGCCCAACCCACCTCACAGAGTTATTGTTGTGGGATAAATAAGAGAAGGAAGGAGTATTAAATATGTCCATTGCCTTGAGTTACCTATAAAGTACTAAAGGCAGAATAAAAACAAAAAATAAGAAAAAGAATAAGAAATATAGTTATGTCTAATTTGTTTGTTAGGTACCCTAAAGTCAATCTTCATTCCTGGTGACTTCCTGAACATGTTCCTGTGACACCTAATTTTCTATGCAATACGTCTTTCCACTTGTGGGTCTTAACTCTCTATTAACTTTCTGGATCTGGATGCACTTCGCACAGTCACATCTGCCCTCGTCATCTCCTGCCTAGACTATTGCAATGGTCTCTACATAGGTGGTTTTGGAGGCTTCTCGGAGCTCCCATGTTACACCGCTCTTGCGCGAGCTGCATTGGCTTCCGGTGGCCTTCTGGGTGCGACTCAAGGTGTTAGTGGTCACCTTTAAAGCGCTCCATGGCTTGGGACCTGGGTACTTACTGCCACCATCGGCCTCCCGTCGGCCAGTGCGCTCCCACAGGGTGAGCCTCCTCGAGGTGCCGTCGGCTGGGCGATGCCGGCTGGCGGCCCCAAGGGTGTGGGCCTTCTCTGTGGGTGCACCCCCCCTCTGGAATGAGTTACCCCCGGAGATGAGGACTATCCCTGACCTACAAACCTTCTGATGCGCGCTGAAGACCCACCTTTTCCACCAAGCCGGTCTGGCCTAGAGTTACTTGTAGGGCTTTTAATTGCTTTAGCTTTTTAAATTTTCCTGGTTAGTTTTTATCTTTATTTTAATTCAGTCATTAATTTAATCCATTTTAATTCTATTTTAAAAATTGTATTTATAACTGTGTTGTTTTTACTTGGCTGTACACCGCCCCGAGTCCCGTCGGGAGAGGGGGTGGTATATTAAATAAATAAATAAATAAATAAATAAATAACTTTCTCTTTCTCTCAATTGGCTGGTTTAGAAGTTGGCTCCTACTAGAAAGAGACAATGATGGCTCCTCGCTTCAAAATAATAATTCAATCCAAGTGGTAATCAAAACTATTCACTTATGATATTCCACTTATGTAGAAGCATTATTCAGAAATGTCTCAGTTATATGATAGCAATATAAGAGGCAATGATGGTTTATACTTGGGGTGGGATTCAACAGGTGTTACTACCGGTTCGGTGATTACGTTTTACTTTTACACGCTGCACATGCATGTAAAAAACCTTAAGCTGTGCTGCCAGGACAACTGAAAAGCACTGCACGCAACTGTGCAGCATTTGAAAAGCCACTTTTTTTCCTGTTTTTTCAACCACAGCTATGCCACACAAAGCCGCTGAGGTTGAAAAAGCAGGAAATAAATAAAGGACAGGTAAGAGCCCAGGCAGGCAGGTGGCCCAAACAGCAGCAAACACAGAACCGGTTCGATGTCTGCTGCTCGTCAGAGCTATCGGTTCTATAGAGCTGGGCAGAACTGGTAGTATCCCACCCCTGGGATGCTACCAGGGGTGGGATACCCTTACTGGTTTTATCTATTTTTATCTTGGTAAGCTGCCTGGAATTGAAAAAATAGATGTCAAATAAATATTATAAATCTTGGAAGGATAACCCTACAGGAAAAGCTGAGATATGTGAAAAAATGCTAAAACACAGATGTAATTTGCTTGTGACTGTATGACTGGTTTGATAGAAGGAGAGCCTATTGTATGACTGGTTTGATAGAAGGAGAGCCTATTGTGCCAGGACACCCACTGTTTGGAACATCTTGCTCCCTGAAATCAGATTTGCCTTGACTTTGCTGGCATTCTGGATGGACTAGAAAACATGGTTAAGTTGTCTGTTCTGGGCATCCAGGGACTTGCAAAATGGCTGGATGGCTAGGGAAATTGAGTGCCTTATCTCACATGGTGGGTCTTTTTATGGCTTTTAATGATTTTTTGTTTTTATATTTTTGTTTTTATGATTATACATTAAATAAAAATATGTGCTATCCCCTTGGTTGTTTAATGTAATTATAGATAAATGCATACAGAATACTTGTGGGCAAAATAAAGGTCTGTTAGATGACAATATAGATGTGTATCAGAGGTGGTAATCAGCAGGTTCTGACCAGTTCTGGAGAACTGGTAGCAGAAATTTTGAGTAGTTCAGAAAACTGGCAAACGCCACTTCTGACTGGCCCTGCCCGCCCCATCTATCTCTGCCTCCCGAGTCCCAGCTGATCTGCTGGGTCTTCCTTTGTTGCCCTGCACAGGAGAATGAAGCTGGAAAGCAGGTTAGTGGGATGGGAAGGGAATGGGGATTTTGTAGTAACCTTCCCCCAAGAATGGGGAGGGAATGGAGATTTTACAGTATTATTCCTTCCCCTGTCATGCCCACCAAGCCACAGCCACAGAACCAGTGTAAAAAAATTTGAATCCCACCACTGATGTGTATATACTTTTGTATGTAGACAGTGCTATTGGTTGAGAACCTGTATGATTTGTATGGAATGCTAGACATATTGTGTGATTTAGAAAAAGCATGGAAATTAATGAAAATTGTATTGTATTGGTTTTGTATAATATATAGTTTCACAAGCATACGTATCTGTACACACTTTGTATCAAAGATGCGTATACAGTATGTGTGTGTATCTGTATATATGTTTCATATGTGATATATATGTGTGTGTATGTTTCATATGTGATACACACATACACATAATATATATATATATATATATATATATATATATATATATATATATATATATATATGTCTTTACATATATGAAATATTCATTAAAATTAATAATACTTTGCTAAAGCAAACTGACCATCTTGATATTGGAATCTGGCATTTTAAGACTGAAACCCACTTACTAAAGTTAAGTGATTAGATAGCATGTAATAGAGAATATTTAGCTTTTTTATTCCATGTATAAAGAGATTGTATTGTAGCAATGACATTTATTTCAGCCAAAAGATTGCAATAGGATAAATAGAATTTTTATCAGTGAGTATAAAGATTTTTATATACCATTGTAGAGATCCAAATATTTAGCTCAGGACTAAATATTTTTCAGATAATTTATCATGTATCCTAGCCAAAAAGAAAAGGAACAAGAAACTTATTTTTGTTGCATGATCCTGGGATCTAAATAAATAATGTATTAGCAGACATATTGGGAGTCACAGTAACCTGAAAGAAAGTCTCTTCTTCTGAGTTTTAGTCATATGTCTGAGAACTTTTGTATGATTTTGGCACTGCGTCTATGAAGGAACAGGAAATGTCTGAAATAATGAAGATACACAAACGAGTTTATCAAGATATTGAAGAGATGGACTCCAAACATAAACCTTAGTATTTTTCACCAAATAGCCCATTAACTGTTTCATTGAGCAAGCCAATATATTTTCTCCAGAGATGTATGCAGCCATTTAGCCATTCAAGGAATGCAACTAGCTGAACATTTTTAGATGCTTTTAACTTTGATTTATCGGTCTTTGAAAGTGTTGTCTATATGGCATATAAGATGATTCCTTTTCCTTTTCCCTCATAGCTGTAATTCCTGGTGACTTACAATTACTAGTGCAGCCATAACCAAAACATCAGTCTTCACCATTACAGAAATATAGGTGACAGCTGATATTCAGTACAGATGAAATAGTTTAAGTATAACCAATCAACAGAATTGAAAAAAGTATGCAGCCTAATATAGAGAACAACCAAAGTATTATAGAAAACTACTGTATGTAAGAAAGACATCAACTCATATGCAAAGTATGTTCACATTGTCAATGCTCACCAACTTATCTTAGGTAGCATTTATGGAACAGACAGCTAAGATGCAAATCACAATGAATTCAGTGGTTACATATGACTTATTGGTAAAGAAAAATCCTGAATGTCTGATTTATAATGATTAAGTTTCTTATATTTTAAATATTGACCCTAAATGCAGGTCTTTGCTCAGAAAGAATAATTATCTCAAAATGGTTGCATTTTGAGGTAAGTCAATGTTATCTATGAGGCCAACTCAAATCAGTGTTCATATTTCTAAAACTATCAACATGAGTAGAGAAATGAAGGCCCACAGTGGAGTTTAATTGTCCAATGAAGAAGAAAATGTTATGTCTATCATATTATTTCAACCAAATCCTGAATATTTCTCTTGTGAATCTGGTGAGGGAGATTTTGAAAGAGAAATAAACAAAGAAAACTAAACTAAACTATCATTTTGTTTGCTGACATAGAATGTTAAAAAGCCAACACAAAAGGAATTCATGTGAAAATGCTCTGTGCTCCAAATAATATGAAAATAATCCAAAATATTGCTCTTATAATGAATAACTGAGCCACAACTCACAACACAATGGAAATCATTTGAGTATAAGTGCTCAGTGGCGATAAACAGGATATTGGCAGTTGTGGTAATTTGAGCCTAGAATTTAATCTCCCACTTTCATTTCCATACCATGAAATTGTACTTGTGACACAATCCCTATGTGAGTTAATCTCCTGAGACTGCAGAAAAAAATACAACTTCCCCCCTTTCCAAAGATTCAATATAAGCTTATTGCTTCTCTTTTTATTATTAAAACCACAAACTACCCATTCATATCTTCTGGTGCTGCATTTATAGGCTCAGTGCTAAAGCATAAACTAAAGTAATGGACCAAGCTTTGACATTTAATGAGCTATCTTAGAAGTGGCAAAATCCTGCAGCTTTGACTATAAGGAAATAACTTCAATGATAATTTTCTGAATAACCTTTAATATTCTGAATACGCTACCTGCACTTTCTTTTTCATCTTGAATTAAGTCAAAATATTTTTTCTTTTTGTGCACACATATAAGAAATAAATGCAACCAAATAACCAAACTAGTCAAACATAGAAAATATTTTTTCTAAAGAAACCTATCATTGTAGGAACTAAAAATGCTTCTATTGATAATAATGTTCAAGATAGTAGAGTGCCCTGGTTTATAAGGTACCTTATAAAATTATTTAGTAAATGAATGAGAGACACTGGCTACAAATGGTCATTAAGCTGCTTATTTTTATATTTAATTCATTGTTCAGGTTCAGATGTCACACAATGTCCTGCATCCTATTTATCTGTATCTTTCTGGCTTTTATGATCCATATTTCTTTACAAGTATTATTTTTTTCTAATAATATTGATGTATTTTCTTTGTTTTCTTTTTCCTTGGTTATTTTATTGTTCTATTTTACTTTCACTTTGTTTAAATTTCCTTTTTATTTCTTAATTTTTTATCATTATCAGCTACCTAGAATAGCCCTATGGCAAATAGATGGGAAATAAATTTAATAATAATAGTAATAATTCAATTGCAAAAGGCAGCTTCACTCTGAACTACTTACATCCTGCAATGATATTTGTCACACCATCACATATCAACTTCTGGAAAAGACTCAATATGTAGACAAAAATGCTAAATCCAGTTTGAACACCTGGTTGACTGTCCACCAAACAATAACAACAACAGCGATGATGATGATTAAAATATACATGGTTAACTACAGTTTAAATTTCTCATTAGTCTTGAGCATGAAAAGTTTTAGAAAGAGCCACTATATCATTTTAGGAAAACTGTGTGGGCAGGTAGTATATTGCCTATCAAACTTCACTTTAAAAAACTTAAATTCAGTCACTTCTAAAGGTTAAATGATGATTCTTAGTTGCAAATCTGAAGAAATAGATGATAAACTGACATGCAAACTTTTAGAATGAAAGCAGGGCTATTAATCTTAAATATATAAATAGAAATTTAATATAATTTGATATAACATGAATGTCTGACTGCAATATTTGTTTTGCTTCGTCGAAAATTTTCAGTTATCATTCCAGTTGGATATATTTTTTAGAGATCATTTCCTAGTTCTGTTAATTAGACTCAGGAAAAAGCAGCTGACATCTTCAGCTAAGGCCTTGCTGAATGCAAATACTTATTTGTTCTTTTAATATAAATATTATTTAGTTATAATTTTGGCTGAGATGTTCCAATATTTCTTATATAACAGCTGAATGGAGAAGTGCATCATTTTCAGTTTTCTGGCAATAGTCAAAAGGCTATGAGTGTCTTAACAAACTAAAGTGACATTTAAAGGCCCTCATGCAAAGAAATGATCCACCCTCAAATGTTACAGCATGTAAAAGTTTCAGCAATTTTATCTACCACCAACCCTTCTTGGAACTTGCAGTTTTATTCTTAGCTATCAGAATTGTCACCAACTTTAATCTGAGTTTATTCCCACTTAATAGAGTTTTGTATTGATTGAGGCATCCTTCTCTTCAGATGTGCTTCCAATAGCAACTCCCAACAGTACCAACAATACAGCTAGTGCTTGGAATTTGTGGCATTGCAACAGCTTGTAGATTCCTATTGGAGGAAGTATCTCACCAGGTAGCTAAAATAAGTGAGAAGCGATGATTTACTTTCCTTCAGGCCATACATGAGAGCGGAAGAACCTGCAAAATTGGGAACTGTATTCAATGAAACCCAATAGAATTGGGACTAAAACTGTATCATCTGAGGAGCTATCCAAAGGATCATCAAGCAGATTATTACCTTCCATTTCCTTTTTTTTTGCCTTCTTTTGAGGTCATTGTAAGTTTTGAGAAGAGGACACAGTACGTATTCAGAGACCTAGTGATTTCTAGTATTATTCAATTTTGGATAAAGGACTTGAATTCTGACTTTTACAGGCAGAAGATATAAGGAAGCCCTCTCAGTGAATGTCATTGAGGAACATCATGTAATGTCTTCGCAATTAATTAGACACAGTCTAATCTTTGTCTGATATTTTAAATCCTGCCAACACTCATCCCAGTTCCAAAAGCACTTTGCCAGAGCATGTCCCAGCCAATTCGATAGACCTTGTTCCTGTGAAGCACTTTAAAGAATCTGCTTGAGCTAATTTTGTCATGGACTTCTCTGGGCATCAGATCAAATTGCAGTTTTGTCATCACAGTGGGGCTGAACAACACTGTAGTTAATGAGGTTCCCTACAGGTGACCTAATCATTTCTGCCCACAAGGATTTTTTTAAAATCAACATAAATCCATAACTATAAAAAACTTTCATTAAAATATTCATTATATGAGCATTGCATCTTCATTATTTCTGCATGTCAGAATTTTATTATAATTAGCTTCTTTCCCTATTTTCTTTCCTAGTAGGTGGTTAATTTTAGGAAAAAAATAGTAAATTACTGAATAAAATAGTTTGTAGATCTTTAATCAAATACTGTGTGGCACACTGAAATCTTTCATCATCAGAACTACATGAAAGCATTTGCAAATGAACCTATCAAAAATTGTCTTACCTAACAAAAAGAAAACATCAGCTGTCATCTAATTATTTCGGTTATATAAACCAGAGGTTTTAAATTATTTTTCTTTGTTTTTCCTGACTTTGGAAAATGAATGTCCATTGTCTTGACTGATTAGTGTTGAAATCACCATGCAGGACTGGTTGCAAAAGTGCCATTTCACTAGAACAAAGCTTCTGTAGCTTCTATTAATTCTATATTAATTATCCAGCAAGTGTCAGGTGGAATGTACCACTGCACAATCATGTTTATACAACAGAATACTAGTGGTTACACAAATTGTTCCAAATTCTGGTTTATTATTTATTTGTTTGATTTCGTTTTATCAAATGATTCTGGATGGCATACCTCATAAAACACAAAAAGAAATTTAAAAATTAAAACAATATATATATATATATACAGTCACCAAACAAAACTATTGCTTTGGATGTTAACAAAAGAATACACCCAAGAAACAGGTACCTTAAACCACTTGGAAACCTACATCTGGGCATCAAACCAAGCCTTCATGGTCTTATAAAAGATCAGCAAGAAATCTTGATCTCTAAAATGATCTCTAAAAGGAGAATGTTCTAGAGCCTTGGCAAAGAAAGAATTTCCCTGATTCCCACAAGCCAACATTTCTTGGCTGATGGGACCCACAAAAACCCAACCTGTCAGACCAAAATCACTGAGAGAAACAGTCCTTTAGATAACCCAGCTACAAGCCATGAACGGCTTTAAAGGCATATTATCCTTTAAGAGGCACCGTGGTTAGCATCTTCTTTACCAGTTCTTTGTGACATGGAGAAGACAGAACATCAATAATGCTACCATCTTCCAGACAACGATATCATATAAATAGATGATAGATAGATATAGAGATATATTATTTATTTATTTATTTAGAATGGGATAGAATAGAATAGAATAGAATAGAATAACTTTATTGTCATTATACAAGTACAATGAAACTGTGGATGCACCCCAGCAACTGTGCATCCTAAACTGAACCTTTTCCAAGCCTCTAGGAGGCCAAAAAGACCTCAAACCAGCCAAAACCAGCTGTGAGGTGCAGTGCAGGTAAGGGAATGGGGGTGGGGATCGCGCATGCATGCACAGGGGGCATGGGGAGGGGGGCACACATTGCTTTCTGGATGCTGGCACACGAGTGTGTGTGCACTGGCACGTATGCAATTTTTAGCACAGGAGCCCAAAAAGATTAGCCACCACTGTACTAGATGGACATTGATGTTCAGGACTAAAGCATAGACAGATTGAAAGAGCGGGATGAGTTGACATTACTGGAAGTAATCTCACAAATAGCTTGGTCCTGTGTAATGCAGGGTTTTATGGGTAATAAACACCATGTTCAATTGTACCCAGAAGCCAACTGGGAGGCAGTGCAGCTCATGAGCTAGTAATGTTATATGAACATAAAATAATATTTCCATAGCTACCTCTGCCACTCTGGTCCATCTGCAGTTGCCTGGTGATCTTCAAGGGAGATAAGAATGATTAGGGTGATTTCTAATACGGGAATGGGTGTATCTGGGAGGAAGTTGATAGCAGCAGAAAATGATGAATACCTGCAGGATTGCCTATGCCAACTAATATTAGAAAAATTAGGGAGAAACTACTTCCAATCAACATTTTTGAATGGTTTGGAGGTTGAAATGAGATACCACAATTTTTCACATATATACATATATAAATATCAAACACAATGTGACTTTCCTGGCATTTCCTCCACCATACATACTGAAATAAAAGACAAATAACATACATACTATTTATACATCGTTCATTTTGTACAGTTATTTTTGACCAATATATTCATTTTGGTACATATATAATGTCACTTCTGGGTCTACTTAGCCTAATTATTTTATGTTCCGAGTCCTACCTCTCAGTTTCAACCATTGGTAAAATCTATTCCATGTATTATAGTATTCTGTCTCCCCTTTATTTTTTTAGTTCTAATGTTAATCTAACCAGTTCTGTGCAAACCAGTATTTTCTTTATTATTTCTCTTTCTGAAGGTGTATTTTCTCTTTTCCATTGTGGGGCATATACCATTCTCACTGCTGTCAGAATGTATAGTATTAAATATATTGAGCCTTTACTAAAGCCCTAGTAGAATTAGTTCTAGCCTGAATTCTAACCCTTGTTCCACCTTTTTTCTAACCACATCTGGATCTGTCATCAAAATTCCCTTGCAATTTTTCTATGGCAGCACTAACACTGTGCAATAGCTTCCTTGTAAAAATTAGTCTAGCCCTCTCATTACAGTCCTATCAGAAATTATTGGACTTGTTACAGAGGTCTTCCCTTGAGCTTATATATGATGTCATTGTTCATCGTCATTATTGTTGGCTGTTGTTTTTTTTGCATGTGTTTGTTTGAAGTAATAGTTGGTTTTACTGCTGTCATATACTAAGTTGTTACATTGTTTTAAATGTTACTATGGATGTTTCTATTTGTATACTGTGTAAACCACCAAGAATCATTTTGATCCTGGCAGGGAAAAAATATGTTTAATAAATAAATTAAGGGAAATAAGTTTGCTAAGAATTCTGTTATGCTATTACATATATCTGATGGAAGTTTTTTTTTAAGGGAAGAAAACAGACTACCAGTTCCATTAACCCAACAGATTAATATGGCTTATTTGACTTTCAATTTTCCCTTATTGAGTTTAGCAGTCACAAGACTTTTAGAAATAAAAGCTTCTGATCAAAGGATAGGAAAAGATTTCTCTTAGCACCACATTGCAAATGAGACGAAGATGTCTGGTGACTGTAAGACCTACTTGATATGTTGAGACTTGTTTCCTAACTAATGCCATGTGAAAAACATTATTTCAGTTCCAGAGAACAAAATATGAAAAAGCTAATTATGTGTCACTACACTGACTCAATTATCCCAAAAGCTTGATAAACAAGCCAAAAAAAAATGTTTATCAAATATTAAGAGTGTTTTACTTTAAGCTTGACATGACCAATTTTTATATACTAGATGTGTGAATATGAGTAAACCAATTGCACTAAATTTATTCTCAGAGGCTGGATTGTCCAACCCCAATGGTGATTCAACCTTCTGTTACTAAAGATTTTTCTTAGTACTTTATTACTTTAAAAATAGATTAAATTTCTGCACTTCAAAAGAAAGTATGACTGGTATTTAATTATGTCTTATGAAATCCCTTCTATGGAAGAAGTCAGATATAGATTTGTCTCCTAATTTTATTTCTGAACATATGGCGTTTATTTTGTTCCTGAAATTTTTGAGCTACTCTTTTCTGTCTAGAAACAAACACTACAAAGACACACAAATACACACACACACACACACACACACACACACACACTTATGCATATACATACATACGTACATACATATATATGTGTACAAGTTCTAAATAGTTGTCTATCACAAAAAATAACAGTTCAAAAGGGATGTTACAAATGAAATTATATTTCTTTTTATGATTATTTTTCATAAGGGTCAATTTTAAGATTTTTTTTAAAGTGTTATAATTTAATTTCATACAGATAAAGTATAAATAGCTATTCTATTTTTTGAAAAAATGAAAGTTATATTAAGATTTGTTATAGCATAAAATATAATGAAAATAAATATTTTTAAAAGGGGCATGTTCGGGATAGAAAAAGGAGAGAAAGTGTTGACTTCCAACTCTTTCTACAACAGTAAAATACTAATAAATTTATAACCTCAATTTTTTATATTACCTATGGTTTGTTGCATAGTCAGCCAGATGTTTAGACTGGCTTTGACATTTTTATCCACCTACTGAGTCCTTACCAAGGACTTGGAATTTTAGAAAGCAGTTCTATAACCACTCCATTATGAAATCTTCAACTAAATTCTAAATTTCATTTTTTTTTGCTAAAAACAAGAAGCAATATCCCAATAGAAACAAGAAGAAGTAAAATATCTTTATTTAAAGTTTCCATCATCATCTTAACAAATATATTTTTCCCCTGTTGTGGGAAGTTGTAAGGATCTGTCCCAGCTTTCCCTTAGGAAAGCAAGACTCTTGACTCTATTGAGTTGAATCAAAAGAAGTCTATAAATGTTTAAGTAATTAAATTTATTTAATATTATTTATTAAATTATAATTTAATAATAATTAAATTATTATAATTTTAAAAAATTAAATTATAAAATTTAATTTTATAATTAAATCAATTCTAATGCATCTTTTAACATATATGCTTTCGAATTTATTTTCAATAATATTTTGTAAATTTCAGGAAATAATTCAAATGTTATGTACATACATGTGTGTGTGTATACACACACACACACACACACACACACATACACACACACATACCTAGATGTTTTGGGATACCTTAAGAATTCTGAGAATTGTAGTTTTTCAAGATTTGACAAGGTTTGATTAGACAGATGACAATAAGAAAAATAACTGCTATTTGTCTAATTTGCGGAAGCTCTTCCCAATACAGCTTTCTGATAACAGGAAAAAATAAAATTCCTAGACCTTTTATTGACTTTCATACCACTTTACATAAATAATTTCCATTGCTTTGCACAATATTTTCCTTTGCTCTCTCTGTCTTCTGTCCCTTAGCTAGTCCTCCAATCCTCTCCAGAGTGAATTAGTATGCAGAATAATGGAGTCGAGAAGATGAATCCATGTTCTTAGTTGATGTTAGCACTAAATACAATCCACTTTTTTTGTAAAGTTGCTTAGTAATATTTTAATGTTTTCTCAGCCTGTGAGAGGTGATTGACAGTATAATCCAATCCACAAACATTAAAAATAAATGATGGTGCATCCACTTCAATTCATTCTTCCACTCTTACATATCCTGGTGTAGACTCAAAGCAAATCTCGTTGAAATTAGAATGGTCCATTCCATTCCATCAAGCTGCAGCTACATGCCTTTCACCTATTGAATAGCCTGATTCATTTAGTTGATTGTACATACAATTTCTGTCTGCATCTTTTTGTATACTATTTCATTTGGGACATTGTTCACTATCCAGAGTTACGTGTTTGAGATTGGTAGCTATATAGATTATTTATACTTACTTAATTAAAACTTTTGTTACTGCTTGTTATAAGATAGCTTCATGGACGTGTAATGTTAGGAAAGGTGGTGTATTCTACATGGAAAAAACAAAGGACAGACATGCAACCGTGGAAGCATCTTATTCCATACACAATCTTAGGTAATCAGGCAGAAATAGTACCAAAAGCCCCCCTCAAAAATATGTTTGCATTAAGTAACAAGTGGGGAGCTTGTTATAGTTTTCCAAAATTGTATTTTTATTTATACAAATGACACAGAAAGAGAAATCCTCTCTTGACATTTTATTTCCTATTATCTTTTTGTTGAAAAATATAATTCATATTTATAAAAGTCCAGCTTAATCATGATTATTATAAATTGGC
The DNA here is from genome assembly GCA_023653725.1 of Bungarus multicinctus. Lineage (NCBI taxonomy): Eukaryota > Metazoa > Chordata > Lepidosauria > Squamata > Elapidae > Bungarus > Bungarus multicinctus. The sequence continues at coordinate 66,781,010 of CM042842.1, forward strand.
ACATCAGAGACTATGACAAAATCAATCCAATTATCATTTCACTATTGTCCAATGTAATATGGCAAGATTAGTTAAGACATTTCTTGGTTTAATGGGAAACTTCAGTCAGGTTTATATTTATTGATTGTACAAGGCATATTGTTCCCACCCATATCTGTATTCTTCTAAAGGACATCTATTTATTTCAGTAATACATTTTCATTGAACAATCGTGCACTGCACAATGTCACTTAATTTAAATCTGAAACAAAGAACAGACATTTAATGAATGGATCTTTTGGAATAGGAAAAAAAAACCTTTAGGATATTTTTCTTTCAAGTATACATTCAGTGATTTTTCTGTAATATAAAAAAATTACTTGCAGCATAACTTTTTTCATCTAAAGCCTTCAAAAACTACTGAGGCAATTCATACAAAGAAAGCATAATTGAAAAGCCAATTATATCTAGACAATTATGATGCGATGCAAATGAACAAACTGATGCTTTTCAAGGACTTGAAAAATAGCATCCAGCTATCTGATTTTCAATCACTAAGGTCATTGTGACATAAAAACAGTTAAGCAAATGTCAGCCAAAAAAAGCAAAAACACAATGATATCTGTATTTGTTAAGCCCCACAATGACATTTTTAAAGTCCAGTTTGAAGCTCCTTCTCCAGTCTGGTAATAGGCAAATGTCTTCCCAAGGATCTGATGAATTCCAAACTGAACAGCTGATTTAAAGAGGTTTGGCTGGAAGAAAGGGAAATAACTTGGAGAAGAGGTTCCACCAGTTTTTAAAATACAAATATCAAAGGCTGGAGGTAAGCAATACACAGAAACAACAAATCTGAGTTTTATACCAGTTTAGTAAAGAAGTTATTTTTATTCTTCAGAAGCTGGGGCAAGTATCTTATGACATAGTCTTATGGAAGAGGGATGTAACAAGGATTACTATAAGAAGCCATTCTCAAGAATAGTAAAATAGCAAAGCAAAAGCTGTATGTTTATACACAAGCCTCTGAATTATTTTTCATGGGTACAGGTATGCAGGTCTTGGTGTGTTCGGGTCTTTTCCCATGTAAGATTGAAACTATCTGGGCAATGTTTCGACAAGATCTCACTCGCTATCTTCAGGCTGGTGCTTTCGGCTTTGTGTTTGTGCGAGCAAAGCGTGATCTGAGCTGCTGTCTCCCTATATATACTGGTGGGGAGCTTGGCTGTGTTGTCATTTCTTGATTGGATGATGGAGTTGATGTTTGCAGATTGACTGGCTTTTTCCTAAGAACGTGTGTGGCTGAGATATTGGCTGTGTGTCTATCAGCCTCCTGTGTTGTAACAACTTGGGTAATGGGCTGTGTGATGACCTTCTGAGTTCTATTGTTTTGACATCCGGGGTCTTGTGCTGTAATCTCCTGGGTCATAATGACGTGAGCAATAGGCTGCGTGATGACCTTCTGAGTTCTAATCTTGTGACCTCCTGGGTCTTGTGCTATAATCTCCTGGGTCGTAATGACCTGGGTAATGGGCTATGTATGACCTTCTGAGTTCTAATCTTGTAACACCCTGGGTCTTGTATTGTAATCTCCTGGGTCGTTGGCTGTATTGCAACATCCTGAGGTTTTGTGGTGTAGCTTCCTGAATTCTGTGATGTGATATCCTGAGCAGGTGGCTGTAATGTGACATTCCAGGTTTTGGTTTGGCTCTGAGTTTGAGGCCTGGCTCTGTGTTCATGGCATGTGTCAGTTTGCTTGGTTTGGGGGTGAGGGTGTTTGGCAGCTGGTGATGCAGCCATGATCTGGTTACTGGATGGTGGTTGCTTTTCATCTATGGGGTGAGTTTGGGTTTGAGTTCATGGCGTGTGTCAGTTTGCAACCACCTTCCAGAAACCAGACCATGGCTGCATCACCAGCTGCCACACACCCCGACCCCCAAATCAAGCAAATTGACACACACAAGCCTGGCACACAAAATTAAAAAGAACCTAATATACAAGCCTGAGGATGGCAGATGAGATTCTGCCGAAATGTCACTATAATAAAAGCACAAATATTACGTGGGAAATACCCGAAGAAACTTAAATGCCATACATATAAATACCCGCGAAAACATAAGAAAACATGCATATATATATATATATATATGCAATATATAGATATAGATTTAGATATAGATAATACGTTTGTATTGTACTGTGTTGTATTGTATTGTAATAACTGCACTGCATTGCATTATTGTCTGAGTTTGGTATAGTGATTAAGGCAGTAGCCTAGAAACTGGGAGACCATGAATTTTACTCCTGCCTTGAGCATGAAGCCAGCTGTGTAACCTTGGGCCAGTCACTTTCTTTCAGCCCTAGGAAGGAGACAATGTCAAACCACTTCTGAAAAACTTTGCCTAGAAAAAGAGCGAAGGATAATGTTTTAAGCCATATTTGCTATTTGCTTCAATTATAAGCTGTCATTTTCAGAACCAGTAAGCCAAAATATTAGTAATGGTCAGTATTGTATCAATTCATATTTAACAAATTTTATTAATATTTACTTTGAATTAATAAATGAACTTACCTTTGTCTGTTGATCTGGATCTCAGATTACAAATTATTCTACAATTAAGTTGGCAAATAAAAGAAGTAGTACAGCATATTGTTTTTAAAAATGGACATCTCCCTTTTATAAGATTCGCTTAGATCAGATGGCCATTGTAGAAATTTGATAAATAAATGAATAAATAATGCATTTTGCATGTATTTGTCATATTTATGATTTATAACAAAAAATAAAAAGTTCAAAATCAATAGTGGTTTAATAGTACCTCTGGTAATTTTAGTATTTTAAAACTAGATAATGAGAATAGTATATTTTTCACATTTTTATGATATTTATTCACAAATATAAGTAAAAACAATTTTGAATTTCCAGTGTATATTTATAATTCCTAATACAATTGAAGTTTGTTATTAATCTTATTTTACAAAGTAGGGCGCATGTATTTATCTTTCTAAAGTTGATGAATAAATTCAGATTTATAATTAATGTTTGGAATATATTGTCATTTTCTTTAAAAAGAGATTAAAAGGACTGTCAATTACTTTATGGCATTCATTTCTTTGGGGGATTCATTCTTGCAATGTCCGAATATTCTAGTCATCTCTCCTGATTAAATGGTTCATTATTAAATGGAAAAACTTGAAACAAGCACATTCATTTGCAGGAATTCTTATTTTCAATTCTCAATAGAACTTTTTCACTGCACGCATGGAACACATTAAGATTAATGGTTCAGAAAAGCTTACTGAGGGGAACCAACAGATTTTTCAAATACTCTGTTATTTCTAAAGAAAGCCCCAAATGTCTTTGTCCTTCACAAACATGGAAGTAAGGTATATATTGTACAATATAAGCTGTAATTGTCCATTTAAAAATAATAATTCTTTAAAGGCACGGATTACTTCCCCTTTTAAAAACCAAGTTTCTTTAATGTCAATACCTTCTTTGATTTTGAAGAACTCCTCAAAGTGTGAGTTTGTGGTGTCATAGATGAAAAGCATTATAGTGACGCACAATTGACTTGATTAGATAGATGCCATGGAGTCAAATATTTAATGAGGTGCTCTCATGTGTAATCAACCTCACTAATGGGTACTCACTTTGAGTATATTATTCAACAAAGATGAATTACTTACAATAGAAGAGTACAAAATGTAATATTTGTAACATTGTACAACTAAAAATTTAATGAACCAGCCCTGAAGCCATACCTTATTTCAATAGCAACTAAACTAGTTTAGGGGACATTTGAAGGTTGCTTTATTTTGTTTATGCCTTGTTGACTCAAAAAGTTACCAGGTTTAGAATGAGCAACAAAATGAATGTTTCATTTCAAATCAGTTAAATTGAAATTTCACTTATCGACCTGATCTTTTGCAACTGACATACATAGATATATATGCTTTCACAATCTTTGTATTAGATAATTATATATAGAATTGTAATGGTTGTAACAACATACTATACTATATATTTAAATTTTTGTTGTACTTTTTTCATTTATTTTTAAGTCATGCACTCTTTTTAACAAGGTATATATTTTTGTGTTTTATTCCTTTTCCCCTTCTGTCTCTGTTATTATTTAGAGTCACTTTTCATGAGATGAATATAAATTATATAAATTTGATTAATTAATAAATAAGAACAAAAAAAATAATTATTACAGTAAAGGAGATGTAATGACAGAAAGTTTAGGAACCCCTGGCCTAAATGATTGCACCGAAAAGCACTTCAAGCAGGGGCGGGATTTTTTAACAACTGGTTCTGTGGGCATTGCTTAGTTGGTGGGTGTGGCTTGGTGGTCATGTGCCTGAGTGGACATGGCTTGGTGGTCATGTTATTGGCTGGGTGTGGCCAACTTAATATCACTCACATCAAGGCACACAACTCCTCACCTGGCCTCTCATGACTGTGGGGTTGCTGCAACAGTCGTAAGTGTGAAAAATGGTCATAAGTCAATTTTTTCAGTGCCATTGTAACTTTAAATGGTCACTCTACACAAGCAAAATACCAGCAAAGGAGGGGGAAAAAACTCCAGAGAGATTTCTGAGACAGGAAGTGTAGTCCTGCCAAGAATGTAATAAGTGTTAATGGAGAGGCAATTTCTGTAAGCAACACCAGAATGTTTTCTTCCTGCCTTCCTTACAGGATTAGGCCAGTAATTTCTTCTAACAACCGGTTCTCCGAACTGCTTAGAATGTTAACAACCAGTTCTACCAAATATCTGCAAACTGGTAGAATCCCACCCTGACTTCAAGTACCATAAATCCTAAACACTCTAGAAAAAATACACCAATAATATTTATTGAATCCTGAAAATCATACTACTGTACAACTAATATATATTGTTCCTTTTAAAGTAGACAAAAACTCTCTATTAAGCAGCATTACATTAGGTTATTGGCAATAGCTGTCGTATCAATACTGTTTATAGTTCTTTGTCTATTTTTTTAGCATAATCTATTTCATTTTCTGGACTTCCTTCAAATACCTGGAAATGCCAAAATTTAATCAAAAGTTGCAGGAAACAACTATAGTTCTATGTTGTTGCCAACCATGGTACAGACTTGAGTGGAGTTCTTCTGTTTTGCTCTTTGTTTTAAAATGATCTGTCTATAGTGGAGGGGGAAATATAATTGTATGCTTTACCCAGGCAGAAGAAAAGCCAAATAATCTAATAACATTGTATTTTTGACTGGTGGAATTGATCCTCCTGTGCCAAGCTTTGGTTATAGAGTAACTGAATATAATTCAGAAGAAATTGGGAACAGCTGGCAAAAAAAAAAAACCCAGACCAAAAAAACCATATAGTAAGAAAATAGAAGCAAATACAGTACCTTAAAGAGGAAGAGAGGTTTTTAATAAGGTTAAAAACCAATTCAGCAGTATCCAATTGCTGCAGGAGACTCTATAACTGAACAAACTCATCTAGAAAATAGCTCGACAAACTTGCCTCCGTTCATTTGGGGACTAATAGAGAAGTTTCACGCAGAAGGTGGGCCTTGCAACTAATGAAAGTTAAATTGCCTTTATCAACTACCGAAAACGTACTGGCTTACCTCTTGCAAATGGAACAAAAATTGCAATTAGTATGTAACCAACCGACACATTGTATGTATGTAGTTGGAAGATGGTTTTATGTTTTATGTTTTGTTTGTGTATATTTGTCTAAAATAAAAAATTCTTTTAAAAAAATTGCTACTAGTACATCCAGCTCTCTCTCACATACAAGCCCTTAGACCAGAAGTGGTATTCAGCTGGTTCTGACCAGTTCTGGAGAACCAGTAGCGGAAATTTTGAATAGTTTGGAGAACCGGCAAATTCCAACTCTGACTAGAGATTTTACAGTATCCTGCCCCTGCCCCGCCCACCAAACCACACCCACAGAACCGGTAGTAAAAAAATTTGAATCCCACCACTGCCTTAGACATGTTTCAGATAATATTTTAAAGGTGGAATACAGCAGTGGATTATAACTATTGTGTGTCAGCAAGAGCACCAATAACTTTTGACTCTGTTAATAAGGCACAAATGGTCTATTAATTTAAATACCTTCTTCAGGCAAGAGGCCTCTGAATAACTAGAATTTCAAGCAACTTCTAGATAACACTCATTTACATAATCCAATCCTAGATAGGATTTTCTTACCTGAAGAAATAGAGCTTACATATACATTTAATGAATTGCCCCCTATGGAACAAAACTGTATTATAACTGAACTGCCCTGGCTAAGAGAAGAATTGATTAATAAACAGGCACAATTACCACCTATAATTTGATCTTCCTAGCCTCAAAAGCTCTGAAAAGGAGGGAACAATTCATCAAACAATGCAAAATAAGAGAAGAAGATTAAGAGCAAGCTCTGCAGCATGGGACAATGCATTCCCCATTTTTCTTTCTTCCTAGTGTTTTTTCCACATGTGCAGAGTCTGATTTCTTTCTTTTTTCCAGATGAACAAAACGCTGATTCATTTTAGAAAACAGGAATAATTTGACAGAAAACAGGAATTAATTTGACAGAGAACAGGAATTAATCCATTACATGAAAATCACATACTGTAGCTTCTTGCTATAGAGATCTAGGAAGCTCACAACCACTTTCATTTAATTCTTTATAATTCAATCACAACGGTGTTCAGTAAGCAGGAGGTCTAAACTTGTCTGGTGGATTTGATAAGCAAATAATGAAGTCGGAAAAAATAAGATCATATCTTCATCCAATGGTTATTTAGGACACAACATTATTGGTATTCAAGGAACAAATAAAAACAAAGCTCCCATTGTGATCAAATTGATCCCCATAGCGACCAAGTGACATTGACTGAATATCATAACAACTCAGTTTGAAATCTATAGGTGACTTATCCAACCCAGGATGAAACATGGCAGGAAGGAATGGTCAATCTACTGACAGATTTCTTCTTTTTGAATTATGATAGCAAATAAGATTGCCCAATACTCTGAAATGTCTATATGCCTGGATATTTAATGGCCGATTTTAATGCAAGAATGGAGTGTAATAAGCATAAAACAGCAAAACGGTTGAAATATGACTTTAATGAGCTGCATTTTAGTTTCCCATAGACTGTTTAGTAAATCTGGCAGGGCTTAAACTCCTATATCTGCTTTACAAATGGAATTTTAAAAATTTGAATTAGTCCCCTTGAAGAGATTTTCCCAGCAATTATATATACTTATCAATAAATGGAACCCACCATAACAGATTATGTATGTCCTGTGTCAAAATAAAAAAAAATCAAAATATGGAGGTTTTTGTATGAAGCTGTAACAATCTATCACATCCAGTGTACTGTTTTTAAATCAGTGGAAGGCCAAAGTATATAATGACCATAGACCTGCACTAGAAATCTCTGTCCAAAAAATAATTTAATGATCCATTAATCTAGCTGATAAAATCACTGCAATACTTCTCTCAAGCCATCTGGCAGATATTTAGCTTAAATTGAGTATGCTGACCCAGCTTCTTCAGCTTCTCATGAGCTACTGTTAACAAATAGTTGAACAGCTAAAACAGGCAAGATGACCCTAAACTAACTTTGTTTGATAGAAGCTTATTTTGGTTCAATTCTTTAGTTAACATAACTGACCAATTTCTCCAGGAATGCAAACATTATCTGAGGTGTGTTATTAATGCCATCTTTCTAAGAGGTACTCACAAAATGATGGCAAATGATATCACATTTTTTTAGTATCCCATGTGTAAGACTTTACACATTATTTACCATATTACCCTATTTTCATTTCAGCATGCACAACATTATTGCTGAAACCTCTCTTGAAAGAAACAATCACACCATCACAATTAGGATGGTTGGCAACCAGCATGTATTTAGGACAGTCAGAGCATCCCATGGTTAGGACATAACAATTTGCACCCTTCACAGCTGGCCTGATCTGATTTACATAAAGTTGAATCTTTATAAGTAGTCCTTATTTAGTAATCATAATTGGGTCTGGCAACTCACTCATAAAGCAAAGTGGTTGCTAAGTGAAAAATCATGTGACTGTGCTTCTGATATTATCTCAACTTTCCTTTACCGATCTGTGAGGGTTGTAAATGCAGGCATTGGTTGCAGAGTTACTTCTTCATCACCATCATAACTCAGAATGGTTGCTGTCTGAAGCAGTTGCTAAGCGAGGTCTACCTGTAATGAATGATTGACTTACAATATTAGTTCCCATTGCAATTGTTAAGTGAATCCCTGCATGTTAAAGGCAATGGTATCTGACCGTGACTTGCAACTTCCCACTGGTTTCCCCATTGACTTTGCTTGTCAGAAACCAGATGTGAAAGTTGCAAATGGTGATTCCATGACCATGGGATGCTGCAACTGTCATAAATACACACTGGTTGCCAACCATCCTAATTGTGATTGTGTGATTGCAAGAATGCTGCAATGGACACAACTTCAAGGGCCAGTCACAAGTCTCTTTGTTCAGCACCATAATAACTTTGAAGAGTTGTTGAATGAGGAGTTGCTAAGGGAGGACTAGCTATACAGTGGTATTTATTCAGCTAGACTAAAGATTGTCTAAACTGTAATGTTTATATAGCTTACATGTTTAGATATTAAAAAGAAGAAATTATGATTTCTGGAATGCTGATGTTGATAAGCATAAATTGGTTTAAATTTTGCATCCAAAGCTAAATATTAAGCAATTAATAATTGCTGAAGTAATTTTTGGCACAGCACCACCATATTCTAATTTCTAATTCCAGATTCATCTTTATGCCTCTTAGTCACTAAGTAAATCTTGTTTTTGTGTATTCTAATAATTGTTAATAAAATTTGGAATCCCAATTACTTGCATTTTATCTACTGGGGTTTTTTTTCTTCTTTTAATTGCTGCTAATTTTATTGGCCTAGTTTAATAGATTTATTTGATATTTTTGTTGTTATTTGTATGAGAATAAGAATGTAAACATATACAATAAACCCATAACTTCATACTGGTCTAAGAGCATGTCTGAAAATATTTTCTTCGTTTTGCTTGAATTTTTCCAATATTCTAATATTCTTCTCATCATTAAATGTTCTCTATTCAGCAATAATAAACCCACAATTATCAGCAGTAAGAAGGAAATTACACATCACATTATTTCCAAAGCCTTCAACTGTAAGTGATGGCAATTAAAATATATCTTACACACCTAAAGAGTTTTCTCCTGAATCAATAGAAAGCAATTCTGATATGAATCACTGTATACAATGAATAACACAAACTCAATTATTGTCAAAATCTGTGTTCAGTTCTTTATACAGCTACTCATTATGGTTATCTTTCTGGTTCCCATTTGTTTAATAAAATTATATTATTTTTCTCCCAGAATCTCTTCAGTCCTTGCCTAGTATGGACGTTTATTAATAGTGTCACTTGGTTGATTGGTTGTTATTGTAAATCCAGTTGGAATCTGATTATTTATTTACTTGTCAAGGTATGCATTCTTTGATCTATGTGTCCCTTTTTACAAATTCATTTCTTTCATCTTCCTTCTTTAAGTGGTATGTCACCCTGTACTGGACAGCAATAAAAGGTAAATGGAAAGAAAAACAGTGAATGAAAAGCTGAAATATACAGTTTTTACATATGCAGTAAACAATGTTCCCTTATCAAAGCAGTCATCCTTTCTGGAACCGTACAAAAAACTTCAGACTAAATACAAAGAATTACTGGTTTGAGCAATTGCAACAACTGAATAGCAATAATATCGAAAGAATAATATCATACCCAGCGAGCAGTTCAAAACCTGGGCATTCAGCAGAAGCAAAAAACTATTGGGAACTATCAGTTTGGGCCATCTGCTTCTCACAGCAAAATTGTGAGCTTCTCCAAGAATTTATTTATGTTAAAACTTTTTTTTTTTTTGCCATGGTTGTAGCTCTAGTTCAGCAACAGTAGTTGAGCTTAGAAAGCAGAATTTATGTGTAGAGATGATATGTGGAAGCTTGATGAAAGATAGCTTTTAGTTTATGCGGGTTTGCTTTGTTTTTAGCTGGTTGTGCTGCACAGTTCTCAGCTGTCAATATGGAGTTTTCTGCAAATGTGAAACAGTTTAGCAGAAGTTGCCCTGCATATGTACTTGGCTGCATTCAGACATCTCTTTATCTGATTCTACTACAAAATAAGCATACTAATTCTTTGCTCAATAATCTAAGCCATAATAAAAAGAAACTGAAGTCAAGCCACTCTGATTTTAACTGTTTTTGAGCAAGGTGTAAATACAATTGGTATCCAGACAGCTTTAATGGGAAAAGGAAAGTGATATGTAGGTAGTGGTTTGTTACACCTCCTGTATATGTTGGAGTAGAGTCCTTACATCAATCTGTATTGGGGATTTAGATTGCAATGAGTAACATAAGGGGAAAGCGAAAACTGGCATGGTGGGAGAAGGGCCATTGCATTGTACAAATGGACAGGGACTTCTGCCCACCAATTTGTCCATTTTGAACAGTCCAGCAGAAACCACTGGCTGCAATCCAAATTTTCTTCGTTTAAAAAAAGGCCTACACAATATTTTAATTGAAAAGATCAGGGGAGAGCAAACTCATAACTATTTAGAGAGGAGTAATTCCCAGTTGGCAGAAGGACTTCCAAATTTATCTTCAGAGGAGCCTGTCCATGGCTGCATTATTATGTAAACTTACACAGAAGAAAATCATGCTGAATACACTGAAACTTACATGAGAATAAGCCTGAATGTTAAGTTCACTGTTATTTTAGATCTGATTTAGTCTAACCTGCTTTAAAACTGAATGACATAAACTGAATTTTAAAACTTTCAAGAACGACATTTAATCTACCAATCTTAATAACTACTTAGTATAATTACTTTTAATCATTTCAGTATTGTAATTTCTTATATGTACCCATTTCATGTATTCATAACTATGTATATACTTATACCTATTATTGTATGATGCAACAAAAACATCACAGAAAAGAAAATACCAAATTGCTGCATTAGGTTGTTGGGTTCGTTACTAAAAGCAAGTTGTATTAGCCCAATATAATATTTATTTTGTATTTGTTTATGTATGTGTAATTAGCTGTCTTGTTTATCCTAACCTTTTAAGGATGCTAACAAGCCATTCAAGTAAATGAGATTACACACAACAGCAACTCTCTTCTGGGAGAGGAAAGTGTTCTGAGATTTAAGTAAAAGCAATGAAAAGCCCTTAGGAAGGTTTCAATTAATTGGCTTTAGATAATAAGAAATCTGAGCCCTAAGTTGTATATAGTGTTCTAATGAAGTATGCCTACAATAACTTTATTTTAAATTCCATTTAGTTGCCAGAATACTCAGATGTTATAATAACTAGGAAATTAGAAGACATAAACTAGGCAAGTAGTTCAGCTATTTGGAAATGAGAGTTAGGCAACACAGCATGTTCTTAATCTTTGTGGTATTTAAAACAAATTTAGTTCTCTCGATTATATAAATTAGTAAAGACAAACTTTCTTTAGCTGAACTGCCAGTGACTTCATGGATAAATCCACATTGTTTTCCCAGAAGCAATATGGAATTGATTAATCACCCCGCCTTTAATTTTGTTTTTGTTTTATTTTTTTTAACTTTGTAGTTTAGCCAGCAGATCTAGAATTTCATGATAATATCTTATTTCTGGATCAGATGCGCTTCGCACGGTCACTTCCGCCCTCATGATCTCCTGCCTAGACTATGCCAACGCTCTCTACATGGGGCTTCCCTTGAAGTGCATCCAGAGGCTCCAGCTGGTGCAGAATGCGGCTGCGCGGGTGGTGTTGGGGGCTCCTCGGGGCTCCCATGTTACACCACTCTTGCGTGAGCTGCATTGGCTCCCGGTGGTCCTCCGGGTGCGCTTCAAGGTCTTGGTTACCATCTTTAAAGCGCTCCATGGCTTGAGACCAGGATATTTGCGGGACTGCCTCCTGCCATTATCGGCCTCCCATCGGCCAGTATGCTCCCATAGAGTCGGCCTCCTCAGGGTGCCGCCGGCTGGACAGGCTGGCGACCCCAAGGGTGCGGGCCTTCTCATTGGGGGCACCCTCCCTCTGGAACGAATTACCCCCAGAGATGAGGATCATCCCCGATCTCCTGACCTTCCGGCGCGCATTGAAAACTTATTTATTTCATCAAACCGGTCTGGCCTAGGGGTTTTTAGGATTTTAATTTGGTTTTTATCTAGTTTGGCTTTTAAACTTCTTATAAATTTCAGCCTTTTATATTTGGACTTTTAACTGTTCTTAATTTTGTATTGTTCTCTATATTTTAATTTGGCCTGAGTTCTGTGAGGGAAATAGGGCGGTACATAAGTACAATAAATAAATAAATAAATAAATAAATAAATAAATAAATAAATAAATAAATAAATTTTATTATCAACAATGTTCAACCCAACTTAACTTTTAAATATCACCCAAAACTTATGTGCCCACCAGAGGTGGTATTCAGCAGGTTCTGACCAGTTTTGGAGAACCGGTAGTAGAAATTTTGAATAGTTTGGAATACCACCTCTGACTGGCCCCGTTCCTATCTATTCTCTGCCTCCCAACCCCAGCTGATCAGCTGGGTCTTCTTTTGTTGTCCTGCACAGGAGAACGGAGCTAGAAAGCAGGTGAGTGGGGTGGGAGAGAATGGGGATTTTATAGTACCCTTCCCCTGCCACGCCCACCAAGCCACACCACGCCCACCAAACCATGCCCACAGTACCAGTAGTAAAAAATTTTGAATCCCACCACTGGCACTGATGATTAAATAGTTTAGTTCATTTTGTAAGGGTGGTTTAACAGACTTTGAAATTTACTGTGTATGGTGTGATTTTATTGTCCAACAAAATGCGATGTGTGATATTCCGATAAATGCACTAGATCCTGCTTTCTGTTGTCTGATTTTGACATTATGTGATACATATGGAGATTGGTAGGGCCTCTGTTCCCAGATAGAGAATATTGTAAAATCTCTGTAATTCTACTAGATGTCATGAAAAATGGGAAAGATGGAAATAATAGAATATTGGAGTATCCAATAAACCTCTATGTTCATGTATGTTGCTAATTTGCTAATCTTTCTTCTCAGTAAGAAAATCAATAGTGCTAATAAGAAAAGGCAACCTGATATTTTCCTAGAGGTCACCTCCTGTGTTTTTTTGACACCTGATAAAACTAAGACTTTTATGTTGCTGTTGAAAGAGTGTTTATATATTCCATGAAAATACATAAAGTGCCTTTTTTTTTTTTTAACACAGTGGCTTTGGAATTGGAATTCTGTCATATCTCCAACATGGTTTGTTCATCATTCCCTTGCTATTCCCACTTTTGGTTGGGGATATTTGACATCTGTAAATATTTTCCTTAACATTTGGTAACTTTTTCCCCCTTTATGAATGAATGAATGAATTTTCTCAAGTAATTGGGGGCTGCCCCATCCTTAGTCATGCTAGAAATAGCAACTATGGAGAGACAGGAAGTGACCCTGATAAACTGAAGGGCAGGCCTATTTTGGAACAATCCTGTGCAATGCCCCATTATCAAGACTGAAGTAAGATGGAGCAAATATAGATCCATTTTGCCCTTTGACTCTGGAAACAAAGCACCTGAAAATCAATTGCAAAACACTGAACTAATTTGCTTGATGTTAAAAACAGAGTGCACACAGTCCAGTTTTGTTAATTAATATTTTCTTCTGAGCTTTGGATCCCATATTAGCAACTATAATTCTCCAAGCACTTCTTCATGCAGAGCATGATTAGAATTAGTTGGAATATCCTGGGAGACATCCAATGAACTGAATATAGTCTGGATAAAGAGCTATTTATAAAAAAAAATACAGCAATAATAGGTAGTGAGGCGCAAATAAAAATTAAATTGTGGAAGAAAGCATCTGCTGATCCACAACAGGAGCCTAAACATATTTTAAATTTCTTTTCTTGCAAAAAAAAAAAAAAAGATGGTTAATTTTGCTTTATTATACAACGTCTTTTAAAACTATTACAGTGTCTACTGAACTGCATTTCTAATAAGACTATGAGTTCCAAAGTCAGAAAATATCAAACTGTATCAAAAGAGTTTATATAGCTAATGGATTCCAGATCTTTAACCCCCTTCCTTTTATTTTTCCTTTGTAATCAAATGTTGACTCACACGTGGAATTCTCTTATCCTGCTGCTTACAAAATCTCTCTAGTAAATTAATTACTTCAGAAAGTGTCTAAGAAATGGGACTTGTGTGAATCCTATGTCCATATAAGATGCATTACAGCTCTGAGCTTGATTAAAATTCTTTGACCTCCAGCTGTTCAATTCACAAGGCATCTGCAAAATCCTCAGTTCCTGCAGTGTATTCATGAGAAGTTGTCTGAAGTGCAAGTGGGTGATCTCACAATCTCTCCTTTATCCAGAAAGTCTGTGTCAGCCAGAAGTCACCATCCGGCTGCCAGTCTACAACACAATGTCATCTTCGTTCCTTCAGGGATGTTTAGACTGCCATAAATCCTCACTGGAAGTCATAATCCCTATTAACAGTTACATTCTCCAAGTAGATTTTAATGCATAGCATGGTTTCCTGGGAAATAACCAATGATCTGATATAGTCTGGATATAGTCTGCATTCTTTAGGATATATATCTATCCTATCCTATATCTTTTCAGATTCTTTTCTTGTTAAAATTATTAATTTTGCTTTATTAAGCAGTGTCTTTTAAAACTATTACATTGGCAACTGAACTGTATTTGTAGTAATACAATGGAGCTCCAATGTCACCAAATATTAATTGGAATAGGAGGACCTATATAATTAATGTATTCCAAACAATTCAACAGTTCCACTATGAAATGTCCCAATACAAAGAAAACCTAACCTGTTCTGATTTATTTGCTTCCTCTGAGAGGGAAAGGAATAGAAGAAACATGCTTTACTTCTAATTTGCTGGGATTGAGGCAAATTTTAGATTCCACAGAAAATGAATTTGGCACTTTCTTAAATTATACATAAGATTAACCTGTAATTTGTTATCAAATATACCTATATAGCAAATTTCCTATCTAGAAGGAGATTTTCCCCTCCCTTAGGAAATAGTAGACTAATAGTAGGACTATTAAGAGATGAATACAGGACAATTTGCATGTGCTCAAACCCAGTCTCAATCCCATTCTAGATATAAGCTTCTTTCCTAGATATAAGCTTCTCTCTTTTTCTATTATGCAGCATTTCAGGGAAATGATCTCAGGGTATTTCAGACCAAAATCAAACATAGCACCACTATAAATATCTAAAACAAACAAACTTTAGTGACTCAGCTCCATGATTCTTTACCATTACAGATGCATTAGTGTCTTTTCCCAGGTCTTTTTGCAAATAGCAATAGCACTTAGAACTATATACCACTCCATAGTGATTTATAGCACTCTCTAAGCAGTTCACAGAGTCAGCATATTGCCCCCAATAATCTGGGTCCTCATTTTATCCACCTCAGAAGGATGGTAAACTGAGTCCATCCTGAGTCGATCAGGATCGAACTTCTGGCTTTGGGCAAAGTTAGTGTGCAGTACTGCATTCTAACCACTGTTAGAACCACTAGAGAATTCTTAAAATGAATTTGAATCATTAGATTAATTTTCTCCTATAAACCACAAGAGGATTTCCTGACAGTTCCTTTATCTATTTTTTCTGTTTTCATAGATACTTGACCAGGAGGAAATCAATATCAGTATATAAGATTTCTTCCAATATGTGGTTATGAGAGATTGTGATTTTGACAATTAGAGGTCTAAACCAAAAAGATGTTATGTACTTCCCTGGAACTGCTTTAAAATCCTTCAGGTTGAAAAGAGGCCTATACATAAAAATAAAAGAAAACATTGCAGTATATCTATAGTATAATACTTCTGCTGAAATTTTTACATTTTTAATTTATTACCGTTTTAGTATATAACAAATGCTAAGTGAATGGAATCAAGTGCCACTAATTACCATTAAATGATAATCAAGATTGACCATTAAACCGCTTCCAAACAGAACCAAGTATGAAAGGTATATTTGCTTAAAGGATGGTTTCAAGTTGATAAAGCACAAAGCTGGATTTGTAGATTGCATGTAAAATGTATCACATGGAAAAATTTCAAAAGAGTTTTCAAATGTCATTAAAAAATTCTACCTATATTCAGTGACAACAGTTCATGTAATGATCCTCATAAATTTGAAGGTAACTTGTAATTTGTATGACAAGCATACAAAGATGGTATATAAAATCATACATTGCAGTGACTTACCTGTCAATGAATACTTCAGGTTCAACCATAACAACACAAGAGCACACAATAGATACAAACTCAAAATTAACCGCACCAGACTTGATTGCAGGAAATACGACTTCAGCAACAGAGTGGTCAATGTTTGGAATACTCTACCTGACTCTGTGGTTTCTTCCCCAAACCCCAAAAACTTTAACCTTAGACTGTCTACTATTGACCTCACCCCTTTCTTAAGAGGTCTGTAGGGGGCATGCATAAGCGCACCAACGTGCCTACCGTCCCTGTCCTATTGTTTTTTTTTATTCTTCTTATATGTACCCATTTCATGTATTCATAACTATATATATACTTATACCTATTATCTTGTAAGTGATTGACAAATCAAATAAATAAATAAATAAAAATAAAAAAAGGAACAAAATGATGCGAGGAGAAAATAAAGGCACTCATTCCTAGAAAGCTTTGACAAGAAGTGGCTATCTTGTCTCCTTGTTTAGATAACAGCATGTAAAGCACCACTGCATTACACAGGAATCAATAGTCTACCTATTGCAATAAGTTTTAACTTATCAGATAGAGAGATAGACAGACTGGCAGACTGATCAACAGATTGCATTTATAGGAATGAAGTTTAAAAAAATTGCCCAACAGTACCTCAATATACTTATTTTGAAGAACAAGAGAAAAAGTAACTCAGAATTTTGTACTGCAAGTAAGAATATGAAATAATTTTTTTTTCCCCCTAGAATAGGTAAAATGTTTTGAAGTTTTGCACATTTCTTGTTTCTCTGGCACCACAGTCAGAAGATGTTAGCAAGGAGTAATCAAGATTACTACTGTCCTCTGAAAATATGATGTGCTTTATTTCTGCCTGGAAATATTTCTGGGTCTTCTTAAAAATGCAGATGGAGTTTGGTTGTTTCTTGATGTTCTGTAGAAAAGGAAACAGCAAGAAACAACAAATGATAAAAGTCATGAAATACAGCTGGGATAAATGTAAATCCATAAAAATTCATTTTGTTTTTTTAGGGTATGTGAAAAAAGAGGGCTGATGTTTTCATACCTAACTCATAAGAGAAAAACCTCCTTGTAAAACATTTCCATGTGATTAAAGAAGATCTGAAGACTATTCACTGCCTTACATAAAAGCCACAAGCAAGGAGTAATCAGCCAGCAGTGCTGTTATTAAATGCAATCAGTTAAAACTATTTCACTGCAGAATTAATGCATTAATATTTTTACATTTTACCTTTGGGTTACCTTCCAGTAACTTTTTAAAATTCATATTACACACATATTACAGATATCACTTGTGCAACTTGTCGATTTTTTGTTCAGTTTGAATACAATATTTTTGATTTTTGTTTGTTTGTTTAAACACAACAGAATTGTGAATAAATAAATAAATACTTTGTTTCCCCAGAAACAAATTTTAAGAGAAAGTAGTCATGAAATGGGTTCCATATGTAAGTCTTCAACTTACAACTCCTTGTTTAATGAACATTCAAAGTTACAATGGCGCTGACAAAATTGACTTATGACTGATCCTTGCACTTATGAAATTCAGTAGTGAAAAAAGTAAGGTTCTACATTTAGGCAAGGAAAGCCAAATGCACAGGTATAACATAGGTGGTCCCTGGCTCAATAGTAGTAACTGTGACAGGGATCTTGAAGCCCTAGTGGACAATCACTTAAATATGAGCTAGCAGTGTGCTGCAGCTGCCAAAAAAGCCAACACAGCTCTAGGTTGCATTAACAGAGGGATAGAATCAAGATCATGTGAAGTATTAATACCATTTTATAATGCCTTGGTAAGTCTAGAAATACTGCATCCAGTTTTGGTCACCATGATGTAAAAAAAGATGTTGAGACTCTAGAACAGGGATGTCAAACTCCTGGCCCATGGGCCACATGCATCAAATGCTGGCCATACCACGCCCGGTTTAACAAAGGGGGAAAAATCCTGATACACCATGTGACTCTGCCATGATGACGTAAGTTTGACACCCCTGCTCTTGAAAGAGTGCAGAGAAGAGCAACAAAGATGATTAGGGGTCTGGAGGCCAAAATATATAAAGGACAATTGCTGGGATTGGGTATGTCTAGTTTAATGAAAAGAAGGACTAGGGGTGAGATAACAGTGTTACAATATCTAAAGGGTTGCCACTAACAAAAAGGAGTCAAGCTATAGTCCAAAAAACCTGAAGTCAGGACAAGAAGCAATTGGTGGAAACTAATCAAGGAGACAAGCAACCTAGAACTAAGGAGAAATTTCCTGACATTTAGAGCAATGGAACAATTTGCCTTCAGAAGTTGTGAATGTTCCAACACTGGAAGTTTTTAAGAAGAGATTGCACAACCATTTTGTCTGAATTGGTATAGGGTTTCCTGCCTGAGCAGAGGGTTGGACTAAAAGACCCTCCAGAGCTCCTTCCAACTCTTCCAACTTTTATTCTTATAACCATTATAACAAGGACCTTGAAATACTCATCTCTAATGATCTGAGTGCTAGAGCCCACTGTAACTACATAGCCAAAGAGACATTAAGAGTTGTTAACCTAATCCTACGTAGCTTTTTCTTGGTAACATCACACTACTAACTAGAGCATAGTTAGTTAGTAAACATTTGCTAGACCAATTAGTTAGTTAGTAAACATTTGCTAGACCAATACTCAAATACAGCTCATCAGTTTGGAACCCACATTACGTATCTGATATTAGCACAGTTGAGAAAGTCCAGAAATATTTCACAAGAAGGGTTCTCCACTCCTCTACTCGTTGTAGGATACCTTATGCCACCAGACTTGAAATTCTAGACCTAGAAAATCTTGAATTACGCTGTCTTCGGTCTGATCTAAGTATGGTATATAAAATCATACATTGCAATATCCTACCTGTCAAATGAATACTTCAGCTTCAACCATAACAACACAAGAGCACACAATAGATACAAATTCAAGGTTAACCTCATCAAACTTGATTGCAGGAAATACGACTTCAGCAACAGAGTGATCAATGTCTGGAATACTCTACCTGACTCTGCGGTTTCTTCCCCAAACCCCAAAAAATTTAACCTTAGACTGTCTACTACTGACCTCATCACTTTCCTAAGAGGTCTGTAGGGAGTGTGCATAAGTGCACCAACATGCCTATCATCCCTGTCTTATTGTTTCTTTTATTTTTCTTATATATACCCATTTCATGTATTCATAACTATGTATATACTTATACCTATTATCTTGTAAGCAATTGACAAATCAAATAAAATTCAAATTCAAAAATAAAAATTTCAAATTCATTGCAGGTTCCCCATAGTTACATAATCAAAAATTTGAGCATTTGGCAACCAGTATGTATTTACAATAGTTACAGCATCCCTGGTTCACATGATTGCCATTTGACACCTTCCAAAGGACTTCCCACAAGCAAAATGTATAGGGAAAGCCAGATTCGTGTAACAACCATACGGTTTGCTCTACAGCACAAAAGCTCATAAAAGTTTTGTTTTATGATTCACGATCCATTTAAACATTGTATTACTTAGCAACAGAAATTCTGGTCCCAATTGTGGTTGTAAGTCAAGGACTACACGTATAGATTACTAGGCATAACTATGCATATTGTTATTAAGGATAAGCCCTCATGACATCTTGTGCATCTTGACAACATCACACAATGACACAAATTGTGTAGTTTGCATCAACTGCATGTCTGATGCGATCTGCTTATCTCATGTCATTTGTATGATGCTGTCATCATACACATACACCTTTACTTACTATTCCTTTCTTATTTGTGGAATTTTGAACTCCCTTTATTGCTGCAAAGTGGTAAGGGTGACTGTATTTTTCTTTATATATTTCTCCACAGAAGGAATCATTTCATGAAGAAATGATTTTTTCCTCTAATTTAATTGTAGGCTGGAAAGCCAGTGAGATTACTGGAAATAATATTGTATTCAGAAAGACAGGCTACTCATACAACCCAAATCAACTTTCTCATATGGTATGAGCAAGAACTCTGTGCAGGACCCCCTGAGAATTTGTCAAATTTTATTTTCTTTTGAAAAAAAAAAATATTTTCATCAAATTAAATAATGAACCCAAAAGAAATCAGAATAACACTAATTTCAAGAAAAGGAAGCCCATACATTTCCATTTGCAGTTGATATCATTTTAAATAAGAAGACACCAAATAAAGGACTCCGTTGTACAGGTGTAATTTGTACAGTTGTCCATTTGCTCCAGCTACTTAGAAGAATACAAACATTTAATCTGTTTCTGATGTAGGCTAAAGCAGACATTAGATAAGATACTCAGTGCTACCCAATATAAAACAGCACAAAACAAAGTATACAGTGTACTCTATAGAAAATAATTTCAGTTTAGGTCTAGCAGAATCTTACCTTAAGCTACTTTAGAAATAATATGGTTCCTTTCAAACTATTTAGCTATAGTTTTCCAATGCTTTTTTAGTGATTACCAAAAAAATCTGTCTACATTTATACATGCTAAGCTATACATAGTTTCAAAGTAATTCCTTGACCACATATAATTAGTCTTTGACTTAAGACCACAACTGAGCCCAAAATTTCTGTTGCTAAGCAAAATAGGTGTTCAGTGAATTTTTGTCTCATTTTACAATGTTTTTGGCCACAATTGCTAAGTGCATCATTACAGTTTGTTAAGTTGGTAACACATTTGTTAAGTGAAATTGCCATCCGCATTGACTTTGATTGTGAGATAGCAAAAGGTAGTCACATGATCCCAAGACACTACAACAATCATAAATATATGGCATTGGCAATTGCCCAGCATCCAAACTTTAACCACATGATCTGCAATGGTCACAAGCGTAAAAAATACTCATAAGTCACTTTTTTCAATTACATTGTAACTTTGTACAGTCACTACATGAATGGTTAAAAGTCAAGGACTACCTGTACACATAAATATTCAAAATGATACCTGAGAAAATAGAACAGAATGCCATGGAGATTAATTTGAAGAACTAGAGAAGCAATTGAGCTTCTGACTTTCAGCTTCCAATCTGTGGCATGCCTGTTGTTTTCATTTTTGCAATTCCCCTTATGATTATAGTAGATAGAAAGCTTTCCCAAACTGGAGATCTCTAAAGAAGAGGAGCTGTAGCAGGGACGGGATTCTACAGGTTGGCACCTATTTGCTAGAACTGGTTAACATTCTAAACAGTTCAGACAACCAGTTGTTAGAAGAAATTACTGGCCTAATCCTGTAAGGAAGGCAGGAAGGAAACATTCTGGTGTTGCTTATAGAAACTGCCTCTCCGTTAACCCTTATTACATTCTTGGCAGGACTAGATTTCCTGTCTCAGGAAAATCTCTGGAGTTTTTTTCCCCACCTTTGCTGATACTTTGTTTGTGTGGAGTGACCATTTAAAGTTACAATGGCACTGAAAAAACTGACTTATGACCATTTTTCACACTTACAATTGTTGCAGCATCCCCAGAGTCATGAGAGGCCAGGCGGGGAGATGCGTGCCTCGATGTGAGTGATATTGAGTTGGCCACACCCAGCCAATAACATGGCCACCAAGCCATGTCCACCCAGTCACATGACCACCAAGCCACGCCCACCACCTAAGCCACACCCACAGAACCGGTTGTTACAATTTTTGAATACCACCCCTGAGCTGTAGCATAAACAAAGAGTTAAGGGAAAATAGCTAGGGAATCTTTCCAAAAGTGACCAACTTTACTGAATGAAAATCCTTTGCAAATCACTTTTGTAAGGAAAAAAAGAATAGACCAGTAATGATGCATGAAACTTTTATATGTTCATCAGGAAGAACCACATAGAAAGTAGATTTAAACAGTGTTGTTTCTGAATCTAAAACATGACGAAGTGATAGATGGAGACTTTCTTTAATTTTGGGAATACCTTCTTATGGGTGGAAGGAATTTCCCTAAAAACATTTCTTCTGGCCTTTTTTCAAGCAATAAGCTGTTAGGAGTTTGGAGATCAGCCAAAAGAGGAAACCAGGTTGTTATTGGCATAATTTTAATCATGATAGGCAATTAACAAAGCTTAATTATGTTAAAAAAAGAAAGCAAGCATGAGTGGCAATAATGAATTTCTCCAGTCTCTTGTGCTTCAAAATAAAATAGTTGACCTATAAATAAATGAAATTAGAAGAGGTATTTGCCAAATGGCCTAGCACTGTTTACTTCATATTAGCTGGAGCTTTCATACAGAAACTAGTGAGGAATCTAAAAAAACAAGAATAAATAGAGACAATCAGTTATTAACCTTGTAAGGTGCTGCACCATTTTTTGGAATTTTCCATTGCTTGAACATGTCGCCAATATGCTTCAACAATCTTCTTCCACTGAATGAACTCAAGCTTTGAATACAATTGAAGTTTGCAAATGTGCTGGTTTTAATATTTGGCAGCATAACATTTTTTTCACTGTTAAATTCCTCCCACCCCAATTATTGCATTAGTTTGCTATCAACAATATCTGCAGGATTTCCAACCTTCCAACCTGTATGATTTTTGTGAAGCAAACACCAAATGAATATTAGGAAGTCTTACTAATAAGAGGGTTCAGTGACAACTTTCTTCCTTACTTGGCTCTAGGATACTTGAAACAGCAAGGCTAAATAAGTATCTTGATTACAAACTACAATACATCGGATGATTGTCCTCTATAAACATGAGAGTAAGTCTCTTTTTATAATTTCTCATAATTCCTCAAGCTATTTCCATAATTTTAGAGGGACCTGAGAGCCAGTTTCATGTAGTGGTTAAAAGACTGGGCTAGGAAGAGATTTTAGGCACAAAGCCAACTGGATGACCTTCAGCCAATCACTCTCTTTGTGGCCTAGGAAGGAGCGCATAAGCCACTTGCCAAAAAAGTTTGCAAAGTCTGGTCCAGGCAGGAGTCAAACACTGACTTGAAGACATACACCTACACAAAAGTCATAGTCATAAAATATCATATTAATGGAAACATATAGGAAAGTGGGAAATTAATATCTGATCAAACATTTTTCAGGCTTTTGAATCCCTTTAAAACTGGACATCCTTCTCAGTTAGTTAAATCAGAGATTTGGCAAGAGCTGCAGAATTAAGAGTGAATTTACGATAAAAAGTGAAAAAGCCCAAAATGATTTCAAATCTCTAAATCTTCTGATAAAGTTGTTGCAGAACTGCACAAATATGATTGCCATGGTGGATATGATCTTCAAACTAAATAAGTAAATTATCAGTATGATGAAAGAAGGCTTCCAAGTATTCATGGAAAACATGATTTCCTGGATCATTGGAAAATGAATAGTTTCTCCAAGAAGGTAAAGAGCATTACTATGTATTGAAAGCTTTCATGTGATAGACAGGCATTCATTGTCCTCCTTCGTGTGTATGAAATTGCAAGCACTTCTGTGTCTCCAGATCCAACTACATGAAAATCAGTGCCTTCTGTAACCTTTGTAAGAACTACAAATCTTTGTAAGAATTTACAAAAACAAGGGAGATAATAGAGAACTATACTGGATTCCCCTTCTTGATAAGGAGAGGTTCATTGGTGGAATATGGAGGAAGAGAATCATATTACATCCCTTCTGTAGATTTGTGTTGATGAATTATTTTAGGCAGCCCAACTCTGCCTCTGACATGGATAGGACAAAGAACATGAATTTGGGGCCCAGAAATAAGGTTAATAGTGAAGTAATTTACTGTAACTGATGACTGGGAAGGACTGGGTCTCTCCCAAATACATCTGCAAGACATTGCTATTTGAGGGCAAGAGTGGAGAATCCTAACTTGCACGGTGATAGATACTAGAATCTGAAGATTTACAGGGTTGAAACACAGGTTGCACATCATGTGTTGCAGACAATTCACTTTGGGTTCTTTCATAAAATACAGTGATGGACCATTCCATATTTACAAACCTAGAAAATTTTAAGAAATTACTGCTAGCTTCAGTGTGTGTTAATTAGGTTTGAGTATGTTTTCATTTAGTTTTGCTCAGGTGTTCTCATTTAGAAAATGAACATCTGCAGGGAAAAGAACTTTGAACTCCTATTGAGCTTCTTGCTTGTAAAGAAGACTCAAGTTATATATATTTGTCCATCCTTTCCTGCAGATGTTGGTACTTTACAAGCAGGCACCTGAAGATCAGCTAAGTGGTTCATGTGAGTTCAGGAAGGAGAACCTCGTTCCAATTCATGAGTTGATGCAGGCTCTTTAAATGACAGCCAATTAAGCTGGAATCTATGATAGAAGACTGCTTAGCTATTTTACAGAACTGCGCAGTGCTTTGGATTTGAAGGTGAGAAGGTGTGATGGAAAATGAGCACCTGTCTGCAATTTCTAAAAACTACTGTGCTATTTCTTGGGATTGCTCCAGTAACAGTAAGAATGTACAGTGCTAAAAAACAACTTCTTTTGCCTTTTAATCTGATGCATTCTGCAACTCAGTCTCATTTCTTGCACATATCATGCTGAACTGAATATACAGTATATAGTAATGATAAAATACTTTCATTTTGTGGTATTTAAAACTCAGATCCTTGTGCCACAATGCCTATGATTATGAAGAAAGACAGCAGCTCACTCATAAAACTTTTCATGCTCTCATGTTGTGAGCCAAGCCAGAATTGATGGTTATTATGCTTATTCAGCTGCACGGCTCATTATTAAAAAACTGTGAAATATTGTATTGTAGTAATGAGTTCTGAGTTAAAAATCAGAGCAATTATATGGAAGCATATTCCTAAGAAGATGATAGAGGTCAGAAACTTATATCTCAAGTTATGAATAAATTGAACCATTTAAAGTAAAAAATGGATGGAATTTGTAAATAATTTATTATAAGAAAATAGGCCTATGCTATCTTGAACAGTGTTACATTCAGTGCATCTTATGCTTTCTGCGGAGTGGTGTCCATTGATTATGTTCCCTCCATCAATGTCAATCTTTGCAATTATCTTGGCTCCATGACTGATGGTATGTATCTTCCACAATCTTGGCTCCTCTGTCAAAAGGTCTGGGAACTTGAGGATGTCTATGAGCAGCTGGATAGCATAGTAGTTAGAATCTTGGATGAGGGAGACAAGGTTTCAAATCTCAGCTGGCAACTACCTTATCAATAGGATCACTGGAGCAAAGACCCCAAATGCTTCACCTGCTAGCTCAAAATGTAAGAGTGACATGAATTACGAGAATCATGTTGGCTTGGACATCACCCAGAAAATTTGTATCAGATGTTGTGGAATCAGAATAATCTAATGATAATTGGGCTACTGGAACAAGCCGTACAACAAAATGACAAGGGAACCTAGAATTGTTGGAATACTACTACAGCAGTAGACTTAATGAGAGGGGATTTATGAAACACATAGGGAACTATGGATGGACAGACAACTTGCATCCATTCTAATTGAGACACAACTAGTTATCCAATGTTTTAACATAGTTTAATTGAGTTTACTTTATTGATGCACAGTTCCAGACACAAATTATTACTAAAATCTGATAAAAACAATTTAAAATAGAATTGGATAAAATATGATTTAAAATGAAATTGGAATAAAATATAGTTTAAAATGAAATTGGAATAAAATACAATGATTTAATATATAAATAAACTATGATAAAATTACATTTCGGTGTCCCCTCTACTATCTACTCCAGTCAGCTCCACATATGCCAATCTCAACTGAACCATTTTGTTTAAGTACTGTGCAGTGTTAAATGTTATTTTCAGATTCTGGCCACATATATGCTAAGTTGTTTTGATATGGGGATCCCAATGGGTCATTTCTTTGGTATATAGACCAAGGTACCAGTCTCTCACCCTCTTATACAGGCAACAATCAAATAGGGTATGAGCCAGGTCTTCTATCTCTGCCGCTCCGCAAATGCAGACACATCCATTGTAGGGCATAGAATGGAATCTCCCATATGTGACCATTGTGTCATTGTTTCAATTGTCATAAATATGAGTCAATTACCAAGAATTTTGATCATGTGACCATGGAGATATTGCAATGGTCATAAATGTGAAAAATGGCCATAAGTCACTTTTCTTCAGTGCCATTGTAACATTGAATAATCATTAAATGAATTGTTGTAAGTCAAGGACTACTTTTATATATTCAGCTTGTTACTGTATGAAATGGAAATATTTTATGTTAATTTTGTAATATCCTAAAATCCTCAAATTGTCTGAATAATAGCAACAGTAATAATAATATGAATGTTGGTCTCCATAATTTTGCTGAGGAAATGTACATTGCTGGGGACATTTCTGGAAGTAAAATGGTTTGGATTAGTAAGGCTTAAAAACTGAGTTTCTGTCAGACTTAAAATGCAGACACCAGTGGCACCAGCAGTGTTCACAGTTATTTGGGCAAAGAGTTGTAACTTTTGCATAACATAATGACAGAGCCATTTCTAAGCCATATCACATCCAGAACAGGAAATCTGAGTGCCCTGGATAACAAATGGCTGTTTCTGACACAATATTTCATCTCTGTGGATGAATACTCATTTGAAAATTGTACATTAGGATGTAGAAGGATGCAGATTTCACAAAAAGGATTTCAAAGCATGGAAGTTAATCTTCTGCTTATAATTTGTCTTTCAGATGTATATACAAACAATCAAATGACTGAAGCATCTTAACAGAACCAATTCTTTGGTGAGAGAAGGGGGCTTGTCAATGTCTGGCTTCAATAGGTTTATCTGGTTGCTTGAAAAATCACACAAGGTCTGAGATTGTTTAAAAAAACTCTTTATTTTAAACTTTGGAATATTTTTTTATAAAACTAAATAGTAATTCCTTGATTTAGATGTTTTGGATCTCTTGAAAAACTACACAAGAAAACACATTTAAATAAATACATAAAGTAAAAGGAATAGATTTTATTTCAAAAAATGTATCTTTGAATAGTTTAAATAATATTATTTAATAGTAATATATACTTCATGCAACTGTATTGCTTATATTAGAATAGTAATACTGAAGTATTAGACAAAAGCAAATGATATGTAAGTTAGTTCCACTTATTTTATTTATTTTTATAGTTTTATTATTTTGAGGGCTATATGATGAATAGAAAGCATTGGCATCCTAACATAGGATTATATCAGTTTTTCATAATATACCACTACATTTAAACACATTTTAAGAATTTACTTCAGGTATCTGAACATATGTTCTTCATATGAAGAAGATCTGCACAAAATTATGTTCTATAGCTACTAATATGATGGTTCCAAAATGCAACTTGGTAAAATGTAACTTAAACAGGAATAGCATGCATTAAAATAACCTTGAGGGCTGTACTTTTGTTCCCACCAATGAGATCCAACTTTTCCGAAAACACAAGATGACAAAAAAATAAAAAAAAGAGTTCCAAAATTAGCTGTAACTGCCAATAAATGGCATTGACCAATTGCTTTATTTTCATGTGCCGATTTATACAAATCTCGTTTGAATAATGAGAAGCCCAGCTGGTGCAAATCGTTAAGAACTGCATTTCAAAGCCATCTCTAATAGAAGCACATTCATTCTATTTTAACCAAGAACAAATTGTTTCAAATCATGCCTGAGTCTCTCAGATGTACTGAACACAAATCCAAATGGCTGCTTGGAAGGGACAATTAATTTATGGCTTATCTCATGCCAGATGTGAGCACTGACAGGTTGCTCTACAACCATTGCCTGAACATCTCCCAAGTGAGTACAATTTTGGGGTAGAAGAAACATCCCACTACTCACATAATGCAACCTTGGCAGGCAAAGTTGCTCAACAACCTGTTTATTAGTTGCTCTACTCCTCCCCTGCTGTTCTATTAATATAACGAATTGTTCACAGGTGCTCCAAATGAGGTTTAGATGATCATTGGGAATGTTCTTACCAAGCACGCCAAATTAGCTAGAGCAGATGCATCAAAACCACAACAATCCCAATAGGGGGAAAAAAGTACAACATATTTGTTCATGAAGGTCATTGAACACAAATGGCTTGCTAACCCTAGGAACAATAAAACAATGTAAAAGAATGCCTTTAAACTAGTATGTAGTGAAAAAGCATCTTTCCATGTTGAAGTACCACAAACAATGATATCTTTTTTAAAAATCTCTCATTTCCCTTAGGGGACAGTAACTCAGACTTTTATTATATACATTAATGCCTTTTTCATTGCTTGGGCAGCATCTAACACAGAAATCAGTGCTAAATGTTAGTGAAGATGAAATATGTTCTAATGCCGTTGGTTCTACTTATCAAATTTTAGTCTTAGACTGGCCTTCCCAGCTTTGTGTCTTCCTGATATGTGGAGATTATAATTCCCAAAGTTGCCAGTTAGTATCAGGCTTCTGTCATAGTCATATAATTTGTAGAGGAATGATAGAGTTAATTGACAAATTACTCGACTGTATATTACAACGTGAGCAAGAAACAGTATAAAACCAAAGAATCAAATCCGATATCCAAAGCAATAAAATATGCAGAGCAATTAATTTTATGAGACTTGAGAATTGATTTACATTGAACATGCGCTCATCCCTTGTTTGATTACCATTTAGGGCTCAGCAAACAAACCAACACAAGCTCTCAAAAATAATCCCAGATTAAAATAAGAGAAGAGACAATCAGTACTTCTTCATCGCTACCTATAAACGTGAAGAAAGGATAGATAGAAATATTTGACTTTTTTTTTCTGAGAATGACCTCTATGGTTTGGATACATAAGAAGGTCAGAAGCATTAGAAAAGATTCTTGTTATAACCTCTATAGAAGGCAATTTAAATAAACCAGAAAGAGGCTGCAAAAAAAGTTAGTCTTCAGGCCTTAAAGCATTCAGCTGAAGCATTCAATAAACAGATGTAATTGCATTGTGCAAACATTTGTAAAGGGGGGGAAATATAATAGAATCCAGAGGCAATCTGCTTCTACATATATTCAGAAGTAGCTCCCATGGTGCTCAATGTAACTTTGTCCCAAGAAAGGGCATTGCCTCCTTCAGTGGAAATGTTAAGATACTTTAAGACACTGCAGTTATCTAAGAAACAGATCACCCCACTCAGATCTAAATGTTTCATCTGGACATATTTCACCCTGTATTGTAGAACACAACAGCTGCAAACTATTTGATACTTTAATTATTTAGATAATGTCCAAAATGTTTTTTTTTTAAGAAAACCTATCCATATGTGTATACATTTTCAAGATACAAAGTGGGATAGGCAATCATTTAGAACCCAGGGCACATTTGAAATTTGGAGAGCAAGTAGTAGAACCTCTGCAAAGTAGCTGCCGTAGGAGACTTGGCAATTCACAACATAGTAGCCACAGTGGACCTGGACATTCAGAAAATAACTATCAAAAGTCAAAGTAGGGTTGTCCAACGTTCTTCGACTCCTAATTGGATTTTTATGATGCCAAAGACAGTACTGAAAATAAATATGATTATTACAGGCTGATGCTTTGCTTTACCCACATCAAGGTGCTATTTATTGGATATTTGAATTATTTTTGTATAAGGTCAGCCTGGTGGTTATAGTGGGAGGTGCTTAGAAAATATTTGTGATGGCAAGCACAATAATCCTTGGGGGGGAGGGAGTTATGGCAATTTTTGTCAGATTGTGATTCCCCACCCCCCTTTTAAAGTTCCCCAGACAAAGTTTGGAAAATATAAATAAAATGAAGTTATTTAGATTATAGTCATGCAGATTTAAAATAATGATAGGCTGCTGAGTGGCAATGAGGAATCTATGGCCATTTTTTCCTCCCTTTCCAGCATATTTTATGACAATATTTTATAACCTTCTCAGGTTATAGGCATATATTTAAATGTAAACACATTTTAAACAAAGAAGCAACTTAATGTGAATAAATGAAAATAGTATAAAACTTAGAATATTTGAATATCTCAGAAAATTTACTCATTCTTTTTTAAACTTTTTAAAAATTTGGGGTAAAGGGGTTCAATTTGATGCTGTATTGCCAATCTTTGTCTAATACTTCTTCTTAATTTCATTATTTTTCTGTGAAGGCCAAATACTAAATCAAAAGGCAGAATTTTATAAGGTACTGAGTAAGTATATCACCTTAATTTCTTCTGCATTGCTGAAGAGGGACATCTGAATCAGGGCTGAGAAAAACTCTCTTAATCTTTTCCTTTGCTGAATTTCTAGTTAAAAAACTGGTGTATGTTCCCAATTTATTATGTAC
This sequence comes from Bungarus multicinctus, assembly GCA_023653725.1. NCBI lineage: Eukaryota > Metazoa > Chordata > Lepidosauria > Squamata > Elapidae > Bungarus > Bungarus multicinctus. The sequence goes on from CM042842.1 coordinate 66,811,519, forward strand.
ATTGGAAGAACCTCTTCAGTTATGACTAACAAAAGCTTCCATTCCAATGAAAATAACAGCTTCTAAGAATAATTTTCTATCCCACTTTTTCTAGGTCACAGTTTGCAGGTTTTTTTTAATCCTTAAAACAAAATCAAAGAAATCTTAGAAGCTCACATGACTTACCATAACTTTCTTAAAGTAATCATCAGCATGGTTTCACAGTGTTTTTCTGAAAATAGTCCCTCAAAGAGCTAACTGGTTCATAAAAAAGTCACAACAGCTGGATAGGGATTATTCAAATTTATATGTGTATCCATATTGATCATACTTTATTAACAATATTTTGATGATAATTTGATTTTGCTGGTTTACAATAGGAAACACAACTATAGAACCAAAATAGAATCTAGAGAAACATTACAAAACCATGTTTATTTTTAAAAAGAAGGAAATGTGGAATGCAAGAGAAAAGATATTGGAAAAGGCTAAGACCAAGAGGAGAGAGAAAGTTGTATCTTCCTAACAATTTATCTTTGTATATTATGCGCGTAATTTATTTGTGTATGCTATGTGTGATAATAAATATTAGCATTCAAGTATATTTAAATCATGTCTGGATTTGAAAGAGTTTTGTATTCTGTAAAACATCAGCAATAAGACAGCATTAATAAAATATTGCAGCAGATGAAGTTTCTGGAAAGTCAATTTTAATGATCAAGGAACCAGAAAAGACAAATCTGGGAATTTAAGTCCATTCCTTCCACATTTGGGACTAAAAAAGAGTAGGTAAGGAGTTCTTATAGCCAGCATAGATTGTCCCATATATACTAGGTAACATAATTGATATTTTAAGTTTTATCAACTCATCAGATTATAGCTGGACATAATTATCCTACAAATGTGAGATACAATATTCCTTTAGAACACTCTGGTAAGTGGTAGCAGAACTGTACAATTCTGTGTTTGAGCAAAAGCTGCTGGTTTTGATCTAGAAGTAAGTATATTGGGTTCAACTTTGAGTAGTGCTCTACTGGAAATTTGTTCTGCAATTTTAATGACTAGAGAAGTGAAGTGGAAATTGCTATATTCTGTACATGGGGAAATTCAAAAATTTCAGCAATGGGTTCTCTGCCCAGTTTTCACTTTCCCCAGGTTCTGGAGGCTTTCCTTGAGCCTCTGGGAGGGCGAAAACTGCTTCCCCCGGGCTCCAGAGGCCCTCCGGAGGCCAGAAATGGGCCCATTTTCAGACATCCGGAACTTCCGGGAAGCCCGTTTTTCCCCCCACCCCAAGCCTCCGCGTGGGTCCTGCACTTACCTCGCATCCAAAATGCGCCGTGTGGAGACTCCTGGGAGGAGAGGGGAGGGGTGGGTGGGGCCAGCCAGGGGTGGATTTGGTGGTTCGCTGAACTAACTATAGCGTTAGCAACGGGTGTGCTGAACATGGGTGAACCCATAGCAGCCCACCCCGAGGAGCATGTTTGCATATGTAAAAGAGTGGCTTTAGAGATGAAGCTGATGGGTTCATAGAAATACCACAGTGCTATGACGTTGTTGCTTTTAAGTTATATGAATGGTGGTATTGGGGCAAATCTCTTCATCATATTGCTGCTTTCCTATCTAGAGGTAGTCCTTGACTGATGACTACAACTGAGCTCAAAATTTCAGTTGTTAAATGAGACATTTGTTAAGTGAGTTTTGCTCCATTTTACAACCTTTCTCACCACAGTTGTTAAGTGAATTACTGAAGTTGTTAAGTTAGCGACATGGTTAAGTGAATTATTTGCTTATCAGAAGATGACAAAAGGTGATCAAATAATCCCAGGACACTCTGAGTGTCATAAATATGAGTCAGTTGCCAAGCGTCTGAATTTTGATCATGTGACCATAGGGTTGCTACAACAATCTAAGTGTGAAAAGCAGTCACATGGTTCCTTTTTTCAATGATATAATTTTAAACGGTCACTAAGTGAACTGCTATAAATCGAGGACTTCTTATATTCTTGTCTTTGTTTGTTTAATGTGTTTAAAGGACTTAGTACTCCTTCCTTGAAGTGGGACTGTAACTTGTAATTACTGAATTATTTCATGTGCTAAAGAGAACAATTTCTAAGTATTGCATACTTTAAATGTTTACTGAAAGAAAATGAGGAGTCTTCATCACTGCTCCATTCAGAAAGCAGGAAATCAGAAGATTTCCATGAAAGTGCATGAAATCATATTTCAGCTACTTGGCAGAGATATGCACAAGTAGATATAATGAACTTCTTAACCATGAGGACCAAAACCCTGCACTGTGTATCAAATTGTCAGTGCTACAAAATAACAGATTGCAAATAACTTACAAAATTACATTTGATATTGTATTTTGTGACAGTCCTGATATTGCCTTTCGGGAAAAAGCAGCACAACTGGAAATGTAAAAATTCTCTTTGTCTCATCCATTGAAGCAGCAAATAAGATGCTATGAAAACAGTAGAAACTTCTTCGAGTCATGCTTGTTATACATCGGTCCAAGTGGAACATGAACAGATTATCTGTGTGAAGATGCCATTAAGAGAAGATATACTTTCTGCAGCCAACATGTCAAGAAGATTTTCAATTATTGCTGATGAAACTGCTGACATACCTGGAAATGAGCAATTGTTATTAGGAGTACATTTTATATACTTCTGGTACTGAAAGGATTATTTGAAAGGAGTTCCTTATTTTGGCTAGATTCAATGAATTGAATGCTATCATCATTGCTCACTTAATTAAGTATGAGAGCGCAAATTCTTGCCTAAATCTAGGGGTTATTTGGCTAAATATATAGTGAGTGTAGTCCTGTGGCAAGAAAAGAAAAATTCTGTTTCCTATGCAAACATAGGCTTGATCTGGTGGGGAATTATTTCAAAGGCATCATTTCTTTTTCAATGAGAGTGCAAACGGAAAATACTTTATTCAAAGTGTTCAATGACTAAATGTAGTGGACTGCAAAATACAAGAAAAACATAATTTTTTCCACCATTTTGCAAATCTTTTTGATCAATTGAGCAGTGATTGCTGCAACTTTAGGGAAAACACATTACAATGCAGAGGATATATCTTCAATGATATCAACTTGCTGTTTCTCTCTTATTATAATTTCAACCTATTTGTCAAAATGGAAGTCAGTGACAAAAGTGCTGCAAACTATTCAGCTTATTTTCATGCAAGTGTACAAACTTTGACATTTCATGCAAGTGTACAAACTTTGATTCTTTTACTAAGAATCTCTCAGGGCTACAAGAAAACACAGAATGTTTCAAATGAGCTGTTACAAAAATTCAACATTAGCAGTCAAGGTGGCCCCTGATTTTTACATTCCTAGATTATGTAGTTTACAGAAATACTGCTCAAATTATGTAACTCAATGGTGAGAGAATACATCTATCATTCAATACATATAGCCCATTTGAACTGAATAATATTATCAGGAGAACACCAGGTTTTTCCAGAAAGCAAATAAGCCTTCATTTTTTTCTCAGTTTGCCCAATATAAATAGCAAATCCTGGAGATAAGGAATTCAAAACAAGGACTGAAAAAAAATATTAATGAAATTGTGCAGTTGAAAATTTGGAAGCTGAAGTATACACCTGGTTTGAAACAGGGCCAAATAACATAAAAGAATTATAAAGCTAGAAAACTGACTTTTGAATTTGCTGCAACACACTCATCTATTTCCTTCAGCCCAGCCAGCAGTTCTGATCTCTTTGACACCACCAGTAGCAACCTATACAAGGGAAGGTCACTCAGAACAACCAGAACTGTGAAAACCTGGTTGAGATCAACAATAGCAGATGGCTGATTATCTGGACTTTGTATGATGAATGTTTGCTGAGGAAGATTAATGAAAGCAAGGACCAGCTACTTCAAATGCTGATTGACAAATTTGGGCAAGATCCCAGGTATCTACTGTTTCAGGAATAGCTGGTAAAATATATAAACAATTTGATCATAGATTTGATAAGTGATGGCAATACATGTTCCTATGTTAACACTCATTCAATATTAAATATTTCATAGAAGAAATCCAGGCTGATTAAGCAGTGATTACGTTTTCAGTGACTTCAAAGATCCTGAAAACTGCTTAGGACAATATATCATGTGTAAATGACTGAAAATATGATCTCCTCCAGAAGACTTTGAAGCCAATTTAAATATGTTATCATTTGTATGATATTGTGAAATTTATCAAAAAGTCAGTGTAGCTATGTATTACTCTTGTGTATTTTATGGTTTTATCTATGATTGCTTTAATCCTAGAATGTAAGATGCCTGGATGGATAGGTAGATAGGTAAATGATAGATAGATAGATAAATAGATAGATGATAGATAGATAGATAGATAGATAGATAGATAGATAGATAGATAGATAGATCTTCTTAGAATTGTATGTTTAACTATATACTAGTAGTTTTATTGTACAGTTATTATGATATGGAAAGCTTATTATGACAGAAAACTATCAGATTTCTCAATGATACATCACACACTTTTACAGTCCTTACTCAGGGGTAGGATTCTACAGGTTCGCATCTATTCGCTAGAACCAGTTGTTAACATTCTAAGCAGTTTGGAGAACCGGTTGTTAGAAGAAATTACTGGCCTAATCCTGTAAGGAAGGCAGGAAGGAAACATTCTGGTGTTGCTTACAGAAACTGCCTTTCCGTTAACCCTTATTACATTCTTGGCAGAACTAGACTTCCTGTCTCAGGAACTTCTCTGGAAGTTTTTTTTCCCCCTCCTTTGCTGGTACTTTGCTTGTGTGGAGTGACCATTCAAAGTTACAATGGCACTGAAAAAAGTGACTTATGACCGTTTTTCACACTTACGACTGTTGCAGCATCCCGACAGTCATGAGAGGCCAGGCGAGGAGATGCGTGCCTTGATGTGAGTGATATTGAGTTGGCCATGCCCAGCCAGTCACATGATCACCAAGCCATGCCCACCAACTAAGCCAAGCCCATAGAACCGGTTGTTTAAAAATTTGAATCCACCCCTGTCCTTACTGCATACTTTCTGAATTCTTTCTGTGTAGCAGTAACTTAAAAACATCCACAATTTCTTAATTTCCAAGCTGGTTTAAGAAAACCTGATTTTATTTTTTTGCCTGAGATTTTGACCTTTCATATTCAGGTTCCTACATCTACTTCAGTATTCTAGCACTGCTGTTTGATGGCATAAAATACAGCAGCACAAGAGGGTAGGTAGGTGCCGCCTTTAATACCCAATAATGAGGAATAATCTAGATTTAGATGATAATAGCATATAGAGAAAGGTATCACATGTTGCACAAGAGACTTTTCCGGCAGGAATACAAGCCCTATGCTGACATAGTATTCTACTTACTGAATAATTAAGAACCTTCTGCTTCTACTTTTCCTTGGAGGTCCCCCATCCAATTACTGACCGCTTCCCACTATGGTTAACTTATAAAATCTGACAAGAGCAGAGCCCAAGGTAGAACACCTATTTAAACATTTATTTGGGTCAATGACACATTTAAAACCCTCTATTCTTGACTAAATATACAAATACAAAATATGAAACCGGAAAATTGGATTTGACACAAGTGGAAGCAGAAGCCAATTTATTGCTCAAGAAAGACAATTGTTTCTTTAAAATAATTATGCCTTTCACAGATGTACAGTAAGTACAGTGTAATATTCTTCTATTTGTTTTTTTATGCAATCTGAGGTGCTTGTTTTTTTTTGCCAAAAATGTGTTGTCAGAGCACATTTTACAATATCTTATCATTTTATGATCATATGTCCAATGTCAAAAGTTCAGGTGACCAAGGTACACACAATATTTATGTACTCATCAGTTTATAATAACTTCATAAACCCATATAATGAAGGAGTAAAATCATTCAACCCTTTCTTGGCATCCAAAATTCCAGCGCAGGGCTGTCAATCTCCTGGCCCACAGGTGAATGTGTCACATGCTGGCCACGTCCATGACCAGTTTAGTGAAGGGGGAAAAAATCCCAATACGTCATGTGATGCTGCTGTGACGCAAGTTTGATGCCCCTGTTCTAGCAACAACTAAGAGCTCCATGAAATAATTCCATCTTCACCGCTTTCCTTAGAGAGGGCACTATCTGGATCTCAAGAGGCACTAAATTGCTTCATCTACTCCTGTAATCATCAAGCAGAACGGAGACTTCGGTAGAAATCAAGAGTGAAAAAAAGTATAAAATAAAACTTCACTTTTGTTGTAAAAATATTTGAGGAACAAACATAGCCTTGTCCAAAATTCCTTTTAGAATGCAAATGGGGAGATATGATGTAAGATGGGGAGCAGGTCATTCTTGGGAAATGTAGGACCACTGTTTTACCCCAGTCTCGCTTTCTAGTTCCCCAGCTTCAGCCCTATCAGCAGACTTTCAAAGATACTGGCTATTTGTTGCTGCTTCAAGTTGGCTCTGTCTGTAATAAGGGATCCCTCACTAGTGATTGAATCATTGGTGAGAAGGCCAACCTGGCATGTATCATGAGATTTGGCTGAGGAGGTTAGGCAGCTAGCTCTTTGAGAGATATCTACAGCTGAGTGTTGGGTGTGGCATCAACCAAGATCCTGGGGCAGGGATAGAAGTGTGAGAATTGTCATTCAATAATTTAGTGTAGCCTTCAAGGAATGCTATACACTCATTCTTTCCCTCCCTCCCTGTGTGTTTGTGTGTGTCTCTGTGTCTCTCTGTCTCTGTCAAGAGTCTGTATATATGGGTACAGGTCACAGGATATGAGACACTATTCATGAAGTTGGGCTTTAGGAATATGTTGAGATTTTATTTTTGTGTTTATTTAATACATTTATATAGCTGCCCAACTCACATATAGAGACTTCAGATGGCACCCAACATTAAAAATCAACAGTGTAAAAACCCCAGAACCCCATCCATCAGTAGCAACAAGAAACATGATCAGACAAGTCACTTGATTGCCTCTGAATCCCCAGATCCATGTCTTCAGGCCCTTCTAGGAAAATAGCAAGTAAGAGAAACCTTATTTCCAAGGGAATGTTGTTCCAAAAGAAAGAATCCACTTCAGATAAGGTCCTTCTTTTAGGTTCCATCAGGGGAACTTCCTTAGTAAGTGAGATCCACAAAATATATACCTGCCTTCCATCTTCTGAGTGAGGTAGACATAACCAGGGGCAGGAGGTCCTGTAAATACCAATGCAGGTGATTAAAGGTGATAACCAGTACCTTGAATTGTACCTGAAGACAAATTAGCAACCACTGGCTTATACTTTTTAATAATAAATGTTTTATATATTTATTGAGTTTTTAAATTAAGTATATTACATTGCCCAGAATCACTTTTTTGTGAGATAAGCATACATACAAATTTGATAAACAAGTAAATAAGTAAAATTTCATATATACTCATTAGAAACCAAATTTTATTAAATTAAAAATATTACATTTTAAAATCAATGTATGTATAGAATTTCATGACAGTACTGTGTTAGTGTAATGCTTGTTTCTCTTGCTATGGGGAAAAATATTCATGTGCATGTAAATGCCCTCATTCAATTATCTTCAACGTAAAGCTATGAACTAAAAATATTTTGCATTAAATTGGAACAGATTGCTTATGGTAACTCTTGCATAATGAAAGGGTACAATGAAAAATTGCAATTCAAATTACTTTTCAAGTCTGTTCAATTTTATTTTAATTTTTATATAGAAAATTGCACAGTATAATTACAGCATACTCATTTATTCATACCAAATCTCATGAGCAAATATGAAATATATTTATAAACTGTGTAAAATATATATTATATATTGTGTGTGATTAGAATCAATGAATTATAATAGAGAACATCAAATTGGCTATCATTCAACTTTTGTATTTCCATAAACGAGGTCTGGCATTGCTCTATACAGAAAAATTGTAACTTACGAAAGTAACAAGAGTTACAACTGATAACCCAAAAATATTAAAGTAACAACTTAATAAACAATATTGTATTGTATAATAATTGTCCAAAGGAAAATTGGGGACATTTAATTCAGTTATAGCTAGTATATAGCAGCAAGGTTTTATTAGAACATAGATGGGAAAGCTGGGTCCTACCGACACAGCATGTTGTTATGTGTTTTCTGTTTTCCTTAGGTGCCATCCTGGTGGGGTACTTATAATGGTTCGAGAAAAATTAAAGTGATACATTCATTGCCATCACTGACTCTTCTTCACATGAAGTAGAAAGTAGGGCCACACACCACTCTGAACTTAAAAGAGAAGGATGCATTAGGAGTGTCAAATTGGCAGCCCGCAAGTCGGATGTGTCATGTGTAGACCATGCTCACCCCAGCTCCACGAATAGGAAAAACATTGTGAAATGTCACATGACAGCAACAGGACGTCGTGGGTTTGACACCCGTGCATTAGAACATTTGGAAGACGTCAAATTGGATCTATCAGCAACAATTTAAAGCAACTGCATCTCTTCCTAGGATTGCACAATGTTAATGAAAGATGCATTTGCCAACAGAAGCTACTTATGTAAAATAACTTACTCCTTTTAATTTTTTGAGACTAACCCATGTCAACTATTAAAAGAAATTAAGATACGTTTAAAATGAATCTGATAGCAGAAGATAGTTGAAGCTCTGGGAAATGTAAATGGAATGGAAAGAACAGAATTCAATGTGTTTGTTTAGCAGAGTTGGTAAAAGAGAGATACAAATGAAAACAAATTGAAGAGATGCTTACTTTATCGGTAACTTTTCATAGACTATATTCCTTTTCAGATTTTGCCAACCCTGTTTTTCCACATACTATCTGACATATTCCTTAACACTAACAAAATTCCTTAATTTTTTAAAAAAAGTTGCCTAGCGATGATTAAACAAAAAAAAAGGAATATTGGCTTGGAAGACACAGGTTTAAAACTTCAGACATATCTGAAGTTTCTTAGAAGATCTTTGTAAGTCATGGTTTTTTTCCTCAGAGGCAGAAAATATCTGGTATTTTTTTTTTCTGGAAACATATTAGAATCTTACTGGAATCTGGCCAATGTATTTATTCATGCGCATGGAAAAGCATAGATAAAAAGCAGACTAATTCTAAAATGGCTATTGTCCATATAAAGCAATATATATATGAATGATGCTTTTTGTTGGGCTATGATTTTAGTTTTACTAGTTATGGAAGCACTATTATAATTCTCTTCCTTAGCCAAAGGCTGATGTCTAAAAGAACCCAAAATGATGTCTCTTTGACTGGAGTTTAGATTTCCCAAAGATTCTTATTTTGATCTCCACTAATACCTGTTAATATATACAGAGCTAGCACTGATGATATTACCTAGTTTGGGTAATGAAATCTGCAAAAAAACAACCAAGCTCGGAGTATGCCTATAGTATGTATGGTCAGTGGTGAGATTCCATTTTTTTTTACTACCGGTTCTGTGGGCGTGGCTTAGTAGGTGTGGTGTGGTTTGGTGGGCGTGGCAGGGGGAAGGTTACTGCAAAATCCCCATTCCCTCCCCACTCCATTAACCTGCTTTCTAGCTCATTCTCCTGTGCAGGACAACAAAAGAAAACCCAGCCAATCAGCAGAAAATAGATGTGGGTGAGGCCAGTCAGAGGTGGTATTTGCTGGTTCTCCAAACTACTCAAAATTTCCACTACCGGTTCTGCAGAACTGGTCAGAACTTGCTGAATATCACCTCTGTGTATGTTAGGGGCTGAGAGGGGCATTTTCAGTTGCTGTTCTGCTGCTTTAAACTTTTCCACCTCTCTAGTTTTCCATTTATGAACTTCTTCTGACTTGCAGAAGATAGGATATTTTTATTTATAACTTGAGTTACCTCTGGGCCACATGAATAGTAGAATAGTGTTGCAAGCAATTCTTACAATGGGACCTTAGTTTGAACCAGCATAAATATTCTTTTTTTAAAAAAATAAGTCTTTTAAAAATGTGCATAGACTTTGCAGGAGCTGCTTGATACTGCTTGAATGTTGAGAAGAGGGGAAGCTGGTGGACCTGCTGTTCATTTAACCCTTTATGTACATTGTGAATGGTATGGGAATATGGCCACACTGGAAATTTCCATGGCTCTAAATTGGTAGTCTAACATATGATAGTGGTGTTATATTTTGCTACCTACAAAGAAATTTGCTCCAAGTTCACAGGCGTCAGGCTAACTCCTTGCTAACCTAATTTTTGAAGACGCTTTTTGACAGACAATGCTTTGCATAGTTTCTTAAGCACAGCTTCTTCAGGAACTGATATGAATGCACATCTCTCCCCCCTCCCCGCCTGTAGGGAATGAAGAAGGTGCTGTGTGTGGAGGCGCTGCTATAGCAGAATAGGTTTAATGGGTCGTGAATTCTGCATTGAAACGATAGCTTCTCTATGACTTCTGGTCTGCTTTCACAGGCCTAGTGCTGAGCTAGAAACCCAGGCAGTAGACCTACTGTCTCAACAGCAAGTGCATTAGACTACATATGCTCAGCTCATTGACTCTGAAGGTAGCAGCCTTAAATGCCTCATTAAATTTTCATGGGTGACTGAGAGGAGCCAGGAGGAAACAAAACAAAACAAAACAAAAACAGTTCTTCAGTTGATTTGTTCTTACAGTATATGATGTTTTCCAGAAAGGGAAAAATAAATAAATAACAACACTGACATGTACAGCAACAAACCACTTCTCAAGAACTGGTCCATTGGGAGGATTTCTTCCCTCTCCCTCCACTCAAAATTTTATTTTTTCTGCAATATGGCTCATTAATGAAAAATGGCTGACGGTTAGGAAGAAGTGTACAAAGGTGCAAAACTATGAAAGAATGAGTCAGAGATCTGATTTCCCCTCCTGTCCCCCCCCAAGGAATATGTCTTGGAATCAATAGAATTTCTTAACAAATCTCTTTGTAAATTAAGTTTTCTTTAGACATCACTCGCTCATATACGTCCTGGTAAGTTCATGGTGGAAAGAAATAGCCTCCTTGAAGGCATTAGCATTCACTCTGTTTTCTTCGTATATAAACAGAATGTGTAACTATATATAATTTTCCAGCAACTCTCTTTAACTCCACCATTTACGAAATTGGCAAATTAAAGTTAGTTTCTTTCCAGGTGTTATTAGCACCTCTCCACCTCCCTTTTCACGAGTGGAATTGATGCGGGTGTGGGAAAAGAGAAGAGAGAACTTAATAGATGCATTTGCTCGGCCAAAAGGCGACGGCGATTATGCCGTCGAGATGCCGGGCGGGTGGAGAGTTTTAGTGGGAAGTCTGCGTCCGCTGGCAAATCTCCCACATTCCCCCCTCCCCCGCTACTCTTAATGCGATTCCTTCCAGAGAACGCGAGTGGGGGCGGTGGGGGGGAGGAGGAAGAGAAGGCAAAACTGCAATTTCTTGCAAAGTTTGTCCTCGGTTTAACATGGGAGTGTGGTATATGTGTGTGAGAGAGAGAATTGAACGGCGCTCAAAACAAGTCGCGGTCGCCAACAGGCTGGGGATGAGAGGAAAGGCTCAAAAGGGTGGCGCGAGCTCGCTTCGGCTTTCCCGGGTGAGTGGTCGCGTGAGGGGAATCCGGCGTGGGTTTTTTTTTTCCTCTCTCTTTCTCTCCCTCCCTCCCCCTCCCACACTCTTTGCACACGCCAGAGACATCCTCGCGCCGCTTTGCCCGGAGTAAGGTGTTTTTGTACACACATACACACACACGTGCGCGCACACGCACACACCCACCCCTCATTTCTCGAAAAGGGAGGAGGGGCACCTCAGGCACAACAAGGCATCCTGCTTCGGCTTCCCCTCTTTCCCGGCTGCCTTCGGCTTAACGCCGGCGCCAGTGGTGGCCTGAGAGGAGGCAGAAAGGAAGCGGGAGGCGGATGCGCCCGGCGAGCGGAGGGTTGTTGGGGTGGGGGGAAAGAGAGAGAGAGAGAAATGGAGCGGCTGGCGGAGAGGCGCGCGAGCTGAGCCAGCCAGCCGGGCGCGCGAGGCGAGGCGAGGGAGCACGCGGACACGAGGGGCCACCTCTCTCGCCGACCCTGCGCGCCATGGCCAGGAGGGAAGGCTCGGCGGGGCGAGGTGAGTCCGCGCAGCGCAGGAAGGGTGAGGGGCGGGAGCCCGCTTCGCATTCCGGCTGGTCTGCCTGGCTGGTGGGCGCGGGCGCGGCATGGCATGGCATGGCATGGCAACTCGGGCTGTATCCCTGACCTTTGGAGACTCCTCCGGAGCCAAGTCAACTCCTCCTCCCGCTCTCGGTCCTTGGGCCTCGCTGGGCACATCTTAAAAGTCGAGGAGCCATTGTCCGCTTAGGAATTGTCCGCTTAGGAAGCCTCTCTGCCACCCTCCCCCCGGCTCCCCCCGAGCCAGCTCCCTCCCTTTGCCCTTTGCGGGACTTCTTCGGTGCAGACTCGGAGCCTTCTGAGGAACAGGTGTTGAAGAGGGAAAGCGGAAGGGCTCCCTTCTCCTGAATAACAGGTGTCGTTCTTTCTACCCTTGACTTCTTTTTTTTCTGAAGGAAAACAAACTGGACACGTGTATGAAGGAAGGTTTCTATGTGTGAGTGTAGAAATGCGCGCGGACGCAGCAACATAACATAGGAGATGCATGTGTTTCATCTCTCTCTCTTACTCTCTCTCTCTTTCGTTCTCCCCCTCCCCCATTGTATTTCTTCGAGTGCTTTGAAGCTTTACTCCACTGGTTAAAGACTGGTTGATCTCTCCCTCCCATTGTGACTGCCGTTCCCTCTTTTCTCCTGCATGCTTCGCTTTAGAAATGTGGGTGGCAACCCCGTTCTCGTGCGGACCTATGTAGTTTAGAGAGTATAGTTTCTTCGGAAAGGACACCCGTCGTAAAAAGTAGCTTAGTGCAAGTAACCGTTATAATGTGTTACTAAAAAAAAAAAAAACAACAACCGGGAAGCATCTTGTTTCGGCTGCCTTGAAACTGCTAGTTCCCCAGCATAGGCGTGATAGGGAGGAGGGTCCCCTGTAATTGCTCTGGTGAGGAGAAATGCTTCAAGCTGCTCATTATTTCCCCCACTTCGTTACAAAGCAGATTCTACAGGCATTGACGGCACTGTTCATGCCATGCTCATTTCCAACTTGACTCCCTCTAGTCTCTGTGCTCCCGCCCTTGCAAAGGAGGACTTCCTTCTACTCATGTCTTTAAACTGAACAGTGGAAGCTTTCTCCCAGATATGTGACATGTATTTGTAATAAGGCAGATTTGTATGCTTTGTAAGACAGACTTCTTATTCTATTGCTCTGTCTGTGAAGCTCCTGTGAAAATCGGCTTCATCTCCATAATTTTACTCCCAACTAAATGGCAGAAGGGGAGAAACAAAAACATGTGATTGTGTGATTAAAAGAAAAAAGAAAGAAAGAAAGAAAAATGTCTTCAGGATCCCGGGGTTCCTGTTAGAAGGTTGAAGAGAGTGGAGTTTGTTGTGTGACTGAGTAATAGTTTCTTTTGTATCCTTATAGCTGTACACAATGCCATGTTATTGTGACAGCCTGCAAAAACATGCCTTTTCTGCTTTTGTGTTTACTATTATGTACAGTTATGTTGCAGATGCTTTAGTAGTTCCCTAGAGCTGTTCATAAGGTAATTGCACATCAGATAGTCAAACAATTTCTCTCATTTCTATAGCTTTTTTTCCCATAGAAAGAATTCCAGATACAAATTTTAAAAAAAGAAAGAAAAAGCAAGTCTTTTATTATTTGAAGTTGTACTCATTTTGATTTGAGCCAAAACTGATGTATACTTAGGGATGATCTTGATTTGCAATCTGTCATTTTTATAATGCATCTCCTGTGCATCATTGTGCTGCTCCCTACTGTTCATTTTTTAAAAATATCCATGATTGTGGGGACTCATATTTTTTAAAACACTTATTTGTAGATTTTCCTGTTTTATATTGTAAGTTAGGGGATCTGTGTCTTCTTTTTCTATATAAATGGGGAACAAAAGGCAAACTACAAGTTTCAAAACTCGTGTTGTCAGATTGCAAATTAGGGAATGACTATGTCTTTAAGAAAATTCCATTACTTACAAGTGAGTTGTTTAACCCTGTATCATCATCATAATGGAGTGAAAAGAAAGCCGTTTCAGGACATGGCAACTTGCCCTGTTCACCATTTAGAGCTACTTAGTGATTTGCATAGACCAAATACCAATCCTGAGTCCTACTGAGTTTGCCATACATACAGACCAGATATTTTTCTGCAGATGAGGCTATCAAAGGGAGAACCCAGCTCTCCCTGTGTGTGCTTCTTTCTAAATATGTAGGCTTTCTCTCTGGTTGTGATCTTGGACTTGGAAAATTATATTGTGAACAGTTAGGTTGTACATGCTTTACATTTGAAAGAGAACTGTAGAGAGTCACATAATGGTAAACTGACTTCAAGAACTTGCTAAAAGAAATAATTAAAATCATTAAAAGAAATTTTAATAAAAAGTAGGACTTTGAGGTCAGGATCCAGCAGTTTATAACCAAACCTTCGCTGTTAGGAATTTCACTCTGTTCTGGGCCTGCATTTAGAAAAATGGAACTCTAACCTGAATGGGGAAAACTCTTTTTGTGCCTAAAGTATGCTGTTTATGATTAGGTTTTCCTCTTCCATAATTAAGAAAGTATTTGAAATTTTGAAGTAATATACAGAGGTCCATGTTTGATTGTATGCTACATATTGCTGAAGGTCCTATTCAAAGTCTCTGTGATGCTTTGCATAAGAAAGATAGGAAGGTTTTTATTCTTGCAAAGCATCATTTTGACTCTTACCTGGCTTATTCACTGAGTCAATATGGCCACTGATTCCTAAGTTAGCACAGTCTTTTGTTTGAGTATTATGTGACGTATCAAGGACATTATAGACTACATATATTAGAAACCACCTAATCACACAATTTGTTCCCAAAATTCTGACAACTGCAGTTTGGCTGAGACCCTCTCCTGCCCTTTAGATATTACTGTTCAAGTTTCTGTGAAGTTGTATCTCCATGATTTTATTACTTATTGAAGATTAAGTAACTGGGGTGAACGACGGTGACTTGATCACAAGGCTCATTCTAGAGCAGGGATGTCAAACTCAAATTTCATTGAGGGGCGCATCAGGGTTATGTTTGATCTGGGGGGGGCATGGCCAGGTTGGGTGTGGCCAACTCAATGCCACTGGCTCTGTTTTAACTGGAAGAGGGCTGCAGGAGGCCGTCACGGCTAAAAATGGAGTCTGGGCGGGTCACACACGGCCTCCTTGGGCTCCATTTTCATTGGCAAAGGGTTGCAGGAGGCCATCATGGCTGAAAACAGAGCTTGGAAGGACTGCATCATTTGCTGTTTCCAGAATAGCCATGCATGCCAGATCTAAGCATGCCGGGTCAGCCCACCAGCTTTGAGTTTGACACTCCTGTTTTAGAATGTTCAATGATGAAATGTTTTCAGAATCTTACAGAATTATCATGTTCCCAGTCCCATTGTTTAAGCAAGGTTATGTGATTAGACCCAGGAAACTGGTAACACTTCATCTCTAGAACAACATTTTCCTTGAGATCAATATGGCCCCACTCTGACTTTATTTAAATGGTTGTTTCCCCAGGCTATGGGCTAGAACAGAATGAAACTAATGTTCTAAGATAAGATTGGGTTTGGAACTACAAAATGGATAGTTAGAAGAACGTTGGTGATTGTTTCCCAGGGTTGAGTGATATTTAGGAACTGAGGCTGAAATCCACTGATGCTATTAGCCTCTGAATATTATTATATAAAATGTCCTAGATTTATTTAGTTTTCATATCCTCAGTTGGTAGGACCCCAATACAAATATTATGGGAAATTATATTTATGAAATATGCACATCATTGAAGAAGGTATACATCAAAGGGAATAAGGAATTGAAAGGTTTACTTAGGAAGAATGTACCTAATTATAGCTTTCATGAACTATATTTTTGTGTGACTAGGGTTGTTAGACACTGAATTAAAGTGGTAAGTCAACCAGAACAAGTAGCTTTAAGATCTTGATGGTTCTTAGTAGCAGTAGTAGTTTATCATGTCTCTGGAGAGCACTTGGCAATTCTTATTACGATAAAGTTTAATATATATCTCCCTGATACAACATTACATATTGTTAGAATTAAATACTTGTCTCAAAATAGGATCAGAACCATCAATGCTCTGATTCAGATTGAATTTAGGTTCAATTTTAAAATGATCCTTCAATGTCCAAAAGGTGAAAGAAGCAAAATGTATCTACCTATAACTTTTTAAAGCAGCTGTGGTTTTCCCTGGAATCTTCCACTTGCCTTCTGTAATTAACAAATGATGGAAGTGATGTGCAACCCTGGAAAAAGAAGCGGCATTTTAAAGAATTATATACAGGTGTTATGTTTGTGTTTTGAACACTTTGTTGGTATTCAGTATTCATATACAGTGTAGGCAAGGAAAATGTTTTTGAATTAAGGAGGCCTTAAAGAGATAGAAGGTGGATAACACATGGTCATGATCCTTAACACTTTATTAAAACAAAATGTGTATTTTCCCTAAGCCTATGTAGCTATTGGTCTAACAGCAAAAATTGAAAGTATCAAAAGATTGCCTAACTCTTACCCATTTTGGATCTAAACATTTTAGTATTAAGTTCTGGAATCGAATCCAAAACATTGCATAATCCAATTGGCTGTAGTGTCCTTTATTGAAATTATTTAATTGAATTATTTGATGATACCTAATCGTTTATATTTTGGTCATAATGGTATGATGCAGTAGTGGGCTGCAACCAGTTTAACAACTGGTTTTGTGAGCGCATGCGCAACATTCAAAATACACCAATTTAGAGCTCTGCAGCTTACCTTCTAGGGAAGCCCTGGTAAGTAAAACAGCTGAGGTGCAAAAATCCACTGTTACACATGAATCAGCTGAGTGAAAAACACAGAAATATAGGATAGGGCAGGGGTGAGTGGGTGGGGCCAGCTGATTGTTGGAGCTACTGGTTTGCCAAAACCTGTCTGAACCAGCAGCATCTTACCACTGGTATCATGCCTTCAACAATACATTTTGCTTAAATAAATTTATAGGGTTTTGTTTTGGCTACAAAACCCCCACTATCTTAATTCCCTCTTCCCCTATCCCTCAGCTCCAGTATGGCAACAGTGAAACCTCAAAATGGCTCCGGTCAGGTCAGCTTCAGGGTTGACATTCTGACTCAGCGTGGTCATTTCAACATTCAGATACAGGGTTTTTTTTAAATTATCAGGTGTCCTCACTCTACAAACTACAGCGAATATATTCGTTTGAGGTTCTTGGTCTGTATGTCTGGAAGAAGGGCAAAAGGTCTTAGAAACAGACGGTAGTTGTCAAAAGCTGTAAGGCAATTTACAGGGTCTAGGTTTTCACAGTTCTCTTAATTCTTTGCATACTCTGTAAAGTTTTGCAAGTAATGGATGCAAGATTTTAGAAAGATCCCAAAATATTCAAATCAGAAATCAGCAGCATGTGATGATGGAGCTAAGAGATTTTTTGCTCTTCAAACTTTCCTAAATCTCAGCTGCAAATTAGAAGCTGGAATTACAATTATTCTGATAATTTAAAGAAGAACTAGAGTTCTTCATGAAATAGAAAATGTGTTTTGCTTCATGATCAGACAAAACCAGCTTATTTAAAAAAAATGAGAACTCAGAATGAGCTCATTATTTTCCATCTCAGAACCATAAGTGCAGATAGATGACAGGAGATTATTACTAGCAAACCAACTTGCAGAAAGACTGGCAAAAGGAAACCATTAAAACATAGGAAAAATAATTCTCTACTTACTCACCGAAAAATCAGATTACAGTCTCTCATTTAGTAACTGCATTTTGTTCCAGTGAAATGGGTGCTAAGTGAAATGGTTCCCAAGCAAGCCTTGTGACTGTGTTTATGTGTTGTGTGTGTATGGAAGACAGTGATGTTGTAAAGACCACTAGCTGCTGTTGTCATCTTCAGATACAGTTTTCTCAGGTGGAGACAGCAGTGTTACTCTCATTCCAGTGTGCTTTGTTGTCAGGCCTAGCAACTTGGTTGTAAGTGGTATAAATTGTTCATAAAATGATTTTGAAAAATTATGGTTTATTACCATTTATTACTGTTGTATTTGTGAATGATTGTTAACTGAAGTGGTCAATAAATGAATGAGGTTTGGTTGTAATTGGTTCTGATACTATTATTGGAATCTATTCCATAATTATTCAACTTTCTGAATAAAAGTCTTTAAATAAATCCTGAGGCACTGAACCAGCACATTGACAAGTGAAAATAACTGATCTCCTCAATATTCTTTCCATTAGCAGTTATTCTGCCTTGCAGATATACATACTTGGCCTGAAGCTAAAAAATTTAGTCAGGCTGAGTCAAATTTTATTTCTAATTAAAAAAATTAGTCACGCTGGGTCAAATTTTATTTCTAACTTTTTCTTTTATTGTTTTGTAGTTTCTTAAAAGTATCTCAAAATATTTTAAGACTGTATTTTTCTGTGGGCACTGGTACTCCAACTTAGGCATAGATGTGGTATAGCAACTAGCAACAAATCTGGTATACTTTTTTATTTTATTTAATCTAATCTGTTCTTTACAATATGGTTTCAAAGGCAAAGTTTAAATGGTTGATACTTTATATCCACATATTAGACCTGACTACCTAGAATGATATTAATAATGTTCAGGTATAGGCAGTCGTTGCTTACCAACCATTTGTTCAGAAAATAATTTGAAGCTATGGCAGTGCTGAAAAAAATGTTATGACCAATTTATGACCATTGATGACATTTGCAGTATCCTCAGTAAAGTCTATGTTATTTTCTGCTTGAGCTGTGGCTTTTTGTTCCTGCCCTTACAAAACAGAACGATAGGGGAGAAAGGATTGCAAGAATATATGCTGTCTATTTTTCTACACGTTGAAAGCATTGTGATTGCAGTAGCAGTCCAGGACTGGGAGCTGCAGTGTACTATGCAAACAATTTATGAGTACTCTCTTGAAACCTCTTTCTCTCCACTCTCTGCTATCTGAGGTTGCCATGGTGGAGGAGAAGAAACTAACTAATTTTCTTAAGAAATCATTTGCTCCTTTGCTTGGCTGTTCCCCCATCCCATCCCCTGCAGAGCAGAGAGATTGAAGAGGAAATCAAGAGAGTAAGCTGGATTTACTGTTCTGCAATGTGATTGTATCAGAAATGGTAAAAGATCAGACAAAGGAGAGATTGCCTAAAGAAACCACTTATTCTCACCCCCCCATGGAGAGAAATAAATTTCAGAAGAATAAAGTGTCTGCAAAACATGTTCATGGCTCTTACCTTGCCTTGCATTGCTTTCAATGTGTACAAGACACTAAGCAAGCAATTGAGCATTCCAAAGGGCAAGAGACTGATTAGGAGGCCAACGAAAGAGATAAAATTGAATAGTCTTGTGTCCTTTCATCTGTTGTGGTCATATGATTTTTCCACTTAGCAACTGTGATGAACAAGTAATGTTGTGACAAAATTATGTTTATGACTCTATGTTTATGACTTTTACAGGTCTTTAAAGCAAAGGAAAGCTGAAGTAAGATTGTAACTGCTGGTACAGCCGTAGTTTCACTTAGGATCTGCTTCGTTGAGCAGCAGAGTTGCCAATCCCAATTACGTTCATTAATCAAGGGTATGGGTGTCATTGCTGTACCACTTGGAACCTGTTTCTGAGTTCACATGGCAGGTGCTATTGTATAAGCACAAGGAAATTATGTCTTCTTTACATAAGAGATAAAGTTCCCAGGAGATGCATGTTCACCATCTTCTTGATTTTGATGCCTACCTGAATAGTTTGATTACATTATTTGGCATTGAACTGATTTGATATAGGCAGTCCTCATTCACTGATTACATTGGGACTGGCAACTTATTCATTAAGCAAAGCGGGTACTAAGTGAAACCATGACTATACTTACTGTGCTTCAGCTTTCCTTTGCTCTACATACATGTAAGGTCATAAATGAGAAGACTGATCACAAAATTAGTTTTTCCATCACTGTTGTAACCGTGAACAGCTGCTAAACGGGTCAAAGGCTATGTTGGTTTGATCCAAATCATAGATTTGATTTAGAGATTTGAGCACAGTGGTTTTTTGTCACAAATCTGAATTGAACATTTCTACAGCCCTAGTAAATAGATGTTAAGCTTCCATTGTTACATAAAATGGATTTTTTTATTACATTTATTTGCCAGCCATCTCATTTTGAAATGACTCTGGGTGGGGTGGCTTATAGCATTAAAAAACATTTAAACAATAAAATATAAATATTTATAAAATGATAAATTGGAAATTACAATGAAAAATAGAATAATAGCAATAGCACTTAAATTTATATACCTTTGCATAGTGATTTACAGACCTCTCTAAGCAGTTTACAGAGTCAGATATTGCCCTCAACAATCTGGGTTCTAATTTTACCGACCTTGGAAGGATGGAAAGCTGAGTCAGTCTTGAACTAATCAGGATCAAGTTCCTGGCAGTGAGCAGAATTAGCCTGCAGTACTGCATTCTAACCACTGCACCCCTGGCTCTTAATTATAATAAAATAATGGGAAGCGAGGGAGCAGGATGTGGTGGGAGAGAGAGGTTGGATTGCCTCTTAATCTCCAGTGTGATGCTCCCCTTTCAGGGGCCCAACTGGCAGAGCCAGGTCATCAGGAGGTCGTCAGGAGGTCAGAAAGATGGAAGCCAATCTTATCTCAGATGTTCCAAAGGGCAGGAACCATAGCAGAGAAGATTCTTCTCCTAGACCTCACCAGCTGAAATTCCTTGACTCATTGGCCTGCAGAAAACCTCTTCTGTTGGTGCAGGTAGGGCAGGCTATTCCCAATGAGGTGAGATGGTTCTTCAAGTAATCTCGACCTATGCCATGCAGGGCTTTAAAGGTAATAACCAACATCTTGAATTGCATTTGGACGCAAACTGGTAACCAGTGCAGGAGCAGTGCTATAATGTGGGTCACCATATGGGCTCCAAGAACTGCCTATATGGCCACACACTGTGCTATAAGTCAAGGAATTTCAGTTGAAGCTTATGGATGCTCTTCAAGGGAATTCATGTGTTCATCTATTATTATTATTAATAATATCTTTTATCTTTATGAAAATGAATGAATATACAATCTCATATGTAAAATAAATGGCTTC
Organism: Bungarus multicinctus; assembly: GCA_023653725.1. Lineage (NCBI taxonomy): Eukaryota > Metazoa > Chordata > Lepidosauria > Squamata > Elapidae > Bungarus > Bungarus multicinctus. The sequence goes on from CM042842.1 coordinate 66,832,674, forward strand.
GTTTGTTTGGATGAAAATAAATTGTTTTTTGAGAAAGGAATAAAAAGAAAAAGGAAAAGGAAATAGCCCATTTAACGAATTTATTAAAATATTTGGACAAACATATTTTAACCTACAAAATAGCCAAATTTTTATTATGTAAAGTACTATTTTTATTTCTATAATTATTTTGCCAATTTTTCTAAATTCTGACTATATGTCTGTAGTACTTAATCATCTTCATTGTTTACAGCCATTTAAATGGAATAAAAATTACTTATTGTTGGTGAAACTTATCTCGCAAGCTGTTGCACAATATGTTTGTATTGCTGGATTCTCTGCAACTGTGGAAGTTGCAGAGAATATACCGTATTTTTTGGACTATAAGACACGCTTCTTCACCCCACCCCCAAAAGTGGGTGGAAATGTCTGTGCATCTTATAGAGTGAATGTTGATGAAGCCCCGCCTACGCACTGCCCCCACTCTTCGGTCTCTGCCTCCCAGAAATTTGCCTCCTTACAGCAAACAGCCTGGCCAGCTTTGGCACAGCCTGATTTAGCATGAGCAGCTGATTGGCGGTTAGTTTGGCCTCCCGGAATACCAACAATTAGTTGTTCCAGACTGCAGGGATCGCTGGTGGCCATCGGCACCATAGGCCAAATATGGGATGCACAAAGGTTGAAAATGGGGCATGCAGAGATGGCAATAGATTGCAGCAGTGATGGGCGGCGCTGGCGCCAATGGGTGATGGCAATTCCTGCAGCCTGGAACAGCTGATTGTCGGTATTCTGGGAGGCAGATCCAACTGCCAATCAGCTGCTCATGCTAAATCAGGCTGTGCTGAAGCTGACCAGGCTGTTTGCTGTTTGTTGCAAGGAGGCAAATTCCTGAAAGGCAGAGGCAGAGGCAGTTTTTTCTTTTCTTGTTTTCCTCCCCAAAAGCTAGGTGCATCTTATAGTCTGGAGCGGCTTATAGTCCGAAAAATACAGTACATAATAGATTTGTTTAAAATAATAGTATCAATCTGTTTCTGGCATGATTTATTCCAAGCTGTGGTGGTACAGTGGTTAGTATGCAGTATTGCAGGCTAATTCTGCTGACTGCCACAGGTTTGATCCTCATCGGTTCAAGGTTGACTCAACCTTCCATACTTCCATGGTTGGTAAATTGAGGACACAGATTATTTGAGGCAATATGCTGACTTTGTAAACCATTTAGAGATGGCTATAAAGCACTGTGAAGCAGTATACAAGTCTAAGTGCTGTTGCTATTAAACAAAATTAATAAAGTAGTTAGTTAAAACGTCTATTGATTCTTGAATTTTTATTCATTTCATATAATATTTACTGTACGCTATTTATTGCAAATTAAAATATAATATTCATTTGTACACAAGTGCTGACTATTAATTTAATATGTCATTTAATAATTTTACTTCAAAAAAAATAAAAGGTAACAAATGGTGATATTTATATACACCATATAAACAATAAGCAATCAATATAAGTCACATTCATCTGCAGTAATCTTTACTATTAGAGGAAAAATGATTTTAATATACTTTCAGTATATGTTTGCTTTGGGTTTGTAATTTAGAACAGCAAGGAGGCAGTCAGCGGCTTTAATATTTCCTAGCGGGATATGTTTTTCTTATTTCTGTGTGCACACATAACTAGTAGTTTCATTTTATGATGATTGAAATTGATTTTCCTTTTTTATCTGAGCTGGTGAAAGATCCAATGGGTGCCCCTTGACCTGTGACCTCATATGATGAAGTGATACCAAAGATGGAGATTATCATCTAAAGATAGCAGCTATAGGGCAGCAAGAATAGAGCTATTAGATGAAGCAGTAACTGTACTTTGTTTGAGGCTGTAGCATGCTTAAATGTATTTACAATCCATACCCATTAGCAAGTAGAATTGAGCTAAAAGAAGAGCTAGTGTTTATTAGGATTAAAGCTAGATCTTTTCTATGGAGATCTAAAAAATGCCTAGAAGATCAGCATACTGGGTTGGGGAATGGCTGGGGAGAAAGTGAGAAAAAAATTAAATTATTTCTTTTCTAGTTCTCATGATGGAAACAATTATAGTAACAAATATTATTTATATGTAGATAATAAAAATTACCACCTACATTCTTTTTTTTATAAAGTTATTTATAAACTTTTTTTTATAAAGTTATTTTTTACGACAAACATATAAACAAAAAATAAAAACAAAAAACCATCTTTCAATTATGTACATACAGTGTGTCAGTTGGTTACAATCTTTTGTGCTATCCTTTTTTTTTACCATAACCCACAAGTTGTATAAATTCTCACCTTATCAATCTGACATGTGCTTATATAATATCAATCATTAATCATTCATTTGACTAAACTATTTTTCTATCATTCTATACAAGATATTCTAAATTTCATTATAATTTAATCTTATACATTCATCCAATGGTTATATATTTTATATTGTATTCTAAATCAATTTATTAACTTTTTATTGTAAAGCTACCTAATCTATTTCTTTACCATGTCTTTTTATCTAACCATTGATAAAATAAATCCCATATCATATAAATTGTTTGTCGTCTTGTTCTCTGATTTCAAATGTCAATTTACTCATTTCAGCACAGTCCATGATTTTCTTAATAATTTCCTCCTGCATAGGTATTTTTTCATTTTTATAGTTCTTAGCAAATACAATTCTAGCCGCTGTTAAAACATTTACAATCAAATATTTCAATTCTTTACTGTATATTTCCTGTATAATTCCCAATAAAAATATCTCAGGTTTAAAGTCTATGTGTTGTTTTATAATTTTTTCCAACCATGTGTGGATTATAGTCCAGTATCTTTTTGTATCCGAGCATGTCCACCATATATGGTAATATGAGCCAGGTATCTGATGACATTTCCAACATTTATCCGATTTATTCTTGAACATTCTCGCAATTCTCGTCGGGGGTAAGTGCCACCTGTAAAACATCTTATACAAATTTTCTTCATATGCAGTTGACATTGTCATTTTATAATTTTGAGACCACAGTTTTTGCAATTTTTGCTAGATCAATCCCATATCCAAAATTTTCCCCCATGCAATCATTGTTTCTTTAACTTGTTCTTCCTTTAATTTAAACTCCAGCAAATGTCCATAAAGTTTTTTAATTACTTTTTCATCAGTACCTATCAAAATTTTATCTAAATCGGTCAGCTGATCATAGATACCTTCTGTTTTAATATCTTTATCAAATCTAGATTGTATTTGCAAATATGAAAACCAATTCATTTTTACACCTTGTTTTTCCAATGCTTGCATAGATTTAAGTTCACCCTTTTCATCAATATCTCACCATATCTGTTTGTTCCTTTTTATTTATTATTGGATAAGAAAAAGTTTCAATAGTAGATAACCGTAGTGGAATTTTTAGATAATATTGCTTTTTTATCTTCTCCCAGTTTAAAAGCTTCTCGAATATAATGTCTTCTAAAATACCCCTGCGTTTTAGTTCCCTTATACTAGAGGAAGGCATGCCACCCTAACAACAAATCATGTCCTTCTAAATTCAAAAGTCTAGTATTCCTTAGTGATATCCATTCCTTTACCCACATCAAACTCATCCCCAGATAATATAATTCCCAATTGGGCAAAGCGAATCCTCCTCTTATTCATGCATCTTGTAACAATTTAAGTTTTATTCTCGCTTTCTTCCCCTGCCAAATATATTTTAGCACTATTTTATTTAGATCTTCAAAAAATTATTTTCCCAGTCTAATTGGAATTGTCTGGAATAAATATAAAATTCTAGGCAATACATTCATCTTAATTGTAGATATTCTCCCAATCAATGATAATTGTAAATTTTCCCATTTTATCAGATCTGTCGCAATCTGTTGTTTGAGTTTAAGATAATTGTCCTCCTTAAGTGTGCTGCATCTTGGTGTTATGTGTATCCCTAAATACTTAACCTTATTTGTGACCTGGATCCCCAAAACTTCTTCTAATTCTTTCTTTCGTCTTGCTAATATGTTCTTTGTTAAAATCTTTGTTTTATCTTTATTTATTTTCAGACCTGCTACTTTCCCATACTCTTCTATCTTTCTATCTTTTCTATCAGTTTAGGTGCTGACTCCAATGGATTCTCTAATATGAATACCAGGTCATTTGCAAAAGCTTGCAATTTACACTCTTCTTTTTAAATTTTCATTCCTTTTATTTCTTTTTCTTCTCTAATATTCCTATTCAGCACTTCCAGTGTTAACACAAACAACAGATTGCACACAATCCAAGATAATAAGATTGCTTCAGTAGTTTTGGAAAGCAAGGGAAGCTCTTATCAGATGAATTCTAGTATTGATTTTAGGAATATGTACAAAGAATTTTTAACTGTAAGCCATATACATTGAATGCATCCCTAATACAGTTAAACATTAATCTTTCTTAGGCCTGCAAACCTGTAGTAGAATGTAAGAAGAAGGTAGTCCTGGGGAAATATGGGCAATCAAACATTTTATACAACAACAGTAATTACTTAGAATTACAGCTTTAAATCATGGATCCCCAGCCCCCGACTCTATGGACCAGCACTGGTCTGTGGCATATCACCAACTGGGCCATGCAAACAAGTGAAGTCCCATCCATTGAATACAGGCAGCACACCACGCCCCCTCTGATCTGTGGAACCTGTTCCTTGGTACCCAAAAGGTTGGAGGTCACTGCTTTAAATGAATCCTACATTGATATAATCTTATTCCACAAGCAAATCTTTTTATGAGACTTAGGAATGGCTCCATCATGTTTGGTGATCACTGACTGCAGAGGAAGGGAAGAGAATTTCCTTTCATTCGATCATATTAGTCAAGTTTTGGGATGAGTGGCAACATTAAGCAAGTTAAATAGATATTTTATTTTTAACCATTTAGTATAAATCAGGGGTGTCAAACTATTTCATTGGGGGCCGCATCAGGGTTGTGTTTGGGGTGGGTAGCCAGGGTGGGTATGGCCAGCATGACATCACTTGTGATGGGCGCCTGTAGTGGTCTGAAGGCATTGCCAGTGAAAACAGGCTCCTGAGCTCTGTTTTTGGCTGGAATGGCCTCCTACAACCCTCTGCCAGGAAAAATGGAGCCCATGGGCCGGTCCTTTGCTGTTTCCAGTCGGCCCCATGGGCTAGATCTAAACACCCTACAGGCCGGATCCGGCCCATGGGCCTTAAGTTTGACATCCCTGGTATAGATTTTACAATATTTATTTACTCATATTTAACACTTGATTTGTATGTCTTCCCATCCTATGTGCCATAACTCTGAATGGTTCACACCAACAGCAATAAAAATATAAAAGAAACGGGTTGTGGACCCCTACCCTATGCTATTTCCAATAAATGGCTGTCCAATTTCTTCTTGAAAACTTCCAATGTTGGAACATCCATAACTTCTGGAGGCAAGTCACTCCACTGATTAATTGTTTTAACTGTCAGGAAATTTCTCTTTAGTTTTAGGTTGCTTCTCCCCTTGATAAGTTTCCATTCATTGCTTCTTGCCTGCCTTCAAGTGCTTTGGAGAATTGGCATTATTAAATGGTATTAACACTTCAAATGATCTTGATTCTGTCTTTCTGTTAATGTAGCCTAGGACTGTGTTGGCTTTTTTGACAGTTGTAGCACACTGCTGGCTCATATTTTACTGATTGTCCATAGGAGTCCAAGATCCCCCTCGCACTTACTGCTGTTTGTTTGTTTGTTTGTTTACTTATTTATTTTGTCAAGCATGTATGAGAAAAACAAGTATAAATATGAACATAACATATAAACATAAGTATAAACAGCTATAAATATATATATAATAAATGAGTATGAATAAATGGACAGTAGGACAGGACGGTAGGCACACTGGTGCGCTTATGCATGCCTCCTTACAGACTTCTTAGGAATGGAGTGAGGTCCATGGTAGACAATTTAAAGTTAAAGTTTTTGGGGTTTGAGGGTGTAACAACAGAGTCAGGTAGTGAGTTCCAGGCATTGACCACTCTGTTGCTGAAGTCGTATTTTCTGCAATTGCGTTTGGAGCAGTTTACTTTGAGTTTGTATCTACTATAGTGAGATGCACTCAATTTTACAACCTTTTTTACCATCGTTGTTAAATGAATCATTGCTGTTGTTAAGTGAATAACAGTTATTAAGTGAGGCTAGCTCTTTCCATTGACTTTGCTTGTCTAGGGGGAGCTGGGCTCACTTGAGGAAGTTGACTGGGGAAGTTTGCAAATGGCTGTCACATAATTCCAGGTTGCTGCAATCATCATAAATATAGGTTTCAAGCTCCTGGATTTTGATCATTTAGGGAGATAATGTGAAGACTGTACATGTGAGGACCAGTTATAAGTCACTTTTTATATTTCTGTTATAACTTTGAACAGTTGCTAAAGGAATGGTCGTAAGGACTATATCTGTATTTGGTTTAAGTACTTACAAAGAGATGTTATGATCATTCCCCTGAATGCTCCAAAGCACCTTTTTGTGCATAGCCTCAGCCCTTTATTGTTACAGTATGTAATAACAGAACTTGAAAGACTGCCAGATTCCCTGAACCAGCTCTTCCATCAAACAAAATCAAGGTGAAAGTTTCTTTCTCCGACTTCTTTCTCAGGACTGAGTTGCTTTTCCTTTTTTAATGGTTCATCCATTCCTTTAATTAAGCTTATCTCTACATTTCTTTCACACAACTGAACCTGAGATAATTCCACGCATAGCTTGAAATCATCACGGTACCCACGGAATCATTGCAATTTTGTCTTATATTTTATCTTTGGACTATGACTATATGCAATACTTTGTGGTTTTAATACAATATAGGTTTTTCTTTTCCTAATCCTCCTTTGGAGAGTGGAAGGAAGGGATAATAGAAATTTTATTAATTGATTTCCTTGCCAAGTCAAAAGATAAACACTAAATGGTTCAAAAATTTTCATACTGTGAGCTCTGAGCTGATATTGCACTTAAATATATTTTGAGCTTTGCTATAGAATAGAAAATACAGATTAAAAAAAATCATAGTTATGATTTTATATAGAGGGGAAAAACAAAATAATTGGTAATACCATTATTAAGATATTCAAATTAATATAACAGGGTGTTCAAGCCTTTGAGTTATCTAAAGTGATCTCTGACATTTTCATATTCAACATTTCCAAAACAAGGCATTGAGAAAATGGAATAAATTAGTACAAAATTAGGCTGGATTCTTAAATCTATGTCCACCCTACTGTTTGCCATTAAACCTTAAATTAAGGGACTGTAGGATAGAATCAAAGAATAATATCAAATCACTAACAAATAATTGTGGAAAAATGGTATTATAATTTTGTCTGCTTTTATTCACTCAAGTAATAATTACAGGATGTATCAGCTGAAAACTGGTAAAATAATTTTTTACTTTCTTGTTTTTTGAACTTCACCCACTGTTCTGTTTGGCATCACAGTAATTACAGAAAACATACACTTCTATTTAAAATTTCATGTCCAATTTATCTTCATAAAAATGAACTTCTGATTACTTCATCAAGACCTATTCTGGCAAATAATTTATTAATATTTCAATTTTTAGTTCACTCTTACACAATAAAATATGCATCAAATTATATTTCTTCCTGTCCTTATTCTAAAGTACAGAAAGAAAGAAAGCCCGCTAGTTTTCATATATACCATTAAGGTCCTAGATATAACATGTAAAATGCATCAGGAGCAAATACATTCTTCAGCACAAATGAAATCAGGAGCAAATACATTCTTCAGCACAAATGAAATTTACCTGTTAAGACAATTTCATCTTGTATGCTAATTATTCATCTGCCAAACCATGAATTTAAATATTTTTCCTGCATATATATTTTCTCCTTTTCATTTTGGAAAATATAACATGGATGCTTTTTCTTTTACTGAAAGTACCTTGTTTGCCTATCTGGGAATCAATTGTTGTATTTTCTATTACTTTTTTTTATTAAGCTCTAATTACTGCAAGGTAAGATTGGAATTAGAAGCCATTTCTATTCATTGACTTTGTAGTTAACTTGCAGAGGATTGTCTCGTGAAATTTTTTAAAAGGATCACTCTATTGCTTAACTTCTAACTTTTATGGATCACTTAGTCTTATCAGATTTTTTCTTTTTGATCAAATAATATAATAGAAAAAATCAAGCTAAAGATACACTAAAGAAACCCTTACCTTTAACAGCTTTATTAATCCAAGGATTTAGGTAAATAGCCTTTGAAGTCTTTTGAGTTTTTGTTTTTCAGTGGTGACACGTGTTAAGCATGCTATATTTGTATATTTCTTCTGCAGAGCAAACTTCTAGATGTTATCAAAAAAGTTTATGCAGTCTCCAGATCAAAGCCTGGTTAAATCCTGTCCTTTATAAATATTGCAGATACTTCCATTCTAGGATTATTATGAGTAGTTTGCACCTTTGATCTTGAATTTAGTTTTCTTTTTTAATATCTGAATGTATTATTTGCAGGAAGCTAAATCATGTATTGATCCTATGTACACTTGCCTGAAAATAAATAAGTAAAGAGAATGTGTATTATTGCAGGGTTGCACAAGAGTCTTTCAGTTTTTAAATTATGTAGTTGGGAAGATAGCATTAGGCATGACTTCTTTGATAGCAGATCTTTTTACATTTGGGACTTGCAACTCCATCACTAATTGAAGTGGTTGCTAATTGCTGACAATATGGCCCTATCTGGTTAAGAGACAAAACCAGTTTTTCACTTTTGGCTTTTGTTTGCCTCCTAACCATTTGTCCACCCTTTGGAAGGCTTGTTACTTATATCTTACTGTCTTATGCATGTGAAAAGCTATATAATTATGCCATAGCTCATGGGAGCCATGGGCATGCTATGCAAACAGATTAGTCTTCTGAAATCCTTTTGTCTCCAATCTCTCTGCTTTACAATGGGGGAAGGGAGAAAAAAAGCAAGCCATTTCTATAGGTGATCTCTTCTTTGCCAGATCTTTTCTGCCTGCACATCAAGAGCAATGAGAATGTGCCAGCAGACCAGGACTGGGAGCCACAAGTACCTTACAGAAACAGGTTACAATACTCTCTTGAAATCTCTTCTTCTCCAATCTCCCTGCTCTTTGAAGGGACAGGAAAACAAGGGATTTCTATAGGCAATCTCTCCTTTGACAAACACTTTTCTGCTGCCAGCATGTTTTCATTGCTTTCAATGTGCAGAAGAGCAAACAGCTTGGACTCATAAATTCCCACCCTAACCTGGGAATGGGAGTGAAAGGGAGCAATTGATTCTTGGAGGCAGTATTTCTCCAGGCCCCCCCACTCCCGAAGAATGGAGAGATTAAAGACAAAAATTCAAAACAGCACTGTAAGCTGTTTGCATAGCATACCTGTGACTCCCACTGCTTTCAGTGTTTAGAAGAGCAAACAGTTTAACACCCTTTCAAGCCTCTCTTTTCCAATGTGTCTGTTCTGCAAGGACAGACCTTTTTTTAAAAAAAATGCACTACACCACTGACTGTGATGGGGTCATGTGACTGATGGATTCTATGGAGGTTGTAAATGTGTTGTAAAGTTTTTTTTTTTTCAATATTACTGTAATTTTGAATGATCACTGGACAAGTGGATATTAAGCTTGGACTATCTGTAGTTCCATAGCAGATTTGGAATCACTTTAGGTCAGTGTTAATTCTTAGTGACTGGACTAGTCCCTGCAATTTTCTTGGCAAGTTCTTCAAATTGGATTGCTATTTTCTTCTTCCTAGGTTTGCAAGAGAATATCTGGGCCAATATCATCCAGCTGGTTTTATGCTTAAGGCCTGACTGGGATTCATAGTTTTCCACTTATTAATCTGTGCCTTAGCCACTATACAAAAATATCTTTTGATGTTTAGATAAATATAAAATAAAATACACTTTAGTTAAAGTTGGATCATAGTTTTACTTCCCCCACCCCAGGACTATTCCTAGCAAGATACATGTATTACCATCTAAAATAAGGTGAATTAATTTACACGAACATCCTGACATTTTTTTGAGTAGCAGCATTCATCTTATTATGTTGGATTGACTATGTCTGATAGGGTACCATCAAATTCAGTGATTAATCTTAGTCTTCATGAATGATAAATTACTTCTTGAATGACAGCTTCATTAAAGATGTAGCGCTCAGTATATAAAGTTTAGTAAAGTTGTGGAATGACTGTAATTTAGATGACTATGTCAAAAACACATTTTTACTGAATATTTGGAATATATTAATTAACAATGTCTGCAATTAGAATATATTATTTCTGTATTGTACATATATATACTTCATGCATGTTTTTTTAATACAGGCATTTCTCAACTGATGACTATAATAGAGCTTAGAATTTCTGTTGTTAAGTCATGATGGTCATAAATCAGAGGTAACCATATATGATTGACCCAATTTTACAACCTTTTTTGCAGTAGTTATAAAGTGAACACTGCAGTCATAAAGTGAACATAGTAATGTTAAATTAACACACAGTCATTAAATAAGTCAATCCATTTCTATGTTTTTTTTTTTTTTTACAGAAACTGGCCCAAAAGATTTATGCTCTTTTCAGCATATTCTCTGTTTTCTCCATGAAAGAAAGTGTAACACATAGACTGCTTATAGAACTTCAGTTCAGCAGCAGTCTCCTTAGTCAAGCACACATTCAGTTTTCACAATATATACTGGTACATTCTGTTTTCCCAATATATATATGTTCTTCCTACTCTGCTGAATATTGTGTTTTACTGTTAGAAATATCATTCAGCTGAGCTCAATATAAGTTTTTAATTGTATTTCTGGTAGTTGCTTGCATGAACTAATGTCAGGTTCTTTGGCACCTGCATAAAACTGAAAGTAATTCCTTTTCCAAGTATAATTCTAATGGAGATTGTTTAATAAGATGCATAAAAGTGAAGCATATGGGGGTTACAAGAATTTTGGCAATTGAACTGTTTTCAATCTACAACCAGTATATCTCAAAAGTTCATTAGGGCAAAGTTTTCCTCATTTTCTTTTTTACTGTCTTTCTCTGAGCCAGCACTGGCAGAACTAGTTACTGTATTAATAATGAAGGGGCAGCCTATGTACTATTAAAGCACCCATGTCTGTTTGCCTGCTTGTAACTTTCAATTAGCCCGAAATGCATCATAGTGCAGTCTTTTTGACACAAATCTACTAATGAAGGAATGCATACAAAATCTGGGACTCATTTCTTTATGTTATTGAAATTTCAAGGATCTTCACCCCAGTTGTGTTCGCAAAATTCTGATCACTTCACATCATAACAGTTAGCAATTGTCATGTGATTATGATCCCACCTTCCAGAAGGCTTGCAAGCCTCCACTTACTGCGACAGAGAAGAATTGTCATAAAGGCTTCAAAAGTAGTAGCCAATACCTTGAACTGGTATTGCCTACTGGTAACCAGTGCAGCTCATGGAGCAAAGATGCTACAGGAGACCTTATGAGATATACCTATAATTACCCATCCCATTGCATTCTGTACCAACTGCAGCTTCTGAGTGGTTATCATGGATCATCCCATGCAGAGTGCATTTAGTAGTCAATGTGTGAAGTGACCAAAGTATGATGGTCCATGTAATGACAAATTGGCACACAAGATAAATTTGTGTTGAAAGTTTTCTTAGCCACATTTGCCATTTGCAACCCATATTGCATACCTTACTGAAGGGGAAAGTGCAATCCTATTGAAAATCAAAGATGAAACATTATCTTATAATGATTGAGTTTCAGCCAGTTCCTGTCTGTTCAGTTCCCCACAACCTCCAGGCACTGGGACAAGACTGGCAGCATCCCATGGTAGATCTGCATTGAAATGTTTCCTTGATTATGATCTGCATATTGATGAATCTTATTCCAAACTGATTAACAGATTAACGGAGTTGGAAAGGACCTTGTGGGTCATCTAGTCCAACACTCTGCCCAAGCAGGAGACCCTACACAATTTCTGACAAATGGCAGTCCAGTCTCTTCTTGAAAGCTTTCAGTGACGAAGCTCCCACAACTTCTGAAGGCAACTTCTGTTCCATTGGTGGATTACTCTCACTGTCAAAAAATTTCTCCTTATTTCCAGGTTGAATCTCCCGTTCAGTTTTTGGTGAATAAATTCACCTAGCAGCATCATACACATGTTTAACAGAAAGGGACAATCCACTCACCAAGGGTCTGAGAAACTTCGACTGGAAACAGTTTGATTCAAATTGACTGAAGCCAACCCCAGAGAGGAAGTTCTGATCTCTGCAGAAGCTATCATTTGGTTCCCCATAAGTCTCTTTCTTACCATAGAGACATTTTGATAGTTTTAAAACTTTATGAAATGAATTGTATTCAAATGATTGAAGTGGCATAGAAGAATTTGTAATAATTAAGGTAAATCCCAGTTTGATAATTCAAACAGTCATTTTGGATTAATAGATATTCTTCAATTGAAACATTTATGTCCAGTGGGGGCAGATTATACTGTCAATTTTTAAATGTTACATCCATATAATTTACATATTTCTCTTGTTAGATGTGTAAGACAATATTTGTAGGGTGCTAATTTCTACATAGTGCTTGCACTGAACAATCATGTTTGTGCTTAATAAGGATTCTGGTTATTATAAATAAAATCTGAGATACTGTCTGTATCCCATTCATTGTAACTTATTTATATATTTGATCAGTTTTAAGGCCACCCACTTTTCATTGATTATTGGATTTTCTTGTCAGTTGAACCAGCTAAAAACTATAGAAAGTTCATTTTGTTATTAAATAAGATTAGCCATATAGACATATGTATTACAAAACAAGATAAAAGATAATACCAATCTATGAATTTTGTCTTGTTTGCTTAATTGTTGATCCATATGCATTGAAAAGACTGTCATTCATGTAGCTTAAATCTTGGAATAATTTATTTTAAATATGTAAGACTTTTTCCTATATTAGATTGTGTATTATACATATAGTCTTCGTCTTAAAACTTACAATGGCACTAAAAAAGTGACTTATGACCATTTTTCACAGCTACAACCTTCATAGCATCCCCATGATAAAAATTCAGATGCTTGGCAATAGGTTCATATTTATGACTCTTGCTCTACTCCCAGGTCATGTAACCACCTTTTTTGCAACCTTCTCACAAGGAAAGTTAGTGAGGAAGCCAGATTCATTTAACAAGGGGTTACTAACTTATCAACTGCAATGATTCACTTAACAACCATGGTAAGAAAAGTCATAAAGTGGGGCAAAACTCAACATATGTCTCACTTAACTACAGAAATGTTGGGCTCAATTGTGTGCATAAGTCAAGGACTACCTGTACTAATTGATTTCATTTTATTTTCTCTTATTTCAAACATATTCAAAACTAATTGGAAAAAACAAAACAGGCCAAAGATTGTTTAGTTCCATATTAATTGCATTACATTTCTGTCCCAGTATTCTTCTTGATGTTTTAAGTAGCACATATTGGAGTTTTTCCTTATTTTATAGCTACAGTTGCCATAACTTTGTGAAATCTGTTGGATAGAGACTTGGGGAGTTCTGTGGTTAAATGAGATCTTGAACCTGGCTTTCCCCAGACAGAACCCATCATTAGGATGGTACATTATACATACTACAAAATTTTACAAATCTGTAGGGTGCTAGTTTCTGTTCAGTAATTTCTTTTATGGTAAATGCTAAAGTTATTCAATTAGCTTGTGCAATAGAGAAAATAAAAATGGTGAAAACAATATTAGTACTACACACATACACACACATATATATATTAGTAAAGTTTATCAAAACCACATCAAGCATTTAGTTCAATTTTATAATTGAATTTGTGCCTAATTGCTCACTTAAACTTATGATTGACATGTTGTATGCTATAAAAATTTAATCACTGTCCTCTAATATTTAGGTCAGGGAGAATGGTTGAAAAAATACAGAAGAGAACAAATTTGACGGGTGGCAAAATATTTCAGTCAGTGAACACTGATTTATTTATTTAAGGAATGCCTGAGGGAAAATGAATGTGTAAGTAAACTGCTGGAAAAAGTAAGTATACTATCTAGAAAGGTTTACAATACAGGTAGTCCTTGACTTATGACCACAATTGAGCCCAAAGTTTCTGTTACCAAGTGAAACATTTGTTAAGTGAGTTTTCACAATTTTAGGACTTTCCTTCCCACAGTTTTTAAGTGAATCCCTGTAGTTGTTAAATTAGTCAAACTGTTCTTAAGTGAATCTGGCTTCCCCATTGACTTTGCTTGTCAGAAGGTCGCAAAAGGGGATCACGTGATCTCAGGACTGCAACCGTCATAAATATGTGTCAATTGCCAAGCGTCTAAATTCTGATCACATGACCATGGGGATGCTACAATGGTTATTTAGTGTGAAAACTGGTCATAAGCCACTTTTTTCAGTGCTGTTGTACCTTTGAACAGTTACTAAATGAATTGTTGTAAGTCGAGGACTACCTGTATCAATTTTTTTACAACCATAATTGAGCCCAGGATTGTAATGAAAAGTTAGTGCAGTCATTAAATAGGACACCATCTGACCGAATATGATTTTTTGCAGCAATTGCTAAGCAAATGCTGTGATCATTAAGTGAATGCAGTGGTCTTACATGAACCTATTTTACCCAATGGGAATTTTTCTGCTAGAAACTGGAAGTAAATGCTGGAAATCATTAAAAATTGCAGTCACAGAACTGTGGGATGCTGCAAATGGGTGTAAAGGTGAACCAGTTGCCAAGAGTCCAAAATGCAATCACATGACCTTGGGTGTATGTGTAAATCCATTGTAACTTCAAAATCATGTGATAAGTTGGGGAGAAGGTCTGTCGTAACTTTGAACAATCATTAAGCAACCAGTCATAAATTGATGACTACCTGTAAAATTTTTAAAGACAACATAAAAATCTAACATAAACAAATACAGACAAAGAAAAGAAAGAGAAAAAAAGAAAAATTGAAAGTGCAGAAAATCTATACAAAATAGAAAAAAAGTTTCCAATTTTCAGAAAATTTTAAGTATGGGTACAAGATTATGTCTTACACTATGATTAAAATAGTTATCTTTTTCTATTAACCAACATAAAATTTCAATTGCCAAATTCTAAATCAAAACCACATGCAAGAAGTCTATAAGGAGGTTCCATTCATCCATAAATGTAATTATTTTTTCTTTGATCAAGGAAATTAATTTTGCCATTGCTGCAAGTTTCATCATCTTCACCAATCATTCCTCTCTTGTCAAACATTTCCACTTTTGAGCATATAATAATCATGTTGCAGTCATCATATAAAAAGAAAACCCCATGGCTTTTTTTTCTAGTTGCCTGTCTATTATTCCTAAAAGAAAACCTTCTGGTTTTAATTGTACTTTACTCTTTAAAATCTGAATGAATATTTGTATCCAATTATTTTTAGCTTTTTTACATATTCACCAAACATGATAGAATATCCTTTTTTATAGTTCATGTCCAACAAAGATTCAAGGTAATTTTATACATTATGAAAATTTTCTCTAGTGACAGGTACCAACAATACATCATTTTGTGAAAAAAATCTTTTTAAAAGTAGAACATAATTGTAAATATTTAACTCATTGTTTTCCCCTCCACTATATAAATTTAGATGTATTCTACTACCATTGTTTAAATGTAGATCAGTTGTCAAAGCAAGTATTGTTTGAAATATAAATAAAATTCTAGGTAAAACATTTCATCTTAATCACCTAAATTCTACCCAACACTGACAATTGTAATTTATTTCATTTTGACATATCTTTCTAAACTTCATTCCATGTGTGTTAACATAGTTATTTTGAAATAACATACAATTCATATTTGTCATAATTATGACACTGGAGTATTTTACCCTCTTTAAGATTCTTCTGATTCTTCTGAATCTTAAAACCCAATCTCCATTTGAAAGAACTATATTTTCTTTCATAACCCCCCCTCCCCCCCCGATTATGATTTGAAAAAGCCTTTGGTGAAATCTCTACCTTACACATTTTAGTAGTCAACCTTTTTGAAAACTTTAGGATCAGCACTGCCTTCCTTAAGGGTCAATTCCAGTTGGTGATGTTTGGGGAAGAAACAGCTGGCCCTTAACTCCTGTTATGTAGGTCCCATAGGTTTGGTGCTTTCTTTTGAACATCTATATGAGGACGTTGGATGAGGTGAGTCAAGTATCATCAGTATACTAATGACAATTATATATCTTCATACCTGGTGAATTAAGTAATATTGTAAGCATCTTATCCCGTGGTTTGGACACTGGGGATCAGGATGGGCAACAAAAGGTTTCAGCTAAATCCTATGAAGTTCAAGTAGGTCTGGATTTTGGAGCCTACTAGATTCAAGAACTATGCTCTCTTTGGTGTTGGCTTTCTGATTGTCCCGGAAAGACCAAGTGCACATTCTAGGGGAGAGTCCTAGATTCCTGCTGAATGAGCAGGTGGCAGTTGTGGCTAGGAGGGTGTCTGCACAGCTCCATCTTGTTCACAGCTGCACCAGTAGTGGGATTCAAATTTTTTTACTACTGGTTCTGTGGGTGTGGCTTGGTGGGTGTGGCAGGGGAAGGATACTGTAAAATCTCCAGTCAGAGGTAGTATTTGCCGATTCTCTGAACTACTCAAAAATTTAGCTACTGGTTGTCCAGAACTGGTCAGAACCTGCTGAATACCACCTCTGAGCTGCACCCATTCCTGCATTGGCAGATTCACTTATGCCTAGTCAGCATATGCACATAAAGTCTATCAAAATTCATAAATACAATAATAACAAATCAAGTACCAATAGAACAGAATGTAGAGTGGGATTAAATTGTGTGGTCCTTGGTGCTTGGTTGTTTTCCTGCAGACATTTCATTACCCAACTACGGAACATAATCCTTACTAGAAGGGAGCGGGGATCACCGCCTGTTTATCAAAGTGGCTTTCCTAATCTGTTGGTGGAAGGCTTCTTGGTGGCATTGTGGTGCATATAGATTGCTGGTGAAGAAATATTTTGGTCTTTTACTTTCCTTTTTGACTTTTTGATTGGGTTTTATTGAACTTGGACACGTCACAGAGGGTAGCGAATATTTCATCAACTCCCTACTATAATGATTTGATATAATCAGAGTCTTACATTAAGTTCCTTCGCTCTTCCTGAGAAGCATAGTAAGAGATTGCATGGCGTCAAATTTATCTCCTTCCTTCAGCTGATGTATTTTCCCCCTGAAGAATATTATTGGTAGCATTGTTATCAGAAACAGGCCTGGATGTATCCTCCTGGTTCTGCCTTGACAAGCTTCCAGGAGTCAGGAGGGGGTGGGCATAGATATTTTGAAATATTCTAGTTGGCACAATTCCAAAGCTCTGTAGAAAGTGCTTGAGTCTTAAGAGCATTTAGGGTAGTACTGGTTGTTGAAACAATAGCACAAGCCTCTTAAAGCCTTGGCAAGACAGAAGCCATGTTACCTCTATTAGTTTGGTCTGTATTACTTTACACCTAAGTAACTAGCAGAAATTTCAGGAAGGCCCTTTTTTATGTTCCATCTTTGAATATTTGTGTGGATCATTTCTGTATATAACATGGTTTTCCTCAGTTGAAGTACATATATTTCACAGGGTCTTCTGATGCTAAAATTTGATTTTGCTTATCAGTTGTACTGGACTATGGTATAGTCCTCACGTCTCGGGGCGGGGGGGTGGGGAGAGATTCTCCCCTGTATTGCCATTCTTACCAGTTGTCTCACCTTCCTTTCCAAGGCTAGGGAATATTTCTTCTGCTAGCATTTTTATTTCCTCTAGCTTCTTATTGGCCTTTGTTAGCTGATCCAATATAGATATGACTCTGTGGGCAGTAAGTAGTCACGAAGGACAAATCTGCATTCACTCTAATGAGTTTCAGGTTATATCCATTTCATTGGTCTCAGATTCCATTCCAGCTACTTCTCCCTTGTTGTCTACTACTGTTAAATCCCCATCAGAGGATAAGAGCTTGTCAAGAGTCCCAGTGAAATAAGGTGTGATACTTATCAATTCTTGATTTAAGAGGCAAGGTAGACTTACATGCCTTCTTTTTGTTGTTAAGCCATGGGTTTGGGTTTGGTTTTTTTTTTTGGTTTCTTACTGTCTTTCAGTTGCTTTGAACTTTTCTAGGACACTTCTTGTTGCAGCTCTTTGTGGCTGCTTTTGTCATGTTGTGTTCTTATTCCTGCCAGGCATGTGAGTATTCATGGTCTCTCACTTCTGACACTTAATAAAATATAATAGTCTAAAATTCATAAAACTTTTAAAACTAAAACATCAAATATAAAATGCACAATGGGGATAAGAGCTGTGGGTTAAAAGATGATTTTTAGGATAAGATAATAATAGGATAACAAATAGTACAAAAGCATGAGGATGTAGGTGAAGAATGCCTTTTATATGATATTCAAAAAGGGCTTGTTCTACAATGCAATAATAATGGCTAACAACAGCTTAAAATGTGCTGTTTTTACATTGAGTTAAATATTCAGAGTGCAGTATTGACTTTTGAAAGTCCATAAATAGATGCAGTGGGAAAGGGAACATTCTTGCTCCCTTTTTCAGTTTGTTATCAAAACAGTTGTGATTTTTGGATTATTTTTCTTTAACTGTTTTTCAAAAAATGATACCAAGAAACCTCTTCTGGTATTTGCTGGATATATTAATTGCATTGCTGTTTAACTGATAGGAACACTATTAATTCAGAGTGCCATAGTTGATAAGAAAAACAGAATGTGTGAAACACTCTTGATTCTCCTGGTTGGAGAAGGGTACAAGCTATTTTGTGGTAGTATACTGTTGAATGTTCCTTTTATGACCATAGATCGGCTGAAAGCCAAAATAATTTAGGGCTGGGGTTATTTATTTGAATAAATGATTATTCAAACACTCATTTGGTGTTTTAGCTGCTGGAAATAATTAGTTCTGGTGCACATTATTAACATAAGCTTCAAAAGAAAGAGTAGCAGCAAAAATGTGTAATGGCAAGTAAGAGTAGCAAAATAGTAATCTTGACTCAAATAATTTTTGTACAAATATAAATCCATGTGTGCATACCGTACATAATTACACACATACACATGTGTGTATGTGTATATATGTATATAACAATAGTTGAAGTTGCATTATGAAAGTAGGGATTCTAAATGTAATATATGAGTATATCATGCAAATTGAATAACTGCAAAAAATGCAAATCAAGTTGATTAAAAATGCACACCAGACAATTTTGTAGACATTTGGATTAGCTTTTGCTATTGTGTGTAAAGCGCAGTATGTTTCATAATCAAGGAAAGTTGTTTGCATTATTATTTCAATATCATTTGAGTTACTCCTTTTTGGGAAAGGACCATTGTTCTGTTATTAATCATATGTTTAGGTCCCATAGCCAATGATTAGCAATTTTGTTATAATTAAAACAAATGCTCATTTATAAATGTAAATGCAAATCAGAATCAGTGAGGCTGTGGGGATCTGGATGGGGAACATTGTGTTCCTGTTATGAGTCAAGAACTAATAGTGTATTTTCACAAATCTGGCTATGCATAATATTGATTTATTATATGCTGTTAAGTCAGTATTGAGTTCTGGTGACTACATAGATGTATTTTCTCTTTGAGGATTTTACCCCTCCTGTCTTTCAGATGTTCCAGTCATATGCCTATTGCTGCTGTAATTGAATCAATCAATCTTGCTATTGTATATCCTCTTCTCTTTCCTTCTACCTTTCCCAATGTTATTGAGAGCAAGTTGGTGTAGTGGTTATGGTGCTGGCCTAGAAATATACAGACCTACCTTATTCATGAGACCCAGTTGGGTGACTATGGCCAGTCATTCACTGTCAGCCCAACCCATCTTACAGGTTGTTATTTTGGAAAAATAGGAGTCAGGAGGATTACATATATTCACTTATTATACAGGTAGCCCTCAACTTACAACTATTTGTATAGTGACCATTCAAAGTTATAAAAGCACTGAAAAGAAGTGACTTACAATCAGTAATCTCACTTACAACCTTTGCAACATCCCCTTGGTCATGTGATCCACATTTAGGCACTAGGCTGCCAAAACCATAGCATAGGATTATTGACATTTCTTCTTCCAGTTTTAAATCCTGCTTATCTTCTTCCAGCACCTTGATTTGATTGTTTGGTTTTATATTATGTCTTATAAAGACCAATTTGGTTTGTGAACAGTAATTGGCGGAAATGTTTTCCTATGCCCATTAGAGATGCACGGACTTAAAAATGCTCAGCAGTGGCTGTGCTGAACGTGGAATGTGGAATTTGAAGCCCATAGATAAATTGCCCAAGTTCAGAAACATTGGTTTCTGCTTTAATGAATACAACATTGTTATTATTTATACTGGCATGATATCTTCACGATATTATATTGTAATGTAGTATAAACCATTGGAATCCAAAAGTGAATATTCATTATGGCTTTCAGTTTAATAAATTTTAATCTTGTTAAGAACCATTTTCTGTTTCTTTTGGTCATTTAGTAGATCCTAGACCTAATGTGATAATAGCTTTGTTCATATAAACAAGGCTTTTCTGTCCGCAATTGTTTACTGCTTCCATGCCTCACAGAAGGTTGGAATAGTTCATCCAATGGTAGAACTGCCATATGAGATCTTTACTATGCACCTGTCTGTCTAGTTAAAATGTTAATATGCAAAACTCTTTGTAGTAATCCACATATGTTTTGCTTGCTGGCTGACAGAATTACAGCTGACCTCTTGCTTAAAATATCTGGAATGGTTAGCAAATGGGAGTGATGTTATCTGCCAAAGAAAAGATCAAAATAGGCCTTTAAAAGATTAAACTCCAGGATTATTTGAAAGGAGAGGATTTGAGTGCAGTTGATATTTACCAGGGAAAGAAAGAGATACACTGTTTTCCTGTCTATTATCACATTTGTTTAGATACTGACAAAGAATAGATCTGCAAATCATGGTAATAGTTCAGATTGAAATGATTCTAAGTGTTCTCACTATGCCTTAGATTTTAGCTCTGATATATCCCTAATTTACACAAGCTGAGTTCATGAATATTATTTCAAGATTTGTAGTATGCAGTCATAGCACCAAAGTGTGATCTACCTTGCAGGTATGCAAACAAAGCAAATCTGGGATTTTAGCAAAAGTTCTTACCTTAGCTTGTCTCTCTCTCTGTTATTCTGTTTTTATTATGAATGCTAATCACATCACTCTTATTTATTGCTTGCTTACTTTCAGATATATCCTCACTGTATTCAAATTAAAAGCATACTTTGGATTCCTTGGTTTTATCAGATACGATTTCTTAAATAAAGTAAAATATACTGAAGTTAATTAGTAAGCAGATATAATGTCAGAATTGGTCTCCAAAGATCACATTTTGAGTGGGCTTCAGTTTTAGGCCATGTGCTTGTTTCAAGTAATCAAATATCAACAATCAAATAGGTCCATGAGCTTAGTTCTGTGGTTCACTATAAAAATATGGGAAATATAAGAAGAAAGGAATAGATAATTCTCAGATAAATTACTGCTTTAATATTGCTCTCTGTTAGAATTCATCCACAAATAGGCTTCTTTCTGGACAAGCTTCAGGGTTCAAGAGTGAATGGCACTGTGTTGCACTGTTTCTCTTCCTTCTTCTGAAGCTGGTTCCAGTTGATGTTGATGAAGAGGAAAGTGCTACTAGCACACAGGTCCTGATTTCTGGAGTTCTTTAAGGCTCTACATGGCTGCTTAAGATCTACACAAAGCTGCTGGGTGAGATCATTCAATGGTACAAGGTGAGATATCATCAGTATGCTGGTGATATCTTTACATTTTTGCACTGGGCTGAACAGGTGATGTGGAAGCTCTGTCCTTGTGTCTGGAGGCTGTGGGAGCTTGGATGAGGAAGAACAAGTTTCAATCCAACCCTCCTTGGGGTTTTTGGGAGCCCCTGGTCCTAGATAGTTTTCCTTTCTTGTTCTGAATTGGGTTGCACTATCCCAAAAAGATTCCATGTTCAATTTGGGTGTCATTCTGGATGGCTTGGAGGATTTTTGCACAGCTTTGTGTTATATGCCAATTGCATCCTTTTCTAAACTAAGAGTCCTTCATGCTTTTGTCACCTTCTAAATGGTTATTTCAATTAGGTCTACATGGGTCTGGCCTTGAAAAACACATAGATGCTCCAGCTGATCTTAAATGAGGCAGTTATGGACTGCCCCTTGTGTACATATGTTACACTTCTGTCCTGTGAGTTGTACTGGTTACCAGTATGCTTCTGAGTGCAATTCACTAGTAGTCATCTGTAAGGACCTTCATGGCATGGGGCCTGGCTATTTATGGGACCACCTCTCCTTGGTTGTTTCTACTCATCCCATCACATCTGGCAGAAAAAGAATGTTATGGTTCCCATTGATGGCAGAAAAAGAATGTTAGGGTTCCCTTTGAGGGAGGAGTGTCATCTGGCAGGCCACCGGATACAAAAGTTATGTCATGGCACCTTCCCTCTGGAATACCATTCTGCCAGAGAGTAGACTAGTCTTGATCCTGCTGGTCTTTTGCAAAGCTCTGAAGACCTGGTTGTATTCCCAGCATTGGATTGTCAATTAGAGATCAGGGAATGGCTGTTTTAATTGTTTGATTGGTTTTTATTTTATAGGCGGCAAATATATTTTATTTTTATGTTTTTAACTATTGTTAGTGGCACAGAGTTATCCTGGTGAGATAGGTGGCCACATAAATTGAGTGAAATAAATCTGTGATTGGCTGCACAATTAGTTGGATTTTATTCTGGCTCAGAAAATGGAGCAAATATTTAGCATTTAAACTGGTGCTTAAATACAAGAATTTAAACAGGCAAGTAATTTAATTTCTATCATTTTGTTTGCTATCATAGCCCTTGTTTGATATCATAGCCCTTGTTTGATACGTCTCTCAAACAATTTTTTAAAAGAGATGCCTGTGCATTCTTGGTACTAAAGCTGTATTAATATCTGAAAATGTCATTTTATTGGACCTTAATATCAAAGTATATTTAGTTGTCATGCTGTAGCTTGTCCATCTGGCCAAACATAGAAAATGGGATTGCGCTAAGAAAGCACTGTAAACAGTTTCATTGTTAATGATAACTGATCTAATACATTCTTAATTAAAATAAATACATTTTCATTCCTTAATCTGTATTGAATAGGCTTTTAAAACCGGAATTATATACCCTCTTTTAAAATTTATTCAGATTTTCTAAATGCTATGATTACATTTAAAATACCATATTTATTCGAGTATAACGCACAAAATTTTATACCGATTTTAAACTGAAAATTAGGGGGTGCGCGTTATAAACGAGGGGTGGGGTGGGGTGGCAATGGCGGAGAGCGACGGCCCAGCGTCGCCCACTTGGGACTGGGGAGGAACCATGCCTCCTCCCGGGGTCCGCGCCCCCCGCCCAGCGCTCACCTGCTCCGCCGGCGGCTCTCGCTGGCCCGTGGGGACGCGCGCCCAGCAACAGCAGCAGCAGCCGGGGAGGACGGTTTCTGCATGGCTCCCTCGCCCCCCGGGACCCTCCTCAGCCCTC
The DNA here is from genome assembly GCA_023653725.1 of Bungarus multicinctus. Classification (NCBI taxonomy): domain Eukaryota; kingdom Metazoa; phylum Chordata; class Lepidosauria; order Squamata; family Elapidae; genus Bungarus; species Bungarus multicinctus. The sequence continues at coordinate 66,856,262 of CM042842.1, forward strand.
GGGAAGCAGGCGAGGGGCTGGCGCCCCGACCCTTCCGCCGGTTGGGCAGGTTACGGCCGCCTCGCCCGGCAGTCGCCGCCTCTTTGGCCTTCCCGGAGGCCGGAGCCCGTCCCGAGAGCCCGCGGAGTCTCGCCGTGGGTGAAAGGCATCTCTTCCCATGACGGCCAGGCCGAGCTCGCCCGGCAAGGCCGCTCTGCTCCAGACGCCGAGGCCACCTTAAGCACCGTCCGGGGGCCGCGCGCAGTCGCCCCGTGTGGCGGGCAGCCCCGGAACGTGTGCGGCGGGCGCTGGCGGAGACGGCTGCACTGCCGGGCGCCCCTTCCCGGCAACCTCGGGCGGTAGCCACGGCCGGCCTGTCGCAGGGACCTCCGGGGCCCGGACGGAGCGTTGGGCGAGTGACTTGGGGCAGCGGCGTAGGGGAGATGGAAGTGGGGAGGGCGAGATCGTTCTGGACAGGTGGAGACTTCGCGCCCACCAAAAAAGCTTCCTATATGCTCTTGAAGCCCCAAATAACCCAAACAACCACAGTCCGCAAACGCCAACCGTTTCCCGCCACCGACTTCCAAAACTATCGCGACGGGGCGGAAAACCCTCGCGGCCGCGCTCGCTCTTTTTCCAGTTGCAGGGAAAGCGCGCACTATAAGCTACGAGGGGACGTTTTGTTTTTCGGGGCTGCAGCCGCGCACTATACGCTACGAGGGGACGTTTTGTTTTTCTTCGCCCTCGCGTATAGTGCGCGGCTGCAGCCCCGAAAAACAAAACGTCCCCTCGTAGCTTATAGTGCGCGGCTTGATGTGAAACAAAATTTTATACCGATTTTTAATCGAAAATTAGGGGGTGCGCGTTATACACGTGTGCGCGTTATACTCGAATAAATACGGTAGGTTTTATGGTATTCTGTCTTTCCAAATAAAATTACCCTATATTTATATAAAATAGGTTTTATGGTATTCTGCCTTTCCAAATAAAATTACCCTATATTTATATTACAGTTACAGGATCCCAGAGTTAGAATTTTTGCATAGATATCCCATGTGATTATCTAAAAGAAGCACAGTAACCTTGAAGAAGGAATATAGTATCATGGAAAAAGACTAAAGTATTTTTGATTCTTTAATCCTATAAAATTCATCTCAATACTTAAATATGCTTTTTTTTACAGTGAAATCAAATTTGGAACAGATTTTTGTGCCTGCATAAGGAAACAGACAGTGATATTTTTCTGTTACATGTCTGCTTCCTTCTCTTTGCTGTAAATCTGTGCTATAAATGGAACTGAATTAGCTTCACCCACCCACCCACCCAACCCTAAGTCTCAGAAACTTACTGATATGCTAATATTAGAGGAGGGAGAGAAACAGTCGAAGGAAGATGTCTATTAAAAAGAAAAGGGGGATAGCCCATCATTCCTTTCTGAGTAACATGATGAATTGTGGAAACTCTGATTGAAAATTCTAATCACAGCCTTGCAGTCCTTCAGATCTCAACTGCTGACAGTTGATTCACTCCTTTTCATGCCTGCTGCTCACACTGCTTATGGTGTCTCTTATGCGTGAATCTATCATTAGCACACAAAGCATTGATGGATTGGTTAGAGTACTTCTGTCCTCAAAACCTGGGAAATGCTTCTTTTTCAGGATTGCAGAGCCTGTATGTGACATCGTCATGAATGGAAGAAGAAAGTAATACAGCACTGGATGCGCCTGCTTGCTGCCCCTAACAAAAAGAGAGAGGGAGGAGAAAATGATGCATTGTGGGGAATGTGAGTATATGGCCTGTTTTGACCTCACTAGCAATCAGTTCAGAACAATATTTTCCATAATCAGGGCAAAGTAGCAAAAATATTGGGACTATGACTATTTCACTCAGAAATCAAAAAAGTAAACTTCATCCCCTGCTACCAGAAACATATATTAAACATTTGGATTTTCAGAGCAGTCTTCGCAACCAGAAAGATTGATTATAATGTAGATGAAGTTTTCTTTTATGAACCTCTGTCTTTCATTTGACTTTACCACCTTCCTATATTTAAAGGCTACGTTTTAGTTACATGCTTTTCTGGTTGGTATGCCATGTCTTGGAGAAAACATATTTTGGTTGAGAAGGAAGGTCAAATGTTCAGTCAAAACACTAAAGAATAGGTCATACTATGCTTCACTGCTCTGTCTTGTAATAAATAAATATTAAGAGTTGACAGAAATTTGTTTTAAAATTTAGCACGCTGTATTTAATATAAAAATTTAGTAAGAAAAAAAATATCAAAAAGACTAGGATGCAACATGCAGAACATTTGAGGAACTGCCAAACTGAAATGGATTTATGTTACGTCTTGTGTTATTTACCTACATAGATGCATAGCAAACTTCTTTTTAAAAAAAACATGGAATTTCCATCATTTACGAATAGTCTGAATGTTTGTAGCAGCTTGTTATGGATGATCAGTGGTTGGAAATATAGACTTATCAGAAGCAGACTACAATATTGTCTTATGAACATGAGTGTATACACAAACACTTTTCTTGATGCCTATCAAGCTTCATATCTCCATAACTTTATTATTTTTTATTCTTAATTTGGCATATATAAATGGGAAGCAAGGGTGCTGCAGAGTAAAGTAAAGCACAGCCTATAGCGTAATATTTATGTAAAATAATCGTTCTTGGCCTCACCTAACCCCCACAGCCTATATGAAGTATTTATTTAAGTGATAACAATTTTTTAGAATTATATCCACATGACAGGAGAAAAAAAAAAGCCTCCTATATATTTCATGTGATAAAGGAAGTGATAGGAACCTGTCTTTTGGAAGATGTGATTTTTGTGACTAGTCTTGCCTTTCACGGCAATCATTTTATAAATAGTCAAGGACTTCCGATAACAGCCATTTTGATAAAATAGCCAAGGTGTGTTCTCTGAAAATTCCATTGAGTTATAAAGTAGGCCTTGACACAACCACAATTTGGGCCACATCTTCTGTGGTTAAACGATGCAGGTACTAAGTGAGTCATGCCTGATTTTTCAACTTTTTCTGCTGTTGTTGTTAAGCAAATCACCCAACCATTAAGTGAATCCACTTTCCTCCATTGCTTTTGCTTATTGGAAGCCACCTGGAAAGACTACGAAGGGCGAACACAGGGCCAAGAGTCACTGCAACAATCATAAATGTATGCTGGTTGCCAAGCAATTGAATTTGGTCATCTGACTATTTTCAAAGACCAACCATAAGTCACTTTTTTCTGTACCATTGTAACTTTGAATATTGGTTAAATGAATGCTTGTAAATCAAGAACTACTTAATAAAGGCTAGCTCCTGTCTACGCATCCACTAGAGAGAATATGTTCATGGCAGGAATATAGGAAACAAAAATGAACTATATAAAGAAGTAGAGCTATTAGTAAGAAATATGGTTTTATGGTATATTAATGACTCACAGATTTACAGGTAAAATGGTAAAGGTTTCCCTGTCAGTCGTTTCTCGCTCCAGGGCATGGTGCTCCTCTCCATTTCTTGGCTGAGGGAGTCAGCGTTGTCCCAAGATAATTTCCTTGGTCATGTGACCATCATTAGTATATGCCAGAAGTGCACAGAACACTGTTACCTTCCCACTGAAGTGATTCCTATTAATCTGGTCACATTTGCACACTTTCAAACTGCTAGATGGGCATGAGCCAGTGCAAATAACAGGAGTTCACTCGGTTGCGTGGAGCTTGGGTCTTGAACATGGACTGTCAGCTCTTCAGCTGACAATCTGAGCTTCTTTAACCACACTGAACCATCAGGCCTCTATTTACAGATAGATTTTGACATATGTCCATTCATTCAGTGGTGGTATGCAAATGCATTTGAAAGAGGCAGTAGCAAGTGCCTTTCCTCCATCCTCTTCTCCCTGCATTTAAGAGGAAGAAGAAGATGAAGAGAATGCAATTAAGGATGGCTTTTAGCCAGGCCACTGGCACATTTATTTATAGTCATTTACTAATTGCAGTATGTACGTGTATTATAATAACTTCTTGTAATTATAAGTAATATATGTAGTCTCATATGTCAACTTGCCAGTGGTAGAAGCTGTACTAAAATTATAATAGTTTGACCATCATTTGCTATCATTTAAATGTAAATTCACTTTAAAATTGTCTTGGAACATGGAATAGGAAGCTGTTTATAAATAAGAATAATTTCCATTAGCCTCAATGTGTGATAAACATTATATTTTATTTTAAGGCATTTGAAACAGAGGCATATGTGGCTCAATGCTCAATGGTAGCATGTAACAAAATATCTTACTTGAAAGCTCCTCCCATCTAGAAAATACAACAAAAATGAACACACATTAATCGTATAGGGTATGAGAACCACATTCTATAGTGTCTTTGATTATCAGAATTATTCTGCCCAAATTTTAGGATTAGCAATGGAGAATCTTTCTAATTTCCAACTTCTGATGATAGTTACATAAGTAAATATAAGGAGCCAAGCTTATTGAAAGGTAGTCTCGCAGTAGTATATAAAATTAGCATCAACAATCACATTTTAAGAAAATACTCAAAACTCATTTTTGGCAATCTTTTCTTCACGGGGTTTTAGCTTAGGTTCTAAGTGGAATGTTAGTATTTATGTCACTGCTGTCTGGATTATATATTCATTAATTTATAAATGTTTATTACTGTTTTTCTTTTTTTTTAAAAAAAAATAGGATTATATTTTGAAAACTGTCTTAGAAATGATTTTACCTTTATGTATCTCACATGGCTTTCTTTTGAGATAAGCAGTATTATGCAAAGCACAGAAGTAAGCCAAATAAATTAAAGTTATGTGATGAGAAAAAAAGAAAAGGAGACAGGAAAAGAAAATTTACATCAATATAATTCACCACTCATCTTCATGCCTTTTTGTCCTTGAAAGTCCCCCATATAGCATTTTTAATGTTACCTTCATTGTATACATATCATATTCTGTGCACAAAATGAATTGAATTCAGCAACCAATTGTGAACTCCATATTAACTCAAGACATTCCATAAATAATACCTATTCATTTTATCATATACAGGTAGTTCTTGACTTATGATCATAACTGAGCCCAACATCTCTGTTGCTAAGCAAGAACAGTTGTTAAATGGGTTTTGCCCCATTTTATGACCTTTTTTGCCATAATTGTTAAGTAAATCAATGCAGTGGTTAAGTTTCCAGCTGATAAGCTTAGCATTTTTAACCACTCAGCCATTATGTCCCCTTTCAAAAACTTTATATCACATGAATAATTGAGTATCATTCAGAATTTTTCTTGCTACATCATGCTTTAAAAGAGTAGATAAAAATCAAGTTCCAGTAAAGGAAAAAACAAGTTTACACATTCTGATTGCATGTAGAATGAATTGTTAAAGGTGAATTCATAAACATTAAATGATTATGACTAATATGCAATGAAACTAGCATAAGTTTCCTTTGCCTATAAATCTGTTGATTATTGATTATTTTTACATTGATTATTTTCCTTACGAATTTAAAATTCATGTGTTATCAGATTTTATGTAACATAAATATCACTTAACCATACAATTTTTCCTGTTCTGGTGCTAATATTTTTTAAGTTGCATAGATATAGGATTGTATTAAAATTAGAATTTGTGATAAATTTCTAAAATTCCTTTGGGTAGTGATGGGATATAAAAGTTTTTCAAATTCAAAAAAGAGAACACTAAGTTATATTTAGCAAATGTTATATACCAGTAGCTAAATAGAACAAACAAGAAAGCATAATTTAAAAAGTTACTATGTCACCATGATTTCTGTTTATGCTTCTTTCTGGTCTTGTTTCAATCAGATATTGATGTTAATATGTTTCTGAGTATGATTTGGGTTTATATGTACCGTATCTATTCTGTAAATAGCATGCTTCTCTTAGGCTTTTTGCTTCTTCCATAATCAAATCTGTCCTTTAAAAGAATAGGATAACATTTTGGAGGTATCTAGCTTAAATCTGACGGGGCTAAAAAAATTTAAAAGCCTTCTATGTCTTAGTTTCATTACATTCATCTTCATTCTGTTCTGCTGAAAAGTATAGCAATGTCAAGTTTTTTGAAGTATCCCATATAATTATGGTTATGAAGGTTAAATGAAAAGTTATGTTCCAGTGTTATGAATTACCACAGATGGCAGTAATGAAACTGTAAGCTCCGACATATTCTTTGGCATATCTTCTTTCACTTAGTTGTTAGGAAGTTGTGAGAAAGGGCATATTTCTACTACTATATATATATACTACTATTTGTGAAGTGAGCAGTCATCATTTTGCTTTAAGCAATAAGCAGTTGTGACTAAATGTATTCTAAATACAGGTGGTTATAGTGATGTGGTAATGTGAATAGTGTGCGTCACTGGACCATAAAATATAAAGGTGGTGAATTGGGAAGAGATGATTTATGAGTTTTAAGAGTAAAATGAATGACTTGTGTCAGCAATCAACAAGTTTCACAAGAGAAAGGTTGATGAACTGATTAAGAGCAATTGATGATCACTCAGAGATAAATTGTTGTCAGGCTTGGCACTTCACAGGAACATCATCTTATTGATGTTCTTTCATGTCAGAAAGTTTACATAAGATAGTTCCTTGAATGCCGATGATCAAAGTAAAAGTTTTGGAATTTGAAATTTGTTATCAAACTATGACAACAAAGGTAAGGAACTTTTTTGCAGCATTGTGACAGACAGCAAACCGGGTTATGACCCAGAACCATAAGCATCAGCTCATGGAATGTCAAATTTCACCTGAGAAGGCAGGAGGCAATCAAGACACAAGCTTTGGCAGGAAAACTCACAGCTACAACTTTTTTAGGGATACAGATGGTATTATTTTCATGCATTCTCTTGATATGGAACCATTATCAATTGAGAGTACTATACTCAAAACTTTGAATTATTAAGCAGCATTTGGAAGCACATGAAGGACATACTGCTCAGATACCTTAACTTCACGAGCCTCCCAAGAGATAATTGTAAAGTCTCACTATCTTTCACAACTTCCCATATAATCCAGATTTGGAATCATATAATTTCCACTTTCTTTCAAAATTGAAGGAATATATTCATGGACTGAATGTTTGATTGAAATCAAGAATTTGAAAGAAATTGATTGAAGAAAGTGTGTTTTTTCATGATTATTTTGCTAAGCTTGTTCATCATAGACAGAACTATGTTGTAAATGATGGTGATTAGTGGAAAAATAAATAGAGATAACATAGAAAGCTAATTTCAAGGATTATTTTCCTGTTTATTCAAATGTTCCCATTTAAACTAAAGTTGTGGGGATAGAGGCATTCCTTTTCATTCTCGCATGTTTTCCTTTTCTTGCATTTTTAATTTTGCTACAAAATAAAAACTTACGGAATATATATCAACAATTTTTTGCACTGATGAGCCTGAATAAAGTATTTCAGGCAGAAGCTGACCATTAAAAGGTCTCCCATTAAAAGTGAAACCATATTATGGAAATATGAATAGTTTTAATATAAATAGGCATACATTCCAATTTAGTTTTCAGACAGCACATTTCTCCTGGAGATGCAAAAGAATATTGCTTATTCGTCACTAGCAAAATGGGTAATGATATTTCTGGGTAATATTGATTTTCCTAATAAGTCTCATCAGACAACTCATTACTGGGCTCCATAAACTTCTCTTTTTCCAATGTGCATATGTTCCTTCAATTCTGTAGCGTTGCTCTTTTAATTCTCCTAGGCTTCCCTTAAGAATAAGGAATGACTATGGCCTTTTCCTGCCTGCTTTGGTGGTTCAATACTTGGAACAGAATTAATTTAATGCAAGTAGACATTGGCATATGGAAATGAGATTGCATATACAATACAAGCATTGAACAGTTCTTAGGTGGTCACAACTTCTGAATCTGGAAGGATTACAATAGTGACCTAAGGTGAAAGGTTGTGGATTTCATTACAGATTACCTGACCAATCATTTCCATTAAAAGGTTTTTTTTAATTACTTTTTTAATTTAAAATTTTAATGTGAGAATGTTTGGGTGCTTGTGAAATTACATGTCCTTATAGAAATTTAAGGGCAAAAAATCTCTAACAAAGCATATATTAAATGGCATGGGTACACATTGATAAGTATTAGCAGAGTTTTCTTTGTCTTCAAAGAGTATGCAGCAAACGGAAGTAGTGTGCAAAATTGTAGCAGTGAGTATAGAATCACACAAGCACAGAGGTTGAACGGTAAAGGGTTTTATATACAGGAGTATAAGCACAGTCCAAGATCCAGTCCAGTATTCATACACAGATCATCAATCAATAGAATATATAACTAACCATCATAGTCAGTAAGAATAACAGCAATGCAGTATCTTCAATACATATGCAGCAATGGAGAGATATAGTTACAGAGTGATGAAGATACTTGCCAAATAGAAGCAATCTAGCCAAGTAGCAGCCCAAGTAGAAGCCAAAGTAAAAGCCCACTAGCCATATGTTCTCTGGCTTCATGCTATATAGTACTCCTGCTTCTTGTAGCCAATCACATATTGTGGCTTCAGTAAAGTGCTAAGTCTTTATGACTTGCAACCATATATGGTAAACCAATATAGTTCAGGTTCTTAAAGAAAATCTAACACACATACTTTGTCCATTCTTCGCAGTATGAACTAGTTCATGATATTTCAAAATTTGTGTGCAAAAATGGTTGTTTCATTATTTAGACTCCTTGTTGTCTAACAACCATTTGATGTGTTGAACTACAACATGCTAACTATAAACACTGATTCGCGAATCAGTTTGGTTGGATTGATACATGCTGCTTGGCCAGAGTTATTTCTGGTACAATTATGTGATGTATAAATCAGTTCAATACAGTAAGTCAAATTTCTTTAAATCATCTTCCTAAATCTGATACTCTTCAGATGTCATAAGGTACAAAGGAATTACAAAGTCCAGCAAATCTGGAAAGCCCCTGACAAAGCTCTCCTAAGTCATAAATAACAAAATTTGGAGATTTTTGTGTCAGAAAAGTATGCCTAATGGTTTGAAAATTGTTATTATTTGTGAGTTTACACACTGAAATAATTTTAAATGTTTGTTCCTAGACTCTGGAACTCCCAAAAGACATCTGTTTATCTTGCTCTGAAGACCTATAATGATCTTCTGTCAAGCTGTGCAGACTAGGCTTTTGTTCTGTTAAGTTGAATTGTGCTGCATCAATTATATGTTTTCTGTCTCTTAAGATGGAGTTAGTTATATGCTGTTTATTATCTCCTTAGATATTATCTATTCCCTTCTGTGACAAAGTATAAGCCAATGTTAGTGAGAAAACATTGTGTATGCAGGCTTGTTTTGCTATAGTGGGTTTGGCACTGAATTCTGATTAATGTGTTATTGAATGGGAATCACTATGCATACAGATCTTATGCTTGTAATTTGGTCATGCTACAGCTGATTCAGATTTTATATATGTATGTGTGTGGGTGTGCGCACAGAGAGACACACCTACACAAGATCTTTAATTCCATTAGTTTGTGAGTTAAACCTGCTGGTGGGATGAGACCACTTTGAGACCATTCCATGTAGTAACAAACTCAGAATTAATTCATTATATTATTTTGGATTATTTATTAGCTTTCTCTGTCTAGTTTACACAGGGACAGGATCCGACCAGTATAACTACTGGTTCTGTTGCTCTGCGTCGTGCGCGCATGCATGAGTCATGCAAGTGCAATTTACAACCCGCTGAGCTTCCCGGACAGTTGAGCAGCGCTGTGTGCGAGTGTGCAGTGGTTGGAAAAGCCCCTTTTTTCTGCTTTTTCAACCTCAGCTGTGCTGCGCAAAGCAGCTGCGTTGAAAAAGCAGGAAATAAAGAACAGGTAGGATCCCAGGCTGGTGGGTGGGCCAAAATAGCAGCAGACACAGACCCGCTTCTGTGTCTGCTGCTCTTCAGAGCTACTGGTTCTGTAGAGCCAGACAGAACCGGTAGAATCCCACCCCTGAGTTTACAGTCTTAGTTCTATTCAGGACTGATTTTACTTAGATTTTTTATCGGCTAGAATAGTTGATTTGTAATGCTGTTCTTACGATTTGTAATTTTTATCAGTGCTTTCAGCATAATCTTATTTATATCTGATTTGGGAATTTGAGGTTTTTATTGAATAGATAAATTTGTTTTTGTTATCTTATGTTTTTTTCCTGTAGCCCAGGATATAGTATTAAACAAACTATACAGTGAAGGCTAGAATATTCTGTGACTTGTACTAATTGCATGTAGCAATTAGATAGTTCTTATATATTTGAACCAGCTCACTGGGTTTAATTAATCCTGCATGCATAATATATTACTAGGCACTTATGCAAACTTTCATGCAGAGTTATGATTGTAACTTGATCCCACATGTTGAAATGGGACTCATATATTTGCAGAGTGGGAATTAATCTTTTTTTAAGAGCTGGAGGGAATTATTGCAGCTATTTTCAAATACTAAGTCCCAACATTTGCTGTGAATTTTGAAAATAGGTATACCAACATCTTGAATCAAATGACCTTTGAATAAGAGTCAGAAAGGAGCAAAGTTCAGCCCAGCCATCTGTGCCTTTATATTTGTGGTACAAAACTTCATTTCTGCTTGCTGCCCTAGATCTATTAAGAAGCTAGGCTTATCCTCCTTAAATTCAGCCTGTTATATATTTACATAAAACATGAAAGTCAGTAAGATTTCACCAGTACAAACTGAGATTCAGTTTGCTTTGAGTCATGTTCAACTAACTGCCGATAATTTCATGGACAAGCCCATGTAATTTTCTTGGCAGCAGTACTGAAATGTTTTGCCACTACTGTGTTCTAGAATAGATACAATACCCAACTTGTGTTGTGAATGCTCAGTAATAGTTAAAATAAATGGCCTTGGGTTATTATAGTGCCAGGTTGTTATCAGGGAGAAAAATAAATCCCGTGCCAGTTTATATTTGCCTTGCATGAGTCAAACTGTGAAACTAATTTAAGAACTTTCACAGTTGGCTTCAATGAAGACTGCCAGTACTTTGATCATATTAAATTGTACATGATTAGTTCCAAAAAGTCCTGGCTTCGATAGTACTCATCAGAATCAGAGTTCCAAAACTCAATGAATGCTCTGATCAGCTAGCATAAAGGTGACCAATATGTTGAGAGAGTTAATCTTTAAAGCAGAATTAATGCATTTTATGTGATAGAATGTGGTCCAAATTCTCGGGAGGGAATACATTCCAGAGGGACAAGAGACAATTCAGATAGAGAGGAAGAGGGTGAAAACAGTTCCTAGAATATATCTTTCTTTCTTTCTTTCTTTCTTTCTTTCTTTCTTTCTTTCTTTCTTTCTTTCTTTCTTTCTTTCTTTCTTTCTTTCTTTCTTTCTTTCTTTCTTTCTTTCTTTCTTTCTTTCTTTCTTTCTTTCTTTCTTTCTTTCTTTCTTATTTATTTATTTATTTATTTTATATATCCAATATATTTTATATATCCAAATTATTTATTTTATATATCCAATTGGGACTCGGGGCCCTCTCCAATTGGGGCTCGGGGCGGTGTACAGCCAAGTAAAAACACACACTTACAAAATACAAATTTAAAATAGAATTAAAAGTAGATTAAATTAGTGGCTGAGATACAGTGATGATAAAACTGAACAAGGTAAAAATTTAAGAGCTAAAACCATTAAAACCAATTTAAAAACCCTACCAGTAAATCTAGGCCAGACCGGCGTGTTGGAAAAGGTGGGTCTTCAGTGCGCGCCGGAAGGTTTGCCATATGGGAGTCGTAGCCTGCTTTAGTTTGGCAGGTTTCTGGGAATGAATGAAGAACAATAAGGAAATCTGTGGGAAGTATTATAGTGATTGTGGATGCCTGAAATCTTAAAAGTATTGGATGCTGGAGAGTAGAAAAATAAATTAAGAGTCTCAGATCTTTGTGTTGCTTAGGCATTCTAATTTTTTGGGCATTTCTTTCATGGCATGTTTATATTTATTCTGTTTTCCTGTTTGAAAATATTTTTGGAAAACATCCCAGACGCTATTAGCTTCTATCTCATGATTGTGATGATTAAACTTTCACCCACGTGTTCTTAATTAGCTGTTTGTTTTCCATACTTTCATTTGCAGACATTCCAAGGAATAAAACTGTTGTTTCTCATAAAGGATATCCTGAATAATCTAACAATGTAAAAGTTAGCTAGAGTATCATCTGGGTTAGTGGAGAAATAGTTTCATCAATTCTGTCTTGGGATGATTATGTATGTCAAAATAGAAAATAGGAGCACTGTGCCTTTTTGTCAAGAAGACAAACCACTTAGTTTTAATCTGAAGCTGGTGCAAATTATCTGATGGAAACAGGCTTAAACAGCCTATTTTCAAAATCATATTATTAGGAAAAAAACATGTGAGACAATAGTATGTGCTATGGGTTTCAATATTAGCCATATACACAGGATAGGAATAATTTTCTTTCAATATTTCTCATGACAATATGCCAAAATGCTCCATCCTCTTTCCCTTATGTAGCTGCAAAACAGAGTGGGAGGACTCAACACCATTAGTTTGGAGCAGCCAGCAGGGGGCAGCTTTCCCGCCACAGCCAACTCTCCTTTGCCAACTCAGTGCCACCATTTCTTCACAGGAAATTTCAATACCAGAAAGTCATTGCAGGGATAACGCCCCTATACTATTGCCTCTGAGGCTTGGGCTGCGTCACCGTACAAGGTTTTTTTATATATATAGCCCCATGGCTCTGCCAGTTTTTTTTGTAAAGTGCTGCAAGTTTTTTTTTTCTAACGTGCCGAGGGTCTGCAAGGTTTTTATAAAGCCTGGTGGCTTTAAAAAAAATCTTGAAGAGCCTTGGCACTTAAAAAACAACACTTGCAACACTTTAGAAAAAAACTGGCAGAGTCTAGGGGCTTTAATAAAGAAAACTTGTAGAGCGGGTGCAGCCCAAGGCTTGGAGGCAATAGCAGGGGGTGTCAAAATAGGAACCCCCCCACCTGCTGCTGCCTTGCTTCATACAAATCTTAGAAAAGTCAAATGCCATTTTATTACTTTTAAGAATATTTCTGGGATTTTTTTTGTACAAAAATGAACACTTCACATTGACGGTAGTGTTTTTCAGAGTTTTGGATTGATTTATTATGTGCTGTTAAGTTTTTCTCCATGATGGTAACGCCAAAAGTTGGCCCTTCAGCTATTCTAACATGTCATCTTATTTTCTTCCTTTCTATCTTTCCCAGAATTAGAGCCTTTCCAAAGAGCTAGGTCTTCACGTAAGGTATGAAAAGTACAATAGTTTGAACATTTGTGTCTTGAGTGCCTCTAAATAAACTTCAATAAGCATCTTGTTCTGCTTCTTTAAAGTGGACCTCGCCAAAGCCTATATAGAATAGATATATTTAGTAATAAATTATTTGTATCATCCTTTTAAGGAAGAAAGGTACATAAAGTTGAAGGTCCTTTGGGTGGTAACATTGATCTCATGATTCTAGGATTTTTAAGATTACTGCTTTCTTGGAAGGTGGGTTATAGCAGATTAATCTGGCTACCATTCATGAAATATTTACATGATGTATAACTGAGCAGTAAAACAAAGAATTATTATATACAATTGTTACAAATTGTTGTTGTATACATTCTTTATTCTAGACAAATACCTACAGGAAACTAATGTATTTGACATCCACTTGGTTTGCAGAAGAAAACCTTTAGGCTTTAGCTTTTGTAATTATTATTGTTTAAATAATAAAAAGCATTTCTCTAAGTGCCATCCATCAAAGACAAAGACACTTATTCTAGAAATAATTTTAAATGCCTGGAATAAACAAGAATTGATAGTGAATTTTCAGACTATGGCATATTGAGCCTCATTAAAATGAAATTGCAAATCCAGTTATGTCTAAGACCATATAAGAATGAGTAAGTTAGCTAGTATTCACAAACAGGACTCAATTTACCTCAAGCAGTTAGCCAACACAAATGAAGAAGCATTTAAATTCCTTGATTTGTGATTGCTGCAGGTCTGAGGGAATGAATACAGAGTTGGAAAATAGAAAACATACAATGACAGAAGATTAAAGCTTTCTTGGTATCTTCAGCTTAAGTTATTTAAGGACTTTTTATAAATCATTCTGTGTGTTGGTGTGTGTATTGGTCAGTGGTAGTATTCGACCACTTTGGCCCGGTTCTTGCGAGCCGGCAGGAGCGATGAGCAGCGGAGACCGAACTGGTTCTCTCTGCTGTTCGACCCACCCACTCACCAAGGCTCCCACTTTTATTTGCTGAATTTGAAGTGCAACTGCTTTGCACGGCACAGAATAGTGCCGCGCGGCAGCTGGGATTGTGCAGGCTTGCAGGAGGTGAGTTAGAATGCCTCTGCGTCTACGCAAATGCCTCTGCGCCTGCACAGAGTGCACATTTGATGCGCACGTGCATGCGAAGAGTGCCCACCAAGCCATACCCACTGAACCAGTGGCAACAATATTTGAATCCTACACACATACACACACACACACACTCAGAATATATATGTACATTCACATTCAGAAGCTAATGTTCCTTATAACACCTGTAACAATGTCGAAAATCTTTGATTGCTTCACTCTTAATGAGTCTTTGAAGCTGACTGAAGTTGAGTAAAGTCTCTTTGTAAAGCATTGCAATTAGTATTTTAAATATGGCCACAAGTTCAGTCACTCTAATCCTACATTTGTTTCACAGTTCTTTTAAAATGGATACAGCAAGTAAGAGAATAGTGCTGAGATGGAGTTTAGCCCTTAAAGATATTGAGATAAAAAAATTAACATTTGGAGAAGATAATTACACTAGGATAATTGGTTGCTAGTTAATTATGCCAAAAAAGCAGAATGAATGTAAGTCATCAAAAGAACAATGAAGAAAAAAATGATAAAGTCAGATTATTATCCTGCTGTCAATTGAAATAATCTGGAATGTAAAATCAGGTTTCATAGCAACCTTATATGTTTTTGGAATTACATCTCTCGATATATTTTTATAATATATATTCATATTCCTAAGAATAGCATAAACCTTTACTACTTAGTTATAAAACTAGATTATCAATTAAGTAGTGAGGATTTATACTGTTCCAGGGCAAAATATACATATATGAAATTTCTAATCTGATTTGGAGTAGTGCTTCCCTTCATATACTCTAGTGTAATCATGCACAATTTCCATTAACTGCATTTTGTATTATAATATTTTCATTAATCTCTGTCTAGATTCTATAGTACAGTAAAAGAGTTGCATCAATCAAATGAAAACACAGATCATAGTCTTGGAAGATAACTAATGAAGACATTGAATAGAAATAAATAAATAACATACTATTAATAAGTTTTTTGAATGATAATATTCTGCCTGCACTGATACAGACTATTTTTTAAGCCAGAACAGATCAGATTGTGTGTGAGCCAATGGCTAAATGGAAAATACATTTGAGTCTTAATAAATAATTTGCATCAGATTAATCATTCTATGGAATACTATTTTTTCCTAAGGTTTTCTTATGCCTTTGCATGCCCTCCAAAATCAATACTTTCTGAAACAGTCATTCCCCCCCTTAAAAGTAAATCATACAGTTCATGATATCTAGGAAGAAGGGACTGCTAGAAAGCTTATGCAGAATATTACTGTGACTGACCCCAAATTCTTAATTCTTCAGCTGTCAGTAAAATTGCCCAGGGAATCTGCCAAGAGACCAGATGCTCCTGCCATTATGGAAAGGGGGGGAGGGTCTGTGAAAGCAAACTATACCTTGACATTTGTCCTATAATTGTTTTCCATCAGAAAATAAACTGAGACATGACAGAAGGCAGTAAATGTCTCCCACTGCAAGCTACCTGGGTGACCTAAAATGGGTTCAGTATTTTGTGTCATGTTAGCATCCATTAAGGTATCATTTTGTAAACGAGTCAAACTGGCTAGTTTTTTATTTTTCTTATAGTTACTTGTGTGGATTTCTGCTTGCTCCTACACAAATATGAAATATGATTGGAATATCTGCATAAGAATCATATACATACATATATACATGCATATAAACATGTGTGTGTGTGTGTGTGTGTATACTGTATATGTATTCTGATCCTTATATTGGAAAAATAGAATATATAGATTATATAAATAGAAACCAGTAGCCACAATTTTTTAAGCAGGTGTTTGTTCATTTTTTTAATCAAAAGTATTAGTTGAATATATAGCCATGGTGAGAATTGTGGGGATAGGAATTGGTCTTAATTTTTGCTAAAAACAAAACATATCCTAAGCTTAAGGTAGGTCAGAATGAATTTTCTTTAGGTCATTAATGTATATTATTTTAAAACAATAGACCAAATTAATGCCAGGATTTTTTTTTTTTCTGAGGAAGCATCACTTTTTCACCAGACTAAATTCAAATGGACTAATAGTTTTTGAACTTACCCTAGATAATTTTTCAAAGTGAAACAGGGCTGGACCTGGAAATATTTGGATGGAGACCATCAATAAACCTAATGGTTTAATGGATAATAGACTAACCTGGAAAATTTAAAAATAAAACATCCCTATGGGGATAGTGGCAAACCACCTCTATATTGTTGCCAAGGGTTTTTTTTTTGGAATCTTCTTCTTAATAATACTTTATTAAAAGGAATTTTCCCCATCTAATATTTTACTTATAGAATGCTGTATTAAAAATTTCCTATACATTTCAATCCTTCTTCAGTTTAATAGATTATAATTTGTTTTAAATTATTTTCAAAGTGAAATTCTCTGAAAAAATAAAAGTCTGGATGCTTATATTTTTTTTCCTATATTGTAATAAAAGAAATGTAGAACAAGAAGTGACAGCCTGGGGGTAGACTCAAAAGAGGGATTAGCCTAGAGTTGTTATCTAACCACAAATGGACCAAATCCAATCTATGCTGAATTCCATTGAGCTTCTCTAGTGCCAATATAGTGTTAACCATTAGCTGAGTAGATTCGTGTGGATAGGCATGAGTCATAATAAATCAGTTCAATTGGAACTTCACATGTGATCCTGGTCTTTCATGCCTGACAGGAAAATGAACTTATAACAAAGGATAAGGAACCCTGTTTTTTATTAACAAATTCTTTAAAAATAATAAACAAAAACTTAAAGCAGTTTCTTTTGGTGAATGGTGAACCCTAACCTCTGTAGAACCGGTAGCTCTGAAGAGCAGCAGACATAGAGCCGGTTCTATGTCTGCTGATGTTTTTGCCCACACACCTACCCGGGTTCTTACCTGACCTTTATTTCCTGATTTTTCAACTTCAGCTGCTGTGAGAAGCACAGCTGCAGTTAAAAAAGCAGGAAAAAAGGGTTTTTTGAAAGGATGCTTCTCTGCACGCAGCATGCTGATGATGATTTACAGGCACGCATAGGCGCACCGAACCTCATATATCACCAAACTCGTAGTTAACCTTGTCGGATCCCACCCTGCTTAGAGACCCCCAGTAAGCATTGGGAGGCTGCTGTTCATACTGGGACATCTGGCTGCATACCCATACTATAATGGTGATATCAAATATAACACCAGAAGATTTTTTAATGAAAATTACAGGAATTTTTAAACATTTTTTTGAAAGGTTGATTTTTTCTTCTCCAGTCTTCTGGAAGTTAAGAAGAAGCAGCAGTGGAATAATATATAACTTTTTAAAATGATAGAGTTGTGATACAAAAAATATGCATTTTGCTGGCTTTTGGGTTCATTTCACATGCAGCTTTTGAAGTACAAAAAGCTTCTGATACTTATATCCCATATGTTGTTGAAGATTAATCTGTGTCCCTGAAGTAACATTCATTTTTCTGTAAGCACAGGTTCACTTTAGTGGACTTTTAACAGCCATAATTATAACACATTCCAATCTCAGCTGTGAACTTTGTTCTCTCTAGTTTCCTAGTGTTGGTTTTCACTTTTTTTAGTAGTATCAAGCGTTTACCAAGAGAGGAAAAATATTGTCATCTTGTCACAATAAAATCCAACAGCACAGATTTGGTAATGTACAAAGTTTTTTTCTTCCATATTTGTTTTAATGTTCGTCAGGCAGAACTACTTTTAGATCAGGAGTTTGCAAACTGGGTATTCTAAGATTGTTTTTCTTTTAAATTTGTTATGCATTTTCAGTGCAATCTTAAAAGATTTGTAGAATCTACAACATGCAGGGCTTGATTTATATTAATCCAAGCATTTGTCACTATGTTGCTTTTTTAAAAAAAGTAAACAAGTTCATTTTTAATAAACATATATGTCTAACCTGCCATACTTATTGAAATTATTGAATAATTATTATAGCTCAGAGCCAAATGCCTAAAGTCAAATGCATGGATAGGTAAACTATGAGAGAAATATGCAAGGCAATAATATTAGGTAATATGAGATCTTTCAATGGGTTGTGAGTAGCATTGCAGAATGAACACTGGGATAACAAGCAAAGAAACAGGTAAAGTGTTTAGGTAATGTTTGAATATCCCATTAAACCATTTTTTTGTGTGATTTATGACTTTGGATTGTTACAAATGAAAAAACTAGAGTTTCGGTTTCACCTAACACAATAAAAATCTGACCAGAATTTCTGGATTTATTAATTACTTCTATTGGCCAGATGAAGCCAGAAGATCTGAACAGTGTCACCATGTGTACCAGTCCACTGTATCTTCATCTTGTATAATAATACTATGTTGTAATGTGACATACAAACATCAATTTAGTAGCAGACACACATTATTTCCAGGAATGAAGGGTTACCAGGAAATAATGCAAAGTAAAAAATATACTTCATTGAAGAAATTCAGGACAGAACTGTTTGACTACATATTCATATGATAGTATTATCTTGTTTTCAATTGAGTAATGATCTGAATATAACTAAATTGTGCATTTTTCCTTTGGTTTCTAAAGTGAACAGCAGGATTAATTTACTAAGTGCAGTTTACAGTTTAATAAACAAAGTATTTTCTCTCCAGAGATTAGTTTCAATTGGTGGTGATAACTGAACAACAGAGAAAAGGAACTAAATTATTGATTTAAAACAATAGAATTAGAAGAAGTTTGTGAGCAATACATTGAGTATGTGTAGGCAATTTAATAAACAATTTCCAGGTTTATTCTCTGAGGTCCTTGATCTGAACTATTTCTTTTTGTTTTATTCATTTGGCTTAGTTGTTTTTATTTCTGTGTGAAGAGTTCTTGGTAAGATTTTATTCTCCCACCTCTTTTTTTCTTTAAAAATGAATTTTTATTCTTAAAATAATACAATACAGGTAGTCCTTGACTTACAACCACAATTGAGTCCAAAATTTCTACTGCTAAGCAAGACTATTGTGACTATTGCCCCATTTTACAACGTTTCTTGCCACAGTTAAGTGAACCCTGCAGTTGATAAGTTAGTAACATCATTGCTATGTGAATTTGGCTTCCTTTGTTGACTTTGCTTGTCAGAAGATTGCAAAAGGGAATCACATGACCCCAGGATACTGAAACCATCGTAAATACATGCCAGTTGCCAAGTATCTGAATTTTGATCACATGAACATGGGGATACTTCAGCGGTCGTAAATGTGAACAATGGTCATAAGTCATTTTATGCAATGCTGTGGTAACTTGAAATGGTCATTAAATGAATGGCTGTAAGTTGAGGACTACCTGTACAAAAGAAAATAAAAAAACAGTAAGATATAACAAAGAATAACTACTGAATATAAATTTAAAAAATACCGCAATTTAAAAAAAAACCTTTCTGGAGGTACTCCTCATCCCTTCTATTTGTATTCCAAACTGTTAAACACATCTTAAATATTTATTATTTACTATTTATTTATTTTGTTAAAAATTATTATAGTTGCCCACTCTAACAGACTCTTGGCAGCTTGCAAAATATAATACTAAATTAAAACATTTAAAAACCTAGAGAAAACAAAGAGACTTAAGACTAAAAACAGTTACTAAAACACAGTACGACAGGGACCCCCCCAAACCCCCCCCCACATTAGCCCAGACCTGAGGTTAAAGGTAGATTTTATAAGCTATTCAGGACCCCATTTCTATAACAATTTATACAAGTTTTCTCTTTAGCTTAACTTTAGGTTTAATTTAATTCATTTTTTTTCATAACTCTTCCCATTGATCCATTGTGATTAATTAGTCTCAAATTCTGAATCCATTACATCATACCGTTATACCTCTATATTCCAACAACAATGGGTCCTATTAGTTGGATTTTCTATAAGAGTTTCTAATTCTGTCATGGTTTTCAAAGTCCCTCTTTTTTTAAGATCACTTTTTATTTTTACCAGTTATTTGCAGATACATTATTAAATTTCTTCCTTCTTGAGAAGTTCCTGTTTTCTGTTTAATCTATTTTCTGAATCTGGATATGTTATGTTGTTACATGTAATTAATATTTTTATAGCTGTCCTTGGAGTAAAAATATTTTATTGTAATGCTAATAGACTGCTGAACTTATTCCAAATAATTGTGAAACTTTATCTTATAATAAAACTCCTTCGGATTCTTTTTTTGTTTTATTTCTTTATACCAGGAATGCAAACTCTATTTCATTGTGGATTGTGTTTGACCCTGAGGGGGTGGATGGGCATGGCCAGAGTGATATGGCCAGTTTGACATCACTGATGTTGAGGGGCCCCAAGCGCTCTGCCAATGAAAATGTAGTTCTGTTTTCATAGTTCTGTTTCAGGAGACTGTCACAGCCAAAATTGAGCTCAGACAGGCCAAATACAGCCCTCCTGAGCTCCATTTTTACTGGCAGAGGCACTGTGGGCCAGTCCTTTGCTGTTTCTAGGGTGGCCCCTATGGGCCAGATCTAAGCACCCCACAGGCTGGATCTGGCTCACGGGCCCTGCTTTATACTTTAAATACCATTGGCTGCAGTTGTTTTCTTCTATCTTGTAACTCCTATATTAAAAACTCTCAGAAAAAGTTTCATATTTACTAGCCAGTGGAAAGGCAAACAGTGTACATCATATTAAATATCAAGGGAAAACCTTTCCAAATTGCATCTGATTAGTTGGTGAGATGCAGACTATAGTATGTCTTGTAAGATTTCTCTATCTTATTTGCTCAGTTTAGTATAATTATTAATGGGACAAATCTATGTTCTGGTTGTACTTGTGATCTAGTTTATTGCATGTACCAGAAGTGACTTGCTTTATTCTCATTATTAGCAAGATAAGCTGCATGTGGCAAAGATACAGCTAAGGCTGATAATCCAGCTTTTAGCTTCTTTACCTTAGTAAAAAGCATTATGTGACACCTTCAGTTAACCACAGCCATTATGGGTAAGTAGCAGAGATCAATATCTATGGGTCATTTGGTAGTAACTAAGGCATGTAGTAATATCTTGGCACAACAAAAAAATAAGTTGAATGAAGTGGGAATGGGATACTTAAGGGTATGTGACAAAATAAAAGTGACAAGAGTAAAAAAATGAATGGGTGATAATTGAATACAGAGTGAGAAATTTGTGACCAGATGGAATTGATGAGATCATGAAAAAGAGCGGGGGAAACAAACAGTAATCAATAAACAATAAAATGGTGTATAGTGGTGGGAGCAAGGTCAAATTGCAAGGATAAAAAGCTATATAGACAGATATAGTGAATAATAGTGGAGAATAGTTTGTTTCCTTCTATTCCCCTTCTTTTTTAGCTCATTACTTATTTTGCTTTCTATTTATTATTTTTCTTCTGCCCTTCACATAACATTATGGTGTGGGACTAACAGAATAACAGAATTGGAAATCTTGGAGGTCTTCTCATCCAACTCCCTGCTCAAGCACAGAAGCTATACCATTTCAGACAAATGATTGTCCAGTCTCTTCTTAAAAACCACCAGTAGTGGAGCACCCACAACTTCTGAAAGCAAGCCATTCCACTGACTGATTGGTCTCACTGTCAGGAAATTTCTCCTTAATTCTAGGTTGGTTCTCTCCTTGATTGGTTTCCTTTTCATTGCTTTTGTCCTGCCTTCAGGTGCTTTTGAGATTGTGGAAGTCCCTTAGATTTTGGAACACTGCTATCACATCACTCCTAGTTCTTTTTTTCATTTCTAAGAAGAAGAGTCATACAAATCTAAATTTCACAATACATATATATACATGCATACATGAATACATATATGCATGAACACAGAAACTTTCACTGGCATTGTCTTATGCAATAGCTACTCTGTGTTTGCCTAAAATATTTGATAATTAAACCTAATTTCCCCCCCAAAAAATAAGATTTAGATGTTTTTCCTACCTGGGTGCTATTGAAATTAGAAAAGTTAATATAATTATTATATTAATAATAGCAGCTATTCTAATTGTTGGAGTCAACAGCATACAAATTTGACAAATCAATACATATTCTGTATATATTTACTCAAAAATAGCCATCAGTGATTTTAGTATGAGTTGCCTAAAAGTGTAGTTAAAATCTTGAACTGCTTATGATACTTTTCTGTTCCTTTAATAGAAAATAGATAAATTGTTCTTTTATCTATTACTGTTTTTTTCCTACTATGATCCACTTTTGTATTTTTATAGAAATTTGCAAAAATATGTTTTTGAAGCTTCTGCAAGATGTTAGATAGAATTGGGACTTTCTGACACAGTAGCATCTGGGAAAATTGCATCATCAAAATTATGGCAAAAATGTGGCAGAAGGATAAGACCAATGTGGCTTGTGTGCATAAATAAATTATATGTCTCTACATGTGGTAACTAGTGAAAGAATGTTCCATTTGACTCAGTTTTATACTTTAACAAAATAACAATATAATGCAATAAAAGTTCTAGAAATCACTTTGCTTTCAACTATAACTTCCTATGGATCAAGTCTTCAATTCTTTTGTTCTATTAAAGTAAAGTAGATTTAAAAAGGAAATAATTCATTCTTAATACATAATTATGATGTACAAAATAATATATAACAGTCTATTACTTATGACAGAGTTTAAGATCCCCAAATATCTCTATATCTTCTGTTTGAAGTTTTAGCTAATTGTGTGGACGTTGAATGAGGTATCTCTAACCTGTCACAAATTAAGCTTTTTTGTGTGAGTTTGTGTGATTTTAACTGGATAATACATAAGAAAATAATAATAGTATGTAGTTTAAAAATAGAGGATTTTGTTTGGTTTACATTTTATGGGGAATTAACAATTTGCATTTTTAAACCAAACTATTTTTCTGAATTTTATTTTTTAATTAAAATCTTTAGTTAGTGTATATATAAAAGCGTTTATTACACTGTTGTAATGAAAATAATGTAAGGAACTCTATAAAAGTTTTATATAAACTGGATATTAACAATTGATGTAAATTTAAACACTGAGGCAAGCTTAACAAATGGCTACATCTGGTCAGGGGCTGCAGAGAAAAATAATTTAGAATTATTTTATTCCAGGACTTCCCTATAAGAGAGATAGTTCGGCAGTATCACCAAATATTGAGTTAATGTTCTTAACTCCTCCCTTTTTCTGCTGACATGCATATGCAGTCCATTCTGTATTCTTAATACAATGAATACATTGATGTAACTTGAAGGAAGAGCAAAAACACAGGTAATAATACACATCTGGCTCACTGAACTTTTACTTTGAATATTTTATTTTACCATATCAGTGGCAGGACATATGCACCTCATTCTTTTTTCTATTTTTTAAAAATATTTATTATGATTTTTTAAAATGTAGACAGAAAGCAATCCAAAAAGAAATGTAAAAAATGATGTATTAAGTTATCCCGATTTGATATTCCTACACAATGAATATATCCTGTTTAGTCCTTGGAAAGAAGGGGCACCCTAGTTAAGCTAGAAAAATGATTCAAGGCAAATTGTCAAAGCAAATTGTAATAGTCAATCATAATTTATTTTAATTAGTAATCAGAATTTCAGAAGAAAAAAAGGGGGAGAAAGGGAAGAAAAAAAGAAAAGTTAAGATGTATTTTAAAACTATCATAAAACGCTAGAGATATAACTGTTATCCATTGACACAGTCTTACAAGCTGGACATTTTTAATAATTATGATGGCAACTGAAATTGGTTTCATCCAATAGGAAGAGAGGTTATAATCCCTCTTTCTTCTATCATAATATCTATTTCGAAGTATTACAGTCTGTGTTGTTCAGTGTCTCTGATTTCAAAAGACAGAGATCCCTTCAGTTTCTTCAGAAAGCTAACTGATTTTCAAAACGTTTTAGTTCAGTGATTACCAGGTATTCTGTCACCATTAGAGACTTACATTAGAGACTGTAAAAGCAGTCCTTTTCTAATAATTTTTCAGTTCATTTAAAAAAGTGTTTTCATTAGTTCTGTTTAGTAAATCCAGTTTTTTTTATTTAGAAGTTTTATAACTTGCAGGAAAAAGTGCTGTAGCAATAAATATTGTAGAAAAAATTGAAGAGCTTAAAAATATCATTTCTTTTAAAAAAAGGTTTATAGGATTCCTTTCACACATACAGCAAAAAATCAGAGCCGAAATGACATCACAATAAAACATACTCCTCCTTTTAAAAAAATAGTAATGATGACCTAGATTAGCAGAGATAATGGAAGATACAAGTTTTGAATAGCAGTTTGCTTGTCATTTTAATTTGAATGCTAAAAATAGATGAAATGTGGACAGTATTTTAATGTTAACTTCTACAAGCTACACAGAGGCCAAAAATTTGAATATAAAAGGCACTGAAAAAGAGTTTATTTGTAGGGTTGAATTTTGAAGTCTCAATTATTCTTTCTCTCAAAGCTATTTAAAAATAATAAATGTGATTTGGAGTTTCTAATAAATTTGGTGGAATATATATATGTTATAGAATAATTAACAGGGTTGTATATGCATATTTTATGTATTTATAATTAGTGCCTTACAATTTGATTTTTGCAGGGAGCAAAAGAGCATTTCCTGCTGTACTATGGATTTTTTATGTGTATAGGTAGCCCTCAACATACGATAGCATTTTTTGACAGGAAGTAAAATCACATTGTTACAAACAATCTCACATACTTTCTTCCTAGGTAATGCCCTTATTGCCATTTCTATACAGGCAAACCTCGACGTATGACTGAAACTGAGCCCAAAATTTATGTTGCTAAGCAAAACACCTAAGTGAGTTTTGCCCCATATTGCAGCCTTTCTTGCCACATTGTTAAGTGAATCACTGCCGTTGTTAAGTTAGAAATGTAGTTGTTAAGTGAATCTGACTTCCCTGTTGAATTTTTTCAGAATTTTCACAAAAGGGGATTACGTGACCCTGCTATATTGCAACCATCATAAATAGAGGCCGGTTGCCAAGCACCTGAATGTTGATCCTGTGACTGGAGAAAAGTGTGGAAAAACAGCCGTGAAGCAATTTTTTTCAATGCCTTTATAACTTTGAACGGTCTCTAAACAAAAGGTTGTAAGTCAAGGACTATCTGTATTACAGAGGAGCTCCTGATATAGAATTTAAAATATCAGTTGCCATCTAATGAACAAGCGGTAATGAATAAATACCATTGTCTGGTGCTGCAGGCCTAGACACAATATAATATAAAGGCATAGTTACTTTTCACCACTTAACATACTTTATATCCTATTATAGCCCTCTTGTCTGTTTTGGTTATGACAATGGCCCAGTATTTTGTCCAGATGGTATTTACTATAACCTCTGATTGGGGATTTTACCTGCTTTCTTGCCCATTCCACTCATGTCAGGAAAAATAGCATCTTCTTCTTTGCTTTCAGTGAGTAGGGTTTTTTTTTTTAGGCCTTTTGTGTGAGCCATCCTTCTTTGTATTAGATACCTGCTTATCTGATTCATCCATCAGTGAACTAGTAAGAAGAACAGAAATCACATTGTTACTATCCTTCTTGGTCTAGAAGGGCAAAATAACAGAACTCTCACCTAGTTAAAAAAAAAACCTAAACAAAACTTTTCCCCAATCCATTAGTAAATCTAAAATATCTTTCATCCATTTGTGAAAGCGTGTGTTTCTTTTTTTTTTTAACTGAAGAAAAAGCTAGTGGTAAATCTAAAAGTGTCATCCTATTGGAGATGGAGGAAAACATCATGAAACTGGTGCTTTCATTTTTAATTTTATGTAGGACTTAATGTCTCCTAAGCATGTTATTTTAAAAAAAGAGAGAAATAGTATACGTATTAAAGTAATGTTCTTTTATTCCCCCTTTTTAGCTTGACATTCTTATTTCACAAATAGAATGCAATTCTATGTTGTAGTCTTAAGGGTACTTAATAGCTCTCATGTGCTTCATTTCTTAAGATTTCTGCTTGAAGCTTGTGCTGTTTGACATAGAAAGTAATCTTCATCAGTGTGTTTTTGTTTTAATCATTCCTCACCCTCCCCGTGGGAAATTGAAGTTATTTATATTGTGTTTAAACAGCCACTCCTGTGAAACAGTTTCATTGTTATCATTTGAATGAGAGATCAGTTAAGTGAATGCTGTGTACCTGACAGCTCCTTAAAAAGAAATAATATGCCGTGATAATTAAAGGGGAAGAGCTTCCTTCCATTTCAGTGGAAATGACTTGAAAGACAACTTATTGGATCTAGACTGGGGGTGCTATTGAATGCATTCTTCCCCTTGTCAATCTAGTTCTACAGCTTAATAATGCACGGAATACAAAACAAGAGTTTAATCAAAAGAAAGAGGCCAAACTCTACTCAACTCAGACTAAATTATGATTACCATTGTCATTTTCTTTTAAGAAAAATAATAATATAATTACACTTTCAGTTAAAGAACCTGCTTTACAATGTTTCTTATGTCTTATTTGGATAGGCGGCTGACATTTCAATGTTTCTGACAGTCTTGATTAGATTTTTCTTCATTACAATTATTACTGAACCCATTTTACAGATGAAAACATTGAATTTTAGAATTGGAAGATTGTCTAAGGCTTAAACCTTGATTTCTACCTATCTCTTTTATTTCTGCATCATATTTTCCTTCCAATATGTAAACAGTTTATTTGGGAATTTCTTTCTTTGGTGACTTCTAAGTTTAGTTTTAACAATATGGTCTGAATCAACAGTATTTAAATATTTGTTTGCTTTATTTTAAAAATAATTGTGAGTATATATTTATTGTTTTGGGTAATAGACTATTCTGTGGTATGTTTTCTGGGATTGGTATTTATGTGCCATTCTGTACAACTGTTAAAACAATAACAATAATATACATAATTATTCATTTTGAATGCAACAATGTTTATACTACTGTGATTGACAGTAAAAGTACTAACTAAGCTGATTTCCATCATTGTTTTAAAGAATAATCTATACCAGGAAAATATTTGATTTTGTTGGGCTTCTTGTTAATTTTGGATATTATTGATAAAGGTATGCTTTAATGACCTTATGTTGATTCTGTCGTATGTTTCAACACTTTGTAAGGCAAGATTATGTAAAGGGCAGCTGAAATGCCCTTTCAACTATTGTATATTTGTAAGCATAGCTAGAACCAAAGTCTTGCTTCTAAATCTTGTTTTTATATATTGAAGGTGCATATTGAATACATAAAGAAGATTGTAAGTCACTGGTCTTTTACACAGAAGATAATTAACAGATAATATTGTTTTGCTGTATATACTGTTGCATTTTTGATGAGTCTCTTTGAGTCCTTTCATCAAATAACTTTCGAAACACATTTTGCTGCATAAGCTAACAAGACAGTGTTATTGTGGTATTATTCAGAAAGGTACTCAAACAGTGAAGGCAAAATGCCTTCAGGGAGGCTAGATGTGGTTACTTTGATGTCTTTCAGGTAGAATAACACAAGAAATTGGTATATCCTACTTATATATGCTGGACAGTTGTAAATTAACTAGATATTGATAAATCTATTGAAATAAAGATACTTGAAGTTAGAAGTTCTGTTTTCCTCTTTGGGTTTTGGGAAGTTTGTAAAGTGATAAATGTGCATTAAGTCTTGCAAATGTGCTAATGCTTTAAGGTTGCCTGTGAAATTTCTGAGAAAATACAATTTTAGCTGTATCACAGCCCATCTACCAAGGAAAGGGACACAGTATCAGATTAGCAAAAAGTAGGCGGGGGGATGGATCTTTTCAAAAGGTAGGGTTTCAAATTTATTTTACTGTTTATGGTTTCTGCATAACCTTACATTATTTAAAACATGGTTTTATCAAGATATCTGTATTAGCTTAACTTATTTAATTTTATAGTTTAACTATTCATTATCTTTTAATGTAATTTACAACCCATTTGGAAGTTAGTGACTAGAAATGAATAGTTTTAATTTTGGGTTGTTTAGATGATTTGAAAATTGACTTTATTTATTTGGGTTTCTGAAGAGTTGTCAGAAACTTTATCCTCCTAAACCAGTTGTACAGACTTTGAAGATCGGTTTTTTAAAATTGGATAATTCACATACAGATCTGAAGAGTTAATTAAGGAGAACTATATACAATCCTTGACACACTAAAAGAATATTAAATCAGTTCAAATTGTGCATAGCCATGTAAGGTTATTGAAGCATTTCAAAATGTTGAAAGAGCTTGAATTTGAAAAGGACAAGTAGTTTTAGAGACTTAATTTAAAACATTTATTGAAATCATTCTGAAGCAATGAGAAGCTTTAATCTCTGTATTGTAAAATGCTGAGTTTTTTAAACACTTGTTAGTAACTGAGATGTGAAGAGTCTTGTTTGGATTGAATCACAGGATATCTTGAATCCTGGGAGGAATAAAATGACTTTAGGGACATTTAGCTTATGGCACTTTCAGAATGCTGAGTTTTACTTACAAGGTCATCCTAAATGACTAAATCCCTGTTGTAATGACAATTTATATAGGGTCACATAAGCCAAGGTTTATGCAGAAGAATCACTTCAAAGGAATGAAAGAAGTTGTCAGGGAAGTAAGGTTTAAGAAGGATAAGGTGCAAGAGAGTAATATAATTGATAACTATGATATTAGCAGGAAGAAAGATACTAAATTCAGGAAAAAAGAAAGCTAGTCAACCAAAATGTTAAATGACAAACATGTTTCAGGAACTGACTTTTAAGTTCTTACAGTCAGCTTCTTGTTTTTATATTTAGTTTTCTACTTTATAAGATTCTGATCTCTATAGTTGCAAATATCATTCAACACAAAGGACAAAGACATTATAGGAGAAACTGAACTTTGTAGAATAAGATACATAAAACACACTGCCTCAATATAACAGAATACTGGAGATTGTCCTAATGGTTAAACTAGGTAATTCAACTGACAACTCTTTTTGGTAAGGGCTGTGTGAAATGTAAAGGACATAAATATTTAGATGGACAAATGCTAACCAGAAGCAGCTTGAGGGAAACAGCATCAGTATGCTTTTTTGTTTGTTTGGTTGTTTTTGGATTTTGGGAAGAGTAATGTTGCAATGAGATATGAGCAGAAAATAGAACATTAGAACTGCATGTGTGATTTCATTCCATTGGTCTATGGTTTATAGACATATTATTCAGCTTTAAGGATTTTTAGCCTCAGAGATTTTTCAATATTTTACCAGAAATATTTCAGAATATGTATTGGCCTAGTGGTTAAGACACCAGGCTAGAAAGTGGGAGATAGTGAGTTCTAGTTCTGCCTTAGCCACAAAAGCCAGCTGGTTGACTTTGAGCCAGTCATTCACTCTCAACCCAACCTCACAAGGTTACTATTCTGAGGAAAATGGGAGGAGGAAGGTGTGCTGGGTATGTTCATTGCCTTGATAAATTTATAAACATAATAAAGGTGAGATATAAGTAAATAAAAAAATCAGTCATCAACAGTAGTTTGGCTTAGTTAGTGTTTAATTCAATAAAACTAGCTTTGTTTTTGATACTGGCCCTCATGCTGAACAAGAACCCAGGCAGCTTTAACATCTGAGACTATAAAGGAATCAGAATTCCAATTGAATGACAAAGTTTTTCTATAATTCAATAGGTTATTTCCTCTTTCATGCTGATGCTTCTATTGCATCCACACCAGTATTCTGTAAAGCATCAGTCATATTGATAGTGTTACATGAATGAGTTTTCTAGTACAATAGCAACAGTGGTATGCTTATGAACAGAACAGCCAGATTTTTCAACCAAAAGTGCTTTTCCCATGAATAAAAAAATGGTTGATATGCTGTTTTGAAAGGAATGCAAAATAGATATATGAGATATTCATAAATAGTGGAAAAATTGATGTAGAAAGCATTTATATATTTAGCAGATATTTGAAAGGAATTGTTGTGTTCAAGAATATGAGTGGTTTGGTGGCCTAGAGGTCTTGCCTCCCAGTCGGAAGGTTGAGAATTCAGTCCTAGATAGTGACAGATGTTTTGCTATCAGGGCACAAAGAGAAAACATTTGCTGCAAACTTTGCATAGGTGTCAAGAAGGGTATCCAGCCAATAAACGCCTGTCGTCTTGAACCCACCCCAAAGCAAGAGATTACAGGGTCATAAAAATGTGTTCAAGTGTGTGATTTTGTCCACATATAGAATTATATTAAAATATAGAAAAGATGGATTTAAATAGTAGTCTGATTTGTTACCACAGTGTTTATAACTTTTTTTTCAAGCAGTAGGTTGGTAGCTATATATATAAAAATATGTACAGATCAGGTGGGCTAGTGGAGAAGCAACCGTACATTGAGTATTTGTTCTGATTCTTTTTGTACATTGTATATATGAATGTTAATTATCTATCTGCTGGAGCTGTATGAAGGAGGAGCATTCCATCTTAAGATATTGGATTGATCTGGGCAATAATAGTAAATTAATTTGAGGCTGTCATTGATAGTCAGAAAATGGAATTGCATCACTTCAACTCAAAGTATTGAAATTTACCATCTTGCTTTTTAGACTTTTATTTCAATAATATCAGGTTTATAACATGATGGCTATTCTAATCGATACGATAGTTCTTCAGTCTCTATGATGCTGCTTTGAAGAAGTGTTTTTGTTGAATTTCCTGCAACTGAAGTACACCTATGAAATTTATTATAGCTGTAATAAAATATAAACTTTATGTATACAATTGCCAATAAGTTGTTGGACTGAGATGTTAAGAGCAATAGAGAGAACCAGGTACAAATCTAATCTCAGGCAAGAGTAGCTGGATGATAGTATGAAAAGATTGCATTATAAGCTATTTTCAGCTCAGGGAGGAAACTTTAGATGTAAACTTAACATTTTTTCCACACATACACTATAAATGCAGATACAAATAATTTTATTGCCGTCATTAATCAGCAGAAACTATAAATACAACACATATATGTTTAATAAATATAACACATGTATGTTTAAAGAGCTTCGGTGGTGCAGTGGTTAGACTGCAGTATTGCAGGTTACTTCTGCTGCAGCCAGCTGCCTGTAATTTGGCAGATCGAATCTCACCAGGCTCAAAGTTGACTCAGCCTTCCATCCTCCCGAGATGGGTAAACTGAGGACCCAAATTGTTGGGGGAAATATGCTGACTCTGTAAACCACTTAGAGGGGGCTGTAAAGCACTATAAATCAGTATATAAGTCTTAAGTGCTATTGCTATTTATAAATTTTATGTGTGTTTGTGTGTAGAAATTGTAAGAAATTCTCAGGACTTTAGTAAACATCAAGGTTTATTCATAGTATTTATTTGTTACCTACTGTAAATATCCCACAAAAATTAATATAACTCTCATAAATGTGACAAAGAGAAAATAAGAGTTATTTCTTAACACACATGAGAATTAACATACATTACATAGGAAGTTTCAACTAAACCTTTATATGTCTTAGAAAATCTTATTCTTAAGATGGCTTAATTGTGTTGTTTTTTTATTGTAGCACTTCAAAAGGGTGAATGAAATGAGCTCTTTCGATTCTAGTATTTGAAAAGCTAAGTAATTCTATGGAAGAATTGTTCTAAATGAGCCTGGCCGAGATACTGGATCTGTGTGAAGAGGACTAAGGATACAATAGGATGTCAACTGAGACAGAACTTCAAGTGGCTGTTAAAACCAGCACAAAGAAAGAGTCTAAAAAGAAAGGTAGGAATTTCTTGTACTTTACAGCTTAGTTAAGGATGGTACTATTTCTACTTATAGGATCTTGTATTATTGTTTTGTTAGAAACTAACTGACCAGATAGGTACACAAATTTTGTCTCTCGGTTAAGCTTGAATGCATTGAAGGAATTAAATGATATGCAGAAAACGTATACATTCCTATAGAATTGGGTTTGTTGTGTGTTTTTCTATAAGCATTTATAAGGGAAAAAGGAATTCCTAGAAGTATATTTTCTCAAATTACTTTAAATGTGTCTTTTTATTGATTATTTTAGAGATTTTTTTCGTTCTGTTTATTGATTTGTTTTCTCCTGTGACTTTATCAACCAATCCAGATTTTGTAGCTAATCATATTTCAACATTTTTGTATACCGTGATGTCCCATCATAATGAGGATAGTGCTTTCTGGCCTTCATATGAATAAGCTTTAAAATCTGGCTCTTCCCCAACAGCGGTTGATGGATTCGTCATGGGATCTTTATTTTAATGGTGTTGGCATTCTTTTTCTGGATATTTGTTCTGTAGGAGCTCTGCATTTTTTAATTGTCTCACATCATTCACTGCACAGAATTGTAATGGAGATTAGCAGACTATATATATATATATATATATACATTGCACAATACAACACAACCCAGCACAACGTAACATAACATGAGTGAGGGGCAGAATAGGCAATACTGTGATTTTTTTTGTGTATGGATTCTCACACAAGTAGCAAATGAAATGAGAATTACCATGCTGCCATGCAGAAAACACCTTTTGAGGATGAAGCAAAGTTATAAAAAAACCCAAGTAGCTTAGCATAAACAAGTTTAGCAAAATTTGGGATCATTCTGATCAATCAACACTGACTTCAAAATTGGGTTTTTTTTTTTTTTTACTACAATTATAAAAAAATGACTGGTATTGTTTTGCTTGTTTCTCATTTTTCTTGTCAAGCTGTTCTTGAGAGTGAATTTTCTGACTCTTCTACTTCTTGGGCTAAAATACCCTTTGGACTGGATCTTGTGCTTGCCAGCCCTCAGACCAACAAAGGGCTCTGTTTTTCTGTTACTGATTAATGAAGCAAATTTCGCATGTAATCACTTTGCAATGGTTTTGAAGTCTGTGTTATAATCTTTTTTACTATATTCAAACACCAAAGACAGTGGAAATTACCATGATCCAATCTGTGCTTTTCTACCTGTCTTATACAATAGAAATGTTTTGTCTGCTATGTTGGCAAAAATTCCTTTCCGTTAGTTTATGCTAAAATTTAAAACATTTAAAAGAAATGCTAGTGCCCTTTTGTCGTTGTTGCTCTGAAGGAAAATCCTTGTAACTTATGCAGGAGATAATATTTGAGGGAAAAAAATATCTCCACAGTTGACATCTTGATCTTATTCCTTGCCTATTACTTTAAAGCAAGGGTGTCAAACTTGTGCAGCCCCCCAAGCTCCGTTTTCGCTGGCAGAGGGCTGCAGGAGAACATCCAGGCAGAAAACGGGCATGGGAGGGCCGTGGGTGGCCCTCCAGAGCTCTATTTTCACTGGCAGAGGCATTGTGGGCTGGTCCTTTGCTGTTTCCAGGGTGGCCTTGTGGGCCAGATCTAACCACCCTGTGGACTTGATGCAGGCCACAGGCCTTGAGTTTGACAGCCCTGCTAAAGAGAATCTGAAGGAGACTCTAGAGCTGTATACTTTCCTTAGTATTACTTAGTATATTTACATGTAACTAGTGCTAGGAGGATCGGGAAGAGGGGAAAAGGGGAAATAAATCTATTCATAATAATATAACAACAGGATCTTTATGGATGCAAGAAAACATCAATATGCACTGATGATGTCATATAGTCGGGTAAGGAAACATCTGCCAGCAAACACAAGCAAACTCAGAGAGTACCAAGCACTCTACAGGGTCAAGAAACAGTTAAGCCTCAATTGAACCCAAGACCCTCAAGGTGAAAGGAAGGTTCTCACAAAGCAGAATGCAAACCATTTCAAATTATATTCAGCAATAGCAGAGGAGGAAAAAAAAATCTAGCTTTGCTTTGATTTCAGATTTGCAGCAACTAAAATCCAGTTTATCTACCCAAACAGAGGAACATCATATAATCAATTCTGGATTTGTCTTCAAGAGGATTAAACATCCTCTTATGGAGATATTCTGAGTAAATCTTGCTTATTTTGTCCTTTTGGGTGGCTTCTTTTTCTGTTGTACTGGAACTCTATGAAATATACTTGGATAATGCTGAGAAGTTGACAGTTCCTTCATTGTCCTATGCTCTTCAGTTTCTAAAAAAGAATTAAGTGCTTGAAAGCAGCTTCTCACTCTAATTTTGTAAAGAAGAAAAAAGAACGCCGCATAGTTTCCATCCTTCTTTCTACGTCTTGCTGCAGACTGTGGCTTAGTCAACAAATTTTGCTTAGACAGCGTATGACTTAGTACAATTTGTGATTGATGTTGAATCACTTAGTAGAATTTGTGTTTAATACCTTTCTGTAGGGCAG
The DNA here is from genome assembly GCA_023653725.1 of Bungarus multicinctus. Taxonomy (NCBI): domain Eukaryota; kingdom Metazoa; phylum Chordata; class Lepidosauria; order Squamata; family Elapidae; genus Bungarus; species Bungarus multicinctus. Next base: position 66,890,811 of record CM042842.1, read on the forward strand.
GATTCCTGGAATTAGTAGTCAGAGATCACCAGGCAATGACTTGCTTAGCAAACTAATACAGCTTCTTGTGGTTATGATGTATGGAGTGGTACTTTAATTTTTAAAGGCCAAAAATTCCTTCTGAACCATGAGTGTTCAGGGTCTGCAGAATGCGTAGGAACTTGGAAAAAACAAAAACAAACAACCCAGACTTCGTCTTTTGCCCACTCCTACCTCTAACAAAAGAAATTAAAAAACTTCAGCCATTATTATATTCCTGGGCACAAGTACTTCACAGTAATTGGTTATTTGTAATTGTTAGGATATATGTTTTAAGCGATTAATATAACTATTATGAAATTTTTCACTGGTGCCTCTAGAACGTAAATAGCATCATTTTTTGAAGTCAGAATGAAACAAATAAGCCTTTGGTTTGAAAGTGTATTAAGCAATCTATTTTCTGCTTGACTCCTCACTTTGAGATCAACTTTATAATCAGGGCACAAATACTGTTTTTATGGGATATATTCTCATGATATAATTTCTCACTTTATAAAGTTGTCTTTGGTTGTTCTGTAAGATTTTGCTGTAGAAAAATCCTCAGTTTCTTGAAAATGATGTAACCTATGTGATAGTTAGTGTTAGAAAACTGCCTATTTCCTGTGGGTCACTAAAGTTCCTCTCCATGCGCAACTCTCCATCTCATCTCTGGACACTCTTGTTTTGCCATTTTGTCTTGAGCTGTAGAAGAACCAAGATGGTTGGATTTGTAGTTCTGTTTAGCTTGTTTTTGTTTTGATAAAGGAATATTGATCTCTTAGGACTGAGGGGGGTCTTTGGTGATATCTGAGCTTGCTTGTTTTCATGCAGACATTCATTAACCAGCTAGGTAACATGCCCAGTGCCAGAAGGGAGTAGGGTCAGAGAAAAAACCCCATTCCCTTTTAGTACTTATTTTACTTAATTGGGTAATGAAATGTCTGCAAGAAAACAATCAAGCTTAGACAGCACCATGGATCCCACAGTTAAAGCTTGAGCTACAGATAGTCTTTTCCATTGATCTCCTAAGGGACTGTTTTAAAGTTATTATTTTTAACAATAAAATACATATCTTTTGTCTTTTTGCTGACTGCTGTCTCTGCAATCTTTATGGATTGGACTCTTAAGAGATACTTGGACACTTGGCTTGTGCAGAATAGTCCTATAAAGAAGGATATTTGTTTTACTGACTAGTTGTAGCATTTTTAAAGATATCTGAAATATGTCTGACATCAATAATTAAAAGCAAGTGGAAGTAATTCTAATTCTTAAATATATTAATTCATATTCTATCTTGACCTCAAATGGCTATTTGCATAGCAAAGAAGTGGGGACAAAGAGATTTGAAGGAATCCTCTCAGGGATTTAATTAAATTTATTTTGGCCATTTCCCCATAAAATGGATATCCTATTGCAAAAGTGTGACAAATTTTTAATAAATCTGACTCATGAGTTGTCTATTTAGTTTTGTTGCTGTGGAGGAGAATAAATCAAGTTATTAATAACCTTGAGAAAGCAAATTGTATGGTTTTATTAGTCATACTTGTTAAAAATGTGTAATCCCAGATGGGGATTACAATAATAAGAGAAAACTCATTGATGTAAATATTTATAGATTAAGGTACTAAAGATTTATTTCTTCCACTTGAAACATACAATAGCATTCATTTCTTGAGATGTTGACTTCATCAGCTGAAGGAAGATACTGATAATTTAAAGTAAATCAGCTCCTTTGCCTTTCTAGTTCACAGTCTGCTTCTCATCCTTTTTTTGGCAAGAGGGTCATTTTTGCTCTGTTGGTGAAGGAACAATTTACTCAAAGGGAGACACAGCTTCCCATTTCATTCTATAGACATATGTTAAAATGTTCAAAAGATGGGAGTTAGTGTAAATATCTGTTTACCCAACTGAAACAAATTACTTCTCCTGAATAGAGGAGTCAATTTTAAATGTTTGGTCTTCTCTCATTAAGGCCATCTCTAATGAATCCTTTGAGTAACAGAATAATAGAGTTGGAAAGGACCTTGGAGGGCTTCTGGTCCAATCCCCTGCTCATGCAGGAAACTCTTTTCTATTTCAGATAAATGGTAATCCAATTTCTTGTTAAAAATTTCCAGTGTTGGAGCATCCACAACTAGTGGAAGCAAATCGTTTCACTGATTAATTGTTCTCAGGAAATTTGTTCTTAGTTTTAGGTTGGTTCTCTTCTTGATTAGTTTCCATCCATTGCTTCTTGTACTGGCTTCAGGTGCTTTTGGAGAATAGCTTGATCTCTTCTTTGTGGCAGCCCCTTAGATATTGGAACATTGCTATCATATCACCTCTAGTCCTCCTTTGTATTAATTCATACCCAATTCCTGCTTCACTCTTTATATGTTTTATCCTCCATCCCCTAATTATCTTCATTGCTCTTCTCTGCACTCTTTTTATAGAGTCTCAACATCAAAACTGGATGCAATATTCCAAGTGTGGTCTTAAAGGTATTATAAAGTGTATTAATACTCCATGTGATCTTTATTGTATTCCTCTATTAATGCAGCCTGGTTTGGCTTTTTTATCTCTTTGTCTAAATCATTGAAGAGCACTGGGCTTAAGACAGAGCCTTGGGGTACCTCAACCTACTTCTTTCCATATAGGAACAGTTTCTTTAAGGACTACAGGTATGCAGTTGATCAGCTAGTTACAAATCCATCTGGGTGTAAAGCCGTCTAGACCAAAATTTTCTATCTTATCAAGTAGCAGGTTGTTGTCAACTTTATCAAATGCCTTGCTGAAGTACAAGTAAATTATATCCAAAGCATTTTGCTAGTCACAATTTTTGTCACTTTCCCAAAGAATGTATTAAGATTTGTCTGGCATTATTTGTTTTTGATAAACCCATGTTGGCTTCTGATTATGACTCTGTTTGTCTCTAGCTGTTTGCGGATTCGTTGCTTGATTACGTTTCCAGAATCTTTCCAGGTATTGATGTCAGGCTGATTGGTTTGTAGTTTTCTGGATCCATTTTTTTTTCTTTTTTGGGAGATGGGAACTACATCAGCTCTTTTCAAATTCTGTGGTAGTGCCCTGGACCAGGGGTTGCCAAACCTTTGGACCTCAGGGACCACCAAACTCATAATTTTAAATCCTTCTGACCACTAATATGAATTTTGACTGACGGTGGCTTGCTGATGTTGGTGGGAAAGTCAGTCCCATATTCCAGAGTTGCAGTAGTCATAGGACTGGCCCTTTGGTCATCCTAGAGCAACTGCTCCTACACCCGGGTGCATCGGCCTGCCATGGACTGGAGGAGCTACTCTGGGATGATCAAAGGGCCAATCCTGTGACTACTTCAGCTCCAGAATATGGGACCGACTTTCCTACCAACATCAGCAAGCCCCCTCGGGCAGATTTCCCTCCCCCACTGTTGATCTTACCTTCCAGTTCCAACTTTCATGGCTCTACTCAAGGTAAGTTTTGCGCTTGGCCAAAGAGTGGGGCCAGTGGGTGGGCAGGCCATGTGGGCAGCGCAGCCTTGTGTTCCCGCGCAGCCAGGATTAATTGTTTTGGGGGGAGTGCTTTGGGGGGACATTTCTCTGTGGACCACCAAAATTTTCTCATGGACCACCAGTGGTCCCCAGCCCACTGGTTAGTGACCATTGCCCAGGACAGTGTGAAGAAGAATCCTTCACACTGTCCATAACAAAGAACTAGGTGCTTTTCAGTTTTTAATTACAATGAGAGTTATAAATCGCAGAATTTCATGATTCAGATTAAAGAGAAATTTGTTATACAAAGACACATTGTAGTTCCTTTCAGATTCACAACTGAAAAAAAAAGTGTGTGAAAAAGCGGTCAATTTGATGCTTTCCCTTCATGTCCAGCTTGCAAATACTATCCCTTTCTCCTAGTTCCAAGTAATCTGCCTCAGATGTAACTTCCTGAAGCAGGAGAAGAGTTATGTTCAGGAAAAAAGGTACAGGAATTTCCTGAATTTTACAATGTAATGAGAGCCAGTTTGGTGTAGTGCTAAAGGTGTAGAATATAGGAGACTGAATTCTAGGCTTCCCTTAGTCATCAAGACCCAGGAGGTGACATGGGCCAGTTATTTTGTGTCAGCCCAACCATATTAACAACCACAGGGTTGTTAATATGGGCAAAAATAGGAGGCAGGGATATTAAGTACATTTCAGTGTGTGTGTTTGTGTGTGTGTGGAGGGGAGAGGGGCAAGATGATAGTAATGTTAAGAAGATATTTTTATCATTCAAGCATCTGGCTATGGAAAATATTTCCAGAACTGGAAGCTGAAATTCCATTTTCCACATGGCAGGGTTAACCTAAGTCCTCCCAGATTGTCCTTAAACTATTAAATAATAAGATGCAGGAAGCATGAAGAGCAACACTGTGGATTATGTGACCATAAGGCAGAATATTGCAGAGCGGGAGTTGTCACCATTCTGAGCTGCTTCACATCTGCTTTACTATAGGAATGCTTCAGGAATGTGTTCAGTGATTTTTCTGTTTTTTTCTCAGTTGAAATGGATTCTCAACGCATTTCCTAAACTCAGAGTTTCTTTTGCTGATTTCTTCCCCATCACCAAATTTTATTTATTGTCTGTTTTTTTGGGGTGTGTGTGGGAGATTACTATTCTGCTAGTAGATTTACACACAGACAAATAGATAATGTTCCAAGACCTTTTAATCAGCAATTGATTCCTAAAAACAAAGAACTAAAGGAATAGAGAGTTACCATAATGTTTGGTATTAAGTTGGATCAAAGCTGAGGATATGAAACTTTGTGATATTGTGATCATTAAAAAAAAATACATTTAAGTGTCCCAACCTCTAATAAAAGTAACATTTTTTTTACCGGTGTTAGAGTAAGGGAAAAGGAATTTCCACTTTTAATTGCTATATTTTAACTGTATATCAAATGAAAAATGCTAAATCCATTTAATGTTTTAAAAAACCCTTCCATTTGATATACTCCGGAATGACCATATTGCATTGAATCCTGTAAGTCCTTGATTTACAACTATTTGTTCACAGATCATTCAAAGTTACAATGGCACTGATAAAAGTTACTTCCACTTACCGGTCCTCATACTTGCAACCATCACACTATCTCTATGGTCATGTGATTAAAATCCGGATACTTGGCAACCAGCATCTATTTATGAGAGTTGTTGCATCTAGAGTCATGTGACTGCAATGTGTGACCTTCACAACTGGTTTATGATAAACAATGTTAATGGGTAACATAAATTCTGGCCCCAATTGTGGTCATAAGTCTAGAACTTTCTTTATTTTTTACATAAAGTGGTTAAAAAAAATTTTGTGAAGAAAGCAATCCTCCAAGCCTTCATCAGTCATTTTGAGACCCATATTGTAAGAGAAATATGTATGATCTATATCAGGGGTGTGTCAAACTCAAGTCTTCATAGTGGCATCATGTGACGTATCAGGAATTTTCCCCCTTCGTTAAACCAGGCGTGGGCTTGGCCAGCATCCGGCCCATATGCCGGGAATTTGACAGTCCTGATCTATATGGTATGACTAGTTACAACCCAAAATATGAGAAACTACTACACTAGAGACAGATAGGGAACAGACAGAATGTTTCTATGATTGCTATTGCATAATCTATACTTTCACCATCATTAATATTTATGTTTCAAATTCCTTCCTCATTTAGAAGTCTGATGTCTACTAGCATGGGGCAGATAATGAATTTGCTAATAATAAATTGGCTGAGATCACTGTCAAAAACTGTCTTTTGTTTATGTGGAACAGGCCTATTTAATACACACTTTCCACAGTAACTTACATGGCAATTTCAATAATTCATAAATGCATGTGCTGCAGAGTTTAATTGATTGAGTTCAAATACTTTGCAAAAATAAACCTCTTGTGTGAAAGGGTTACTGACAGCATTAATTAGAGATACTCTGAGTCGTAGTGCAAGCTATGGAAATTTTTCCCAACTGAGTCACAATTGAAAAAGTCATTCATCTTCCTATTTTGTTAGAGAATGATTCTTTTCATATTTTGACTCCATTTTCTCAGTGGAATGCAAGTGATCAAATAAAAAAAAAAGAAAAAGGTAACCATGATAAGCACAATTAGAATGTTAAAGAAACTCTTTAGACATATTGGCAGAAATTTAGTTCTATTTGTTGCCATAAAAGAGGCAAATGTTTGTTTGTTTGTTTATTTATTTATCTATTTATTATCTTTGAAATTTTAAGCAAGCTGGGCTATTGCAGATTATTGCGAATCATTTTTAAAACTATTTCAATTATTTCAAGAGGAATATGTGAATTTAAATTGGAAAATGGCAGAATAGTCAATGAAAACATTTACTGATTTCAAAGTTTGGTTCAGTTGAATTAGCACTGCACTGATATTAGTATATGTTTTGGATCATTCTAAATTAACATTATTTTCTGTAAATATTTAAAAATATTGTTAAATTAGATATTTATTTATTTATTTATTTATTTCTGAGTTTTATATACCGCCCTTCTCCCGAAGGACTCAGGGCGGTGAACAGCCAACTAAAATACAAGTAGACAAAGTATAAATTATTTAAAAGAGAATTAAATACTAGACTGTCCCAAATCTAAAAACCCCAATTAAAATCAATAAAACTTCATACCCCGTCCCAAGTAATCTAAAAACCCCATTTAAAATTCCATTAGTCAGCTCAGGCCGGCCTGCTCGAAGAGCCAGGTCTTCAGGTCACGTCTGAAGGCCCTCAGGTCACTGGTCCTTCGTAATCCAGGGGGCATCCCATTCCAAAGGGCGGGTGCCCCCACAGAGAAGGCCCTATTCCTCGGGGTCACCAGATGACACATAGAAGGCGTTGGGACCCGGAGGAGACCCTCTCTGTGGGAGCACACCGGTCGGTGGGAGACTACTGGCAGAATGCGGTCTTGTAAGTATCCTGGTCCGATGCCAGGGAGCACTTTAAAGACTAAAACCAGTACTTTAAAGCGAACCCGGAAGGCCACCGGCAACCAATGCAGCTCGCGCAGGAGGGGCGTCACATGGGAGTATCTCGACGCCCCCGTAACCACCCGCGCGGCTGCATTTTGTACCAGTTGAAGCCTCCGGGTGCTCCCCGCAAGGAGCCCCATGTAGAGGGCATTACAGTAGTCCAGACGGGAGGTGACCAGGGCATGAGTGACTGTGCGTAAGGCGTCCCGATCAAGAAAGGGCCGCATCTGGCGTATCAGGCGAACCTGATAAAAAGCCCCCCTGGAGACGGCTGTAATATGATCTTCCAAAGACAGCCGTACATCCAGGAGGACACCAAGATTGCGGGCCCCTTCTGTGGGGGTCAAGATCTCATCCCCAATAGCCAGTGACGGAGTCAGCTGACTATATCGGGCCGCCGGAAACCACAGCCACTCGGTCTTGGAAGGGTTGAGTCGAAGCCTGTTCTCGCCCATCCAGTTCCGCACAGCCTCCAGGCAACGGGCCATAACCTCCACAGCATCGTTGGGGTGGCTTGGGGTGGAGATGTAAAGCTGAGTGTCATCAGCATAAAGATAGCATTTCACCCCAAAACCACGGATGATCTCTCCCAGCGGATTCACATAGATGTTGAATAGAAGAGGGGAGAGGACCGACCCCTGAGGCACCCCACACATGAGGGGCCTAGGGGTGGACCTCTCCCCCCCGTCAACACCAATTGCGAGCGGTCCGAGAGGAAGGACGAGAACCACCGCAAGACGGTGCCCCCAATTCCCAATCCCTCCAACCGCCGCAATAGGATACTATGGTCGATAGTATCAAAAGCCGCTGACAGATCTAACAGGACCAGGACAGAGGAACAACCTCTGTCACGGGCCCTCCAGAGATCATCTACCAACGCGACCAATGCTGTTTCGGTACTGTGCCCGGGCCTGAAGCCCGATTGGAACGGATCTAAATAGGATAGATATTAGTTATTTTCAAGATTTCTAAAACACATTTGGGATATTCCATATTAAGTGAATATTAAAGAATATTAAATACATGTCTAAATATTGTGAGATTAATATTAATTCAATAAAAATATTTTTAGTGTTTACATGACACACTCATTATATTGGAAGTGTAAAATTGGTAAGGGACACACAATATGGGCTTAACCATTAATGGTCCATTTTAGTTTATTTTGATAAATTTGTTAATTTAACAAAATAATATGAAGACTACTATTGTTTAGAGATATGAATATATTGTAAACCATATTATTGAATGTGGGAAAGCAGTTTTTTAAAAAATTTATTAACTTGGATGACTATTAGCATTTCATAAGGTATTTAAGTATGAGTATTTCATAAATGTTATGATGAGATATCAAACAGCTGTAGAATGAATCTTGATAACATCAATGTCTAAATCTCACTAATCTTTATAGCATTTAAGCAATTCTTCTATACACTTTACTGCAATCAATAAAAACAGATTTAAAAACCTGAAAACACATCTTTTTCCTGTACATTACTATGTTATGAAGTTTTAAAAATACTTTGTGTATGCTTACAACAATGTACATAGTAACACAATTTAAGTTCCTAGCATAAATTTATAGAAGTAATACGAAAAGCTATTTTGAATCAGAACTATTAAAGTCCCTTTCGGCATGAAACAATAAGGGGACAATTACAGACAGTGCTCGTCTTACAAACAGGACACATTCCAAAAGGTTTTTTGTAAGACTCTTGTGTTTGCAAGTTCAAGCAAGTGTATATATGCAGTGCTTTTAAACTAACCTTCTCCCATGTTTCAGGACTTTCTTTGTTAGAATTGCAAACAGATTTGCTTGTATCTGCATAAGTGCATAATTCAAAAGTTCTTAAGTGATGCCTATACTCCTTTTATGTATCCAAGCTATAGCAGTGGTGGGATTCAATTTTTTTTTAGTACCAATTCTTTTGGCATGGCTAGGTGAGTGTTGCCAGGTGGTCATGTGACTGGGTGAGCATGCTAGGTGGTATTTTTTCCCCTTTCACAGCAAACACCCCCCCCCCCCGATGCCCTGTTTTGTTTTTTGCCTACTGGGCCTCAGGAAAACCTCCTGGGAGCAAAAAAAGTGGTGTGGAAAGGCTGCACAGCATCCACCCCGCCTCATTTTTTGCCTACTGGATCTCAGGGAAGTCTTCTGGCGAGATAAGTACAACAGTGGGGGGGGGGGGGAAGATCAGCTATGCCATGTGATTTAGATTACTTACAAATCAAGAAACTTGATGATTTCCTGCTTTCTACCTAATCTAAATCACATATTATTTTTACTACTGGTTCGACTGAACCGATAGCATTTTTTACTACTGGTTCACCTGAACCGGACCGTACTGATAGAATACCATCACTGAGCTACAGGTAATAGAATAGCATCACAATTTTCTGTTGTAACTGAGGAAAAAAAAATCCTGTTCAGTAATTTATTTTAAATAGAATCAGGTACATTAAGCTTTTTTTCTAAAAAAAAAAAAAGTACCTAGGCAAACCATGTATATCTTGGGAGGCAGTGATGTTGACAAACTAACCAAATGTTGAAAATGGACATTTATCATGTTTTAAAACAGTAAACTTATCATTTGAAAATAATACAAGTAAGAATTCCAGGAACTATGCTAGGCATTCAATTAGCTATTTAGTTCGTCTCCATCTTACCCACTTATCATTACATGAAAAGAATGTTCTAAGAAGGGAGTTAGAAATTAGTTTGAGCCATGGTCTTAAAAATTATTGTTTTAATTTCCATAATGATAAATTATGTGCATTTTCTCAATCAGACTCTTCATAATACATGTGTACACTCAACACATTTGCACAGGACAGCTGTAACAGAAATGTGTATTTTAAGAAGAGATATTTGTAACACACATTTTCAAGGATGTGTGTGGGTGTATGTGTGTCCTTGAAAATATTCTAACTTGAAAAATGAGTTTTGTGTGCTCATCCATTGAATTTGAAAACACAAACAAATAAGTGCCCGAAGTTGACAGCACTATAAATAGGCATGACAGAATCAACAATTGTTTAAAATCTGCTGGCTGTTTCAGCAAGCAGTGTCATCATAAATCACATTTCTACTGTTATAGCTGAGTGAGAAATGTTACAATGAAGCATTGAAGATATTTGCATTTTCTGATAGGAAGTAGAATCACATTGTTACAAACAACCTCACATACTTTCTTCCTAGGCAATACCATTTTTTGCCATTTCTATAAAGTCCTCAACCTATTGCCACAATTGAGCCCAAAACTTCTGTTGCTGAGATAGTGGTTAAGTGAGGTTTTCCCATTTTACTATCTTTCTTGTGATAGTTGTTAAGTGAATCATTACAGTTGTTAAGTTAGTAACATGGTTATTAAGTGACTCTGGCTTCCCCATCTTCCCTATTTTGCCTGTCAGAAGATTGCAAAAGGAGATCGCATGACCCCAGAATACTGCAACCATGATATATATGAACCAATTGCCGAAATATGATAAATACGAACCAAAAGCATCCTAATTTTGATCATGTGACCATGAGAATGCTGCAACAGTCGTGTGTGTGAAAACTTATTTCAGTGCCATTGCAATTTTCAACGGTCACTAAATGAATGGTTACATATTGAGGACTACCTATAGTGCACATCAGCAACATGAACAGAAATTAAAAAGAACATGAACAGAACTCTTCAGCTCCCCTGTCTCTTTTCTTTTTAAAGACTTTAAAGACTCTAGAACACAGCTGTCAAACTCCTGGCCCATGGGCCAGATGAGTGATATGCTGGTCATGCCCATGCCCTGTTCAGCAAAGGGGCAAAAAGTCTTGATACGTCACATGATGCTGCCATAACAACATGAGTGTCTAGTCTTTCTTCCTGCGTTCCAGTCGATGATGTTAAGGGTCGCTTTGAGATTATGTCAGCAGTGTAATGTCAGCAGGCCGGATGCTGGAATAATGCTGAAATAACTGCGGGGCTGAAGATAATCAGTGGTTATTTTCCTAAGCTGATATGGTGCATCGTGTTAAAGGGGGTTGGGGGCACATATAGGTGATAGTTTAGCCTTAAATTAAAACATGGTGAAGGTGGCACAAGGTGGGGATCAGTTAGTGGGGGGTCAGAATAAGCTAGGGATGTAGACATGTTATAGGATTAATAGCACTTAGGGATTATGGGTTAGGCCTGGCTAGAATTAGAACTGCATATAGGCCATGGTGTGGTGGGGTGTGTCTTATGATAATGGTAATAAAAAGAAAGGGAACAAACTCAAACTCAATGCTAATCTCTCATGGCTTCTAGCCTTTCTTGTCAGATAAGAGTGTTTGTTGTTTGCTAATTTAATGAATAAACCATCATTGCACTACAAAGGAGCTGGGGTTTGTATTCATTTCAGGACAAATCTTCAATACTCAAGGACTGGCTGAGAGTGAGTTTGACACACCTGCTCTGAAACTTCCCAAATCATGTTAGTGAAATTCTGAAAGCATCTGACGTTTTTTGCTTTGAAGATTTTTTAAAAAAAGAAATATTTAGCATATCTTTGAAATATTCTTACATCATTCAGTGTCCTCATCATAGTATCTGAAACCCTAGGAACTAACAATAAAAGAAGAACCAGTGGAACTATATATGGCATACATTAAAGCAAGGATCCCCAAACTCTGGGCCACAGACCATTCAAAACTGAGTCATGCAAGCAGCAGGTGAGTGGGCTCATGTGTGCAGTGTCACTTGTGTATGCGACTGGTGTGCGCATCCGCTGCTCGCACAAATGGAGCTGTGTGAGAGTGCATGTGCACTGCTTGTATTGAACCATCCCCTCTCCTCCTTTCCCTGCAATGCCAGGAAATCCAGTGGACTGCTGTGTTAAAGATAAGTTTTTAAGAATGGAGTAGGCGCACTATCATTAGATTAGGTTCTTAAAAGATGCATCCTAAGATCTCTTCAGAAGATTTTACCATTGTGGGATGGAGATCAACACCTGTTTCCTCCATTATGGATCCCAACAAGTGCTTCCAGTATAATATAAAATATGAAACTATGCATTTAAGATCAGGGGTATCAAACTCATGTCACAGCAGTGTCAAGTGACATATTGGGACTTTTTTCTCCTTCGCTAAATCGGACGTGGGCGTGGCCAGCATGTGACACATCCGTTCCGCAAGCCAGGAGTTTGACAGCCCCATACACTTAGACTATAATTTTATGAAAAGGAGACTAATCCTACCTCAGACGTTTTTTGTAGATTCATTGATAACTGGCTTCTGATAGTAACAATATAAGCAAAGTAAATCAGGGGAGGCTGAATTAGCAAAGTATCCCTGGGACATATTCTTCATCTGATTTCTATGCTGTAGTGCAAGAAGCCATTGATTGGCATCCACTTTTTCCCCAGCCGTATTTGTATTTGAGTGGCATCCAGAGTATTTAGCCACCAAACATGAAAGAAGAGTAAGTTTCTATCCTCTCGTGTCTTCCCTCCTTTTGCCACAAATAGAGATATGGAAACAGCTGCTTTGCACAGCTTGTTAGTATAGGCAAAGCACAGCTCCTTCAGGTATTAAAGCAGCTGTGTTCTTTGGAATTGTTGCAGAACTGTTTTCAAGGCTGGCCTGGTTATCTGCATGTAACGGTACTACCACTGACAACAAAGTGGCTGCAAAGGTAACTGTGTGTAGACAGCTGGCAGTGCAAACCTCCCAAAAGATGTGGCTCATTTGATGCTTAAAAGAGAAGCATTACTTGTTTCAATGCACTGGTGAAACAACTCTTGAATGCCAATAAATAATGATTTTTCCCGAGGTAGAAAAATGCGTCTTGTAAATACGATATATATTACTGGTATTTTTATATTGTTTATTTCAGTTACTTATTGTAATCTTGGTTTTACCACTTCTGCAGTAAAATTGCAATAGTATAAAGATAATGAAATCAAACAAAATCTGTATAGATTGGATATAAACATTTCTTCAGGTGTAAATTCCATCATCATTCTTGTTATTTGTCTACCATTATCAGGAGACACAGATTTTTGTCTAATACGGAATATTTTTTTCTAAGAATTCTGTGATATTTTAAATAATGGTTGCTTTATATGTCATAATTTTCTAGCAGGGATACAAATATGGGCAGATTTGGAATGATCTGTGATCATTCAATTTAAAAATATCCACAAACCTTCTTATTCTAAAGGGTACGATAGCTTCAGGATATCTTAATTTGTTTTACAGAAGTAGAAAGCAATCATTGTTTATTTAACCTTCATCCCATAACCTTATCATCCTTCTCTTGCAAAATCTTGGTTGTAGGTTTTTGATTTAGTGATACAAGTAGTCCTCAGCTTAACAACACTTTGCTTAGGGATCGTTTAAAGTTATAATAGCACTGAAAAAAGTGACTCATGACCATTTTTTAACACTTACCACCATTGCAGCATCCCCATAGTCATATGATTTACATTCGGGTGTGCTTGATAGCTGGCTCATATTTATGACAGTTGCTCTGCCCCGGAATAATCTTTTTGCAACCTTCTGGCATGCGAAGTCAGTGGGGAAGCCAGATTCATTTGACAACCATGTTACTAATTTAATAATTGTAGTGATTCACTTAACAAATGTGGCAAAAAAGTTGCAAAGTGGGACAAAACTCACTTAACAATTTCTTACTTAGCAACATAAATTCTGGGGTCTGTTGTGATCATAAGTTGAGGACAATCTGTACTACCCTTCATAGTTTATTGTACAGATAACATCCAGATTACTATGACTTACAAAGTGTGAATTTTTTTTTAAAAATATGAATACTATCTGTTGAAAATGTATAGTTAGAAAATTTAGTTGGTTTGCTTAATCGCTTACCAACTTCATATGCTAGGTATAGTTATATTGTCTATAAACATGCAATATATAAACTCTAGAAATTGCAACAATTACAGTGTAATCTGAAAATATCAAGCAAGAATTAAATAGATTGATCCATGTCTTATTAGTGTGTTACTCAATATTTGCTGCAAACTTTAATCAGAAAGTAATGCATGTACTGTGTGTGTGTGTGTGTGTGTGTGTGTATGTATGTATGTATGTATGTATGTATGTATGTATGTATGTATGGGAACTTCCAAGAATGTTTCATTCCCTCTTATTTTTCTTTTAAATACTCAAAGGATTGTTTTGAAGATGATAGCTTTGCCTCACCTGTTGCCTTTTATTTTAGGGCTGACCTCTGACACATGAAGATGATATCTTCTATTACAGACTAATAAGATACAGAGACATTTAAGACAACACATGTTTGGGATTTATTTTGATGCTACAATAAAATTCTTGTTTTGCATCAAGCTATTACCATTTAGGAAGAGTCATTACAGGACTAAGAGGGTTTACTAAAGTTATTTTGGATATAGAGACATTCAGTACATTAACCTTTTAATAAATAGGTTTGATGATCTTTTGTGGGATATTGTATGACCTACATTTTAATAAATATAGTCCTGACACATTGCAACAACACTGAATTTACTTTTGTCACCATGGAGATAAACAGGAACATTATTTCTAGCTATAGTATTGAGTGAATCCAAGTCTTTCTTCTGACAAAAACAAATTAATATAATAAGAAAGTGAAATAAGAGAGCTCAAAATACATAAAAAATTAGTAAAAATCTATTGACCACCCTCGGATGAAACAGAGAAGACTATTAAGTAGAAGATTGGGTTGACAGGAGAAAAACCACCGTTAAATCATATAATTCTGTTTTGCTTCATTACATCTAAGTTAAGAAAGTCAAAGAAAATAGGCGATTCAGTCAGATCATATACTATTCCGGACCAGACACCTTCACATTAAAAATATTTTGTTTGGAAAATTAATAGGATTAGGAGAAGGTGTCAGATATTTTCTAACATATCACAAACTTTTTTTTAGTTGTACAAATGAAGGCGAATATATGTGTCCCAGGATACTGTTGCAGGAACCATTCTGGGTCAGTCACCGGGATCAGATGTTTAGTCTTCCAAGCTTTCAGACTCTTGCTGGAGCCCATCTTAAGGGAACTTCTCTCTAGCAGAGTATATGAGTGTTTTTTATTTGTAAGTTGGCCTTGCAACTACTAATACTAGACATACCATGGTGAAAGAAATGTGCTTTGCTTGTTCTACTGAAGTTAAAGGGTCAAATGCAGTTTCTGGGACATTGCCTTCCATAACTGGGAGTGACACAGGAAATGTTTGTTTCTTGCACCAACACTGTAAATTATGCCCAGAAAGCTCTACATAATTTAGTGCAAATCTGTCAACATGGGCACCGTATGATCTTTCTAGTATCTGCTGCTGCATTTTTCATCACTGAAATCTCTGGATATTTTTCAAGGGCAGAATCACACAGAGCATTTTGCAAAAACTTGAAGTGCAAATGAGGAATGAACAAACTTTGCCAAACCTGGCTGGCTCAGGAATGGTTTCATCTGGCGCACTGGATCGAATTGCCAGATGGTCAACCATGTTCCTCATCATGGCTGGTAACCGGGCAATCTAATAACAGCTGAGGACTAAGATGTCCTCTCAGAATGTGGACTGTTTTCCTAAGGATAGGAGTAGGCCCACTCAAAACAACAATTCAAAAACAGTCTTCTATTTATAATTGTGTATATAAAGTGGGGTCAGATACTGTTGACATACAATTTTCAGCATTGCTACATGCATTATAGATTATGTAATTTTAGTTTAATTTGGACCAAATCATTTTGCTAATTTTTATATCAGATCAACTTCTCAGATTGACCTCAGGTTTTGGAAATGAACTATATTTGCTAATATTTTAACTTATTTATGCTTTGCTGCTATTTCTCAAAGTTGATTGGATATAAATACTTATTAAAGATGCACTATGTTTTTCTAGAGTTTGTCTACAGGCTGCAAGAGTGGATTCTTGAGATAGGATATTTTTTAAAAGTTCAGTACATATGAATAACATATGCTTTACTATTAGTTAAGCATCTTGACTGCTGTTTACACTTAGTAGATTTTTAATTGTTTTAATGTCTTTTAAATTATTTTAGAATGTTAGAATTATAAGCCACCCAGAGTCACTTGGTTGAGTTGGGTGGCTATAGAAATTGAATGAATGAATGAATAACATATACACTTAGAACGCTCTTTGTTCAGTTGCATATTGCAATTCAAGCAGTATTCCATCTGAAAATCAATACAAGATTAACCAAACTGAAGAAAAAAAAGTACTTGTAATCCCAAATCTTAAACTGAGTACTATTAATTAACATATGTCATCCATCAAAAATGTACATGAAATCATAAAACCTGGTGATCTTTCTGACTGAATGATTTTTCTTGTACATAAAGGAAAGAGTTTATTCCACTATTCAGTTCTTCCTTGTCAATATTCTGGTAAAACTGCCAGCACTACATCTATTCATGGGAAAGAGGGTATTAAATGGGCCAAACATTTTCTTCTGTCTCAATGAAATATATAGTAATATTCACAAAAGTCTGTGTGGGGGAGTTGTTATCAGACATTCAGAATAGACCTGGTGAGTGAATATAAGATAAACCATCCTTCTTGTATTTATCTCTGACCATACCTGATATAAAAAGGATTTTTATCAAGTAATTACCTGTGAATTAAGGGATAATCTTACATTTACTGATAATAGAAATTGTTTAAAAATAAGGAATGAATAGGTACAAAGGTACAAATAACAAATCACTACAGCTGAACATGTACATTAAATGTTAACACCTTTGTAATAGGAAAATTGTCCTGTTATTATCTCACTTCATATCATGCCCATTCTTGTCTTCAAAATAATCCTAATTTGTAAAACTTTTATAAAATGAATTGACTGGTGAATTCTTTATTTTGCTTTGCTTTAAAAAAAAAGAACAACTGACTATTACAAATACATAGGTGCTTAATTGTGTAATAACGTATCAAAATGTATTGTGAAATTATTTAGTCTTTTCCCTTAGTTGGCAAGCAGTGCTGTGTGTATAGTTCTGCTAGATATATACTCTTGCCTGCTTGTTGAGAAGATTAAAGAACAAAACTGGAAAAGGGGTATAAGCTCTGTAGGTGTAACAGAGTATGCCTGGATCTCTAGGTTCACTATGGACTCATAAAATATATGAAATTCAGAAATATATTTACTTTGGCATTATACCACAAAAACGTCTAGCAGCTTATTATATCATTGCAAATGCAAACACAAATACAAATACAATACAGCCAGCTGTAGGAGAACAGCAAGCAGAACTGGAAGGTGGAGTAAAATGCATGATCAGTTTAGAGTTCTTGCATTGCCACAAGATAACCAAGTCCAGCCATTTTTTAATTCTGTTGACCCTTATCTAGGTCAGTTTAGTATTGACTATTAGTTGACCAGATTCTTGTGTATAGCTTTCAATAAATCATTTATTCTCAAGCCTACATGAATAGTCTTGATTCTTTGCATTTGACAAGCTTGGTCTAGTGGTAAAGCACCAGGCCAGACAGCAGGAAACTATGAGTTCAACTCCTACCTTAGTCAACAAGGCAACTCAGTGACTTTGGGCCAGTCACACTCTTTCAGCCGAACCCACCTCACAAGTTCGTTATTATGGAGAAAAATAAGAAAAAATGTGTTGGGTAGGTTCACTGCCTGGGATTATTTGCAAAAATAATGAAGGGAAGATATACATAAATAAAATATTATTAGGGTTGTCAGTGCAGGTTCTCTGCATTGGCCCAAGAATTAATACTTATAAGATAACCTTTAATTGACATTTTTTACTGTGGGCACACTGGTGCACATTAAAAATTAAATTCTGTTCTCAAAAGTACACATACATACACACACATACGTGCTATATACATGCATAATATATATATCTACACCTATACATATAAATGTTAATCAGTGTTCACCCTGAATACATGGCGGAAAAAGGAAGCTTGAGAGTTCACAAGGTTGATGCTGTATGGAACAAAACTGTGACTGAATCTGGATGTTCTGCTTCGATATGAAGCCTCCTCCCAGAAGCTAACAAAGAAAACAGGTCATGAAGAGGACATGTAGCATCCCAGACAATCCTGTGGACCCTGCTCAAGCAACGCATATATGCTACACCCTGGATAGAAGGGAATGAACTGCCAATAATCTTTTCTGTCCTCCTTACCACTCACTGCAGTGCCTTCCTGTCTGAAGCAGTAATGCTTCCAAACCAGACTGTAATGCAATATGACAAGATGCTCTTGATCGTCCCTGGTGGAATCATTGGCTAGAATAGAGAGGGAAGTAAAGAGGCAATCTAGCTTGGAGTCACTCCATAGGAAAAAGCTACAGAGGTTAAACTCTGGAAGTCTTTATTTGCCTTTTTCCAAGAGAATACCGTTTCCTGTAAAGATGTGATCAGAAATAAAGAAACTACTTTTTCCTACTCAGTGAGTTGATCTGATTCCTTGAGCTTGGCATTACTATTGATTCACCTGTATATTGAATGTAGCTGAATCTTTGTTAAGGAGAGAGAATACGAAGAGAAATAAAATAAAAGAATTTAGAAGAAAAAGAACACACAGGAGAAAGTGAAGTGGACTAGCATAGACATAGATTGGCTTTTGGTTTATGGAATAGGTTAAAGATCTGACATCAGAGCCAGCATCAAAATAAAAGGCAGACAAGAACAGCTCTCTATCAGTTTGCACATAAGTTTATACAGGTTGTAGATTCTTGCATTACCTCTAAACATAAATATAAAACGGGCTGATTACTGTGATGAATTTAAAAAAAATCCCTAATTATTAATAATGAGGTTTTTGCAACCCCATTCTGTGTATACTTGTATCTGTCATTTTCAAAACATAGTTATTTAACAAATGAAATAGTGTGATTTCTGATAACATGACCCATTTCATTGTCTCTTGAGATTTGTCCCTTTTTTTGTACGTTAATGCAATTCCTATATTTTGCATTGTTTGTCAGTCAGTCTTCATTCTCAATTCCCATTATTACTTGTTCAGCTTTCAGATCACTTATATTGTTTCCTATTCACTTTCGTGTCCTTTGATTTAGTGTCTATTGCTACAAATTTGAACAACCTGCTTTGCTTTGCATTATGTTTCCTTTGTGTTTTTCCAAATGACAGAAGTTATATATACATAAATGGTGGCTCCTTCAGAGTTAACCTATAGCAAGTATAATGGGCTAGCAGGTTTGTGCTTTACCTGCTCTGTCCCCAAATAGGGGAATGGGGACAAAATAATATAAGGACAGTGAGTTAATTTCCTTCAGATGAGCAGCATTATGCTTGAGCTCCTACATTCTGCTCCAAATATAGTAAGAGTACTGAGATGGATGAGATGAGTGGGTGCATGTTAATAATAGATTATATTGATCTGAGTGAACTTGTCTTTGAAGGAACAAAAGCCTGGGAGTGGCTAATAGACTAACTAATTGAGTTTATATTAAAAATATTACATATTTATGCTTACTTTCTCTCCAATGTATTTTATTTACCTGGACTGGCAAAGTACTCCTTATTAGTATGAAGTACGTCATTAAATACTAATCGGAGCAAGTCAACCACATTTCTGTCTGGAACAAATCTCAAAGAATTGAAGAATATTCTGCTGTAGTTCAGTATTTTGAATAATAACAGAACCTTAGTGTCTTGATTAATAAGGTTTACTTATCATAAAATTAAATATAAATAAATAAATAAATAAACAGACAGAGACAGACAGATAGATAGACGTATTGGTGATGCAGAATAAGCCTTTTTCTTCATATAATGGTTATGTATGCTTTTGTGTGAATTATTGGCATGTGCATATTCTTTTCTGACTTGTTGGGTGCAACTCTCATGCTGACTTTGTCACACCCTTTCCTCATGTCTGTTCATACATTTCTTTATTTGGATGTCCAGGTTTATAATTCATGTCCTCTGTTTATGGATGTGTTATACAGAAAAATCCCAGTTTGTCACTTACTACCTTTTTGTTTAAAATGCATCAGAAGGATGATGAAGAAATAAAAATGATAAGTAGAACTCTAAGGTTTGTTTCAAAATTATATCTCTTGTGATGGAAGCAATTTGAAAACACATTTATAAACAAATCAAATGTTATGGTGTCACTTAGGAGAACATGAAGTGTTCTACCTGTGCTCAGAGCAGTGTTACTAGCATGTAGCATGTAGCCAGGAAAAAACACTTAGACATACTCACAAGAATACAGGAACTATAATTAATACTTACAGAATAAAATAAAGTAATCTTTATTGATGAAAGTAAGAAGCCATATCCAAAGAATTTCCAAAACTGCTGCAATTTAGAAACAAACATATCCTTTTATAATTTATAATGTATTATTTTCCTTCCATCTACATAATGGACTGCTAGGTGATCCACTTTTGAGTGAAGTGGTGTACCTATTTCCATCAATCATTTCAGTTTCTACTGATGAGTCTTACTGCTGTGTTGTGTTTCTTTTCAGGGGTGGATGACTACATAAGAGCAGCTTCTCAGAGATGTAAGTCCTTTGTAACCCATTGTGTAAATAATGTAATGTTCCTGAGACATTTTTAGCTGCTTTCCGAAGGACAGACAAACTTAGATATGGGATTAATCTTTGTTGTATTTGTGATGCAGTTGCTTAATTAATTGATGCATTTGCTATAATTGTAATTAGATTGAGAGTGAAAATAACTAGTTCTGAGTCTTAAGCTTACATAAGCTATAGCTAGAATTGTATATGAGTTGTTTAAATTCATGATGGCTAAAAAGGAGACAGGAAATGGTTGTATTTTCATGTCAGTATTCGATTTTGTGCAATGATTGAATTGTATTTGTAGAACATAACTGTGTTTTATGACAATACAAAATGGAACCTTGAAGATTTGGTCCTGGCTTCAACATTCCTTTTTGATCAACATTTTAAACCATGTACACTAATACTTCAATGAACGAAGGAATGTGCATGAAAAGGAGGTGTAGATAAAATGGTCATAGCAAAGTCCAAATATATGAGTGCGCTTTGTGCTTTTCCAGAACAAGATTGAAAATTTGAATTAAAATAAAAGGGATGAAAGAGCAGCTCCTCTTAAACTACAGCCCAAAATATGTCTGCTGATTAATACTAGATTGCCACTCCTGTATTTTGAAATACTGATACAATTACTCTTTGGGGACCAGTATCTAGAAGGAAAAGCTCATGCTTCACTGATCTGCTTCAGAATCTATTGCTGCTTTCCTGATAAAGCAAATACTATGTTTGTAGTTTAATTTCCACCAGGTGTCTCTCTTTATGGTTCTATGGTAGAGATTAATTGAAAAAATAAAATCAAAGGACAAGAAATGAAATAGAGTTCAGGTAAAGAAGATATTACTGGCAGAAAATATGATGAAGTCGAGTTGGAAGGCAATTTCACTCAGTAAAAGGTTTACTGAATGATATCTAAAGCACATCAAAACCTACATGTAAAACATTTAGTTTAGTTTATTGAACTTACATACCGCCCTATTTCCCTGATAGGACTCAGGGCGGTGCACAACCGAATTAAAATACAAAAACAATACAGAATTAAAAACAATTAAAAAACCAAATATAAAGGCTGAAAAGCTAAAAAATATAAAGGGGTTAAAAGCTAAAACCAAGTAAGACCGAATTAAAAACCCCTAAAAACTCTAGGCCAGACCGACTTGATGAAATAAATAGGTTTTCAACGCACGCCGGAAGGTCAAGAGATCAGTGATGGTTCTCATCTCCAGGAATAATTCGTTCCAGAGGGAGGGTGCCCCCAACGAGAAGGCCCGCACCCTCGGGGTCACCAGCCGTCCAGCCAGCGGCACCCCGAGGAGGCCGACTTTATGGGAACATATTGGCCGATGGGAGGCCAATAATGGCAGGAGGTGGTCCCGCAAATATCCTGGTCCCAAGCCATGGAGCGCTTTAAAGATGGTAACTAGAACCTTGAAGCACACCCGGAGGGCCACCGGGAGCCAATGCAGCTCACGCAAGAGTGGCGTAACATGGGAGCCCCGAGGAGCCCCCAACACCACCCGCGTGGCCGCATTCTGCACCAGCTGGAGCCTCTTCAAGGGGAGCCCCATGTAGAGAGCGTTGGCATAGTCTAGGCGGGAAATTATGAGGGCGGAGGTGACTGTGCGAAGCGTACTCCGATCCAGAAAGGGTCGCAACTGGTAGATCCTACAGACCTGACCAAAAGCCCCCCTGGCGCGGCCACCACATGGTCCTCCAATGACATCCATATTCCAGGAGGACACCCAGATTGCGAGCCCTCTCTGTGGGGGTAAGAATTTCCCCCCCCCCCCCACAGCCAGCGATGGAACCAGCTGGCTGTATTGGGGCGCCGGGAAGCACAGCCACTCAGTCTTAGATGAGTTGAACTGAAGCCTGTTCCACCCCATCCAACACTGCACGGCCTCCAGGCATCGGACCATCACTTTGACAGCTTCATCGGGGTGGCCTGGGGTAAAAATGTACAGCTGAGTATTGTCAGCATACTGGTGGAATTCTACCCCAAAGCCACGGATGATCTCACCCAGCGGCTTCATATAGATGTTGAACAGGAGGGGCGAGAACACCGACCCCTGAGGGACCCCGCAAACCAGGGGCCTCGGGGTGGATCTCTGCCCCCCCCGCCAACACGAATTGCGAACCGCAAGACAGTGCTCCCCACCCTCAACCCCTCCATCGCAATAGGACACTGTAGTCGACAGTATCGAAAGCCGCCGAGAGATCTAGTAGGACCAGGACAGAGGAATGACCTCTGTCACAGGCCCTCCAGAGATCATCCACCAATGCGACCAATGCCGTCTCTGTGCTGTGCCCGGGCCTGATTTATATGATGTTTGAAAGAAACAAACTAATTGAAAATAACTAAGATTTTTAATAAGCAATGCTGTCTATTTTGGATCCTAAAATTAATGGTCCAATTAATGATCCAAGTCCTTCTATTTAGATAACATGTACAGGTAATCCTCGCTTAAAATCTATTCATTCAGTAACCATTTAAATTTACAATGGAGTATTTACAAATGGTCATAGTTGTAGTTACAGCCATCACTGTGTTCTGTTGGTTATGTGATTGTGTTTCAGACTCTCAGCAACTGACTCATAATTATGACATTGCAACATCCCACAATTACATGATTGCAATTTGCGACATTCACTGCTGGCTTCCCATAAGCAAAGTCATTGGGAAAGCCAGCAGGAGATAACAAATGGTGACTGTGGGATTGTGGGATGCTGCAATCTTATAGGATATGCTTAATAACAGCAACTGGAATTGCTGGCACTGCTATTGTAACTTGGCACAGTCACATAATGTCACATCTTACAATTGCATTGCTTAGCAGTGAAAATTCCAGTTCTAGATACAGTTGTTAAGCAAGGGCCTCCTACATATTATTTCACTTAAATTATGCTAAATCAATTTCTCCTGTTCAGCATATTGAATGGAAAGCTCAACTAATACTCTCAACTTGTCTGAAGAAAAATGCAGCAGATGCTAAGTCTTGCTTAAATCGCCACAGTCTTGTTTATACATTGTTGATAGATGACTGTTGAATAAGACAAAAAGAAGTCTAGTGGGCTGAATATATTTTAACAGTCTAATTTATAAAATCTTGAGAATAGTGTCATTAGTTTAGAACTTGGTGTGGTATTATTTCTAATGAAAGTGGTAAATTAGTTTTCCTTATGTTTTCTGAACAGTTACTCTTGAGGAAGGAAAGGGCTTATTTGAAATACCAGTGGAGCTACAGGGATAAAGAAAATGACAAAAAATATTTGCTCTCCTTCCATCAGTGTCAACTGTCACTGGATTGGAATGTTTCTAACCTCTAAGGAGAAAGGCAATTTAAGATTTAATTTGCACTTTAATAGAAAAAAAAATCTTACCATAAATAAACATTTTAAAGATCTCATTGTTTCTAGTATAAGCATATCTCTTATAATCAGGCTGCTTATTTGGGGCATAAATTCAACTGCAAATCAAGGACTCTCACACACATGGACTTCTTACCTTGGCTTCATAATGGTTTACTTGTTAATTGGGAACATATCTTCAGAATAGGCCTTTCCTCTCCAAGCCAGATAGCTAAGGCAAGCTAAAGGTACTTCAAGATGATTCAGCAAGAAAGTGGTTTCCATTATAAAACAGAGCAAGAGTTCCTATTCAAACTAGTCTTGCTGCAGGACTGCATTTCCCACCTGGATGCAACTGAGCATTTCTGGCACACTGCTATTGTCCTGACAACAGCAGCAGAAACCATCACCATTGTTCTAGAAGAGGGAGTGTGTGTGTTGTGTGTACATGCACACATACACAGAACTATGGGAGCAATGATTTTTAGACTGACATGTTTCCTAATGTCTTATAAATAGGAAGAAAGCACATCCTGAGAGATGATGATCTTAAGGGGCTGCCAATTGTTAGTATCAACACACTTCTTCCATTTATTTATTTATTTGGTTTATATTTAATTATTTTTTGTTGATTAATCTTTTGTGGATTTTTTGTTGTTTTAATCTCTTTTAAATTGTTTTAATAGTTTTAGAATTATAGAATTTAAGCTGTCCAGAGTCATTTAGTTGAGTTGGGTAACTATAGAAATTGAACGAATGGGTAAAGAAATAGATTTTTACACTTACGGTTCTCCCCGCAAAAAATGATTCTGCGAAATCTTTGATCCATTTGCACATATGGTAGTTTACTTAGATAGAAAAGTCACTTTTTAGTTATGCAGTATGTACACAAAATGAGGATATAACTGCCAAAAATATAAGCATCTTCAAATTCAGCAAGGGGCCAAAGAAATAAAATGGACTTGCCCACTAAAAGTAAATTGCTAATATTTTAAAGAAGGGAGTCATGGTGATAGGAGACCTTAATTACCTTGATATCTCTTCACAGACAAATTGCTAGCTATAGTCCTTATTTTTCTAATAATTTTCTCCTTTAGGGTGGAGATTATATAGCCATTAACCTGTTTTAATGGTTTAATTTGGATTCTTGTACTAAGAAAGCAATAGGGTTATATAGCTCTATGATTATATCATTCTCATCTCGAAGTTTACCTTATATTAAGAGTGTGTTTTGGTTGTCATCACCTACATTTTTCTATATCTATTGAAAGTATTCTTCAATTTTTACACCAGCTTGAAAGTACTCATTGATTGCTTTCAAAAATTGTATTAGGTCGAGGATGCAATCGTATTGTCTTCATTTTGCAAAAAGGTAACTTAAGAACAAAAATTCTTGAAAAATATTACGATTCAATTTTTAAAAAAAATATTTTTCAATAGAGTAGAAGAATACAAAACAAGCCAAAGATATAAAGTAAGAAAAAATGAAAGCAAAGAAATTTTGGGGTTGGGGGTGTGTGCATACAATTACATCTTCCACTTTTCTTTCTATCAATAATCACCATCTTAATCTTTTCTGAATTTTCTTATGTCCCCTTTTATCCCCTCAAAATCCTACACTGATTTTTATCAGCACAGATATTTCATAAATAAAAGGGACACCTTATGCTTGGTGGACATGTAAAAAGCTAAAAAAATGATTCATGTACATACTTTGATACAGAGGATTTTAAAGATTAATATTCAGTTGAAGGCAGAACAATTCATTTTACTAATGGATAAACAGTTAGAAAAAAACCCATGGAAGATTATTTCAGTATACTGTATGATTACTTCAGTGAGATTATAACATGCACAGAGATGGAAAGATTCGACACTACCAGCTATGGAGGAATAGTTGGTTAAATTGGCAGATCTTCCTGAGAAGAATAAACTATCTGATTGTTTTGAGGCAATATCTCTTCTCCTGGTTTCCCAGGTCATCCACAGTCCATTACAGTACTTTAGGATTATGTCTCATTGGATGCCTTAACGACTATCTTGGGATGGCTATTGATGCATATAATGATAGTCTCCCTTTTCTTAATGATGCAAAATTTATACTGTCTTTAGTCTTTTATAAATTGCTGTATTCCTACTGTGGGATATATTGTCTCACTTCCACTGATACAAGTCGTGCTATATACAGAAAAGGATAACATTTTCAAAGTACTCTGTCTTTGGGAAATTGAGCAAGGTCAATAATGAAATTTACATTTCAAACAGTTTTGTTCAAAGAGGGAAAATAAAATAAGATAAAAATCATAGGTTCTCAAAGCTTGTAATATGAAAATGAAAAACACTGGCTATAAGCATCCTTTAAATTACGTCTCTTTAAACCAGACAGAAATATTGGTAAACTTTCTGTCTGCTTTAAATTAATTAAGTTATTGCCCTCCATTAAACCTTTAAATGTCTCCTGAGCTGCAAAATGATTCATGATTCACGATTCACAATTTGAAATATTTTTAAAGTCAAGTTTTGTGAAAAGGAGGCTTTCTAAAATTTGGGCCTGTTTGTGTGTGTGTGTGTGTGTGTGTGTGTGTATAATAATTGTTAAAGATATTTTAAAATGACATTGATATTAATAAAACATAATACATTTTGAAATGCTCATTTTGGATAACCACATCTGCAATTACTCAGTTAAAGCAATTATTCATGTATTGCATAACTTATTAGATACAGTTAAAATAACTTAATTTTTATTCCAAGTAAGGATGTAAAATCTGGAATTTCATTTACCTATATTACTTTCCTAATTGTTTTACTTTGTTTCTTCAATCCACTGGAAACTGAGTTTCCTCAGTTCCTTCATTACCTGGCTGTATCTGTAGTTTTCTGGAAATAAAGGCAAATAATCTTTGTTATAAAACTAATTCCTGTTTTTTAATAATAGAATTTTGTTCATTCTTGAAGTTGCTCTGTTGTTTTGTTTTGCATTTCACCAAATGACAGTCTTGAGTGCTAAAAATCTGTACTTTATATTCAAAGATTGAACCTCTCAAAGCAGCAAACTAATCCTTCTGCAATAAATATTTTTGTAACCCCCATTGTTGCTATATAATTTTCCCATCTCTCTTTATTCTGAAATAAATATAAGAGGAAAAAAAATATCCATGCGGAGGAGAAAGGTGGCAGTGGTGTGCTGAAGTTAAAATTAGAGGTGTTGAGATTAAAGGAAATGGATCTTCCTGTCCTGCTGTCTTCTTTCTCTAAACATAGTGCAATTGATCCCTTCCACTTTCTCTGGTTCAGGAAAGTTACACCAGCAGTGGTAGGGAGAGAGGAAGAAGAAACTTTGCATCCTTCTGCTTTCTAATATTTTACTGTATTGTCTTTTCTATGCTTATGTCTAGCACACAAAGGGAGAAGAGAGTAACAGTTCCCACTTCTTCCTTCTTTCATCTTGCTGGTGAAGTTCTTGCTACCATTTTTCTAAAGTGAAGTTTTGGGATCTAGTGTTGTAGGAATGGGAAGGAAGACATGAAGGGAATTCACCCATCTCTGCTTGAATGTGGTAATGCTTCAGACCTGAAGATCTCCAACTCCTTAGAAAGGAGCATTCTTTTGGTAGTCCTTGACCAAAACCATTCATTTAGTGAATGTTTGAAATTACAATGACACTGAGAAAAGTGAGCTATGACTGTTTTTCATACTTATGACCATTGCAGCATGCCCATGGTCACATAATCAGAATTCAGATGCATGTATGATTGCAGTGTCCTGGGATCCTGTAATAATTTTTTGTGACCTTCTGACAAAAGTCAATGAAGCCAGATTCACTTAACAACCATGTCATTAATACTACAAGTACCGGAATTCACTTAACAGTTGTGGCAAGAAAGGTTGTAAAATGGGGCAAAATTTCATTAACAACTGTCTTACTTAGCAATAGAAATGTTGGGCTCAATTGTGATCATATTCAAGGACCACCTGTTATTGTTATTAAATATATTGTTGTTATTGTTTAATATATTATTAAAATATAATTCATTTTGGGTAACTAGCTGTGTCCAGTGTTTATAAGATGTTAAAGTAGTGGAAGAATGGCATGAGAGAAAGCATCTTTACCTTTTAATGGTAAAGAAAAGTAAATGATAAAATAAGTCTATTGCATAGACATTGCTTTAAAGTTCTGTATGTCTTGATTGAATAAGAATATTGGCATTGTGATTGATTATGTGCCATTAAGTCATTGCTGACTCTTAGTGATTACATAGATATATTTTCACAATAATGATCTTTCCATAACCTGGGTTTTCAAATATTCTTACAGTGTATTCACTGCTATTGTAATTAAGTCCATCCATCCTGCCCTTGGTCATTTTCTTTTCTTTCCTTCTACCTCTCTCCTGCATTAAAGCTTTCACCAGAAATTTAGTTTTTTTGCATAATGGATTCAAAGTACAATAGGGTAATTTGAGACTGGATATTTGTGAAAATTTTAAGTTGATTCGTTCAATGATCTACTGGATATTTGGCTATCCAAGTATTCTCAGGAATCTACTCTGATGCCAAAGTTCAAACATGTCAATATTTCTTTTGCTTTCTAGCAACTTGTATAATATTATTAAATAGACAGAATGCATCTAATTAATTGACAGTATAAAGCTGTGCACCCATAATTTTCCTTCTTTATGTTAATGTTATTTGATAGATTGAGAATACATTTGTTAAACTTCAGTTATTGGCAGAATCACAATGTTAGATTAATACATAACTTCTAGGAATATTGTTGACATTTCTCCTAATTATTTGAACATAAACTGTTTATTTTGTATTTTTGATTTATATTTAAATGCAATTTTGTTAGTCTAATTGTTCACCAAATGATAAATTGTGTTAAGTTAGAGGTGATTAATGTTAATGAGATTAAATGTACCGGAATATAACATTCAGTAAAACAGTCATTGCATAAGAATACTCCTTTTTATTTTTATAAAGTAGCACTATAATTATCATACAGAGCAAACTTTGCCAAATGTGTAGCTTCAAACTGTATGGAACAGGGGAACACTTTTTCTTTCATGTTATAGTCAGATTTTGGCTGACTATATTCATGTTAAGTGGATTTAGGGACACTTTAAAATTTAGATAAATAAAATTGCATTATGCTTATTTTGTCATCAAGTAGTTCTGTAAATTGATATGTTTACATCTGGGAACCATTAGCTAGTACTTGATTGGTTCTTTCTTTGTTTTTGTTTTTTTTTAAGTGCAGTATTTATCTCTGATTTGTAGGATCAAATTGTGAATTTTAGTAGTAGGAATAGAGATGGTATTCATCCAGTTTTGACGGGTTCTGGAGAACCAGTAGCAGAAATTTTGAGTAGTTCGGAGAACCGGTAAATGCCACCTCTGGTTGGGCCCACCCCCATCTATTCTCTGCCTCCCGAATCCCAGCTGATCAGAGTCCCAGCTGGGTCTTCATTTGTTGCTGTGCACAGGAGGATGGAACTGGAAAGCACATTAGTGGGATGAGTTGGGAATGGGGATTTTACAGTATATCCTTCCCCCGGAGTGGGGAGGGAATGGAGATTTTACAGTATCCTTCCCCTGCCATGCCCATGAAATCACGCCATGCCCACCAAGCCACGCCCACAGAACCGGTAGTAAAAAAATTGAATACCACCACCGAGCAGGACAGATGAAGGTCAAAGGAAAAATGGCTGAACTCTTCAGAAAAGAAGAGTTCTAGTCTGAAGAATTAGTTCAGAGGTAGGGCCTTCATATCTGTCAAGTAGATCACCATTCAAACAGAAAGGGCAATGCCATAGTCAGTCATGGCAGAATCAAGTCCCAAGCTACAGACACTGCTTCTTTAAATCTGGTCCTTTCTCTTCAAACCTGGAAAAGGCTTGACTCTGTTTTGTATAGAACAAAAACTCAGAGAAAGCAAAGAGAATTAGTGGTATAATATTTCACTGGGAATAAAGTACTGTTCTCAGCTACAATATCAGGCCTAACCGGTGTCATCTGTGCTCAAACACAGGCTGGATGCTTCCAATATAACAATCTTTGTCTGGTAGCAGAAAGGTGGTGGGATAACTTTTAGGACAATCTGATTTCATCCATGCTACAGTTTTTCATCAAGTTTAACCTGATTGCCTTATTGCTTTTGTTCTTTGAATCTTCACTCCTGGTATAGAGTTTTTGCATCTCCTCAGTCACAAACCAGAAGTGTAACTTTTGTCTAATTCTTAATTGTGTTCTTGATTTTGAATTATTTTGAATTATTTAATTATTGTGTTATGTTTTGTGGACAGAAGCAAATTCTGAATAACTAGGACTCTAAATAGCCTTTATTTTTGTCCATGGTAGTTGAGCTGCTGGAATTTGTATTCTATCTCTGATCAAGTGATCATGGGAACCAATGTCTCCTAGCTTTCCTCCCTCCCTCTCTCATCTCCAAGTTTCCAGCTCATTGACTAGATTGTATCAGCATAATCTTGCCATTCTGGATTTTTGCAGGGTAATATATGCAGAATAATCAGGTCATTTAAATTCAAAACAGAACAGAAAAGACTCCAATAATGAATGGAAAGATGGGATAGATAGCAAATTCAAAGCAATTCAGAAAATGCAATTTGAGCGAGAACAATATTTTTAAAAATATATTCTAGGAACATGAATTATCAAAGTTTTAAAAATGGTGAATATGATATTGAAATATGTCATGGAAATAAAGTTGCCTTATTTCCATGTGCCTGATAGATATAGGACTATTAATCAGTTGTCAATACCAGTAGATACCTGTGGATAACCTTCTGTGTTCTCTATGTGATTTATTTTATGATTTAACAAGTTACTATCATTATCTCACTCTAGTTAGAGATCAGATTTTCAATTAATCAAATTCTAAAGAAGATTAGTGAAGTAGAAAAATATAGCTAGGTCACAGAAATGTAAAACTTAAAATATTTTATCTTGTAGCGGTTTCTGGATTTTATTCCATTGCCCCTTGATTGCTATACAAAGTCTGCAGAGAATAAAGCATCCTTGCTTTTCAGAACAATTTTTCCATATTTTTAATCAAAATCCTAGAGAAAATAGTCATGCATATGTGTGCTTATTACACTGGAGGGTCAGTCTAAATGTGTTGTTATTTTATTGGCAGACAGAAATACATGAATATAATTCATGGTTTTCTTTTTCCAGGATGGCAGTGAGCCAGTCTGATTACATCTACCTTCAACTAAGTGGCCTATACTATTTATTTTTAGTTATTCTATTTTAAAAGTCTCCCTATTTCATCTACTTT
This sequence comes from Bungarus multicinctus, assembly GCA_023653725.1. NCBI lineage: Eukaryota > Metazoa > Chordata > Lepidosauria > Squamata > Elapidae > Bungarus > Bungarus multicinctus. Next base: position 66,921,979 of record CM042842.1, read on the forward strand.
CAGGTTTTTTTTAAAAAAAATCATGGATTCTTCTGCTACAGTTCACATTATTAGTGCTTCCTGCATAATTTATAAACCTTGCCCATCTGGAAAAGTGGTAACTTGACAAATTTCCAGGATATTGTAAGACGTTCCTTCACTATAAAACTGACATTTATAATAGAATTTATTTTTTACTCGTGTTATCTTTGCCACCTGCATCAATAATAATATGAACTTAAAAAATACTCCTAAACTTAAATAAGATTTTGCTTTATTATTGCCTTTTTTAAAACAATTTTTATATTTTTATTAATATTTATGTGCATACAGTTTAACATAATAAAAGATCAATTTTTATTTATCATAAAAGATTGAATAAATCTTTGTTTCTTGTTTCACAATTTCATTTGTTTGGGAGAAACTGAATTGGCTAGATGAATGTAAGGATAACCTAAAATATAGATGAGAAAAAAAAATTGTGAACTTTTAGTATTATGACATACACTGTATGTAGAACTTCAGAGGTAGTCTTGACTTACAACCATTCATTTAGTGATCATTCCGAGTTACAACAACTCGGAAAAAAGTGACTTATGACCAATTTTCACATTTATTACCATTGCAGCATCCTCAGAGTGATGTGATCAAAACTCAGACAATTGGCAACTGACTCATATTTATGATGGCTTCAATATCTCGAGGTCATGTAACTTAACTATCTTTTTCAACTTTCTGACAAGCAAAATCAATAGGAAAGCCAGATTCACTTAACAACCATGTTACTAACTTAATAACTGCAGTGGTTCTCTTAATAACTGTGGCACAGTTAGAGGTTGTAAAATGGAGCAAAGATCACTTAACAACTATCTCACTTAGCAACAGAAATTTGGGGCTTAATTGTGGTTGTAAGTTGAGGACTACCCATAATAGGCAAAGAGATTTTGGTTAAACAAGCAGAACCCCAAACAATGTGGTGCCAGGAATTCAGATCTTTCTTTAATATTCTTTTGAGTACTAGCTTTATCTGCATGTGTTATCTTTGAAAGTAGAAATTCTCAGATTAAGCTAATTCCCTTAATACCAATGGAAAAGCTAATCAAATGTAGAAATAATTTGAACGTATGCAACTAATAATACAGCTTTCTCTGAAGAATAAAATTAACATAATACCAGATCCATTGAAAAGGACGGATTGACATATTGTTCAGAAAATTGTTTTTGACAAGGTTCCATTTGTTTTGCCTTTAAGTGGAAACTATAACCTGCAAATTGTAAACGTTTAGTGAGATAGTAGAGTAGAAGGAAGACTTCAGTGGTGGTATTCAAAAACTTTTACTACTGGTTCTGTGGACGTAGCTTGGTGGGTGTGGCCATGTGACTGGGTGGGCGTGGCTTTTTTTGCAGTCCCCACCCATTTTTGGGAGCTTCTTAGCCACAGAGGAGCCCCTGGGGGGGCATTTTTGCTCCCCTGAGGCTCCTCTGAGGCTCAAGAAGAAAAAAAAAACATGGGAGGAGCATGCAGCATTCCTCCAAGCCCCGTTTTGGGAGCTTCCTAGCCTCAGAGAAGCCCCTGGAGAGGGGCATTTTTGCTTCCCTGAGGCTCCTCTGAGGCTCAAGAAGGAAAAAAAAACATGGGAGGAGCATGCAGCATTCCTCCAAGCTCCGTTTTGGGAGCTTCCTAGCTTCAGAGAAGCCCTGGGGGCACATTTTTGCTCCCCTGAGGCTCCTCTGGAGCTCTGGAAGGCAAAAAATGGAGGGGGGAGCTCCTCCCTCCATTTTTTGTCTTCCTGGGCCTTAGCAAGGGCAATCCCGGCACAGCTGATCTTATCTACAGCTGATTGTCGGGAGGGAAAAAAAAGAAATACCTTAGGCAACTTCAGGCAGGCGGGCGGGGAATGTCAGTTAGGCGGGCGGGGTGAGCGAGCATTGGGCAGGAGGGCGACCCAGTGGAGGGCATGGCCAGCCAGAACTTACTACTGGTTCGGCGACCCACGCCAAATTGTTGCTACCGGTTCGCCCGATCCATCGTGAACCGGCTGAATACCACCACTGGAAGACTTCTTAAATAAAGCCCAAATGAATTACAAACATCCTCAGTCTTAATCTCTGTTTAGAGCAGTGTTTCTCAATCTTGGCAACTTTTAAGTGTTTTGGACTTCAACTCCCATAATTCCCTAGTCTGCAACAGGAATTCTGGGAGTTGAAGTCCAAAATACTATAGTAGAAGTAAAAGAAAAGATTTTATGTATTACTTTCTTATGTCAGATGAGAGATGTACTTTAATTACTGTTTAGTTAGTTTTGAATAACTTTACCGTTCTGCTACTTTAAAGGAAAACGTAACATAACATCATCCATAGAAAATTTCTAAAGATCTTAGTGTATGACTTTTTTAAAAAAAATATATCGTTCAGTCTGCCTTGTTCAAGCTGTTTGCTCTTGAAGATACACAAGGTCATTCATAATTCAGTCAGGATATTTACTGTAGTTATTATTTTTAAAGAAACGTAGCAATTCATGTTTATCTGCATTACTAGTCACAAAGCTCTAATGAACTAATAGAGGCACCCTTCCTCACACTTCAGCTTGAAGTGAAATTAGTTCTGCTAGCTTCTACATGCTTAGAAAGTTTATTAAAATATGTGCAGATTGTTGACAGATGATACGTTCTAAAACATAGATTAGATTACAAAAAATTACTTTTGCCCAACTTTAGGTCATCTTGAATTAATTCAAATAAATATAAAGCTGTTTCTTACATGGCCTCCAATCATATTTGCTTCTCTTGCTTTTCTTTTATTATAGGAGAAATTAAAAAAACCTATTTAGAGAGGGAGAGAGAAAGGGTGGGGCGACATAGAGAGAGAAAGAAAGAACATTTGTTTGCCTCATGCTCATAATTCTCAGGGATTTGAAGCAAGCTTATGAAAGCTAAGGTGACTTTTTTATTCTTTTGCAAATATACCTGGAGGAAAACCACAGGATCCTTCCTTACCTGCGGAAAGGAAATGCTTTCATGAATTCATTTTTTGCACTTCTGTTTTCTCCCCTGGGCAGCTCTAAAACCTGTCAAGAAAGGATAGGGGAAGGCATAAGAAATTTAGTTGTCTTCAACTTGATACTAACCAACAGGGGAGAAACTGGAATGATGATGCTATGCTGGAATTCTTGGTTGGAGAGAAAATAAACCTGAATATAGTCAAAGTATTGCTTGGATTTTAAAAAGGTGAATTTAATAAACTTAAAGTAGGAAACTAATGGAAAAAAGAACACCAAAAGGATAATTGTGTATAATTTTGGTGATGGGAAAAATAATGGAAGACACCAGAAGATGCAAATGGGACTGCAAATTAAAAAGGAAAAATATTTATAAAAGAAATAGATATATGGAGAGTTGATGTCATAGACAAGTATTGTAGATAGGGTATAGGTAGTCCTCAGGTTATGTCCTGATTCTGGTTTCAGTTATATACTCACATACAAATTATGACCACAACTGAGCCCAGAATTAATGTTGCTGAGTGAGAAATTCATTAAGTGAGTTTTGCCCCATTTTATGACTTATTTAACTACATTTGTTAAGCAAATTCCTGCATTTGTTAGATTAGTAACACCATTGTCAAGTGAATCTGACTTCCCCCTTGATTTTGCTTATCAAATGGTCAGAAAAGGGGATCAACATGAACCCGGGACATTGCAACCATCATAAATATGAACCAGCTGTCAGGCACATCCAAATGTAAATCATGTGATCTCGGGATGGGACAACAGTTATAAGTATGAAAAACTGTCATAAGTTACTTTTTTCAGTGATGTTGTAACTTCAAACGGCCATTAAATGAACTTTTGTAAGTCAAGGACTACCTGTACACAGTTACTATAGAAATCGACAATTATTCAAAGTTAAGCAGATAATAGCAGACAAGGAACACAAACCAAAACAGTCTCTGCAAGATTTTTGCCTCACTTGTTTTGCTTTCAATAGAACCGCATAGAAGAATAATGAGCAAGCTAAACTGACCAGGAAAACTTAAGGAAAGAGTGCAGATTTAGCAAGAAGGGAATTTAAACATTTTAAGCATTTTGCCTTACCTTCTGTGACTTTTGCCTGGAATCCATTTATTTACAATCGTGGCTTGTTAATTGACTAAGACTTTGTATCTCCCTTGGCTTGACATAATAAATCTTTTGCTTGTCCTTGGACTACTTGTCTTGGAATTCACCTTTGTCCAGCTAAGTTCTTATCTGTAAGTAATTCCTATTTTCCTGCTTTTTCTCCACTGTCTCCTGCTTCGCTTTCAGAAACTCATAGCAGCAATCCTCCCTTTGACAGTACTTGTGCCTCATTCCTGAAGTGGGGCTAAGAAAGCCAGAATGAAAAAATGCAGATCATTAAGAAGGGAGAGTCTAGAGTCTCAGGCAAGCAGGCATCTGAAAGGATGTTGTGTGGAAATTGGACAAGATCTGTTTCCTCTTAGCCCATAAAATAGGATATGGAGTGATACAATAAAGCTATAAAAATGTAAAGTCATTTGAGTCAGTGATATCTGTGTAGTTTTCTTAATAACAATTAATAGGAATGTTATGATAAGGTTTGTACAGAATTGGGAGGAGATTATGACCTAAATTTACATTGCCATGGTAAAAATAATAAAAAGTATGGCTTATTGTATTTTCAGTTTCTTTTCATTTCTTATTTTTTTATCATAAACTGATAAAGGTTGTGAGAATAATCAGACACATGAAAATCTACCAAATTATGACTCAAAAGGAAATCACTTCAGGTGACTGTTCTTAGCAAGAATTCCATTGCTTATTTGCTTCCTTCTTCCATATATTTATTTGTAGGTAAGAGAATAGTCCTTGTGCTGTACTACTGTTACAGACGATAATTCCAAGGGAAAAAAGTGTCATATAGCTTTATTAAGTGATGCCAACAAAGCTGGTATTTCTTTTAACCTATTTTATCCTCTGTGGAGATACTGCTTTCTGGTTTGATGTGTTGCATTCCCGGCTTTTGAAGCATTTCAGTACTTGAGAAGTTGCAGCTGTTCTCCTGGAAAGATCTATCACCAAAAGGCCTAAACTAATTCTGAATGTTTTCATTGACTTTTCTGATCTACCAACTTGAGTTAAAAGCATCATTTTATTTTGCTGTCATTCCATTTCACTTTTGTGAAAAAAATTCAAGACATATAAACTCCCTCAGGTGACAGTTCCCACATGATGCTGTCACTCTAAGCTAGACCATATTGAATTCTGTCATTGAATGAGAGACAAAATGAAATGCATTGAGCTGTAAAATTTGACTTCTTGTTCTTTTTTATCAGTATCATATCGGGCTATTAGAAGCTATAACTTCAAAAGCAGCACATTTTAATCTTTCAACATGCTTCAGCTATACTATCTGAGCCATAGATAACGTTTTTACGTTGTATACAACAGCACTGTATTTTATTAACCCCAGAGGTGATACAATTAAATATCATTGATTTTGTTTTAAAAAATGAATCATTAGGATAAAGTTAAAATATTTGTTTAAATATTTCAAATTTAATTGTCTTATTTCCATTGTTTATTGCACAGCTAAAATATTTTTGGTTAAAGCATATTCATATTTTGGAATATAGTTTTACAAGATTTTCTTTTTTTTTCTTCATTGTAAACCATAGCCTAAGCTAACTTTAGGTTCAGATAAAACAGGGAAAAAACATCTTTTTCCTACCTTGGTCCATGACCCCACAAGCATTGAACTCTCAAAAGGGAGGCATAAATTGCATTACTGTATTGCCTTTTTTAATGTTTGATGTATGAAGCAAAGTTGAAGTTGACTGTAGAGGCAGCTGTTCATCTTTCTTCTTGATTGAGGAGAAGTGAAAGGAAAAATAAATAGCAAACAAAAAGAAAAATAGATTCAGTCTGAGATCATGGCTATTTGAAACAACTTTAGGATAAGAGCCAGAAAATTATTTCATGACTAGGGTTGATATGAAATGGAATAATTTAATTTTCATGTGGAAGTTTTCATGTGAAAAGAAAAAACTGCCTTTATTATATTATTTAAGTCAATGTTACCTTTGTGGTAACAAACCAAGGAAAGTTTGTTTTCCCCCCTTCTGTAGCTAATCTTTTTCCTTCGTACTGTTGGCTATATTAAATGTAATGATGAAACTAGACTATCATCTTAGGACTTCCAAAACTGATGTAAGGACATCTAGGAGTCTGCCTCAGTTCCTGAACTTCCTGTATAAACATTTATACAGGCAGATAATGTGTCTTGAAGAATACTATCATTTCCTGGGCCATAAACTGCTGTAGGGAGGTGGTATTTGGAAGTAGACACATAGCCTTGACATTTGAAATAGAATCCTCCAAGTAAGGTGGATGACCAGGGCATTATAAAGAGTCAGTGTTTTTTTTAATGACAGTATCTGTTCACATCTGGAATGAGATGGTGCAAGAACCAGCTTTCAAAGATCAGAAGGATGGCTGAACTTTCTTTTTAGCCTTCCACATAGCAGGCTTTTTGAGATGTTCTTGAGGACTTGCAGGTTCTCGGAATAGTACACTAGCAGGGACTTTAGGTTCACCAGAAGCATTAACATCTAGCAATAATTAATCTATCCTTAACAGCTTTGAACCTGGCATCATCGTCTCCTCCTTGCTGATGGAGGTTCTGCCTGGCATTTTCTTTTAATAAAGCCCTGTTTCATCCACATTCAATATTTTATGGAGCAACTAACCACCTTTCACAATTATGTTCTTGACATTTCTGAGAATTTCCCTTTCTGCATCTACTTTCACACTCCACACTGCCTCGCCACTCACTTTCATATTATGCAGGTTTTCATGAGCCTTAAGATGTAGGAACTAGAGCTTATTACGTGACTTGAAACTAACGTGTTTTTAGCAGTGCCTTTTTTATTTATTTTAAACCCCCTCCTTTATTATTATTTTTTAAAGACTTAAGGTACCCTATTTTCCCACAATAACAACCATATGAGATGAATTAGGCTGAGAGAGAAAGTTGGTCAAATTCATCCAGCTAGCTTTCATGCTTTAAAGCAGGCGTGTCAAACTCTATTTCATTGAGGGCCACATTGGGATTGTGTTTGACCTTGGGTTGAGTGGGCGTGGATGGGGTGGGCATGGCCAGGGTGGGCGTGGCCAGCTCAATGTCCTGCAGCCCACACGTGGCCCTTCCAAGCTTCATTTTTGCTGGCAGACACACCGTGGGCCAGTCCTTCACTGTTTCCAAGGTAGCCCCATGGGCCAGATCCAGCCCGTGGGCCTTGAGTTTGACATTCCTGCCTTAAAAGATACCGTAACTCAATCTCCCAAATTCTAGCCCGGGGCTTTAACCATTAGATCAATTTGGCTCTTCAGCAGCATTCTGATGCAAATCATGGAACAGTGCTTTTCTTGGGTAAGCATGTCTCCATGTTTTCCATCACTTTTCTTCTCTTCTTGCTTATTATTGTGGATTGAATAGACATTGAACTTTTCATATGCTCCATGATTTTTTCTTTGTTCTTAGTGATTGTTCTGATCGTGAAATGAATGGTGCAATAGGAACATACTGAGCTTGACACTTTCTCCCTCTTTATTTTCTTCACTATCTCCATCTTTGTTTGCATTGTGATTGATTGGTACTTATTCACTTTACACCCCTCCCCATTATGTTACAATTAATTATGGATGTCTAGAGTTGCTACACACCTCATAGAATTAAACAGTAAACAATATATGTGTGGATCTGTGAATACTAGGTGAGCAGAAGTTGGGAGAAGGTTGGAAAACATTAGTTTCTATGGCACCACATTAGGTAACTGGCATATTGGAAATTAAACCTTTTCTGGCTTCTTCCAACTTCCAAGTCCTCCTAGAAGTTATTTGTATTGGTAAAAGTGCACAACTAAAAAGTTCATAAATAAAGTAATATCTACATAGAAAAAAATCATTTGTAGATTGAATTTACTATCAACCACTGAAAACAATCAGTACTTAATGGGTTGCAAACTGAATGAAATGCAGCAACATGATGAAATTATTGTTCTACTTTACTGTTGTCTATATTTATTCTAAAGGTATGTGCTGATAGTTTCTGAGCTCATGATAAAAACATGCCTTCACTGTCAGACTGTTAAGCGCTCTCGCATTAGGCACAAAATAGAGATGAATATTGGCTATGCTCCATAAAATATGTGGCTGAGCTCCAAAGTGTTTGCTTTTTTAAAGAAGATAAAATGTATAGTTTCTTTTGAAATTGTATAAATCAGATCTGTGCTGTTAAACTGGGCTCCTTGTTCCTTAGTTCTGATCATTATTGAAGTCCTGGATTTCAGATAGCAATTCCTGTGCCTCACAATAGGGGAAATAAATAGCAAGATAGGAACTGATATAAATATAACCTTTTTCTGTCTGGATCCAAGTCATTTTTCTCTTTAAGGTCCAAGTCATTTTTTCAGCATACATATTTGGTTGAATCTCATTTATAGCAGGAAAGGTAAAAGGAAGACGTTTTGAGGTCTTTTTTTTTTCTTGGGGGAAGGGTATGTCTGAGAAGCAAAGGGCTCTTATTCTGATCCTTAAAACTTTCCCCAAATTGAAAATGACTTGAAATTTATCTGATGTACTCCTTTTTTTCATCCTAAAAAACAACTCCAAAATAGTTAAATTTCATCTCCCAAAATATAATTATGAACTGGTTTGGGGCTTTTCAGAGGTGTTTAAAAAAAGAAATGTTTTCCTTTTAGAAGCTCCCATTCACTTTCCCACCAATAAGTTAATATCACTATTAAAAAAAAAAAACATTGGCAGGGCAATCTCAGCTTCAAACATACACACACAGGCTATTTGTGACAAATAAAAACATAAAACTGATTTTTTTTATTGTAATCTTTTTAAAACAGATGTGGGCAGAGGAGATTTTGGAAGCTATATCATGGCCAAAAAATCTATACATACATAGATACCTAGATTTAAAACTATATCTGAAACATAATCTTTCCCAATTATCATGTCCTGAAGAAAAGTACATTTGAGGAAATGATAGAGTAGTGTTCCATTACCAATCAACATTAGAAACAAATGATAACTATGATGAGATACATAGTCTGGGAAAGAATAGATATCACTTTTACCCTTCAATCTTTGTATTTCAGGTCTGGTTTTCGATTCAGAATATTTATCCCTTGAAGGATATCTGGGGAGGAAGAAATTGAGAAAAATAACCTCCTTTTCCCTCCCCCCCCTTTTTTTTTTTTTTTTGAGAGACAGGAGCAGAATCTCATAAGAATCCAGGAGCTTATTTCTACAATTGGTCCATTAACTGCCCAGATACTTTGCAACTTCCAGGAATGTTTTATATTATTTTGACTGAAAGGCTGGTCTTCACATTATGATGCTTATGTTGCTTGAAATATTTGTGGGATGATTTCTGCTTGCAATGTCTGCTGTTAACTATTCCATTGCACTTCTATGCCAAGTGGAGATGTATTATCTGCCCCTAGAGCTGGCATTTGACAGCTTCCTGCAATGTATTAGTGTCATTGTACTTCCATATCATCACTGTCTCCACTTTCCAAAGCTGTTAAAATCATGAGCTGTGGTCATCTTCACTTCTGTTAGTGTCAGAATGCTGAGGACATATAGGAACACTAAGAAGAAATCTCTGATCCCTATAGCTACCAATAGCAGACTGTAAAATCAACATTATCCCAAGGTGCTTTTTCAGGAGGCAACTGGGCTTTCTTGATTTTTCTTTTGAAGATGTTTTGCTTCTCTTTCAAGAAACTTCTTCAGCTCTGACAGGATAGTGGGGAATGGAAGAACTGTCAAAATTGAAGAAGTTTCTTGGATGAGAAGCGAAACTTCTTCAAAGGAAAAAGCAAGAAAGTCCAGTTACCATGACCTGGATGACTGAGAATCTCTACAGACTTGATTTTTAACCAGTGCTTTACTCTCTGAATGGAAGAGAAGGATGGATACATTCTGAATGTTGCCTACAAATTATATCAAGAGGACAATGCTGAAAATCTAGAGACTCAAGGGTTAACAACTGGGCTCCCACAAATAAGCTGATGTAAGATACCTAAGAGTGAAGGTGTTTCTGAACTGGAACAAAACTAGCAGGTGCAGGTGCCTTAATATTGATTATAAATGTTTGGTAATAGAAGTAGTAAATTATCATAGACGGCTCTTGGAGATGAATGCCATTTCAGGTGACACTGGTGGCAAATGGGATACAAAATAATTTTACAATTAGTTGTATTTGATGAAATGCTATATAATGTGGATCTTTTAAAATCTATGTATGTATGTATGTATGTATGTATGTATGTATGTATGTATGTATGTATGTATGTATCTCAAAGTATAGGTTGCATGAATGTTTCCCTTATTCAAGTTTGATTAAACTGCTTCCAGATGCATCTGTTCCCCCAGGAACATTTCTATCTTATTATCTCAAATTCTCTTTCAAGAAAGTTTTTATTAGCTTTTCCTAATCCCCAAATAATTATTCAATATAAGAACTATTTGTAGAGACAATTGTGTCAAAGGAAAAAGAATCCTATTAAATTCTTCAATGCTGTAATGTACTATTTTTTGCAAGATGACCTTCATGTTACTATATATGTGCTAATCTACTTGGGAGACTAGATATTGAGAAAGATAGGTCTAGTGTCTGCTGACAGAGTACATGGTTTACACGTGACAGATGTAAATTTAGTCTGATGTAGTCTGTAGTTCTTTTAAAATGTGATCCCGGATGCCAAGAGTTGAGACCTTGGACTGCCATTGCCATTCAGAGTGGAGTATGCAAGAACAGAAAAAGCAGTTCTTCAATTTAGTATAAGGCAACTTTTTAATGTCATACTTTCATTCATAAGGAATGTGGAATAAGTAAGCAACGTAGTTATCGGATTATCCACTGGCAAATGATTACAATAGTTGTTCAATAAACATTGTGTAGCTTGAACAAAATTCTAAAGGTACAGGTAGTCATTGATTTACAACAGTTCATTTAATGACTGTTCAAATTTCGGCATTGAAAATTGTGACTAATGATCCTTTTTCACACTTACCACTTTTGTCCCCATGATCTTGTGATCAAAATCCAGATGATTGGCAACTGGTTAATATTTATGACCTTTGCTGTGTCCCAGGATCAGGTGGTGCCCTTTTGTGAGCCTTTAACAAGCAAAGTCAATGGAGAAGCTAGATTCATTTAATATCCGGGTTACTTATCAATTGCAGTGATTCACTTAACAACGTTAAGAAAGATCGTATTGGCCAAAACTCGCTTAACAAATATCTCAACAACAGAAATTTTAAGCTCAATTGAGGACTACCTACCTGTACAAGTAGAATAATTGTAACTCAGACTCTTGTATAAGAAAATTCATTATTCAAGAACATTGATGGACAGGTCCTTAAATTCTAGATTCAAGTTTTCCAGCCTTTCCTTGATTGAATGTTTGACCTTATATATACCAAATGTATATTCTACCAGGACTGAAATTATAGATGGTTGTTTTGTGGCATTCAGCATGGGTTAGCTTTTAATTTCATACAGTATTGTGTTTGTATGTTTACTCTGTTCTACACCATCCTGAATTTATGGATTGGGACAGATTACAAAAATTGTGTAAATTAATGACCAGTGCAGTACACTGAAGACTTTACATAGAACATACAACAGTTCAGTAGAAAAAAGTTGCTTTTGCAGCTGAAGGCTTGTATGTTTTTTTCCTTGGAGGCAGTATCCTAGATATTTTATTCCTGTGTTGCTTGCCATATCATTATGTTGATTTCACAGGGTAGTTATTGGAATTTTTTTATAAGCCTCCCTCTTTTTTATTTTGTCAGTTTAAAATTACAATTACTTATTCAATAAATACAGTATTATACAGTATATAGTGGTGAGACAATAATTTGATCACTTAAACTGTACTATTATTAACATTGCCAGAATTCTGTTGTTTTTCTGGCATTATGGTTTCTTGAATTGTTATTAAAGATGGTGAAAAATAGAAATGTGCAAGAATACTTAGCTGTGTTTGGCATTGTATTTTTGTTTGAAAGCATGATGCTTAACATCATAGGAAACTGATGACTATTCTTTATGTGAAGGAGGAAAGCTCTTTAAAGAGAAATAGATCATGACTGACTTGTTCTCCAACTTCTATTCCCAAGGGGATGCTGTTGTAGGCTTTCACCCGCCTAAAGAACGAGGCTTAAATTACTTAAGGGACTACTTAGCTACCGCTGTTGCAATTAAATTAATGTAGAGGGGTTTTTGATTTATTTCTGTAGATGGTTTGTGGTTTTTTTTTTCTAGGTCAGTAATACTTATATGAAACAGAAGAGAACGAAAGTACATGTTAGTTTAAAAGTATTTTTAATCCCCCTTTCAGTATCCTTATTTTTTTAAAAGGTATAAAGATATATTGTGAGAAATCTACTATCACTGCAAATAACTAATAAACAGTCGGATGAATAAATATTTGGTATTTATCCATTAGAGATTGGCATCAGTTTTTCCAACTTTTAGGATATTGTTGTGGTTCGCCGGCAGCAGGCTGTGACAGCGAGGACTTGAACAGGGGGTTGTGTGTAATGCAGGGATGGGGCCAGGACTATCGAAAAGTAGCTGCTTTCAGAGGTTTTGGAGTCTTGAGAGCAGTGACAAAGAGGGACCTGAGAGCCTGTGCTCAGTGCACGTGTGTGCAGGACTGCTCGAAGAAAAGAGCAACTGAAGTAGCAAGGGCAACTCGGGTGTAAGGCTGGAAGGTGATGGCCCTCCCATAACGGATAAAAGCCAACCTTCGGGGTTGGCTTCTTTGCAGGAAGCAAAGAAGTTCTTTCTACTCAGAGTCCTCATTGAAGGCCTGCTTACTCCGGTTTGTTTTTTGAAACTTCTGGCTTTAGATATTTATCTGCAATTAGTCTTTTGTTCTTGGAATCTTTTGGAACCTTGAAAGGGCTTGCTCTTATCTGGGACAATTAATTTTGAATGATTCTTGGCTGTGAATGAACAGAATTCACAGTGCTGCATTAAAAAGGTTTGCCTTTATACATACTTTGTGTTCGTTTGATTTGAACAAGGCTTGGGTTAGAACAGATAACATGTAACACAAAACCTGAGAAATATAAAATAATTCTCATTCCTTTAGGATATTGTTATGTATTAACAAACATATGGACATGAATGGATACCATCCAATTAATTTTGTTACATTATCATAATTATTATCAATTCCATTTTGAATTAAATGACATCCTGTTTTACAGAACAAAGTTCTTTTCAAAAGAAGAAACCCTGTATTTTAAGCCAAGCTCAGCTGGAGTCACATTTAAAGCATTTAAGAAAGAATGAGAATCTTGAAATAATGTGTCAATAATTAGCTTCAGAATAGGAAATTGAGCAGTTATTTTATCATATGATCCACTAAATTATTATACTTCCCCACTAAATTAAGAATTATTATATGTACTTTCTAAATGAGCACTTTTAAATACATATACTTAAACTAATTCTGGCTTCTTTCATCCTTGTTTTTGTGTGGTATTTCTTCTTGTGGTATGATCTCCTTGAATTCAGAAGCAGCTTCTAAAGATACGCTTTCAGTTTCTGACAAAATATTATTTCAGGTATTTTTAATATTTTTTCAAGTTCACAATTTATGGTTATTCTTAAGTTTTATCTGCCTGTGAAATTGAAACAGGCAGGACTTGCCCAGGTCTTCATAGAATTTTAATGTGAGTTAAAATTATTAAATTAAATCACATTAAATTATTAAACAATTTCAGTTCATTTATGATTGTCATATCTTGCTTCCTGATGCTGAAATTTGTAAGTCTCTCCTTAGAAATGTTAATGCATCTTTCAGTAATAACATTAAAACAATGAAACAGTCAGATGTATTCTTTAATTTATGTAACTACACATTCACCAGGCAAATTAAGTTAGAAAATCATACAGCTTCATCTTATACATGATTCGCTTAACAACCACAGTGGTTTGCTTAATGGAAACACCTTTTACAGTACTTTTGTAATCTGTAAAAAACGTAGCTGCTTTAATGAGTCCCAATACTGACTACACATTTGCAATTTTCCAAATCAAAATATTACAGAACCAATTCTGAATTGATTTGATAACTTATATTCAAAAGAGTTGAAAGTGTAGTTTATAGTGTAGAAAATTAGCAGATGTTTTCGGTTTAAAAATTTATTGACAGAGATAAGAATTCAGTGGACAAAATAATGATACTCTTTGAATAAAAACTATTTATTCATTTTATTGGATTTTAAGGCATCCTGAAACCCTAGGTAGCTTAAATTTTAAAGTTAAGAAATTTTAAAACTGAAGAGGGAAAAATATATATCTGGAATGTGGGAATAAGCTAAGGAATAGAAAGCTCAAAGATAACAGGGCTATAAGAAGAAGGGCAGCATAGTGAGATTCTTGAATCTGATGAAAAATTAGGAAAGCAATGACAGAACTTGCCCCCAGAAGCATGATGATCTGTGACAAGGCATGAAGACCACACAGCCAGCTGAGAGTTCAAACTCCCCTCTAATGTTCCAAATTTCCCCAAATGCCCCCATGTTCTTGGTAAGTCCCAGAGCAAAGCACACACACATGGCAGCCTCTGGCTGCGCACAGTCCAGCAAAGCAAAGAAACAGAGATATGAGTCCATGAAGCAAAGAACAAACAATGAATTCACAAAGCAAGAAGAAGAAAGCAGTCCTGCAAACTTCAAATGTCTTCAACAGCTCACAAAACTCTTACAAATTCAGCGTTGGTTCCCAAGAAATGCCCCTTCCATAGCGTGCCTTGTGAAGAGGGGCAGGACGCTCTACTGAGTTGTCAGGTCAGCCTGCGCTGTTCCCACCTTCTCTCGGCCTGCGCTCTCCCACCTTCTCTCATGTTCAGGGATCAGGAGAGGGCGGTCATTGCCTGAGCTCTGTCGCTTCTTGTTTCCACTGCTTGCCCTCCCTCAGTCATCCTGCCCCCATTCCACCTGCTAACAAGCCATCCCAATCCTGAGGGGCCCTAGTCTGCCTCAGCCTGCTCCTGCCCACATTCAATGAAGCCGCCCCCTCAATCTTCATCAGCTCCAGGTCCAGCTTGTCCTCCGCAGATTCAAGCTCTGACGAGGGCATGACAAGAAGTTGTGAATGGTCCAACACTGGAAGTTTTTAAGAAGAGTTTGGACAACCATTTTTCTGAAATGGTATAGGGTTTCCTGCCTAATCAGGGGGTTGGACGTGAAGACCTCCAAGGCCCCTTCCAACTCTGTTATTCTATTTGTGATTCTATTCTATTTGTGACATAAGAAACATCCACAGAAGTTCCCATGACTTGCTGGTTTGCCCCTTTTAGATGCTCACAGTCCATTACTTGAAGAAAATGAGATGCAAAAGACATCACTGTCTTTATAAGTTGAAGTTTCTTTATGTAGTCTCCCCAAGAGTTTTAAGAAAATGTCCACAGTAACCTCTTAGGTTTGTGCATTTCTTCAGAGTGGGGTAGAGAATGAAGGAAAATGATGAAGGGGGAAGAGGTCTATTGCCTACCGAATCAACTTGAAATAGATTAATAGAGAATCGGGTGAGCATTCCTGACTCTATGACTTAGATAGTATTGTTACCCTGTCACAAACACCATGTACCTATTTTTGTCTGTAATCTTGAGGGCTTCCTTTTATTGCTGCCGCGTACATCCTTCCTGATCTTCTTGTCACCCACAGTTCCCCAACTTATGCACTTTGTTTGAATTTTAAATTGGTGCCTAAAATGGAGAACATTCTCAGAAACTTACAGAAGCTTTATCACTTTAATTGTGAGCACCGAAGGAAGACAAGTTTATACCTGTGCAGTTTTTATTGTGACTGGAGACTAATTGCATATCCAAAGTTAATTTTTTTAACTCTGATGTACAGTAATACTTTATAGTATTGTTTACTGTTTACTATTTTACTGTAATACTTTACGTAGTTACAGTGTTAATAATATTCCTTATTTGGCAACCTGTATCCCATTGGATCTGTCTACTTTCCATGCATAATATAATGCTGTTATAATATACAGTATATGTGCAGTCCCCTCCCAGAAAGGGAGAAGAGATGTTCTGCATTCTCAGTCAGCCTTAACTCACCATCAAGGATCCAAGACACTCCCTCATTCTTCTTTCATGATCATCAACATTAAGAGATTTCAGATATTACCCTCAGCCCAAAGCAGCCAATGGCTACTTGCCTGTCAGGCCTTGCCATCAGCCAGTGGGCGCAGGGATCAGTGGGAGGTGGAAAAGAGGTTAGGGATAGTCACCTCCCATTTTTCCTCATGCCATACAATCTATGTGTTTCTGTGAAGTGTAATTGGAAGGTATTGTGGCACTGAAGAAGTCACAACATTCCCAAATTATAGTCCCCCGGGAATCATAGATCCCAGCATTCTCTAGATTCAGCCTTTTGAGGTACCTTTGTTGGCAAAGTTTTGCCATTTGATGCAGCATTTTGCTCAATTCAGAGTTATAAAGTATCACACATAAAGGCATGTAGATGTGAAGAAGAAAAAATAAAGAAAAATATTGGCTTGTTTTCTAAGAAAGAATTGAATTATTCTCATGCTGCTCTTATTATGCATCACTGTGAATGCTATAAATGACTTATTAATTGTTACATTAGGTAGTTAAATAATAACTATATATATATAATCAACAATTAGATTCCACTGAATGCCTACAGACACTAGCATAAAGGTCTAAGAAAAAAATGATTAAAGAGGAAGCAAAACATACCATTTAAATCATAGCAGGAGGACTAACTAGACAAAAAAGGATAATGATTGCAGTTGATTACTATAGCAGAAAGAACACTTAGGAAATTCACATTAGGACCCTGATAATTGAAAGTATTTAAAAATAAACACAACCTCTGTTTTTCATTGATTAAAAAGGTCACTGGCAAACTAAAATGTTAGCATTCGTTTTCTATCCAAACCCACTTTGGAGCAAATATATAGAGATGATCTAAGTAAGTTCACCCATTTATTTTGAGCGATTCCTTTTGTGGAACAGAGTCAAATTGTAATTTTAACGGCACTATGTTACAGTTCAGTTTTCTCAAAAGAAGAAAAATTTTGTATTTATACTTGGTTGTTTATATTTTTGCAGGCTGCTTTGCCCTGTTCAAACCTTCTGTACAGGTTATAGGGTCATGGATATACTTTTTATTCTTTACAACTTAATTGAAAAAAAAAATAAAGAGCTAAATTGACTCAGAATTCTCATTTGTTTGCCTGTCTGTCCGCTAGCAGGATAATGCTCTGAATACTGAACCAGAAGGATACTAAATTATATATGATGGGAGAAGCTTGCATAAGTTTGGAATGAAAAAAAATGGGTTGGTGCCTGGTACGGTGAAGAAAAACATTCTGAACGGGGACTTCCAAATATACATATCCCTGTACAATAAGCAGTTGGATGATGGTTTGAGATGGTGATGACTGCTTCATGCTAAGCCCCTCCTTTCTGATCATGTGACTGAATGTGTGGCACATCCAACTTCCCCAATATCCAACATTGCAACTTAGAAATGAGAAAGAAATTAGAAATATACAAAGACACAACATGTTGTTTAGTTCATAGAAGGAAATAAGACTGCTGATAGAGAGATTGGTTTTTTTTTTAAAGCCATGCTTTTCCTAATTTGTTTTTCCTTACAACTGCTATTGTATAGTTCATGGTTTGAGTCCTTTGGCATAAACTTCACAACTGATATAAGCCTTTACTGTATGGACGTTTTACATATATTTTACTTATCTTTACAGGTATGTCTTTCCTTGGTTTGTTTAGAGTTCAGCATGCATTCTGAAACATGGGAACACATGTATTCTTTTTGCCCAGTTTAGTGGTTGAATCCAGCACAGGACATGGCTATAACTAATTTCAAGTGCTTCTGAAATAAAAGCTGAGTGTTTTGCTCCTTGTTCTCCATAATTCGTTTATACTTCAGTGGTTCAATAAAGATCTGAATGATCTTCCTAACTAGAAAAGAATATTGTTTACTTATACTTTCAGTTTAAACTCTGCTTATCCAGATATATGTGAACATCCAATTATTTTTTTTTGCAGGATTAATCTAATTTAGCCAGTTAAATTTTTATTATTTAAATTTAAATTAATGTTTCTTTTTAAAATTTAACCATGAAATTCAAATACCCATCCTGTCACAGCTGAGGTTGCTTGGTTTTCTTCAAAATGATTTGAACCTTTTCTAGGCTTATGAATCATCTACTTGTGCTTATTTGTAGTTGGGCTATTAAAAATTGTTCCAATTTTAGACAATTTAATTTTTTCCCCTACACCCTTACAGTGTGTATTTACTACCCTAATAATAATTTATATCAATGTCAACTTCCTCCAAGTATTTGCAATCTCCTTTTGTAAATCTTAGTACTTTGTAATCATTTTCAATTTCTTATCTTGAACATTACTGTCTCTTGTAATGGCTACATCAATAAACCAAACATAGTTCTTTTCAATGACAATATCTGAATTATGTTATGATTTGCATAATATCTGATGTTTCCAAGATTCTCAATTATCTGTAAGCTTGCTCAGGTGATAGATCTTTGATGGTTGCTTCATTTATTAGTACAATGCCTTTTTCTGAGTTAGTGATTTTCTCTTTATTTAAATGATAACACATTTATCAAGCCCAAGTTGCACTACAATAACATTATACATGAACGGTGTTTACTAACGATTCTACTTAAGTTTTGATACAACACTTAATTTTAAGTAATATATATTTTAAAAAGGAGGGTTTTTTTAATGTATTGCTTTGGAAATAGTCATGTTCTGCTTTATTCAGTAGCTTTATTGATGGGATAACCAAAATTAATAATACATTTTATTAATTTTTCTCATAAATAATAATTATGTTTCTGTCAGGTTCCAAGTAATGCAATCATTATAATACATATGAATCGTATGAATTCAGTTTGACAGTGTCATTAAAAGTATGTACTGTTTCTGCTACCTCAATGTCTAAAATATTTGATGAAATTATAAAATTACTGAAGAATCATTTTTTACCTTTACTGTCAGTCACTATAGAGATTTAAATTTCACAGATGAGTTCAGTAGTTCAACCTTAACCTTAATGTTTAGAAGATAAATCTAAATAGGCACTATAATATAAAGTGCAAGTATACAATACAAATCCGTAATAGGTTGAATTATGAAATGAATGAATAAATGTAATTAGAATAATATCACTAGAAATTCACCTACTTAATACACATTATGTGAATTCTCTAGCTAATAGCAGAGTAACCCAATCAGTGATGTTCTTTCTACCTTACATCCATTAATCTATGTGTAAATTTTGAATTATTAGGCTGTTTTTTCACAAAAGAGTAGATACAGTCAGTTTTGTTGCAAAAAAAAAAAGATAGACAAATATCTGGAGAGGCAAATATATGGGAAAAGTCAGTAATAAAAAAAAAATCTGATGTCAATGGCTCAGGTGGAATTTACAGAAAGAAAATCATGCCTGTGAAGCATACTATTTCTTTTTCTGTGGAAGCTCAACAAAACTTCTCTAAGAAACAAGCAGGTACTGACACCAATATACAGTATTGCCCAAAGTGTTTTATTTCAGTGCTGTCTGAATTACAAAATAATGAGATTATTTTTACTTTCAAAAGATAAATCTTTTCATAGATTATCTTTTGTGTTTTAATTGTTATTCCTGACTAAAAAGAAAGGAAGCTTAGAAAAATGTTTAGGAAAATACTGTTTTAATGAGAAGTTTAAATTTAGTAATACCTATAGCATTCCATCTGATTTGAATTACTTAGAACAGGGGTTCTCTGATTTATCTTCCTTTATCTATAGTATCTATTGAGGATGGATAGTATCTTCAACTCTGTTCTTAAATGTTAGTGATGACTTTTAAAACAAACATCTTCAATGCACGGCTATATAGTTATTTTATAGAACTTCACCCCAAGGCAAAAAAATCATCTCTGATGCTTCCATGTGAAAATCTAGCTGGGGCCATAAATCACTCTTTAAATAACATTATTTTCCTCCCTCTCAGAGACAATTGAAACTCATTTCTTTGAATGTACTTATTTTAGAATGATATCTGTGTGCATATATAACACATACTATCTCTCTCTTCCCACCTCTGAATGTTTTTAAGTCAACAAAAAAAGTGTGTATCTCATAAAAGTAGGCTATTTGGAATTAGAAAGAAAAGGATGGAAATTATATATGACAATGCCCATGTTGGTTTTTTTACTCAATTGGTTTAACTGTTTTTGGTGAAGGGTGTTGAGATGACATTTTAGTTCAGAGCTAACCATGGAACACCTGCAGAAGTGGATTGTTTGGACCCATATCCATCCGATTCACATTTAGGAATGGGAAAGAAATGGCATTGGTTGTTCTGGTTGATAAACTATGATGGGTCCTAGACATGGATAGTGCTTTTGCGTTTTTCAAAGCCCTTCAAAACCATTATCCTTCTGGGCTGGCTGTAGAGTTTGGGCTTTGGAAGCTTGTTTGGCAATATTTCCTCTCCTTTCTTAGCACTTAGTTCCAGTTAGTGGTGGTTATTGTGAGGGGTTTGGGTGGTAGAATATCACAGTGCTTGCTCCTTTATAAAGTGTACCATATGGTTCATATCTTTCCCTCTTGTTATATAAGATCTATATGAACTGGTAAGAGATTATCCAAGGGTTTAGAGTCTGACATCATATATAAGTTAATGTACCTAACAGAGGTGGTATTCAATAAGTTCTGACCAGTTCTGGAGAACCGGTAGTGGAAATTTTGAATAGTTTGGAGAACTGGCAAATCCCACCTCTGACTGGAGATTTTACAGTATCCTTCCCCTGCCACGCCCACTAAGCCACGCCCACAAGTAGCAAAAAAAATTGAATCCTATCTATGGTAACTAAGTATAATCACATTCTAGGCCATGCCAGAGACATTCATGAAGTCCTACCTAGAAGCTTCCCTTTTATTTATGTTAATATATTCTATTGTATACTACTACTTTGTGAGCTATCTAGAGTCTTGTGATTGCTGTGAGATGCAAATTTGATTAATAAAATAAAATTAACTAACATTCAACCAGCGTATCAGCCATATTTGATATAGACAGAGGAATACTGTTACTTAGAAGAAATGAAGATGGTTGGGGGTTTATATTGTGATAAAATAAATATCATTAGGTTTTGGTTGTGAGCATACAGTTGCAGTTGTTTCCAGAGCTTTCTGTGTTTTGCATTTTCTCTTAATACACTCTTCTACAACGCCTTAATTAGCTTTTAGACTTTAATAATCTTATGCATAAAGGGCCCAATATTATATTTGTAGTTTAAAAATGAAGAAAAAAATACTTGCATTTTAAATATATGAATAAGAAGTGTGATAATTCCCTGAGTCCCAAATTATGTTTCTTTGTATGAATTAAAGTACCTGCATTTAATACCTTATAGCAGGAACTCTCATTGTATAATTAGATAATAATCCTATACATTCTATCCTATAAGAATTTTGCATATCTAAGTTATTCTAATAATGTGTGGTTTTGATTTTTTTTCATCAGTTCTGATCAGTTGTCTATTTCTGTTTTATCCTGCCTAGAGTCATATTGTTTTGGTTGGATGGTCATATAAATAGTTAAAAGGCAATGATTAAATTAAAATAAATTATAAGTGACTGATCTACAGTAATCTAGTCTTTGCTTCTGAAGAGTCTGGGTAACAACTAAGTACTCAGGTTCACAAATAGAGAAACATTTCTAATCCAAATAACTCCTAGACTATTCAGACTGTACAGAGTGTACACTCTACATTTTTTGGCATTGGGAGGGATAGATGTGTGTGTATGCTTGTACACAGATGTGTGTATAAGTATATATGTATATGTGTGTGTGTATTATATATAAAGAAATACTTGCATTTTAAATATATGAATAAGATGAATATATGAATAATGAATAAGATATATATATATATATATATATATATATATATATATATATATATATATATATATATATATAGACTTTGTGTTACAACCTTACACACACACACACACATATATATATATATATATATATATATATATATATATATATATATATATAGTGTATGTGCATGCAGACCTCTTTCTCTCCCTCTCCCTCCCTCTCTCCCTCCCCTCTATGTGTGTGTGTGTGTGTGTGTGTGTGTGTGTGTCTTTGTTTAAATGTCTCCTGCTGTCCCTTTGATAATAGGAATGACAGTAGGAAATGAAAACTAAAGGAACCTATTGAAAGAAGCACTTTGCCACTGTTGTAATTTTGAATTTAAGAGCATTTGTAGCCCAAGGTCTCAGAGAAAACGCAGTTCTTCAGTTGGACTCCTGTTGCTTCTCCAGCAGACAAAGACGTTCTATAATGTTGAAAAGACAGCTGGATGCCAAAATGAAAATAATTTCTTGTCTGAAAGATTAGATTGCAAAAAAGTAAAATAGGATTTTACATCCCTCTGAAACATGTTCTCAGGGTACTTGACTAGAAGAGCCCATTGGCGAATAAAAGATTCTATAATTTTAAAGCCTTTCTTATGGATCAATTTATTAATTCAGTTCTGTATTTCCTTAAATATTCTTCGATTCATACAGTCCTTGAACACAGTATTGTTATTACAATTATACAGCAAAAACTATTCTTGTAAATAGCTGCTTTTGAGTGAAAGAAGTAGGTATAGATGGAAAAATACTGAATGCATTAACACACTATAAATATTTAATGTACTTTTGTACAATCCAACATTGTAATTTGTATCTTGCCTGTGATAAATAATAACTGTCCCCAAACGATCCTCTATTTGGCAAACTGTAGTTTCTTTACACACTACCAGCATTTCAGTATTAGGTGATTAAAAAATGGCCACACTAGGAGTCTAAATATGTTTCATACCTCACGTTAAAGAATATTAAAGCTAAAATACTAAGATGAGAGTGTATATAATCTCTGAGGCTGCCTAATGCTGGCATAGGGAGATTTTATATTATGACTTTATTCTGTGTAAAGTTTTATTTTCTTTCTCAGCTGTCAAAAGTTCCTCCCTATTTCCCTCATACTACCTGGTTGTGCCCTAAGGCAGGCCCACTGAATTACTGAGGCAGAATTCTTCTGATTCTCACCTGAATAGTTTCTTTCTGCATTCAAGACACTGAATGATTTCCCCAAAGATTGGGACACAACAAAGTCAGATGCAGTGTGTAAGTTGTTTATTCAACTTCTGAAAAACTTTCACAGCAGATTTTATAACTTCAGAAGCATTTAAGTTTCTCTAAACTGAACAAGGGTTATTTTTTTTAAATGATGCATGGTTAAAAGGGGGGAGTTGAATGATATCCCTAATTCATTTCCTTCACAGTATATCTTTTGCTTATCATCATATATTTTTGTGGCCCTTGTGATGCTGATGTTTGTTGAATCTTGAGATATCTTTTTCTCTCCTTATTTACATCTCCTTCCTCAAGTAGGAGAATAATGTACCGTCCTCATTTTCATTCTTTTTCTGGTGACTCCACATCCCTCAGTCTGAGCTAGAGTAATGCTTTCATACTTAACTTCTGAATATACATCAGAAGTTTAACATGGCAGAAACTAAGATTTTAAAAAACTCATACTATTTTTTCCTTTGCATCTCTGAAAGGTAAAAACAATTTCCCTTTGTATTTTGTTGAATACAAAGTGGTGAAGGAAATGCATATGTTTACAAATAGGCATAGATTTATTGCCTTGATATCACTATTGAGTAACTACAGTTGAGCTAGATGTTAAGTATTATTAAGCTTCTTAATAAGATTTGCTTTCACAACATTCATTGCATTGTATTGTCATTACATTCAGCCTACTTAAATTGATTTATCTTTTTGTTTTCTGCATTGCAGTAGGGAACAATTAATCTTCATCAGATATAGCCTGTGTTTCTTTTTAAATGCATCTTGACTTTATGGGCTGCATTAGCTGCTCAAACTTTCCCTGGTACTGCAATATTATGTATGATTATATAGAAATATATACTTCTAAAGATTATAGCATTTCCTCTAAATTTCCATGAAAGCAGGCTGCATGATATTTTATTTTTCACATAAATAGCTTGAAATAAGGTGCATCTCTATACTACAAATGTTCTTCCGTGTCACAGGAAGATAAATGATGTGTTCAAATCAACTGTGCCCAACGGTTAACAAACAGTTGAAGAAAAGGCTAAACTGAAGCATAATAGCTTTTAGCTGAGGCGATATTTCTATGAATACTTATATATTTTTAACTTGAACATTAAAAATACTTAGTGAAGTCTTGAATAACGATGTGGAATGTATCATTATCCTTTCCTTCATTAATCTGAGAAGTATGTGTGTGACTCTTCCTGTAGACTTCTACTAAATATAGTTTCCCACTGAAATTTACTTTAAAGTTCAATCAAATGCAATTCATGAAGAGGTCATCAGAATAAATTTGCCCTCTTGTCTTAATTATGATTCATTTTTCTGCTATTAAGAAATAATTTAATCAGCTATTAGTCTAACTTAAAAAAATGATGAAATGTACATGTTGGCTTTCTTAGAGAAAAATAGAAGATATATAATTACAGAATAATAAAAAAGCAATAATAGATATATGCACTGTGAAGGATTAAGCTGATTTAGATATGAAACTGAGGTCTGCTGTGATGGAGCTGTTTCAATAAAACAACTACAAATAAACATAGAAAAATGTATTGTTTGACTATTGTGCCATTATTTTAAATGCTAATCGTACAAAGGGCTATAAAAAGATCTTGAATAGAATTTACTATGAGTGACAGTGCTAAATGAAATGGAAGCACTGCTGAGATGATAATCTTATAACTTGTTACAGTTCAGGTATCATTTATTCACACATAAATAAATACTTAAAAAAACACAACTGTAATAGTATTTCAATAAATCTCTGAAACAAGTGTTTATGTATACATTTATTTATCACAAATTGTCATCTTCTTTAATTCAGTGAGAATTTGGAAATGTTTAAAAGCAAACAAACCAGGAGCAAATTCAATTGGGTTATCTTCTTTAAAAACAAATAAATATGCACTTTCAACATGTGCAATGTGCACTCATGTCGATATTTAACAAATAATAAGTTTCTCATTGCTTGCTTCAAAAGGAAGTTTTAGAGATCTACTGAGAGCGATGAGTTGATACCTATCAATATGTGGAAACAGGAAGAATTGCTTAGTTATGCACCTTGAGTTTGAAGCAAGTGTCAACTACTTTCTAAGACAAATAAATACCTAGATTACATTACTGGAAAAGTCCTAAGGGGAAGCCTTGTAAAGAGTGAAATAATACTTAGGAAATATTTAAACCTATATATTATAATCCCTGCACTGTCTTAGATAATTGCAGGCATTAATTAAGTAAATGTATTTGTAAACACAAAAGTATGTGATTAGGTATTTTCACAATTGAGAAATTATCTGCTGTATTATCCAAGCATTCATATAATCTAAATTGTACATAGTCTAAAATTCACTTGCCCTTGATATTTTAAGAGTCCAGTTGTAAATGCTGTTTTCAGTTCCACCATAAATAGGATATTTTCCATTTGACAATAGCTTAGATTTCAGATTTTCTTCTAACTTGAATTCTGCATTAGTGATATTCCTGTGTCATCCTTCCTTAATATGCTGGAAAAAGTAAATGCAATATCGCTGGAATTTTCTGCTTCTCTATTTTGATCAGTTTTTTCCACTCCCTGCCTGACTAACAAATCTTCTAATAACAAAATTAATCTCAAAAGTTACTTCCAGCACACTATGAAAATTTTTGATTATACATTTCTGTTGTTTATGGTAGACAAAATTAGACTTCATGCATATCAAGAATGTAATTGTATTTGGATAGGGAAATGGTGATGAATATAAGCCTATGTGGAAATGTTTTAATTAATATTAATTATTACTACAGCCTCTACAGATTTTTTTAAAAATTCCTATTTCTGTCCTGGGACTTAATTTATGTACAGTTCATTGCATTTTAATTAGATATTTCCAATTGGTAAGAATTACTCTTACATGCTGGATCTATAATATAAATTCAGTTCCATGTTTTGGAAGAAATTAACCTATAAAACTTTCTAATACTGTGGCCATGGTATCCAAAGATCTTCTTCCCATATAATATTATATTCTTCTTGTATCAATCCTAAAAGCATAATCAGAAGCCTTGTTTTAAATCTGTTTATATGCTAAATTAAAGTGATTCCTGCTTAGAAGCAGGCTAATAGCCAGACAATACTTTCCTAGATTAATATATTTTTAAGTACAGAAACCCATTTATGACACTTCCTGCTCTTTCAGTTGAAAGTAAGCCCTTAGATTTTGTAAAATGACTTTTTAAAGACCAAACAGGTACAGGTAGTTCTCAACTTAATAACCATAATTAAGCACACAATTTTGGTCATAAGTTGTGATGTTCATAAAACAGGTGTCCAATTTCATGGAAGTTCTTTTTTGCAGTGATTATTAAATGAATGCTGCTGTCATTAGGCAAACTTTGTGATCGTTAAGCAAACCCTTCATTCCCTAAGGGGCATTTTTTTTGCCAGAAACTGAAAATTAAAAAATGGCAAAAACTTAATAAATCATGTTCACATGACTGGTATTTTGCAGAGAGCTGTATTTCCTCAATTCTGTTTTGATGCATAACACAAAAGTCAATATTCAAAAGTAAAATCCTATATAAATCCTTTTAAAATGCATCGCTTGAAACTTTGCTTGTAGATTCCTTGTGAAATGTTTGATTTGGTTGCCAACTAGACCAGTTTCCAAGTCTTCAACCAAAACCAGCTCATTTTATTTTGCTCAGCTAGCATCTAACAAAGAGAGATAGAATACATCCGTAAGTATAAATGTCTCCTTCTACTCTGGATTGCCATTGTTAGAGAAAGTTCAGCTACTTCCTTCAGGCATCTTCTTCCTTGGAGACCTTCAGAAAAAGAAAACTACGTTTGTATCAAAAGTGATTTTGGAAAATGCATGAGATTGGCAGAAGTAGTAAGAAGAACTAGACTAGCTGGCAGATCAGCTTCTAACCTTAAAGTTGTCTGTTTGTGGCCTCCAGGCAGCCAGCTGAATTATATTGTAGTGTGTACATGATATACATTTACAAAGTTCCACAGTTCCAATGTAGTGTATTCATGTGTGTACATCCAATAAAAGAGTACATACTTGTGTATAAATGTGTTTGCTTATATATGTTAATACACAACCACAGGTGCACACATACTTATTTTAAAAATGTGAAAGCATTTGGCAATTCTGGGACTTGAAATCCACACATCTTTAATTGCCAAGTTTGAACAACATTGCTAAGCATCCTCCTGCCCCCATGCTCTTAAAAACAAATTCTCTATAGCCACAGGGAATTACCTAATCAATGCTTTGTCTGCACCAATCCTTGTCACTCAAAAAGAAAAAAAAAAAAAGGGGGGGGGGGGAGAAACCCTTAGAGAGAATGTGTGGAGCTCAGAATCTGAATTTATTGTGATAACTTTATCTTACTGTACCTTGGTACCCAAATTTGGCACACTTCTCTAATGTTCATTAAACGTTTCCTAGACTATGCATTAGTACTCAGATATTAATTCACTGGTTTGTATAAAATAATTTGCTAGGCCAGGCCAAGCCAGCTTCCTCAGATCACAAAATGCTGCAGAGTGAGAAACTGACTGTGAAGTGAAGGAATGATAAAACTAAACACTTTATCAAATTCAAAGATCTTTCCACTTGTCAACAAATGTTGTGATTAGAAGAATCAAGAACAATGAAGAATCACTCTGGTTTTAGCAATTCATTGAACTGATTTATTTTTTAAACCTTTAATCAGTTCCCCATTGTATCATTTCACATAAATTATAAAACCAACCAACTTCCTTCCTTCCTTCCTTCCTTCCTTCCTTCCTTCCTTCCTTCCTTCCTTCCTTCCTTCCTTCCTTCCTTCCTTCCTTCCTTCCTTCCTTCCTTCTTCCTGATGTTAGAGAAAAATACAGTAAAATCAGAGTTTCATGCTCCGCCTAATCTGTTTATTGCAAATTGTTACACAGTATTCCAGTAAAAAGTATTATGAGTACTAAATTTAATCAGAGTTATGCTATTCATTACCTAGGCTGCAATCCTTTGTGCATATACCTAAAAAAAAAAAAAACAAGGAAGTAAGTGACACTTCTTACGAAATATATGTAGAATTTCCTCCTATAAATATATTTTTCATGCTATATTAAATGAGTAAATGAACATTTTTGCTTAAATAACATAGTCAAAGAAAAAAACGGGTTGCCACGTTTAGTTTGCCAATTTAAAAAATGGAAATAATATTCAAGGGTGGAGTTCTTTTCTTTTGTTTTACAGTAGTTGCTTGTAGGGGATCAAGCAGCCATGTGTGATTCAGTAGAAAGCTACATCACTTCTTGTCTCGGAGAGATGTTTCAATGTGACACATAAATGTATTAAAGGAGAACAGTATTTATCTACATGATTTTTTAAGGGCAGTGTTTCATATGTAAATGTTTATATGTTTTATATGTATAGTTGCACATTTTAGCAAAATGTAGTCACCGAACCAATAGTAACATCAATTGAATCCCACTTTTGCTGTATTCTCTTACATCAAAGTGTGCACTGACAGTGTAACGGACAAGTGCATCAGAGTCTATGGGAATTATAAACCCTGGATAACTGCCGAGGTATGGCAATTTCTGAGAGCCCGGGATTCTGCCTTTAAGGCAGGGGACAGGGATATATAGAGAGAGGCCAGAGCAAACCTTAGAAGAGGCACTAAGATGGCAAAACAACAATACAAATATAAGGTGGAGAACGATCTAGCAGATAGCAACCTGAATCAAGTGTGGCAAGGACTACAGCACCTAACTAACTGTAAAGGCAACACGAGGAACATGGTCAATACTGATGCCTCATTGGTAGTGGAGGTGACCATCTTCTTCACCCGCCACAAGGTGAAAAGACCAGATCCCGTAGCCTTTGCCTGCCAGCCTTCTGATTCCCAGCCACTCATCCTATACAAACATCAAATGAGAGCTGCACTGAAGGCTGTGAATCCCAGTAAAGCTGCAGGTCCAGATGGGGTGCTGGGGATAGTGGTAAAGACTTGTGCTGATTAATTAGCAGGGATCTGACAAAGATCTTTTAACATCTTCCTGCAAACAGCCTGTGTTCTGTTATGCTTGAAAACAGCCACTGTTGTCTCAGTCCCCAAGAAAACAGCAATTAACTGTCTTAATGACTACAGACCTATCACGTTAACATCAGTAGTGATGAAATGCTTCGAAAGACTGATTCTCCAACACCTTAGGACATGCCTCCCACCAGACTTTGACAAACATCAGTTTGCCTACAGGGGGAACAGGTCGATAGATGACGCCATAGCTATTGCCTTACATTCTGTAGCAAGCCATCTGTAGAAACCCAGAAACTATGTCAGGATCTTTTCATTGACTACAGCTCGGCCTTCAATACTATCCTGCCAAGCATCCTTAACAAAAAGCTGATTGACTTGGATTTTCCCTCTTCCATCTGCAACTGGATCAAAGACTTTATTAGGAACCGACCACAAACAGTGAGGTCTGGGTCTGTCACATCCACTTCCCTGAAGCTTAGCATTGGCTCCCCACAGGGCTGTGTGCTCAGTCTCTATCTGTACTCACTGTACACACATGATTGTGTATCATCTGACCCATCCACTGTGATCATTAACTTCGCAGATGATACTACTGTATTTGGGTCTCATTACAGGTGGAGACGAAAGAGTGTAAAGGGGGGAGGTTCAAGAATTATCTTCATGGTGCCTGGAAAACAACCTGCACCTAAACATCAGCAAGACAAAGGAGATGGTGTTAGAGTTCCGTAAAAAGAGAGAGGAAGCCACCCCACATTATATTGAGGGGGCTTGTGTGGAGAGAGTTTCCTCCTTTAAATTCCTGAGAGTCTACCTCAGCGAAGATCTGGCCTGGAAAATTAACACAACCCAGGTGGCCAGAAAAGCCCAACAGAGACTTCATTTCCTTAGGATCTTGTGAAAGAATGAAGTGGAACAATGACTGATGACCTCCTTTTACCGGTCCACAATAGAAAGCATCCTCACATACTGCATTACGGTGTGCTATGCTGGCTTGACAGCCGTGGATAGAAAGATAATATAGAGGGTGGTGAGCACAGCACAAAACATTGTTGCCTGTTCCCTGATACCACTATATGACATCACTAGGGCTCGCTGCCTTAGAAGAGTGAGGAAAATTCTCAGGGACGACTCACATCCCGGTCAGCACTTCTTCACTCTCCTACCATCGGGTAGGAGATATAGAAGCATAGCCAGCCGCACCAACAGGCTGAAGAACAGTTTCCACCTGTGGGCTGTCAGACTTCTGAACGGAAAATAACTTCATGTCAACATAGTATGACAGACTTGCAGGGCTGGCGCATTGTGCAACAAGGTCACATAATGTAATAAGATTGGACCTGGATTAGGGACTGCTATCCTCACTGAGTTGTGTTAGGGGGGAGTGCACGAAGGGAGGTTCAGCCAATCTCATACACATGTTGTACTCTGACAATAAAGATAATCATTATCATCATCATCATAATATCTTTAACATGAAGTTTGGTGAATACTATGTTTCATAATTCTGATAGTTTCATTAATAGCTGTATCATCAGAAACAGGATTTCTGAATTCCACAACAGTTAACTTGATTTAGATATAAATCTAATTCTGTACATTTACAGCACAAGCAGATAATCACTTGGGATCTAAAATATGTTTTGCTTTTTCAAAAACATTCAATAAATTTGCCATCAATAAAGAAGGTAGTAGTTGGATTTTAAAAAGTGAGTAAAATCTGAGTTTGAATATAGGCTTCAAATTTTGTTTGAGGAATCTAGTACAAACTTGTAGCAAACATACTTGAACATTTCAGAATTTCCTGTCTCACATACAATATCATATTATGATTATATTCACGATAATGTGAAATCACAGCTGCCAGTTCTTTAGCTACTATTGGCCTCCATACACATTGAGTTCTTTGCAAGAACCATGGATACAGAATACAGAATAGCAGAGATGGAAGGGACATTGGAAATTTCTACTCAACTGTGAACAAGCAGGAGATCCTACACCATTTTGGATAAATGCCTATCATAATGTATTGCTGTAGTATAGAATAGAGTAGAATAGAATAGAATAGAATAGAATATGTGTGGCTCTATGCAGTGTGATTTTTTGTAATTGACAGGTGTCAATGTATATATTTTCTAAATTCCACACAACATTTTTGGTATGGCACCCAGTGTGCTGAAAACCAGTGGGACTATCATGACTGGTTTATGCCATAGTATTTCAATTTAATTTTTCAGTTCTTGATAGTTTGTAATTTTCTCCAATATTTTGTCTTCTATTATCTCCTGGTATCGCTGTATCACGTACATTTCTAATCATCATGAGGTCAGTGTTGTTCTTAGATCACTTTTGTTGATCAGCTGCATATCTCGTAAAAAGATGTAGAGAAATATGTTTACATTTATATTCTAAAATTTAAGCCAATTTAGTTTCATTTCTCCTTTTTGCCAAATAAGGAGGTTGCATCTGGAAAAGACTTGCAAATTTTGGGATGCTGGTTATTTATCAATGGATTTAATAGTGTTATATTTGTTTCCCTTTTTAAAATCTACAATTGGCATATATAGTTCTTCCTTCTTCCAATTTTCCTCTCAGCAACTTTGTAAGATTATTTGGTAGAGAGAGAATGACTGGTTCCAATTCAACTTGTGAACTTCTGTGGCTGAAAGTATTCTTTGTCTTTCTAGTTTTAGTCCAACATTTTAATCACTTCTGTAAAACGGGATTATATTTTATTCTCTCTCCAAAATAGTCTTGTTCCATTAACAAATGAGGAGCAGTTATTGTGAAACTGAAGAAGCATATAAAATTATATATTTGGAGAATAGCATATACTGTATAATGGCATTGGAAAACTGGAAATTATTTAAACAAGGATTTACCAATTAAGTTTTATTTATTATCACATAAACAAATTGAAACATGAATGGTTACAGATAAACTACATGTATAATAGCCTTATGGTTAAGTAAAGCATTGTTGTGCATCCAGATGTGATTTTTTTCTCCTCAGAGTATAGGGTTACTAATGTTCCTTTATTGTTCTTATCTCTTGCTAGTAACATCTGCCTCAGCATTTCCCTTCCGCATAATTTAAACATTACTTACAGTTTCTGACTAGTAATCAATGTGCCATTAGTCTTTTAGATGATATTGTTCAGGAGCAGGTGGGCACAATCATTTGATAAATTCAGGGGTAAACCCAGTCCTTTCAAGGACCAAGATAGGTGATAACTTGTTGTTAGTGTTTAATTGTTTTTAAATTTGTAAACAACTACCCATATTTTAAGCTACCATATTCTTTCCTACAATGAAAATAGAAAAAAAATTGACAATGTACCCACGTATAGCTAAAGAAAGAAAAAACATGAGGATGAGAAAGGAAAGATTGAAACTTTAAAATAGAATCTAATACTTATGGATTTCAAAACTGTGGAAAACTATTACAATTGATAGCTGAGTCTGGATTCAGAATAGAGTATATTCTCCTTAGTGAGTAGATTCTTGCATTTTGAGGAGAGATTAATGTTCATTAAAGTTAAGCTTCGATATATTAGATAGCTTTAGATATATCCATGTATAAGGGCAAAGATATGTGAACTAAAGATTTTTAAAAATTAATGTATGTTAAACTATTAAAAAAAAATAAAATATATAATGATCACATCTTCTCTGTGAAATATTGATAGCTTAAATATGTCTTTATCTTCTGCACTCCATTTTAGCTGATTTAACAAATAGATAAATGTTCTTTAATAAAACTCCTTATATTCAGTCACTTCAGAAAGTACAGCTGGGGCGCATCCTTGTGGTAAAGTCTACAGTTGCCCAATTGTGAGGACCCTCATTTTTCGACTGTAACAAGTGACAACATTGGGATACCTGGGTTATCATTAATGCATCAGGGCTCATATAATAATAATAATAATAATAATAATAATAATAATAATAATAATAATAATAATAATAATAATAATAATAATAATAATAATAATTTATATACCGCTCCTCTCCCGCAGGATTCGGAGCGATGCAGAGCCATATAATTAAGAACATTAAATATACAAAACTTAAAACTAAATTAAATTAAAGACCCTGGCTGTAAACCCTTAAACCCTAAAATTTAATATAAAAATTAAAATGCCCAAATCTAAAATGAGCTCAAGTTAGCTCATTTGGCTAACTTCTGCTCACATCAGTGTTTATTCTTATTTTTAAATAAATAAATGAGTAAATACATACATTTTTTTCAAGTTTAATCTGTTGTTCAAATTTTGATAAACTGGAAATAACACAACAGGCATATAAGCTCTAAAGAAGATTTATTGTAAAAAAGTGAAAAAAATGAAAGATTTTTATTTAATTTATTTATTATTTAGATTCCTTGCCTTTATTATTTTTACAAATAAGTCAAGACAAAAAACATACTCAACACACCTTCTTATTTTCCCCACAATAGACCTCTGAGGTGAGTTGAACTGAAACAGAGTTACTGGGCTAAAGTCACCCAATTGGTTTTCATGGCTAAGGTGGGACTAGAATTAGCCTTGTGTCTTAACTGCTAGACCAAACTAACTCTCTAATTCCACCAACTGAAATGTAACTCCTATCTAGAGTGAAATCAAATTTAAATTCCTATGCCCTTTTTTCCCCCTACTTGCATGGCATATAGTTTTGGAACCAGTCTCAATGTAGAGGTCAATTTCTACATTTCCATTGTTTAGGTATTCACTCAAAACATGGTACTCTCACATGGCTACATAAATAATTTGAAGTTTATTTCTTCCCCACCCCATATCCAATATATCACATATCAATATCACATTTTGTTGAGAAGAAACAAAAAGGTTGTGTAAAAATATAAACATCTAGTTTGACAGAGTTCAGCTTATGTTGACTATGTATGTGTTAATGTCTATGCAGGGTTGTTATTGTTGATAATAGCAAGAAAGTGGTGCATCATTGCCTTCTGGAATGTTTTAGACTTCCACAGCCTTATCTATTACCCTGTGTTTTAAGTTTTCTTCCAATTCAAATATTAACAAGGTTCTTCATTTCTTTTCCAAAACAAAAAGGATACTATAATAGTAAAACAAGAACATATGCAAGCTTCATCAGATCTGATATAAATATGAAAATGACTTTATACCGACATATTCATTCAGTTGCTACTTTAAAAACCTGCATGCATAGGACCCAACTAAAGAGCAGTTAAGACATAGTCTGTGTCTTGAACACAAAATACTTTAGCATGTCAATGAAGAAGCCTGGCTGAAAACCAAGAAATAGCAGTATGTGATTTGAATAACAATATTGGTAATTTTAAGTGCCCCAAAGATCTAACAATGTCAAATCACAGATTTTAATTCTCATGTAGACTGTTATTATCAAACAAGGGTTATATATAATAATTTAGTCTACAAGAGAAAAATACTTTGCTTGATTTAATAAACTTATGACTAGTTTATCTTAGATGTGACTTTTGGCCAGTAAGTAATACAGTTCTGGCATCATTAATACTTCTTATATAATAAAGAGGAAAGATGCATCCTTTGATATTATGTCTTTTTCCATATGTATTAATTCAGAAATTAGTAATTAGTTTAAAAGTGCTAGTGGCCTTTATGCTTTTATTGAGAAATATGACACCCTGTTAATTTTTTTACTACTCCCCTCCTTCCATTTGTTGTGGCCAAAACAAGACCGAGCTGAAGAATAACAGATGGAAGTGAAGCTTGCGGATGCAATATATCTGTATAATAAATTTAAACTTAATTATAAGTATATAACTTTTGATATTTCTATATAGCTGTGCAGGTTACAAGCTTATATCTCTCTTTTCAGGTCAGGATCGCAGTGAAGCAACTTTAATAAAGAGGTTTAAAGGTGACGGTGTACGATACAAAGCAAAACTTATTGGGATAGACGAAGTCTCTGCAGCGCGAGGTGACAAGTTATGTCAAGATTCCATGATGAAATTAAAGGTGTTGTGAAAATACTTAAAATACTTATTTTCAATACCAATTATAATGTTTACATAAAATTATGTATGTAATTGCTTGTGTGCACGCATGTTCATGTATGTATAATTCTAATTTATACGAGTTAATTTCGAAGCAACCTAAACATTGAAATAAGGATGTAAATCTTTTTGGATAAGATCTTGAAGAGAATGATAGAATTTTTAACTTTTTGAGGTGGAATAGTTTCTTTACAATCCAACTTCAAATCTTGAAAGAGCATTGGAATGGTTTGTATGTTTAGTGAATTATCTCTTTTTGGACATAGATAGGAGATGTTCCACCCTTTGGATTTGATATTTGATTTGGCAAGTTTGATACCATCAAAAACGGTACCTTGCTTTACAGCTAAAATTCTACAATTTAGTTGTAGGAATTAAGTTACGTGATATAATTTAGACATTTCTCCTTGATTCTATGCAATTTGTGTTTTGGAGTGTACAATCTTTTATATTAGCCCATCATGTATTTTATAGTCTCTCTCTGAAGCTGTAGGTGACATCCTTCTCAGTCAGGTAACACCATACAGCTATCATACTCATATCTTGATATAATCACAGATGGAATGATGATCCTATATGGAAATGGATTTCTGAGCAGATAATTCTTAATCTCAGAATGATGGGTGTACACTTATAGCTATTTCCTTCTGTGATACTGATTAATGTTAATAATAAACAGATGTTTAGCCTGATTGAGATTGAGCAATCTTCCCAAAGAACTTGAAGTGCTCTTTAACCTATTTCTGTCTCTTGAAATTCAAACCCATGTAGCCTAGTAGCTAGGAATGTCATCTAATATCTTCCCCAGTTCATTGCCTATAATCATTCCTTATAGACAAGATTAGACAATAGTATATCATGCTCCCAATATGAATAGTATACAGGTAATCCTCATTAACAATTATTTGTTTAGCAATCCTTTGAAGTTTTGAGGATGCCCAACATTGTAATTACAGGCACTCCTCAAAAGTTATGACCGTTGCAGCACCCTCATGGTCCCATGATCAAAATTCAGGTGTGAGGCCTTCTTAACAGATAATCAGAGTTGGAAGGGATTTTGTAGGTCATCTAGTCCAACACTCTGCCCAAGCAGGAGACCCTACACCATTTCTGACAAATGACAGTCCAATCTCTTCTTGAAAGTCTCAAGTGATGGCGCTCCCACAACTTCCGAGGGCAAGCTGTTCCATTGGTTGATTGTTCTCACTGTCAGAAAGTTTCTCCTTATTTCCAGTTTAAATCTCTCCTTGTTCAGTTTCCATCCATTATTCCTTGTCTGGACTACAGGCGCTTTAGAAAATAGCTTGACCCCCCTCCTCTCTGTGGCAGCCCTTCAAATATAGGAAGACTGCTATCATGTCTCTCCTGGTCCTTCTCTTTACTAGACTAGCCAGCCCAGTTCCCGTAACCGTTCTTCATATGTTTTAGTCTCCAGTCCTCTAATCATCCTGGTGGCTCTTCTTTGTACTTTTTCTAGAGTCTCAACATCCTTTTTATGTCATGGTGTCCAAAACTGATTGCAGTACTAAGTCTTACTAAGGCTTTATAGAGTGGTATTAGTACCTCACTTTATCTCGATTGTATCCCTCTATTAATGCAATTTAGGATTGCATTAGCTTGTTTGGCAGCTGCTGCACATTGCTGCCTCATATTTAGCTGTTGTCCACTAAGACTCCAAGATCCTTCTCACGGTTATTGCTATTAAGTCTGGTTTCACCCAGTCTTTATGTGTATTTTTGGTTTTTCTTGTCTAAGTGTAGGACTTTACTTTTCTCTACATTGGATTTCATGTTGTTGTATATGACCTAGTGTTCTAGTTTGTTAAGATCCATCTGGATCTTGAGCCTATCTTCTTGGGTATTAGCTATTCCTGCCAGCTTAGTATCATCTGCAAATTTGGTGAGTTCCCCTTCTGTTCCCTCACAAAGGACTAGCAACTGCTTCAGCTGGACACACTTTGTCAGCAGAAACACTAGTCACTTAGGGCCAGTGGGGTGGTACAATAAGTGGCAGTGACAGAGAACAGAAATGGGTATAAATAGATGGGAATTGAACCAGAGACAAGGAAAGCAGGGCAGTAGAATATTGAGATCACTGACTAACAATACTATAGTCCTACAACCTACCTGCCATTGTTATGTGGTCATGAAATTTTTTGTCTAATGACCATTTCACTTGACAGTAGAAATTCTAGTCCCAGTTAAGATCATTCAGTGATGACTACCTCTGTTGTATTGTGTGTAGATGGTGTCACTGGAGTATTATTAAATATGATATCATTCTTATGGCTTGGTTTTGCAGCATGTGTGTGAAAGCTGTATCTTTGTCTGAAAAGTAGAGGAATGCCATTCTTCTTCTTCTATACAAACAGAAAAGTAGCAGGAGTAAATGTCCAAGCTACAAGATTTGGCAGAAATCTGATTAGAAGGAGAGCTGAGGAGGCAATGAATAAATATGGGAAGTGCCATGTAGCTTTATCCTAGGCAGTATATAGACAAGCTTATTGTTCTTTCAGCACGTCATTGAGAAATGCATAAATCTGGGTCAAAATGTTATTATGAATTTGTTGATTTAGAGAATTAATATGATAAGGTCAGTGGTTTTGAATTGTGGAATGATGTGTGCAAATGCAGAATTATTCATTGTTCAGTAAATATAATAACAGCAGCAAATGGTGGAAATGAAGTTTGAGCATTGATAGAATGCTTAGTAAAAAACTTCAGCATCAAGCAAGAAGTATGATAAGAAAATGTGATATTCTTATTATTTAACATATTTATGGGAAAATATATGAGGAATGTTTTGGTGATGCTGTGGTTTGGAATATGAATGTTTATATTCTTGACCAAGAATAAGGTTAAGCAATGATAGATACATTGTATATTGCAATGAAAACATGGATTTGAAAAAAAATGTATTTACTTAATCTATTTACATGGCTTCCATCTTGAAGACACAATTCTGGAGGGCTATAACATTTAAAAATCATTTGGAAGCAAAATAACAAAAGCAAATACAAATAATATACTCTGGCAATTAAGAACACCAGAAACTAATCTACCTAGCCTCATCTAACTTCCCAACTCCTATGATAAGGAAAATAGTCAGGTCTTCATAGCTTTCTGAAAGGCTCCAAGCTAATCTAATGTTGGGTGATGTTGCATTCCAGAAGGCAAGCACTATGACAGAAAATTCCTGGGTTATGCAAGATAGATACTCTTTAATTCGTGATATCCAGAACATGTCCTTCCTGACAAATCTAACAGGATGAGTGGAGACAATGGGAGAATGGCTTCCCCAAAAAACATATTCCACCAAAAAACATTAGGACCCAATGTAGATGCAACACGGGCATATCTAGAAGCAATTACATTCTTCTCTCATCACATTCTGCACCAGTTGCAGCTTCTGGATTTTCTTCAATTATACCCAAGCAAAATGTTATGGAAGGTATTAGTCTAGAACAGGGGTGTCAAACTCAATTTTATGAGGGCCAGATCAGCATTTTGGTTGTCATCTGTGGGATAGCGGGAGTGGCCAGGGGAATGGGCATGGCCAGAGTGATCATGACTGACTGGGCATGGCCAGGGAGCATGGCCCGCTTGATGTATGATGTGTGGGAGTTGCTGTGGGTTTGGGTGGAATTGGGAAGGGAATCCAGGGGTCTCTGATGGGTGGGGTGGTGGATGAGCTCATCTCGCAGGATGAGGTGAGGTGAGGCAGGGAACGGGGAAGCTACAGCCAAAAACCCACCGCTTGCTGCCCTTTGTGTGTGTGGGGGGGAATGGTTTCTAGTTGTAGATGCATCCTACCAGCCCCTCAGCTGGCATACCTTGTTGCTCCAGAGCCCACTGCCAGCACCAGGCTGGCTGCCCAGGCAGCAAGCGGAGGATGTGGGAAGGAATGTGATATGGACCGCTGGACATGCTTAATTTGTCCCACTGTTTTGGCTTGTGGTTGGAGAGCAGGTCTCCAGTGATCATCTTCTCCTCAGACTCCTTGTGGGTCTTGGCCTGTGCATGGATTGTGTTCCCCTCATGCACCTGACTGCAGCGGTGGGTGTGCAAGAGGGGTATTTCACCAGCAGCCCTGCAGGAAGCAGGAGAGGGTGTGGCATTTCCCCATCTGCTACCAGACCCAACCAATGCTCCCGACCAGGCTTCCCCAAAGCATGGTGTGGGACAGGGTAGGAAGTGGCGCCCGTCCCAAGGTTGAGGAAGAGTGTCTTTGAGCCCCAGGTACTGGTTCGGGCAGTGCCCTGCCAATTTGCCTGCTCGCACGAAGGGAAGCCCCACTATCCCTGAGTTGCGTCTTCCAGGAATACTGGCCGAGCCGGGAATTTGGCTGAATCCTCAGCTCAGAATGGAGATGTGGTGGTGGGGGGTTTGCACAACAGAAGGCTGCTTTCAGTTCAGGGAAGGGACCACATTCTCGGGGGCTCCATCTGAAGGAGCTATGTCAGTTGGGCTGAGCCCCAAAGTACTCTGGAGCTGCTGCTCACAGCCCCAATGAAGAAGGAGCATCACCGGGTATCTTTACTCCTGGCATCGTGAGTGGCAACTCTGCCATCATTTGGCAGATCCACCCAGCTCAAAGGAGGCAAAGCGGCCAGCTAGAAAGGCAAAAGTTGGCCACCACAAACAGGGAAAGCTTGATCTGCATTGGCACTATGGCCTTCCCCCCATCTCTGCTGGCCTGGGTAACCAGGGCTCCAATGGGGATATGGCTTTCCCCACTCACTGTGGCCTTTTTTTGCCTGCTGGGCTTGGGCTGCTGGTGGCCAAGGTGCCAAGATGCACCGGGTGCATGAACCTTTCTAGTGGCTGCTAGAAAGAGAGATACAGAGATACATACAGAGAGAGAGAGATGATATAAATATGTGAAATACCTAATTGGTGAATTCTATTTAAACAGATAGATATGTCATGAACTATTCTTTTTTAAATAATATTTTTTTTAAAAAAATCATCAGATTCTGTGAATATTAATTTATATAAACAAACTAGATCAGGAATAAGCACTGAGTAGTGGATGGATATTCCTATATGAACATATATTTATATAAGAAGAATTATGTTGGATCAGGCCAGAGGTCACAAACAGATCATGCCAAACAACTCATATTTCATTTTTTGACAAAATGACTAAATTAGTGAAGCAGTGAAATACAATAGACATAATATACTTGGATTTCAGTAAGGCATTTCACAAAATAGTTCACAACCTGCTTCTTGATAAGCTAAAAAAAAAATGGGATAGACAGTATCATCATCACTAAATGGATTTGTAACTGGATGATGTTGTGCTCAATTTGTAGTCCTTAATGGAAGTACATCTACATGGAAGGAAGGAACCAGTGGGGTACACCAAGGTTCCATTTTAGTCCCAGTACTCTTCAACATCTTCATAAATGATTTACACGAGGGAATAAATTAAATTTCAAACTTATACTCACCTGGCAGGAATAGCCAACATCCCAGAAGATAGGCTCAAGATCCAGATGGATTTCAACAGACTTGAACATTGGAGTCTATCTAACAAAATGAAATTCAATGTAGAGAAAAGTAAGGTTTTACACTTAGGGAAAAAAACCAAATGTACAGGTACAGATTAGGTGAAATAGCTGTAAATGTGAGAAAGATCTTGGAGTCTTAGTGGACAATCACTTAAATAGGAGCCAATAATATGGATCAGCAGCCCAAAAGCCAATACATACCTAGGTTGCATTAAGAGAGATAGAATCAAGATCAGGTGAAGTATTAATACTGCTTTGTATGGGGATGTGGTGGCTCAGTGGCTAAGACGCTGAGCATGTTGGTCACAAAGATTGGCATTTCAGCAATTTGAATCCATAGCATCGCATAACAGAGTGGCTCCCGTTACTTGTCCCAGCTTCTGCCAACCTAGCAGTTCGAAAGCATGTAAAAATGCAAATAGAAAAATAGGGAGCACTTTGGTGGGAAGATAGCAGCATTCTGTGTGCCTTTGGCATTTAGTCATGCTGGCCACATGACCACAGAGACATATTTGGACAGTGCTGGCTCTTTGGCTTTGTAACAGAGATGAGCCGGAAATGACTAGTAGGTATGTGTGATGGGAACCTTTACCTATAAAGCCTTAGTAAGACCACACTTAGAATACTGCATCCAGGTTTTGTCACTGGAAAGCTACTTGTCTAGAATGGTATAGAGTCTCCTGTTTGAGCAGGGAGGTTAGACTAGAAGACCTCCAAGGTCCCTTCCAACTCCATAATTCTGTAATTCTGTAGGCCTAACACCAGCATTTGGTGTCACTTTTTAGCCAACTGGATTAATTTGAGAAGCTCTCAGGCTTGAATTAGAAGTCAACAGTTCCTTCCATTGTTGCTTCTGAAGCAATCAGCATTTATGGCATGCTGCCGATCATTCAGGAAGCAGTAAACAGGCATCAATATTAGTAGCTATTGAAGCCTGATTCCCCAATACTTTTTTCAAAAACATTCAAATTGGCTGCTATTACCACAACAGCTGGCTGTGAATTCCCTAGTTTAAATGTGTTGTGTGAGAAAGTATTTTTTTAATGTGAAATGACCTTGACTTGAAACTCTGTAAGAGTAGGACAACTGTCTTATCTCTGCTTTATTTTTATATGACTCCGTATAAATGTGAATAAAAATGTTATAAATCATGTGAATATACTAGGCAATTAAAAAGTTTACTTTAAAGGTAAGGCTGAGATTAATAATTGCAAAGCACATACACCATAGTCTGACAACATTGCTTACCTCAGTAGATAAAATGAAATGTTGATGGGTTCAAATAAAGTATACCAGATTTGGACCCTGTAACTTTCATATTTATATTACAAAGAATTATAGCAAGGAAAAATTACTCCAAGAATCTGTTTCCATGGTACCAATATAATAAGAAATACCCATGCAAAGACTTGAAGTATTGAATCTAATTTGAGAAACATAAATAATGAGAACTTAATTAGAAGAAAAATATGCTAACAGTCCAGTATATAACCTTAGATTTTAAAGTAGAAACCTACAGTTGTCTAGCCCTTTTCAAGCCTGTTCTTATTCCTGCCTCTTCTGTCACATTTCATAGCTATTTACTTTTCTATTTCAATTTTGCTATCCATCTAGATTTGTCTACTTTCCATAATTACTTTCTATTTATCATTCTTTCCTATAGTTATTCTTCTGTAAGCTTGTTCAGTTTGTGACAATTTCCAAAGCATTATAAGCTACAAACATTTGGTTAAGAATTATTGCCCTCAACAAATTGTCAGGATCACGATCTGCATGGTAAACTAGACAACCAGTATCCCATTGCATTATCATTTCAAGATATATTCCCTTACTTAAACAGAGAAACAGAATGACCACAGGGGACCAAAAAGGTGGTGGGAGTTGGAACAACCTTTGACTTTCTGCTGGCTTCCCCACTGAATTTCCTTTTGGGAATGACAGAGAGATTACAAATCTTTCCTTCCTCCCTTGTGGGAAGCTGGCAATGGGAATTTAAAAAATCTTCCTCTCTCTTCCCTTTGTTGCTTCCTTCCATCA
The DNA here is from genome assembly GCA_023653725.1 of Bungarus multicinctus. NCBI lineage: Eukaryota > Metazoa > Chordata > Lepidosauria > Squamata > Elapidae > Bungarus > Bungarus multicinctus. Next base: position 66,964,806 of record CM042842.1, read on the forward strand.
AGATCTTCTGTGGCACTATCTTCTGACCACAGCAGCAGGTAATAGCATTGAAACAACCACAATGTCATTCTATCAGGAATTGTGAGTCCAAGATTTTGGACACATTCTTTATATTATTCCATTTGAAGTACCTTGGTTCAAATATTGTTGTCCTATGATGCACTATCTTAACCAGTTAAAGTAATAACAACAAAAATTGTAGTAATATATAGATTGCAGAATGTATTGCTATAAAGATTGATTCTATCCATCTATGTTACATATGGGAACTTTATGAGAAAAGAATACTGTATAAAGGGATTCCTATTGCATTCAAGTGTTTCATAGGCATAATCAGTCTGGTCACTGGCATGTCTTTTTTCCAGAATTGATTCCAGCTTTTTCTGTACTCCTTTCTTCTTCTCTGCTTTCTAATCCTAATTAATCATTCCACCACTATCCTTGGTTTGACTTCTGGTTGTGCGTCATAACTCATTACATATTGATGAATGGAATAGAATGGAATATTGTTTGGTTCCCAGGAGAGTGCAATACTAGCAATAGATAGCACTGTATGGAAGAAAATGGTCAAGATAGCTTCTCCCAATAATAGTTCCCCCAGAGTGTGTGTAAGTAGTCTGTTTTATTTTGGCAAGGCTTCTGTCTATAGTTGAGAAACAATAAAAGAAACTGCTCAGAAGAATCACAATTATCTTTCTTGGTTTTGGAGCCTGACTATCCATGCCCATCTATTTTCTCTTCTTGTAACCGTATCCCATATCCTAAAAAGAATGTCAACCACACTGATAAAAGTACTACGTATCAGCCAGTTCCAAACTAGTCAACCTAGACTGGCCAAACTAAAGTGAAAGTTATTATACAGACTCGCTGTTACAAAATAGGCAGCATATAAATCAACTATACAAACAAACATGTCTCTATAATATATTGTATACTATATCAAACATATACTAGGGTTATGGGAATATTGTAAAAATTATGCTCAATAGTATAGCATACACAAAAAATGTGTTTTGAAACTGAAAATGCCTTTCCCAAATAATAAAAATTCATGGTTTTTTTACATATACTAACCATTCCCTCCCCTCAACAAATACACACACACACACACACCCCTAAAGTCTAGGTTGACTAGGTTTGGAACTGGCTGATACATAGTATTTTTATCATTGTGTTTAACATTACTTTCAGGATATGGGATATATTTACCAGAAGAGAAAATAGTTGGCATGGATACTGTCAGGCTCCAAAATCAAGAAAGACACAATGAGATTCTTCTAAGCAGTTTCTGTTGCTAGTAAAAATAGACATGTTCCATAGAGCTAATTAGGTATGTTATAGAGATTAAGGAGCTGTATTAGAAAAGGTTTATCATGTATTCTTTTTCTCAGCCTAAATTACGTTACATGATTGTTTTTGTGGGAAAAAAGTGGCAGCATTTGTGTAGGCACCTTGAGATGCACAAAATAGGATCTTATGATTATTGTTGTTATTTCTTTCCAAAATAGACAACCAAAAAGGATGGGTGGTTAGAGAATATGTGCGGTTTGGGGTGGGATTGGAGAGGCAACTACTGTAAGAGAAAGAAAAAGATATGGAGAGAAAGAAATGGATGAAGATTAGGGGAGGGCAAAAGATAAAAGAAAGGGTGAAGTTGAGAAGCTTATTAAGCATTATAAACTGTGTAAAGAAACTCTATCAAGTGATGGCTAATCTTCAGAAACATCTGTGTTTTCAGCAAATATGTCTCCAGTCTTCCTTTCTTTTAACAGGATTTTTTTGTTGTCAGAATTGTCAAACAATTGCCTGAATTTCACAGATTTATATAAGTGTGTAAAGGATTTCTTCTATGAGTGTATAGGATTAATCTGCTCAGAATCAGTGTTATCCTCGTAATTTAGTGAATAGTGTCATAATCTTTATTGCCAAAAAAGGAAGCAATAGAAATTAATTACAACTTCCTAACTTAGACCATTCATTACATAATTTTGATATGTCAAAATAATCAGAAAATCCTGGATTTGTATAGTATTCATTCACTCAACCCTTTTTGCAGCTTCATTCCACTTCCATAGACTGGAAGAGTTTGAAAACAAACATATACATTGAAACCAGGGTTCAGCCCAGTCTAAAATAAAAATAACATATTATGCATATTAGATAGAAGTACAATTTTTTTTTTCAGATAAATGAAATAAATTTCTCCAAATTTCTAACTTGAAGGCAATGGAAAGTTGACCTTTTTTAATATGAGAACAGTCAGAAGAAACAAAATGAAATTATTTTAAATGTGAAATACTTATTTTTTCCCAACAGGGAATTGTTGCTGCATCTCGTTCAAAAGGTGAACATAAACAGAAAATATTTCTAACCATCTCCTTTGGAGGAATAAAAATCTTCGATGAGAAGACAGGAGTAAGTGACTTTTTTTTTCTTGGTAGCTTTTGCCCTAAAAGATATTCAAGAAAGGCAGTAGTATTCCAATTAAATTATATCATGAAATATTTCATAAATTGTATCTATGGATCAAAGTAATGATTTGAATGTATAAAGATGGAATTTATTGAATTCATTAAAAAGGTGATTAACACAGAGGCACAATTCTACAGGTTATATCAGAATAGAGATCAGCTAAGAGGTAATTCCAATAGTATTCAGGATTCCTGAAGATCAGAGGTGGTATTCAGCAGGTTCTGACCAGTTTTGGAGAACCGGTAGTGGAAATTTTGAGTAATTCAGAGAAACGGCAAATTCCACCTCTGACTAGCTCCACCCCCATTTATTCTCTGCCTCCCAAGTCCCAGCTGATCGGCTGGGTCTTCTTTTGTTGCCCTACACAGAGAATGGAGCCGGAAAGCAGGTTAGTAGGATGGGGAGGGAATGGGATTTTGCAGTCACCTTCCCCCAGGAGTAGGGAGGGAATGGAGATTTTACAATATCCTTCCCTTGCCATGCCCACCAAGCCATGCCCACAGAACCAGTAGTAAAAACATTTGAATCCCACCACTGCTGGAGATCCATGAAAAATAAAATAAAGCAGCAGAACCTGCCAATCTCTCCAAAATAAGTAGTAAAACAATATGTATATGGAGATTCTCAGTCATCCAGGTCATCGTTGACCCAAAGGTGCTTTTCGAAAAGGCAGCTGGACTTTGTTTTTGCTTGGAATATTTTGCTTCTCATCCAAGAAGCTTCTTCAGCATCTTAGATGAGAAGCAAATACTCTTCAAGCAAATATAAAGAAAGTCCAGTTGCCTTTTGAAAAAACACCTTTGGGATAGTAAAGTAATAATTTTTCATAGGATCATTGTCAAGGGCATAAATATTATAAAATACATACTTTTGTATTATTTTCCTTAATAAATGAATGATTTGCTGATTTGTTTAATTGGATTCTCTTTTTTCCAGTTTTGTAAGTTGTATTTATGCATAAATATTGATAATTCAAAAGGGTTTTCAGACTTTTAAGCATTGTTATGCATTGCCTAATAAATTATTACCATACAGTAACAAAAAAAATACGATTACGGAAGAAACGCAAGTAATACTACACCTACAACATAATTTTAGCCAGCTTGATTTGAAGTGATTTCATACAGTTATTGGGACAATAAATAATTTTAGAAATAGACTGTGAAAATAATCTAGACAAATTACTACCATATCAAGGCAAAGAGATTAATTTCAAACATATTTGAGAATTGAGAAACTTTGTTCATATCATTTCCCAGTACAACCAATTTCCAGTGAATGTTTAGATTTGTACACCATAAAGAAATTAAATGGCCTGGTCTTTGAAGGGAAACAAATCATAGTCAATCTCGTTTGAACACAAATGACGGAATACTTGAAATATTGCACTTCTATATTTTCTCTCCATGGAAATACTCCAGTCCATCCTAAATTACATACAGATAAATATTTGTTCTACTTCAGTTAATAAGGCAAGTAAACCTCTTAGCATTTGTTTTATTTTAATCAATAGTTTGCACAAAAAAACTAGACACTTTAGTGTTTTTGTCATGTTCACAATCAGGATTCCTGTGGAATGCAGTGGAATTGGAACTGTTCTCTGCACCAGAAGATGGAGGTGAAAGTTTTTGTCAGAGTTTGCACAATTATGTGGATATATGCATTGAAGAGAGACTACAATACAATCATTTGTCACCCCTCTCAGAGTAACATAATGTAAGATGTTCATGAAATATACAGGAATGAGAGATAGCTTACAAACAACACATTTTGCCAGAGCAAACAGATCAATTTTGTGAATGTTATTATAGCATACAGTGGCTTTTCTGAGACGTAAGTAGTTTTGAGACATGGAAAGATTTAATTCTTTCTTCCCATGACATTGTGTGTAGAAAAAAATAAATCTTTGAAGTCTGCATTTTAAGAACGTTTTTTGTAGCACAAATTGAGTTTTTCCTTGAGATGCAAGTAAATGGAAAGGGGTTTTTTATTGGACTTGCAATAGAGTGGGTCAGTACTTTCATTTTCCAAAACTTGCAATATCTGACTGTAGTCCTCTACTTTTGCAATAAAAAGCATGAGAAATAATCACTATATTCCTACCATGGCTGTTGTATCATTTGTCTCTTCTTTTGCAGTATTGGAAAAGATAGATATTGTGATCCTGAAAAACTAATTCCTTCTTTTAGATGTATAGAGATCAGCTTTACTTAGCCATAAATTACAAAAATATGTTCCAGATACATTCAAACAGCACATTGCTTTCACTTTTTGATTATCATGTTGCTTTGATATTAAGTACTAAACCAGGGACCAGTTCCGTGGGTGGAAGTTTTTTCTGTGGACCAGAGAGGGAGTGGTTGTGAGTCTGCATCCTACGGATGGAATTTCGTTTGTTTGCACAGCCCTGTTGCTGGCATGCCACAGCACGGTGCAGGTCCACAGACCGGGGGGGGAGGGGTTGGGGACCCTGTATTAAACTATCATTACTATCAATGATATGCTATTACGATTTTTTAAGCATCTCTTTGTAAAATCATCAGCTTGTCTGTCTAATTTTTTTTCCAATAGATATGCAATTATTGGTTTTCCCACCGAAGCCGTTAAGTTTTTTTTTCAGAGCATCATTGTGCTAACTGCAGCCTCTTCCAAACAAAAAAAACTTCTGACGAACTTATCCATGTTTGAAAAGAAATCAATATCCAGACATAACTACCCCATCCTCTATTTTGGGGCTTTGTGCTTTTTGTCTTAATTTTTCTTATAAACTTAAAAACAAGCCAATCAGTTGCTATAAGACAAGCTTCAAAGTTGTCCCTATGCTCATTTTAAAAGGAAAATGAAGCAATGCTGTGGCACTTCAATGACAGTCTTTGTAAATTATAATTTGGTGGAATTGCTCAAATCTAGCCACTATAAAGAGACATGGAGAAATGTAGGCCAGATGCTAAATCTAAAATTAGACTGTGAGAAATGTTGACACTTTAGAGGTGCCACCTGATGTTGTTTTAGGAAGGAGATCCTATCAGGTTCAAGTTAAATGACAAAGAGAGAGTAAACAAGCAAACTACTAAGATGTTTCTTTTTCTTTCTTTTTTTTTTGCAAAGATAAAAGTTACCCAGAGTTTATGCAAAATAATATGTTAGTTGATTTCAGCTATGTTAATAGCAAAATAATTATTTCTTAAGATCTCTGTTTTGATGAATGCAGCTGTAATTAGAATTAGTTTCTGTGTTAAATGCAAATTCTCATCTTAATGAAAGAAAATCAGTAAAATATAAGTATTAGCATAAGAGTTTTGCATTTATATTTACTATGTTGGAAGTGTGTACTATTCTTAAATACTTGCTTGGTTTCTTCAAGGAAGCTCATAGCATAGAGACTAAGAAGTATCTTCTAGTCAAGTCATAATATTGCCACCACTAAAACATTTTTTATTCTATATTAACAGGGTCCTAAGGCAAAAACCACAAATAGAGCCAGAACATATGTAAAAACAGCTTTTTCTTAACTATAATTATCTTCACAATTGCTTATGCCCTCTCTTGAATTTTAATAAGGAACTCAATTAAATGTTTATATAAATTAACTATGTAACATGATGCCAAAAATAAACCAGTCTGATGGCTGTTAGAATTAGCTTTCCTAATTAACATTGTATTACTGGATAACCAGGATCATTAAAATTACAAGTAAATAATTCAGTGTCAATTACAAAGAATTACAGGAATAAAACCACTATACTTCCAAAATATGATGCATTATTTGACTATATAAGTTTGAAACATTCTGCAAGGAATTAAATTTTAATTTCTGTAGCGTGGTAGATAAATGGTACTGAACAAAATTGTTAATGACAGAAGATCTTATCAACCAAATTCATATTCTCAATATAAATGGCAAAGCTCTGCAAGGATCTTGGCTGAGTCTAAAGGTTTTTTTTTTTTTTGAAGGATAGCCCCAAATTATTATTATGGCTTTTGAAATTGTTTCCCTGTAGACCTCTTGTTTCCTCTGTGCACCTCCATGGCATGGAGATTTTATTATGAGTGCTGGAAGAAGATTATAAGGAATTAGCAGCCTAGAAAGAATCTGTGATGACCCAGGGCATGGCACAAAGGTAACACAGTCATTGTTGAAAATCAGTAGGAGTCTCTTTATTAGTTCCAACTTTGCCCCCAATGTCCTGGTTATCTTCTGGCTGGAGAAAAACTGGAGAAAGGCTGGAGAAAAACTCTTCTAGGAACAGCCTTTGGCTGCAGAAAATCAAGTCCAAAGCATAGCCAACAAAAACTGTAACTATAAGTCCAGGCAAGGCAAAATGAGGTAATTGGTCCGACAGGGCAGGAGTAAGAATTCCAGATGTGAAGGCACGGCAATAACTCCATACAGTTGGGAAGACACCAGGAACACAGATAAGCAAAGTCAACACAAGATAAACTCACGTTTGCTCCCAGCAGCTGCCACGCTCAGCATGCATTTCTTTTGAACTCTCATTCCCAGGTGTGGCTAATGAAGGGAATCAGGCCCCTTTTCTCCCCCATAAGCCACATAACCCATATAGTTCTCTTCTCCATTCCTCCCCGTGTGCCCTAGGATGAAGAGGGGTGGGCCTGGGCCTTCCTCTGAACTCCTTCTCCCTTGTTCTATCTCTCTCCTGCTCTGCCCAGCCGGACTTTCCCCTTCCCCAGTTTCCTCCACAGCCAACAGAGCCACACTCCCACTCCCTGTCAGCTGTTCATCTTCCTCCTCAGATTCAGACTCCGACAGGGGCATGACAGAATCATTCATGTTAAGATGATCTAAAAATTAGAATTATAATTCTTTATTGGCCAAGTCTGATTAGACACACAAGAAATTTGTCTCAGGTGTATAAGTTCTCAGTATACAATAAGCAGTAAAGATGCTGATTTAATCCAATACCTGTCATAAATCAAAAGCCATCTTCTGTCACTCCTGGAAACCAATATTAGAAAGATTATTTTTATTAAAAGTGGAGCCACCTCAATGATTCTACTTTTACAATGCAATAGTAGTTTTCTTGTATTGATTCTGACTTTTCCATCTTATAAGAGAAATAAAAAATAAGTAATTCATTAGCTCTATTTGCTTTTTTTTTTTTAAAAAAAAAGAGTGACAATCTTTAACTTCCTTGCTGCTTAGACACTTATTCTGTGGGAATCTTGCTTTGTTGCTATGCCTGAATAAGTTCTCTTGCTTCTGTGATCAGACAAAAATTATTTAAAAAATTTCCAAGATGAAAGTTACCTTGCAGTGCTTTAGAATTTCTTACTAATTTGTCCTTGCAACAAGCCTCACCTTACTGTTTATAAATGCTGGGCAGAAAAATTAATCATGATGTCAAGCATAGACAGATTAAAAGGGAAAGAAATGAGCATTGTATAGTTAACATGTTTTAGGTTAACTGTTCAATGTTCACTCTGAAAAGAAAGAAACAAAAAAGCATTCAAATTTTTGAGATAAATATGTGCAGTTTCAGCTAATAAACAACCTTCATACCAAACCCAAATATATTTTGTTGAGCTAAATATGTTCACAAATGAACAATTTTTACATTAAAATAAAAAAGAAAATATTCAGTACAGCCTTATTTATACATACAGAATATGATGGCCTATTTCCAATAAGAATGCTTTTCTTCAAATGTGCATATGCAACAGATTTATGAAACTTATCTCTTTACAGGGCTTTACAAGGCTTTTATTTTTCCTTCCTGAAAAGATTCCAAACACACAAACACAGTTTTTCTCTATTTACAGTGATATTTAATATGCACAGTGTCCTTAGCTTAACAATACATATGCAGTTCTATACAGATATTACAAACATATTTTAACATATCTCACTTGTTTCCCAAGAAGGAGCGGGAGAATATTCTGCCTACCGTCCCTGTCCTATTGTCCCCAGTTATTAGTTCCTATTTCATGTATTTAAATTTATGTTTATTCTTATTTCTATTATATTATAAGCATTTGACTAAACAAACAAACAAAGAAACAAATAAATAAATAAATAGAGGGAAATAACTTTTTTCTGAATACGCCTTTTTTCAGGTGTCCTCACTGATATTTATTTATTCTCTGAAAACTGCAGTCTTTTCCAAATCTTACAACAATGATGTGCTCCTCATCACTAAATGGTTAGACTACTGTAACAAGCTCTACATGGGTCAAATGCTGGCTGCTAATGGAGATAAAGGTTTAACACCAGGTCACATTGGTTGCCAACAGCCAATCTCTGAAGTAAGGTTTAAACCTAAGAAGTTTTACTTGGTTTGGCTTTCCTGTTGCTTCAGAATTATCTTTCCCCCAAATAGATGGATAGTATCTTGTGCATTGTTTCAAAAAGAGAATGTAGGGTGTCCCCAATTTGTGTAAGATGAAGAGTTAGTGGCCTAGTAGTGCTACTTCTTAATAGTGAAACCCATACTATAAAGTACCTCTTTCAATTTGCTTTCTTTCAAATGATGTAAAGACCAACTTTTGTTCCATCAGGTTTTGATGTTATCTATGACTGATTCAGATTGCTTTATTATTTTTTTCCTTGGGCTTAGGTTAAGATTTTAATGTGTTGGTTTAATAGGTAAACAGCTCAGAGACTCTGGAGTGGGTGATATACAGATGTTTGTAGTTCGGTAATAGGCAAGAAGGAAAGTAGATAGATAGAATAATTAGATATGCTTAACAGCTGCAACTAATTGATTTTCTTTGCAGAAATGAAATCCATTAATAATGCGTGAAATGTAATCTATCCCTATTCAACCTTACTTTGAATAAATTCATTGTTAAATCATTTGCAAAGTTATTACTTGTTTTTCGAAAATGTTCATAGCTGATTTGTCTTTGTTGCCTATGTTGCTCATTCATTCATGTGTATCTTACCTAATTTAAAAGAGGCAAGTCTTGATTTTATGTGAGCTATATCTTGCTGACTAATATTACATTTTAATTTATCATTATTAAAACATCAATTTTAGCTACTAACTAGAAAATTGTCTAAAAATTGTTATTGGCAGATACAATTTTAGATAGTTTAAGAGGAACCACTCTATAAAGAACACACTTCACTTAAATCAGAAATGTAGTTTCTTTCCTTACTGCCTTTATATTGAACAAGTCAGCATTAATAAAATATGCATTTTGATTATGAGAAAAAATATTAATTATATTTACACATCCATTAAATAGAAGGTATAATTCAAGGCAACTAATATTAATTATATTTACACATCCATTAAATAGAAGGTATATTCAAGGCAATTAACAAATGTCTATGGAGATTGTCAGTCATCCAGGTTATGTCCCAAGTGTGCTTTTTCAAGAGGCAACAGGACTTTCTGGTTTTTCCTTGAAAACTTTTATCAAGTTATTAAGGTCACCTAGACAGACACAGATAAATCTCCAAATGCAAATAACCAGCTGTTTGCAAGGAGTATAAATCATTTCATTCCCCATTATCTGGTCAGAGCTTAAAGAACCCTTTTGGATGAGAAGTGAAACATTTTCAAAGAAAAGCTAGAAAGTTCAATTGCCTCTTGAAAAAGCACCTTTGAGACAACTTCTAACAAAATTTATTTATTTATTTATTTATTTATAAAATTTCTATACCGCCCTTCTCCCTAGGGACTCAGGGCGGTGTACAGCCAATCTAGACCCCAACAGTAATACAAAAGTTAAAAGGAATTAAATTAAATATTGGCCGAATAAGAAAAACCCACCCCACACCCTTAAAACCCCAATTTAAAATTACAGAACAAATGGAGACAAATTAAAACCACCTCAGCCCAGGCCGGCCTGCTCAAAAAGCCAGGTCTTCAGCGCGCGCCTGAAGGCCCTCAAAACAACTGTCAGTGAAATTTCTTCAGTGGTTTCTGCCCATTCAATGAGTGGAGGCATTCCAGCTCCCCTCAATTAAACAATATAATCTAGTGCAGGGGTCTCCAACCTTGGCAACTTTAAGACTTGTGGGCTTCAACTCCCAGAATTCCTCAGACAGCTCTGTTGAAGTCCACAAGTCTTAAAGTTGCCAAGGTTGGAGATCCTTGATCTAGTGGGACTTTGAAAGTGTTCTGTGTTGTACTGCTTGTCCCATAGAACAACATCTCCAACCAGTAGTGATTTTTGCAATGCCGATGGTGTTCAAGTGGTATTCCAGTTATTTTGGGATTTCACGCAAGGTTCCTATTATCACTTTCTTTGCTTTCTTCTGCCATAGTCATTCTACTTATATTGATTTTGTGATTTTCTCCAGTTCTTTGTTGTCTATTCTGCTATCTCCTGATATTTCCATGTCCACTATCCAGATTTTTTTGCCTTTCTTATCACTAATGGTTAAGTCTGAGATATTATGTAGAATATACTTGTCTGTTTGAATTCTAAAATCCGGAACACATTAGTTTCTTCATTTTCTTTTTCTTCTTCTATTTTATGATCCCACTAGTTCTTTGCTGGCAGAAAAATGATATTTCTTACAGATATTCCAGTACACGATTATTGCTATTATACTTTGACAGGCCCTTGTTTATAGTCAACTTGTTTACAACTAACTGGATGGTCCACTGTTTCTTCAGCTTCTTTGCATGAATAGCATTTGCTTTTTGTTGCTATCTTCTCAATTTTGGTGTTGCATGCATTTGGTCCTGTGCAGCCATAATTAGCACTTCTGTTTCTTTCTTCAATTTTGCCCACTCTTAGCTATCATCAAGTCTTATTGTTACCTTCTTTTTTCCTACATATTGGCCATATAATATTTTGCTTTGCCATGACTCTTTTCTATTCATAATGTGATCTTTTTTTAGGCCAGTTTGGTGTCTCTAGTAATCAATAAACCTTTGTGGTATACTAGCTTCAGTGCATCTTTTGTATTGTCCAGATATTATTCTAATGCCCTTTTTTTCTTCTTCAACAGTTGGTGTATTTGCAACATTTCACGTCCACCTAATTTCCTTGCTATTTAGTGTCTGTCAACATCAGTGCAGAGAGGAAGGACATGCTTTATTGCCATTATTTTATTAGTATTCCTATTCAGAATTTTTAGTTCTGCTTGAATCTAATCCACTATTCCAGTGGTGTATCTAATGACTGGAATCACCTGATGTCAGTGCCTTGATGGTATTTCTTCCACTGAATTTGGACTTGAACTCTGATCTTCACTCTCATGATATAGTCAGTTCTAATGTTCTCTTTGACTTCAGTATGCTTGAAGTGGTCAGCTTGAAGGATGCCATCAGGTGCAAAGAACCAGGTCCAAACAGGAAGAGTTTTAATTTGCTGATTTATTGCATTAAGCTTATGCAAAGGAATCTTCTTAACTAATGGTTTCTTCTTCTTCCTAGCATATTCTTACAAGTGTAGGGTACACTTTTTGGATCATTGAGTGCCACTTTTCATGATCAGCTGCGTCTCCAGGGCGCAGGTCCATGGCTTGCATATCTTTATTAATGGTGTCTTGCCATCTCTGTTTTGGGCGCCTGCGAGATCACCGGCCATTGACTTCTGGTTGGTAGGCAGTCTTGGCAATGGTGGAAGGTGCTGCTCTCAAGACATGTCCATACCAGCAAAACCTGCCTTCTCTCATCTCTTCTATAATTGGTGAAATTATATAATAATTCTCTCATCTCTTCTATAATTGGTAAAATGTTGTTGAAAGTTGTCATTTGTGATGTGGTCAAGAAGGGAAATGCTCAATATCCAATGGAGGATTTGCATTTCCATGGCATGGAGATAGCTTTTGGTCCCTGTTGTAGCTGCCCAGCATTCAGTGCCATACATTCTTAACTAATGGTTTGAACTTGGAAAAGCTGGATAAAGCTTTCAAAATTAGGTTGAACTTTGTCTTCTTGTAACTGCATAGAGACTCTAAACTAATTCCTTGTTTCACTCTCCCTACCCTCAGCTTTGCCAATCTCTGTCCTACAAATGCCAGGTATTTAGTGATAGTCTTTATCCAGACTTATTATTTTCATAGGGCATTGTTATTCCTTCTTTTTTACTATTTTCCCCCTGTTGATGGTGAGAGTGGTACACTTGTCTAATCCATTGCAATATTTTGGCTGTATATACAGACAGTGTTGATCAATGATCCTACTTCAGCTGGTATTTTTCGATACAGCTTCAAATTGTCATGTAAGGTAGGATAGCTATCAGATGTTTTTGTTCTTTCATAGCCACAGTCTGACTTGTTCAGTTTTGTTGACAGAGGAATAGTGCAATGAAAACAGTAGTAGTGATAGAAAGTCTCCTTGAAAGATTTCCCTCTTCCTATGAACTTCTTCCAGTCTATCACCATTGACCAGCAACTGTGTTTTCCATTGTATTACTGATCTTTACACAAAGTTTTTCATATTTTTTACTAATTATTATTGTTTTACTAACCTCAGATTCTTGCTATCAAAAATAAAAGCAGCTGCAGGGTTAATCCTCTTGTCTCCTTACACTGGATAATTAGGAATGAAAATCCTTTGTCCCTTATGAAATAATTTGGCAGTTCGATTCTCACTGGATCAAGATTAACTCAGCCTTCCATTTTTCTGAAGTTGGTAAAATGAAGATCCAGGTTGTTGGGGAAAATATGCTGACTCTAAACCACTTACAGAGGGCTGCAAAGCACTGTGCAGTGGTATATAAGTCTAAGTGCTATTGCTACTAAACCAATTCTTTCATATCACATTCAGGAGTCTGTATTTGTCACCAATTCTAAAAGAACAAAATAAGGCCACTTCCCCTTAACCATGATAGGGGGAAATGACATCAGCAAGAGGCAAATAAATCAGGCTTTTTTACAACCTTTCCCCTGTTAGCTATTCACTTAACTGATAGGAATCTCTGGAATGTAGAGCCTTCAGTCCCTTCAAACTGACATACCCATAAATCCTCCAGTTCAGTTGCTTTTACAGTTTCAGCCATTCTCACCCACTTTTCACAAACCTCCCTCCTTTTTCCTTCCATCATTCATGCTACATAGGTATTTTTTACTCAGTCTTCCCCCTGTCCCTCTTCTCAGCTGTTAGCTGTCAAATCTTCAAGTTCTTTTAAAGCTGAGTATTGCTGTCTTAGCTATTGCCTTTTCTTCTGCTGATACATCTCAGCCGGGATCTGGAATCCAGATGTCAGAACTTCATATCTGTAAATGTTCTAAACCCAAGATTCAACCCAAACTACACATAAAGGATAAATTGTATTTATTTTATTGATTCGCTTGAATCTGGATGGGATTGTTATGTTTTTCTTCCTTTCTATCTATATAAGCTGTCTTCTTTATTTTACCACTGGCTTCTGTTTTTTAAAAGGATTTTCTCATTAAAAGCTTCCCTTCAGCAGAATTGCATTGGCTATATTAAGCTGCCCCTTTTATTATTTGCATTTCACAAGCTTTATTTCTTGGAATTTAGATATTGAGAGGATATGAAGAAAAGAATCCTCAGTGAAAAATCAGGCTTTAGAATATGATCTCTGCAAAGTTGATGGTGCTAATGCCTTTATTAGTACAGAAACAATCTATCATTTACTTATTAAATTTATATAGCCGCCCAACATATACAATAGGTGACTTCTCATGGCTTACAAGTTTTAAAAATCTACCACATAATAAAAACCCATTAAAAATCTATACCCCATAGCCCATGGCAGTAATAAGACAATCAAATCAGCCACTTGATCAGCTCCACCTCCATTCATGGTCCCCAAGTCCATTGTCTTTGTTAGGGCCACATATCCGATATATAACAACATCTGAAAAAATAAAATAGTTCAGAACTTTCTCAGGAAATTTCTGGAAAAAAACTGAGTTTTTCAGCGTAGAGTTACTGATAGAGGGCTAAAAGTTGGTTATCACAATTACTGTTAACAATTACTTTTAAAATTTATAAAAATAATTATAATTATGATAAAATGGAAATGAACTGCTTTACCCACATTAGTGTAGCCAGCACTACAGCATTACTGTAAAGTAAGATAGTATTAGTCACATGTTAAATGAGGGGCTAAGGGTTAAAGCTTTTATTTCGTACAGTCCTATACCATGCCTCTGATATAACATTTGAAAAAGAATCAGAATTCTTTGGGGAATTGTGAAGTTTGAAGAGACCTCAAAAATAATCCAATCTAATCATCAGCATGGTGGAAGAAAATCAGTGAAACCACCCTCCAGAGATAGCTATACAGCATCCACTTAAAAATCTTCAGTGATGGAGAATCCATAACCTCCATAGGTAAACTATTCCCATTCCCCCCCTAATTATTTAAATGAAATCTATGAAGTTGCAACTTGTACCCTTTATTTCTGGTGCTAGCTCCCATCCATCTACCCTACTCTTTTATGTATCTAAAAACTAATTCCATATCTCCGTTCGGTCTTAATTTTTTTCAAGTTGAGTATCCCCAGTTCATTCAGTCTGTTTTGATAAACTTGTGTATAAGTCCCTATATTATATTTCTTATCATTCATTGAACCCATCCTAATCTGTCAATATCCAATAGAAGGGAAGATATGTAGCTCAAGTTGAACTGTGGAATCCTTAACACTCTCTGAGCTTGGTTGTTAGCTTGCAGATGTTTCATTACCTGACTAGATAACATCATCAGTGCTAATGGATGCACTCAGTTACCTAGTTGTATAGTGAAATGTCTTCAAACAAACCACAAAGCTCAGCAAGCACCAAGAACTCTAGCTTTCACTATTCTTCTAGAAATGTAATGCCCAGAATCATACATAATACTCCAGGGCTGATTTTCCCAGTGAGAATAGTGGAGAATAAGAATATTTTTAACCATTATATTTCACTGCTTTACAGCATGATACTGCAAAGATGGACCAAGATTAAACAATGTTTGGGGCTTGGGGTTTTTTTTGTCACAGAATCTAAGCAAATTCACCCCTTTTTTTTCTTTTTAGTAAGTATGCTGAAAACAATAATTATGAACTCTTATTCTTTTTTCAAAGCATTTCTAAGAAATTATTGACATAAATCTCTGGAACGAGAGCTGATTTCTTTCTCAAGGCAAAATTCCTATGTAAGCACATGCATATGGGGATAGTGTGGAACAGCTTGTGAAGGGAGTATGGAACTCTGGAAAAAAGTATAGTATGTTAGCAATTGAAAAGATGTTTTTGCCCATGCTCCTGGGTATTATGGGGTATTACATTTAAATTATTTGTGTGGTCATATAAAAAGCTTTGTCTATTTGAACAAAGTCTATAATTATCAAGGATTATAATTTATTATTAATATTTTTGTTTTTATTTCATTTTGTTAAATCACCAAGAGACATTGGTGGTTCCAATATTAAATGCCTAATAATAAATTTGCTGTTTTCATAGGGCACAGAGCAATTGAATCTATGGTTCCTGGGCAGATTTTTTTATGGATTTTATAGATTTGCTTATGTTATAAAACTTTAGTTTTTAGTTTCTTTGGAATATATTTAATGACTAATTAATTGGAGTAGTGGTTTCCTAATATTTTGTGCTAGAAATTAGAAGACTATGAGTTCTAGTTCTGCCTTAGGCACAAAGCGAGCTGGGTAACACTAAGGCCAGAGACTGCCTCCCAGCCCTAGAAAGTAGGCAGTTTCAAGGTTTTCTGAAAAACCTTGCATGGATTAATTTGTCCATGAAGTTAACAGGAATGAAGAATGACTTAATTAATTATTAACTGATAATTAAGAAAAGAACAGACACTTAGATTTTTCATGTAGCTTATACAAATGTAATATTTGATTTGTAGAATTTCCAAGGAGGAGAAGAAGCAAAGCTTATTTCCAATAAAATAGTGAAGTAAAGCAATTTTTTTCTTCTTTTGCCTATAATGAATAGGGAAACCTCATGAAACTCACCAAAGATCATTTTTTTTGAAGAGTAATTTTAAAATCCTTTTAAAACTCTGGTTGAGAGTTCTTGTTTACTTTTCATTTAAGCCCTCGTTAACTTGGTGTTCACTTGATATATTCGTAGTCCCAATATATCTGGAATATTCTGCTTTATTAGGATGTGATTTAACTTTAGATACCAGGCTATTGTATACGTCTTAGGTAGCTAAATAGAAACAATTTTAATTATATTTTTTTTCAACTATAAAAATTATGATAAAGCTTAAATACTATATATACACGAAAATAAAAAATGATATCCAACATATGTAAAAATGTCAGTCAGTCAGTCAGTCATAAGCCATTACATCGGCTGAGGCTGTAGGGCTTTGCAAAATATTCTGAGTTTGAAGTATGTTCCAAAGATTTTTTTTTTAAAACACTGGCAAAAAAAATTTCTCCCAAAATAGTTTCAAATATAAAAGTATTCTTGGGTGTTTGTTGAGAACTCTTTGCAGAGGAGTCAACAAATGAAATTGTATTGATAAGTACTCATTGATTTTATTTTTTCAGAAGTCTGCAAGATTGAAGTTATGCCTCAGTTGCTTTTTTTTTTAAGAGTGCTTTCTTTGTAGCAGTTTATTTACATACATACATAGTCATCACATTGTTCCCTTTTCGGGTAAACAGTGTTACACAAAACACAGAAAAGGAGAAAAAAAATAATCAAGCCAAAGATACTAAAGCATATATTTAAAACAAGAGAAGAAAATACCGTTAAATCTAGTCATTCTAAACCATTCATTCCTATGCTTTTGAACTATAAGGAGCCATGGTAGTGCAGTAGTTAGAATGCGGTATTGCAAGCTAACTGCCCAATGCCAAGAATTTGATCCTGACCAGCTCAAGGTTGACACCATCTTTCATCCTTTCGAAGTTGGTAAAATGATGGCTGAGACTGTTGCGAGCAATATGCTTACACTGTAAACTGTAAAAGTACTGTAAAGCACTATGGAACAATATCTAAGTACTATTGCTTTATATCTAGTATATAGAATTGACAATCAAAACAAAATAATTGGATTTCTCCCAGACATCCTGGTTATTTTTATTAACATTCTATATAGCGTAACATACACTTATCACTATCACTGATCTGTGGATTCCTAATTTCAAACACACTTACAACTATGGCTATCAAGTGATATTTTTTGATATAACATTTTTGTACTGACCCAAACCTTGTTCCAAGGAAATAAACATGAAACAGAAGTAACAGCAAAACCCTTTAACGATTCTTTACAAATTCCATTCCTTTATGGTTAAAAGGCTGTTTCAAACTAATTGTCTCTGATAAGAACGAGCCTTGCCAAGGTTGTTCAAGGCTACCAAGAACACACGATTAAGTTTCTAAGAAATATTTCAAACACAAAGAGTCTCCAAACACCAACCAAGATTTTCCGAATGTCCACCAGGCTTGAGTGCAAAAACTTCTTTGCTTCCTACAAAGAACTCTGGTTTCTCACTGGCTTTTATCTCTTAAGGGAGGGACCATTACCTTGTAGCCTTACTCCTGAGTCGCCCATGCTGCTGCAGCTGCTCTTTCCTTCGAGCAGCCCTGCGTGCATGTGCACTGGGCACAAGCTCCTCAGGAACCTCTTCATCACTGCTGCCAGCCTCCACAATCTCCGAAGGCAGCATTCCACTCCCTGGTGGTCCTGGCCCCATCCCTGCATCACACGCAGGCCGCTCATCTGAGCCCTTGCTCTTCGAGACCTCAGCCGTTCGCACCTGCTGCCGGCAAACCACAACAGTTTTAGCACTTTTCATAATTAAACCTACACCATCACTTCCCTGAATGCGTTCATCAATTCCACAATGTTAGACTCCTTCATTTAGTTCTACAATATCAACTGTTTTTTAGTTTTACATGAATACCTACTGTTCTTATATACACTATTCTTACATTCCAACTCACAATTTCCCATATACCGTGACTGTTACCAGTCAGCTCCCACAAATATGGGCTTTTCCTACCCATCATGGCTTTAATTAATTCAAGCTTTCGTATAACATTTTTTCATACAAGGAAGAAAGCATGCACTAAGTTACCACACTTCCTACATTCTCTCCTAATGATTGGGACAACTTCAATGTTGCTGGACAATGTTGTGATCAAGCACAACCAAAGTCCACCTTTAATTCAGGCAAGGTCATGCTGTTCTATGCGAGCAATGATTTCTGATCCACATATTACATAGTGTTGCCTACATCACATCAGATGACAAATACATTGAGTCAACTAGCAGACACTGTTGTTTTTTATGTTTGTAAATAAGCAGGTTTACCAGTGCAAAAAGTAGGTATTGTGCAGGGATATTGATGTTGAAGTGAATATGTGCACTGTTGTTTGTTTGCTAGACTCAGTTCTATGGCTGTTGGCTATTGGAGACAGGTCTGCAACAAATAGTGAACTTAATACACCTCTGTAATGCTTTGGGTTTGAATTGGAAGAGGTGCTTGGGAACAAGCAGAAGCACCTGTTTGTGGCTCATTACAGCAGAATATTCATGACTCTTTAAAGTGGAAGCTTCCTACTGCAGCTGTGTGAGCCTGAAAACAGATGTGGTTTTAATGAGTCACAGACAGATGTGATATTCATGCTCCCATGCATTCTAAAGCATCTTTTCCAAATTAAATTTGAAACAGTAAGTAGCTTTAATACTTGTAACTGTGTTTATACTGCTGACTAATGGAATTATTAAAATGTGTATAGTTTTAAAAGTAATCTTTTGGCACATTTTTCATACAGTTAACATCAAATAATGTCTTCGTTCCTTGTGAAACAGCACTCAAAATATTTCAAGTTCTCTTCCATCAGGACATGAATAATGTTTTCCAAAATAATCTTGCAAATGGAGTAGAACAAAGCATTTCTATCCTTCACCTGTTCCCTGTACTAGCAGTGGTTCAACATGATTACTTTATGGTGATTATTTACATTTTGATAACTTCTCATTTGGTGTAGTGGTTAAGGCACTAGACTGGAAACTAGGAGACATGAGTGCTAGTGCTGTTATAGGCATGAAGCCAACCAGCAATTCAGTGCGATTCAGTGCGATTCAGCCGATTCGGGCAAGTTCAGGTGAACTGTGTGTTAATTTTACATCCAGTTTGGCGAACTGGTAGTTCCGAAGACCAGTTGGCCAGCCCCTCCCAGGAGACCCCATGCACCTGGTTCTGGCTCCCAGGTAAGTGCAGGATGGCTTGCAAGGCCCAAAATGGGCATGGGGGTGTGTCACGCCCCCCCAAATCCCATTTTGACTCTCCTGAAGCTCCAGAGAGGCTTGCTAGGCCCAAAGCGGGGTGCAGGGAGTGGAAAGAAAGAAGGAAAGAAAGAAAGAGGAAGGGATAGGAGAACAGGAGGGAAGGGATAAAGAAAAAGAAAAAAAGAGGGAGAAAGAAAGGAAGGAAAGAAGGAAGGAGAAAGAAAGAAAGAAAGAAAGAAAGAAAGAGGAAGGGATGGGAGAACAGGAGGGAAGGGAGGAAGAAAAAGAAAAGGAGGGAGGGAAGGAGAAAGAAAGGAAGGGAAGGAAGAAAGAAAAAGGAAGGAAGGGGAGAAAGAAGGAAGGAAGGAAAGAGGGAGGGAAGGGAGAAAGAAAGAGAAAGAGGGAAGGAAAAGTGAATGAGATATGGATGGATGGATAGACGGATGGATGGATAGAGAGGGAAGGGGAGAAAAAGGAGAGGAAAGAAGGACCATAAACCCTGGCACTAGATGTAGCTTCAGAGGATGCTTTGAAACAACACAGCAATTCAGGGCTGGAAGGGACCTTGGAGGTCATCTGGTCCAACCTCCTGCTCCAAGAGCATTGTTAAAGTGAGTTTCTCTCTTTTGACCCACCCAGTCACATGACCACCTAGCTATGCCCACCCAGTCACATGACCACCTAGCTATGCCCACCCAGTCACATGACCACCACAGAACGGTTGTTAAAAAATTTGAATCACACCCCTGAAGCCAACTGAGTGAGTTTGGGCCAGTCACTCTGTCAAACCTAGGAAGAGGAGAAGAAAACTGCAGGGACTGCCATAGTTGAAGTAGTCACCAGGAGATAAATCTGACTTGAAATAAAGCACACAAAAAGTTTCATATATACCACAGCCTTTAAAACAAGCTTCAAAACATCATTCAAAACAGTAATTAATTTGAATGGATAATAATGTCATATTTATTGACTGTTTTCAGGTCCTATTCCAAGTACTGGTAATAATATAAATCCCTAAATGGCTTGGCTATCTGAAATAATTTTTTCCGTTAGAAAAGTGCTTAATCTTCCCAAGGAGGTAACTAAGAGAAATTGTCTTTTTTTTTTAGTAGTGTTATGATCCTTCCTAAAGAGATTTGCTTGATGCCTACATTATTTCTAAAATAAAAACATATTAATTTATTAGCCATTTTAAGAACTATTTAGATATTACAGGTTTATATTTTGTTGTGATTTAATGCTGTACAGTATATATTGCCCTTCTTCTAACTCTCCTGCTTTTATTTTATGTGTCATATTCTTGTCTATGGAGGTAGTTATATCACTGCCTAGAGAAGATTCTTATTCAGTATAAAATTGTGTTGGATAAATAATTTATCTTTCAGTGTTCAAGGTTATGAAATTACTTTAATTTTGACTTGGTGTTACACTTATCATTATTGATATGACCTTGTCCTTCTTAGAGTGATGTCAGAAAAATGTAGATTTGGATCTGTTAAACTAGTGATGCAGATCATAATGGCAAAGAGAAAACTGATATAAAATTTATACTTTTATTTATGATTACACCTATTTTTTTCTTCCAGTTTTTCTGACAGGCAATAGGTTTTTAAGAAAGGACATTTTGACAATTATGTTTGCTATAGTGATTGCCATAGGTAATATCTACCAATTTAATATTTTTATTTCTACATATTTTACTAATATGTTGGAAGGTAAGTTGGGAATCAAATTGGATAAAATTATATAGCATTTTTCTGAGGGATGGACACAGATAGGCATGTATATACAAGAAAGAAAGAAATAATTTATTTTAAAGATATATTGAGGAAATTAGTTTTTCTTTGGTAGGATTTGTAGTATTTTTCTTACTTACTTTTATGGAAAATTAGAAGCAAATTTTCTAGCAAAAAAAAGCTCCTGAAAGCAAGTGACAATAAAGATCTATCAAACACTGTTCAAAGTTAACATTTAAATGTTGTGTAAGCTTGAAACTATATAACAATTTGCTCTCTAGTGCAGCGGCCCCCAATCTTTTAGGCGTCAAGGACTGGTTCCATGGACGGTGGTTTTTCCGTGGACCTGGAACCTGGTTTCACATTCTGCCTGGATTCTGCACATGCATAGTTGGGGCTTCACTTGCTTGCACAGCCTGGTTTCTGGAGGACCCCAGATTGGCGCTAGTCTGTGGCCTACGCATTGGGGACCCCTGCTTCAGTGTAATTCTGTTGGAAAATAGGGGGATGGGAGTACTTGTATTTTCATGTTTGTCGAAGTAAAAGTATTGCTAATTATGTCCAGTACAAGTAGAAATCATGCCTAATGGAAGTAGAAAAATAATTCCTACTCCCCTCAATCTTTCTCCTAATATTTTTCCAAAATATACAGAGGTTGGCATTATTTTAATAGTATGAGGGCTGTCTTTTGGTTACTCATTTACCTGAAGTGTCTGTGCCTGATGTGATTTTATTTTACATGAAAATTTTACTATGTTATTTTACATGAAATGAGTCATAGAGCCTCTGATAAAAAGCTATACAGAAATAAATGTCCTTCTTTTCTTTTTAACTCCCAGAATTTTACAGAGCAAAAACCTCAAAGGGGGAAAAAGATGTTTTCAAGGACAGAGACTCTGTTAAGGTAAAATGTCGAACTGGTTAAGCGTACAAGTCCCATAATGCATCACTGCATATTCCCCTCCCACCAGTTATAAAGGATGCCCACTTTTGGTTTTGACCAGACTCTTGTTTACCTCCTGGAGGAGTGGTGTATCTGGGAGAGAGCATGGATGTGAATTGGTTTGATTTTTCTACAATAAAAAAATGATTCTGACTGCAAATAGTTTGGAAGTCAATTTTGGCTAAGATCCATTATAAGTTATCAACAGACTCCATATTGTAGGTGATTAATTTTAGCCCAACTTTTGTTTGTCTGATGGCAGGTTTGCTGCAATCACCTGATTTTTTTTCTTCCTTTCTGGAATTTTCTGTACAAGACGCCCTGGCTATTTGAATGAGCTTTATTCAGAGGTATTTATTTATTTTTATTTATTTATATTTATATTTCTATACCGCTCCCTCTCCCAAAAAAGGGACTCGGGGTGGTGTACAGCCTAATAAAAATACATAGAGTAAATATAATTTAAATAAATTTAAAACTGAATTAAATAGATAAACCGGCTGCATCCCGTCTAACTACAATTACACATTTAAAAATCCGGGATTAATAAAAATTTAAAATGGAAGATTAAAAACTAAAACCCAAAATTAGGTATAAAACCCCAAAAACCCTAACTGGGCCAGGCCAGCCTGTTTAAAAAATAGGGTCTTAACCGCGCGCCGGAAGGTCAGGATGTCCGTCATGGCTCGTATCTCCGGGGGGAGATCATTCCACAGGGAGGGGGCTCCCACAGAGAAGGCCCGCACCCTCGGGGCCGCCAGCCGACAACGATCAGGCGGCGGTACCCCAAGTAGGGCAACCCTGTGGGAGCGTACTGGGCGGCGGGAGGTAGACGATGGCAGTAGGCGGTCCCGTAGATACCCAGGTCCCGAGCCATGGAGCACTTTAAATACCATCAGTACCACCTTGAATTGAATCCGGAAGGCCACAGGAAGCCAGTGCAGCCTGCGGAGAAGCGGTGTAACGTGGGAGCTCCGAGGGGCACCAACGATCACCCGCGCGGCTGCATTCTGGACTAACTGTAGCCTCCGGAGACTCTTCAAGGGGAGCCCCATGTAGAGAGCATTGCAATAATCCAGGCGGGAGATAACGAGGGCGGAAGTGACTGTGCGAAGTGCGCCCAGATCCAGAAAGGGCCACAACTGGTGAATCAGACGAATCTGATAAAAAGCCCCCCTGGCGACGGCTGCAATGTGTTCTTCTAAAGACAGCCGTACGTCCAGGAGGACACCCAAGTTGCGCGCCCTTTCCACGGGGGTCAGAACCTCTCACGGCCAGCGAAGGAACCAGCTGGCTTTATCTGGGTGCAGGAAACCACAGCCGCTCGGTTTTGGTCGGGTTGAGACGAAGCCTGTTACGACCCATCCAATTCCGCACGGCCTCCAGGCACCGGGACATCATTTCGACGGCTTCGCTGGGGTGGCCCGGGGTGGAGATGTACAGCTGAGTATCATCAGCGTACTGATGGAACTCCACCCCGAAGCCACGGATGACCTCACCCAGCGGCTTTACATAAATGTTGAACAGCAGGGGCGAGAGCACCGACCCCTGAGGGACCCCACATAGTAGGGGCCTCGGGGCCGATCTCTGCCCCCCTGTCAACACAAATTGCGAACGGTCGGAGAGGAAGGAGGTGAACCACCGCAGCACGGTGCCCCCTACCCCCAACCCCTCCAACCGTCGCAATAGGATACTGTGGTCGACAGTATCAAAAGCCGCTGAGAGATCTAACAGGACCAGGACAGAGGAGCAACCCCTGTCCCGGGCCCTCCAGAGGTCATCCACCAACGCGACCAACGCCGTCTCCGTGCTGTGCCCGGGCCTGAAGCCCGATTGGAGGGGGTCAAGATAACTCGTTTCCTCCAGGTACTGCGGGAGCTGACATGCCACCACACTCTCAACAACCTTCGCAACGAAACGAAGGTTGGAGACAGGACGATAATTAGATAACAATGCTGGGTCCAGGGACGGTTTCTTGAGGAGGGGCCGCACCACCGCCTCTTTCAAGGCGGCGGGTAACAGCCCCTCTCTCAAGGAAGCGTTTATAATACCCTGGAACCAGCCTCGTGTCACCTCCCGAGTGGCCAAGACCAGCCAGGAGGGGCACGGGTCCAGTAAACAGGTGGTGGCATTCAGTCCCCCCAGTATCCTGTCCACGTCCTCCACAGTAACAGGATCGAACTCAACCCAATTGACCTCACCGATATCCACCCCCGCCCCCCCGCCCGGAGATGCCCAGTCGGAGTCCAGTTCGTCCCGGATCTGAGCGATTTTGTCCTGCAGAAACCTAGAAAACTCCTCAGCCCGTCCCTGCAAGGGGTCCTCCCGCGCTCCCACCTCCAGGAGGGAGCGGGTCACCCTAAACAGGACGGCTGGGTGGTTTTCCGCGGACGCAATAAGGGTGGAGAGGTAAGACCTCCTCGCCATCCTTATCGCCACTAAATACGTCTTGATATAAGATCGTAATAGTGTTCGGTCAGACCCAGAGCGGCTAGCCCTCCAACTGCTCTCTAGGCGTCTTTTCCGGCGCTTCATCTCCCTCAGCTCCTCAGAAAACCAGGGAGCCGCATGGGATCGGCACCGGGTCAGAGGCCGCAAGGGCACAACTCGGTCAAGGGCCCCGGCAGCCACCCTATCCCAGGTGGCGACCAAGCCCTCAACCGAGTCGTGTGTGTGAGCTTCGGGAAATGGCCCAAGCTCCATCAGGAACCTATCAGGGTCCATCAGGCGCCTGGGGCGGTACCATTTTAGTGGCCCCACCTCCCTGCGGTCAGGGGGTGCGGAACGGAAGTCGAGCTTCAGGAGCGAGTGATCTGTCCATGACAGGGGTTCCACAACTATATCCGCTATACCCAGATCACTCTGCCACTGATCAGAGACAAAAACCAGATCCAAGATGTGACCCCCCACGTGAGTAGGGTCCCGAATTAATTGGGTCAGGCCCATGGCCGTCATGGAAGCCATGAACTCTTGAGCAGACCCCTAGGCACCGCTGGCAGAAGGCAAGTTGAAATCCCCCATGACCATAAGCCTGGGGGTCCCAACTGCCACGCCAGCTATGACCTCAAGGAGCTCAAGCAGGGCCGTTGCCGCATAGCAGGGAGCCAGGTATGCGACCAGCAAGCCCACCTGAACCTTGGGACCGAACTTCACGAAAAGGAGCTCACACCCGGTCGTCTGAGACACAGTGGCCTCCCTCAGACACAGATCCTCCTTAATAACCACCGCAACCTCCCCTCCCGTCCCCTGGGCCCTCGGCCAATGAAAAACCCGAAACCCGGCTGGGCACATCTCCACCAGAGGGACTCCCCCCTCTTGGCCCAGCCAGGTCTCGGTGACACCCACCAGGTCCGCACCCCCCTCACAAACCAAATCGTAAATGAGAGGGGCTTTATTAACAGCGGACCTGGCGTTGCATAACATCAGCCGAAGGCCCAGGGCCCGATTGCTCAGACCCCCTGGGGAACGGGAGATGACAAGGGGGTCGGAGGTATGCTAGGCCAGAAACGCATTGATTATGTACCATCTAGCTGATGTTGTTTCTTATTGACCACATATTTTCTACATTGAGTCCCTTATTAATTTTATGGGAATTATCTGGATTACCTGCTAAAAGAATAGTGGTGAGGCAATGTGTAGTGGAAACATCAAGGAACTATGTTCTCATCTGCATGAAAGAAGGTGCTGAAATAAGCACTCTTAGCATTTGAACTCAGAGATAAACTCTCCTTCATCAGAGATAAATGGTAGAACATCTGAGGAAAACCCAAGAGTGCGCAGAATTGCTGGATAGCATAGATCATTCTCATTTTTCTTGATTTACTTGGTTGAAGATGAAGAGCAGGAAAAATAAATTGTTGATAACTTGTAATGGATCTTAGCCAAAATAAACTTCCAAACTATTTGCAGTCAGAATCATTCTTTATTATAGAAAAATCAAACCAATTCACGTCCATATTCTCCTCCAGATACCACTCCTCCCGGAGATAAATCAGAGTCTGTTTAAAACCAAAACTGAGCATGCTTGATAACAGGTGGGAGGGAATAAGCAGTGATGCATTATGGGACTTGTATGCTTAACCAGTTCGACATTTTACCTTAACAATTCCCCTTCTAAGGTCGAACTGATTAATCATTGAGGAAATATTAACATAGATATTATCATATAACATTTATATATTTATACACAGTTTCTTTGTCAGGTAACAGTGTTGTTTTGGGGGAAGAGGTTTGGTCAAAATATCTGCAGTTTGTTCCTTAGTCTCACAGTCTATAGCTTTTATGAATCCAATTTCTGACAATTGTCTCACATGCTTGTACTTTATGTCGATGTGCCTTGATCTGTGGCCTACAGCATCGGCCTTGGATATATCTATTGCTGCTTTATTATCCTCCTGAATGATTATGGGATATGAAGGTTCTTTCCAAGTGTCCGTTAGTAAATCGTCAAACCAAATTAGGTTATTTGCGGCCTTTGATAAAAAAACAAATTCAGCTTCTGCAGTCGAAGTTGATACAAGTTTTTGTTTTCCGGTATACCAGTGGATGGGACTATCATTCAGAAAAATAACATACCCTGAGGTACTCTTTCGTGTCTTAACATCTCCAGCCCAATCGGCATCTGCGTAACATGAAAGTCTAGGGGTGCTCGATGTGTTTGGATTAAGTGACAAAACTGCATCAGCGGTGTGTTTCAAATATCTCAATAATCTTTTGATCGCATTCCAATGGTATATTTTTGGGTTATTCACATGCCTTGAAAGTAAATTGACTGATAGTGCTATGTCCGGTCTAGTCCAATTGGCTATATAAAGTAATGAACCAATTGTAGATCGATAGATTGTATTGTCTTTAAATACCTCATCATCATTAAACATATTCTTTAGAAAGTCAGTTTGCATAGGGGTGTATGATGGTTTTGCATCAGACATATTGCATTTCTCCAGTAATTCTAATATCTTTTCCTTTTGTGATAGTATAAAACCATTACTTGATTCGGTAATCTGAACTCCTAAATATTTATCGACTTTTCCCAAACATTTCAATGAAAAGTGTTTTTGAAGTTCCTTGGCGAATTGGTCACATTTAAATTTGCTTTTACATATGTATAATATATCATCTACATAGACAAGTACCTTTTCACATGTACCTTGTTCCCTTTTAATAAATACACATTTGTCAGCTGATGTGGCAGTGAAACCTATTAGTCTTAAAGTTTTGGAAAAACAATCGTACCATCTCTTACCTGATTGTCGCAGACCATAGAGACTCTTATTGAGTAGCCAGGTTTGTCCTTCATTACACTCAATTCCTGGTGGTGCTCTGACATATAATTCCTTATCTAGTGGTGTATGTAGGTATGCTGTTTGTACATCGAATTGGTATACGTGTTCATTTAGAATTGAGGCAATGACTAAGGCTATCTTAACACTCTCTGCCCTCACTGTAGGTGAATAAGTGTCTATGTAATCATCTGGAAATTTTTGTGAGAAACCTTGTGCCATCAGTCTTGCTTTGTACAGATTTTTGTTATCCTCTAAGGGTTTTATTTTGTATACCCACTTAGTACCAATAATTTTTTTGTTCTCTGGGACCTTTGAGGGGGTATATACTTCTAGTTTTTTAATACTTTCTATCTCCTTCTTCATAGCCGCTTTCCATTTTAACTGCTCATTTGGTGGGAGTGTATGTATGTCATTATAATTTTTGGGTGTAGTTATGGTGGTATCAATTGACATCACATAGTCCCTTAAGGCATTTGGGATTTTTGCCCTTATTAGATCTTAGTGATCTCCTGGGTATGTTTTCGATTGGGATATTGTTTTCCGATGAGTCATCTGAGCTGTACTCATCTATACCTTTGGTTTTGAGTATGTGATGATCTTCTTTCCATGCCCTAACCTTAATGCTATTTCTGTTGGATTTTGTTTTTGTAGTGTGTGTGTGAAGTTGTGTTTGTTTCTGATCAGTTTTGAATGTATCCTTGCCAATTATTATTTCATTTGAGTGTATCTTACTCCAGTTTGTGTTTTCATGGAAATTTGCTGATCTCGATATGGTTATCTTGTGATTTCTATCCATGAATCTGTAAGCTTTGGTTTTTGGTTCATAACGAACAAATTTGAGGTTTTTTGATACATTGTCTCCTTTTCGTCTGAGTTGCTTGGGTATGTGTACATCGGCAGTTACTCCAAAAACATGAAGATATGCTAGTGTGGGCTTCTGATTGTACATTATTTCATATGGGGTTTTCTGTACCACACTTGACCATATTCTATTAAGGGTATAGTTTGAATATAAGACGGCCTCTCCCCAATATGAAAAGTTTAATCCGGCATCTTCCAATATGCATCTAACCATAGTTTATAATACGCCATTCCTGCATTCAGCTACACCATTTTGAAATGCAGAAAATGGCGAAGTTGTAAAGTGTATTAAACCATGTTTATTAATCCAGTCGCTGAATTCTTTGGAAAGAAATTCAGAACCGCGGTCTGTCATGATCTGTTTGATTTTAATGTTGTGTTGGATTTCTACCCTCTTATAGAACTCTTTAAACTTGGTGAATGTTTCCCCTTTGTGTTTGAGAGTGTATACGAAACCGTATCTACTATGGTCATCGACAATTGTGAGAAAATATTTTTTTGTGGCCAATAGAGGGCTTCAAGGGGCCCACTAGATCCATGTGTACCAACTGAAAAATGTGCGTGGTGTTCCTTTTTGATTTTTTTGGTCGAGGTTTTTCTTTTGACTTTGAACTCTTACAAATGGAACACTCTAAATAATTTTCACAATTGTTTACTTTGAGTCCTTCAGAACAATTCAACATCTTTTTAACAACGGGAAAACCAATGTGCCCCAACTTTCTATGCAAAATATGTGCACAATTATTATGTAAAGGTTTACCAATTGAAACATGCTTTGAGTCATTCGTTTTGATTACAACATTTTCAACACTTACATCGTTAATGTCATTATCACTTTCCCCTTCTATTTCCCCATCACTTGTGTCACTGTCGACATTGTCATCCTTTTCCCTCTCTTTCTTCCCATCCTTAACACTATCATTAGATAAATTGGCTATGACTTGTGCTGTGGTATTCATTGTGGGTATAAAGTAAGATAACCCACTGGCCACTATAACTTCCCCTACTTCCTGGCCATCATTGGTAAGTTTGACGGTGTCACTCTTAAATAACACTTCGATTTTGGTACCCTTGCTTAATTTAATTACAGATAGGATGTTATATGGTATTTCAGGTATGAACAGAACTTCCTTGATTCTCCCAAGACCTGGGATGTGGACATCTCCTTTCCCAACCACCTGTACGAATTTTTGGTTGGCAACTTTAATGTTAAACGACACCTCGTCTAAAAAGGTGAACAGTTCTCTATTACAAGATGTATGTGTTGTTGCTCCGGAGTCAATTAACCAACATTGTTCCCTTGTGTTTATATCAAGACTCGGTTCTATATCTCTAATCCTATTCACGGAATCAGTGTCAGTCCTATTGTTCTCCCGACTGGATCCCCTGCTCCTTCTTGGGCTTGGTGATTTTCTATGTCCCGGGTTTACATCGTGTCTTTGGCTACTGGGGTGTCTATCTTGATATCTTTGTTCAGAGCTAGACCTTTCCCTCTGATAACTTGTATAGTAGAGCTGGGGATGCTTAATGGGTTCTCTGCCTTTAAAGACCTTAGGACAATTTTTCTTAAAGTGGTCTCTTGAACCACATGTATAACACCCTGGTAATGCATTTACCTGTTCCACAAAGTTAACTCCTTTTGCAACTCTGCATTCCTTATGAAGCAAAATTCGATCTTTTCTGAGATTGTCCTCAGCCACCAGCCTTCCTGATAATGTTTCTAGTGAAATGTTGTCATAATTTAGATTATCCAATTGATTAAGAAAATAGTCCCAGCTAGAGTCGAAGGAATTAATTATGATACTAATAAAACTTTCCTCTGTGATTGTCTCACCCCTTTGTAACAGATCAGATCTCATGGCGTTTAAGTTGAGCAGATGTTCGCTCATGCTTACTCCTGGTCTCAATCTAGCAGAATGAAACTCCCTAGATATTCTACTAGTGGTACTTCTATTTTTGCTATAAAACAAGTTAAATATCTTCTCCCAAATTTCAGAGATGGTAGACCCATTGGGTATGATGTGGTATATGGCTGGTTCGAGGGAACTTAACATCAAGCAAAATGTCCGATGAGGAATACAATCTACCTCTATAGACCATGTTTTTTGGGGGGGGTTCAGGATGAGAAAAAGAGCATTTTCCCTCATTAATGCAATCTGAAATTGCTGTGCCCAGTCCATTAGATTATTACCTGTTGCGCCTAACTTTGGAAAACCATTGGGTAAGATGTGTTGAGTATGGTTGGTGTTCAAAAATTGTTGTTGTTGATGTTCTGGGATGTGCGTATATTGGCAGAAGGGCATTGGTATGCAAGCAGTAAAGTTTGAAAAACTCACTGTACCTTTTTTCTGTAAGATGACTGGAGCTGACTGTACATGCATGAAGTTCTGAATTTGTGCCATGTTCACTTTATCTTCGTTTCCTGTGGAAGATGTCTCCTGAAGAGTTGTTGCAGAAAGTGAAGGGTTAAAAAATTGCATTGGAGCTGTGGTTTCATTCTTAATTCCTGACTGGGAAGATGTAGTATCCTGAAGCTGTGCTGGATTCAAGAAGTGGTTTCCTGGTGCTGGAAATTCCCCTTTGGAGGCTTGTGCTAGTAAGTAACCTGGAGATACTAGGACCGCTGCAGAAGCCAGTGAGGTCGTCAGGAGTGAGGAGGAAGCAGAAATGCCTGTCTGGGTTGTTTGGAGATCGGAGATAACAGCTGAAGACACGCTGAGAGGGATTGTGACTTCTGTGTTCCTTTTAGTCATTTCTAAAGCTTTTTGAATGCTGCTTGAAGGTGCTGGGAGACTGCCTGTGGTTGTTGGGTTGCATGGGAACAACGTGGCTGCCTGGAGTTCAGTGCTTGTTATCTGTGTCTGTCTTGGAGTGGGGGGGAGGGTGTGAATGCAGCTCCGAATGCTGCTGTGAGCGTTTCAATCGCTCTTGATATTTCCTGCTCTGAGGGAGAGTTCCTCTCAGGGCTACCTTTTCTTTTTGTCTCCCCCCTCAAAACTTCTGTAGTGATTGGTTGCTGGTCAGCCATTTTTACTGGTTGTGGCTTTAAATTGTATGGGTTTGAAAATGGCACCTCTCATATTTTCCTGCCTCCGGTAAGTTTAAAAAAGGCTGCAAAGGACTTACCGGTTCAGCACTCGCAGTTTCATTTTCTTTCTCTGTTTGCCTTTCCTCAGTTTGAGGTTTGTCTGTATTTTGAAAAAGTCCTCTTAATTCTGCCATCGGGTCCTTGCTGTTTGTTGATATTTTGATGATTCTGAGCAGGGTTGATTTTAAATCTTCATTTCTGGGTGGCATGAATGGTGGATATGCATCTGGTTGTGGGTCTTCATTTTTATCAGTTGTAGGAGTTATATTTCCTTCGTCCAAAAGGATTCCTATCGCACCCATAGGAGTCATTTGAGCTGCCATCTGTCTGGTGAAGGCTCTTGTATTAATTCTGGATTTTTCTGATCCTGACATATTTTGTTCCTGTTAATTTGGCAACCGACCTCTGCTACCAATTGTTGATAACTTATAATGGATCTTAGCCAAAATAAACTTCCAAACTATTTGCAGTCAGAATCATTCTTTTATTGTAGAAAAATCAAACCAATTCACGTCCATACTCTCCTCCAGATACCACTCCTCCCGGAGGTAAATCAGAGTCTGTTTAAAACCAAAACTGAGCATGCTTGATAACAGGTGGGAGGGGAATAAGCAGTGATGCATTATGGGACTTGTATGCTTAACCAGTTCGACATTTTACCTTAACATAAATCAAGAGAAATATTAGGGTTGGAGGGGACCTGGAGGTCTTCCAATCCAACCCCATGCTCAAGGCAGGAGCCTTATGCCTTCACAATCAAACGGTTGTCCAGTCTATTTTTTTAAATCTCCAGTGATGAAGCATTCACAATTCTGGAGATAAGCTATTCCATTAATTAACTGTTCTTGCTCTCAGAAATTCCTCCATACTTCTAGGTTCTCTCTTTAACAAGATTCCACCCATATTTTTTTTTTTTGTTCTGTCCTCTGGTAGCATGAGTCAATCCCCACTTTTCTGTGACAGCCCCACAACAGTACTGGAAAACAGTTATGTTCTCCCTTCTCTTTGCTAGGCTAGATAGTACCTCAACTCTTCATCATATGATTTAATCTCCAGACTTGTGATGACCCGGAGTGTATCAGAAATATAACAAAAACCAAAACATAAATAAAGGTCCTTTAAATGCCTTCAACTTGGCTTCACTGTTTAATAGTTCACAGTTGAAGATTAAACTATTTTCAAAATAACATTCCAAACGAAAGAAACATAGTTCAAATTGAAAGAGCCGATGACGAAGCAAAAAACAAAAACAAACCGCACTGAATAAAGTTCCACGACAGACCAGGATAAATAATTGCCAACTTCAGGAAGATAACCAGGTACAGTCCATTGGAAGAACACCAACCAAGATAAACCTCCTCTAGGAATAAAACACTAATTTGTCTCCAGCGTTTGTTAGCATGCGGGTCCAAACTCTTATGCAGATTTCACACCTGCAGCCCATGAAGAGGATCATGGTCTTCTCCTCCTGAGTAGACCACGTTTTACCCTGATCCTCTCCTCCCTGCATGCCCTAGAATGGATAGGGGATGGGCCTGGGTCCTCCTCTGACTACTCAGCCAGTCTCTGCCCTTCCCCAGCCTACCATCTCTGGAGCCACACTTCTACTCCCTGTTGGCTGTTCCTCCTCTTCCTCAGAGTCTGTCTCCACCAGGGCATGACAAGACAAGATCCTTTATATACAGTAAGAATGTGAAACATCAAAAGAATGTGCTTGTTCTTCTGATCATGAAGTGCACACTTTCATGTCTCAACCTGCTACCTGGGTGGGAAACTTTTGGCAGAACATAGCAAGCCCATTGTGAACAAATTAGCAGCACATTCTTCATCTTCTCTATAGCAATGTATTGTAAACTCTGATACTTGAATAATGAAATTATAAAATGAACCATATAATATTTGAATTAAGTCATAGGTCTGATTAAGAGGAACTATTTGTACAATGCAGCCTGTACAAAAATTGTACACTTGGAGAGAACAAAGGTTATGTTGCCACCTGAAATAAATAATGAACAGGAAGCAAGCACAATTCTTTCCTAGCCATGAAATAATAATTTCTTGTGTTTAACTATCAGGGGAGAACAGCTCAGCCATTTATTTTCCAGCAAGAAGAAAAGAACAAGAAAAAAATGTATTGTAGGTGAAGAATCTCAAAGGAATTCTGTCCATTTTGAACTAAGTTGATATACTGTGTATTTAACTACTGCATGATTGTGATTTTGTGATTCAGATTGGAGGAGAAAGAGTGAAACTTAATGCCGAACCTAATTTACATGAAAACAAGAATGAGTCAAGCTTGGCTTTTGTTTTTAGGTTCTGCTCTTGAAGTCCTTGGAACCTTATGTTGTGGGATTGCTGCCTCAGCACAGGTTCTCAGTGCACCATCTTGGTTTAATTGAAATAAAGTGATATTATAATTCAATGTGACAAGCTCCTTGGGGCAGTAGAAATGACCACCTCTGGAAAATATTGAAATTATTTTTAAAAGGCACTTACAAACTGTTCTCTCACATAAACTCTTTGAGGTATTTTCCTTCCTTCCTTCCTTCCTTCCTTCCTTCCTTCCTTCCTTCCTTCCTTCCTTCCTTCCTTCCTTCCTTCCTTCCTTCCTTCCCTGTCTTTCTTATGAAATACATCAATTTTCAATTTTAATTTGTTTTCAATTGAAATTGAACTTAATAAAATAAATATAGCACCAGCCTACTATAGTTTTATGTAATAGGTAAAAACAACTATAATGACTTGGGAGGGGTGTTTCTTTTTTCCCGTGATCATGCTACAGTTATTAGATCTCTTAAACAAAATGAAGAAGAAGAAATAAACCAAAAAATCCCCCCAAATCATTAAGTTATTGAGACTATGGCTAAAAATAATAAGAGCTTCTATCAGTTCAGCAGGATAGTATTGCTAAATTTTATAGCAAATTTCCAATCTCTTTTCAACAACAAAGCAAAATCCCTTGTGACATGCAACATTCTAATACTTCTTCTTCCATATGAGTTCATTCATATTGGGAAGGTTCAAGAGGCTCTTGCAACTTAAAAGGTCTCCATCAGCTCAGAAGGTAAAATGCACATTTCTCTTTTGTTACTATTGACATGCTTTCAAACCCACCTTCAAGCTTCCCTGATCTTTAGTCTAGATAACCCTGATGCTATGCAACAAATATGCTTCTTATTCCTTTCAGCTTCTTTTATTTGTATTTTATAGCTATGCAACATTGGCTTTGGAAGTTTCATTCCAGTGATAGGATTCAAAATTTGTTACTACCGGTTCTGTGGGCGTGGCTTGGTGAGCATGGCAGGGCAAGGATACTGCAAATTCTCCATTCCCTCCCCACCTCACTAACCTGCTTTCCAGCTCCGTTCTCCTGTGCAAGGGCAACAAAAGAAGACTCAGCCGATCAGCTGGGATTCAGGAGGCAGAGAATTTGCTGGTTCTCCGAACTACTCAAGATTTCCGCTACCGGAAATACCAAAGCAAGGATTTGCATTCCTTATCTCAGATGTCTGACCTTGAAACAAAAGTAAATAGGCCTTGAAGGGAATTTACAAGTGAAAAAATAATACTTCATTAGAATACCTGGCAGTTCGATATCATTTAGAGATGTAAAGACAACCCAATCCAGTTTAGGAGAAGCAATCCATAATCTGCTCTGTATGAGAATCAGCTCATCAGCATCAGCCCAGGAACTGGGATAACTACATTGGGTGTTTTAATATCCACAAGATTTAAGATAGTAATTTTATACAAATGTACATAAAAGTTTCCACCAACTCTTAGAAGAGTGACAAAAGGGATGGTGATGGGTTGTTATTTTTCTACCACCAACAGGCAAGGAATGCTTTAGAAATGATCTAACCTAGTGCTTTGGTTTTAAGTTACAAAGATTGTATGTATTTCAATTCCAAGCAGACACAATAATTATTTAAATTTTTAAATTTCCATAGTCGCCCAACTCAGCTAAGTGATTCTGGAAAGCTTACAGCTCTAAATCTATAAAACCATTAAGACAATTAACAATCTCTTTTCCATTAAGCTATTTGGAGAATATTCTGAGGGTTAGGGTTAGGGTTACACTCTCTTTTGCCTCTAACATACGTACAGGCGAGCGCTGGAAACAAAGCGTGGAAATATCTCTAGTTTATGGTTCCTTTCTGAGTTTGGAATCTTTTCCAGTGTGTATTCTGTTATCTGTGGACGTCCTCTAGCCCTTATCTTGCCTGGTTTGTGTTGCTTTTTTCCTTCTTCTTGTAACTGTTTGTGTGGGAGTTTTTTGTCTTCCGTCAAGGATATATATGTGAAGTGAAGGAATAAAAGGGGCTTCACCTGTTTTCTGTGACTATGTTTATTTTGTATCCCACCCTGGGTCATCAGAATAACTGAATGACTACTGCTAGATCGCACAGATTCATAGTGGCCCATTCGTTTCCAGTCATATAATACATCAGAGCATCAGAGTTAGATGGGACCTTGGAGGTCTTCTAGTCCAATCACAAGCAGGAGACCTTATACCATTTCAGACAATTTATTTATTTATTTATTAATAAATAAATTAATAAAAGGGACTCGGGGCGGTGTACAGCCTACTAAAAACACACAATAAATATACAATAAATACAATTAAAAATACATTAAACAATTTGATCCGGCTGTGTCCATCCAAGGGATTCAATTAAAAATTAAAACTAATAAAACCCCAATTAAAATTGAATTAAAAACCGAAACACAGTTACTGGGCCAGGCCAGCCTGTTTAAAAAATAGGGTTTTCACTGCGCGCCGGAAGGTCAGGATATCCGTCATAGCCCGTATCTCCGGGGGGAGATCATTCCATAGGGAGGGAGTTCCCACAGAGAAAGCCCGAACTCTCGGGGCCATCAGCCGACAACGGCCAGGCGGCGGTACCCCAAGTAGGGCGACCCTGTGGGAGCGTACTGGGCAGCGGGAGGTTGACAATGGCAGTAGGCGGTCCCGTAAGTACCCAGGTCCCGAGCCATGGAGCACTTTAAATACCATCAGTACCACCTTGAATCGAATCCGGTAGGCCACAGGAAGCCAGTGCAGCCTGCGGAGAAGCGGTGTAACATGGGAGCTCCGAGGGGCACCCACAATCACCCGCGCGGCTGCATTCTGGACCAACTGTAACCTCCGGAGACTTTTCAAGGGGAGCCCCATGTAGAGAGCATTGCAATAATCCAGGTGGGAGATAACGAGGGCGGAAGTGACTGTGCGAAGTGCGCCCAGATCCAGAAAGGGCCGCAACTGGTGGATCAGACGAATCTGATAAAAAGCCCCCAGTAAATAGCTGTCCAGTTCTTAAAAGGCTCCAGTGATGGAGCACTTTACCAATTTTTGAAAATATAATCATTTTCCAAGAAATGAGTGAGATAACTCATTGAGGTGAGTCTCAAAAGTGCTTTTTCAAAAGGCAACGGGACTTTATTTGTTTTTTCTTGAAGATGTTTTGCTTCTCATCCAAGAAGCTTCACCAGTTATGGTAGGAATCAACAAATGCTTCTTGGATGAGAAGCAAAACATCTTCAAGGAAAAACAAAAAAAGTCCAGTTGCATTTTGAAAAAGCATTTTTGAAACAACCATGATCTGAATGACTGAGAATCTCCATAAACATTTAACCATAACTGAGGTCAGCCAGGTAACATATAACAATTCTAATGCTTGCTCAGTTTAAGTAGTTCATCCACTGTTATCTTGTTCTTTACTCAAAAACTTTTTTTTTTCCTTTCTATATGTTAACATAAACAATTTGTCCTCTTTTTATGCTTATAAGATAAGCGTCCCTGTGATCTAGGCAAGTTCTGTGCCTTAAAATCATAAGCTATTATTTTCCTTGGAATGAAAGCACCAAGTAACTTTTAATTTTCACTTTAACTAGCATCATATCCTCCATATGCTACTTTAAAACAATATCTTAGGGTGGGTCGAATCTCTCAGTATTTCAAATAGGTTACTCCTTATTTATTCATTATACCTCCCTGTGGTCATTATTGAACATTGTAACAATATGCAGTTTAGACAACAGTCAGGGTTTGTGAAATAAACATTCTAAGAAAAATATATCCAGAAATGCCAATAAATTACCCCCTAATGCTGTGCAACATTTTTCTGACTTTTTAAGAGTCACCTATATCATAAGTTTAGTAAGGGAATAAATTTATAACAATAGCTCATATTTGGCTTCAAGTTCTTGTTTCTCTTAGAATCAGACGACTTAAGGATTTCACCAATGCATACATCCATTTAATCATGTTCTGCTATGTATTAGTCCTCCAGGAAGCAGGAATGATTTGGCTTTCTTAATGTACTTTGTGCTATGAAAGTGCTAGGATGCATCTCCTCAAGGCAAAGAAGCAATTCCTTTTTCTTTGATGAGGTACTTTGCATCATCTTTCTGTTTGTGTCAACTTCCATTTGCAATACGCTGGTAACAAGCTGTGGTGGAATTAAAGCTAGCTTCACTTTTATAACTCAGGATGCCATTTTGCATAATGAAGCTGCTTTAAGATGAGCCTTCACCAAAGTGAAGCATCCATGGAAAATCAGCACAATTTTACCATGGATAAGGCACATTGCAATGATGATGTAGTACTTATAATGTATGCCTTCCAACTATGTGAAATCTGTGTCCTGAAAACAGGTAGGTTCAGCAGACTTATTTATCTACTCTAGAACAATATAAATATGGCATCTATATTTCATTCAGTTCTCGGTAAACTGATGGATCTTGAAGAGAATTTTTTTTTCCAGGGTGCAGTCTATTCTGGAACAATAAGAAGCAGAATGGGGGAATATTTTAAAGCTGACTTGTTTATGGCCTGTTGCCTGGATGCCTATCACAAATAAGAAATGCTACACAAGAGTGGCCAGGGAAAGCTTTGAAGTTACACTGACAGATGTTAGGTGGGGGGTGGGGCAGGTTTACTGGCTAGTAAAATGTATAGAATCATGGTCCTCTTATTTTTTAATATAAGTTTTAAATGAAGTGTCCTTGAGTTTAAGAGAATTCATCCCTTGAGGCTTTTTTCCCCCCTCATATTTTGTAATGGCTGTTACAACAAAATGTGTTTAAACAGAACAGATGAGGATGTTTTTTTCCCCTGAAACTGAGACAGATGCTGTGGATGTGCCATTAGGAAAAGATGAACGACATCTGGCATGGCATCCTTTCTGCTTGTATGTTTATGTAAGACATAATATATTAAAACATTGGCTGTTTCTCTGTTTATTTGAATTGGATATTCTGTGATTAGAAGTGCTTTCTCCGTCTTGCTCTCCTGGTCTTAATAAGAGAGGATTCTGAGAGAAAAGTTTTGAGGAGCATTTTTGAAAGAGTATTATTTTACTTTATGTCAGTACTGTAATGTCTCACAAGTAGCAGTGAGTAAATACTTTTAAGTATATCGACATGAATGAAGGTGAATGTATGTGTCCCAGGATAATGTTGCAGGATTCAATATGGCTCAGTCCCGGAACCAGAGCTTTTGTCTTCCGAGCTTTTGGACTTGTGCTGGAGCCCATTTTCAGGAAACTTCTCTCTAGCAGTGTGTGCCTTAAGCTATTCTGTGTGGTATTTATATGGTACTTGGTTGTGTGTGGTTTCTTACCTGTTGTTTGGGATGTTGATGGCCAGCTATTAAGTCATTGGCTTTTTTTCCCTTGCACTGCCAAGCCCTCATCTCCTAAATACTTGATAAACTGGTGGTAAATCAGCACTCCTGTTGACTGACAAGGGACCTGTTTCCCGGCTGTTTCCCTGCTGATTGACAAGGCTTCAATCTCTTTCCCAGCTGTTTGTACCTGCTTGCCCAACAATTTTAGTAGCTGCAAAATTGAATGTATGTCCTAGTTCATTATATTGTGAGGCTACCAATTAGTTTGGATCTCCTTGTCTGTGTTCTTTCAATCTAGTGGTTAGCTTCCTCCCCATCTGTCCTACATAGTGATAGGAGCAAGTAGATCTGGTAATTACATTGGAAGTATCTCCCACCTCCAAGCAATCTTTGCAACATGTTAAACCAAGCTTTTAAATTTGAACGTGGAACAAGTATGCAGAAAATGAGTTACTTTCCCTTTCATGTTCAACACAGCTATACCTTTTGCAAGTAGTTTTACTAGTTTTAATTAGTTTCATTTATTGAAATATATTTTAATTTTATTTATTTATATGACCATAGCTCTGAATAAAACAATGTGTTTTGTTTGAAAAAGGGTATCTAAACTTAATGATAATTTCTATGGATAGGTTTGGACAAATCTATAAGCATCCATTTACTTTGTGAAAATTCATAAACTATCCTAATGTCCACACAATGTTTATGTAATGATAGACAATATCAAGTCAGCATGAATATATTTATCTTGTTGCCATGAATTTTAATTGTCCATAAAGTGGAAGGTAGTAAAGCTTCCAGTTGGTACAAAGAACTGCATCATTTGTTTTTTGTTTATAACATTTGTACAGCCTCCCAACTCAACCAAAGTGACTCTGGTTGGCTTATAAAAATTTGGCAGAGTTCTAGAAGCAGTGTGGAAAAAATGAACATCATATTTTTGGCACTTTGCTCTGAAGATTTCAGTAACTAGTATCAGCCTCAATGGAAGCATATTTATTTGGTCCTGATAACAAGTTGATCTGTAAAAAAGTTCATATATTTCATTTTCTCTATCCTTGGGAAGATATTATAAAATAGATGACAACTGTTTTGATTTCGTATAGGGAAGGCAGAAGTTTGAAGAAGTTAGGCACAAAAAATAGCTATATTAAAACATACCAAAAAGTAAAAATAACTAGTCCAGTATTCTCTTTCTGTGTTTTTGAAAAATATAATCCATGTATTACATTTTTAAAGAAATCCCAGATAGTTTCATTATATATAGGTCTTTATCGAAGGAAATTGATGGTCTGTGGACAGAGTATATAAGACTTTTAGACATGCTCTGATAAAGCTTTTTCCTTCAAAAGAGCATATCTTTTTAAAAATTCTTCTTGCTGAAGAATGGCCTTCTAAACACTTCAAAACTTATCTACAAATATTTCTAAAAGTTATGGCTACCCTTTTATTGTGTTTCTTATCCAGAAGTGCTGTTATAAAGGGG
This sequence comes from Bungarus multicinctus, assembly GCA_023653725.1. Taxonomy (NCBI): domain Eukaryota; kingdom Metazoa; phylum Chordata; class Lepidosauria; order Squamata; family Elapidae; genus Bungarus; species Bungarus multicinctus. The sequence continues at coordinate 67,005,403 of CM042842.1, forward strand.
GTAGAGTCCTCATAAAATTGTTTGTCATCAGGTTATTTTTACGATGCAAAAAGAAGAAACAGCTGCTGAACACGATAATGTGGGTCTTCCCTAAAAGGAGCTCTTGATTTAAAAAGAGAAATGGAAGAAGACTGCTTCCCAGTTGCCACTCTATTTGTTATAATCTTATGTATTGCTAACCCATCTATGAAGCTAATGATATACTATAATTTGTGGCAGGCAAGGCTCCCATAACCACACACTCTTCTCTGCCGTGGTATAGTTAGTTAGCGATGCAAAAAAAAAAGCCATTGGTAAATGTAAGGCTTTATTACTGTCAAAGGCATTAAAAGTGCTGTATAAGCTATTTAAGTAACTATGAAAGCCATAGGGCATCTGTTTCTCAGATTCCCATCATTGCAGTTTTTAACAATACATTGCATGAAGTGACATTGAAATGGATAGACTATGCCTGTAGATATGCCTAAGGACTAGTTTGACATTATATTTTATTCTGTAACCTAGATTTTTCTAAAGCAGCATTGGGGTCCTTCTAGCTAATATACAGATTTATGTGCAATTCTCGGTGACTTAAGATCTTAGATGTTCTTAAATCTTGTACAACAGGCTTATTCATGTATTATTTAAAATGTTTGCCCTTTAGTTTTCAATTCTAGCATATCTCACAAGTATGTCAAAAAAAACAAAACATAGTATGTTGTCACAAAGTAAAGCTACAAACAAAAGCTGCAATAATGAGCAATAGAGAGGTGGTTTTATGCCCAGCAAAGCTTTTGATTTTGAATATCTTCTTGAAACAAAGTGCATCATAAATTCTTTTTGAAACCACATTTTATGATGGCTTTCATATTTATGAGGAGAGAATTAAAAAAAGTCAGCAATGCCAGTTGCATTCTTCATTGCAAGTCATTATTCACTTATTTTTTGCAATGCAGTGGAAGTTTTATGTGCTTGACTATATATGCTCTGAAAAGGCCTCAGGTTGGCTTTAATAAACCCTTGAGGGAGGTGCCTCTTCAGTGCTCCAGACAACAAGTTTATGTGTCACTCATGCTTATGAGTTGCACAACTTACTTATAGAAAATGACAAACAAAAAAAAAAACCCATTGGGAATACTGGATTCATTCAACGATCATGTGGTTTGCTAATTTTCTTAATAATTGTCACAAAAATAGTCATAAAATCAAGTCCTATTAGATCGTGACCTTCTTAATGGCTGGAATGATCTACAACTAACATTCCAGGTTCAATTGTGGTCTTAAGTCAAGGTCTATTTGTTTATCAGAATTTCATGGGCTCATTTCTAAGCTGGTAAATTTCCTCTAAAACACACAAAATGAAATTATGGAAATTTAACATTATGCAGTGCATGGTGTATATGTTGTTACCATGGAGGCTTTAAATTTGGAATAAAGATCTAATATTTGTCATTATCATTAATCATATTTATAATACAGTGTCATAAGGAACATATCAACAAAGTTGTGAAGTGACTTTAAACTGTCATACATTTTTATAAGATTGGAGAATATCTTGATTATAACTTGTAAAAACACTTTAGCTGCTGTACTAAAATGCCATATTCTTTGTTATATTAAAATGTTTTGCTTCAAAATACAGGAGAAGAGTTAGCAAACATTCTGAATGCTGTGTGTATAGGCGATTAGCCCATGCACGAAGCTGTCTGAATGTACGCTGTGGATATAAGATAAGGAAGCGAACAATCAAGGGAACTTGGGTTCCAGCCATTTGGAGGAAAAATTATAATTTTTTCAGGTTTTCCTTCTTTGATCTTTCTTCTTTCAGAAATATAGAAAAAACGAATGCTTGAGAAGATTGGAGGGAGAGAAACTTGTATAAAGTTTATTAGATGGCAGACAAGGCTGTAGCTGAGATCCTGTGGGACACTGAGACTTGGGAACCAAATTTATATCATTAAATGTTCTGTAAAGCTTAGTGTACCTTCCAGAAATATTTGGAATTGTTTAGAAATTATAAATAAGTCTTCAGGTAATCAACAAACAATGCTGAAAAATTCATTAAAAGTCCAGAAAAGGGAAAAGGAGATATGCATGTATTAGATGTGTGATCTTGGTCAAAGAAAGGGGAAGAAACTTTTATGAGTTTGGTTTGGAACCTTTTCCCAGGTTCCTGCCTATGCTTGGCAGAATTTGCAAGAACATGAGACTTGTTCAAACTGAAATGTAGGCAAGTTGTTTGTCCAGGTTATGATGGTATATGTTAATTAAGAACATTTTCACCTTGGGGATAAATTTGGGTTCAGGGTGTTTCTGTTAATCTTGTTGATCTTGCATATATTTGGAGGGAAACTATTGTGGGGATGTCTGTAGCGATTCTCAGTCATTCAGGTCATGGTTGTCCTAAAGATGCTTTTTTTAAGGAGGCAACTGGACTTTCTTGTTTTTTCTTTTGAATATGTTTTGCTTCTCATCCAAGAAGCTTCTTCAGCTTTGATAGGATAATGGAGAATGGAAGAATTTAAATTCCTTGCAGACAGCTGGTAATTTGCATCCTTTTAGAGGGTCGTTGAAGCACTTGGAGGTTTATCTGTGTCCTCAGGGTGTCCTTCCATTCCCCTGTCAGAGCTGAAGAAGCTTCTTGGATGAGAAGCAAAATGTCTTCAAAAGAAAAAAACAAGTCCAGTTGTCTCCTGAAAAAGCACCTTTGGGACTATTGTGGGGACATTGTGAAACTGACATAAATATGCGTACCACATTCATATGCTTGGTCCACACATAATAAGAATTGATTAGGATTCAAAATATGCCTTGCCTCAAGAAGTCATTCCTGAATCTAGTATATCAGCTTAGAAATATTACTAAATACTTCTAAATAAATAATATCGAGGAATTATAAAGAAACATAAAAAAATGATAGGATGTGAATTATACATATTAAGTCTGTGCATTTTGCATAGCGTGCTCTTGAAATAGTTTTTAGGATATGAAGATTTATGCATCTTATTATACTTTTGAACATCCATTCAGAACTAGAATAAGGAACATTTGGTTTTATTTTGTAATGCTAGATAATGTATTAGAACTCAGATAAGGGACTTTTCTCTCAGAATGCAATTACTCCTCATTGGCAAAGCTCGTGAGAAGCAATAGACGCATTTTTGTGTTTTTTGTACAATACTATGTAATGTTTAGGTAGTATTAGTTATATACATCAAAATCAGCATGACTGCAGGGACAATACAGTATCACTCTATGTGAACTAGTAAGGGTTGCAACATGTGCTCACATATTTAGAAACATGAATGTTAATAACAGAAGCTTCATAGACCTCAGAAAGCAAATACATGGATCATAGAGTTTTCATTCATAGAAAAATGACCAGACTCAATTACCATATTTTGGATGCATTATAAGAAGACCAAGGTACGAGTAATGTGGTAGCCTAGAGGTGGAGCTCTCGCCTCACAATCAGGAGTTGTGAGTTCAATCTTAGGTGGAGGCAGATATTTCTCTCTCTGGGCATGATGAGGATATATATGCTGAATATAACTCTGCATTGGCTATGGGAAGGGCATCCGGCCAGTAAACACTCAGCTCCATTCAGTTGTCCAGACTCCACCCACAAGGGATTATGGGGTCATTAAAAAAAGATGATGGTAAGAAGACCAAGTTTTCTTGAGATTGTGCTAGAAAACCTGAAAAGAAAAAGAAGAAGTGGACAACTAGAAAAAAAGTGTATGGACTCCATTAGAGTGGTGATGGATGCAACAGTGGAAGATCCGAAGGATCAGTTTGGGGATTGATTATACTGGAGATTTTATTATTGCTAAAAGTTGAGCCTGGCTTAATGGCAAATAATAATCACCAAAAGCTAAATGTTATGGTGCTGTGTAAATATTCCCTTATTGATTTCTATTTGCTTTAAGAGTTTTGTTCTTAAAGGTGGGTAAATTGAAAATAAACTAAAAGTTTTACTCAGACTTCTGGAATAGTATTTTCTAACCTTTTAAAATGGAAAGGGAAAATATGCTAGTATTTAAAAATTCTGTGGACACTCAGCATTCCTAAATTCTTGTTTCTAATTTGAAGTGGAGCCTGAATGCTAAATTTTAAATTAAGCACAACCAAACATTGTATAATCAGAATGTATTTTTCCTGAAATTTAAGTTTTTTCAGGAATCATAAACCCTTTAGAAGTGAATAGAAAAATTAATACATTAAAAAGGCTATTTCTATGCGCTGACCTTGTTATAACTGTGTTTCATTACTTTAATCCATTTCACAAATCTAAAAATAGTTCACAGATTTCTTTACATATACATAGATTGAAAACATGAACCACTAGTAGCTGATTTCAATCAAAGTGTACTTTCGTTGCTTGCTGTTTTTAGTTAGTTTTCTAGCAGAATAGTAGCAAGCAGGTAATTATGAAATATAATATTGTACATGAATGTGCCCTGAATAATATGAATTCTCTGTTTTGCCTGAATTAAATGGTGTAACTAATTAGTTAAAGTAATCCATGGACGATTGATATATTCCACATTGAATTTAGAAGCTTCTCATGACAAATTGTTGCCTAAAACAGAGGAATGTTCTAAACCAATATAAAGTACTTCATTCTATACCTAGTGTGTTGGGCCACAACATGCTTAATAGAATCTAAGAATTTCTTGACAGCCATTTACTTAAATTCTCTATAAATACTGACAGGATAGTAGCTGTAAGCATGTTTTTCCCCCTTCTGTGCAATTGAGTCTGATTCTTTACTGCTTCTTAATAGCCTGGTACAAGTTACAAGGTAGTGCTTTTGCATCAGCCATTGGAAATATAATGATTTTCCAGGACTTAATGAGGTTTCCTGAATAAATAAAAAGGTTTCTATTTGCTGTCCCTGCATTACAGATATTTTACCATTGCAGAATAATCTTTATGTCCAATTCCATAAATAAAGAATGTGATCATAGTTTAATTTCTGTGCAAATACTGCTTGGCAATCAATAAGGTAATGACAAAAAATTGATTTAATACAACCCTGAGATAAAGAAAGGGATACCTAATTTTACAATTAGAAGGAAAGCTTACAGCTGGAATGCAGAAGAAAATCTAATAAATCAATATAATTATATTATGTAAATAAGCTAATATAATTAATACCCTAGAGAATATGTAGCTCTCATGAAGAATGCTTACCCCTTCCAACAAAATTAATTTACTCTGCTAAATTTATTGGCAGATATGTCATAATATATGATCAGTAGGATATAAGTAAGCTTTTGTGAATAATGGGACTATTTGTTTGCTTAGAATCTGGATAATTACTAAAATTTTTGGAAACCTAGAAGCACCAGTTCAAGTCTTTAGTAATATACTCATTCAAGGAGTCTGACAACAATGTGTTTATTCCACTATGTTCCATTGTTAAAATGTCTAAATAATTACCGTTTTTCAATTGTTTATGTGGCATTCATCCAAAATATTGTCAGTTGTCCTTTTTGCAAAGCTCCTAATCAGCAAGCTAGGGTATCACCATATTTTACACAGTTACTCTCACTGTTTATCTTTCAAGTTTACTTTGTACCGGAATAAAATAACTAATGTCTGTTTTTCTTGTTTATATCTTGTAAAGAAATAGTGCTATAGAATAGAGAGTAGGTGCACTAGATAGCCTGTTTGTACTCATTCTTTTGTAGAGTTTTAGAATTTCAGGATTGTAGTGCTTATATAGATTCTTATTTGCTTAATTTTCAATATATTCTGTCTTGCTTAAAACCTTTTATTTCTTGAAAAAAGATTAAAAAATGAATCTGACAGCCTAATGTACAGTAGGAAACCAATATATCCAAACCTCTGGCTAAACCAACATTCATAGAGACTGACTCTGTACGGAATCCATATTCCTCATAGCTAGGAAAACAGAATGGGGATGCTGTTTTGAGTGCCTGCTGAATTCAGTATGCTAGAAAGCGCTTATTTGTTTAAACGATTTTATAGCTGCTGATCTCATGACAATTTAGACAACATAGATTATCTGCTTAACTTTGGGTCAATATTATAGATATTTCTCTAATTTGGCTGGAGTTTGGATGTTATGCAGTGTCTCCTCACCTCCTTCTTTCTCCTGCTTATATCTCTTACTCATTCTTTAATCCAACAAAATAACTGATAGAAGGTGATTCCTGTGCAAAAACTATATAAATTATACATAATATTTAAATTATATATTTATTGTAATAGCCAGTATCTATTTTTAGTGAGGATTAGACTTCTACATTTATAAGAACCATCAATTAAATTGCATGTTTTAATATTGTAATCTAGTTTGGGAACACTGCTGCATTACAATATGTCTTTAAAAAATCATTATAGAAATAAAAAAATAAACCTCCACCAGGACTAGCACCCAACTCTTTACAATTGAGCAATCCACTTTGAGTAACCCAAAGTAACTGTAGAGTAGCTGTTAAGTAGAGTGTTTTCCCATTAACTTCAATTTGGTAGAAATGTCATTTGTTGCTGCACACAGCTCCTTATATCACCCCTAGATAGGAACATTGTTTGCTTTACGGAGATAAATCATGAAATGTTTGTCAAAGCTGAACCAAAACAAGACATCAGTTTGAGGTTTTATATAAGATTGATGATTACATTCATTTTAAAAAGAAATTGCATAGTAAAACTGAGATCTCTGGTTAATTCTGAAGTTGACTCCAAGCAAGGCAAACCTGTCATTGATGTATTGTGCCTCTCTCTCTCTCTTAATTGCTTCAGTGTTTAATGTAGGTAAGAAAGCACCACCCCAATACAGCAAATCTGATTTACAGCTACTATGATTTTTCATAGTATTCATAGATTTCAGGGATCTTGGATTTAACTCCCAACAAGTAACATCCTAATAATCACCAGCCTGGATTATGAAAATACGTTATAAGAGAGGATGTCAACCTGAAGCTGCAGTTGATTTAAAATGCAATGGCTGCTTATTAGCTGTCACATATAACACCTGTGCTGTGAAACCCTGCCTTACTTTCTAAAGTCAAACAACTATTTTTAACATAAAAAGGCCAGCATGATTTGAGCCTTAAATATTTCCAGAATTCTCTTCTCCAACCTGGATCAACCAAATCAATTGTTCTGGGGGAAGCTGTTGTTAGTTCTCTACTTTCACAAAGTGATAGGAGCTAAGGCATGAAAACAATGTTTTTCTGTGACAGCGTTTACTCTACTGAGCAACTGTCTCTCAAAGTCAGCTACTGTGCTCGTTTGTGTTGTTGCTAGTTTTGCTTTTAACCTTGGTTTGGATTGGCCTTTAACTCAATGTTGACTTATGGCAACTGCCTGGACTAATCCCTGCAGTTTTCTTGGCAAGATTTGGGGAATGGTTGGCAATTGTCTTTTTCCTATGCCTGAGAATGAGGAAGTGACCCAAGGCCAGTGCCTAATGTGGAACTAGAATTCATGGTCCTGCAGTTTTTAGTCTGGCGCCTTAACCACTACACCAGACCAGCTCTCCTATTTATACTTACCATGCATAGTTTATATGGAGATAGTACTCAAATTTAAACCTGTTTGTTTAGTGACTCTTTGAAGTTACAACAGACCTGAAAAGAAATGACTTACAACCAGTCCTCACACATGTGACCATCACAGCATCCACATAGTCATGTGATCAAAATTCAGGCCCCTGGCAACTGTAATGTATTTATAGTGGCTACAGCATCTCTGGGTCATATGATTGTCTCTGTGACCTTCACATCCACCTTCTAACAAAGAAAGTCAACAGGATAAGCTGTATTCATTTAACCACCATGTGATTCACTTAACAGCTGCAACAATTCACTTAACTATGGCAAAAAAGGCAATTGGGTGTGACTTACTTAACAACTGCCTTGCTTAGCAACAAAAATTCTGGTCCCAATTGTTGTCAAGGACTACCCATAACAGGGGCCTTCAAACTTGACAGCTTTAAGACTTGTGGACTTCAACTCCCAGAATTCCTCCTCTGGTCATGTTAGCTCAGGAATTCTGGGAGTTGAAGTCTTAAACTTGCCAAGTTTGAAGGCCCTTGTATATTTGTTCACCATTGAATGTCTTACGCACAGATTACAAGTCAAATAAATTCTGCAGTATATTCAAATCTTCATAATATGTAATTCATATATTTTATGATGACATAAATTGACAAGTATAAATGTCAAGAAAATTCATCTTTGAAATAAATGTCAGTCTAGAATATTATTTTAATCTCTGCTAAGCTTAAATTCATTTTTCTGTGCTAATTAAAAAGATAAATTAAAATTCAGTAGAAACGATATTTCTCTTTGTTTCTCTATATTGCTACTGCCATTGATTGACATGAGATTTTCTTAATCACTATAATTTATAATAGGTTATAATAACTTAATGAAAAGATTTTTGCAAATTTAGTTACCATGATCTGTCTCTGTGTGCCTGCATTCTGTTTGAGTTTTATGAAATGTTTGCAGGTTTAAATTAAACATGTGAAATCTGCACTGGCTGTTAAATAAAAACATTTTTATACAAGATAGATGGTATGCACACACAAAAATGTTGAGTTGTCATCTCTGAACATTAGTGATTAAATGATACAAATTAAGCAAAAAGAAAAAACCCCAAAGCCTTGTTAATTAAAAAAAATGTGCAAGAGGGTTCCTATCTTTGTTACCTAACATGATTGTGCTCGTGTAGCAATTCTTAGCAGTAGGCATTGTCTAAAGTGGATTGTCAGAGTAATAGAGAACAAGATATCCAAAAGAAAATCAGTCAATAAGCCAAAAAAAGTATATATAGAAACAAGACATCGGGAGAAGAATATAGCTACAGTGAGAGTTATTGATTGATTGATTGATTTATTACAACAACTTTTACACCATCCAGTCCAAGAATTCTAGAAAAATTTTAAAAAAAATTGTCAGTTTGCCTTTAAATCTTACTTAATCTTATTTAAACAGTAGTAATATTGATTTCAGTGCTAGTGCTACTTCAGGATATGCACATATGTTCATCCATAAGGCAGGTTTGTCAGAAAGGCCATTTGAAAGATACTGAAGAATAATGGTAAAGGAATTGTGGCAACTCAAGCTTTCTTAATGATCACAAGAAAAGCAACCTGTCATTGAAAGATCTGAAGTTTGACAGAATATCACAAGAGAGTTTGTGATAACAGATGAGGAAGATTCATTTAACTGAAAACAGAACACAGAGCACCTACAGCATGAAATGATTATAAACATGATCAAACCATCCAGATGTAGTCTTGGAGAAAATGTGCTTGAAGCGTTGCTTTTCATGGTGATACTGCTGTTTTACACATAATAAATATAAATCGCATGACTCGATCAAATCACGAGCTTTTCATTGTGGGATTGTTCTTTTTCAGATTTATCCTCATAAAAATGAATCATGCCTCAACAAAATCTGAGCTTCCATTAAAAATGCTCTTCTTGTGCTTTGTTTATGTACAGCTACTACAACACCATCATGCAGTACATGAAATTTCATACATTGCAAAGGATATCACAGACCATCGGGCCTTTGGATATGTATGTGGAAAGGAAGGGAACCATAGATTTGTGGCAATAAAAACAGCCCAGGCAGTAAGTATCAAATATCATTTCTCATTTATATCATTTTATAGTAGTGTTCTTTATGTAGTACATAATACTGTCAGAAGTGCCTGCATAAATGTTCTGAAATGACAGTTTAGCAATATCAGTCATGGAAAGAATTGAGCACAGTCATCATTCCCAGTTTTTCCTTGATGTATTCTTTCTAATTAGTAATTATTTTCCTTCCTAATTAAGCTGTACACACTAGCTGAATACAAATCGGCTTACTTAGTCCCTCATCACCCTTTTAGATAGAAAATAATGGAGGACAAATAGCTATTTTGCAGGGCCTACTTGAAGCATCTTTTATGTTTGTTTTAATCACCATTATTTTGCAAATATAATTTATGTGCAGTATATAAAAATGAATCTTCACCTAGTTAAAATTTGCATCTTGACCAGTATAAATAAGTACAAATTAATTCACTAGGAATAGATGAGACTTCCTCCCACCCACCTTAAAGAGATTTCTAAGATTGCATTTGTAAGCCAAATTAAGGTATAGTAATTACTGATATGAGTTCAGATGCAACAGTTTCAATTTCAAATAATATGTAATCCGCCAATGTTATTGCTATATCTTACAATTTTGAATTAAAAAATTCATTTGGAATGTATAGTAAGTTAAATTTATGCTTAAAGAGCATGAACTATTAAATAGAGTCACCAATAAGGCATTAATAAGAAGTTTAAGGTTGAGTTGAGTGAACATGGGTTGGATTACTCATTTTCGAATTGCATTGTGTTTGAGATTTCATTAAGGGGGAAAAATTATCTGGAAAGTATTGTATTACACTCTGATAATTTTATTTGGGTTTTAGTTGCATTTTCTTCATTGCACAGCACTGTCCAGAATGGACTTTCAAAATGTGGTTCTTTCACTGAAATATCTCTAGAGAAACAGAGGCAACCACAAATAAATTTTATATGAAGACCTAATAAGGATTTACATGCATATAGAACACTGCTGATTGGTCTACAACCTTTTTTTTTTTAAGGAAAAGTTGATGAGAAGGTGGTTTGTCTCCAATTTCAGAGGGTCCTAAAAAAAACCCAGATTATTTGAATTCCTTCCAATTCCTAGGAATTCAGGATCACCTTTGCTTGGAACTGGACAGTGTATCCTTCCATGCCCCAGCAGCATTTGATACTATTGATCATTATATCTTTTTGGCTGTATGCAAGGACTGTGGACCATAGATACTATTCTACATTGGTTTTGCTTTTCCCTAAGCCAACAGCTTCTATCAGTCCTTCTGAGGGAAGAAAGGTTGAACCATTGCATCCTTCAATCTGGGGTGCCTCAAAATTCACCTTATTTTCCAGAATTGTTTTATATCTGCTCTGTTCAAAAGTTGCTCTGGGAGAACATCCATCAATTTAGAGTTAGTTATCAGTATGCTGATGAGATCTAATTTTATATCTGTACCCCAAGCTGAGCAAGAGGTTGTAGTAGAAGTCCTTACCCAGTGCCTAGTGGCTGTGAATGTTGAAACAAATCCAGACAGAATATCAATGAGACAAAACTTCATGTTGGTATAGAAACCTTCGAAGAGTATCTGCAATGTTCTGTCTTCTTCTTCTATGGATATTCCATCTATTGTTTTAGTTCCATTTCTCTGAAAGTGCTGAAATATAATATGAAGCGCCGGAAAAGACGCCTAGAGAGTGGTTGGAGGACCACCGCTCCGGATCTGACCGAACACTATTGCGATCCCATATTAGGGCCTATTTAGTGGTGATAAGGACGGTGAAGAGCTCTCACTTTTCCGCCCTTATTGTGTCCGCAGGAAATCTCCCAGCTGCCCTTTTTAGATGACCCGCTCCCTTCTAGAAGTGGGAGTGCGGGAGGATCCTCTACAGGGGCGGGCTGAGGATTTTTCGAATTTTCTGCAGGACAAAATCGCTCAGATCCGGAATGGGTTGGATTCTGACTGGGCAACTCTGGATGGAGGGGCGGGGGCGGAGTTTGGTGAGGTTATTTGGGGGAGTTTGATCCTGTGATCCTCGAGGACGTGGACAGGATGCTGGGTAGGATGAATGCCACCACATGTTTACTGGATCCGTGTCCCTCCTGGCTGGTATTGGCCATTCGGGAGTGACACGAGGTTGGTTCCAGAGTATTATTAACGCTTCCTTGAGTGAGGGTTTTTTACCTGCCACCTTGAAAGAGGCGGTAGTGAGACCCCTCCTCAAGAAACCGTCTCTGGACCCAACTTTATTATCTAACTATCATCCGGTCTCCAACCTTCGCTTTATGGCGAAAGCTATTGAGAGTGTGGTGGCACAACAGCTCCCCCAGCACCTGGATGAAGCTATCTATTTAGATCCACGCCAATCAGGCTTCAGACCCGGGTACAGCACGGAAACAGCTTTGGTCGCATTGGTGGATGTCTCTGAAGGGCCCATGGCAGGGGTTATTCCTCTGTCCTGGTCCTGTTAGATCTCTCGGCGGCTTTTGATACTGTCGACCACAGTATCTTATTGCGGCGGCTGGAGGGGTTGGAAGTGGGAGGCACGGTGTTACAGTGGTTCGCCTCTTTCCCCTCTGACCGTTCGCAATTTGTGTTGGCAGGGGGCAGAGTTCGGCCCCGAGGCCCCTGATTTGTGGGGTACCTCAGGGGTCGGTGCTCTCACCCCTCCTGTTCAACATTTATGTGAAGCCGCTGCGTGAGGTCATCCATGGCTTTGGGGTAGAATTTTGTCAGTACGCTGATGATACTCAGCTGTACATCTCTACCCCAGGCCACCCCGACGAAGCTGTGGAAGTGATGACCTGGTGCCTGGAGGCTGTGTGGGGTTGGATGGGGCGGAACAGGCTTCAGCTCAACCCAGCCAAGACCGAGTGGCTGTGCTTTCCAGTGCCTCGATACAGCGAGCTAACTCCATCACTGGCCGTGGGGGGAGGGGAAACTCTTGCCCCACAGAGAGGGCTCGCAATCTGAGTGTCCTCCTGGATGTACAGCTGTCGTTAGAAGACCATATAGCAGCCGTCACCAGGGGGGCTTTTTATCGGGTCCTTAGGATCTACCAGTTGCGGCCCTTTCTGGATCGGGATGTGCTCCGCACGGTCACATCCACCCTCGTCATCTCCCGCCTAGACTATGCCAATGCTCTCTATATGGGGTTCCCCTTGAAGAGCACCCGGAGGCTCCAGTTAGTGCAGAATGCGGCCGCGTGGGTGGTTTTGGGGGCTCCTCGGAGCTCCCTTGTTACACCACTTTTGTGTGAGCTGCATTGGCTCCCGATGGTCTTCCGGGTACGATTCAAGGTTTTAGTGACCATCTTTAAACCGCTCCATGGCTTGGGACCTGGGTACTTACGGAACCATCTACTGCTACTGTCGGTCTCCCGTCGGCCAGTGTGCTCCCATAGGGCGGGCCTCCTCGGGGTGCCGCCGGCTGGACAGCTGGCGACCCCGAGGGTGCGGGCCTTCTCTCTGGGAGCACCTTCCCTCTGGAACAAATTACCCCCGGAGATGAGGACCATCCCTGACCTTTTGACCTTCCGGCGTGCTTTGAAAACCCACTTATTTCACCAAGCCGGTCTGGCCTAGAGTTCTGTGCAGGGTTTTTAATTGGTTTTAATCAGTTTTTAATTTTATAACTTTTAACCTTGATTGTTTTTATCTATCAGTTATTTATCAGCCACCTAATTTAATCTTTTTAAATTGTTTTTAAATATTGTATTGTATTTTCTATTCCATTTTATTCGGCTGTACACCATCCGAGTCCTGTCGGGAGAGGGGGCGGTATAAAAGATTAAATAAATAAATAAATAAATAAATAAATAAATAAATAAATAAATAAATAAATAAATAAATAAATAAATAAATAAATAAATAAATAAATAAATAAATAAATAAATAATATGGAAGATTTTTCTGGATTCAAAGCTCCTGTTAATGGAGCTATTTCAGGAAGGGAGGGAGGGAGGGAGGGTTTTAACCAGGAAACAACAACCAATATACAGGTATTGAGTTATGACCACAATTTCCTTGATTTACAATCACAACTGAGCCCAAATTTTTTGTTGCTAAGCAAGGCAGTTGTCAAGTGGGTTTTCCCCATTTTACGACCTTTTTGGCAGAGATGTTAAGTGAATCACTGTAATTGTTAAGCAAGTCTGACTTCCCCTATTAATTTTGCTTGTTGAAAGCCGGATGGAAAAGTTAAAAATGGTGACCACATGACCTGGGGCAGTGCATAAATGCATGCCAGTTGCCAGGTATTCAGATTGTGATCACATGACCATGGGGATGCTACAACAATACTGTGTGAAAAATGGTTATAAGTCACTTTTTTCATCCTGTTGTAACTTTGAATGATCACTAAACGAATGGATGTAAGTCTGGACTACCTGTACTTTTAATTTTATGTTTTGCTTCATGGTGTTTTGACATTTTAATTCTGTAAGCCACCTAGTATCTGACAAATGGACAGAGAACAAATTAATAATAAAATAATAAAATACTTGTTATCTGGTTTGATTATACAATTCATGGATTAACAAAATATTTTTGCATTGAATTTTTCATCACAAGGAAATTGGAAATTTGCTTTATAAGTTACATTGCCTCAGTGCCAGCAATGAAAATTTATCTGAGAATAAAGAACTAACAGGACAATAGTTCTATGAATGGACACATAGAACCGCTCAGTTTTACAGTAATTTGTGACTACATGTACACAACAGGCCAAGCTAACAAAAAAGACCCAAAACGGATCAAAATGACATTCAATTTCTAATATAATTAAGTATAATTAAACATTCCATTAGTGAATTATTTCAAATTTTATCTGTTTTATATATTCCATCTTAAACTGTTTTCAGGCAATCCTCATTTAATTATGATAATTAGGAGCAGAGTTTTTGTTGCTATGTGAAGAGTTGTGAAGTGGCAAGGTCACATGACTGTGCTGTTTAATAATGGCAGTTCCAGCAGACTCTCGATTACTGCATGCTGTTAAGAAGGAACCTCATGTGATTGTGACTTCATGCCAGTTTCCCCTAACTTTGCTTGTGGGAAGCTGGCAAGTAACAAATCATGGTCACATGATCACAGAGGTGCTGCAACAGCCAGAAGCCTCTCGTTCAGCACAGCTGATAGTTAAAACAATCACTGAATGAGTAGTCATTTCAATGAGGGTCATCTGAAATGAATAACTCTGCCAAGCAATATTAATTCCACTGATTTCAATGCACTTTCAACAAACTAAACAATTTGATATTTGTCATTAAGATCTGGCTTATCAGAAATACTGTTTTATTAACTAGGCCTTTTATATATATATTACATTACATTTATACATAGACATTCATTCATTATTTCTGTATCATGTGTAGGCAGAACCTGTGATTTTGGATTTGCGAGACCTCTTCCAACTTATTTATGAGTTGAAACAAAGAGAAGAACTGGAAAAGAAGGCACAAAAAGATAAACAATGTGAACAAGCAGTATATCAGGTATTTTAATAATTTTTGGTAGGCAAGTACAAAAAATTAATATGTGTTTGATTTGGTGCTTTTTTATGTGATTCAAAACACTAAAAACCAGTTTATACAAAGTCAGTTTCTGTATTTGAACATGGTACTGTTAGTATTGGTACAATTATGTTTGACAGTGATTAAAATCAACTTAGCTCTAGTGAGAAACTTAATCGTGTGAACTTGTTGACTTGGTAATAAACATATTATATGCAAACTTGGAGATCTTCGGAGTAATTGTGTGATACTTTTTCTGGTGTTATTTCATACATAATTGTTTACACTGTGGGTTAAGAAGGTACATGAACGTGAATTTCTATTTTACATCTATATATTATGCAGTTCCCTTATGCTTTAAATCATGAATATAGCTCTTAGCCATCTGCTGTTCATATTCTCTTCCTTTTTTATCTTTATCTTTGACTTTCTTTGTGATAGACAATTTTGGAAGAAGATGTAGAGGATCCTGTTTATCAGGTAATTTTTGAAGCCATTTTTTGTGAAGTTTCAGAAACCGGGATGTGGTTTTTAAAATAATATAAAACTATAGAACAAAACTTCATCATTTCAAAAACAGATCAATAAGGTATCAAGGAAAAGACTGAAAATTATAAAAAAAGTTTTCAAACTAGTATTTTAGTTTTGTTTTAAAAAAGCAGCAAACATTAAAATTAGAAAACAAAGGAAACATAATGTTGCTAATACTGACATGCAAAAATAATGCCTAGTAATAATAATTGAGAAGTAACTTTAATAACTAACTCATTTTTGACAGGGTTATTTATATTGTACATGTGCTTTGAGTTTGTCCTTTTAAGAGAAGAATAGTTGTAATTAACTATTTTAAAGTAAATAAGCTGTAAGTTGAACGATGAGTCATTCTAAAATAATTTTATTTAATTGGGAGGTCATTGAGAAACAACAGTTGCCAAGCAGATGTCCATTCAAGAATAGTCTCCCTGTCTTCATAATCTAGGATGGCCATTGAAATGGTATGAAATACTAAATCTGCTCATGCTAAAGATTAGTGAAGAAATACACACAATGATTAATTAGGAAAAAAGAATAAGAAATAAATGCTTCTCCAAAAGGCATACTAAATTTCTACCTGTGAAATAGGGTGTCCAATCTTGCAGAGAAAGAAGTGCTAAGTCTCTACACTAAGATTTCATTATAATAGTGGAAGATGTCATTATAAATAGTTGTGGCAATAAGAAATAAGATAGGTGCTTCAAGGTGGGTATCTTAGTTCCAACTTTTACAGCCCCATCCATCATCCAAAAGTGACATTTTAAAAACTAATTTTGGTAATTAAAAGATCAAGAAATTCAGTTCCATGGAAAAAGACAGTGAAAATATTCTAGGAAAAATAGAAACCTATATTTTCCTTTCTGCCATTATAAGATTGTTCTCCACAAACTCTTTAAAAAAAATTCAGAACATTTCGTACCAATTTTTGGTATAAATTAAAATTAAATTAAATTAATTAAAATTTTGCTAGTTGAATTTAGGCCCTAAGAATTAGTCACCTAGTTTGCAATGCTGGGTTATAATGTTGGTTTGGGAAGTGTATATGTATTAGATTTAACCTGATGTGTAAAATCTTCCATTATGGCTTTGCATTCAGTGAATGCCATGTCTATGGATCATTTAATCAGCTATGCTTAAAACTTCTGGCTTAGCTTCTGTGTGAGAAGTTTATGTAATAAATAGATAGATAAATCTATATCTATAGATACATAAATATAATGCACTAAATCAGTTCCTTATCACAATTTTTTAAAAAATAGCTTCAATATTGAGATGCACCAAGATGTAATATTGTCAACTTTTAATAATAATTTAAAATTAGGAAGTAAAGCTTTGCTTGAATGCTACTGTCATTCCATAATCTAGTATTTTTATACTTTCCCTCTTCTCTTTTTTTAGTTTGACTGATGGAATAACATGATACGTTTTATGGCATGAATAGAATCAGCTCTGGAAAGTGGGAGTTGAAACTGGCTAGCAATCATTAAATACTGTTTTCTAGATTGCATTAATAATAGTAATTGTGGGTACACATTGAATAGAAAACTATGAACATAAGAAGAAAAAAAAAATAGTGCTAACTGTAAAATAAAGGACAGCATTGTTTTTAAATAGGGTTGAAAGGTCTTTACCAATGAGAAACAAATATTTAATGTATACATTTTTAAGAAGAACAGAATTCACGCCTTTAGCAATATTTTCAAAAAAATATAACTATAGAAACATGTTAGAAGAAAAGTGGTTTTTAAAATACAATATAGGAAAATTGTCTTTCCAAATCAATGGAAAGAATAAATAGATGATTATGATAATTAGAATTAATATCAATATTGGTATAATTCTCTGTGATGTTATTCCCATAACAGTGATGAACCTTTGGGCCCCGGATGCCCAAAGAGTGTGCGTGCATGTACCCAAAATGCAAGGCACTTCCCCCATGCAGGTTATCCTCCGGCCCCCAGCTGTGTGTGGCAGAGACCCGAAGGCCAGCTGGCCGGCAGGAGGTGTGTGCATACACAGCAGAGCTGAGCTGGGGCGAAGGCACCCATGCCCACAGAGAAGGCTTTGCCTGCCACTTGTGGCACGTGTGCCATAATTTCACCACCAGACATAGAATAATTTCACCACCAGACATAGAATATCTTCAGAATCAGTATAGAAACCAGGCACTTAAACTCATTGCTGAAGTCCTGCTTTTCCCTGCTTTTCTTAAATAAGTCTAAAAGTACTATAAGGAATACATAGCCTCATATCTCTGTTGAGGAAACAGCAGGAGATTTGTTCAATGACAATTGGTGAAGTTTCACATCTCTTTTATTTCTCTTCTGTAAAAGAAAGTCACTTGGGTTTTTTTTTTAAAAAAAGAAAGTTGCTCTTTTGTCAACCTATACTGCTGTTCCTTTACTGCTGATGGTTATTTCTTCTAAAGTTCAAAACTGCCTTTTTCTCCTTTCTTTTTCACCTCTGACTTTACTTCTTTTGCTGCTGATGTAATAGTACATTGTGTTTGAGGCTGGACATGAGCCAATTCGTGAGCCTGAAACAGAAGAAAACATTTATCAGGTATAAAATTTGTACATTTCTGTTCTTGGTCCTTCCAGTAATCATCAAGCGTATTTATAGAGTAAAATATGTAAAGTTTATTTTAAGCTCATTTATTTATTTTTTCCTCGTCATAAATTCCATTTCATACTTGATGCTGCAATGGCCGTCAGGGTGAAAAATGACCATGTCACTTTTTCAATGCCATTGTAACTTCAAACGGTCATTAAATAAATGGTTGTAAGTTGAGAACTATTTGTATCATTTAGGATGTCTTTTTTCTTCAGTGCTTTTTCTTCAGCCTACACACACACAAACACACACATACACCCACACACACAAACACACACATACACCCACACACACAAACACAGAGAGATTGATAGTAGTTGCCAAATGTTTGTTGGAATCCGCATTATAGCCATAAGTACATATAATTATTTCGACTTCACCAGATTTAGAGTTGCAATATATTCTTCTAACATAAGGATTCTGGTTCTGGTTCTGACCTTTAAAGCGATCCATGGCATTGGACCAGGTTATCTGCAGGACCGCGTTCTGCCGGTAATCTCCCACAGACCTGTGCATTCCCACAGGGTGCCGTCGGCTTCTATGTGTCGTCTGGCGGCTCCCAGGAGTAGGGCCTTCTCTGTGAGGGCCCCCGCCCTCTGGAATGGTCTGCCTCCAAAGATACGCACTAACACGGATCTGAGAGCTTTCAGACGTGCATTAAAAACTTGGCTCTTTGAGCAGGCCGGCCTAGGCTGATATAGGATTTTTAATTTAGTATTTATGTTTTAATTGGGTTTTTAATATTTGGGTTTTAATTAATTTGTGGGGGAAGGGTATAATTTTTAGACAGCCTAAATTATTTAATTTGTTTTTAACTTTTGTATAGTGCACTGGGGTTTGTGATTGGCTGTGCACCGCCCTGAGTCCTTCGGGAGAAGGGCGGTATATAAATATTATAAATAAATAAATAAATAAATAAATAAATAAATAAATAAATAAATAAATAAATAAATAAATAAATAAATAAATAAATAAATAAATAAATAAATAAATAAATAAATAAAAAAAAGAATTAAGAACAAGGACAACATTCTATTCCTGACTTCTGGCTACAAATATCATTTTGGTAGCCCTATTAATACTAACAGTATTTTTACTAACTGTCTTTTTTAATCATAAGACGTATAGGCTTTCATGAAAGTTTATTTGATTGTATAATACCTTTCCTTTGCTACAAGAATTATTATTGCCTTTTTATATTTGAGTGTTTACCAGTTATGCAGTAACATTTGTTATGGTTTTATTTATTTGTTTATATGTGTTAATAAAATGTTTCTAAGATGGCTTAGAAACGCTCTTTCTTGTACAACACCCAACTAAAGGAGCCTGACAAGTCCAAATTATGGGGAGGAATCAGTTTCTCAATGCTCATTTAAAGGCTGATAAGAATAAGCTATTTTAATTTCTGGTGGGATAGTATTCCTGAGGGAAAGCGCTACAAGCTTTCCTGTGTCCTTCTCAATAATACAATTTAATCTGTGAGACCTGGAGTATTCCAGTTCTGTCTGGTCATATAGATGTGCAGACGCCATTGGGAATAGATAGTAACAAGACCTAATATGTGTAAAACTTTGTATGTGAGAACCAGTATCTTGAATTGCACTGGAAAATCTGCTGGTGACAAATGCAGCTCTTGGAGGAATAATCTGCCCATAACTCCTTCTACAGTTGTAATTCTTTCTAAAGGTGAACAAATCATTTAAAAAAACCTTTTATTTACAATCCACAATAATTATTCTATTTTATGGATTTCTGAATTTAGTTAATTAAATGCCACTGAATTAGGCCTTCCTCTGGAAATTGCATAAATAAATGTCCACCATCCTGAGTTGTCGCTAACTTGTAGTTTTTCAGAGAAAATAATATAATTTCTTTTATTGTGTTCATCCAATTTTATCTGATTCTTTCTCTAACATTGTCAACCATAATTGTTTTTTCTAACTCATATTTCTTTTGCATCTCATTTGAAATGTATGAATTTCTGTTCACCAGTTATCACCTTACAGAAGTAATCTGCCTTTATTGGGCCCATGATCAATTGATTAGTTCTCACAACCTATCATACTCCTAGGAACAGTCTCCAAATCCATAATTTGAAATAGATTTTTGTCTCTTCTTTGTCAGTGTCTAGCTTTCACAACCATATCTATTTCCACTAAAAAGACCATTGTTTTAACTGTTCTGTCCTTGACAATGATAAAAATATTAATATTCTTCATATATTGTTTTAAGTTTTGTCATTGTTTCCCTGCCTAAGATAAATCTTTACTTGTTCAGAATATTTTCTTTATTTATTTCTGAAACCAAAACTATCTATTATCTTTGCCTCATTACCATCACTAAGTATATTTGTGGCATTGTGTTGGCTTTTTAAAATTTAACATTCATCCAGATTTTTCACTTTCAAAATCATCTCTTAAGCCTTTACTAAGCTAACAAGTAATATCATCGGTATATCTGAAATTGTTAACAGTTCCGCCTCTCAATTTTTATTCCATCTGACACCTCTTCTAATCCTTCTAATTCTATAATGTATTTGCTGCTCAAGATAAACCAATGAAAGCACTATGCACCCTGTGTCACCCTTTTCTCTTTTCTGAATCATTCTTCATTGTAAAAAATGAAGTGATCTTCATTGAGTGCTGATCTGCTTCCTGATCTAATTTAAAGTGTTGGTTATGACCTTTAAAGCCCTAGATGGCATGAGGCCAGGTTATCTGTGAAACCTTCTTCTCCCCATTACATCAGACTGCCAAGAGTTGTTCTGAGGGTGAGATGGATGGTCTCTAAATTTGACAAATAAAATAAATTCACTGTACTGTTTTTTACATTCTTGTCCCCCAATCTATATTTTACAAATCTGCAGTCTGTTCCACAATTTATACTTGAGTGGATTTTGGCTCACTGGATTGCATTTCTTCTGTTTTGTATTATGTGGTCAATTTATTTCTGATATTGTACATTCAGTTATGTCCATATATAGAATTTCAGTTTATGCTCCTAAAACTTAGGTTGGAAATGCCCCTTTTGCAAAACTACTGTATAGCCTATCTTCTTCATTTCATTTCCTACAACATATCTCTTTCACACTCCATCTATAATTTCTAGAGCCTCTACTTGCCAATGATTAAATTCTATCACTCATTAGAAATACTATATTAATAGTATTAGTAATAGCACCCTTGAAATTTAGTATATAATCATCTGATTTGAATAACCCATTCTATTTAACATAAATTCACTCAATTGCTTTTAATTTAATAGGTTTCATTTCCAACTTCCAATTTTTCTTGGTTCATGGATTCTGGTTCAAACTGCCCATGCCCTTATAAAATGAGATTTTTTTTTTTCAACGTTGGCACAGTCTGTTGGTCCGCCCAAAGAATGTCAGAATTCTTCCCCAGTAACTTAGAGGAGTAATGTCTAACCTCAAGTGTCTCATCCTCTAATGTCAACTTCTCTAAATGTTTCAGCCCAGCATAATTCTCTTGATAACAATGTTGAAGTGGTTTGCCATTGCTTTACAAATTTTAGTATGCAAGTACAATCTGCATGGGTCAATTTCCTACATACTTGCAGAGCCCCTGCTGGCTTCAGTCTTGTTGTGAATTATCATTGATGTAAAAAGCTTAACATTAACTTCACTTCTCTCCTTTTGACCTTACCAGCAAAGATAGTCCTACCAGGAACTATCATTCTTACTTGCATCACTCTCTGGTTGCCTAAAACTACTTTTCCTTTCTGCAATATCAAGGTGATAATCGCCAGGAAGATTATTTTTTATTTTTAAAAAAGTGTTAGAATTTGTCCATGTAGTCAGTTTTAAATAAAGAATTTTCTCTTTGTCCCATGCTTTTATGATTGGGGACATAAGAATAGATACTAGCCAGCTTAACAAACTGAGACACTTTGCATTATTAGTATAAAATGTAGATTTGTAGGAATAAGCATGTGTGTAATCATGAGCTTTTTACTGCATTATGTCAAGCTAAAGCTAGCAGTCGTTAATACATCCTGTAGTTGTAGAAAATGCAATTATAGAACTGACTAAATTTTCAGTGCTGTGGATATATTTTGGGCATTTTATTTTCCATTTATGTTATTATTTTTATTCTTTTTCACATTGTATTTTTATTTTATAATTATCTAATGCCCTGATAAAATATCAGTAAATTTACAACATTTATTTGACCTAGAAATTTATAAAACTACCCCATTTGGTCACTTATAGCTGCTTTTTCTTTCCTTCAGTTAAGTACCCAATTAAGTGTATGTGAATGAATGTCTTTAGAGTTGAGATAAAAATCTGAATAGAAAAAAAATCTTTTCATTTTATAAGCAACTCAAAGATAGAGAGAAGAATTACTAAATATAGTCATAAATGAGACAGAAATATCTCTTCTTAAGAACAAGGCAAAGGCAAAAGGCAAAATAAAAATGTACCATAGCATAATCCAGTCTTCTATGACAAAGTAGCTGTCAACGCTATGAGTGTTATAAACTATTGACAGTCCAATAAGGAATTTCCATTCTGCTTTCAAACAATCTGAAAAGAACTTACTTATTATTTATAAAATGATAATACACATTGTGTATAATAACTTTGTTCTTGAACAGTATAAGTCAAAGCATTGGGCTGCTGTAATCTCTTCCAATAGATATTGTAACTCTAAAGCATCTGGAATCTGTAGAATTAGAATCTGAGAAATTCTGATGAAATAAGAATAGAAATAAGGAAAGTATTTAAAACACCAATGTTTAAAAATCAGATATTCTGCATCCTTTGAATGACTAGGGGAAAATTTCCATATATTCTTATAGTAGTCTTGTGACTTTTACTTGACTTTTCTGCTATTATCAATAGATAATAAAGTTCTCCAGTTCTCGTTAAGAACAATCTAATGTCTTGATAATTTTCCTCTTTAATGTTGTGTACAATTTTTCTCTCTCATAATTTAAAAGGTGTGTTCATAAGACACAATTCACCTAGGCACTGAATTCTGTTTCAGATACACACATATAGTCTACCATATTATTATAGTAATATATAATATCTGCATTATAGTATAGATATAGAGTAATATAAAAATCCTGTCATACAATAAAATGATATGTACTCGTAACACTAAATAAAAGGTCTCCACACCGGATAGTTAAACCTTATATTTGGATTATATATTCAAATAAATAACGTACCTGCTAATAATATAAAAAAAAGATTACATAGAAGTTGATTAAATATAAACCTAATCTAGTCATTAAGGTCAGAAAAAGTGATATGAGAGAAAGGTAATGCTGCCAGTACAAATAAAGTCTAGCAAGACATTAAAGAAACTAAACAGTAGCACCAATAAATGAAACTTAATTTATAGAGAATGTATTAGGCTGAAAATGAATACATTGCAACAGAAAAGAGTGACTGGAACCAAGTGGAATAAGGATTCATTGGAAGGACAAGAAATCAAGAAAATGAACAAGTTTCAAAACATTTCTTTTATTGATTCCACCAAAGTTCTTTAATTATTCATCCTCAAATGGTGAAGAAAAACAATTTCTAATGAGTACAGAGCAGATATGAACAAAGCAAAGGACTTACATCTCTTCCACAAAATACTAATTGGATAGTTACTTGCTACCTACAATTAGAAGCTTGGCATATTGCTCAAGTCCTTTCTCTTCCCAAATAATAAATTAGAGCAACACATATGGATTGGGACTGGATGTGCAAAATCTAAGAAAAAATATAAGAAATAGTACAATATTAATAAGATATTAATTCTTGTTTTGTGCAAACTTACAGATTTGTTGTAAAGGAGTCCTTTTTTAAATTTAAAACTAGGGTACTAGATAGTAAACTCAAGACATCTGTCCATGTGACCACGATAATCTAAGATGGAGACTAGTATAGGAACAAAGTGGAGTGCCAAGAACTATAAAAAAAAAAACTTTCAATTCATTGCAAGAACATGTGTGTTTCAGAATCTATAGTCATATATATCATGTATTAAACTTCCAATAAGAACTTCCACTACTTTTCAAGTTGATCCTAATTATATTTTTCTTCCCACAGGTTCCTACTAGCCAAAAGAAAGAAGGTGTTTATGATGTGCCAAAAAGTCAACCTGTAAGTGTAAGTACATAAAATTTTAGATTTTTAAAAATTACTCTAGCAGATTTAACACAACAAAGCTTAAAATATGTCTGCAGCACTTCCTTATTTATATAAGCCATATTTACTTTAAGTATAAAGAAGAACTATGCAAACCCCTCCAATTGATTTATATTAATCTTATTTTATTGGATGAGCAGGGAGACTATTGTTGCATATAATATTTGGGATAAAATTGGAACAAGAAACAGATTGAGGAGTAGGGGATGTGGAAGAATTATATGATCTCATATTTTTTATGAATCTGCCTTCCCAAACCTGGACTTCTTCAAATGTGTGGATTCAATTTCCCAAACTGGTAATATTATATGAGAAATGATTTAGAAATCATTCAGATGTAGATGTAGGATGCTAAAAATATTCAGTTTGATCCAGATGTCGTTTAAATTGACCCACAGTTGGATACCATGTAGTGGGGCCCCAGTCTAGAAGGACCCTGTGCATAGAGAAAAAAAAGTCATAGTCCCTTTTAAAGGTTTTTTTTAAACTATTTCCCCTGGGGGAGGAGACATATCCTACACCTAATTAGGTTACTAATGGTTACATTTAAACAAATTAGTAATAGAAGGAGAAAGAGTGGGAGATATAGATAATCTTGCCCATAAAATACAGTCTTATATAAACACTTAACTGATATTAAAGTGCACTCTAAATCCTGTTGCATAGAGGCAAATGATAAAATGTGCATGTCATGCAACTACATTGATTTGCATACTGGTATCAGACAATGACATGGAAACACATAAGGCAATCATCTGCATTATTAACATTGCTACAATGTCCTGTGGTTGTACCATTTTTTCTGTGGTTGTACCATTTTTTCTAGTAGATGCATTGAAATTAATGGGATGAGTTATTCCTTCTGTTCAATTGATTTCATTATGCCTAATGTAAATCTAGTTTAGTATGTTCTGAACTTAATAAATATTCTTATTGTGGAAAATTAAGAGAAATGTTTTAAAAGAAAGATTATAACAGAAAATCAAACACAAATCAAATCATGTTGAAGTTTTCTCCACAAATTTTTAAGAAATTTGTTTTCTTAAGAAACTATTAAGAAAATGAAAGAAAATGAAGCATGCACTAATTACATACAATGCAAATAGGTTTATTTGTATTAATTTTTTGCTATTTTGTCGCTTTTAGACAATTTTTTAAAATTGGATTATCTAGTTTACCTCTATTTGACTTACATATCCAACGATATTTACTTAAATAGTAGGCCTTATCGCTATGAATCTCTAAATAACTGTATCAAAATAACTTATTCAGTAGAAAATAGTTACCTTATTCCCTCCTTTTAAAGTGTTCTACCTTATAACAGTGTAGCTGATTTAAGATAGTACTTGTTTTCATTTTGAGGATAGTTGGCACTGGAAAAGCTATTTTCTTGTTTCTGTTGCTGAATATATTCAAAATTAATTGCTGTGAAAACAAATTTAACAACTGCAAACATTTGCATGCTAGGACATGGATTTGTTATCTTTACTGGCTCTGGATATTAGGAAAATTTAAGCTGTTCCTGAAATTTTTCCTGTTGTGTTTATGGTCAGTCTTCCTTAACCTTTTGACCCTCATCTTCAACCCAAATATTCCCCAACTGACACCCAACTGAAGATGTGTGAACTTCATTTTTCAAAATTCCCAGCAAAAATCTGGGACTTGAAATCCAAGATATATGGTGGGCACCAAATCAAGGAGAAATGATTTAGATAAACACTTCCCACTCTTCAAATACATGTGAGCAAAAACAAATAGATTTCACCAAATGACATCTTCCAATATTTTGCATATCTTCTAAATGTTGCAATTCTATCATCATGTGAAATTAAAACTTGCTGAAGTACAAGCTTCTTAATGAGCTGTTTCTCATATTTCTCCTAAAGCCTTCCTATTATACACACATGTCAGGTTTTGCTTGTCATTGGATTTTAGCAACAGGAGGCAAACCACAAATACCTTTCACTAAGCCTGTCACTCAAGAAACAATAAAACCTAATCTTCCCATCAACATGTCCAAATTATCTGTTTACAATTTTATGAAGGCTTTCAAATGACTCGCAGTGCTATATTAAGATCTATCCGCTCCCCGTATTTCTGATTCAGTTTTGCCTGCAGTTGATTAATCATATATTCCTACAAAGAGAAGGTTACCTCTGTCTGCAAATGAGTATATTTGGACTCAAGACACACTAATTTTGATTTTAATGGGTATAGGTCCTCTGAAAGACTTCTGTCAATCTAGATTTTCCTTGGTAATAGAGTTTTATTAGTTGCACATTCAAACACATTTCCACGCATATAAAAACAAAAATGCATTATAGAACAAGTGAGGACTATGCAACCTTTCTGATGTAGTTGAACTGCAGGTCTCATCAACCAAGCCAACATAACCAAGGATAAAAGATGCTATGAATTGTAGTTTATCATCTTCACAAATGTCATAGGTTTCTTATCCCTATGGCAAAGATGGATTCAATCTTTGACCCAGTTATGGCTGATACCAGTCAAATAGTTTAAGAGTAGTAGTTTTATTAAGAGAGCCATAATGTCTTAAATTACAGTACATGAATTCTAAAGGTAAGTTGTTTATTATTTATGGTTCAATACACATTGTAGCACAAGGCCACTTTTTAAAACAACAGCAGCATTTTAATAGAGAGCAAGCAGACCTCGATCAACCAGTCAGCAAGCAGCTAAACTTCTTTTCATCGGTATTATTATATGTTTTCACTGAATGTTTCTAGGTGATCTCTATCACAGGTATCTCATTTGTGTTTGACTGCTTCTACTCCCTTGTCATATTTTAAGTTTACCTTGTCTTGCTTTTCTTGTATCTTCAGAAGTAGCATCCAGATGGCATTCAGAGTAGCATCTGCATGCATTGCCCTCCAGCAATATAAACAACTTGCTTAAGCCAGCCAGAAAACCTATTCAACACTCCATACAGATAGTTTATCATCCCATTAGTGATGCATTTATTTTTCCTGGAAATTTCTATAACATTTGTTGGATGACTATTCTATGAATATGATAATTCCCAGCTGAAAAACTTACACAAAGAAACAAAAATTTTTACAGCATTTTCTCCCTTGTTCATTTTAATTTCTAAAGGCAAAAAAAAGACCTTTAAATATTTATCCTTTCCTCTTTCTTCATCACACTTCATTTATCAGAGTCATTGTTATTGGGAGGGGATATGCAGCATAAAATATGAAGCATAAAATAAGTGAAGTCAAGGGGAATACTTATCACAGACTTCTTGGCTTTAATAAAACCCCTGGAAGAAGGTGAATATCAAGAATGCAGACTATTGTTTGTGGAAACATGGAAAAATTAAATTATTTAATTCAAAGATTATTCTTGAAGACAACTTCAAACTGCACTTTGTCCAGATTGCAGAAGGATGAGTTATTATAGCTATTTTAGGGATCATCTTGTTTATTCCAAACATTCTGATAAGCATCATGCTCTAGCTCCCATAGATTTTTTTTGTAATGCCACCTGATGGGACCCAGGAAGTAGAACCTATCTCTCATGGTAGTTGCTCTCTGGAATAGCATTTTCTCTAAAATGGGTATGGCTCCTAACCTGGGTTTTCAGATGGACCTTTTCTGGTCTTTTGAGCTATTCTTGGCTTTTTTTTAACAGACTTTCATTTTTTTTGGTGGCATCAATGTCTTTGTTTTTAAGCTTCTGTTTTTTTATTGTTGTATTGTGTAAGAATTCAAAGTGGCCTTTGAATTCCATAAACAAATGAATTCATGGCGTAAATCATTCACATGCATTCTCAAACTAACTTAAGTCAGGTCTTTTTTTAAATCTTTGAAAAGACATGGCTTTTCATGCATGCATTGCGATAGGGAAAGAATAAGAGAAGAGTGTTGTGGATTGAATTGGGAAGTGTGGATGTGTCTACATAGCTTTGTAGAGCACCTTTATTTGTATGGACGCAATGAGGCTGACACATATTGTATGTTGGAATTTGACGCCATTAAAAATTGCAGCCTTAATCGGGATATATTGCCACTTGGACTAGTGGGAGAAAAAAAGAAGGGGGAAAATGAATGATGCTGTGTCTATCTAGCCAAATGTATTTAAGAGCTGGTTATTTTAGTTCTGAACTTTCATTTAAATTGATAATCCCAGCTATTGCCATTTTTGTTGTCAACGAAGCATGTTTTCAATAATAAGTCAGAAGAAAAAGCGGGAGTTGCCCATGTGATCATTTTGCTTAACAGTCACAACCCTAGCTTTTCCTATTGCAATTGTTAAGCAACTGAATGTTGTTAAGCAGAACATGGGATGCTTAGGTATGGGGGAGGCCCTGGGAGGCCTGACACAGGCACAGGCTCACACTGCAACACCTCCCCAGCTCACATGTGTCTTATACCAGGCCTCCCAGGAATAGTCCCACCCCCTGAAACACATCTTCCACATCTTTCCACCCCACTGCATCTCACACCCTTGGGAATCTTCATCACCCCATCACATCTTGCTCCACTTATCTCTTCTAAAGATCACCTTCGGACAGATCACAAGAATGGCAGGCACTTCCAGAATAGCATGAGAAAAGAGGCCCCATGGCACATTGGGGGGGGGTATTGTTTCAGAAAGGCAGTTCAGAAGACCACTTTTTCAAAATAGAACCAGTCAAAGTGATGTGCAACCTTCCTATATAGAAGCGATCCTGGAAGTGGGCACAATTTTAGAAATGTACACAATTCTCAGATTGTGAGAATATCCAGGAAGGATGTAGGCTCAAGGCCCAAGTGAGTGAGAAGTACTCCAAAAGGACCAGCAGGGGGGGAAGGTGAATAGAGGCAATTGCAGCATCTCCGCAGGTGGTCGTAAGGGCAGATGGATTGCCAGGCACACAAATTGTGATCACATGACTGTGAGGGCACTGCAGCAATCATAACTTCTGGTACTGGTCATAAATCCCTTCATTCAACACCGATCTTAAATGGTCATTGAACAAATGGTAGTAAGTCAAGGACTACCTGTATATCACAAAAATAGCTGGTGACATTGCATATCTACCAAAAATATTGAATATAACACACTTGTATTGTAATTCTTTCAATAATTCAGGAAGAGCCAAAACATTTCAGTGCAAAACGAGATCATTCAAATACCATTTTTAAAAATATACATAGAAGTGCTTTAAAAATAATAAAGATCATGGGCATACAAATTAAATTTAATTCAATGTATTTATCTTGAGAAGATAGTATATTTCTAAGATTGAGATGCTGGCCATAACATCAGATATAGAAAGTCTAGTTGAACCATATCTGTGCATTATGATAAACAGTTATTTTAAGAATATTATGTCATCAAGACATTTAGTGACACTGCTAACAAATGTCACTGTTGCTATTACCTTTATCTCTAAAACTTTCATTGTATTCCCAGGTTGATGATGATCATATTTAAATGCAGATATCCTTGACCTGAGCATTCTGCCTCTGAAAACTGGAAGAAATAATTAATGATAGAGACTAATTAAGATATGCTTTATTTTATTCAAATTGGTAAAAGAAATGACTTGACCCCATCCATCCCTTTTTGAACTGAGATCCTGGAACACTATTCAAAGTCATGATGTATTTTAGACCAGAGAAGACTGTGCCTTCCTGGTCATCTAGATACATTAACTGGCCTCTTAATACTATTGTTGTTCAGGAAATTAACATTACTATACCCTTCTGAAATGTCTCCTTGAAAATATGCCATTCATTTTTACTCCTCTGATCATTCATTTTAAGTTTTGACATCAGTATGACCATCTTGTGTTGTATTGCAGAATTTGTTTACCACTGTCTTCCTTCGTTCCTTCCGTCCTTCCATCAATATATTTAGCAGTTCTGAATCATCTAAGAGTCTGAAGACTAAAGGCCATTTATTACCATGTGGACACTGCTTCAGATAGAAAATTGATGTAGGGAGAAGAGGCAAAAGTTGTAAGGAAAAATAAAGACACAACAGGCAGTAAAGTCAGATATCACATATACTCATTCTTCTGTTTCACATGATGAAAGCCTCAATTTGCTGCTTGGACCATCTCGTAATAATGGACATATTTGGGAAAGAGAGCATCAGTCCAAACTGTAATGAAAACAACTATCTGTTCTAAATAAGGGTTAGAGATAAAAAAAAAATTCCTTTGAACATGGCAATTCATAAAGGCAAGTCACTCTTCATTAACAGTTAGTTTTTGTATCTATTATATGGTGCGATTTCTATTTTTTTTTTCTTTTTAGATTTGCCGAGATAGATATACATATCATTCTTTAGTTTTACAGAACTAAAAAAGGAATGATTATCTTTAACAGAGCATTAAGTCAACTACTGAAATAGATTTGCAAATAAAAATAGGGATTTTAGACAGGGCAAAGTGGTGGGGTCCTTGCGGGAATTGGGGTTAACCTGTGAACTTTATTGCCTAGTGAAGTCTACCCTCATTGCCTATCAGAGATCTTTACTGTGGTTAATATATACCATCATCATGCATTTTCTCAGCTCTCAAATTTCTTGGATATGGCCAGCCTTAACTTTGCTATGTCTTGTGCTAATGGAATGTTACAGTTCTGATCTGATCCCATTGACACCACTATAAATGCCAGCTTTGCTTTTAGCACTTCAAATGTGGGTTCAAGGCTGACAAGTCTGATGTAGGTCAAGCAAGAATGCAGCCTGGAGTCAAACCTTACTTTTTCTTAAGTTCTGCAGGATTGAGATACATTTTGCAAAATTTAGTAAATAGATGCATGACTAATACTCACAGGCATTGGTTTAAATATTTAAAAATGATCAGGCTATAAATGCCATTCTTCCTCTTCTTCCTGCTTATCTGTATGGCATATCTCTGTTTTTTCCATTTCTGTCAATTAGGCTTTTTTCTTTTTCTCATCCTTGCTATTCTACCTTACAAAAACCCCAAGGATTTTTTTAAAATAAAAATCTTAAACACAGTAAAATCCTTAAAAATGATAATTAGAACTAAGCAAAATGCGCTCTAAAGGTTCTACCATACCTGCTGTTTTCACTTCATGCTACCAAAGACTGAAACAGCTGCAGTTATTTTGATGCTTCCTTATTGCAGCCTATGAAAGAATTTTTCACTGAGAAGGTTGAAAACATTTCATTATGTAGTAAGCTTAGTCATGGGGAAACTGTCATTATGGAAATATCACAGTGACCAGAATTCAGAGGTGCAATGGACAATGGCTATGTGTATTTGAAAATGATTCAGAAGTGCTTGCTATATCCTATTCATCAAAATAGCCACACTTTTTCAGGCTTTTACATGACTCTGTAAATAGAATAGAATAGAATAGAATACTTTATTGGCCAAGTGTGATTGGACACACAAGGAATTTGTCTTGGTGTAAATACTCTCAGTATACATAAAGAAAAGATACATTCGTTAAGAATCAAGAATCATAACGTACAACACTTAATGATAGTCATAGGGTACAATCAACATCAAATCACACTAGGAAACAGTTTGTTTAGCAGAGTGATGGCTTTCGGGGAAAAACTGTTCTTGTGTCTAGTTGTTCTGGTGTGCAATGCTCTATAACGTACAGTAAAGAAACTGTAGTTGCTTTAAAAGTCCACTCATTAAAATTAATCTGTTTCTTAAAGCAGCCACAAGTGTTATTTAGGCTTGCACAGTAGCCATAAAAAGTGGGGCTGTTTTAATCATAGTGAAATGCTGTTATCGTACATGTATAATGCCTGAAGCACTTCTC
The DNA here is from genome assembly GCA_023653725.1 of Bungarus multicinctus. Classification (NCBI taxonomy): domain Eukaryota; kingdom Metazoa; phylum Chordata; class Lepidosauria; order Squamata; family Elapidae; genus Bungarus; species Bungarus multicinctus. The sequence continues at coordinate 67,037,574 of CM042842.1, forward strand.
CCAAAACATTTCTGAAACATATTCAGCTCTAAAGAAACCAGCGCTGAACCACACAAAGGGTTATTTCCAAAGCTTAATTTCCTTTCTGAGTTGGTTCTGTGATGTGTCTGTGCTTATTCTTTTCATGACATTCTAAACATTATTTTTTTCAATGTCAGTTATTATGTTGACCATGTAAGATAAATATTGCTATTCACCCCCAGTTGAATTGCTTTTTAGGAGCATTATTCATAAGTGTTCAGTTTTCCCCATTAATAGAATTAGAATGAGATTGGCCATTTCATTTTTGTTCAGAACATTTTTGTTCAGAATCCAGCTTTTCTAGAGACAGATGACAGGAAACCTGCCTTCATGAAAGAGATGGTATTCAGCAGGTTATGACCAGTTCTGGAGAACCTGTAGTGGAAATTTTGAGTAGTTCGGACGACCAGCAAATACAACCTCTGACTGGAGATTTTACAGTATCCTTCCCCTGTCATACCCACCAAGCCACGCCCACAGAACCAGTAGTAAAGCCACGCCCATAGAACAGTAGTAAAAAAATTTGAATCCCACCACTGCTTCATGATTCTTCTTTTCCATTAAGACCCTTGCTAACATTATTCTTAAAGTATTTGAAGCCTCTCAAGGGAGCAGAATTTAGGCTCACTTGAACACATTTTCATACCTTCTGAAAACTCATCTGCTTTCTATGTATACGAAGATATTAATTGCAACATGATAAAAGCTTTGCAAAAACCCCAGAGTCCTTCACTCTCTCACATAATGGATATTAGGAAGGTGGGGCTGGAAGTCATGAAGATTATTGAAGGCTGATATAGTGCACTTTTTCTAAAAACTTAAAGCTCTGAGCATTATTAAAAGGATTGATTGCAGTCAGATTTTCCAGCTGGGTTTTTTTTTCCTTTCCAATATGTGAAACTGCATTGTTATGTCTGACTACTATCTAACTCAGTGTTGTTTTCACTAAAAGAAGTAATTAACCAGGATATCAAAATCATGTTTCCTAGTCATAGAGATTTATGAGATAGATTCTAGGATTTGTCTGCATGCAAATCATATTCGTTGTCATTGAGTTTTGGTTCTTGCTCTCAACCTAAATTTACAGTTTGTTATGTTTAAACAAAGAAGAGAGAAAATGGTATCAGGAAATTTGTACCATATCATTATGCATCTGTCAAATGGACAAAAGTCTTTTGACTTGATTTGTGGCATCATAAAGGTCAAATGAATCTTTTGAATTTTCCATTTGCCATCACTAGTAGTAGTTATTACTAGCCCTGAAATATTTTATCTGGAGATAAGAATCAGGAGAAAGTAAAAATTAAGGATAAATTAATCCTTGAGTGATCCATTTTAAAGACTTTTAAGTGAGTGATGGTCTTACTGCAAGGATGCGTTAGATCAAGAACTCGTTCTTTCTTAAAATTAAATATTTTAATTGTGTCCAACAACTTCTGCATGTAGGAACATAGCATTTTTGCTTAACGCAGCAGAGATTATTTATTGAAAGTGATAAAATGTCTTTGGAGGATGATACAGCAACATGGTTTCTCCCTATAACAAAGAATCTGGAAATAAATTGCATCCAAAATACTCTTTCCAGACTGTAGCAGCAGGAAATGAAATGTCTCTGCATCATGGCATGGAAAAGAATCAATTAGACAAGAATATAGTGCTCACAGCATTGGAGCAGACAAGAGAACTGTATCAGTCATAGGATCTTGTGCAAAATGTAGTATAAAGACAGCAAAACTTTAATAGAGTTACAATATTTTCAATGTGGAATTTGGATTATTTTTGGCCAGAAGTTTATATGATCCAGGAATTATAGGCATATTGTGTTCAAAATACTTACTTTATGCCTAGTGTAAACAGACATGCATTCTCTGCCTTGATTTCATCTACCTTATTTCTCTACCTTTATAGCCACTGTATTGAAAAATATTGCTATATAATATGTCTTTATGATCATAATTGACCCTCAAATTATGGCTAGATGTCATGTTGGTTGTTAAGCACGGCATCAAGTGACTGCACCTGATTTTACTACCTGTTTTCCAGTGATTAGCAGTTATTAAGCAAATATGGCAGTGATTAAGTGAAACCATTGCCTGCAATGGGCGTTTATTTGTGAGAAACTAGAAGTAGGCACCAGTTTCTGGAGGAGAGGGAATCTAAACCATAGTTACATGATCACAAGGCACTGCAAACTATTGTAAATTCAGGCTGGTTGCCAAAAACCCAAAATACTATCACATGACGAGGGGAGGTGTTAATCCAGTCATTAGCACTTTGAATCCAAATCATAAATAGCCATGGGAACGTCCATCACAATTTTAAATGATTGCTAAGCAACCAGTCATAAATCAAGGATTATCTGTAATTATTAAACAGAAACTACATACTCAGTTCTCTACAATATAAAATGCATCAGCAGGCTTGTTAATGTAAAAACAATGTTCAGCTTTGTAAATATATCCATGTTTTCCAGTGTATGCATATTTATCTGCAGCACAGTCATTTATTAGTTCTTAACAATCATGGCTATGTATATTCATAGATTGATAGAAATTATCAATTAATGTTGGATTTGAATCCACCATATTTGTATGACATTTTGGGTGGATGGTTTTATAGCTCTATAAACTGGGCTGTCCCAACTATTGAGCAGTTGGAGATAGTGACTTCAGATATCAGGGTTTTCTTATTTTGAATTGTGTAATTCAGATTACACAATAATTTGTGTAAGCAATAGGAAGGTGTTTGCCACAGAGGCAGTTCCAAGTTCTTAACTTATATTTTTAAAGAAACCATTAAACTACTGGTCTCAGATGTTTCAGAGGATGCAGTCCTGCCAACCAGTACCATGCAAAATTTAATGACAAACAATTTCTGGTGTACTGTCCTTAATATAACACCTTGACTTTTTCTCCTGGCTGAAAATCTGCATATAATCAATTATCAGGCTTTGACAGGCAGCACTAATGCAAAACAAATTATGTGTATCAACAAAAAAAGGGTACAAGGGAAGGAAGAATTATAATAAAAGTAATAAATCACAACCTTTATACTTTCGCCTGAATCTTCAGCATTAAAAAACATGTTAAGATCAAAACCTGTCCATACCAATTTGGTATAGTAGTTAAGGAACCAAGCTAGAAGACCATGAGTTCAAGTCCTGCCATAAAAGCTAGTTCAAGTTAGCCATGAAAGCCTGCTGAGTGACTTTGGGCCAATCACTTTCTCTCAGTCCAATTCACTTCTCAGGTAAGGGACTGCAGTGGCTCATGTGGCAAGACGCTGGACCTGCGAACCACTGAGGTTGGTGGATTGATTCCCGTGAGCGAATAAACCGTGTAGGGACAAGAGAGGAGCCTCCCCGAATGCTTACCAGCATTCAGGTGTCTTTCACAGAGGCAGCCTGCCACCTCATTGATCCCTTGGCTAACACGTGCCATGTGCTAAATAAATAAATAAACCTCATAGGATTGCTGTTGTGGGAAAATAGGAGGAAGATATGTTGGATATTTTGCCACTTTGAGTTATTTGTAAAAATATTAAAGGCATAATATAAGTTAAATAAATAAATAATAGAATACTATTATTAAATAATAAAAAAGCTTTACCCATTATTTCCTTTGCAATCCTGTTACCAAATGTTCAAACTACCCTCCAAATGTGCTTCCTTCCTGATCACCTGCTTTGAAAAAACAGTCAATATATAATATTTTTTAGTGTGCTGTTTATTCATTTTTAAACAATGCCCTTGGTTCACAATACTTAGACTGAGGATGCATTTTACCTCAAAAACTTGATAATTGATTCTCATTATTGTGATCATACATAAATCTTCAATACAGCAAGAATACATAAATGTTTAGATTTTTCAAAGTGCCTAAAGGGAATCATACCAGGAAAAATGGTATAAAGATATTAGTGTAGTTAATGTGACTGCTTTTAGTATTTTTTCCTGGTCATAGCTTCTACCTTTTAATGAGACTGTGATTTAAAGGTAAACAAATACAACATAGAGGGAATTTAGAATTAATTTGACTGTAGATTGTGTCGAGTAATGCAAACCTAAATGGATCAATTCACATGTTGATTATCTGAATACCTTTATTAGAATTAAGTCAGCAAATAAGCTGGAATGTTAATCACTTCTTGAATAGTTTGTAACTTGTGGGTGTTAATCTAGTCACATGTTTATAAATACATATACTCACCTTTCAGAAATAGTCAGAGTTTTCTGACCATGAAACAAAATTTGCAGTAGTGGAATCTTCATCCAATAGTGCAACATTATAATTATTCTATATGTAGTCAGCTAACAATTAAATATATATATATATGTCTAGATTCTGTTAAGATAAAATATGAACTTTTAAAGTATATGCCATGAGCTATAAAGAGTGTAGTAAATCTGTAGATTAAAAAAAAAACTACAGCGCAGCTAGGCAGCCAGATACAAAGCTAGTTAATGAGCAGATGGGAAGGAATTTGTTGCCAAAGCAAGGAGAAAAAAAAGACAATTAAAAATCAGCAAGTTGTTTTTATATAGACAATTTTATTATTAAGTGGAACTTGAAGCAGGACTAAAGGAATATTCATGTTTTGAACTTCGGAGTTGGAAAAAAATCTTGAAAATACCATAACCAGCCAAAGAAACAAATAGATGTATCATTGAACTAATCAATTCAGAGTTCTCATTCAAGACACAGTTGACCAGGCTCAAATTCACATATTTTTGACCTATTATATGAAGATCTTGGTTTCTGGCAAGTCTGTAATTCTGTGAAAGTGGAAGGAAAAGAGAATATTCAGCAGTGAAGTGGATCAATTCAGTTACAACTGCAATGGATGCACCATTAGAAAATCTGAAGGACCAGGCTACAAACAGATCATCATGGCGAAAATCTAAGATTGATTTATAGATAATGCTCATATCCAGTCGACCAGCCTTCCTTTCTTCATATCTCTGTAACGTAAGAACCTTGGTGGCCCATACCACTTAGTTTATCATTCTGTGTTATATACAGATGGTTCTCAAATTATGATTAAAATTGAGACCAGAATTTTGGTTGTTAAGTGATGTAGTCATTAAGCGACTCATCACATGACCTGATTGTACAACTATTTTTACCACAGTTGTTAAGCAAATGATGCTGTTAAACTATCAATTATATAAAGAAATAATTTCTGTTATCAATTTTTAATTGACCTGTTTTTTTTCGTTTCACTTCATTGTGTTAACACCATGAAGAGGAGGGTGAAAAAGATCTATTCATATTTCTATGCTAAGCATGATTTTTTTAATTCTCCAACATATTTTCCACTTGTTTACTTCATTAATTTTCATACAAATCGTTTTCTAGGAACTCAAAGAAACTTACAGTTATGACCTGTGGTGGTACAGTGGTTATAATGCAATACTGCAGGCTACTTTTGCTGACTGCCATCTGCCTGCAGTTTGGCAGTTCAAATCTCATTAGGCTCAAGGTTGATTCAGCCTTCCATCCTTACAAGGCTGATAAAATGAGGACCCAGATTGTTGGGGACAATATGTTGACTCTAAACCACTTAGAGAGGGCTGTAAAGTACTATGAAGCAGTATATGAATCTAAGTGCTATTGTTATATCCTTTATTTTATTTTCATCATGATTTTGAGATTGTTTAGTCTGGGAGAATAACAAGTCCATAATCAAAAGTGAGTTTCCACGATTATAAGTGGATTTCAACTGGCTTCCCTTAGTCTTAGGCTTTTAACCCCTTTATCACATTTATTTTCTCAATATCAGATGTGGTTATCTGTAAAATATCTAAATTCATTTTTGTTATTATTCATTATCTTATTTGGCAAGCCAAAACAGTAATGTTTCTTGTCTTCTTTTTCTGTTGTTTGTTTGCTTGCTCATTTTTAAGGAAAGCTTTGTGTCTTTGTTGTATTGTCTGACAGAATTAAAGATTGGAGTATCTTCTTAACTTTTGGGCATCTTTTCTGATATAAGGTATAGATAGGTGGGTATAGTGTGAAGAATAAATTTGATGCAGGCTATTGTGTAATAGTAAACCATAGTTAATGCAAATCATATTTCAATATGAGGTTTCCAGTCCTTGATTATTGCAATAATTATTGAACCAACAGAATTTTCATTTGCTCGTACAACTGAAAAATATGTTCAGGTAGTCAGGATTTAACCCATTCTAAGCAACAATGTTGCTGTTATGTTAGAAGTATAACATTTTATGTTCATGGGTATGTACTTACATTTTAATAAAATCTGCAATCCATTTGTTCTACCAGCAAAGGAGATTTTTAAATAAGTCATGCAATTGAGTAATGAAAATCCAACAGTTAAGAAACAGTTATGCTCTCATCTTCCAGTTTGCATTTCTAAAATGTGCCAGTTTTAAACAGACTTTTTAATAATGCATTTTCCAGTACAGAGACAAAGCAATTAACTACTTCATTACATTTTTGAATTGGTGTCTCCAATCCATTAGATAAAGACAGATATTTTTATGATTTGCTCAAATGTTTCCTGTTGCAAAGATCTTAAGTATTAAAAATGTAATTAATTACTTAATAGATATTCTGCAGCTTGAAGGCAGCATACAGACTACTGTGTGCAAATTTTTATATGCAACTTCCAAGTTATGAACTAAACACCAGGATGTGTTATATAATTAACACATTTAAGTAATTTCAGTGAATAATACGAACAATGGGAAATAAAAACACTTAAAACTATAGGAAAGCCAATTTGGTATAGTGGTTAAGAGGTTAGAGACCAAGAGTCTGAGTCCTAGCCCCACTTTAATTCACACTCCCTCAACCCTAGGAAGAATGCAGTAGCAAACTACTTCCAAAAGTCTTGCTAAGGACACTGTAAGAATTAGTGCAGACTGTCGCCAAGAGACATGAAGGCACACATACACAAAAGCTGATAAACTACTTTAAGCAGTCCATATTTAACTAATTCCTATAGCAAACTCACAGCAGTAAAATCTTAGTTTAACTATAGAGAGTAAAGTCCTTCCAAAGATTGTATAATCAACTGAAAAAAGTTCTTCTACTTTGAACTATCCATTATGTTGTCCTCCTGTTAATTTCCAAGGTAGTTCAAAAGAACATGAGCTCCTTCAGAAACAGTGACTCTTCTAGCATGCCTAGAGCTGCATATAAACTATTCAAAACTTCCAATAATAGATTCCTGATAGACACACTTACACAGAACCTAAATGATCAACCAAACTAAAATCGTTGCTAAAATGAACAATAACATTCAGTTATTTATTTATTTATTTATTTATTTATTTATTTATTTATTTGGTTTGCTTACAATTGCTTACAAGGTATAAGTAAAACTATACTTATGAATTCATGGATACATATAAGAAAAATAAAAAAAACAATAGAACAGGGACGGTAGGCACATTGGTGCGCTTATGCACGCCCCCTACAGATCTCTTAGGAAAGGGGTGAGGTGAATGAATTGCCCTATACCATACAGTTTCACTTAATGGAGGTAATACTCAAGATACAACATTTAATTGACCATTCAAAGTTACCACAGACCTCCAAAATGCTATATATTACCCTATTTCAAAGTTATGAATTCTACAGAACCCACCTAGTCATTTACCTCTGTGTCCAATCATAGGGACACTTTAGCATACCCACTATCTATTCCCAGTCCCATTCCTGCCTACCAGGCCCCCAAAGAGACTGGTCTGCTTTGTTCCCCATTGGATTTGACACAGTCTTCCACCTCCGAAAGCTGCTTATGAAGATCTGCAAAGCTCGGGAGCGAAGGAGAGCAATCCTCTTACTCGGCCAGGCCACGTAGCAGAATTCCAGAAGCATCTTTTTCCTTCCTCAGTGCGTATTTTGAAACGAAAGTGGTTGATTCGAAAGTGGTTGATTCGAAAGTGCTTTTTCAAAAGGCAACTGGACTTTATTTTTCCTTGAGGACATTTCACTTCTCATCCAAGAAGCTTCTTCAATTTGATCAACTTCTTGGATGACAAGTGAAATGTCATCAAGGAAAAACAAAGTCCAGATGCCTTTTAAAAAAGCACTTTCGGGACAATTTTGGGCAAAGGCCTTCTCTCTCTTTCTGTATTGCCTCTTTAGCTCTTAGCTACACTGTTTGTTCCCCATGTCAGCAGACTCAGTTCAGGTTTCAGAACGTGTGCTGAGACAAAAAGGCTTTTTCCCTCCAGTCATAGCATGATGAGGAAAAGTCCTGTGCTTTGCAAATTAACAAAGCAGCCCTTTTTCCCTTGGTATGAGAGGTGCCTTGTGAATTAAGAAGGGTGTGTGCCTGAGATGAACCACTTGGTTGTGGGCGGTGGCCATGTAGGTGGACAACATAGGCCAGGAAGGATGCCTGGAGGTTCATGAGAGGTGCTGGGTGGATCAAGAAACAGTGTGTTGGAGTCTTGGGGGTGTATAAAATGTACAGTATGAGTCAAGTGGGGTGCATGTTGGCACAAGTTAAGAATGCATAGAGGCTATGAGTGCATGAGAGTTACCATACTTTTTGAGGATGGCATTAGGGAGGGCTGGGAAATGAGAATGGGGGGGGGGTGCGCAAGAGATGCTGTGCAGGTCAGGGAAGGTGTATGGGGGGCAATGCAGGTTAGGGAGGGTGCACAGGGTGCAAAAGAAGGTGCCATGTAAACGAGGGAAGCAACATGCATCACTGAAGGTAGGCAGGGGACAGTCCCAGTCAAGAATGGTATGCAGGAGTTCCTTCTTCCCTTACTCCTTTCCTTCCCTTTCCAGCAGGCAGTAAGTGGTTATTGCTGGGTAGGGAGAGAACAAGGGATTGCAAGTCTGGCTGGCAACATTGAAAAAGATTATGTGACCGTAGCAGCAGCTCAGCACACAATAGCAGCCAGTTGCACTGAAGCAGCCACAATTTTCTTAAACATAATTCCCTCAGGAATTGTGAGTTCCTGATTTTGGATGCATTCTGTAATTTAGCTCATTTGAGTTACCTTTGTTCAAAAACTGCTGCCCTATGATCAGGGGTGGAAATCCACCAGTTCAGCCCGGTTCAGGCAAACTGATAGTTCTGAGTTCATTTGGCCCCACCTACCCACCCCTTCTCTTGTCTGTCCTTTATTTCCGTGTTTTGCAGCTCAGCTGATTTGTGCGGCACAGCGGATTTGCCGCGCCTCAGCTATTTTACTTACCGGGGCTGCAGTAGAAAGTAAGTATTAGAGCTGAAAACGGACGGTTTTCAAATGCTGTGCACGCTCACCAAACCAATTGTTACACCAGTTAAATCCCACCACTGCCTATGATGCACTATTTCACCCAGTTAAGAGTCATGACAATGCACGTTTTAGTAGTATATAGATATGATAACATAAATACTTTAGGCTTTTAAAATATGTTTTACCAACTGATGTTCCCAGAAGAGGCTAAACTTGCTAGTATGCCCTAAATCTGGCCTATTCTACCAAAAAGATATAATACAATACAATAAAAATGAAGCGTCGTAGCTAAAGCAGTTATATTCTTCCCATTATAAGGCTGTTTCATCGGATCTCAAATTGGTTTGAATCAAAAAAAAATATTTATAAATCTCACATTCAAATTCATTTTTGCAAGATCCAGTAATCAAATTTAAATTGGGTCATAGCTAATTACTATATCCTAATAAAATCATTAGTAGCCTACTGAGGATTGTCGTTTCTTTTGAAAAATTAATATTACTGCTGTTTTGTAGTGGTAGTTCTTGGTCTTTTACTGTTTTAATGACTCCACTAGAGACAGAAAAATAGAATGTCTGTATTTTAATTTTAAAAATATTTTATATACCTAATCCTTTTAATGCAAAGATGTCCTCAGCATTTTAGCATGACACATAAAGTCCAGGACAAAGATACTTTGGCCACAAGACACAATATCTATCCATTGAGTCACATATAGATCTATGAGACTAAATAAGAATATTTATTTCTGACATGCTTATGCAGCAAGATTTAAATGCAACAGCTACCCACTGAGACACATACACATCTTTTACAATACATAAAATATTCATTTCTGATATGCTGGTATAGAAAGGTTCAAAGTTTATTAGCAGGGCTTGTAATTCATGCAATTGTAGCTTGGTCACATATTCTTTGCAGACTTAATTATCAGCTTTGTTTGTATATATTTTTATCTATGTGAGACACATTGCCATCTGATTAAAAATTATATTCCTTGCATAAGGAACCTATAGAAGGATCCTACAATCACATACCTTCTCATAGTTTCATGCAGGGTCCTGGGAGTAAGATTGTTTACTTTAATTGACAAAATCTTTTCTATTGAAATGTCAAAAAGTAGAGATACAGAAGAGCAAATATTTGCTCCCAGTTACTGCAGTGCAGCCCAGCAAAATCTCAACTGAAGACATTTCCATGGTCTAATAGACACTAATGGTTCACCCATAGGAAGTATTTCCTTGGCAGCAAGTGATGCAGAACAAGAACTTATGGAAGACGCAGCCCAAGAGCTACTTGATAATTGGACCCTCGGGACATGCAGTAACATGCTGGGCAACTGTTTTGTGGGAGGTCTTGCTAATGCTCTGTTGAACTCTGCACAATGTTCCTCACTAGTTAGTCTGTTCTCTGCTTCCTGGGACATCTTCAAAATAGCAATCAGTTCCAGTGACACAGTTGAGGATGCCCCGGCATGGCAATAAGAAGAATAGGGACATAACACAAAATGTTGTTCAAAAAAGAAGAAATAAAAATAAAGTCTGTTTATTTTAGCAAAACTTAATTTTAGATTTGGCCAATAATTGTGATTTGACCCGAAGTAATTTATTAATGTGTCTTCAGTTTCCTGTTTCTTTCAAATTAGGTATAATTTTTGCCTGTACATCACTTAGTCCTTTAATTGTACTGATATATTGTTCTTTTTTACTAGTATAAATCAGTAGGAAAGTCTTTGAAAAAGAGGGAAATTGTAAGCCTATCTCAAACAGATGCTGTGGTGAATATAATAGAAACCCTAATTACAACTCAGCATATTCTCCATGGAGTTGCCTTTAGAAAGGATTTGGAAGCTAACTGTTACAGAAAATGGTGGCCAGATTATTGCCAATGGAGAATAATACTTATTTTATGCTCACTGCTTATGTTCTAGGTACCTTTCAAGGGTAGCCAGGATACATCAGGCAACACCTTGCCGATATTGAATTTGCCTATATAATGAAAACATCTAGAGAGTCTATTGTGTGTCATGTATTCTCAGTCCATATGGGGTACATACACAGTGACAATCTTGTCTTGCAAAAATAAAGAATAAAGCAGAAAAGGGGACAAATCTGAGAAGTTCATAAGGATAAAAAATAGTTTATATTTATAACTCTTATTTTTTAAAAGAAAATTCAAGAGCAAAACTAGAATACATAATGCTCCTCTCCCTACGTTCCTGAAAACAAGCTTGCAAAGTGGGTTTATAGGCCCCATGCAATTAAGCACACCTTAGAGTTGTACTTGACTCCATCTCTCTATGAATTGCGCGAGGCTGAAAAAACTGCTTCCTAGTGCTCCACTAGCTTGAATTGATTATGGGTGTCAATAACCTTAGTTGATTTGTGAGCTTTTTTAAAATACTGCTTCAGTTATTTCATGTTGGCTTTTCTGTGAACTACTGGACTCTTGGAGGATTGGGGAAGTCTATAAAATACTGTAAAGGGCGTAAATAAATAAAATGCTGACACAAGGCTATAGATCTCATGTATATCTGATCCAAACTGAAGCAGTTCTATGCCAGTTTTATTTTACAATTTCCATTGTCACACATTCATTTTCTTTCCCAATTCAGTTACTGTTAATGTATAAAGATATCCTTGATTTGGCGATATTATCTTTAAAAGAATGCATTATCCCACAAATTCCTACCTGTTCACCAAATCATCATAAGAATAGAATAGAATAGAATAGAATAGAATAGAATAGAATACTTTATTGGCCAAGTGTGATTGGACATACAAGGAATTTGTCTTGGTATAAATACTCTCAGTATACATAAAGAAGGAACATTCATTAAGAATCAAGAATCATAATGTACAACACTTAATGATAGTCACAGGGTACAATCAACATCAAATCATACTAGGAAACAGAGGATACAAGCAACAAAGTTACAGTCACAAGTGGGAGGGGATGGGTGATAAGGAGTGATGAGAAGATTAACAGTAGTAGTAGTGTACACTTTGTAAATAGTTGAACAGTGTTGAGGGAATTATTTGTTTAGCAGAGTGATGGCTTTTGGGAAAAAACTGTTCTTGTGTCTAGTTGTTCTGGTGAGCAGTGCTCTATAGTGTCATTTTGAGGGAAGGAGTTGAAACAGTTTATGTCCGGGATGTGAGGGGTCTGTAAATATTTTCACAACCCTCTTTTTGATTCGTGCAGTATACAGGTCTTCAATTGAAGGCAGGTGGGTGGTAATTGTTTTTTTGCAGTCCTAATTATCCTCTGAAGTCTGTGTCTGTCCTGTTGGGTTGCAGAACCAAACCAGACAGTTATAGAGGTGCAGATGATAGACTCAATAATACAGTAGAGTTGGAAGGGACCTTGGAGGTCTTCTAGTCCAATCCTCTGCTCAAACATGAAACCCTATTCCATTTTAGACAAATGATTGTCCAATGTCTTCTTAAAAACCTCCAGTGTTGGAGCACCCACAACTTCTGGAGGCAAGTCAATGCACTGATTAATTGTTCTAATTGTCAGGAAATATCTTCTCAGTTCTAGGTTGATTCTTTCCTTGATTCGTTCCCATCCTTTGCTTCTTATCCTGTCTTCAGGTGCTTTGGAAAATAGGTTGACCAGAATAGATTGAACATCAATTCAGAGCAGTAAATGATAAAAGGAGGGGGTAGAATATAGGACCCAGATGTGTTGCCTATCCAGAAATAGTCCTTTTTAGTTGTTAGATTTATATTCAATTCTCCTCCTGGAGCATCAGACTTGGGTGGGAATCTCCCTTGATTCATCCCCCGCCTCCAAATAACAGCAATCCCTTCATGGGCTGAAAAGGAATGGCTGGCCCATGGTCAGATAGCAGACTTGGATAGTGGTAGTTCTGAACCAAAGTTATCACACTCTTACTCTGCCATCTTAATTACTTTACCACATTGGTTTTCCAGGAGTAGTTCTTTAGTTATGGATAACTCCTGCAAAAAGAGTGCTTACTTTATCATCTTTTTGGTGCCATGAAAAGGAAATCTCATTCTATCATGCATATTACTGATTGGAGTCTTAATTTTACGCTTGTATGCTGCATGAAAGTTTTTAATTGCAATAAAAGCTTAATTGTCCAAATATAGCAGACTTCAGATTCAACAAACTACAATTAGTTCAAATTGAATACCTAAATAATGTCTGTTGTTTCTGAAATAGCCCAGACAAATGACATAATTGACATAATTCGTATTATTTTATGCTATACATATAACTAATGTACTTGGTGTTTTTGCATTATGAATATCTTTTGTGTGATGAAGCAAATGGTATAAATTGATACAGTTGCCCTAAAAGCTTCAATAATATAATGTATAATGTATAATGATGTAAGTGATATAAATTTATAACATACATTGGTAACATACATTGATACAAATAATGTCAATTCAGATTTAACAGTCATTCAGAATTAACTGAAATTGCTTCCCCCAAGTGATCTGTTTTTATTAGATTGAACCTTTGGTTAAAAACCTATATTCTACCCTCTCCTTTTATCCTTTACTACTATGAATTCTAATTATGACTCTTGCATATTTTAATTACTAGAACGTTGATATTCTGATTGAAACTTTAAATTTCTGGAAAACAGAAACAGTTTTGAAAGGTAGTCTACAATAGTTAAAAATAAAATTTCAAAATGAACCATATATGTTTTGTAAAGTCTTGCTGAATAATTTAGTTAAATTGTAATTTTTCCAAAAATCAGATTTCATATCATATTGATATTATTGAATAAAAATGATCTGGGAAAATGTTTCATGCAATAAATCAACTTGGTATAACCAAGGCCTATGTGTGATATCTTTAAGGAGAAATCCAGATAGCAATGGCTAGGTTCACTCTAGAATAGTCAGGAGAAAAATATGCATGTCTATATGTATTTAAGTAACTTAGCTATCTATTTATGCCTGGTTGTTCAGCTCTTCCCTGTTAAATTCAAAAGAGTTACTTCAAGGCATTAAAAAGCAACAGCTATATCCCTGCAAAATAATGTTTATGTAACAAATTGTGATTACTATGTATTAATGAGCTACCAGATTGATTATGATAAGGGTATATCGTATAATCAAGTTGTCATGATAGGAATATATAATAAGAGGAGCCAAATTGCGGGGGAGGGGGGGAATGGAATGAGCTGTGGTGGCGCAGTGGTCAGAATGTAGTATTGAAGGCTAACTCTGCTCACTGCCAGCAGTTCAAGTCTCACCAGTTCAAAGTTGACTCAGCCTTCCATTCTTCTGAGGTTGGTAAATGAGTACCCAGATTTTGGGGGGCACTGACTCTGTAAACTACTTAGAGAGAGCTATAAAGCACTATGAAGTGGTATATAAGTTTAAGTGCTATTTCCATTGCTATTATCTTTGAACATGCCAGAAGAACAAAAGGCATCATGGAAGCACAATTAAAGGATAAATGCCTATTCAGCATCAAATGACGTCATTATAATTTCTCCAACTGTATGATTTATTTTTCTCACATATCCTTTTACCTTTTGAGGAAAAAAACTAAAGGATGCATATGAAAAACAAAAGTAGTATGAGCATAATATATAGAAAACATGACCACTTTTACCGTTTCTCAACTTTCTTATATGATAAACCAGTTACTCCCATTCATTTCTGGGAAGAGACTGAAAACTTTACTTACCTACCTACCTACCTACCTACCTACTTATTTCATTTTTTTCTGATGGGTGGCATAAATAGGGGTGTCTTAAGTTATATCCACATAAGAACTGTAGATTCATTCTGAATTCTAATATACACCTGTGTTCGTGCTCCATTTTCAGTTCATTACATTGGCATGAATTTAATCTCATATAGAGTATTTATTCAATCTAATTATGTTACCATTAAGATAAGCAAAAGCATTTTAATAAAAATTATTGGAATGGCTTTTGCTCAGATGTTAAATCAATAATAGTTGAATTCATCATTGCTGTGTCCAATAGTATATGTCATTTTTCATAAATCATCCATTTTCATATTCATCAATCATCCATTACAGCTGGAGAATGGAAACCTGTTGTTGGACATAGAGGAAAATCTTGGTAGAATCACTCAGGTAAGCTAATTCTCTGTTAGTTGTGAAAATAATTGTTCATAGATCTTTCAAAGGTCTAAGTAGACATTGATCACTTAATGCAATAAGGAAGAAAAATACTGTTTTTTTAAAAAATATATTGCATTTAGGAGAAGAAATTGAATAATATTTTTTCATGTTATATTAAAGCACATACCGATATAACATGTCAGATGGGAACTAACAAGATTCATTGTGAAACATCATAGTGTTACACTTTATGAAATATAATTTTCCTACAATGCGACCTATGTATTATTTGTAGGGTCAATTCTTAATGATTTGGTGAAATAGATTTTAAAATAATTCTAGGCTTCCAAGAATTTTATTTAGATTTGAATTATGACCATTTATCATGAAGCAATGTTCTACTTTTTCAGATGACCAATAAATGTGTCTATGTAATAAAATATTGGACTATAGACTATGATGGAGTAACATGAAAATGTCTGCAAGTGCTATCTTTTTTTGAAGAAATGTGAGAACATAACCCTTTAAAGGATATTAATTAAACTTTCAGTCTGATATCTTCAAGGTTTGGACCGCAATGCAGTTTTAAAATGTTTCTGCACTTGTCTTAAAAATAGATACAACAGCCTGAAAATTGTCCAGCAAAAATCATAAGAGAAGTTGTGTTGAAACAATATAAAAAGTATCATATTATAACTTTATAAAATTAAAAATAGTTTAAAATGTAAGCTCTTTTATAAGTTTGTTGACTGGCTCAATGGCAGAGTTAGCATCTCCTGAAAATAACATACCATGTTGTATATACTTACATAGAAATGTTAAAAAAAAACCCACTGAGAAATATCTGTGTATATAATCTCTATTCAGTATATAATATAATGTGCTATGAAAAAAAGTTATACAGAACAGTCTAACATGAATTCAAGGTTATCCCAGACCGAGATATGAAAATTGACCTACTCAGGCCAAAACAAAATAAGTAGCATGAACAATTATTATGATTAATGGGAAGCAATAAGACAATACAAAAGAACTACGGATTAGATACGGATATGAGAAGGATCTATGCTATAAATCAGATAGAGAAATGAATTAAAGAAAAATAATAAGGGATAGATCACAGGTGTCCAATTTGATCGCATCACGTGATGTATCGAGACATATTGCATCACGTGATGTATCTTTTTTTTTGTTGGCAGAGCCAGGGTGGGCATGGCCTGCGCATGACTCATCCAGTCCGCAGGCTGCCAGTTTGATACCCCTGGTAGATGTAAAACGAAAATAAAGAATAAGTATATCTTCCCCTGTCCCTCTCCTTGGTGATCCCACCTAAATTAAGGGAATGTTGTGAGTAGCAATTGAGTGAAATTGTGGGAATACCACTTCTATATTTGGGATTATATTCATTGACCCGGTACTCATTAACATCAGCCCTCTCACCAGCTTAGTTTATAAATCTGCAAGCTCTCTCTACAAAGCTAGAAAGTCTGCAAATTTCCAAAGGCTTTGAATCTTTCCAGAGCTTTTCAAAGGGATTTTTTTTTCTTTAAAAAAACTATTTAATCTAATGGAAGATTCAGTTCAAAAGGGTGTTTTGGTCTTTGAATCAAGATTTTTTTCAAGTTTACATAGTCATATTTTATATAATATTAATATGATATCCTTGCTTTTAAATGCAATATATACATACCATTCTTCAAATATTAATGGTCTTAAATGATTAGATTTAGTGTGTGAAAGAATTAATGAACTTGGTTTATTTTAAATCAGGTTGGAAGTTGTGGCGAATCTGTTTCCAAAGCTCTGTATGTTCAGCAGGAACAGAGTTATCATTCATAATCTCTGATTTTATAAATCCTCATGCTTAAAAAGAGGATGACCAAGTAACAGGCAAAGAAGTAAACATAATTAATGTTTCTAAAATATAGCATATAAATTCATTTTTATATTTACATAGAACATAGAATATTTACTGAGTGACACTAGAAATGTTTAATAAATAGACTTATATATCTTAGGATATGTAAGTACATTGGCAAAACATTGGGCTAGAAAACCTATGCAAATACAAATATGCAAATGAGAGAAATGTTTATATTAACTATAATATATATATATATATATATATATATTCAAGATTTAAAATATGTTCATATTTATGTATAAGAACAATTAAAGTAAAGTTGTTCAGATGTGAACAGCTGAAAGCAGGCATAGGCAATCTGATGCCCTTCTATTTCCATATTTATTGGTCTCAGCCAACGTGGCCAAAAAGGACTTGTCTAAATTTTAGCTTACGAACATCTGTAGCATACTAAGTTGCCTCTTCCTAGTTAGAGAAAACACCTGTTTGCAAATAATTGAAATTCAGCAATATGCTCCAAGGAAAGTATTTCTGCCTATCAATTCCTATATGTAAGATGTTCCATTGATCCAGTGATCATTTCTCAGTCCTCATGTGCCTAGCAGCTTGGTTTATAGTTTTACTAGGATCATATATACCATTTTCTTATGAACAATAAATAACTGGTTCTGTGACTGTCCAGTTCTCATTATTGCAAAAAAAATTAATGTGCAATTATCATAGGAATAGTTTCTGTTAAATTCACATGGAAATAGGCAATATTCTGATTTATTTCAAATAAAATAAGTACTTGCAAAGAAACTTATTAGTGTTGAAACAGACCATGTATTTATATTGTCAAATTAATTTTCTTAATTTCATTATTTGCATGCTAATGCAATTCCTCATCTAGTTCATCAGTTTGTCGTATTATCATGTTTTCTTTACATCTTTCATAAATAATTCACTGTGCAGTTACAATTATAATAAACATAGGTGTGCTACATTTGCAAATTCAACTGAATACTGAGTTTGCTAAGCACTGACTATCACTAAAGAACTAAAAAAAATTTCACTTTGTCTAAGATGCTTGCCTTTACAATAATTATGTTCTTATAATGGTGAGGAATATCTGAGTTTCAATTTCAGACATAACATTGCACAACTGGTTCTTTACCTCTGAAGCCACAATTTGTATAATAGCATACTTGTAACCTGATTGTAAAAAGAATGGGAAATTTTTATTCTTAAAAAAAATTTAATTAAGCAAAGCGCTGCTTTATCAAAGCACACTTGAATTCTAAAAGCTGACGAAGTATTTTCCAATAACAATTGAAAAATAAATCCCTTGTAAAGAGTAGGAGTTTTCTTTCTTCTTACTACATACGAAATGCAACTTCAAGATATGAATCGCATCTTATTAAATGAAACTTTTTATAACGTTATGGATCATCATCCTCTACCCTATCTGATACTTATATAAGGAAGGTCTAGTAGCATTTTCATTTTTTTCTGGAAAAACTAGTAACTTTCCCTTTAAATACAGAAGCTACTGGCATTCTCTTGGATGGGGAGAAGCCAGCTGAAACAGCCTTAGCAAGATCGAGTGGTTGTGGGTCTTTATCCTTGCCCATCGGGTTAGGAGAGTTGACATCTTTGATTCTGGATGAGGTAAACTCACCCAGATGTATCTGGTGCCTGCTCCTGCTGGAAGAGCAGGTGGCAGTCAGGACAGAGGGGGTGGGGCTTGTAAAAATTCATCTTGTGAGGCAATAGCAAGTATTTCTGCCTTGTTCAGAATCATACACCTTAGTTACCTTCTGTTGGATCATTGCAATATTCTCTAATGGGGCTGCCCTTAAAAAATTAGCTGGAAGCTGCAACTGGTCCAGAATGACATAGCACATGAAGCTTGCTCTGCAGTTCACCTCAGTTATATGAACTGCACTGGATCCCAGTTGCTTTGTGTGCCTATTCAAAGTGATGGGTATCACATATAAAGTCCTACATGGCACAGGGTTAGGCTAGTTGTGAGACTACCACTTTTTGAAGGTATCTGGCTGCCCTGCTAGTAGATAGGATGGGAACACTACAGATCCTCTCCCTTAAATATTGTCACTGATGGGACTTTGGAGGCATGCCTTCTTGGTGGCCACTGCAGCCTTAAAATTTGATAGATCCCTACCTTTTTAGCTATCCAGAAAGCTGTGAAAACCACCATTAAACTAGGCTAGAGTTAACCAGCATTAAACTAGGCTAGAGTTTGTATTGGGAGGTGGTTTCATCTGGTGGTGGACGGAAGGATATTTTTGTTTTTATCTTTGTTTTTATGGATTGTTATGGAGCTGCCGAAAATCATTATATAATGGGCAGCCATATAAGTTATGCAAATAAATAAATACTGTTTATTTGGTTCCTTAAAAAGTGCTACAGAAAGGATCTAACTGATTTTTTTTTCATCTTTGAGACCTATTATTTACACTAACTTGATCTCAACAGTTAGCATCCTTTTCCTGAAATGTGTCCATAAGAAACTTAAAACTCAGAAACCACTGTTTTGAACAGTAGTTTCTAAGTTACTTTACACATTCTGGCCATTTAAAAGATATGAATTATGACTGAAAGATGTATTTGACTCTAGAGCATTAATAAAGATGAAAAGTCCTGCGAACATGGCAATTAGCATGTCCATATTAATCACTGTACCTCATTTTCTTTCAAAGGAACAAAACTAAATATCTTTCATTGGTGATGTTTATGAAGTTTAATCCAGTGCTTGTCAATCCAGTTATAGATATTATTACTTTCATATCTCTTCTGGATATGTGATTAAATGTCATTTTTATTTACACTGATTTCAAATTGTTTTATTCGAGTTGAACAGAAGGCCATCTATGTTTACTGATGGTTTTATTTATTTGTTTTCTCCTTTAGTTTGTAAGATTAATATGTCGGTTTTCAGTGGCTCAAAATGGGAAATAAGACAATATTTTGATAATGGAATGAACTGTTTCAAACAATAAAAAAGTAAGATAAACCAGCATAGAAGAAATCAAGGCATAAGTGATGGTGCACAGCTTCACAAGGATGTTCAGGGGCTTCTCTTTATGTTCGATTCAGTTAAATAGAGGTAGTCCTCGACTTACAGCTGTTCATTTAGTGACCGTTTGAAGTTATAATAGCACTGAAAAAAGTGACTTATGAACATTTTTCACTTATGACCGTTGCAGCATCCCATGGTCATATGATGCTCTTTTGTGACTTTTTGACAAGCAAAGTCAATTGGGGAAGCCACTTAACAACTATACTAACTACTAATTTTAACAACTGCAGTGATTCACTTAACAACTGTAGCAAGAAAGGTCATAAAAAGGAGCAAAACTCACTTAACAAATATCTCACATAGCAACAGAAGATTTGGGCTCCATTGTGGCCGTAATTCGAGGATTACCTGTACAGAAATCAAATTAATATTTCTGTTTTGGGTGAATAGAAAATCCCCTCCCTACAAAAAACAATAATAAAAAAAGATACTAAACATTAAAATGTAAAATACTGCATTATTTTTAGCATGTTCTCCTGAGTATCCAAAAACAGGCAATCAGTACCTAAATAAGATACTTTACAATATATAATGTTGAGATATTGAACTTGCTTTCTCTCCTCCACGGTTTAGAAAAATATGGCTAATTCTGTCTTATTTTGAAATTATTTACAGGCTGTTCCCCAACTAGAACTGTTTGGGGATATGTCCACTCCTCCAGATATAACCTCTCCCCCTGTAAGTATTGCTGTTAAAATTGCTGGATTATTTGTTGCATGCCGATGTAAATATTTTTATAATATCAATATACAACAAATTTTGATATTCGTGAGAAAGACTGAAGACTGAGTTTGACAGGATTCCAAAAGGGTTACAGTCATACTACTCAGTTTGAATTTCTTCCTCTATAACATTGCTAATTATCTTACTTTTAAAACCCTAATTATTTATGCTAATCCCCTGTGAAGTTACTAAAATTACACAGCCTTAGACTTTTATGAAGAAACAGGTGCTGAAAGAATTTGCATATATTTTAGAAGTTGCAAAATAACACTTTCAGATTTTGCCAAATATCTACAAATTTTATGAGAATTTGGTGGTAACATTTCTTATCCTGTTTCTAATTATAGGTAACTTTCCTTGTCACTTGTTAATATTTATACCCTCTCTCTTCTACTACTCCCACCCATCATCCACTGTTGGCTTTTCTCGTTCATGCACTAGCTCTTTTAATTAGGGAAAGGATATGGAACTAGTTCTTGGCAATGAAAGCAGCACATGAAATATGACCTGTGACAGCTTATCAAGGCATTTTAATTGTTTCTTGTTTTATAGACCCCTGCAACTCCAGGTGATGCCTTTATCCCATCTTCATCCCAGTCACTTCCTGCTGGTACAGAGGTATTTAGTTCTGTACCTTACAGCACTGCTGCTGTACCCTCAGGTAAATCTTTTCCATCAAGATATTTAACTAGAACTTTTAAGCTCAATCTGGGACTAAGGGATGTTATTGTGTTACACATCAAAACATTTGAAGCCCTAGATCAGAACTTTAAGACTTGTGGACTTCAAGAATTTTGGGAGTTGAAGTCCACAAGTCTTAAAGTTGCCATGTTTGGAGACCTCTGCCCTAGACAGATCTTTTATTCGCAATCTGGGTGTCCTCCTGGATGTACGGCTGTCTTTGGAAGACCACATTACGGCCGTCTCCAGGGGGGCGTTTCATCAGGTTCACCTGATCCGCCAGATGCGGCCCTTTCTGGATCGGGATGCCTTACGCACGGTCACTCATGCCCTGGTCACCTCCCGACTGGACTACTGTAACGCCCTCTACATGGGGTTCCCGAATGGGAGCATCCAGAGGCTTCAACTGGTACAGAATGCGGCCATGCGGGTGGTTATGGGGGCGTCAAGGTTCTCTCATGTGACGCCCCTCCTGTGCGAGCTGCATTGGTTGCCAGTGGCTTCTCAGGTGCGCTTTAAGATTTTAGTGTTAACTTTTAAAGCGCTCCATGGCATCGGACCAGGATATTTACAAGACCACATTCTGCCATTTTCCTCTCACCGTCCGGTACGCTCCCACAGGGAGGGTCTCTTGCGGGTCCCGTCGGCATCTATGTGCTGGCTGGTGACCCTGAGGAATAGGGCCTTCTCTATGGGGGCGTGTGCCCTCTGGAATGGGTTGCCTCCGGAGTTACGTACAGCCACGGACCTGGGGACCTTCAGATGTGCCTTGAAAATCTGGCTCTTTGACCAGGCCGGCTTGGGCTGATTTTAGATTTGGGTATTTGGGTATTTTAATTTTTAAATTAAATTTTAGGGTTTTAGGGAGGGGTTTTAATTGTTTTCAGCCAGGGCCTTTAGTTTAATTTAGTTTTAACTTTTACATATTTATTGTTTTAATTGTATGGCTGTGCACTGCTCCGAGTCCTTCGGAAGAGGAGCGGTATATAAATTATTATTATTATTATTGTTGTTGTTGTTGTTGTTGTTGTATGATTTATAATTTTAGTAATTGGGTACTGATTCATACCTCTTTGGTCACATATCATTATCTGTAACATATGAGCCATTGCAGACTTAACATCACAGACAAAATGTTTACCTCATGTCAGCCAATTTTTTTTCAATCATTCTTATTTTGAAAATTTGGGGGAACCCTTGAGAATTTGATTTCATAATCAACATAACAAATCATTCTTACTTATTAAAGGACTGTTTGATCCTTAAGATTATTTCTTTTTCTTTTGAAGCATCAGTAGCGCTAAAGGATGAAAACTATTGTTCAATATTCTTCAGAGACCAAAATGCAAATCTTAATATTGTGACCCACTTTTGAAGCTCAAAAAGGTTTACAGATTTACATTTACTTGTTCCTGCTATTTTTGAATTCTGAAACTGTTGCCACTGACCCACTGCTAGGTCAAGGTATAATTTCACATTTATGCGTAAGGTATGCATACCTTAGGCTGTAATTGTTCATAATCTAAAAGCAAAATTCTGAAACACTCCTTTGTAAAAATGTTTATGTAATTGATTTGGACTCTGAGGGGTTTGTAGGCTAGGCTTTGATGAACTCACAAGGGTGGCAGGTGGTAGCATGGCCAAAGATTTTTATTTTGTCCCAATTGAACTCTTCTAGCTTCACAGATGCAGCAGTTGGGTCTAAGGATATCTTCTTACCTTCTTACCAAATTGTTCCCTTTTTTCTGTAAATAACATTTCATCTACATTTATTCTACTGATATTGTTAACTAAGCTCTTTTCTGTCCATTATAGGATAAAGACAAAAAAATCATTAAGATTCAAGCCTATAGCCTATACCTATAGATATTTCAGAAATATTCTATATTCTAACAAACTGTTGTTCTTTTCAATCTGAACTCATGATCTTATGGGCATTAAAATAAATATGATTGAAAACATTTTGTTGCATCTTGCTTGCAAATGCCAAGTCCCATCAAGTCCAAAGCAAGTTGGTGGGTAAGGAATGCAATTCACATAGTATGGAAATTGGTGTATGTGCACTGTACACACAATTTGGAAAATTATAATTCTGCCATATCCATTATCTCTGTCTCTTTCCCTCTCTCTAAAAATATTGCTTTTTTGCAGCTTATATGAATGCATACTTGGATATATAGTTGTCATTTTTCCAAACAAGGATAAGGAACTAGCTTATTGTATAAATCAGCACCAACTGCATAAGTCTTTTTGGATAGTCTTTCCAGGGTCAAAAATACTCGTTGGATGATGGAACAGTGTCAAAAATAAAAGAAGTAATAAATAAGTTTGGTTATTTTAAAAAGGAGGTTGGGAACAACTTGGAAAATGCTTTTCTCCTAGGTTAGGAGCATTTGTGTTTTGTTTCCATTGCTCTGTTTTTGCCATTCCTGCATTGTCCTCACTGTCCATTCTCTTTTCTTTCCAAAGGTTATGTTGCAATGGGAGCTGTCCTGCCTTCCTTTTGGGGACAGCAACCACTTGTTCAACAACAACTGGCCATGGGTGCTCAGCCTCCAGTTGCTCAGGTGATGCAAGGAGGACAGTCAATTGCATGGGGACAACCTGGGATGTTTCCTCCCACCCAGCAACCATGGCCATCTGTAGCTGGTCAGTTTCAGCCTGCTGCCTTCATGCCAACACAAACTGTTTTGCCTTTACAAGCAGCCATGTTTCAAGGTACCATTGTTCCCACTGCTACTGTTCCACCTACCAGTGATTCCACTAGATCAAGTCCACAGACAGATAGCCCACGGCAGCAAGCTGGAAAAGAAATGTTTAAAGATTTCCAGATGGCTCAGGCACCTCCAGTACCATCACGAAAACCAGATCAGCCTTCCCTCAGTTGTACCTCAGAGGCCTTCTCCAGTTACTTTAACAAAGTCGGAATGGCACAGGAAGCAGATGATTGTGATGACTTTGATATTTCTCAGTTAAATCTGACTCCTGTGACGTCTACAACACCATCAACAAATTCACGTGAGTATCTCAGTGTTTGTGCTCTAGCCTTGTTTCTCTTTTTTCTGAGCCATATGCATTCTGTTTAAAAATGGAAAAACATGAACTTCAAATAATCGCATCAGATTTATGGAAATCTGTACATTCTGCTTTCATGAATTTCACTTTGAATAACAATGTCATGCTATCTTAAAAAGGCATAAGATCCAGAACTAGATTTGTATTCAGTAGCAATTCAATACTTTTTTTCCTTCCAATAGTAGCTATCCTTGATGTAGTTATAACTTGCCAGTTTTGAATTCAGAATCTCCAGCCTTACTTGATTATTGTGATAACATTATTGTAAAAACATTTTATGTGGATCAATCCATGTACAATGAATTGCAGGTGAAAAAAATGTTAGCCATGCTATTGTGTGTATACTTTGAACTTCTCATGCAACAGTTGCCTATGAAAATAGTCAAAAGCAATATTGTTGATTTTAGATTTGATTTCTTTCACAATATTATTTCCATATGAGTATTTCAAATACTCATATAGCTGTCCATTATAACTGTGTAGCTTCCAATTACCAATTAAAACAATATCAATATTAAAACCATAAATATTAAACACCTAGGCTAAAGTTAAGTTTCTGACCCAAAGTCCTTCATAAAATCCTCTCACCTATCTCAAAGTACCTCAATGCTGGGTGAAAATCTGGGTTTTCAATGCTTTTCGAAAGCTTGGGAGGATGCCCCAGGGTAAACAATGTTCCATAGTGCAGGTATGGAAAAGCATGCTTCCTAGCTCTCATAAGATGGCAATGTTTAAGGGAAGGGACTAGGAGTGTGCCCATACTATCTGATATGATACAATGGGTAGATGTTCTTAGGGAGAGGTGATCTAGCAAAAAAATCTGACCTTGGATTTTAAAGATGAACAGTTTTCTTCCCAGAAGAAGAGTGATAGCCAGTGCAGTTTGCACAACAATGGTGTTATGTGGGTAAATCTAGGGGCACCCATCACTGTGTCTTCTGCTCCATTCCGGACTGGTTGTAGCTTCCAAGTGGCCTTCAAAGATAGCCACATGTAGAGTGCATTGAAATAATACAAATGGAAATTGAGTAAGGCAGGAATGACCATGAGCAAAAACTCAAAGTCTAGAAAAGGGTGTAATTAGAACACCAGACAAATCTATGCAAAGATTCCCCTAGCCACATCTGCATAAACAGGAATCATGAAATTAGGAGGGCCTCCAAATTGCACATCAACTCGGTCCAGGAAAGTGCCATTCCATCCAGTGTTGAAGATGAAATATGAACTGGGCCTGGGGTACATAAACCCAGAGCTACTCCATCTTGCCAGGATTCATTGAAACCAGTTCCTTCTCCATGTAAACCCTTACAGCCTCCAGGCACTCAGCCAGCACTGTATCATCTGTCTGACTAGAGCTAGAGATATATAATTGCGTATTAATACCCTAATTATAGAGGTATCTCAATCAGTGTCAGTATCAGCAACAACAGCAGTAATTTTGAAGACGTGTAGAAGATTGTAAATGCTAAAATGATATATATATATATATATATATATATATATATATATATATATATATATATATATATATGTGTGTGTGTGTGTGTGTAAGGTTTTTAAGCTGATAATTTTAAATAAATAAATAATAAATAATTTTAAATAATAAATAATAAATAAAATTATCAGCTTAAAAACCTTACACACATGTAAACAAAAGGCAACGAAACAAGTAGCTTTCTGTCGGTATGGTCTCTGGTGATGAGCCGAAAGACAGAAAAGAAAGCAGTATGCTTTCTCCCTTAATTGGGGCTTAACAGGGTGTTGTAACACAAAGTATATATATATATATATATATATATATATTGTACTTTTTAAACAAATTAGAATCAAACTGGGTGTGCAGAAACCTGGTATGCTTCCCTCTCCACCACCCCCTCCACCCCGTTATATACTGCCAGTTCTTTATCTGTGGACTTGTCAAATGACAGGTGAAACATGTATGATTTTTGTTGAAGCAATAAAATTAAAGTCACATTTTAAATCCTATTTGCTTTAAAGGAGTGGTCTCTAAGCACTTTATTAAGGAGAATCTTAACTTTTAATTAAGCCAACTTGTCATAGCCACATATGTTTCATCACACCACATCACCAAGTTCATAGATCACCCTATTTTTCTCACAACAGTTCAACAGGTTACCAAATGACATTTAGAATCCACAGCACTAATTTTTGTTATTTATTTGTTTGATTGATTGGTTTTGTTAGCCCCAACTCCTGCTCCTAGACAGAGTTCTCCATCTAAATCCTCGGCATCTCATACCAGTGACGCTGCTGCAGATGACCTCTTTGAAGAGGGCTTCGAAAGCCCAAGCAAAAGTGAAGAGCAAGAAGCAGTAAGTAGCCCAGCTCTCATTTATTAATATAGTCACTCATTTATCTTGGCTGAACTGTTAACATAATCCATAGATTTTTTACCTTTAAATTTTAAGAGAAATATGCATGTTTAAATTTAGAGAAATTGTTTAACCTTCCCTCTTCCTTTTCCTCTTCTCCAACTGCCTCTTAAAGTTCTTTCACTCTTCTCTTGTTTATTCACCACTAATAACACTTGTGGAGTATGATGTACAACTTTCTGATCAGCCCTGATGTTTACTAACAAGACAGTGGTGTGCATACTACAGAAGAGTTAAACCTGAAAGCAATTCACCGTAGCTTGACATTTACATCTACAAAATTTCAATTTATACAGTTTATTGGGGTGTTTTTTCTTTTTATTAGTTTCTACTAAACTGGACCTTCTTGGTTCAGTTCTCTTGCTACCTCTTAAAAGAGATAAGGTTCAAGAAGTATAGAAAGAGGGTAACATGAAAGGATATAGAGTCCCTTTAAATTTATGGTTCCTAGCTGGTAAAGACAAAAAGATATACAGTGCTACCTCAGTACTCATCATTAATTTGTTCTAGGAGGCATGCCAAATATTAAAAACAAGTATCAAACAAATCATGTGACTTACCACATGTCCTTTTTTTCCAACCAGGAAGGAATTCCTGTCTGTCCTTTTCCTATGTCAGTGACCTTCCAGCATAGCCAACTTCCCATCCCTTGCATGCTTTCTTTATCAACAACCTTCCCAGCATAGCCATTCTTATCCATTGTCCGTGGCCATCTGCCTCTTCCTATCACATTGTATCAAACAAACGATAAATACCGGGACAACATTTTTACATCAAAATGCAGTACCAAATTCAACCGGTTTTGAAGCAGTCTAGTACTGAGGTATCACTGTAAGGACAAAATAAGCATAGGCAACTTTAGAAGCATGCAAAACATTGTACCCTTCGACTTAAAGTATGGTGACATTTTAAGTTCATTCTTGTCTAAGCTGGGCTATGAGATCTGGCTTGCATAAATCTGGGTGGCCAAATCTGGGTGGCCACTGGTTGGCAGCAAATATCAAATATCTTTTCTGCTATCAAATGGTTGTCATTTTTTTGTGTCTTCCTTTGTTCTGCAATCCGGATTATCTGTCAGCTCTATCTATTGAGCTAAACTGAAAATCTGTACCAGTACCTAGACCTTATCACATTTTTTCTTATAAATAGAAAAGTAAATAGGATTTGAATGCAAAATGAAGTATTTTAATTGCACAGAGAAAGTTTTGGGTGACCTGTGTACGGCTTAATATTCTCTTAATACTTCTCTTAATACTCCTTCTTCTGTGCTTGAATAAGTAAAGGGATTAGTTGGAGGTCATACTTAATTTGCATTCAATAAGAATGTATTAAAAGTTGAAAAGGATAATGCTTAGGAAAAGGGGTATATATAATTACAGACTAATTTAATTGTACATCATAAAATGGTTCAAAAAATTGGAAGATGATTTGAAAATATATATACTATGTTTATATAAAATAATGTAATAAACCAGAATAACAAAGCAACAAAGTGACTGTTCAAAAATCTACTTCTTTAAAGAAATGTTTTTATGTCCCCAAAATTTCCACTAAAAGCTGTCTGCCTTGAATTGTTTTACTTCACAATATTTACAATGCTAGTATTATCCACAAACATGGACTGAACTAAAACATTACTTGCAAATTAATTTTATATTCAAGGTGGCAATTTCTTTTCTCTCTCTTTTTTCTTTTTTTGAAGTATCTTATTTTTAAACAACTTTTTTTAAAAATTCCCACAGACTTTCTACGTTTCGGGGGGGGATTTCCCTGGGGGAACTTTTGATCATGATTTTGATCCTCGGGGGCTGTTATAGGTTTCTCCTGTGCATTCCTAAAAAATAGTGCACATTTTCCTAGCAATACGATCATGGTGACTGAATAATCCCATAAAATCAGGGTTATGGGTATTCAATTCATTTCGGCTTTTCATCCTCAGTGGGTAACTTTGACGAAATGCATTGATGGCATGAAAATAACCTCTGATGTTTTCCTTTCTGCTGTTGAAAAAAAAAGGTGTTATGTTCTTATATTCTAGCCTGATGGATCTCAGGCCTCATCCAACAGTGATCCATTTGGTGAACCTATTGGTGATACTGTAAGTCCACAGGGCGATAGCTAGATAGCGCAGGTTGTGGTAGGTATCTGTCCTTCTCACTGGCTCTTTCATTCACTTTTCAGCCATTCCCTTTCATTATTGCCTGTCTTCATTTTCTTGGATGCTGTATGTGCAGAATTTCATTTTTTTCCCACCTCACTACTTTTCACACCATTATTCCATTTGCAGGTAATGTCAAAATATTGGCTTTTGAAATTACAGTATAATAGAAAGGGAAACATGTATTAAAGTGAAACTGGAGATTGTGACCATTAACCAGAGAAGAAATCATGCATTTGTTATTGTCAATCTCCAATTTCTGGTATTCTTGATGAGTTATAAACATTCTATACATTTATCAACTGTTGGTTAAAATGACCTAATCAAAATTGAAATAGGCCTTCCCACTCCAAAGCCTTATCAATAGTTTCTTGAAAATTTACTAACAGTTTGATTCAAATTGTTATTGATATACAGGTTGTTAATTGATGCAGAGTCTTGCTACCATTCCCAACTGTTGTTTAGTCATACATTTTCCATTATCAAATTTAAGGTGATGTGTTGTAATCATTAATAGCTCACTTTGCATGCTGATAGACCTTTTTTAAGCTGACTGTGGCTAATTTTGTACTTGCATGTGTTTTGTCTGAATGACTGTAAAAGTGCAGTGCTTGTGAGTGCTAAACATACCCATCTAATTTCAGTTCTACTATTGCCATGTTAAATATATATATATATATATTTCATACATGGTGAATTGAACAAGATTAAACGTGGTGTGATTTACTATTCTTCTTTCTGTATAAAACATCTGAAGCA
The DNA here is from genome assembly GCA_023653725.1 of Bungarus multicinctus. NCBI lineage: Eukaryota > Metazoa > Chordata > Lepidosauria > Squamata > Elapidae > Bungarus > Bungarus multicinctus. The sequence goes on from CM042842.1 coordinate 67,067,628, forward strand.
GATTCATAAAAATGAAGATATTATTTTAGTGCCTAATTTATATGCTTTCCAGACTTAAGAATGTGGAGTGGGATTATTGCTAATCTGTTTCACCAGTCACAATAGATGAATGAACCAGGCTTTTCTGACCACCATATCCTTGAATTTTAGGCTTTATTTATTAAAGACTACAGACGTATAGGATGGGCAGAACAAAAAAAAGGACAAATGACAAGGACTCAAGTCAGCTTATATTTCATTGTTCTGATGAAATTGATGAAAATGCAACCACATCTGAAACATTTTTGTTGCTTTGCCCAGCCATTGATAATCTCAACAACTGATCACTTTTCTTTATTTTTAAATAGTATGGTGCCAATGCCAATTATCACTAGCTTTATATTGCTATAAATTTTCAAAGAGATCAAGTAGGTGAACTAATTTACTTTAGTAAATTATGGTATGACTGTTTTTACATTTGCCCACTATTGAATTATCTGTTTTGTCTCTGTAGCTAAACATTGTAATAACTTTCATAGACAAAAAATACCCTTAAAAACCACAAGCAAAGCATTCATTTGCTGTTTTTAATTCTGGCCTCTGAATGTGGAAGACAAATCATTAGTCTTTCCATGCTGAAATAATCTCAGTGGAGAAATCTATTTTGAAAGTTTGTTTTTCTTTTTTTATATATTAAATCTGTAAGTTTGGAGGAAAGAGATGCTTTATATGCTTCCCACTCTCAGTATTGTTCTAGTGGTGAAATTATGAAAGCAATATGCTGCCTTCTCCTTACAGCCTCCAATAAAGATCTTGCTTAGAAGTTTGGATTTTTATGGATAATAAGAGAGTGATTAGGGATACCAGGGAAGTGTATTTTCCTTAATACAGGGAGGAATATAGGAAGAAATACTTCTTCACATTTATTGGATCCTGATTCCTTCTGTATAGGAACGGACTGTCTCTTCATGGAAAGGGCACTCTAGATCAAACTATCCTAGCAAGTCTATGATAATTTATATTCTAGATTGAACTGTCATTCCCCATTTGGCTTTAGATTTGCTCCATATTGTTGTTTGTGATGTTATTTAGACCCTTTCTAATTTTACCTGATAATCCTTGATTTCATGAACTTTCAATGTTATAAGCATTTCTTTTTATTTCTTTTTTAAAAATTCTTTTTTCTTTAGTAATTTTTTTACTTTAGGATTTTTTTTAGTAATTGAGTGTCTTATCACTTTTCAGTTCCTAGATTATTTTACTTGTTCTCTACTGAACGAAGTTTTCCAACTTGAAATCCACAGCTATGTTTTTAAGGCCTTCTCACAGATAAATCTGGAATCTGCACATAAATGAAATTTTTCTCTTGATTTCAAAGCATAAGCTGGGAACTTTATCTGAGTACATGCACTGAAATTACAAGAGCTTCTTCTTGCATAACATTATCAGTTTCTAATTCAAATTCAGATATTATGGAACATCATACAACAATAGTATGCTTTTCTTAATCTTTAATATGTTTCTGTTTCTTCTAAAAATATTTCTGCATATCTGTAGCCACTATAAAAATATGCCATATTTTTTTCTTTTGTCCATCAAGTCAAATCAGAGTTTCATAATATGGGACATTTTCACATTTTGTGTGTCAGATCCTGTCAGGATTTTCAACGTAAGGCCACAGTTAGCCTCTCTCCTCAATATTTTCTCATTGGCTACTGCTAAAACTGTTACTGGGCAGAGAAAGAAGATGTTATGACAGTTTTATACCTGCTTTTTTTCTTACTAGAAGGAGACTTTTCATCTGTAGGATCAATCCTAGTCTTTCACTTTACTCAGTCTTGTAAACAACCTGTTAAAGGAGTTGTACTGGCCAAATATAGTTAATCATAAAAGTAATACTATTCCAAAGTTTCAAAATTCTCTAATCTTTCTTCCTTTCAAAAAGAAGCTTTAATTTTTTTAATGGTCCTAATACATTTTTCCCTAATTCTGTATCTGTAACCTCTCTATCTTCTGCAACTATAAAAATACATAATTAATCACTACATAATGGAAGACCCCTTTATGTAGTGATTAATTTTGTATTTTTATAGAAGACCCCTTAACCATCAAAAGATAGAAAAGGGCTGCCACACCTGTCAGTTCCTCTTGCATCAAGCTCTTTAGAAAAATACAGAGTGTAAAAACATTCTTTTTTCTTTGGGACAGAAGTACTTATTCCCTTGAGCTTCCTTATCTGCTATTAAATATTTATATAGGGCTTTCCTTCTGACTGGATGATCAGGAAATATAAGACTTATTTTTTTTTGCTTATTTTCAGCATTTTGATCAACCAGGCAGAAGGAAAATATTCCGCTAAATAAGCGGCATAAACATGGACAAACAATCCTTTGGAAAATTTTATAATACATTTTTTCTGTTACATTAGGAAGAAAAATCCATCTATTCTCCTTTATCTTAATAGACTAGTAATATAAGCAGATCAATTACATTACATCCATTAATCATTTTAAGTTGCTTAAGTAAAATTTCCTTAGAAGAATAATGTTGAATGCAATATATTCACTAATTTGAAAGCCAACCTATATAAAAGTTTTTAATTGTCCTTTGGGGCCTCTTAATCTTAGGAAAACATTGAGGGACACAGAAAATTTGAAAAAATAAGACATGCTTCTTATTTCTGCCAAATAGACATGACAATGGAAAATAGCAAGGATCATAATAACAGAGATTCATTAGGAAATTTGTTTAATACAAAAGTAGAAAGAATATTAAACTTTGAACATAAAAATCAACTGATATTCTGGAATAATTTTCCATACTCAATTTTGTTTAATATTTTCCTCTAGTGTCTTATCTGAATCTGCATTTACTGTAACACAGATCTACTGAACAAATTGGTTAGTATTAATATGGTTTTTCTATTTTATGGAGTTTTTTACCATTTTTTACTTATGGAAACCTTTAATTTTACACATTGGTAAAAATGTCAAACATAATTACATTGTCTTTTTTTAATATTGATTTTAAAACATTTTCCAAAATGCTGATTTACTGGAAGCATCTTCTGTTACAACATATATATTATTTCTATCTATGTATTAACATTCTTCATCAACATTCTGAACAATAACATTTGACAGTTCCTACTTGATTTTCACACTTGCATATCAAGAACAGTTTGCATTGAGAATAATTAATTGGTTCTTTTATTAGGGGCAGAAGAATGGCAAAATCTTTATACCAGGGCAGGGATTTCCAATTATTTTCAGGTTATTGAATCTGCTAGTTAAAAAGAAAACTTTCTGGATCCCTCATCAAGAGACAAAATTTTAGTAAAAGAAGATTAATTGTGTTTAAGTGAACATTTTCTTCTTTTAGTCTATCATGGAAAATAAAGTTTTCCTAGAGCTTTCAGGTTCTGCAAATGATTGTCTAAAATCTTGTTATAGGGGATAGAATTGAGTCTATCCCAGAAAAGAGTAGAAGACTACTTAATGAGGCAAAATCTGAATAATAAAAGTATCTTTTCCCTTATTTTAAAAGGTGTGTGAAATGCAAAATTTGCTGCCCTTTTGCCTACTCACAGGTTGCTTAGATTATAGTCTAAAAATCAAAGTACATGTCTACTCAAGATGAGAAGTAGTATTTTGCCATTCTAAGAGATTTTTAAAGAGTAAGCAAATGGGATTTATACAAATATATATATAAAGGTATTTGCATTGCATCAGAAAAAAAAGCAAATGCTAGATATAATCTAAAAAAATTGTGAGTAACTTTCCAGTTTTCCAGAATCATCATTGCTTCTATGAACAAATTACTAAAACCAGATAGAATCAAAAATGTAACTGTTGTTTATTAGAAAGCTTGATACCTTCTAAATGCATTGGACTTTTCTATAATTCCAAGCTGAACATAGCTCTAGCAATTATGGAAGCTCAAATCTAATACATCTAGAAGCCTGGCTTTGGAGTATGTTCTCTGGACTGCACTAAACTTCCTAAAACTGATTTTAGTTTATTGTTAACAATTTACCAAATTGCAAATTGCTGCTTTTCATGTTCATTAAACTGTTTTCACATTGCATAATCAATATTTGCCAACATTTGTAGTGCATTTCGTCTATCATAGTTTGGAAACATCAGAATTAAAATTATTAAAGTTTTAAATTTATATTATATTTTGGAATTCTAAGGAGATATTTATTCTGTTTTTATTGTTCTTTAGTCTGTTTTAATTATTAGCTGCCCAAAGTTATGTATATAAGATGGGCCAACTATATATTAATTAAATAAATAAATATTTAGTGTGTCATCCTTGTTTTGGACATCATTCTGAACTCAGTAAATGAATCATGCTTGCATTGCAAACCTGGGAAAAATTGTAATGGAATAATTTATTACACTGAGAGCAGAATAACAATTTATTCCTGTGCATTCAAATCACTTTTTTTGTTGCCAAAGTGTATAATTTCTTCTTCATATGTAACTGACTTTTTAACAGATATCAGTATTGTACAGTTGTTTTCTTTTTCTTAAATTTTTCTTTTTCGTAATTCAAATTATGGGAGTGTGTGTGTGTGTGTGTTTATGTGTTTATATCCCACTCTGGTTGTGTTCTGCGAATCTATTGTTCACATTCAAATGACTAGAAATATCTGTATTCATTTTTTTCTTTCTATTGTTTTTAGGAAAGAGAACCACTCTATGCCCAGATCAACAGACCTAAGACCTAAGAAATAGCATTGACCCACACTCGTGGCACTTCAAGTCTCAAATGAAAACTCCAGTCTTGGCAGGCCTTTGGCTCTTATTACTCTTACTAATATTATTTAGTTATCTCTGCTAATCAAGGATAATCACATCACTGGATTAATTCAACAAACAAGATGTTTTGGCAACTCTGTTTGGCAGAACATTGCTTTTTCTTTTTTTCTTATTTTTCAAAATCCTACTTTCCTAGGAGGGGAGAAAATGTCATCTGCATTCTTACAACTTTGAGCTATCCAAACATCTTTTCTTGTTACCTTTTGTTGTTTCTAGGAATTCATATAATGAAAGTAGGTAATCCAAATCTATTAGATGACAACTCATTGTTTTATAATACAGAAACACAGAGAAAGCAAACAGTTACCAGTTATTGAGCAACACACCTGCACATTTGAAGATATGGTAACTTTTTATGGCCATCACAAACTGATCCTTCTGTATTTTCACCTAGTATACCAGCCTACAACACATATATGAAGGAAGTATTCAATTATTTCATTTTTCCCCCATTACTTAAAAACTGGTGACAGACACTAGCAGCAGAATGCCTCCTGTGAAAATAATTCTTAACTTGAAGTCATGGAATCCCATTCCACCAATCATCAGTTTTGATTGAAAATGTTGCCAAATGGACCTTTTAATTTTCAATACAACAAAGAAGAGATGAAATGCTGCTTTTTCTGTTTTGAATACTACTGCTATGAATAGAGAAGGACATCAGACCTTTTGATGGAAAAACAAACTGTGTTATTTCCTAGGGAACTCTTAAAACAAAGATCAGTAAAGGATATTTTTTATTTCTTTGATATCTTGCTGCTGTGATGCTATGCAGACAAGTGTTTTTTTCTTCTCTCTGTGCCATTTTTGAAGAGAAAAAAAAACTGTTTGCCAAATACTTCTACATTTGGATTTGATTGGGTTGGACTTTAATAATAACAGGATGGAGATGGCATGAATTTTGAAATAATGAACTTATTCTGCGATTAAATGGTTCATCTTTATCACTTTTTGTACATCGGAAAAATTCAAATGGGATTTTTATTTTATAACTTGAAATTTAAAAATAAAAATCTTAACTGTTAAAACTCTTTCTGTGTTTAAGGGGAAATGGCTTTAAAGAGTCCGAATGAAAATTGCCAGGTTTTCTTTTGTTTTGTAAATATAAATGTTAGGAGTTTTCTTTTTTCATCATGACATCACACTGTAGGGAAGGTAGTAAATGATGGTGTTTCAGAAGCGTGGAAACCCCCATTTTGTGGTTCTTGTATCACGTTTGTTTGGCTTTGTTTTCACATGCTTATAGATAGTGGGATAAAGCTGAAGTGCGTTTCCCAACTACAATTTTGTTGCCTGAAACTAGCTAGGTTGATGGAGAACCAATAATCATACAATCTTGCTTTTATAATGCAACTGTTATCACATACTTTTGGAGAAAAATCACATTTCATACCCATTTCCTAATTTAATAAAAGCTGTTTACACACCACAGAAGCAAGTTTTTTAAAACTGTTTTTTTTAATATATTTATGTAAGAAAAGTGCAGTGTTTGGTTTCTATTCTTCGCACATGATTTGCATAAAGAATCTATATATTTTTGCCCTACAGAGAATTGTTATACAGGTCAAATATGTTTTCCTGATGTTCCTATGCAGATTACAATATATTGAACTTTAGTGGTTTAGCACTAAAAAAGAAGAGTTAAATAATTCAAATGATGACTTGTTTCAAGGATTATGCAGATTTTTTTAAAAATCAAAATACCAATATACTTGTGTTTTTCCTTTGATTATATAGGCCTGGAGTTATATTTCATGCATTTGAATTATTAAAGCATTTTACAAGAGTAGATGAAAACTGGTGATTTGGTGATATTGAAACTGAACTTGATATTTCCAGTTGGTTTTTTTCAACATAGGTACTGAAACAAAATGTGTGTCAAACAGTCAGTTGAACTATAGGCTTTAATACCAGTGCAGATCTAATGTACTTTTCCAGTCATTTCCTCTCTGTACCTTTTTGTTGTGCAACCTTGTTTCAATAAAAGACTCCATGTGGATTTTACAGAACATATGACTGGTGATGTGAAAGAGGAACAAAAGAGAAATTGAGTCCAATTAAAGAAGAAAGTAGTTGTGCCCAAAATAAAAAAATATCATTTTTTAAAAAATCAATTTGTTTTTCTTCATTTTCCCTTTCCCCAGCCTGTTTTTATCAACCCACAAATCAATTTATTTTAACTTCAACTTGCTCACTATATATATATATATCTATGAAAGGTGAAGATGGCCTGGGCCTGCACAAACCTTTTCCCAGCTCAAAATATTCATCCATGTTGTTGTTGTTGTCAGCATCTCTGTCACAAATGAGCATCAAAAGAAAAATGCAAAAAGCTTATCTCTTTTATAACATGAATGTTAGCTTTGTTTGTTTTTTACCTACGCAAAAAGATAACATCATTCAAAAGGACATTTCAACCCTGAAATATTGATGTACTGTATAGTCAATAGTGAAATCTTGCTAAACTAAGTTTTTATTGAACACAAACATACAGAATTTGAAATATTCACATATATTTTAGCATGGTGCGGACTAACAGTCAGTTCATTGATGATGGTTGTTATTGGGTTCCAAAATACTATATATATTACAACTGATATTTAGAGATCATAAGGAAATTTGGTCTATACAAACTGCAAGTCTTTTCTTGAAATAAGACAATCCATGATTAACTTATTCATCATTAGGTTATTCCTTTCTACCATAATCCAGAAGAAAAACAATACAGAAGTCTGCACTACATAAGTATTGTAGATAGGAAATATATCTACAGGAATCCATTCATCACTAGCACTAAGCTTGTCACTTTAAACTTTAAACCAGGGAATACCATCCCATCCTGTCCTGTTTCAAATCGTTTCTTAAGTCTTATGTTATTAATGTACTTTGGTTCATTGTTGTCATTCAATTGTCTGATGAAATCTCTGATTGAATAATGTACTGGGCACCTTCTTTGCAAAGATGTTTACTTTCTACTTCGATTTGTTTGATTTTTGTGTTTTTACATGTTTATTTTTAATAGAAGAAAGATGAAAATGACTGTTTTACAGTACATTTCTAGATCTACTTTAACATTACCTCAGAGGAAAACCATTTGTTAACATCTGTTGAACATCTTCTTTCCCCTTATGTATAATGCATTCATCAAAAGAAATTTTTAGAGATTTTCCATTGATTTCTGTAAGACACCATGTAGTACTGTTGCAAATAAAAATATTTAAAATCATGTTTATTCGTTTCTCTTATTTTTATGAAAGTTGAATATAATAGAAGAACGCAAAGCTGGGTGTCTCTGTTTCTTCTCTTCAAATACAATGCTGCATCACAATGTGCTTTGTCGGAAAGCTTTCATTTGAAGTTTATAACAAATTCCTTGTGTATAAATGACCATTTTTATCTTACATTTTCTTTCAGAAGGTGATAGAGAAAGAGCACATGTAAGAGAAAGACATAAATACCATAGATGATATAGATGGAGAGAGAGAGGTTGAATATTTTGATAAGGCAAATATTCATCACAAGTCAACTTGAGTTTGATGTTGTAACAAAATTCTCTTCTTTATTAGCTCAGCCATCTGTTGTTAGTTCCAGGTCCTTCTTGGATAGTGCCAGAGAGATGACTTGAAATTGGGTTGATGCAGTTGGGTCAATTTTTAGAGTGAAGGAGTAGTCCTTTTAGCCCCTGGAAGAAAGTTTGGTATATCCTCTCTCAAGAAACCACAGTTGGACGCAATAGTCCTGGATAACTATTGTCCAGTCTTGTCTTCTTGATCATGCCCAGATCTTAGTAAGGCATGGGGAGCTTTATCTTTGAAGTAAAGAACATTTAGAAGTAATAGCATTTAACCACCTAAACAGTTTCCATTTCAACAGTTCACTGACAGACAACCTTAATACCTCAATGGTATTAAGGAAACCATCTGTGTTCATCAGATGCTTGAGTTGGACCATATTAAGTGATACTTATGTATCAGTCACTAATAAAAAAACAATCACAATGGTTTTCATATACTTCATAAAACTGCAATTACTGCAATGGATTACTGTTACTTTCTATGCAGTCCATGGACTGAAATAAAAACAGGGACTCTACAGAGTTATTCTAAGAATAATGACATGATTTGAATATAGTAGGTAAAAATTATTATCCTTTTAATTAGTGCTGAGTGAGATCAGTAACTGCAGTACCGATTTTTTGTTTCTGTAAAGCTGTATCTTCAGTGGAAGTGTAGTTTTGTTCCCTTTGCAAGATGAATTGTGTGAAAACGAGATTATATACATCATATGACTTTTCTGTCTTTCTATGAGACAGTGAGAAATAAGGCAAGATATCCTATAGTGATTCACTGATTAGTGGAGACTTTATCTGTGTTCTTGTGAAAATCTCCTGCTGGATAAAAGGTTATCAGACTCATTAATGAAACACATATCTGGCAATTAGGTTTCCTCCAGTTCCAAATAGTCTTATCTCCATGGTAATGTTTGCCTTGTGGTCCATCTATCAAGTGCAAAATAGTTTTATCAGAAGCTGAAACAAATGGCAGGTTCAAAAGGTATGTCTTTTGGAAGCATTAGCAGTGGAACCTCTCTCTGTAACTTAAATTGAGCCAATAACAGATCACCTTGTGATCCAAAAAATGGTGCAGATTTGGTTAAAGGGCAAAGGGAGCATAGAATTTACAGACAATTAAAAAGAACATTCTGATTTTTATGTTATAGAAAGAAAAGGTAATAGTAATTCAGACCGCTGGATGCCAAAGCAAGAATGTCATCCAATTTGAAGCTATTTGAATGACCTTGAACGATCAGGGGTCCTCAGGCAGAATGCAGCTTGGAAGCCGTGGGCCAGAGGCTCCCTCAGACATGCTGATTAGAAGCTAGAATAGAGGTAGAAATAAGAAATAGAGGAAATATTAGCAGATTTTTATATAACAGAATATAAGTAATAATTTGATGGAAAAGATCAGAGGTTGAAAGATGGTATTACCATGTATGCTTATAATATCATTGGCATTAAAATGGAACATTGAAATATTAAATAACTACTCTAAAAACCATGTATAGTAATACTAGAATTATATAATAACCTATAATTTTATTAATATAACAACCATTATGATTATCATTATTGATATTTGTATCAAAATGAATTATACCCAGGGGCCACACTGTTCATGTACTGATATTGATTAAAAATAAAAATCTAATAAAACTTGACGGGGAGAAGAAGTTTTGGTCAGCCAATGCTGAAGGAATGGGTTGAAATAGCATCATCAGCTTGCATCCCAGGACATGACCAAGTCAGCCAATTGGTGCATAAGAAAGTAGAAGGAAAACATTCCCTGGGATGTCCTAGCTGAAGCAGAAGAGCAGGAAAGATGGCAGTCTTCATGGCATCCCTGCAACCTACTGATCAAAGATTGCAATTACTACAGCAAAAGTATTGGGAAAATTAACTAGAGGGTGAGTTGTACTAGAGAGGTTGGTATAGAGCAGGGATCCCCAAACCTGCCAACTTTAAGACTTGTGGACTCAGCTGGCTGAGGAATTCTGGGAGTTGAAGTCCACAAGTCTTAAAAGTTGCCAAGTTTGGAGACCTCTGGTGTAGAGACCCTTTGGAAGAGAGGGAAAAAGTGGCAAGATGACTAGCAAAGCCTTCTTTGCCCGTAGAGCCTCACTGGATTTTCCTCAGATGAAAGATGGAACAAATAAGTGTTGATGGGTTTAGTTCAGTTCAGTGGACCACAATCCACCCAAAATGGTCTCATTGGATTACCAACCATGCATGTTACTGTATGCCCTTACAGGTGACATCCATGCCATGGCCTATAATCAGGGTTGGTAAGAAACATAGTACAACAGAGATTCATGTATTGCTCATCCCTTGACTAGCTTAAGTCTATATGTGTGATCTGTTCAATCCAGTCACCACTATCTTATGCTCAAATCATGGATGTGAATCAGTAATAATACAACTGCTCATTACTCTTTTGTGATATTGATACGGTAGAACAGGGGTGTCTAACTCACATCATCATGGCTGCATCATGTAACATATCGGGACTTTTTTTCCCTTCACTAAACTGGGTGTGGGTGTGGCTGGCACGTGACTCATCTGGCCCACAGGCTGCGAGTTTGATAGCCCTACACTAGAACATATCAAATACTGACACCCAGTGTCTGGAAAAATGTGCTCTTGAAATAGGCTTTGGAATTTCTATCTCATTTTTGGAATTGTTTAGAAATTCTTTTCTCCAAGCTTATTGTTCCAAAGGGATGGATATTACACTTTTGTACTATACATCTCACCATAAGTGTCCCTGGGTGTCCATGCCTTCTGATGCAAAAAGGGTATTTCTTTCCTCCTGGTGTTTTGTTTGGCATTTAAATGCAATAGTTGAAGGTAGAACTGTAGTAGTTTCCCACCAATATATTTGCATAAGCTCTTTTTAAATAATTTCCATAAATTGACAAGCCTGAAATTCCATGTCATAGCTCCCTCAGATCCCTTAACCAAATGTAGTTACATTTCGTTAAGTTGCTCTGCATCTATGAGATTTTTTGTTTTGTTTATTTGTTTGTTTGGGGGGAAATATTTTTATTATATTAAATAGGTATATTGCATATAAACATGAAAAATAAAATTTGGCATTTTGGCTATTGTAGCAATTCAGTATTAGCTTACACTTAATATACATTCAGGACAGTAAAATATTCTATACACATCAAAAAAATGTATATTTTAAATATAAGGAGCTGATTTGCTACTCCCCTACACTCATCCTGTTGTTAAACTCAGTCCTGAGTTTCTTTGTTGTTACCTGTATCTATATTCTCAACTACTAACATGTGCATTTGACAGGAAGATCCACAGACGTTTCATTAAATATTTATCCTTGCGGTAATGATTAATAGTGAAAGTATTCGCATCAGAAGTAAAGCCACAATCAGAAAAAAACTTTGTTAGCTTCTAGAACATGGGAGTGGAGAAAGACAAGCTTTTACAGAGTCCAAAATAACTTGTTTAATTATTAGTCTTCCTTGAACAGAGATGAAGGGGGAAGGTTAGCATGAGACCATCAGGTGATATACCAGTTGACAGGTTTTCTTGAAGGCTTCTCATATTGAACTGGCAGATGTGACACATGTTCTAGCTTAATTGGTTGACAAGCTACTTATTTTTGTAGGGGAGCAGAAGGCAGTGATTTATTTTTCAACTTTGTACCTGTGTGAAATAATTTAAGTGGTTGCAATTCAGTAGTATATATATGAGCACAAAGTATTGATGGAGGAAGGGGCAGAGAGGTGTCCTTATTAATACTTTCCTGTATATTGTGAAAGATAGTGATTGGTATTATTTTTATTTTAAATAAACCACTTTGCTTTTTCATCATCAAATAGTTTTACATCTTAATGGAATCAATAATTGGACCATTCACACATAAAAACAGGAATGTTCAATATATTCCAAACTCAAATTATTCCAAATATTCAAAACAAATTGCATGGTGTTCTAGAGCTCAGAGCAATACTGGGTGTTCCCTTTCATATGGTTTAGATATACTTTCCAAGACACTGTAGTCCAAGCCAACTAAAAAAATCTACAGCAGAGGTCTCCAAACTTGGCAACTTTAAGACTTGTGGACTTCAACTCCCCAAATTCTCAGGGAGTTGAAGTCCACAAGTCTTAAAGTTGCCAAGTTTGGGGACCCCCAATCTATAGGGAAAAAATGGCTAAGGCAATTATTTCAAATTTTGTACAATTCTCCATAGTTTTTTAAAAAGCAGTTTTTTGATTATTATATATATAAAATCAGTGTTGGTACCCTTAGATGTTGGTGTCCTAGTCCAATACTATTCATTCTAATCTAAAGACACCCTATTTATATTTATACCTTTTATGTTAGGCTTTTAAATATATTTTTCTGATGTGTTTAGTACCCATAGGTTTCATTAACCTCTCAAAGGGGTCCATGGAACAAAAAAGTCAAGAATCCCTTCCTTGCTGAATATCCAACTGATTTCTCCATTGACCAAAATTGGTGGGGAATTTTGAAATTCTGTTTCTTCTGAATTATATTGCATTTATGGGAAGTCCTCAGTCAGGGGAGCCTACTATATCTATTCAAAAGAAAATTCAGATGAAAGGAGTTGTATTCAGTCATATCATAGGCAGCATTTTGCTTCCACAATGATTAGCAAGATACCTGGGGGCAATCCATAAGCAACACATGAGTGCAATAAGCATTCTTCCAGTCATGGTTCCTAGTAAGTACTAATATCATCAAATATACTGCTGCTGCTGTTACTGGAGATCAGATACATAGAGATATATAGGCATGTATAAAATCCATCAAAAATAATGCCTTTATCACTATAAATTTTAAAGATAACCACCTAGGTGGATTTCATCATTTAAACTGGACTTTATGGGTTCTCCCACTATTTAGATTCATTAAAAGAGCTAAGATTATAAGTTTCTGCAGGAAGGAAAGAAGGAAAGAGGGAAGGGAGGGAGAGAGGGAGGGAGGGAGGGAGGGAGAAGGGAAGGAAGGAAGGAAGGAAGGAAGGAAGGAAGGAAGGAAGGAAGGAAGGAAGGAAGGAAGGAAGGAAGGAAGGAAGGAAGGAAGGAAGGACCTTCTGTCCAATGCATTGTTTGGAAATGCATCCATCAGCTCAGATAAGATATGTCTGTAGAAGTGAACTTCCTCCAAAAAGCCAATTGTTTTCTATATGGTGGTTTTTCTATATGTCTTCAGATGTGGTAAGCATTTTGTAAATGATCAAGCTTTCTAGTAACCATGTTCTTGGAGCATTAATAAAATGTTTTCTTCGCACAACTGCTTTGGTGAAGACCCACTGTTAAACAGCTTTTAAAGTTGAAGTGAATGATATCTACAAGATTATCTGGTCCACATATCTGAACTTTCTCACAGAACTCTAGAAGGCTAATCAGACAGGGCTTATCATTACAAAAGTCTATTGATTTTTCTTTAGCACGGTTAGCCCTTTATACTTCATAATCTTGTATTAAATAATGTACAAGGATTAATGTTGATTAATTGTGAATTCACGTGGATTAAAAGATTGCAGCTCTTTAGTTCCTCTGTAAAGCACATTTTAAAGAAACTCTTATATTGTCCATTTTCTAATCATGGCCAATATTACAGACATGCTATTTGTTAGAAGATAAGCAGTTTCACATTTCAGTTATTTAGAACTCTCTGAAGGGTACAATCTGGACCTGGTGGTTTGTTTGTTCTCACTTTGTCAATAACAATGTCACTACTATTTCCATCAACTCCTGAGATACCAGCTGTAGTGCTGGTATCTGTGCTATATTTTTTTGAAGTGAAGATAGATGCAAATAATCAATTCTCTAATCTTTCTATTTATTTTTCATCAAGCCTTGAATTCTCTTGTCTTCCAGCAGCCCAAACCAGTTTCTGGTTTCCTGTGCAAAGATGTTTATTTTTATGTATTTATTTTGTGTTATGGGCACCATGCTGCTGAATATCTTTTTTTTAAAAAAAAAAATCCATCTTGGATGATGAAGATATCAACAATTACATTTGTACCCTGCCCTTCCGCTTACAACAAAGAAGCAAAACACAAAATGTAATATCCGGTAATTAAAATTAGTATCATTCACATCATTTAATAGTTAAAGACTTTGTGAAAGAAATATATTTTTTAAAAATTAAGATAACTGAAGCAAAGACAACAGGGAAGACCATCCATAGCTTGTATTCTATGCATAAGGCCTTCACCTGTCTACCAGATAGTTTAGCTTCTTCCAACTGCAGCAATTTCAATGAGACCCTCCTGACAATCTTACTACTATGCATTCATGGTGGACATCTTTAGTGCTAGTATATATTATCTTTGTCTTTCTAGGAGGCTGCCAGGAAGAAGCAAAATCACACACACAGAGAGTGGGGGAGGAAGGGGGAGAGAGAGAGGGAGGGAGGAGGGAGGGAGGAAAAGAAATCCACAAGCTCAGAGAATGAACCTTCATCCTCACCCTACACTCTCACTACAGATATTCTATTGCAAAAATACAATATTTTTACAGAATTCCACTCTTAAGATCTCTGTACCTTATGGAACCTTAGGACTCCACATAGTTTTAGGCAAAACCAAGAGAAGCCTTTTATTTCTCTGACTAGTTCAGACAATGTCATAGTAGGCCAGTAGAAGGCTCTGTCCTACAAGCAAAAAAAGTCCATTATCAACTGATTTATCTTCTGTTTGTCTGGTGAAAAACCTGGCTATTAATCTACCTACACAACTGCCTTTAGACACAATAGCAAAGTGATTAGAAAACGATGCTGCTATAAATTAACTATATTACTGTAAAGCTATGAGTATAACATCTGTGATGTTTCTTTGCCCGGCAAGAATTTTTCTAATCTGTGCAATCGTAAGCTTCTTAAATTTCCACTGCTCCAGGTAAGTCAATATTGTTTTTCAGACAACTACGAGAACATAGACATGATAGATAATGGTATTTAGTGGTGACTTTCTTGGGTTTTTAATGTTTTTTTTTTCCTAGTAGTTGAGGCATAGGTTTTGGAGTTACTTATGGCTTAACAAAATAAGCCCGCTATATTGAAATTATTGGGCTACAAAGTGGCATGGATTTTAACCAATGTGATACCTTAGGGACACCAAAATCTGTGAAATCATTTGTCAGTAAAATACTATAAGAAAATGGATTCCTATAGTGCATTAACAAGTTTGATTTCAAGACGCACACACAAACACCAATAAAAATTTGGATCTTGTACTTGGCATGCTTTTATTTTCTGTCTTGTCAAATGGATACTTCTAATATGTGCCAGAATTTATTTATATTTATTGTTCGTTGGTTTTCAAACAATTATCATTCCAAATGAAAGTGCCTTTTTTCTTGGAAACTAAAATTCCTACCAAATTACCATAGCAGGTTAAGGCATTTAATATATATGTATTAAAGCATACGTAACTTTTTAAAATAGCTTGCTTATAAAGTCAGAACTCAAGAAAAATTTGATTATTTTAATATAATACATTAATACAGGCATAAATAGCATCTCGGTCAATGTTTTAGGCAGCTGAGCCATGATTTCATTTAAGGTACTCTATTCATTTCTGTATCTCCCTGCTTCCATTTTTCTCTCCCCAAAACAGATACTTAACTTTCTGTTATGTACTGAATATTCTCTGTCCTCTGAGGTTTAGCTTTCCCTTTTGTTTTGTTTTTCTCTAATTTTTTCTTCAACTTCTATAAACTCTGGTTTTCTTTTAAGTAATCTTGGGTCTTCGTTGTGGTTCTATAGCCCTCTTATCATAATAATAGGTCCCATCTGGAGCTGCATTCATCATTCCAGTCAAGCTGCAAATGTGGATATAACTTAGAACAATGGATAGAGGAGTCAGCTATGCAAAGATGGAGGCATATGTATTGTCACTTGGTTGTTATCAGCATTGATAGGAAAATGAGAAACTGTTAGACTATTGACTTGCTGCTGCTGCCAAAAAAAGGGGCTATTGTGAATAATGGCAGCTGCCACTTCCTCAGCCACACAAAACAAAAACCATGTTGGTCTGTTGATTTATGGAGGGCTTGGATCAAGACTTGGCATGTATAATGGCCTCAGAAGAACTGAGAAATCAAAGTCCAACAATATCAAAATCTCCAAAGAGACATGTTCTCCTAGTTCTTCCAAAATGGATGCTGTATCTCTTCAATGGAACCATCAGAAAATTGCCATTTTATTTCAAAGAACACAAATCAGAGTCCAAGCAAAAGAAAACTTGAGACATTCACAATTCACCATAAATCCTTAAGAACAGGAATGGCCAACCCATAAGTCACATATGCTCCTTAGGTCCATTTGAGTGCCACCTCTCAGCCCAGCTCACACTATTAATGTTTTATAGGGGGGGAAATGCTACTCTTTTGTGATATCCTCTTTTTTTGTTGTTAAAATGGCGATGAAAACAACCGTGTTGAGTTTCTAGTATGCTTAACACAACTATTTTTCTTTGATACATGAACAATTTTCCCTCAGGTTCTTCCAAATCAAAAAAGATCCTAGTACTTGCTTAGAAAAAGTCTGCAGCAATACTAAAAAGGGAATGCAAGACAAGAATTGGGCATAGATGTTAGAAAACACCAACCAAACACCATAAACACCAATTAGAAGTCAGAAGTTAATTTCATAACAAAGAGCCAGGCTCAACCATTCTTTCAACCGGGAAACTGAGATCCTAGAACATCCTAGTCAAGTCCAAAAATGTCAGAGAATTCCTAGAGATCTGGCACTCAGACAAGTTGGCCATCAACAGGCACATAGAAATAAAATGTAGGAGAGAACCAAGATGAGCCCAAGGGAAAGATCAAATGCAGCATCAGTCATGAATCTCTTCACAAGAGATCTAAGTTCAGCCCACTTTGAATTCTTTCTATTCTTAATTCCTGCTAATTTCTCTTGACGATTAGTAGCTCCGGTTCTTGTAGAGATTTTAAGCTTAGAATAAATCTTCATATACATTTGAATCGCCTGATATCCTGAATTCCTTGGTGCTTTACATAAACAACATCTATACGCTACTCAAAGACAATTAAAAAGACTAAAACATTTCCTCACCAGCAATCAACACCCAGATGAGCAGAAATTAACAAGATTAACACTACTTCTAATCAAGAAATAAACAATCTGCCAATCAAGGAACTGCCACTGCAAACCAACAAGCCAACAGTAAACAGCCTAATCAAGGAATCACCAAGAACACTCCCACTAACTCTGACAAAGCAAAGCCCCTTTCTTCTAGCACTGATGATATTACCTAGTTTGGTAATGTAACATCTGCAAGAAAACAATTAAATTTAGAGTGCACCAGGGAGCCCATACTATAAAAAAGACCAAGAGCAGAATCGGGCAAAGCTCTAGTGGGATTTTCTTAACCATCAAATCTTATTGAGCTACAAAACAGGTTCATCACTTCAATCCAGGATCCTGATTTTGTTTCTGTTCCAAAAGAAATCCTTGCCTCATTTTCCATCTATTCTGAATGAACAGTTTTCTCTCTGTATAGGTAAAAATTAGTCAAAAGGATAAGAATAGTATCAAGGCAGGAAGATGATCATGATGATCAATATTACACTCAAGGTGTTAGACCAGGATTAGAAAAACCTAAATTTACTTCCACTTTGGGCCACAAAAGCTTGTTAGATGCTAGTCACTCTCCCAGCCCAACCTATTTCACAGGGTTGTTCTATAGACAATAGGGAGAACTCTATATTGTCTGAGTTCTTGGAGGGAAAAATGTTGCTTATATTTTCAAGAGTCTGTGGCTCTGTTCGAAAAACCTATGTCCTTTTTGTGGAGATAAAGTTTTTCTTCACCTTCAGTAAACAATGCTATTACCTCTTCAAGGCAGGTTATAATAACAGAATCTTCAATGCCTGACAGATATTCTCTCTCCCCTCTCTTATACCAAGAAAATCAAGATGGAGTAATCTTTACTTTCTTCATCATCCCCTTCTTCCCTCTAGGGCTAAGGTGAACAGCTACTGCATAATTTCTTCAAGGCCATCTCTGTATTCTTCCACATATGTGGAACTGGGTTTTGAGCCAGCATTTCTGCATTTCTATATTGCATATTCAGGAAAAGTTCCTACTATGTGTAACATGCAAAGGATGGGTTAAACAATTAATAAACCCCAGCTGAAGTATGCTCAAGTGATGTTACAATTGTTTGGCCAGTGGCTGATTATGAATTTAAAGCAATAAACAGAAAATATTGAGACTGGTTTTATCTTTTAATTTTCGTTTTGTAGTTCTTGTTGTTCTTGTTTGGGTTTCATTTACTTTTTTGTTGCATACAAATGGCACTTTGTCCAACAGTTCACATTTCTTCACTTCTGGTGTAACAGCTTGAGTATAGTAATAAGTGACCACAGAAATGGTCATCTAATTGATAACCCATTGTCGGTGAATTCTTCTCCATCATATCAGGAAGCATAATTGGCATTCCTGGGGTGGAGCTGTGATACACAGCATTTGTTGTGCTCAGTGTGGTTGTGCAGCTTGACCTTCATTGCAGGGAGAATTGCAAAAAAAAAAAAATCCCTATCATTGGAAGGTATTTCAAAGTGCTTGGCCTTGAATGACAGAAAGAAAGTGAACTATATAAATGGACATACTTTATATATGCTTTCTCCCAATTGATGTAGTGGCAAACAGGATGATTCTCTTCAACTCAATAGAGCAGACGTCAATGTGACCAAAGGCAGATGGCGCCGCTCTTCAAGCCAGGTGGTGCAGCCTATTGACTGTCTTCTTTCCAGTTGGTCATCATGGAGTGCTTGTGATGCTTGCCAAAAAAAAAGAGTAAGTCTGCTTTGGAATCTAAAATTACTTAACTGTGTTTAATACACAGTTAATTCCAGTATACCAAAGTATAGAGCTTGGCACTATAAAACTGGTCATTGTTACGTCCTTAGGATTTCCTTTTCATCTCACCCACCAACACCTCTGCTTTTAGTATCCCAGTTCTTCATCCTTTTCCATTCAGCTAACCAACACCCTGGGCAGATGCTTCCCAGCGACAAAATACAAGCAATCCTTCACTCATGACCATAATTGAAACCCAAATTTCCATTGCTAAGAAAGACAGTTATTATGCCCCATTTTTCAATCTTTCTTTCCGCAGTTGTTAAATAAATCACGGCAGTGCTGTAAGTTAGTAACATGGCTGTTAAGTGAATCTATTTCCCCCATTGTCAGAAGGTCCCAAATTGTGATCATAGGACCTGGGCCACTGCAAGTATCACAAATCCATGCTAGTTGCCAAGTCTCCAAATTTTGATCACATGACCGTGGAAATACTGCAATGGGCATAAGAGTGAAAAAAGTTTTTTCAGTGCTATTGCAACTTAGAATAGTGACCAGATGTATGTTTGTAAGTCATGGAGTACCTATATACAATCTAGGTACTCTATTTATTGTAATATCCTTCTTCTTAAAAGAAATAAAATAAAGTTAAAACAAATATTGTCCAAAAATAGGAACCTTGGTTCCTTTTGGTAAATTCACTAAACCCATCACATCTATTCCTCAGGATTATTCTTTCTCAGTTCCTTGCTTTCTCTGTAACATCCTCAAAGCAGCTCAGTAAACTTTGGGCTGTTTAGCACCTGTACGTGTGATCCCTTTTAAGAGATTTTTGCTTTTCTAACAAAAAAAATTCCAACACCTCAAAATTTTTGATAGTCTAATTTTCATGTATTTGAGAACTTTTCCTTCCTTCAGAAAGTTAGTCTCCAAGCATTTTGCCAGTTTTGTCTCCTAAACATAAGAAACTTCAGACACTTCTGTACAAATACGCCTTCTCATTGGTCTTACAGACTTCCTTGCCACAAGACACTATAAACATTGTTATTTTAATAGTAAAATAATTCTTTGGCATTCCATTCTGAATACCATCACAGTAAATTGCAAAA
Organism: Bungarus multicinctus; assembly: GCA_023653725.1. Taxonomy (NCBI): domain Eukaryota; kingdom Metazoa; phylum Chordata; class Lepidosauria; order Squamata; family Elapidae; genus Bungarus; species Bungarus multicinctus. Next base: position 67,087,926 of record CM042842.1, read on the forward strand.
CATTATTAGCATCCCTTGCTCTCTTAAACATGCAGAGTAACCACACTCTCAGCTTTAAAGCAAACTGCTTTAAAAGGCAAAAGTAACAATTTGTAAATGGGACAGAAGTCTTAAGGAACACTGATTTATGGTCCTGTTTGAACTCTTCAGGCTATGTTGTATAAGGCACAGAGCCTTTGGAAGGAGCTGTACTGCCTTCCTGCCTTATCCGGAATGAGATGGCGAGCCATTGTATTTCCTTCACTTATGCTGAAGCACTCCTGATGTAGATCCCATTTGTGTTAAGTGACCTCAATTTCCAGTTTTTGACTAAGAGATGATGACATGCAGCTGCTCATTTTTCATCGTTGAGGGTTTTCACCCCCCTGCCCACCTCGCAAGTGCCTTCCAACGAAGGCTTTTGATTGTTACAACATTAGTGGCAAAATTCCCATTATTTTCAAAAGTGCGGGATAATCTTGTCCTGTCACCACACTAAGACAATCATTTTTACAATACCCTTTCCTCGGCTTTGCTCAAAGCCAAAGCTTACATATCATTATTTATCATCATTATTCCTGTGATTGGAATAGCAGCTCAACTCTTTAGGGCCACTAGATTTGATTCCTCCTCTTTGTTACAAGAATAACCTCAGAAAAATAAATAGAGCACACTGAGGAAAGCAAAGCTAATATTGAACAAGTAACTGAGATGGATCTATTATTTGCCAGCATTTGCATTTAAAGGCTACACAGTTTCCAGTACTTTTTCAGAAGCTGTTTAGCAAGGGGCTAGAAATATGGGATCTAACATAAAAAAATAGGTTTTCTCCATTCTTCCAGATATCCTCCACGGAATTATAGTCAAGGAATTACAGTGAAGGTGTCAGTGCAAATAATTGATTACATTCACATATTATAGTCACTCTGTCAACAAGGTGGATCAACGTAAGGCTAAATTCATAGCAGATGTGAAAGTAAAAAAAAAAGATTTCCATGAACGTATTTGATTTATTTATCAGATTTATATACTGTAACTGATGATCTCACCAAAAGCAACTCAGCATGTGCCAGAAGGAAGTCATAAATTGCAGTCATGTGATGTCGCACTTAATGACACATAATGATTTGCTTAATAAGCACAGCAGAACTGGCATTATGAGTCCAGTGTGGTCACATGATGTTTCACTTAGCAATCATGTCTCTTAGCAACCAAGTTGCCAGTCCAATTGTGATCAATAAGGGAGGACTCCCTGTAGTATCATCAAAAAGAGCGAAGCTTGAAATGAAAGGCAGATGTTCTGTCTTAGGCCCAGTACTCTTCAATATCTTCATTAATGACTTAGATGAAGGAATAGAATGGGAACTTACCAAATTCGCAGATGATACTAAGCTGGCAGGAATACCTAACACCCAAGAAGATAGGCTCAAGATCCAGATGGATCTTGACAGACTAGAACACTGGGTCGTATCTTACAAAATGAAATTCAGTGTAAAGAAAAGTCCTACACTTAGGCAAAATACGCATATAGACTGGGTGAAACCAGGCTCAATAGCAGTAACTGTAAGAGGGATCTTGAGAGTCTTAGTGGACAACCAGCTAAATATGAGCCAGCAATGTGCAGCAGCAGCCAAAAAAGCTAATGCAATCCTAAATTGCATTAACACAGGGATACAATCGAGATCAAGTGAGGTACTAATACCACTCTATAAAGCCTTAGTAAGACCACACCTAGAGTACTGCATCCATCTTTGGTCACCACATTACAAAAAAGATGTTGAGACTCTAGAAAAAATACAGAGAAGAGCAACCAGGATGATTAGGGGACTGGAGGCTAATACATACAATGAACGGTTGCAGGAACTGGGCTTGGCTAGTCTAGCAAAGAGAAGAACCAGGGGAGACATGATAGCAGTCTTCCAATATTTGAGGGGCTGCCACAGGGAGGAAGGGGTCAATCTATTTTCTAAAATGCCTGTAGGCCAGACAAGGAATAATGGATGGAAACTGAAAAAGGAGAGATTTAACCTGGAAATAAGGAGAAACTTTCTGACAGTGAGAACCATCAACCAATGGAACACCTTGGACTCGGAAGTTGTGGGAGCGCCATCACTTGAGACTTTCAAGAAGAGATTGGACTACCATTTGTCAGAAATGGTGTAGGGTCTCCTGCTTGGGTGGGGGTGTCCCTTCCAACTCTGATTATCTGTCATTCAATAAGAAGAGAGGGGGTCTACGCCATTAGATCAAGTTGCTCAAACAATTGGTGCAAACTAACATAAAGGGGGAGTATCTGGAGTCATTCAGCCAAATAGGCTGTCCTGAAAGCTATACTCTGTATATTCCTTGTTAGACCATAGGGAAAAAGAACTGTGAAAGTGTTTGCAACAATTGGTCTTGTTAGCATGCCACTTAAATGGATGAGCTCTCCATCCTGCTGTTATTATCAGACCAGCTCTCTAAGAAATCTTAACTGCTGATCATATAATTTTTGTATCTAGAAGCCAAGTATAACTGGCTTTTCATCACTTTGTTACTAGACAATGCTATCCAAAATGCTGGTATATGATAAAAGTGCAAATTCTTGTATTTGCACAATATATTCCTCTTGTTTTCTGATTTTTTTTTCATTTCTTACTTTTGGAGTAGATTATGCACCTAAAGTATGTAAGAAGCATGTAGCACTGTCTTGCTGTGATTCAAAATTCAAGGGTTCTTTCCTAGACAACCATCTATTATACTTAGAAGACATCTTAGCAGAGAAAAATTCTTGATGTATCTTATATTTAGTTATCTATGAACTGAGGCACAGAGGTTGAAAGCTAAATTTCCTCTCACACACATAGAGACACAGGCATTAAACACCAGCATTTCCACAATCATGAGTAGATCAAAAAATACATTGGATTTATAATTCACTATGGAATCTTCTTAGGATTAAGTAATCAAGATTCCATTCCCATCTAAGATGCAACTTGCTAAGTTTACACTTGTTCTCAAAATAACCTTCACTTTATATGCGTAGACAAGTTTTATATTCATTCAGAATTATTAGTAATCATTCTACATTACATTCAGAAATCTGCAATCAAATTACATCTCGTATACCAGAGTGAAGAGAGAGAACGCCTTTACATTTCCAGTGTACATGTTGATGTTCCAACTAGCAAAGATCTACACCCATCTGTGATACTTGGCTTTTAATTTAGGAGGGCTGGAATTCATAATATCTATTCTACCACAGTACAGATTTGCCCATGTGGAACAGCCTTCTCAGTTCGGCGGTGACCCGTGTGATTACACTGACAATGAAAGTGAAGACTGTGTTATAAACAGACCGTGTAGTACTCCTCGGTGTGAAGGCTTTCTCTGTGCCACAGGTGAGAGAATTGGGGGGGTAGCATTCCTTAATTAAAAACTAGTGGTTAACTGCATATCTATTGAGTTAGATTTCCCTCGAATAGATTGAATGGAATATGGAGGCTGAAGGGTTTTTTTTCTGTTACGTTGTATGTCACAAACAAATGTTGACCTTGTTTGCTTGACGGACGTCATATAAAAACATCACAACAGAATCTGTAACAAGAATGGATCACACAAGCAGGCAGGTAGGTAAATAGCCAAAGAGAGGCCGTATTTATGGAACCATATTTGTTATCTAAGCTATTCAATTATTTTGTAAAGAAGTATGCCTGTTATTAATTCCCCTCGCATGTTCTTTTGAAAAGGCACAACTAAATGAGAAAAAGGATCACATAATTTCTGTCACATCCCTGATGAACATTTTGAGTTAAATTAAATCAAATTTGATTGTACATTAACATTTTCAAACAGCCTACATGACAGGATTTTGAAGGCTTAATTTTTGATCTGATGGATTATAAAATGCAGCAAGAAAAAGCAGAAAACTGCCTTCCCAAGTGATTGCTGACTGGCTATACACTGCTAATTAGAAGCAAAATGAAAACTTTTTTTTCAAGAAAGACTTTAAGTACAATCATCAGCATTATTTGCGTGTTAATTTTCTCTGAACCACCTTGTGTCATCAACCTCCACTGCAAAACGACAGAGTGGATTTACAAAGCCCATTACTGTTGAGCTTTCTCTGGCTTTGTCACTTAAAAATTTAACATTCTGCTTTTCCTCAATAGTGCAGCAATAGCAACCTTTTTTAGAGTTTACCAAAAAAGCTTCAGTCTGGAATTTGCTTTGGTTGATGAATGAATGCATGAAATGTTAAGTTGTTAAGGTCTGTGTGAAGTTTACGAGGTGTACATAAGTTTGTCCCACTTAAATGGCTCAAGCCCCAAGGAATATAATGAAGCAGAGATATGGATTATGTAAATCAGATTGGCTTGAAAGATCTACAAACATGGAAAAGGAACACATACAGCAGATGTTGAAGTGCAAAATTGTAAAACGAATGTCAGAAAGAAAGTTTTAAGAATTAAGAACTATTTATCAAGAAGAGCTTGAACACTTGGCTCTGCTAACTCGTGTGAGGATGAATCAAAGAATACCATGGAAGCCCGGCAATGGTTGGTAACCTGAGGTGCTTCCTCTGCCTTTTAATGTATTTTTTATTTTTGTTTGTACTAGTTTTTCATCCTGCTTTAATTCTAATTGTGTCTTTTTATATCGTTGTATTATTTTTATCTGTAAACTGTCTAGAGTCACTTAGTGAGATGAGCAGTGCTTAAATTTGATAAATAAATAAAATATTTATAAAGATGGTTTCTCCAAAATCCACAATAAGGTAATGTATTTATTAGTCCCCATATATATGTTACAGAATACCATGGAAACACTTGAGTTATTCAGGCTCATCATCAGGCAAAGTGTTCTAAAAATAGATAAGTAAAGGGGGGAACTTCTACTGTAAAATATAGGCCAGAAGTTTCAACCAGGAAGTCTGTAATTTCAAAACAGTTTTCATATAAACATTGGAGACTGAATGCATTAGTTACTGTAGACTGTTATTGCTGTCATGTTATATCTAATGTTCAGAGATGAAGAAAACTTTTTCTTCTATCGGGTTTGGAAATAGAAAGTCAATCATATTTTTGTAATTTAAAAATATACTAGCAAATGGACCAAAAGCAATCAACTGGACTCTATTTCCATAGATCTAGAAGTTAGGCATAGACACTTCAGATTTAAGTATCTTTTAAACAGAGGCCCTTTTCTGTTGTAATATTGAAATATAGTGTCGTACATCATACCAGTATAATCATAATTCAGGACAGATGAAAAACCACAATGTGTTTCTTCAACACATTACATAGTTAATCTGTGGGCTCTGATGCTCCAGTGACCAAGTTATAAGAGCTGTCAACTTTGGCTATCTTTAGTTCTGCTCATTCTTGGTGACTGTATTTTAGCTCCAGAACTGGAGGCACTTTTGCTCAGAGTAGAGATGATAAGGAGGAATAGGAGGGTTAGCTCTGACAAAAACAGAAGCAAAGGACTTGAGATTAGGCTAGTCCATTACGATAAAAATGCCCAGATATCAATTGTCCTCCTATTTTTTGCAACACGGAAGTATGGAAACATCTTTTCAAATAAAAATGTCAGTATTCAGAACAGCTTTTGGTTAGAGGATTGAATGCTGCCAATGCAGATTCTTATGTACCAGTAAACACTCAATTTAATGGATTATTTGGTGAAAGTGGGTCCATTAAAACCAGGGATGGGATTCAAATTTTTTAACAACCGGTTCCGTGGGTGTGGCTTAGTTGGTGGACATGGCTTGGTGGACATGGCTTGGTGGTCATGTGACTGGCTGGGCATGGCCAACTCAACATCACTCACATTGAGGCACGCATCTCCTCGCCTAGCCTCTCATGACTGTGGAACAGTCTGTAAGCGTGAAAAATGGTCGTAAGTCACCTTTTTCAGTGCCATTGTAACTTTGAATGGTCACTCCACACAAGCAAAGTACCAGTAAAGGAGGAAAAAAAAAAACTCCAGAGAAGTTCCAGAGACAGGAAAACTAGTCCTGAAGGGTTAACGGAGAGGCAGTTTCTGTAAGCAACACCAGAATGTTTTCTTCCTGCTTTCCTTACAGGATTAGGCCAGTAATTTCTTCTAACAACCGGTTCTCTGAACTGCTTAGAATGTTAACAACTGATTCTAGAAAATAGGTGAGAACCTATAGAATCCCACCCCTGATTAAAACCAAATATTTGTTATTTATGATTATTTATTTATTAAACCAATTTCCATCTCACAAACAGCAACTCTGGGCAGTGTTAAAAGCTGAATAGTATTTTTCAAGCTCACAAACATATATGAATATGTAAAAAAACGATTGTAGTTAGGGAGCAAGATGGAGCCCGAACGATTCTGCCAACTGGAGATATGGCATATTGATGCACCAAGGCCAGAACAGTGAGCTCATGTGGATTATCTGAACCAGCACCCATGAAGATGAGAGCCAGAACAAACTAAGGGGCTTTCAAAGGCAAACAGCATACCAGGCAATGACTAAGAATCTCCATCGACATTAGGCAACTACACTCTTCTTATAGGTACAGCAAATTTTGTCCATTAAATGCAGATTCTGTTAAATATGCAGTATGTCAGGATTCCAGCAGTTACCCAAATTAAATCATCAGTCTTGAGCCAAACTTCCAAAACTTCAAAAGGATTTATTGGGAGTTAACATGTCTGGCACTGCCTGGATGTAGCCAACTCTGAGACACATAATTCATTGTCACCCTTGACCCTGGTTTTCCTCCACCCCCTGGGTGTATCATAATTCCTATTCTCCAATGAAACGCATCCATAGCCAAGAGTCATCAATCTGGTTCTCCAGTTAGAATTTTGCATGGCGGAAGTTTCAGTTACCCAGTTACTATCTTTGAAAACTATTTATGGGATGCACTTTCAATTTCCAAGCTGCCACACCACACTTTCAAACCCCTTTCCCTCCTCCCTTTCTGTTGGCAACTCTAAAAAGACCATAGAAATATTTTATGAGTTGACATAATCCATGTTGTGGGCAAGTTCCAGCTGGTCCTTTTTAATGCAACAAATCTGCTTTTAACCATAAAAATGATCCTGAAAAAATGTATGCCTCTCTAAAGAACACTTAGTCAATTAAGCATGGGTTAATAAACAAGAGTCAATTTAGTCAATTAAGCATGGGTTAATAAACAAGAGTTTAAGCATGGGTTAATAAACAAGAGTTTTCAATGGCACTAAAACAATCTGTGGGATCTGCATGCATTAAAGGCATAGGAATTGCATTTGTTAATTTGCAAAGTCTATCCAATGAATGATAAACAAGTTTTGTTCTGTGTTCTAGGCCGATGCATCAATCGTAGGCTGCTTTGCAATGGAGATGACGACTGTGGAGATCAATCAGATGAAGCTGATTGTAAGAAGGTGTATCAGAGGTGCAATCAGGTTTTGGAGCAATTTTGGGGGATACAGATGCTGTCAAGTGGGTAAGTGCAGAATTAACCCCAAATTTAATAACTGATTGATTGGATTGGGTTAGAGAAGATTGAAGCCAAGAAATATTAACGACATATGACTCCATAGCTATTGCATACCAACTTTCCAAGGATCATTCATAAAATTATTCCATTATCACAATCTGTTTTGAAATGTATTAAATGTATGCATGTTCTACACATATTTCACCAAATGATAAAATATTGCAATATTTTAAAGATACACAAAAATACATAAAACATATTGTTTGCTCATTTTATGTGTACTGAACTGATTATATGTTTAATCACTTCTCATTCCTAAGGGTGGTATGTGCGTTCCACATACTCCGGTCTGCACCACAGAGGGTTTTGCAGAGTATTTTAGCTGCTTCCCACATTTTTTCTTGTTTAATTTGGGAATTTTTCTCCCCTTAATGTATTTCTTTTCCTTTTGTTTTGGTTCATATTAATGTTTATTTTTACTTTAAATTGAAAGGTTGTTTTATTAAGTGTATATATTGTTTCAGTTTTCTTCTTCCTCGTATTATTCCTGCGCTATGGCAGGATCCATGTTAATTAGATTCTAATGCTAGGTTACTAGGTCCTAACTGCAGAAGTAAAAATGCACTTTTTCCAGAATTATAACTCATGTGCAAATCTATTGACTCCCCCTGTATCTTTTATTCTCAGCTTTAATGCTTTCACAAATAATCTAGAAGGAGTGATTCTTGATTATAAATATTATGCAGGAGCATGTCGGCCACAACATATTGGTACTGTTGGTTTTAGAAAACCATACAATGTAGAAAGTTATTTGGCTCAGGTGAGTATCTAAGAATTCTTACATTATTTTAAAAAGATTCAATAATCTTCACTAAGATTCAATTAAATCTTAAATCATTGATTTATTTAAATTATTTTAATACTAATTCCTGAGACTGATTTACTATATATAATATATTTGATATGGTCTATTTTTAAAAAAAAAATCATTGCTTGCTCCTACTTTTTGTTTTATATTTAGTTGTTTTGGTTGGATTTCAAATGATATGAGCCTTTTCAAATATTATCTGTCAATCTAACTATTACCTAGAAGGCCACTTCATAGATGCTTTGTTGGAACTAAGCATGCCCTTCTATATATCCTTCCTATAGGGAATTAGGATCAGGTAAAATATTTTGAATAGAACATAGACAACAAACTTCACAATTCTTAAACATCTGGAACAGATTTTCACAATGTTTCAGGTGGAATTAAGACTGAGTAAACATCTGCTATGTGAAAATATACAGCTAATCTAGATTTTGATTAGGTTTACTTCTAATTTTAACAATTTCTTTAACAACTTCTATGAACAAACGATATTGCTACAATATTTACATTACTTATTGCACTAAGCAACATACAACCTATGCTTGACGACAATTATTTATGTAAAATTAAAATGACTAAAAGCACAATATGGTATATATACATGCGCAAATTATATTTATCTTAAGCAATAAATTATAACATTGAGTAAGTTGCTGTGCAGTAATCCATTAAAATTCAGTTAGGATTAGAATTTCAGCAGGTTTTGCCTGTATCTAAATATATTATTAAAATGTGTTGCTGTAGTTTCATATAGATAGATTGTTTATCTAACTTCACCGTGGAATGTTCTGATCCTAATTATAGCATGCAACCTATTGTGGACTACTTTTCATTCTCAATTTTTCATTTGTTCCTTCCTATATTTCAAACATGACACTTGAGATGTTATTTTTTCCCCTTGCTTTGTTTTTAGACCAAAGGCAAATATGAATTTTCAATGACTGCGCATGAGTCGTATTCAAGTTTTGAACACAGCGTCTCCAGGACAAAATCAAAAGAAGAAAGTTTTAGCTTTGGACTAATTATACCCAGATTATTTCAATTTAGTTACAGTAAGGCTGACAAGCGATATCAAAAATTTGCTAGCAGGACAAAAAGATTTTCTTCAACGGTAAACTTTTCTTGTGCTTCTTCTTAGGCTTACTTTAGTTGTTCAACACACACTAGAATTAAAATACATTAGAATTAAAATATGAGCGGTAGAAAACCATGTAACTTTTTTTTGAAATTATGAAAAACAAGATGTTTTTTTTTTCTTCCGGGATTCATATATTTTGCTTATAGCGAGCATTGCCAGACAATCTCCATCTGTAGCTAACATATAGTGTGTTATTTATAACAATGTTTGGTTTACATCCTGTAAATGGAGGTACTCAGATAAATTATTTTTTTATTCTAGGAAAAAAGATAGGATATAATGTAATAAATAAATCCAAAAATGTATTAATAATAATAAATGTAGCATTTACTGTAATTTGTATGGATAACAAAACAATTGAGAATTACTGGCTTCCCCTCCCCCCCAAAAAAATATTCATTTGACAAAGTTGGCAAGGGACATGGCAGTGATATGAAGGTATCTTTGAAAGGGTGGGGGCCAGATAGGAACTAATTCCAGCACCTTCTTTTAAAGCCTAGGGTTTCAATAAATAAAATAACTATGTTATACCCTATGAGAGCTTTCTGGGGAAAAAAAAACTGTAAAAGCAAATTCATACCAAAATGGGTCTGTAAAAGATTGAACGTGGTACAGCATTATTGTGGAATGGTCACATTGTAATTTAAAAATGAATGAGGCAATATCTAGACTCAAACTCCGTTTTACGCTACATATTGGGTTCTTACAACCACTTAAGACATTCTTGCAACATATATTTAACAATGTATTTCCAACATATACAAGTAGTCCTCGACTTACATCCACAATTGAGCCCAAAATTTTGTGTTGTGATGTGAGACATTTGTTAAGTGAGTTTTGCCACCGTTCGGCATTTGTTAAGCGAATTTTACAACCTTTCTTGCCATAGTTCTTAAAGGAATCACTGCAGTTGATAAATTAGTAACCTGGTTGTTAAATTTCCCCATTGAATTTGCTCGACAGAAGGTCGCAAAAGGGGATCACATGACAGTGGAACACAGCAACGGTCATAAGTATGAACCAGTTGCCCAGCATCTGAATTTTGATCACATAATGCTGCAAAAGTCGCATCTGTGGAAAATGGTCATAAGTCACATTTTTCAGGACTGTTACAACTTTGAATGGTAGTTAATGTAAATCTCTTCTGATGCTTTCCTTTAGTCTAGCAAGTTTGTCCATGCATATGCAGAACTGGAAGTTGCTCAATATAAGCTGAAGAGACAGGACTTAATGCTTCACCCTGACTTCTTTCAAAAAATCCTTCATTTGCCTCTGGTGTATAGCTATGGAGAATATCGAAATCTCTTCAGAGACTATGGGACGCATTACATCACCGAAGCAATTCTTGGTGGCACTTATGAATATATTTTGGTTATGAACAGTAATGAGCTGCAGAAGGAAGGTAGGATTGAGGAGAACAGATTGTCCATTAATTAAATGGTTTATGCTGAGTTTTTGAAAGGTTTTATCTTGTCTTGCAAACACACATTCAAATTTAACATGGCTCAACGTGGTTCAAAATGAATTCATTGAAATAAATGATGGATTTGTGTTAATTAATTTTCCATTGTTCTATGAGGTTTGGTTAGTTTGACCATTCTAGAGGCTGATTGCTGGATTCTTGCAAAAATGGGACCACTTAAAATGTATCCATTTTTTAAAAAAATTTAACACAATGATATCATCTGTCCCTTTTGATATGATAATTGTACATCATGTAAATCGTGTGAAATGGATACCTAAAAGAATACTGCGTGACAAACTTTACCTCTCATTGTTTTATATATATATAAAACCCCAGAAAAATAATGGGAGAATATATCCTCCTTTCTCTGCTACAGATAAGAGGTAACAGATAATAGAATTGGAAGGGACCTTGTAGGTCATCTAACCCAACTCCGACCACCCAAGCGAGAGGTCCTACAGCATTTCTGATAAATGGCAGTCCAATCTCTTCTTGAAAGTCTCAAGTGATGGTGCTCCCACAACTTCTTAGGGCAAGGTGTTCCATTGGTTGATTGTTCTCACTGTCAGAAAATTTCTCCTTATTTCCAGGTGAAATCTCTCCTTGTTCAGTTTCCATCCATTATTCCTCCCGGTTAGCCACTTTTCTGCCAACAATCATAGAAGTGCTCTCATTTTGCTTTTGTGGATTTCTTTTCCAAGAAAGACTGGCCAGGTGCATGTTACTGGAGAAAAAAAAATTAACAGATTTTAATTCTCTCAAATTATTGAATTGATTTTGGCTTTTGGCTTTTATGAAGCCACTATCTTTTAAAAAAAATGCAGTTGAATCATAAGATATTGAGGTAAGCTATTTTAGCCATCTCAACCCCAACTGAGTTATAGAAATCAATTTTAGACAGCTTCCTATCCAGGAAGCAATAGGCAGCTGATTAAAAACCTGGCAGTTACAATGTTCAGATGTCAGCTTCCATTCTTCACCATCCAGTCAGAACTGAGGAAACATCTTGGATGAGAAGCAAAACATCTTCAAGGAAAAAAGAGGAAAGTCCAGTTGCCTTTGAAAAGGCATCTTTGGGACAACCATGATCTGGATGACTGAGAGTCTCCACAGATATCAGGCAGTTAGTTGGCTGAGTGAGAAGTTACCTAAAAGCTGGATCTTATCTCATTCAGGATTTTTTGGGGCGCACCTGTGCGTACCACTGGAGATTATTATTTAGAAATTCTTTTATAAACATGTATATGAGTTGAGAACATCCCTTTGGGACAATTATGTGATTAAGTAAGAAAACCTGAAAGTTCAACACCTTTACCAAACATTCCAAGACTCCCACTTCTTCTTTTCTTTTCTGAAAGCATCCAGATTGTCCACATCTCGGAAACAGTAAATAATTGACTAGGATGAGTCCCCTATCTGACATTACCTTTACAGTGTGATGGATGCTGCTTTTACAAGGCTACTGTCTCTGGACAAAACAAACAGAGCTCTGGGCTGTTAATCAATAGCTTCAGTCCCATGTTTACCTGTTGGAAAAGGGAAGTTGACAAACCATCTGTACAAGCCCTCCTCTGTAAACCATGCTTCTCAGCAAGTGGCATTTCTCTGGGGGCTGAGATATAGATGCTACGTTTTATTACCCCTGGAGTTTTTGCCTCCTAGGGGAAAAAAACAATGGGCTGGAAAGTATGTTAGGTTATGGACTTCCTTTACTTATTTATTTTATTTATTTATAAAATTTATAGACTGCTCATCTTACCTCAAGGTAACTCTGGACAGCTTACAATTAAAAAATATATGTAACTTTGAAAAGTGTTTTATGTGAATCTGTGTGTATTCTATTCTTTTCTATATGGATCTTTGACAAGCCAAATCCTCTTTTCTCTTTATCTTTGTAGCCCACTCTATAAGTAGATAGGACAATTTCTCTTTGAGGAGGGCACGCCACTTATTTTTTTTTTATTGTTATTTTGGGTGCCTGCCTCTGAGATTGTTGGATTAGCTGAGTTAATTTTTTTTTTTGGCTTTTGTAGGGCATGAAAAGCCTTGATGATGATATAATATTAAAATTGTATAAATTAAAAACATAAATAAGTAATACAAAATCCAAAACATTATGGTCCAATTAAAAGATGAGAAGGGAAGGAATGGGGTGAGGGGCAGGTGGGATCCCTTGTTAATTGATCAACCATTTGATCAACTATTGATCAACCAATCGATACTCCCCCATTGGAACCCTAAGTGGTATTCTACCGATTCAGCCTGGTTCTGCAGAGCTGGTAGTGCCGATGAGCAGCGGAGACGAACCGGTTCTCTCCGACTCTCTGCTGTTGGAAAGGCTCCGATACTAACCTTTATGTCCTGCTTTTGAAGTGCACCTGCTTTGTGCGGCACAGCATATTGCCACATGGCAGCTGCTGAAGCAACAGGGAGAGTGCAGGCTTGCAGGAGGTGTGTCAGAAAGCGTCTGCACTTGCACAAAGTGCGTGTTTGATGCACGCACACGTGCAAAGTATTTACGTGCATGCAAAGCGCGCCCACCAAGCCACACTCACCGAACCAGTGGTAAAAATTTTTGAAACGCACCACTGCCCTAAGTGTTTTAATTAGTAATTAGTAAATGGTGAAGAAGTACTGTATTCCTCTACTGTAGTATTTAAATCTGAACAGTGAAGCACAACTGGTCCTTATGTGATACCTTTTCACAGGAGTAATAAATGAATGAATCTTCATATATTATGCTTGAATTGAGAAGGCTCTTCCATTCTGGAGGACTGGAAATAGTTTTCTATTATCAATCCTGAAAACTGAGGTGTAAGAATGAGACTTGTTGGGATCCAGATTCAGGTCCACAAGATCAGCCATGGAAACACATTTGGTGATTTGGGGCCAGTTCACTCTCTTCACCCTAGCCTACCTCACAGATTGCAGCCTGTGAGGATAAAAAGGGTCATTTCTGCATTGCTGCCCTGAACTCCTAGATTGAAAGCAGAACACTAAGGTAACCTCAAAGCAAGTATGCGGATATGAGGTTGCAAATTAAGGGAAGATGAATCCTTCAAACTGCTTAGATTCTGAATGCAAGCTGGTGTTTATAATACATGTTTATTCTGTTTTCAAAGGATACAACTTCAGAGATGTCCAATCTTGTACACAACACGGACTTAAAGCTGGCGTAACTGTTAAAGTAGTTAGTGTATCAGCAGGAATAACTGTTGGAGGGTGTAATGCCATTTTAAAAGAAATTGGAGGTGAGGCTGTAACCATCAAGTAAATGTCCCATCCCCGACCTCTCTCTCTATATGTATGTTATGTTATGTATGTATGTATGTATGTATGTATGTATGTATGTATGTATGTATATCCATCATCTATATATCCACCTCTCTCTCTCTCTATTTATCTATCTATCATATCTATCATCTATCATCTCTATCTATCATTTCTCTATCATCTCTCTATCTCTCTATCATCTATCTTTCATTCTCTCTCTCTCTCTATTTATCTATCATATCTAGTATCTATCATCTATCTATCATCTATCATCTCTATCATCTCTCTATGATCTATCTTTCATTCTCTGTCTGTCTGTCTGTTTGTCTGTTTATCTATCTATCTATCTATCTATCTATCTATCTATCTATCTATCTATCTATCTATCTATCTATCTCATCAACAATTGCATGATTTTACCTTCCTGCATAGGATAGTTCTAGATTTCTGCCATTTGGAAACCAATAGTTCCAAACCAGAGTGCAGGTAATCCCTGATTTACTACACAGTCGAGCCCAAAATCACTGTTGCTAAGCAAGACAGTTGTTAAGTAAATTCAAGTAAGTTCTGCCATTTTATAGCCTTTCTTATCATAGTTGTTAAGTGAATCACTGCAGTTGTTAAGTGAATCTGGCTTCTCTCATTGACTTTGCTTGCCAGAAAATGCTAGGAAGATTACAAATGGTGATCACAGTGCAATTGTCATCAATACATGCCTGTTGTTTAAGTTCCCATATTTTGATCATGTGACTGGGGGATGATGTAATAGTCATAAGTCTGAAAACCAATCATAGGTCACTTTTTTCAAAGCCATTGTAACTTTGAATGGTCACTAAACAAGTGATTGTAACTCAAGGACTACCTGTATATAAGTATACATATGTCTGTTAACAGTATCTGCCTGCTATTTGGAGGATAACCACAGAATGATTTGCATCATTGTTAGGCAATAGCAATAGCACTTAAACTTATATACTGCTTCACTGTGCTTTACAGCCCTTTCTAAGTGGATAACAGAGTCAGCATTACCACCCCAACAACAACCTGGGTCCTCATTTTACTGACCTCAGAAGAATAGAAGGCTGAGTCAACCTTGAACCATTCAAAATTGAACTCCTGGAGTGAGCAGTGACTTATACCTGCATTACTGCATTTTAACCACTGTGCCACCACGGCAGTTCAGTTGTTGACATAAAACTATTGAAGACACATAGAAATCTCTAAATTGATGCCTCCTTTCTTTTTCCACAGATACCACATCAGAAAAGAAATTTGTGGAAGACTTTATTGCTCTTGTCCGTGGAGGGGCCAGTGAACACATTACAACCCTTGCAAACAAAGACTTGCCCAATGCGGAACTGATGCAAGAATGGGGGGATGCTGTTCAATACAACCCAGAGATCATCCGAATGAAGGTTATGTAAAACATTCATTCCATACCATTAACCAGCCTCAGAATATTCACGATGAGGGGTGGGAAAATAGGTGGGTGGAGATTCCTGATGGCGCAGTGGTTAGACTTCAGTATTGCAGGCAAACTCTTCCCACAGTCTGCAGTTCAATCCTGATGGACTCAAGGTTGACTTAACCTTCTGTCGTTTGAGGTCAGTAAAATGAGGACTCAGATTGTTGGGAGCAAATATCCTGAGATTGTAAGCCACTCAGAGAGTGCTGTAAAGCTGGGGTCCTGAATTTCCAGGCCATGACACATCTTGAAGCATTCAGAATCAGGCTGAGGAAATGATGGGGTGAGAGTACATGCACATCCTCACTTGCACAAACAATGGGCCAAGCACGTGTGCACATGCTTCATTTGCACAAACGGTGGGTGCAAGTTTGCCCACCGGTCACATGGAATCTTTCCCTTTACCCCCCCCCCCCGCCCATCTGCAAAGACGAAAAGATTTGGGAACTCTGTTGTAAAGGATTATGGGGAGGTATATAAGTCTAAATCCATGATGGCGAACCTATGGTCCATGAGCCAGAAGTGGCACACAGGGCCACTTCTGCCAGTACATGAGAGGTCGCCTGGAAGAGCTCCACTGCGCATGTGCGTCTGGCACCCGCCCGACAGCTGATTGTTGGGTATCTGGAACACATGCGCGGGGTCCATGAGAAATGCACCAGAGGTGGTATTCAGCGGGTTCTGACCAATTCTGGAGAACCGGTAGCGGAAATTTTGAGTAGCTCAGAGAACCGGCCAATACAACCTCCAACCAGAGATTTTACAGTATCCTTCCCCTGCCACTCCCACCAAGCCACGGCCACAGAACCGGTAGTAAAAAAATTTGAATTCCACCACTGAAATGCACGCACATGTGCAGAGATGTGCAGCACATATGGGGGGTGTCGCATGCACAGGAGGTGTGTGGGGGATACACGTATTGCCTTCTGGGACTGGCACGTGAGCACATGTGCACGAGCAGGTGCATAATTTTCAGCACAGGAACCCAAAAAGGTTAGCCACCACTGGTCTAAGTGCTATTGCAATTGCTATTTTTATTACCTGATAAAAAAACAGTGGCAACTTTAAAAGTTTGGACTCCGCTTATTGCTAGTGAAGCCAAAAGAAAAATCCTGAAAAACCAGACGATTCTATTGAATGGACCGGGATGGGGAGCAGGTGTTGTGGATAAAAAATGAACTGCTGAAAACTGAATAAAGCCACAGGTAGCAGGACTGTATCATTTTTAACAATCTTTTCACTCCATACAGGTGGCTCCTTTTTGATTCACAGTGGCTGCTGAAGCATTGGTGTGCATAAGTCCAGGGGCGGGATTAAAAAATCCCAACAACCAGTTCACTGCCCAGTTGCTGGGTCAGTGTGGCCATGGTGGGCGTGGCCTACCAGAACTTCTGGGATGGCTGTTTTTCACCTTCCCAAGGGCCCAGAGGCTTCCCTCAGGCCTCTGGGAGGGCAAAAATAGGCTCCCCTGGGCTCTGGAGGCCCTCCGGAAGCCAGAAACAGGCCTGTTTTGTGACTTCTGGTACTTCTGGTAGAGCCATTTCCCCCCTCCCAGAGCCTTCGCATGGACCCTGGACTTACCTGCCTCAAAAATGGGCTGTATGGAGACTCCTAGAAGGGGTGGGATGGGGTGGACGGGGCCAGTCGGTCAGTTCATATACTGGTTCGGCAAACCAGATGCAAATTTAACATCTGGTTTGCCTGAACCGGTCCAAATCCCACCCTTGGATAAGTCCTTTTGTGGTTGAATGCTTTTGCCAAAGCCTTTCAGGATCTAAGCCAATGAATCCGCTCCCTGTAGTAGGAGTGGAAATCAAATATGAAATCTGCAATCAGTCCAAATTTGAACATGATAAATTTGCCTGATTTCCAAACCTGTTGACCCTGTTGAACAAATAAGGAAATCAGCTGATGTCCTTTGGGAAAGAAAAAAAAATTCTGTACACTTTTCAGTTGGGAGGGAAAAAAAGGCAGCTAGAAATTGTACTCAACTCTTGAAGAGGCAATACAGAAAGCATTTTAATCCAATGAGGGTGAATGCATCGATTTCACAGTATTTGAAACACGAGCCCAATGAACAAGCTCTGTCTCAAATGTATTGTGCCATATGACTAAAGTACACTCCTGGATTGTTAACCTATTGCTTTAACCAATTTTTGTCTACTGAGAGTTTGTAATTTCATTTGCCTAGCCTACATGTAATCAGAAAAGGGAGGCAGAGGCAATTACAATTAAATGCAATAGGAAATGTTCCCTAGCTGGGAATATTCCGATTCAGGGAAAGGAATTAGACAAGACTCTTAGAAAACGAAATTATTTTCAGGAAGTCACATCACTGAATATTTAGCACAAAGTCGGGGTTGTTCTCCTTTCAAGAAGACTGTTGCTTGGTTGGATTGTCCATTTTGGTTTAAAGACTTAAATCACAGATGATTCAATCAAAACCGTGAATCAAACCTAATACTGAATCGAACAGTTGAACCCAATTAGGAGATCAAACTGGAAACCTCTGAATTTCCAGACAAAAAAAAAAAATCAGACATTTTTGCTTGGGTGTTCATAAGAAACTTTTTCCAAATTGGATATTTGAGTTGATCCAGTTTATTTTGTACTTCTGAATTAAACTTGGTTGCGATTTGTGATAGCTACTTTCAGTACAGTACAAACTAGCAACACAGATACTCTTCTTGGAAGATTACAAGTGGATGGAGGGAAGTGATGTATAATTAATTCTGATTGATTCAAATGCTGCAGCAATTTTTTTAAAAAAGAAATTTACAATTAGTCAATGTTCCATGAGATCACAGAAGATTATTGGGGAAGAAAAATCCTAATGCTTATTTGCAGTTGCAAATATCTTGTTCTCAATGCTTGTGAGTTTGGCTGGGGCATAACATGACAATTATAGACAATTATTTCATTACTGCAAAAAAAGGATCTAGTCGTTAATACTACAGCACACTGTCTCCTCTGTATCACTGTATTGTCAGGCACAATTTCAGTAGCTGCTGTTATTTTTCACACAACCTTCCACCTTATTCTCCAGTTTGTGACTTTACCAACAAAATATGCCTGCCAAGGATGCTGTCCACTCATGACACTCCTTGCAGAATAAAGGGAAGAATAAATAATAATGAAATAAATAATAAAAATAATAAAAATAAATAATAAAGGGAAGAATAAAGGATCATGCTACTTTAAGAGCACAATATTTTTTTAATTTCTTTATTTCTTTATTTGATTGATTGATTGATTCATTCATTCATTCAATTTTTACTGTCACCCATCTCACATTCATGACTTTTTATATGAGCATAGCTCCACGTTTCTCTCTCACCATCTATTTTAAATTAATGATAGGAGATGGTCAATTGTGTTTGCATGGCTTCACAGGGATGAATAACTGCTACACTCCAAAAGAGATCACCTTGGTGGATTTATTGCTTCAGTCTCTTTAGATGTTTTGAGTTCTAATGATGTCTGGTACTTTCTAGCACTTTTGCTCCCATGAAAGTTTAACATAGACCATTAGTGAAATGAATCACTTCTGCATGTCAATTCTAATGTGCTGCCATCAGATCAAGTCTCAATCTACCCACAAAGGATGAAGTTGTCTTCATCTCCATTGCCTAGAGGGAAGTCTTGTATTTCTTGGTGTGGTTGGAAAAAGCCTGTATCTGAAACCTGTGGAAACCTCCATCTCTTGTCACAAACTATTTATTTAGTACTATATTTGTTTGCTGTCCATTTCACCACCAGGTGGATTCTGGGTTGCTTACAATAAACTACATTGAGCTTTGTGGTCCCTATCTTTTGGCTGGACATATTTAGAGAGATACAAAATTATCTGCTACAATGTCCTACCAGTCAATGACTACTTCAGCTTCAACCACAACAATACAAGAGCACACAACAGATGTGCTCAAACTCAATGTAAACCGCTTCAAACTTGATTGCAGAAAGTATGACTTCAGCAACAGAGTGGTCAATGCCTGGAATGCACTATCCGACTCTGTTGTTATATCCTCTAACCCCCACTCCTTTAACCTCAAACTAACCACTATTGACCTCACCTTATTCCTAAAAGGTCTGTAAGGGTATGCATAAGTGCACCACCGTGCCTACCGTCCCTGTCCTATTGTCCCCATGTATTCATACCTATTTCCTGTATTCTTAGTCATGTTTATACTTACATCTATTATCTTGTAAGTGATTGACAAATCAAATAAATAAATAAATAAATAAAAATTTGTTCATAGACAGAAGAGATGAACAGGCCCTCTCTCTCTGCTCTTGATAGGTGGAGCCTCTTTACAATTTAATTACCGCAAATACTTTTGCCAATGCTGCTACGCTGAAGCAAAACATGAAGCTTGCTCTCGAGGAATTCCATCAGGAAACAAGTAACTGTGGATGCGCTCAGTGCCAGGGCAATGGAACCCCATTTCTGAAAGGTAATGAGATGAAAATGCAGCTTGTTTTAGTTTCCTTCAACTTTCTCCTTGTTCCCTTCTGCTATAAGAAAGTAAGATATTTCTCTAAATGTCACAATTGTTTCACTGGCAGCTTAGCAAGATAAGAAACGTTACCACTTTGGCAAGTATAATGGAATCTTAATCATTTGCATTTAAGAATGTCTCTTCCAACCCAATTAGGCATTAAACACAGCATCGCAATCTGCTTCAAATCTCTTTCGGAAATAACTTTGCTACATTGACTAGCACACTAGCTCTCTGGCCATTAATTAGTGTTTCTCCCATCTCTTGGAAGAGGAAACGCCATCTGCAATTTGCTAAAAACGGTTATCATGATCATTGCAGGAGATTCTGCACTGGGTGTTCTCCTCTGTTTCCAGAGGGAAGAAATCACTTCTGAATTGTGGCTAGGAATGACAAAGCTGGATTAAGGGGCAGACAGGTGTTTTGTAAACATGTTGTATGGGTTTGATTGATTTATTATTTTATTAATTTGTTTGATGGTTTATTAAATTTATATGCTCCCATCTCACTAACAAGCGACTTTGGGTGACTTACAATGTCAAAAATGGCAGAATTAGACAATTAAAGCATTAAAAAATTAGACATTAGAAGTTAAAACATTCAAAATTAACAACTTTAGAAACACAATGCAGATACAAAAGGCCAATGAGTAAACAGAATGGAGATAGGATCTTCTCTTATTCTATTAGCCACTTCCAAAATGGAATGCCCCTGTCAGGGTCCCAGGCCAATTGCCAGAGCCAGGTTTTCAGGCCCTTTTGGAAGGCCAAAATGGTGGGGAAAGATATCTCCTTGAGGGGCATGATATTCCAGAGTGGGGAAGCCATGGCAGAAAAGGCTCTTCTCCTGGACCCCACTAGCCACAATTTCTTGGCCACTGAGATCTGCAGCATGCCCCTTCTGCTGGTGCAAGTTGGGCAGGCAATCTCATTGGAATAGGTGCAGTGGCTCAGTGGTTTAGTGATGCTGGAGTGTTTTAAGCTCTATCACTGTATGTGGGCTGAACTCCTGTCACTTATTTCAATTTCTGCCCACCTGTGTTTTCAAAAGCATGCTACATGCAAGTAGATAAATAAGTACCAGTTTGGTGGAGGAGACAAGCTGGTGCCTTGTGCAGGTGGTTCAGAGGTGGAATTCTACCTGGTCAGACCAGTTCTATAGAACCGGTTGTTACGATTCTGCGCAGTTTGGAGAACTGGCAATTCGTGCCACTGGCTGGCCCCTGCCCTCCCTCCCCGCCCATTCACTCCTTAACTGGCATACGAGCCATCAAACATGCCTGCATAAGTTTCTATTTTTCCTTTTCTCCCCCGACCATCGGCTGTTCTGCTGTGCCGGGAGATTTAGATTAGCTAAAAGGCAGGAAAGCGTTAGATTTCTTGCTTTCTAGCTAATCTAAAAGCAGAGCTGAACCTTCCTTAGGACTGAAGCTTCTATTTTTCAGTGCAGACTCAGGCAGCAGATTGCAGAAAGGTAGATCTCTGAGTGAATCTGTGATTCTGGGAGCAACTCAATCTGCCTGCCTGCTTTGCCTGATTTTGGGTAAAAGTTGCTCTTTTTTAAATAAGAGATTAAATATTTACATAAATATTTATAATAGTTACATACAAGCCATGCCCAGCCAGTCACATGACCACCAAGCCATGACCAGTCAGCAAGCCACACTCACCAGTCACATGACCACCAAGCCACACCAACAAATTAGGCCGTGCCCACAGAACCAGTTGTTAAGAAATTTGAATCCCACCCCTGCAACCAATGTAGTTCATACAGCAGTCATGTTTCGTGGGCCCCCTTGGGAATACTAAAATTATTTGCCCTGATACATTTTGTGGAGCTGTGGTTTCTGAATATTCTTCAAAGGTAACTGGGAGAACATGGAAGGGGCAAACTTTGCTAAGCACAGATAAGGAAGAGTGGTATCTAAATCTAATCAACACAGGGAGAAATTTTTCCCAATAATTGCCTTGATATCTCAAGCCAATTTTTATTCCAGGACAAAGGAATGGAGACATAGAATGCTACCTTTAGCCAACTTGGCTTCTTTGTCCCTGTAAGCTGAACAGCTGTGAGTCTTCAGTCTCACCCTCTCTAAGTTGCAGTCACCATCCTACCTACTTACCTACCTACTAAGACCATTTTTTCTGAATTGCCTTTGCAAAAACTGCTCAGTTGGCTGAAGGCTGAATTTAATGACTTTCTCCATAGGGTTGCTTCCATGGACATCTTTTACCCATGGAACTACAACTGTTTAAAACTAGATGCTAAATCAGCATGTGTGGACCACTGCTCCCTTTCAGTGCTTCTTATTTATGTTGTGTTATTCAGCAAAAGAGTTGATATTAATAATTCACAGCACTTCCTTAGCAGGCTGGAGATGTGAAGCAGCTTCCAGCCATCTCTGGGTGTCCTACATCCTTTTCTCTATGTCCTTCTATGTGGATCTATGTGTATTCTATTCTTTTCTATATGGATCTTTGACAAGCCAAATCCTCTTTTCTTTTGATCTTTGTAGCCCACTCTATAAATAGGTTGGACAATTTTCCTATGGGCAGGGCACCCCACTTAATTTTTTTTATTACACTTTTGGGTGCCTGCCTCTGAGAATGTTGGATCAGCAGGGTTAACATTTTTAGCTTTTGTAGGGCATGAAAAGCTTTGATGACAATGTAATAGTATGAAAACTGGTGTGTGAAGAGTGTACACTCTTGGGGAATTGAAGGAGATTCAAATCACGTTTGGGGTACATGTATCCGTAGATTGACTATCTCGGCTCAAAGTGATTGGTGACATGTTATATATGAACTGATATTTATTACATAATTAGAGCTGATGTATTTCCCGTCTCTGCTGTTGGGTTTCATGCCAGTCATATTAATGAAATTATATCTGCCCTAATATTATTGTTATGTTTTATCTAATTTAATTATTCTTAAATGTGCAGTTGAGAAGTTGAAGAGGTTGAAGGTTTTACAGATCAAACCAATATCACTCTCTTAGATCTATGCTATTTCCCCCAGAAGGTTTGATAACCTCAGCCATTTTTATAACTCTTTTTTTACAACTCTGAGCAAGCAGCAATGTTAAAAACTATGTCTAAAAAAATACCTTCATAAGTAGGTTACCCAACATCTTTTGAGGTAAATAAAGTTTGGTTGCCTTTCTGCTTCCCACAAAACTTTGAAAATATTTAACATAGCAGATGGAGAAATCACATACAATGATGTGTTTATCTTCAATTAATTCAGATGTAATTAATTTTAAATTGAAATCCAATTGAAAGATTTGTTTTCCTGGCTCCAACCACTTCTTGAAGTAAACTCTCCCCTCTTACCCCTGAATGACACTCAAAAACCAAGGGCAGCCCTTAACCCCCTAAATTCTTGTGTGTGGTTTCTGGATCATGTGGATATGTGGCTCTGTGACAAATAAACATTGCGTGCAATTTCTTGTACTGAGTTGCAGGTAGGAGAGACACATTCCCTGGCTTCCATTGCTCAAGTGTGATTAGAGGGAACAAATTCCTCATTTGTCTAATCACACTTGGCCAAGTATTCAATTCAATTCAATTCAATACCATGTCATCTGTCATCTTTGTGATAACCGTATCTTTGGACAGGACTGGAATGGTTTCCCTACCCATCTGCATGATTTCAATTATATCTCAGTGGTCTTTGCAAGGGTCTGAAAATTGCCTGGGAAATACCTCTAATTCCACTTTTTCCTTTTAGGGACTCGCTGTGAATGCATTTGCCCCCTAGGACATGAGGGTACTGCCTGTGAAAGAACACAAAGAACAAGTAAGAGACAACAGGGTGACACCCTCGCCCCCATCTCTACCCTTATTTTTTTTCCAAAGCAAAGTAGCCATTGACTGTAATGTTGCAATGTTGCCCAGCCTAGTTGTGTTGCAGCTATCATTTTTTTGTGTTGCATGTATATTTTCATTATAACCATATAATCCCCAGATTGGTATCAAATAGGTTCTAATGTGAAAAACATTAACACATGAACAATGTATTAAAATGTATTAAAATGTTAAATGTTTGCCAGAGCAAATCCTCATTCTGGATAGGTATATGGGGGTAAAGATTGGGATCTGTACCTATCTCCTTCCCTTTTCATACTGATCATCATTCTTTGGCCTGTACTATGTATATCACTTCTGGTGCTGCTTTTCCAGTTGGATTGCTATGAACAAAGGATGTCTTCTCCAAACTTTGAGACAAAGTGACTTAGGTGTTTTCCTCTGGTAGTATCATGCCCTTGGTAGAGTCGGACTCTGAGGTAGAGGAGGAACAGCCAACGGGGAGTGGAGGTGTGGCTCTGGAGGTTATGGAGGAGGTTGGGGAAGGGCAGAGGCCAGTTGGGCAGTAAGAGGAAGAACCAGGCCCATCCCCTCTGCATCCTAGGACATGCAGGGAGAAACGGAGAAGGAAACAACTTGGCTTATGAGAGAGGAAACGGCCATGATCCTCCTCATTGGTTGCAACTGTGGAGACTGGTATATAAGAGAGACAATTACAACACAGCATTGCCAGAAGCAAAGTGTGTGTTATTTTGGGCTGAAGTTATCTTGGTTGGCGTTCTTCCAACAGACTGTGTCTTGTTATCTCCTTGAATTTGGTAATTACTTATCCTGGTCCGTTGTGAAAATTTCATATTGTAGTTTGTTTGTTTTTTTATTTCACCTCTAACTGCTCATTAAGTTTGGACTGTATTGCTTTCTTTTGAAGACTATTTTTGAGCAGGTTTTATTTCCAACTGAGAATTATTGAACAGCAGGACCAACTTGGAGGCATTAAAGGACATTTATTTACATTTTGGATTTTGTTACGTTTTGTGTTACACTTCAGTCATCACAGGCAGAGAGAGAATAGACAGATATTCTGTAGAGAATAGACAAATATTCTTTACAATTTCTAATGTTTTCCTCTATTTCTGTGCATAAATGTGTATGCACGACCAGAATGTTTGGCCTTCTTGTTTGTTCCACCATTGAAAATATGAAGCCACAACATGTCCTCTAACGGTCTACTACTGGTGGTCCTCACAGTTGTTAAATTAGTTAAGTAAGTTTAGCTTCCATCATTCGCAAAAGGGGATCACATGACCCTGGGATATCATAATTATCATAAATATGAACCAGTGTCAAACATCTGAATGTAAATCATGTGAACATGGGGATGCTACAATGCTAATAAGTGTGAAAAACGCTGCTGTAACTTTGATTGGTCATTGAACGTAAATTGAGGACTACCTGTACTTCCTTGTACTGAGACATTCTATCTACCATCTTGCCAATTTTGATGTGTGGATGCCACTGCTTAAATTCTTTCCACTTGTTCCACACTAATTTATCTCAATCAAGGCAAGACACAGTTAATAACTATAGATAGCAATATTACATTTCTGAGTATGCTTTTTTCTCAATTTAGAAATTATTCTGCTGTGGTTTGTATCAAAAAGTATAATAATAATAATAATTATTATTATGATTTAATTTATTAATCTGCATAGACTAAACCAGAATTGTGAAAATTAGGACGGACATTACCTTATTTGTTTGACCTCATAGCATCACTATAATTTTATTTCTCCTTTTCTCCTCAGATGTTCCAATAGATGGAAACTGGAGTTGCTGGTCCAGCTGGACCACAAGTGGTGGAAGACAAAAATCTAGAAGCCGGGAATGTAACAACCCACCTCCTCAAAATGGCGGCAATCCTTGTCCAGGGCTAAGTCAAGAAACTACTTAATGATTGTGTTGAAAAGCTGTCTGGAAAAATAATGTGCAGGTTATGCTGAGTTTTGTTCATAAATCCAAATAGTTGGATGATGGAAGTTAAATGATTAATAGCTCGGTCTCATTTAGAAACCCTTTTTCAGATGTGGAAATGTATGAATGAAATACAATAAACTTTGGAGCCTACAGATGAGGTACCACATATTACCTTTTGGATTAAAAAATGCATACAGTTTTAAAATCTATTTGATGAATGTTTATTATGCCAGTCATGAGAGAGCTTAAGGGTGCAAAGGTACCTTGTAATATTAAAGGTCATGATTTGCCCTTCCAGCATTAAGAAATATTGACCTTTTTCAGATAGTTAAGTAAAGCAACCTCTAGCAAGAGCTTATTACTTATTTTTCTATCAATGTAACAATACAGCTTTTCTAATAGTCACTGGAGGGTATTTCTAGCTGCTAAGATACCTAGGATAAATGAAAGCTTAAATTTCAATCAAAGCAACCTCATCAAATGTGAAAGTTGAAAGCAATGTGACAATATATCCCGTTTCCCATTTATTGCCTCAAACGTAACTGATTTAGCCAATTAGGTAGGTTTTTTTTTTTAAAAAAAGAAAAGAAATAAAATATGGATTGTGAACTCCTTTCAAATACCTCCATGACCCTCTAGTTTCTTAGCTGTGTAATAATGATATGTTTATTCATCGCATGAATTCTCCCAGCAAATTACTTTTCAGAAGTATATATTCACAAGCATTTTGGAGCTCCATATAAACACCGAATAAAATTAATGAAATTCATAAAGATCATAGGGAAATACTTTGAATTTCTGCACAATAAAATAGATTAATTGTTGCCTTGTGCATTAAGTAAACTTGCATCTAGTGATCATTGTCAAAGGAAAGTAGAGATCCTGATAAGTACTTCGAATGGCACAGTTATCAAGATTTACTTCTTTGCTGCTCAGCCAGAAGAGAGAAATCACAATCGTCCTCTCCTCAGGTTGCCCTGTTGTATAGCACTTGAGGAAGGACAGCATATTTGAGTCTGAAACGCCAATGCCTGGATCAACAAGCAGGCCATGGAGTAAGGAGTTAATCCAAATTTACTCCATTACCTAGAAGGTTTGAGCAAGTGCTTTTACATAAAGGCTTTTATGCACCATTTTAAAAGTATCCACTTATTTTGGCCAGTTTTCATTAAGAATAAACTACTCCAGGCAGGGAAGGGGAGATCATTCAGAATTCAGGATTTATTCGGCAAAAGGACTTCATGTTTATCGTGGGTTCTAAATTTTCAGGTTGCATTTTTAGAGACAGTTGAGGTTGTAACTTACAGAACTCTCTCTCTCTCTAATAAGAACTTTCTCTGGTTCTGATAAGAACAATTTTAGGGCTGTTTTCTCCTGGTTAATGGGCTGGGAAGGGGCTCTGTATTTTCAGACAATGTCTTTCCAGGGTGCTATTTCTATATGCTGTATTTGGGATCAATTCAGCTGTTGATCTCACCAACATATTTTAGGTATTTGTATGCCAGCATTCAAAATACATAGAGAAATAACCAAACATATATGGAGATAGAGAGACGAATGGGGAGTTAGGGGTTACATTGCACTGCAGACATATAATCTCATCACCTCCTTTGCGTAGGAAATCTGCCTGCCTATCTCAGTGCATCTAATCTTTGTGTGGGTCTGTAGGGCCAACGCTATGATTCCTTATCATCCAAACTATCTTCCTTTTAGAGGAATTGGCTTCTGCTGCTAAAGGACATCCATCTGGTTTAGCCCCATCAAAATCAGTGAGATCAAAGCATGGAGTTAAATGCTTAGAAGGCATGTATGTAGTTAGGTGGGATGTATGCTAACTCCTCACTTTTTTAGACCACAGTGGCTTACATGCATGCAATACATTATATTCTGCACCAGCTTCCATCAGTACAGTTTTTATTGCAGTACAGTTCCATCCATCTGCAAAACCCTCATTTGAGAGCTTAATGAACTGCATGTTTTAACCATTCTTAACATTCATTTGGGTCACTGATTAAAAACAGCACAAGGCTCCATCTGTCATCATCCTTTGCACTGCATTTTATTTTGGTGTGTCCGTTTGAAAGTTTCTTTTAAAATGGAATTGCTCATTTCATCTGTTTTATAGGTTCAGGGGAGAATGTAGGTTCATTATGTAGCACATATCGGATCCGTCATAAGCAATGGACAGAATAGTAAGTGTTAGAATAAGCTTATTGCAATAAGGGATTGCAATAAGGGATGAGATTCTGGGTTGGGATCAGGGGTGGGATGCTACTGGTTCTGCCCGGCTCTATAAAACCGGTAGCTCTGAATAGCAGCAGGCACCGAACCGGTTCTGTGTTTGCTGCTGTTTGTCCCACCCGCCCACCTGGGCTCTTACCTGTCCTTTATTTCCTGCTTTTTCAACCTCAGCTGCTTTGCACGGCACAGCTAAGCTTGAAAAATCAGTAAAAAGAGGCTTTTCAAATGCTGTGCACCTGCATGCAGCACTTTTCAGCTGTCCAGGCGGCATAGCTTAAGGTTTTTTACAAGCGTGCACAACATAGTCATCAAACTGGTAGTAATACCAATTGAATCCCACCATTGGTTGGAATCATTATTTTGTTATTTTATGGCAATATCAGTTGGTGAACTATCCCTCCCTTCCTATAAACAATAAAATATACTATTATTTTCCTTCCATCCTTCCTTTCCTTCCTTCCTTTCTCTCTCTCTCTCTTTCTGTCTCTTTCTTTCTCTTACACATACATGCACACTCTTATTCACACATGCACATTTGGTCCCTTTAATGGTATGTGGGAATATTCTTTGGAGACAGATGAAAAAGCCCCAGTCAGGGGAACCATGGATAAGAGGCAGCTTAGCTTGTACAAGGAATGAGTGTAGCTAAAGAGACCCTCCCTAATTTCTCAGGCTGTAAATGTGACAGTGGAGAAATGTACTTCGAGATTGTTATCAACCTTGCGAGGTAGTCCAGACAGGAAGCATACCCAGATGAACTAATTCTACTTTATTGTAAGGTTACATTAACAGAATCTGAAGGTATATTGTTCCCCCCTTTACAACCCAAAAAACTAGGGAGGGTCCCTTCTGAGATGTTTGCCACATCTCCATTCCTTCTGTGGGCTATGCTGCCTCTAATTGGACTGTTTTCCAAAGGCTGTGAGTCCAAGCCCTGTCCCACAAGATCATTCCCAATGTGAGCATGCATCGTCCACACTTGCACATGGCTTCAAACACACAGCAATTTCATGCGAGCGGCTTCCTGCACACCTTCTTAGGCAACTGCAGTGAGTAGAGTGGGTGAGGTGCAAAAATTAGCTGGGCTGCGTGGGTGGGGCAAGCAAGCTAGAGAGGGAGATATATAGGACGGTTAGGGTCCTGTAGCACTGGGGTGAGTGGATGGGTCCAGCTGGTGGTTGGAACTACCAGTACGGCGAACCAATCCAAACCGGCAGCAGCCCCACATCTGCATACTACCTGTTCTCAAGTGCTTTCCCAAAGCACTTTCCTCTATGTGATTTCTGGAGGACTATGGATGAGAAGAGTCACTCCTCTTCTTTGTTGAATGTTCCTGTTATACTCCTTAGAGTGCCAGGAAAAAATCATCAGCTTTTGATAACAGACAGTAACTGCTACCTATATTCAAAACATGTTTGGTGAGAAGCAGAGGAAGGCATTTTTGGATTTCATCTCCCAGCTGTTCAAATTATGGGAATGCATTGTGTTCATCAACACTGACCTGTTAGTCTTTACAGAAATAGAGCTTAGAACACTATTGCTTTCGATTGCAGTGTTTTTCTTTCAAAACTTTAAAATGTGTAGGCTATACTAGCTGGAGAATTCTGGGAGTTGAAGTCCACACATCTTAAAAGTTTCCAAATTTGAAAACCACTGCATTAATGATTGCTTTTTTAATTGGCATTATAAAATACATTTATTGTTTTAATGTTTTTGTTGTTTTGAATATGTTTTGCATATGTTAGCCACTGGGAACAAAGTTTGGTCAAAAAGCAGAATAGAAAGTTAATGAATAACACATGAATATAAATAAATCAAGTTATGAAATGAAAAAGTAAACATTTCCTCAAGGTAAACTCATCTCATGTTGATGACATGGAGACATGTAGTGACTTGTCGCTGCTTTTACTGTTTGGTTTGTCTTTTAAATTCTGGCCTAAAGTTTCCCACTTGATTATTGACCAGATCTAACCTTACTTAATTTCTGAACCTAAGGAGGTTAGGAAGATGCTGAAACTTACTTTATGAAATGCATGTTCTTAAAGAAACCTCTTTTTTTTTACTGCCAATCCCACATGCCTCCATATCTGAAGCAAAATGTCAATATTCTTCAGTGGTGGGATTCAAATTTTTTTACTACCGGTTTGGTGGGTGTGGCATGGCTTGGTGGGCGTGACAGGGGAAGGATACTGTAAAATTTCCATTCCCTCCCCATTCCTGAGGGAAGATACTGTAAAATCCCATTCCCTCCCCATCCCACTAACCTGATTTCCAGCTCCATTCTCCTGCGCAGGACAACAAAAGAAGACCCAACCAATCAGCTGGGTTTCAGGAGGCAGAGAATAGATGGGGGTGGGGCCAGTCAGAGGTGGTATTTTCCGGTTCTCCAAACTACTCAAAATTTCCACTACCAGTTCTCCAGAACTGGTCCGAACCTGCTGAATACCACCTCTGATATATTTTCTTTCTTTTCAAGATGCATCATGATATCGAAATGCAGAATCCATTTCCCAGCTACCATTTCCGATGGATTTATTTTAGCAAATAAATTCTCTGCTTTCTGATTAGCTTCCCTCCATTTCAGAGACAACGCTCATCACTTTTCAAGCAGAAACTCGAAGCTGCCCAGTTGGACAAGAGTAAGGTCTCTTATGTAAATTTCCCCGTCTTTTCTAGCATAAATATGAAGCAGGCCTGCTAGGAACTCCGGGGTTCATTAAGTACCTATCAGTTGCATCCGATGTTTGAAACACACACCACATCATAATGCTGAATGGCTCACTGAGCTAAAATAAATCAGGATTTTTGACAGCAGGGCAGCCCTGGGGAGCTGGGTGGGAGGGCAGAAATACAGCGAAGAAACTTTTCAAGGATCAGTAAAGCATTTATCTCATTAGACATGTACTGTGGGGGTGGGGGCAGAGGGAACAGCCCAAAGGACAAGGATAACCAAAATTTCAGGGTCTTCTTTAAGATATGACAGCCTTTCTAGAGCCACAATGTTCTGCAGATTAATTGGTCAGAGAAAATCCATTTTAAATTATCCACAAATAGTCTCAGTTTACCCCCATGTCAGTCTGGCAAATAGCAATCAAAATAGCAAGTATTCTGTCCAATGTATGCTTGTTTGTTTCTTCCACTGAGCAGATCAGCACATATTTATTTGGTATTAGTAGAGTAAGTCCTCGATTTAACCCCAAATTTACCTGGCTAAACAAGACAATTGTTAAGTGAGCCATGCCCCATTTTATGTCCCTTTTTTGCCATGGTTGGTAAGCTGCAAAATTAGGATTTGGGAGGGCCTTGTGGTGCTTTTTTGTCATAGTCCTCTTCCCAGCTTCTGAACTTCAGGTCCTTTAAAGGTAAGGTCAAGCTTGTAACTTCTCTGCAGGTTCCTGGTCAAAAATAAAAATCTTGAAACTGTCAGATATTTTTTTCCCCTTCTTTTCTGTTGAGAAACCTTCTAAAGCCCCAGAAAACTTTTTCCCCCTTTGTTTTTTTCTTTCATTTTCTCTGGAATGCTTGGAGGAAGAAGGTGAGAAAGATTTTTAAAAATGATGAGCTGTTGGAGTAGAAACTTCAGAAGGTCAGGGCTCCCACCCTCCTCCATCCTCCACCTCTGTTTTCAGAATTTAACATTTGCAGAAGTGAAGACAATCCTGCCATATATTTTTTTGCCTTCCCAAGGGTCCAGAGGCTTCCCTTGGGCCTCTGGGAGGGCAAAAATGGCCTCCCCCGGGCTCTGGAGGCCCTCCAAAAGCCGGAAACAGGACTGTTTCCAGACTTCCGGTACTTCCAGAAGGCCCGTTTTTCCCCTCTCAGAGTCTCCGCATGGACCCTGCATTTACCTGCATCAAAAATGGGCCACGAGGAGACTCCTGGGAGAGAAGGGGAGAGGTGGGCAGGGCCAGCCGGTTGATTCAAATGCCAGTTTGGTGAACCAGACGTAAATTTAACATCTGATCCAAACTGGTAGAATCCCACCCCTGTCCCTACTGCCCTCATTGTCACTCAGGGCCACCTTGTGACCCTGAGATTTTTTTGAGAGTCCAAAAGCCATATAGGAGGTCCCATTCTCGCATAGTCATCGCAGCCACCCAAATCACACGAGAATGGAGTGTGCTTTTGAGAATAGTTGCTGTCAGGGTATTGATGAACACTGGCATGTCACTCAGAATGTCATGGTATGTCCCCTTTGACACATGTGTCGTAGGTTCACCATCGCTGGCCTAGTCTGTGTGGCAGCTGGAATTGAAAACAGCATGACTGTTTTTGCCAATCAGCTAAATGTTCCAGCACTCCTGCTAGGAGCATATATAAGAAGAGATCCAATGCCTAGACCTATTTTTAATGCACAGCGCAACCTCCTGGGGATCTGTACCAATTTTTTTCAGTGAAATGTGACTAATTGATTTATTTACGTGCACGTTGTTGCCTGACGCAAGGAGATCACAAAAACCAAGTCAACAAAGTACCCAGGGTGGGAAAAAGCGAGGAGTATTTATTTATTTTTTTCACGTCAACCATTTCGCAGAATCCCTTTTGTGCCATTATCGTGCGTCTGCACCTTGAAAATCGAAGACGCTGGGCTGGTTTCCATTATCCAGATCTCCTGCTTTTGCTAATCAAGTTGTTTCTTCCTATCCCTACACACTGATCCTTTTCCAACATTGCATTTGAACCAAGGCACCAACCTACCAATTAAATGAACCAGGATGCTAGTAAAGGCCCTGCAGGTCATATTCATTGCCGAGAAAGCAACAGAGCACAGTAGACACGCATATGTTCTGTGTGTATGTGCACACTTGTACACATACACACATGCATATAGTACTGTATAGTATGCAGTGTATAGTACTATATATTATATAGAACTGTGCAGCAAAAAGTGTGCATAGTACTGTAAACACTATATAGTACAGAGAGAGTGTATACACACACACACACACACACACACACAACAATAGGCATCTCTTCATGTGGGGATAAAGTTCCTTTATGACAAAGAGACAGTCTAATAGGGTGTACTGTCTCTCCCCACACACCCCCACTCTCTGTTTGTGTGCTTGTGTATCCCTATTATGAGCTTTTAATTTAGGCCAGTAAATGACTGGAGCTTTATCTCACTGGGTATGGCTTACACGCTGAGCCCTTCAGCGCTGCTTATATTACTTTCTTTGACTACGTCGGTAACTGTGTAATTGCTCATAATCTTTTACAGGCCTGGCAGGCAAGATTCCCACCCACCCCCCTCCTCCTCTTCTTCATTCAGCTTCTTTTTTTCCTTTTTCTTCTTCTTTTTCCTTTTCACTTCAGCTTCCTTGCACAAAGTCTCATTTTTCATTGTTGAGGATGAAGTGGGGGAGCCCGGGGCTCGTGGTGGTTTCTCTGTGACATTTGAAGAGCACCTCAAAAGTGGTATTTTGCTGCCACGTGCTACATCCAGTCAACGTAGACAGATTGACTGAATGTTCCCTTGCCTTTATATGGGCATCAGGCATTGCCCTCTTTTCAGGAAAATAAAGGAGCTAAATTCCACTGAATGAATTTAACATCCTTATCAGGCTGATTTTTGGTTGTCTGGTTTTGCAGGCCACGGCAATGTCATCATGTATCTCTCTTCGTTTTTTTCAATCCTTGCCAATTACTTCATTTTTATTTTTTGTCATATTCTACTGCACTTAGAGAAATGGCTGAATAAATATCTAGGGGTGAACAGATTCGGCATTTCTATTAAAACTCGAATTTTGTATTTTGCACTTGGCACGTATTTTTGAAAGTTATATTCTCTTAGAACACCCAAAATGCACATTCCTCTTTTCTCTCAAGTCACATATCATGAAATAAAACTCAGTTCATGAATTAGTTATTTTTCATGCTTGACCACAAATCCCCAAAGTGCAAATACAGAAAGAGCTCTGGGTTACAACCCAGGGCCCTGAACTTGACAGAGGACTCAGATTAACAGTCTCCCACCTAATCCCAAGCATAGATATAGCAATCATTGACCCACTAATTTATAAATTCCTGCAACCATTCTCCATATGTTTCAGCCCTAACCATGTTGCTCTTCTCTGCACTCTTTTTTAAAATTTTAAAACAATTTTTTAAAATTGTTGCTACCAATATGTTTATTTATGTTTATTAGATTTTTATACCGCCCCCTCTCCCAAAAAAAGGACTCGTGACGGTGTACAGCCAGCTAAAACAGAAACAGTATAAAGTTATAAAATTAAAAACAATTTAAAATGATTAAATTGGAGGCCGAATATAAAATTAACAAGTATAAAAACTGATAAAAAATTTAAAAATACCAAATTTAAAACCTCACAAATCGTTACTGGGCCAGGCTGGCCTGTTGAAAAAACAGGGTCTTTACTGTGCGCCGGAAGGTCTGAATGTTGGTGATGGCCCATATCTCTGGGGGCAAGTTGTTCCAAAGGGAGGGAGCCCCCACAGAGAAGGCCCGCACCCTCAGGGCCGCCAACTGGCAATGCCCAGCCAGTGGAACCCCGAGGAGGCCGACCCTGTGGGAGTGCACTGGGCAGCGGGAGGCTGTTGGTGGCAGCAGGCGGTCCCATAAGTACCCAGGTCCTGAGCCATGGAGCACTTTAAAGACGATCATTACCACCTTGAATCGGATCCAGAAGGCCACAGGAAGCCAATGCAGCACGCGCAGGAGCGGTGTAACATGGGAGCTCCGAGGAGCTCCCAAGATCACCCGCGTGGCCACATTCTGGACCAACTGCAGCCTCCGGACACTCTTCAAGGGGAGCCCCATGTAGAGAGCATTGCAGTAATCCAAGCGGGAGATGACGAGGGCAGAAGTGACCGTGCGAAGTGCGTCCAGATCCAGAAAGGGCTGCAACTGATAAATCAGATGAATCTGACAAAAGGCCCCCCCTGGCAATGGCCATAATGTGATCTTCTAAAGACAGCCGTATGTCCATGAGGACACCCAGATTGCGAGCCCTTTCCATGGGGGGCAAAATTTCTCCCCCCACGGCCAGCGACGGAATAAGCTGGCTGTATCTGGGCGCAGGAAACCACATCCACTCAGTTTTGGTCGGGTTGAGACAAAGCCTGTTAAGACCAATCCAACTCCACACGGCCTCCAGGCACCGGGTCATCACTTCGACCTCTTCGTTGGGGTGTCCCGGGGTAGAGATGTACAGCTGAGTATCATCAGCGTACTGATGGAACTCTATCCCGAAACCACAGATGATCTCACCCAGTGGCTTCACATAAATGTTGAACAGCAGGGGCGAGAGCATAGATCCTTGGGGCACACCACATAATAGGGGCCTCAGAGAGAGGAAGGAGGAGAACTACCGTAAAACGGTGCCTCCCACTCCCAACCCTCCAACTGCCGCAATAAGATATTGTGGTCGACAGTATCAAAACCCTCTGAGAGGAACAACCCCTGTCTCGGGCCTTCCAGAGATCATCCACCAACGTGACCAACGCCGTCTCCATGCTGTGCCCGGGCCTGAAACCCGATTGGAAGGAGTCTAGATATACCGCTTCATCCAGGTACTGAGGGAGCTGACATGCCACCACACTCTTAACAACCTTCGCCACAAAGCGGAGGTTGGAGACCGGACAATAATTCGACAATAATGCTGGATCTATATGATATTAAAATATAATAAAATATAGTATAAAATATAAAAAACTGTATGATATGATGTTGAGACTCTAGAAAGAGCATAGAGAAGAGCAACAAAGGTGACTGGAGGGGCCTGAAGGCTAAAACATATGAAGAATGGTTTCAGGAATTCGGTATGTTTAACCTAATGAAAAGAAGGACTAAGTGGGATATGATAGCAATGTTCCAATATCTAAGGGACTGCCACAAAGAAAAGGGGGTCAACCTACTCTCCAAAGTATGTGAAGTCAGGACAAGAAGCAATGGATGGAAACTAATCAGCCTAATCAATCAACCTAGAACTAAGGAGAAATTTCCTAACATAACAATTAATCAGTGGAACATTTTGTCTCCAGACATTGAGGGTGCTCCTCCATCACTGGCAGTTTTTAAGAAGGGATTGGATAACTATTTATCTAAAATAGTATAGCGTTTCCTGATTGACCAGGAGTTTGAACTAAAAGACCTCCAAGATACCTTCCAACTGTGTTAATCTGATACAGCAACCAAAACTGGAAGCAATATTCCAAAGGTGGGGCTCACCTTATTTAACCTTTTTTTTAAATATTTCATGACCATTGCCCATTGATGTCACAAAATCATTGAATATCGGGGCCAACATTTTCAATCTGTATCTAGACTGCTGGCCTTGGAAATGAGGCAAGATTCACTTTCCATTTTCTTCTTGGTCTAAAGATAGTTCCAGAAAAATCCTTTTCATGGACTGTGGATTGTGGTAGAACTAAAGTTCATGGAAGTAATCCTAAACCTTGGAATAACAGGTTCAGATTCTTAACAAATGTACCTTTTCTTTATGTATCTGAGAATATTTACACCAAGACAAATTCCTTGTGTGTCCAATCACACTTGGCCAATAAAGTATTCTATTCTATTCTATTATTCTATTCTAAATAAATACTTACCTGATAAAAGCTGCATAGTTGTGCAAGTTTAATTAAAATTGACTTTAAAAAACAAAAACAGTTATTTTAATAATTGCAGCTCCAAGGTCTGTGTGTAATTTTGTTTGGGTTCCTGCTTTGTCCCTTTACTTTTTTAGGTTCCTCATACAGTGATATATAAAATTTAGTTCTTCAGCATTTTGAAAATGTTTTGCTATATTTACGTAAAATGATGTGTATGGCTGCCCATCTTTAGAATGCAACTCTGGATGTCTCACAATAACACTAAAGCCAAGAAACAATAAAAACCATAAAACCAAAAGCAGAAACCCAGTGCCTCAACCATCACTGCATCATCCTTAGATGCCTCTAATATAATCATTCCCAGGCTGCCATTTCACTTTATCTCAGTGGCTTGGCTAAAGCTACTTGATACCTTGGTAAGAGGGTACCACAGGGCAGGGACTGTTTCAGAAAAAAACATGCCTCCTAAGTCCCAGTAAATGGCAACATCTAAAGGACCTGTATGCCTACTCAATAACCTGGTTCTGGACCATGTGAAGCTTCCAAGGCAGTCATCCTTAAATTGCACCCAGAAAGAAACTGGTAGGTAGTGCAGATCATCATCTTATTGTGTAAGGTAAACCAAGAGGCACTTACGAACAGGGGTGGGATTCTACCAGTTCGCACCTATTTGCTAGAACCGGTTGTTAACATTCTAAGCAGTTCGGAGAACCAGTTGTTAGAAGAAATTACTGGCCTAATCCTGTAAGGAAGGCAGGAAGGAAACATTCTGGTGTTGCTTACAGAAACTGCCTTTCCGTTAACCCTTAATTCTTGGCAGGACTAGACTTCCTGTCTCAGGAACCTCTCTGGAGTTTTCTTTTCCTCTTTTGCTGGTACTTTGCTTGTGTGGAGTGACTGTTCAAAATTACAATGGCACTGAAAAAAGTGACTTATGACCATTTTTCACACTTATGACTGTTGCAACATCTCCACAGTCATGAGAGGCCAGGCGAGGAGAAGGTGCCTCGATGTGAGTGATATTGAATTGGCCATGCCCAGCCAATATCATGACCACCAAGCCATGTCCACCCAGTCACATGACCACCAAGCCACGACCACCAACTAAGCCACGCCCACAGAACCAGTTGTTAAAAAAATTGAATCCCACTCCTGCTTAAGAATACTACACTACGTTAGGCAGTGACTATAAATACCATATTGTTAGGATATACAGACTTAAGAATAAAGAAATGCATTATCTCCCATTTCTATGACCTGCATATTGTATCATAATATTGCCCCTAATTGTAAATAACCAAGGGAATAACCAATCCTCCTTGGAAATATTTGGCTCAGAATTTTACCAAGAACAAAATAGCTGTGCAATTTATTTGGAAGGCTTAAATATGGACAGTTGTTTAAAATCAGAATTTTGAAACAATTGCAAAAAAATCAGGCTTGAAAGAAGACAATATTGTGAGGTTGGGAGCTGAATAGGAATAGGGCGAACATGGCATACATAAAGAACCTCTTTGTTTTTTGTTTGTTTGTTTGTTTTCCTCTCATCTGTAAACTGCTCTATGATCCTTTCCAAGCCAGAATGCTGTGTTTGCTGCTTTTATTGTTTTAATCCTGTTTTCCATAAACTGGCCTTGTAAGCCACTTAGAATTGGTTACGACTAAAACAACATATAAGCTGTGGGAGGTGGGAGGAGGGAATTAAGCAATCAAATAAACATAGCTGGAGTTAAGATGGATTGTTTTATATTTTTTGTGAAAGAATACATACTTTTTAAAATCAAAAACTGCAAAACATTGACCCATTGTTATCATTTTCAAAGTGTTAATGCAGTTTTCTGTCTCTACAGACAGATCAAATATTGTAGTTGGTTCAAATGGAAGAAAATTGCTTTCCCAAACTACAACAGTTGAAAAAACATGGGGGAAGGGGTAATATTTACAGAAAGGTCACATGAGGCATTGTTTTAATCCTCCAGGGTGTAAAGCAGTATTAAATCAGGTTAGTGGAGCCACAAGAAACTTGAAATGTAGTGCTGCAAAGCGTGTATCTTCCAACCTGCTGCTATTAAAAAGCATTTCATTTGTTCAAGTGAAGGCAACCTTCTCATGTCCTGATTTTGTTCTCTCCAGCCAGCTTAATCAAATATGGAAGCAGCACTGTTGCCGCTAAAGGATTATTTTGCTTTATTGCTCAGGGCGAGATTGAATCATTGTGCTTCAATCATGATCTCTAGAGGAATGTAATTATTTGAGGCCCAACCTCTGCAGGCAATGTATTTATTTTGTACCAACACTTGGTCCGTCCAAATAAACCCTACCCAAAAGATGATGTGTGCCTCGGTAATGAAGTCCTGTCTATGTCCTCCATTTATGTGGCAGTGTCACAAACTCCTTCCCTTGACTTTTTGGAGACAAGAGGCGGGAAAAGAAGAGGCGTGTCTGAAAGTTTCATGCATGGCAAATCCGAGATTGATTTTCGCCCTTCACCTTGTCCTTTAACTCATCCTTGCCACCTATGTTATTAGCACTGTAGCCTTTGTCTGTTAAAGCTGGCTCACTCAGATGCATCTTGGTTGATATTTACTGGATCTGCCTATGTTCACCTCGGCCCATTTTCACCAGTTCATTAGGAATGTGTTATTGTTGGACTCCCCACCACAGACTTTCAACTTAGCTCAGTCCTGTGCATATTCTTACCCTGAGATTTATGTTCTGCATTCACAAAAGAGGTCTTAAATCAACCAGACTGTTAACATCTCCAGTTCTGGGATCCTTAGAGATAAAATGCTGGTGTACTAATAGATGATTCATAGCTAGTCTTAAACAGAAAATAGCCTCATTTGTGCAGCTCTGTCCTCTGCGGGAAGGGCCTGTATGTGTGGCTATGAGTCCTTTATCCATCATCAGGTTGTACAAAGATTATACCAAGCTGAAATTCAGAAACTTTGAAGTTTACAACTAAACAAAATTCACCGAAACAAATAAAATACTATTTAGCTTTCTTGCATCCATTATTCCCTCCCCCCAAAAAAAAATTTGCTCTATGACTTAAAAAAGATGCTTAAAAAAAAAAACTCTAAAAGACTGCATATTACATGAAGAGAAGAGCGACAAAGGTAATTAGGAGACTGGAGGCTAAACCATATGGAGAATAGTTGCTGGAACTGGAAATGTTTAGTCTAATGAAAGAAGGACTAGGGGTGACATGATAGCAGTATTCCAATAAGGGGCTTCCACAAAAAAGAGGGAGTCAAGCTATTTTCCAAAACACCTGAAGGCAGAACAAAAAACAAGGGATGGAAAATAATCAAGGAGAGAAACAACCAAGAACTAAAGAGAAATGTCCTGACAATTACAATTTATCAGTGGAACAACTTCAGAGGTGGGATTCTACCAGTTCGCACCTATTCACTAGAACTGATTGTTAACATTCTAAGCAGTTCAGAGAACTGGTTGTTAGAAGAAATTACCAGCCTAATCCTGTAAGGAAGGCAGGAAGGAAACATTCTGGTGTTGCTTACAGAAACTGCCTCTCTGTTAACGCTTATTACATTCTTGGCAGGACTAGACTTCCTGTCAGGAACTTCTCTGGAGTTTTTTTTCCTCCTTTGCTGGTACTTTGTTTGTGTGGAATGACCATTCAAAGTTACAATTGCACTGAAAAAAGTGATTTATGACCATTTTTCACATTTACGATTGTTGCAGCATCCCCACAGGCATGAAAGGTCATGCGAGGAGATGCATGCCTCGATGTGAGTGATATTGAGTTGGCCACACCCAGTCAATAACATGACCACCAAGCCATGTCCACTCAGTCACATGACCACCAAGCCACACCCACCAACTAAGCCACGCCCACAGAACCGATTGTTAAAAAAAATGAATCCCACCCCTGAACAATTTGCCTTCAGAAGTTGTGGGTACTCCAACCCGGGAAGTTTTTAAGAAGAGATTGGACAACCATCAGTCTGAAAATGATATAAGGCTTCCTGACTGAGCAGGAGATTGGACCAGAAAACCCCCAAGGTCCCTTCCAACTCTGTTATTCTTTATTCTGTAGATAAACATGCAAGCTCATTTTATAATCGATTCTCTGTTTAATTTATGGAGCTCAATTTCCATAGGTTGTCTATGGAAGATCTTTCTACCCACCAGCTTTAAGTATGGATCATGCTCAGTGTGCTACATTATATGCTACTGTTATTCTATATTGAATTTTGGCCTTTGGAGCTTCGTGGAATGATCTATAGCAAAGCTGATATGAAACATGAATGGTAGCTAGTGGGGCTTGAAATTAGAACCACTCCCATTAAAAAAAAGGCATATCCCATTTCAGATCTATCTCTGAGAAACCTTTGAGACCATTCTAATTCAAACTGGATTCCATTATTCACCATACTTGCCTGTCAATAAATGCTTACATTAATTTTGTTCAACACTTCAATTGATCAACCAGCCCTTCTCTGCCCATATCCCTCCTAATGAAAACAAAATTTCTCTATTTCTGCGTTAGGAGAGGGACTGTGTAATGATTGAAATAGTTTAATGGGCAGATACTGATGCTTTAATTTGAAATAACTCACTAGAACACCCATAAACAACATTTCTGACTGTGCCATGACGTTTATTTCTAATGAGAAACTGACAAACTCTTCCTCCTAGCAGGAAATGGTATAAAGGTAAAGGTTCCCCTCACACATATGTGCTGGTTGTTTCTGGCTCTAGGGGGCAGTGCTCATTTCCGTTACAAAGCTGAAGAACCAGTGCTATTCGAAGACATCTCTGTGGTCATATGGCCAGATGACTAAATGCCGAAAGAGCACGGAACACTGTTATCTTCCCACCAAAGTGCTCCCTATTTTTCTACTTGCATTTTTACATGCTTTCGAACTGCTAGGTTGGCAGAAGCTGGGACAAGTAACGGGAGCTCACTCTGTTATGCGGCGCTAGGAATTTGAACCGCCGAACTGCCAACCTTTCTGATCGACAAGCTCAGCATCGTAGCCACTGAGCCACTGCGTCCCTTCAGGAAATTGTATACTTGATCTTTTTCATTGTGATCAAGTACAGGAAATGGTATACTTGATCACAATAGAAAGGATCATTTTCAGGTCGGGGCTGATAGCTAGCTCTCCCATCTATAAAACCTTCTTCTGATGTTACCTGTTCCATTGGATAAAGGATTTTGAAGAATGAGAAAGGGAGCTATGAATTGTACAAAAGATTTATTTAGAAACCTTAAATACCTTCATTTAGAGCTATACTACACATTACTACAATAATAGCTTCTTTTCCAGCCTAGGAGCCATTCTCACAAGTTATTTACCCTACAGAAATCACCATGAGGATTTCCTCCCTCCCCAGCATAAAGTGTTCCCAGAAACGTTGTTATCCTTATGCAATCTGCCATTACATCATTAAACAGATTAAACAGAATATCTTTTGTTATTGGATGTTCCAAGTAAAAGGCAGCCAGTTCACACTGTTTTCCAAAATGCTTTTATTAGATTTAGTTTGTAACAATATGAGTAGATCTACTATGGTTAAAGAAATGCCTAGCTTCCCTTAATATTTCAGAGCTGGATCTCTGAATTAATATCTGTGGTTTGATTTGACAGCTGTAGCAGTTGCTTGAATTCTGACCCACAGGTATGGTTTTTTGCAACTCCTGAAGTTTGAAAAGTGTTACACCAAAGTATTATTAATATTGCTGTTGTTTAAAAAGCTAAGACTACCTAAGTGATAGAATATATAGAGGATTTATATCCAGAGGCAATTTATTATCTTAGTTATACCAAAAGGACTGCTTTATTTAGAAATTGGTTTATCTGAAAAAAAAGCCTGTATTGTAATGATCAACTCTTGAATTATAGTCATAGTAGTGAACTTTAGAAAAATATCATATGATCTGATAAGAAGAATCTTTATAATTTTGGACCCAATTGTTACATCTTACTTTGGGAACAAATTTGTCCAGTAGCAGAAAAAAAAAACATTT
The DNA here is from genome assembly GCA_023653725.1 of Bungarus multicinctus. Lineage (NCBI taxonomy): Eukaryota > Metazoa > Chordata > Lepidosauria > Squamata > Elapidae > Bungarus > Bungarus multicinctus. The sequence continues at coordinate 67,130,659 of CM042842.1, forward strand.
TTGTTGCCATGGTAGTAAAATAGACAATTCTGGGAGAGAAGTACATTCTATTTTGTATCATACAAAATAGGTATCCACATGAAGATGAATTTTCTGAATAGTCCCAACATGTTAGTAATATATTTCATGGCCAGCAACATGACATTTTTTTTTGCTTTAAATTTTGTGCAGAGCAAAAATATCTTCCTTATAATGGACTTCTGCATTCAACAAAAATAATTACTACCGTTACAGTTCTGGTGTACAAAGTGTATAAAATATTAACATTTATTTTTCTTTATATTCTTGCTACTGAGATTTTCCACTCTCCTAAAGGTAAGTCAATATTTATGGCCCATTTGTTTTAACTCTATTTGCATCAGAGCTCCCAACCTTTTTCTGCCTGGTAGCACAACCCATTAATCCATTCATAGCATTATTAGTTATTAACATATCTCTATCTGGGTATTCCTGCCTGGACATGTTGTTCCACCATTTTCAGGAGGTGGGTTTGTACACTGTCTTGTGCGGCTTCTAGTTCCCCTTTGACAAGCTGCCCATGGAGTCCAGCAACTCCAGCTACCTTGGACTGGATAACCTGTAACACAGTACATCATGATTAGCAAATTTCAGATAAAGCTAGTTTCAGATTTGTTCAAGATTTAGAGTAAAACAAAGAAATCAAACCCATTCCAGTTTATGGATGAACCTGGGCATTACTGGCACTTACTAATAAGTAAGAATACCAGCAGCATTATATAGCATTGCAACACTTATATTTCTGGAATTGCTGGAACTGTCACTTACTAAGTTCTGAAAAGTTGGACCATCCTTGATCTAAAAGAAACTTATTCTAGAAAGGAACTAATGCTATTGTATGGAAACCAAGACCAACAATCTTTTGATGTAAGTATGTAGGGAAAGTTCTGTTGAACTAGAAAAAAAGTTTCTCCTAATCCAGTTGCCATCTTCCTCTAGGAATGCATTAGTAGGATATGAGGGTTCAACTAAGGATGGTAACTCCTCTGACCATAGGTTTCAATCAATGGGAAAAAGATCAGAATACTGTTTCTAGAACTTGAAGCATCACACAGATATATTCCATCAAGGCCATAAGCCAAGATAGCCTTATCCTGCTAAAAAAAGCAACAGTATAACAGCCTGTAAAATAAATGGGAAGGGGGAAAAATTCAAAGCAGATTAACAATATAACTCCTTTTCTATTTCATTGTATTAATTGTTACAGAGAAGCAGCCAAAAGAGAGACCTAGAATTGTTGCATACTGTATGAATCATGTATGGCCTGTAATATTTACAATCATAACAAGGTATAGAATATTTTCTCTTGTCTGTCAGTCCCTCCTCCTCCCACCCAAAAGTTCTTTGAAGTTTTAAGCTTTAAATTGCAATGGGTAGAGAAAAATAGACTGCTTTAAGAGTTCTTTGTAAGATCCACCTATTAATCTTTATTTTTACCTGTTCTCATTGGAGTGACAAATTCATTAGGACTGCATCAACATGATCGAAAATGAACTCAAAGCCAAACAGCACAGCAGCTGTTGTTCTAGAACAGTGTTTCTCAACTGCAACAACTTTTAAGATGTGTGGACTTCAGCTCTCGTCATGCTGGCTGAGGAATATTGGAGGTTGAAATCTACGCATTCTAAAGTTGTTGAGGTTGAGAAATCCTGCCTTAGGCATTAGAAAATACATCATCTTGTATCCAAGCATTTTAAATGGGGCAGGTGTTCTAGAGTGCTATCTGCTGCATTATTTTCAGTGGAGGCTTTTCTTGTGGATTATTAATTTGAACCTGTTAAATTCATTCACTACCTCGATATTCTAATTTTTCCTCAGACCAACAAAACTGGACTGTAAGTTGGGCTGAGTCTGACTCAGAGTCACAACAATCTTCAATGTCTTCAACTGGACTATATACATACTCTTTAATCCAATGTCTTAAGCACTATACCACCCTAGTTATCCATCCTTTTATTTTGGTGTTTTCTCTCTATATATACATAAAGTATGCAATTTAACTCCCTTCTCTGCAACCCAGATAATGTGGACTGTAGCTGAATGTAAGTTCTATACTAAAAGTTCCAAAATAAATGCTGATTTTTGCACAACCACCATAAATGTATGCATTAGATTCGTAGCAGCAAGTTACCTTTCCCATCTCCTTTCATGGATTGAAAGAATTGTGGGCAAGCAAATTACTGACATCAGGGAGAAAAAACAAGTTCTGCTACATATCTATATAATGGGTCTTTGAGAGTACAGTGTGTGTGTGTGAGAGAGAGGGGGGGGGGGAGTGAGAGAGAGAGAGAGAGACATAGAGAGCGAGAGAGAGTATGAGAGATTCCACATCTGTATCAAAGAATTATCTGAAGAACTTGAGGTTGAAGTGACTGACCTGACACAATCCCTTACAGAATTAAGTATTACCCATATCCACTAGAATAAATCAATTTAACTACACTTAAATCTGCATAGGGTTAAGCTGCAAGCCTTGGACATCCCCATTAATATTTATTGGTGGGCTTTCCTTGCCTCTGCCCTTGTAGACTCTGATATGATTTATGCCACTGCGGTAACTTCTACTTCTACAATGTCTTTAGTTAACTCTTCAAACTGGCTTGAAATGTCAGTGTGATTCCTGGAGAAAGCTCCTTTGGTAGCCTGGCATACAAGGTATTGAAGGTAAATGATGTTTTCAGCCTACTGATCTCAGGGGGTCTCAGAAAACAATATTTTCTCAGAAGTCTTACCTGATTTCGTTGTTTCTCCACAGTCAGGGCCTAGGTAGCCTTGTTTGCACTCACAAATACAGGTAGCTCCCAGCAGGATTGGTTCACCATTGTTCTTACAGGGACCACAACGGCAGGTATTGAATTCCATTAAATACTGATCTAAAGCCCTTTTCAAGTTTCTCCTCTTGGTTTCCATATTACCAAGGCTTGTCCTAGACAATAATTCATATATGGGCTGCAGCTGAGGAAAAACAGAAAAAGGAAAACTATTTTTATATTGTGGTTGTTTTGGATGTTATGGTAACTCAACATTGGGAAAGTTGAAATACAATGCCCAGAAAGTAACAGGCTATTTTGGGAAGATGGCATTTGTAAACCATTAAATTTGAATGGTGCAAGTATAGAATGGATGGAATGACAAAATACTTATTTTGATAATCCTGATGATGTGATGGCCCTGTCTGATTTATCAAGGATTTTCTGACAATTTGCTTCTCCCTCTTTTAAACTGCTATATGCACTTTAAAAAAAAAAACAGTTTTTAAAAGTGCATATAGAAGCTGCATAAAATCTCATTTGTGGGATTCTTATAGACAATGGAAGAAACAATGTGTTGCAGGAGCCAATTGAGTGAATGGCTCCTATAACTGAAACAATTGGATGAAATACAGAAGTAGATATAGAAAATGTGGATAATGTCTACAGTAAGACAGATACCTGAAATTCCCTTAACATATGTTGGACTGTGTTGGAAACAACATGGATTAATGCTATAGGAATTTGTTTGGGGAACAAGAGTGAAAACAAGTAGCTAGGGTGCATTGTCAATATCTTTTTTAAAAAATGTCTATTCTTATATTTATATTATATAAAGATATATATATCTTTATATTTAGAAACAGGGATAGAGAAGGAAGAATTGTTTAGTGATTTCAGGCTCTGGTGATTCTGTAGACCAATCTGTTAATCCTCAGGTAGGTTTATTTCTTATCCTGAATCTTGTATTTCTCTATAAAGCTGCTCGCTGACCTGGAAGATTTTGAGCAGGACACAGGGGGTAGCATTAATAGTAGCACCAAAGGCCTTATGGTGACTTTAAGAACTGACATTTTAGTGACTTCAAGTCATTGTGACCACAGGGATTTGTAGAGCGCTTCTAGTCATTATATGTGGGAGAAAAGGCATCAAGCAATATGCCATGAGGTCTTTTAGCCTCTATGTCTCTCCCTGAGAGCAGCCATAAGTTCATTAAAAATGGGTTTCTCATCTGTACCCAGTATGATTTCCCAAGTCAAGTCACTTCCTGGAACTATAAAAATATGAAGTCTCTATTTATACTGGTGTACTACCCAGTGAAATTTTTAGAAAGAAGGACTGAATCATTCTGTTTCTGCAGCTTTCCCAATCTGGTGACTTATGATACAAGGTTGGCTAAGATTGCTGCCTTATTTTCTGGGAAAGTAGGTATAAATAAGTATATACAAATATAGAGTTTGGAATGATCTAATTTCTGAGGCTGTAAGATCTGAGGGAGAGATTGCTCAACTATTTGCTCTCTTTGCTGCTTATAGGGCAAATAGCCAAGATGAGTTATCCCAACAAATGAAAGTACGTACTGCAAATCAAAGCAAAAACCAAGTCTAAGAAAAACAGGATTGTTGCAATGTAGTAGTATAAAATATGGATTTCCCCCTCCTCCAAAAATCTTAAAATATAATTATTCATCTAATTAAAAGTTATGTTGGATCAGACTCTGTTTTTACTATAGCTACCCAGACAACTTTGGGAAACCAAGAAATTGAAGATGAAGACAATAGGTCTCTCCTGATCAGATGTGTCTTCCACTGATGCCTGGTGGCAACATTAGAGTTTTATAATCATTGCTAATCTTATACACAATGAGCAGCTATAATACACAGCCATTTACATCTATGAGAGCAATGTCCATAATCACCTGGCTGCCATACAAAAGCTTGCCTCTTCTCTAACTAAATTTTCAGTGGGAGAACTTTCCCCAACTATTTTGATGACAGCAGGAGAGAAATATCTCAAGACATTTTCTCCACGCTTTGCATTATTTTAAAAATGCTTATTATATTCCTTTCTCAGCCTATCATTTTTTCTGAGCTAAAAGCATAAACCTTGCAACTGCTTGCCCTAAGGTACTGTTCTAGTTCCCTTTATCATTTTGATCATCTTTTTCTACAGTTTTTTTTCCATTTTTCTAATATCTTTTTTGGAAATGCAACAAGCTATACGGAACTATATGCAGCATGCCCGAAGAAGTTGGCTTCTCTCATTGATCTGTATGCTAGGTATTGCACTACCATCAGTTTTAATTTTATACTTCTAAAATTTAGCATTATTTGCAGTTTGCATTCTTTTTCCCTGCTATAATCGGCCTTCAATATTCTGTGCAAATGAAAAAAAAAAAGATATACACTGAGTAAACTTTTACATATTTTAATCTTGTATTTTATACTTTATGTTGTATAGTATGCTTAATTTTAATTGTGAAGCTTCTGACATGAATAAACAAACAAATGCATTGGTCCTTTTTCCAAATGTTTAAAGTTGTCTTTTCATCCCAACTTTATACTGAATAAGGACAATTTGTCATTACCATCTAAAGCAGTGGTGCAGTGGTGGGATTCAAATATTTTTACTACCGGTTCTGTGGGGGTGGCTTGGGGGGCATGAGGTTGCTTGGTGGGTGTTGCTTGGTGGGTGTGGCAGGGGAAGGTTACTGCAAAATCCCATTCCCTCCCCACCCCAGTAACCTACTTTCCAGCTCCGTTCTCCTGTGCAGGGCAACAAAAGAAGACCCAGCCAATCAGCTGGGACTCGGGAGGCAGAGAATAGATGGAGGCAGGACCAGTCATGTAGTAGCTATTGAGATCCTATAGATGGCGCTAGATGCTAGCAGCAAACTGCAGTATTTAAAACCTATATAGGGCCTCTTGGCTACTTGCATGATCTCATTCCCTTTATCTTGGTGAAGGTGGAAAGTCCGGACTTTCCAGACATATAGGTGATCTCATTTTACTAACATCACCAGTAGTCTTAAGGATTGGATGGGAGGTTTTAACAATGTGGTTGGGAGCTTTCACCCATGTGGTATCTATTCTCCAATCTAGATGCTGTATCTATGTTGCCTTTGTCTTCTTGTAAAAACCCTATAAATGTAATAAACGCTACATATGTAGTCAGATATCTTGGAACCCTGCACAATGACTGATCTTTGAAATCCATCACAGTCAGTGATATTTGCTAGTTGTCCAGACTACTCAAAATTTCCGCTACCGGTTCTCCAAACTACTCAAAATTTCCGCTACCGGTTCTCCAGAACAGGTCAGAACCTTCTGAATGCCTCCTCTGCAGTGGTGTGAAACTTCAGGCCGGGGAGGGGAGGGCGGATCTGGCCCACAGGGTGCTTAGATCTGGCCCACAAAGCTGCCCTGGAAACAGCAAAGGACTGGCTCACGGTGTCTCTGCAGAGAGAACAGAGCTCTCTTTTTGCTTGCAGGAGGCCATTTCAGCCAAAAATGGAGCTCAGGAGCCCCTTTTCACTGGCAGAGCCCTTGGGCCACCAGAAGTATCCCAACATGAGTGACGTTGAGTTGGCCTGCTCCCCCCCCCCCATGGTCAAACAACCCTGATGTGGCCCTCAATGAAATCGAGTTTGACATGCCTGGTCTAAAGCCCCCCCCCCAGTTTCCCAATACAAACAACAGTTCTTCAATTTTCTGTTTCTCTATTCCAATTGTTAACTAAGACTGAACCTACTGAGCTTCTGACCAGGTCTGACACCTTCCAAGACTTTCTAATTGTTACCCAACATGGAATTTGCCTTTTACACAGCAACTACATGCTGAATAAATATTTTCACAGAGTGACAGTTTGCAAGTTCAAGAGCCTTTCCAATCAATCATTGGCCAAGATCCAAATGGGCTGTTGGAGACTGCAAAGGAAGTGGGCTCTGGAATTCAAATTGAGTGGATCTCTCTAGCACATCTGGGCTGCAAAAATCATGCTGAGCCCCAGATGATAACAAAAACATACAGGAACCTCTAATTCTTTGCTACTTTTTATTGATAGCTTGAAACTCTGCAGCCCAATGTGCAGGAGCAACGCAGTGTGGAAGGAGGGATCAAGTGACAGAAATATAAATAGTGTGTCAGGATTGCCGAGTTAAGCACAGAGCAGTCTGTTTACAGAGGTTTCCTGTAATTCAAGAGGTTGGGAGGGTTGCTGCATAAGAGATCCTCCACGGCCTTGAAAAAAAAGGGTGTTTTGAAACAATATTTACAGAAGACACTTTGGCAAACAACAGTATGTCAAATGGACAGGACATCAAGTGGACGTTACTAATGTATTGGGTGTTTGAATCTACTCCAAAACCATCAGCACTTACGATGTTTCTGAAGCTGTCTTTTCAGAGTTACAGACTAAGTACCAGGCAAACAGTTTCATTGAGAATCCATGGAAATTTACTCACCCAGCATGGGAAATCTTGCTTCAATTAAATAGAAAAATAAAGGAAATGGGGTAACATATGGTACCAGCACTACCTAAAACCAGAAGCTTCTAGATGTAATGGGATTACAACTCAACTCCAGAATTTACAGGACAGTGAGGGTTGTGCAGTTCCAAAACATCTGAACATGCCAGAATTGGGGAGCTGAATTATACAGTCATCCAGAAAAGTGAATTGTATAAAGGTTTTCCGCGTGGAACTGACAATTAGAAGAACTTCTGAATTCCCTTTCCTTTCCCTTATTATTCTGAGCTGCTCAGGATTCTATTGTATAAGATAGTTGGCTATGTAGGTTTTTGAATAAATAAAATCTCTAACAGTGAATGTGAAGGAGAGGAATGCCTCTCTGCTACAGCACACATATTGCTATTCATGCCCTAAAATAAAATTCTAGGGAGAAAAGCAGCTAGAGGGGACAGCAAGATATATTCAGAGCATAAATTCTGAATACTTTATATATTCAAGCTAAAACGAATTGTAGCTTAGGGTTATAAACTCCAGGGGAAGAAACAACATTGTTTAAGAGTCTGGTATGTCATTTCAAATGTTGTTAAATGGTGTCTTCTTCCAAATGTACAAAGTAGCAACCAGCCTGTCCCCTGAACTGATGCATAATAACATCGCTCTAGGAACTTTTGCCTGACAGATTTAATTTCTTGGCTATCTAGCTGCAGCCATTTAATCGTACAGGTGTATCATCTTTTTTCCACAAATGGCCTTCCACCTTAGAAAATATCCAGCATACAATGGTGCCATAAAAAAAGTAACACTGAGAAATGATAACTTCAGTAGCCCCAGCAAAAAATAAATTGGCAGCCAGGAGTACCAACGTATTAGGTTGAAAACGATGCTGATATTAAGTCAAATGTCTAACTGGGTCACCAACATCAGGCATGTTTGACTTATTATTTGTAATATTGTTACTGCAAACCGTGGAATTAAGTTTATTGGAATACTTTTCTAGGCTTTATAACTTTATCCCGTCTATTTGACAGTTACACCACAGTTATTTTTGGGATTAAAACTGGAGGTAACCTTACTATTACATAAAAAAATGCATTTTTATTGGTTTAAAGCCTGATTACATTATGATTCTAGATACAGCAAAGTTTCAAAGATTTTGCACACCATGCTCTACAGTGGTGGAATTCAAATTTTTTTTACTACCGGTTCTGTGGCTTGGTGGGCGTGGCAGGGGTAAAATCTCCAGTCAGAGGTGGTATTTGCCGGTTTTCCAAACTACTCAAAATTTCCGATACTGATTCTCCAGAACTGGTCAGAATCTGCTGAATACCACCTCTGATGCTCTACTGTTTTATGTACTTCAGGTGGTGAACTGAAATTCTAGTAACTTTATTCTCTCTTGAATGATAGTTTATTTGAAGATGGGAAGCAAAATAAATGCAGTGGGGATTGACCAATTCAACTGGTATGACATGCCTAATTCATCCATCAGGGCCTGACATATTTCACACCATCACATTAATAATGTGTAAACTAAAGATCAAATTCCTGAATAAATTCAAGAGTGTTGTTTCATTGGCAAAAATTCCTGGCTCTGCACTTAATTGTATCACGTATTAGAGAATGTGTGGGCTTTAATCCTTCTCAACTCTCTACTTCCAATTGATCTACTATCATTAGAAAGTAGGAAGGGGAGAGAGAGTGATGAATGCTAATCTGAGAGTCACAAGCATTCTAGTATTGCTTTATCTTCTATTTTAAGACCATAAGGGATGTGGTGGCACAGTGAGTATAATACTGTACTGCAAGCTAATCCTGCTGACCGCCAGGGCACCAACTCGAGGTTGACTCAGCCTTCCATCTTTTCAAAAATGAGGATCCAAATTGTTGGGGGCAATATGCTAACTGTGTAAACCACTTAGAGAAAGCTGTAAAGTACAGTGAAGCAGTATATGTTTAAGTGCTATTGCCATCTAATGAACTGATGTCATACTTGCAGTCATGACTGAGGATACAGCAACACAACAAATGAATCATTTCATTTGGTTATCTTAGAGAAGTTTAGTTGCATTGCTCAGCATCCAAATGCATGGAATTCTCTCCTTCTGGACAAAACCAGAGTCTTATTATATTTCTTGAAGATATAAGCATGCTGCCATGCAGAAAATATATGCAAAAGAAAGCCAGAAAAGTTTTTTTTTTAATGGCTCCTTTTATTTTTTGAGACAAAATATCCACAATTGATTTCATTTGAAATGATCTGTATGATATGTATGATTTAGCTACCAGGGCTTTCTTCAGCATCTTCTTGCCCCACATCTGCTCTAAATGTCTCTTTTCAACTAGGACAGGGGCAGAGGTGGTATTCAGCAGGTTCTGACCAGTTCTGGAGAACCGGTAGCAGAAATTTTGAGTAGTTCGGAGAACTGGCAAATATCACCTCTGACTGGAGATTTTACAGTATCCTTCCCTTGCCACACCCGCCAAGCCACGCCCACAGAAGCGGTAGTAGAAAAATTTGAATCCCACCACTGGACAGGGGTCCCCAAACCTGGCAACTTTAAGACTTGTGGACTTCAACTCCCAGAATTCCTCAGCCAGCTACGTTGCCAAGTTTGGAGACCCCTGAACTGAGGAAACAGTTAGAAGGATCTACAAAGGCAGTTGACTGTTTCCAACTCTGTAGCTATTTCTCATCTTTGACAGGATATTTAAAGTGCCTGGTTGTAAATGCTTCACAGCAGGATTAATCCTATCACTATCTGTGTTGAAAAATACAATTCATTCTTCCTTCTTGAAAAACAACAACCCTCAATTTCCTAAAATAAATGTTCCTATTCCCACCTTTCTTTTGACAGTCTAATTGCCGTGGTGCAATAAACATAAACTTAAACATTATGAATTAAAGTCCTCTTCTTACCTCTTCCTTACTTTGAAAGTCTTCTTTTTTTCTCTTGTTTTTTAAAAAAACACACACATTTGTATCCTTGTGAAACGGAGAGAAGGTCAGCGTATCTACAGCCCATTACATTTAAGCCTGTTCTAAGATGGAATCAAAATATAAAATGATCTGCTCCAGTACACTTTCAATCCTTTAGAAATGCAGCGTTCCTACATGTGAAAGCAAAGGCTTACCTCAAAATCAATAATGGTGGGATTAAGTTTTAATGACCTCCCCCAGTAGCGGTATGCTATGGAGTTCCTGTTTTCCATGATTCTGGCAATGGATGAGGAATCTCCACCTTCTACCCGGGGGATAATATCTTCTACTACTGATGTTTTGTTATCGCCGTCTGGAAAGTTGAACAGTTGAAAAAATTAGGGTTCATTTCTATGATTTCCCTAAGTCTACAAACATTCATTAATTGAAGTAACTTAAAAGAGGGTAAGTCTTATAAGAATTTGGAATAGGCAGTAAAAGAAAATCCTATTGGTGCTATTCATCTATAATATATAATCATAGTATGCACAGCATTTGTCAACATTGATGTCAAAACTGCACCTTAACATTGACCTCCTTCTTGTGAGCTTAAAATATTTTTTTTCCAGTTATTGTTCCTTCCTTTTTAATTTGCTATCCACCTTTATAAATGAAATCAATTAATGACAAGAAATTAGCAAAATGTAGAATGAGTGCTATGACATTCAAGACTTTGAAGACATTCCTATATATGCCCTAGTCATTTTATGACCAAGACTACCATGTGCCCCTCATAAACATTTCTCCAAGTTTTTCTTCTCCTTTGAAAGAATCCTTAATTTCTAAAACAAATTGTGTTTTGTCAAATAGAATAAGGACTGGCAGCAAGAGAATGCAGCAGGCTGTGTCTATTTTTCTCTGTGAAGAATAATTTCTAGTGCCTGTGTTCTCTTACAGAAACAAAGATATTTTATTTTTTTTATATGTTTATTGAAAGTTTCAAAACAAAAAAAAGGAAATATTTAAAAACAAAGATATTTTAAATACACAAGTGATGAAGTCTATTTCCTACCTTTTTTCATGCCTCCTTCTGAGCCACATTTATTGAAGTTCACCTTGGCATTTATTTCCAGCATTTCTTGAAATGGAAAGTTTAAGCCAATCGATGCCCCATAACAGCTATTTACATAATCCTTTTTAATTTCTATAGTAAAGGAAGAAATCATGAATATCATTAGCATGTTTATACCCATGGATAATTGATGAAACTTCATATCTTAGTTACCAACAGAAGTACAGCAAGAACATTTATATTTGCATTTCAACTGGTCATTGTCTAAAATAATGTCTGCCAAGGATACATCAAAAAACCAAGATGGCAGGCACAGCCATATGATAAAAGCCCTGTCCTTTTCCACAGGCAACCCAACATTAAAAAGGGTGTGAATTCACCCTTATGTTGCAACACACACACAAAGAAAGGTGGGACTTTAAATGCATAGCTGTGGCTACTTTCCTGACGGTTTTGTTTTTTGTTTTTGACTCCATCCCTGGCAGCTAGTATCTGGAAAGCTATTGACAGTGATGAAGAGAATGCAGTTGTTGTTTTTTTTAAAAAAGCAATATAAATTATATTTCCATAGTTGCCGCTGTGTAAGTCATATATGGGTTTTGAAAAGTAAGAATGTCTGAGAAGAAATGTGTAAAAATAATTGAAATTACATATCTTTTAAAGAAGAGGTAATTTGAGATAATTTATCTAAGTCAGTCTATATTCAATTATGCTACTTCCTTTGATGCTTGATACAGTGAATAAAATACATAGCAAATTAATTGCAAGCCACCATACTCTCTCTCTATATATTGCAAGTGCAACTTGCTAGAAACATAGTAATATCAAAGGTATTATAAATAAACCAGTTTTTCCTAACTTGCTACTTTCAGAGGTAAAATTGTAATACAACATTTTTGTATAGCATCAGATTAGGGAAGACAGAAACCAGGATAAGTTTCTCCTGTAGAATCTGGCCTATTTCCTTTTATATCCAAAATATTGTTTGTTAAATTTTATGAAATTCTGTTCAGTATTTTAATAATGTATTTGTGGAGACTGACTCTGAGGAGAGGAGGAAAGCTGACAGGGAGTGAAAATATGGCTCAGGAGGCTGGGGAAGGGCAGAAGCCAGTTGGGCAGTCAGAGGATGAACTAGGCCCATCTCCTCTCCATTATAGGGCAAGCAGGGAGGAGAGGATAAGAGAGAGATGTGGTCTACTGGGGAGGAGAGGGCCTTGATCCTCTTCGTGGGCTGCAGCTGTGACAACTGGATAAGAGGACAGACATTATCCAATTGAGTGCTGGAAACAAAGCATGGAAATATCTCTAGTTTATTGTTCCTCTCTGAGTTTGGCGTCCTTCCCAGTGTGTGTTCTGATATCTGTGGACGTCTTCCAGCCCTTATCTTGCCTGGTTTATGTTGGTTTTTACTCTTTATAGTTTAAATGGCATTTCCTTCTTCTTGTAACTGCTTGTGTGGGAGTTTTTTGTCTCCAGTCAAGGATATTTTGAGCTTGGAAGTCAAGTGAAGGAATAAAAGGGGCTTCACCTGTTTTTTGTGACTGTGTTTATTTTGTATCCCATTATTTAACAGACACCAGATTGATGTCTGTTTAAAGAAAAATCTTTCTCAGTGAGAAAAATCCATGTATGTTTAAGATTTGTATTTTGGTAAGTCTGCATTTGTACACAATTGTCAGCCAGTTTTTATTTTAACCATGGTTTGCTGAACAAACCAAGAGCAGTTGAAGTCACTGCTTGCTTGACTAATGCCTCATTTATTTTCCTCTATTTCTTCTACTGGTACCCAGAAGATACAAAGTAGAATACAAGAACAAAAGATAAACTGGAATTCTGGTATTTAGGTTAAAACAAACCATACTTTCAGTAAGCCAGGTTTCATAAATAAATTACCACATTAGGCCTTTGTGGGCAAAATAAAAGAGTGTTTTTATTTGGGCTGGACTTGCACACTATGCTGCCTGCTCTGTTGTGGTTTAGTATATTATCATATCACTATTGTTTCATGTAATTAGGAAACTAAAGCTTCATGTTTCCTAATGAGCAGACACTCTCAATAAAGCTATGTCTCGGACTGTACTTTGCCATACCTAACAGAACAAAGTCGCCCAGCTGCTGAATTTATATTCATTTGCTGCCAACTGACAGAATATTAATAAATCCATAGTATTGTTTGTATTTAACTACTCTACCACTGTTTAACAACACACCTGGGTGAAATCTATTTACTTTAAACAAAAAGAAATGATTAGTTCTTTTCTCAGTGTTTCAACAATATATTATAGTACTTCTTAAGTAATTAGTTGCAGCAAAGGCCTGTCAATACAGTTTGTTATTGGTAGTCATGAGAGGGTTGCTCCTACTTTGATCAATGGTATGTAGTAGATTTCATAAAATGATGAGCATACAAAATATATTGGCAGTGCAGGAAAAGAGAAAACAAGATTACTTATTGTCTTATTGTAATTCCAGGGGGCTAAATATGGTACACAAATTAGATGGATTTCTGCTTTTAATTTTTGAATTAATCACAGTGTGAGAAAGTCTCTTTCTGTTGTATAATTAGAAATCACAAACAAATGGCATTGCTCTTCTATGAAACCGTACAAGAATAATGATTTCCTCTGAAAGAAAAAAAATCAAAGATAATCTTTGTGCAACTCCCAAGGATTCGTAACTATATTTGTTTCCATTGTTTCAGGTGGAAAAACCCTCCTTCAGAATAAATTTCCATCTTTCTTTTTTCTTTTTTCTTAAAAATTTGCAGAATTCATAGAAAGCACTGCCAAATTAAAGAAAATAAGAGTGTATTTATGTAAGTATGAATGTAGCAGTGTACGTAACACACACACACACACACACACACACACACACGAAAATTGGAATGGATACAAACACAGCATCTGCTTTTGAGTACTTGACTCAACATCAAGGGAAATTGAATTTTCATCAGAAGACAGGTAGATAAATGTAGATAGCTAACTTTGGGACTTAGTCCAAAATCTAATACATACAAAACATGAATATTTTGCTTCATTCTCTCTTCTTCTTCTCCCATACAATTCTTCTACCCAAAGAAGCCTTTAAAAGCCTCCACAAAAAATAATAAAAACAATTTTCAATAAATGAAACAAAACAAGCAATAAAATCACTAATGCTAAAATAAAGTGTTATTTATGTATGCCTTGATATATATATGAATTGAAACAAATATTTTTTAAAATATAAAGGCTTAGTCAGGAGCTCAAAAAACTTAATATGTTCAAAAGTAATTCCCATCAGTCTGTCTGTCCTTCTATCTATATACCTCCCTACTTTTCTAGTTATTTTGATTTACAAATTTAGTTTCTTAAACATATACTGATTGTGTATGAATGCCTATAGGAACTGATATATAAACAGTTGCTTTGAGAGATAGGTGGCATATACATTTAATAATAAATAAAACACCATACAATGTCTGTAATTACATGAAAGATCTACATGAACCAGCGAACTGCTAGTGTTGCATTCTAGAAAACTTTTCTGTCCAATTTTAATTGCACCACATCCATAAAGAAGATTGTAAGATACTATAATAACATAAAAACTAAAAACAAGTGTTGCTGGATCGGATCACTGACTCAGATCACGATTTTTTTTCACTGTCTGTACCAGGGGTCTTCTTTGACAGCTTTAAGACTTGTGGACTTCAACTCCCAGAATTCCTCCTCCAGTCACATTAGCTCAGAAATTCTGGGAATTGAAGTCCATAAGTCTTAAACTTGCCAGGTTTAAAGCTCCTTGGTCTATACCCTACTGTAAGAAATTGGGGCACCATGCACAGCAGGGATCAGTAAGACCAATGAAGACCTACCTGATCACCATATGATGCTTTACCTCCATTGATCAGCAATTCCTAGCTTACTGTAGCTACTAAACATGTTACAAATCCTTTATTCCTGAGTTCAAAAGGCAGGCTAAAGTAATTCTGCTGCCTGAGGCAAAGGACAATAGTAATAGCAATAGCACTTAGACTTATATACAGGGATGGGCTGCTGGGGGTTTGCAGGGGTTCAGGAGAGCCCCTAGCTAAGATTCTGTGCAGTTCGGAGAACCCCCAAATCCTACTCCTGGCCGGCACTGCCCACCCCTCCTCTCCCCTCCCCTACCAAGAATCCCCACACGGCCCATTTTGGATGCAGGTAAGTACAGGGCTCAGACAGAGGTTCGGTGAGGGCAAAAAATGGCCCTTCCAGAAGTTTGCGAAGGCCAGAAATGGGCCCATTTCCGGCTTCCAGAGAGCCTCCAGACCCCAGGGAGGCTGTTTTTGCCCTCCCGGAGGCTCAAGGAAAGCTTCCGGAGCCTTGGAAAGGCAAAATCCCCCCCCCCCATGGTGCAGAAGGCTGACTAGACCACACCCACCATGGCAACACCCACCCAGCAATCAGGCAGAGAACTCTTTGCTAAACTTTTTGAAGCTCACCTATGCTTATATATCTTTCCATAGTGTTTTGCAGCACTCTCTAAGCGGTTTACAGAGTCAGCCTATTGCCCTCAACAATCTGGCTCCTCCTTTTACTGACCTCGGAAGGATGGAAGGCTGAGTCAACCTTGAACTGGTCAGGATTGAATTCCTGACTGTTGGCAGAGTTTGCCTGCAGTACTGCATTCTAATCACTGTGCTCATGGTGCTGGTATGGCACACCAAAGACAACACACAATAATTCTTACTGACAGGAAAGTTAAACTTGGAGAGAAAAAGCTCGTTTTGTCATTGAAGGAGTAAAGCAGTAGAAGCCTAAACTTGCCTATTAGGTTCATTAAAACATGCCCCTACTTTTAAGCATCATTTGGCAATTAACGTGCCTGCCAAGGCAAAGATTGCCAAACTACCCCTTCAGACTATATCTCTGCCTTCGCTTCATTGAGTCATCCATGCTTGATAGTGATTGCATCCATCATCAGCATTTTCAGAAGAAGGGAAACAAGCCCATAATTCTAGAGAAACATTTGCTTTCAGACACTGTGAGCAGCACTAAAGCAAAAGGCCGACATTCATTGAACCACAGATTTGCTTCTCCTGACTCAACAAGGCACTTAACTATAGCACTAGTTTGATAAATGTGTCTCTCTTTTTATAGTCTGCTGCTGTAGGTGAAAATTATACAAGTATCTTATATAAAAGCAAAAAACATTTTTCTCCCGGGGCGCATTTTTTTGTTGTCTGTTTTAGGACTCCAATTTTTCCCTCCTCCTTCCACAGGGCCCATCTTCTTGTATAAATCACACCCTTTCTGAAAGGCAGGGAGCAAAATGTAAAATAAATAAAGAAATGGCTCTGTTGAGATGTTGCTGCTGATGTATTCTCCTTCTCTTGACAGCTTTGCTTTCTGCAGCCTTGAATGCAGAGGTGGTATTCAGCAGGTTCTGACTAGTTCTGGAAATTTCTGGTAGCAGAAATTCTGAGTAGTTCAGAGAACCGGCAAATACCACAGTGGTGGGATTCAAAATTTTCCACTACCGATTCTGTGGGCATGGCTTGGTGGGTGTGACATGGCTTGGTGGACATGGCAGGGGAAGGTTACTGCAAAATCCCCATTTCCTCCCCACCACCCTAACCTGCTTTCCAGCTCCATTCTCCTGTGCACGGTTACCAAAGAAGACCCAGCCGATCATCTGGGAGGCAGAGGCAGAGCCAATCAGAGGTGGTATTTGCAAGGTCTCCGACTATTCAAAATTTTCACTACCGGTTCTCCAGAACTGGTCAGAATCTGCTGAATACCACCTCTGAAATACCACCTCTGACTGGAGATTTTACAGTATCCTTCCCCTGCCACGCCCACCAAGCCACATCCAAAAAATCCAGTAATAAAAAATTTTGAATCCCACCACTGCTTGAATGGCACGTTGGTCTCTCTGATGGTCACTCTCTAAGACCAGGACAGACACAAGCTTGCGAGTATTAAAGTCAACTGAATCCACAGCCTGGCTGGCTGGACTATTGCAAGCTCTGTACTTATTATCATATATTTATTTATAAAATGTATAGGCCACCCATCTTACTACAAGTTAACTCTGGGTACTACTAGAAAAAAACACAATAGCCTTTTCCATAGCTTTTCCATAGCTCTTCAGTATGCAAGGATATACAGTACATGTTGCGTGACAGCTTGCACTAATAAGATATCATTTATGTGGGTGGCTGGAGTAGGGAAGAGGTATGCCAAGAAATGCTCAAAATGCAAACAAATCCACAGAGTACAATGCTCATTTAAATGCCTTTCCCCACTTCTGCTCCGAAAAGCTCTTCAGCCATCCATGAGTCTGCAGAAAAGTATACAGACATGACAGTGTGATTTATGACTGGTCCTTGCACTTATGACCATCATAACATCTTCATGGTCACGTGACCAAAATCTGGGTGCTCTGTGTGTCTTTGCAACAGTTGAAGCAGCATCCCAGGGTCATGTGATCACCATTTGCGACCTTTCCAGTTGGCTCCTGACAAGCAAAAGTCAGATTCACTTAAAGAGTGCATGATTCACTTAACAACTGTGGCAAAAGAAGTCATAACATTGGGATCATAAGTCAAGGAATGCCTCTACATTAGGGGTGTCAAACTGGCAGCCCAAGGGCCAGATGCGTCACACACAGGCCACGCCCACTCCAGCTCCACAAATGGGGAAAACATTGCAAAACATCACATGACAGCAAGTGATGCCGCGAGTTTGACACCCATGCTTTACACGCTTTGTGTAGAAAAGATGCTGACTTCATTTCTGGGTAACCTCAGAAAGCTGAGGCTTAAGTATAAGTTTGGGGGACTAGTATAAGCTCATAGGAACATTACTCAAGATTGAAATCTAAGCAGAAAAATCTCCAGTAACTTCATCCCACACTGTCATTACTTTCTCTACTGCATCCTCGTTCCCCAAGACCCATCATCCTTCCCTTTTAAAAATATGCTCTTTCGGGAGAACAGATAACAGATAACAGATAATCAGAGTTGGAAGGGACCTTGTAGGTCATCTAGTCCAACCCTCCACCCAAGTGGGAGACCCTATACCATTTCTGACAAATGGCAGTCCCATCTCTTCTTGAAAATCTCAAGTGATGGTGCTCCCACAGCTTCCGAGGGCAAGCTGTTCCATTGGTTGATTGTTCTCACTGTCAGAAAGTTTCTCCTTATTTCCAGGTTAAATCTCTCCTTGTTCAGTTTCCATCATTATTCCTTGTCTGGCCTACAAGCATTTTAGAAAATATCTTCACCTCTTCCCCTCTGTGGTAGCCCGTCAAATATTGGAAGACTGCTATCATGTCTCCCCTGGTCTTTCTCTTCACTAGATTAGCCAAGCCCAATTGCTGTAACCGTTCTTCGTATGTTTTAGCCTCCAGTCCCCTAATCATCCTGGTTGCTCTTCTCTGTACTTTATTCCATGCATTATTCCATGTGAGGTAACAAGGTCACTTCATCTCATAATCATCCAGATCGTTTAGCTCTTTAGTGCGTCCCTTGGAAATGTGAGACTTGAACAATGCAATTCTCCAGAGCCACTTCTTCCTATCACAAAACTTCTTAATTCATAATATAGGTAGTCCTCGATTTACAACCCAACATTTCCGAGCTAGGCAAGATTGTTAAGTCTGTTTTGCCCCATTTTATGACCTTTCTTGACATGGTTGTTAAGTGAATGACTGAAATTGTTATGTTAGTAATATCGTTGTTAAGTGAATCCCCATTGACTTTGCTTATTGAAAGGTTGCAAAAGGTTATCACATGACCCTGACACACTGCTACCATTATAAGATCATGCCAATTATCAAGGGTCCAAATTTTGGTCATGTGATGAAAAAAACATTCATAAGTCACTTTCTTTAGTGCTGGTGTAATCTTAAAAAGGTCATTAAACAAATGTTGATTTGAGGATTTAATAGCTGACCAACTGCTGTAAAGCTGCTGTAACTGCTGATGCAATGATAATGAGTCAGTAGGGTTATTGCCGCTTTAAGATGGATCAGCAGGGTTATTGCCGCTTTAAGAAGCTGTCTATATATAAGAGGTCATGAGAGGGAGTATCTCTCTCTCCTTGTGTTCAATCTCCATTGTAGATCTCCATGTAAAGTTGAAGATTGCTTGCTTGCCAGGTATTTGCCTAACACATGTATCAGAGGTGGCATTCATCTGACCAGTTCTGGAGAACCGGTAGCGGAAATTTTGAGTAGTTTGGAGAACCAGCAAATACCACCTCTGATTGTTCCCGCCCCATCTATTCTCTGCCTCCTGAGTCCCAGCTGATCTGCTAGGTCTTCTTTTGTTGCCCTGCACTGGAGAATGGAGCTGGATAGGTGGGGAAGGAATGGAGATTTTGCAGTATCCTTCCCCTGCCATGCCCACCAAGCCATGCCCACCAAGCCACACCCACAGAACCGGTAATAAAAAATTTGAATCCCACCACTGACATGTATATATGTATATAGCAGTCTTGTATATAAACCACCATTAAAAGAAGAAGCCTCTGAGTGCTGTGTTTTGCTCCTGGGCTGTCTCACAATAGTAGTCATGCTGCAAAAACTCTGACAAAATGATTGTAAATTGAGGACTACCTGCATGGTAATCCGGAACATAAGTTTTATAATCAATAACAGTTTTTCCCACCTATCCAAAAATCATAGAGCAAAACAGATTTACCTCCAAATATACAGTCTCAAGTTATTATAGAAGGATAAGACTGGGGTTTATATTTTGATGAAATTGTTTATACTATTTAGCTGAGGTCCAAATATTCCTAGCAATGCAAGCTTAATATATATGCCCTTTTGAAAAAATACAGGCTGAGTGGTGGATTTTGGTGCCTGTCTCTATTGTGCATACAATTTCTGCTATGGACACAGCTTGCCTCCCCTGGATCTGGGCAAATTTCCTTTGTTTGTGTGGTTTTTGACTAATTCAAACTGTCATTTACCTCCAATGCAATAAGCAACCAACAATCAATTTCTCATTGTTAATGTAGCTGTGGAAGCAGTTAGCAGCCTTGTAAATATAATCTATACTAAGCTGCTGAAATTTAAATCTGGAACACCTTGAAATGATCTGTAAAAGAATAGCAGTGCATTGACTTCAGATCTGCAATTGATGGTCATGGCATAATGCATTCGGGCAGAATCTAGGAGGTTTAGGTCCCCCAAAAAAGTTGCTTAGGTCTGCAGTTGGTCAGAATGATCCCAAGAATAAAGAGAAGCAGAAGATTATTGGACTGCCAACTGCAAGACCTTCTGGGTTCAAGTAGGCAAGACTATCTAAGGGAAACAAATGCAGTGGCCCAAATAAAGTAAATAAGGGTGCTCGTCTCCCACACGTAATAAAACAGGACAGGTGAGCACTTTGTGCCATGAGATCCATGGAAACACTGCTTCTCTTTTGGCAAAGATAGAAATCATTAGTACAGCTATCCATGTGCATTACATTTCCATACATAGATTTGCAGAACACATGCCTTCTCCCCTACTAGTCAACTTGGCCATCAAGTACTAAGGGTTCATATCTGTATTTTCTTTTTCTTTCCCTGTCCTTCATTTTGTCATCATTTTTTAATAGTAAATTGAAGAGCAAGGCGCGTTTTTAGATAGAAATATAAGAAACCAATCCTGGACCAATGGCTTTAAGCATATAGATGTGCTTTGATGTATCAACTTTCCTCCCTGAACAATATATAAAATAAACGTGCAAACCTGAGGTCATCATTTTATCTTTGTTTACAACAAGGATGTATTCAAAGTTGCCTCCAATGGTTCCAGATGTCATGAAATGGGTGCCATAATCATCAATAAATCTGCTGTACATCCCATAATTGTATTCCTCTGGGAGCTCTATCAGAGACTGCAACATGTCTTCATCCAAGTATATATTATCATGTCTCATCTTGAAACGAGCTGTTTGTACTTTGGTTTTGGCTCGAATAAATCCTACATTCTGTAGATAAAGCATGGGAGGTAAGTGGATAGCTAGTTATCAGACAGGCAGAAGCCCTTGACATGCAAACACAATTGAGCACAAAGTTTCTGTTGTTTGTGAAGTGAGTTTTACCCCATTTTATGCCCTTCCTTGCCACAGTTATTAAATGATTCACTGCAGTTTTTCAGTTAATAACATGGGTTAGGGTTAGGGATTAGGACCCAAGCATCTTAATTTTGACCAGGTGATCTTGGGATTGCTATAATGGTTGTAAGTGTGAAAAATGGTCACAATTCACTTTTTTCACTTTGTAACTTTGAACAGTCACTGTTGTACAAGGACTATCTACATACCCAGTTTTTGTCTGGGAGGTAAGTAGAAAGCTAGCTAGCAGTCAGAAACAAGTTAAACTTAGTTTTTGAAACATGGTCTAATAATAATATGCAAATATCTATCTGTCTGTCTGTCTGTCTGTCTGTCTGTCTGTCTGTCTATCTATCTATCTATCTATCTATCTATCTATCTATCTATCTATCTATCTATCTATCTATCTATCTATCTATGAATGAAAATTTATATGGCTGCCCAACTTACTCTCAGTGATTCCAGGCAGTTTACAAAAGTAAAAACCCCAATACATATAAAATAAAAAGTCATAACCAACCCATCTCCTTAGTGTCAACAATCAAATGAGACACTTGATAGGTTAATCCCACTTTGGGATCCCCAAGCCTATGGCAAAACCCCCTCTTTAGTTGCTTCTCTAAGCAAATTATTCCAAAGGCCTGGATTGTAACCAGTTCCTATACAAGCCTCTTAAAAACTGATCAACACCAAGCTGTTCACATCTCTTGATTTCCAAGCTTTTCCAAATCATAAGCAAAATAATGACTTCCTGCAACTTTTGGTTTTCTTACATTAATGAAGGAAAGATAGATTTGCTCTTGGAACAATTTCTCTGACAACAACTGCTGCCTGATGAATAATTCTATATATTTTTCAACCATTCTCATTTATATATTTAATGTCAAGGAAACAGGATGGAGGGAGACAGTATGCAACATTTTTCATAATTTTTTTCTCCATTATAATGCTTTCTTTTACTTCAGTGTTATAACAGCAATAGCAGTTATAACTATTATAGCAGTGCTAATAATCTCACGTGGGCAATTACATACATAAATTAAGATATGACTATTCCTGGTTCAGGAGGGAAATTTGAGCTGAGTGATTTGATTAAAAAAAAATCAAGTATTGAGATTTTTGCTCTTCTATTACCTTTTCTTTGTATTGGGTAAAATTGTTCACGGTCCCTGAAGCTTTTGATAACGTAAAGCCCAGTTCCAGAGACACAGGAATGCTAGCAGGTCCTATGCCAACTGTAAATCCACCATTTCTAGAGGTGTCTTTTTTGATGGCCCTCAATAAATCTGCAGAATCTTCATAAAACTCTGAAGAGACACCAGTGTCAGCTTGAGCCTGAAATGAAAAGATAATATGTTGGATTAACATCAATGGATTCTCTTTTACCTTAGAATAGGGGTGGGGAACTATGGCCCATTTATGACATTTGGACTTCAATTCCCAGAATTCCAGAGCTAGCATGGCTGGCTCAGGAATTCTAGGAGTTGGAGTTCACAGGTCATAAAGGGCCATAGTTTTCCCACCCCTGCCCTAGAAGCTCAAAATTTCAGCATATGCTGAAATAATTTATCCTATCTGAGCCTTTACAGGAACAATATCTTTCTCCTAAGTTTGTTTGGTCATCACAATAAACAAAAAGACATCTGCTTTCATATTTTAGCTTCTGCCTACCAATGTGATATTGTCTTGATGTTATTCAGATGATGTTGGACTCTGGATTAATCTTTGGTGAGTGCAAGAGAGGTCTTCACTAAATGTACACATGTGTGCAAATTATTATCAGGTTCATTGGGACTTCTGGGGGGTGTAATATAAAATAGCAACAGCAATAGTAATAGCACTAAGATTTATATACCTCCTCATAGTGCTTTACACAGTCTCTAGGAAGTTTACAATGTCAACATATTGCCCATAACAATCTGGGTCCTAATTTTATTGACCTTGGAAGGATAGAAAGCTGAGTCAACCTTGACCCATCAGGATCAAACTTCAAACTGCAGGTAGAGTTAGCAGGCAATACTGCTTTCAAACCACTGCACCATCAGAGCTCAAGATAGTGATAGTAGCTACATGTTCAAAAACCCATAAAAATGGGAGTGGAGCACCCTGATACTTCATAAGAACCAGATGGCTTTGGGGACCCAATGGGGGAGCTTCATACTGGAGGTGGTTGACTAATACAAATTCTACCCCATCTCTCCCTCTGTGTTTATGGCTCCCTTCTTTGTCATCTTGTGTCCATGTTTTTTATCTGCTGCATTTTTGTGATGGATTATTGTAATGTTTCTCAAAGTTTTTATATTGTAAGCTATCCAGGGTTGTTGGATATAAGATGGGTGGCAAATAAATTAGATAGATGATGATAGATAGATAGATAGATAGATAGATAGATAGATAGATAGATAGATCAAACAGATAGACAGAGAGAGAGGGAGAGAGAGAGAGATGAGAAAGGGAGGGGGAGTAAGCAAGATTTTGAATTTTTTTATCCTATTGCCGATGCTCCTGTCCCACCTCACTTCCAGTCTTTATATATACTACTAATCTTCCACTGAACTTGAAAGTAAAGGCCCATTGCGGTATTCATATGTCCACAAATCTGTTATATTGATGAGAATACAGAGTAACAGAGTTGGAAAGGACCTTGGAGGTTTTTTAGTCCACCCTATACCATACTGGACATGGTTGTCCAATTGTTTCTTAAAAGCCTCCAATGATGGAACACCCAGGACTTCTCTAGGCAAGCTGTCCCACTGAATAATTGTCATCACTGTCAGGAAATTCATCCTTAGTTCTAGGCTGGATCTCTCTCTGTTGAGCTTCCATCCATTACTTGTATCTTGCCCTGAGGTGCTTTTGAGAATATGTTGACCCCCTCCTCTCTGGTGACAGCCTCTCAAATATTGGAAGACTGCTATCGTTTCACCCTCTAGCCTTCTCTTCGTTAGGCATTCCTAGTTCCTGCAACAGTTTATTGTACGGTTTAGCCTCCAATCCCCTAATCATCTTTGTTGCTCTTCTCTGCACTCTTTCTACAGTCTCAACATCTTTTTTGCATTGTGGTGACTAGAACGAGATGCTGCATTTCAAGTGCAGAATAAAGTGGTACTATACCACACCTGGATCTAATAGTACCGTTTCCCCAAAAATACGACTTAACCTGAAAATAAGTCCTAGCTTGTTTTTTTACATGTGAGCCCAATATAAGCCCTACCACCAAAATAAGCCCTAATTAAGATTCCGCCTCTTCCAGAATGCACAGGTAAAAATTAAGCTAAGGTGGAGATGAGAGGGTGAAGCTACCCTACTACTTACCTTTAGACAGTTGTAGCCAGGCCTCGCAAACCCCGACACCTGCCTTGCCAGGTCATTTTTTTCTGCAACCAGCAAGGCTTTCCTAAAGGCCTCTGTAAGTGATAACGGAGCCCCAGATTGATCTAGAGCTCTTTTATCAGTTGCAGAGGCTTCAGGGAAGCCTTGTCGGCTACAGAAGAAGTTCCTGAAGGCCTCTGACAGTGAAAAGGAGGCCGGGGGTGACACACACAAGTGAGGTTAGTCAGTGGATGACATCCCCACAAAATAAGACCTGTGCCTTTTTTGGTGGCAAAAAAATATGACAGGGTCTTATTTTGGGGGAAATATGGTACATAATCTCGTAATAGTGCTAAGAGGCTAGACTTTGCAATATTCTAGGCGTGCATAAGTGCACCATCGTGCCTACCATCCCTGTCCTATTGTTTCTTTTCTTTATTTTTCTTATATGTATCCATGTATTCATGTTTTTACTTATACCTATTATCTTGTAAGCAATTGACAAAAATAAAAAAATAAATAAAAATAAATAAATAAATAAATTGCACAAGGCAGAAAATTGATTTGATTCCTTCAATAGATCATTCAGAGTTGTCATTCTGGCCTCAGCAGGAGGGGACCAAATCTTGGCTTCAGTTTCCACATTAAAAGCAAACAAACACCAAAGAAATATTATCTCATTTAAAATCAATCAGTCCAGAGTAGGCCTTCTTCTTGATGCCTTCGATGAAATTGATGATGCCTTTTTTTATATAACTCAAAGCAGGGAACTTGCCTAATGCCAATCAATGTATTACTCTACTGCATTAGATCTTTCCTTGCATAGGTCCAGGGTTATTGAATCCATAATGTTAAGTACACAAATACACCCACATACATACTTACTACAAATTGATAGAAGTGAACATTGTAGGACTTTCGGAAATATTTCTCATCTTCCCCATAATACAAATGTTCACATGTCGAATCATACTTCAGCTCTCGCCATTCTCCATTATAAACAGTTTCACACCGGCCTCCAAAATATTTAGGGTCATAGACTAACAATGCTGGCTGTTGTGTAAGGATGTTGAATCTTTAATAAAGAAGGAGAAAGGCAGATAGGTAAGCAGTATTGGTGTGATCTGTGGCAAAGAGTATTCCAGTTCTTAAGCATCCTAGAAACTTTCTCTCAAAAAAATCTGGAGAATGATTCAGCTGCTGGCCAATTAAAGCTGTGATTCTCTATTTCTTTACTTCTAAATATATTTAATTGGTTTTTATTTCTAGACTAGACACATAGATGATAACACAATAAACTGGTACAAGTTGTAAAAGTTCTGAGTTTGCACCAAAGCAGATAAGAATGAAGGTTGTTTTAATACTGAGTGCATGTGAGGATGATAAGCTGTCAAACCAGTGCTTATTCTTAAAGCAAGTAAGAAACATTTTTCCCAGATGAAATGATGTTGTAGATGCACTGAATAATTCTCAGTATTTAAATCACAATAAAAAACCACGTAAACTTTTATCTATTTAGAGCAGGGCTATCAAACTCCTGGCCCATGGGCTGAATACATCATGTGCTGGCCATGCTCACTCCCAGTTTAGCAAAGGGGGTAGGAAATCTGAATATGTCACATGATGCCACCATGATGACGTGACATTGACATCCCTGATCTAGAGAATTTAGTCTATCTTGCAATTGGATCGTGAAATGGCTTCTTGCCAAACTGGACTGTTATAAAACAGATTAGATGAAGAATCTATTCCTATGGCATTTATAAAGTCTCTATCCTAACTTGGTTGAGTTCTAAAATGTTCATTTCAGAATATGGCACAATATGATAGATTAAAATAAACATTTTTCTGGCATATACTGTAAATGAGGCAGAAACAAAATTAATGCTGTTCTATTTTTTAAAAAATCTGAAATTTTTCAACTACTTCTTAATTTGATGAGGAACAACATTTTGGCTTGCCACTGAAATATTGATGAATGGAATAAGAGATCTTGTGCGTCGTTGTGAAATGGCCAAAGGGCATGTTTAAATGTATTGTTTTTCCTTATGCAGTCAACTCTTTAAGAAGGGGTCTTCAACAATTTTGGTTTCACAGACTGACAGCAGCAGCGGCTTCAGCAATGTGGGGGGGAGGGATGTTTCACACACACAACGTAAATCCTATGCATATGCAAAAGAAGCTTTACATGCTCAGCCACCACTTTGGTTTCCAATGGGCTGTGGCCCGGTAGCAGTTCACAGTTCGGGAGTTAGAAACCTTATCTTAAATAGCAGCCTAAATCTCAACAGATAAAGGGAATTCCTTCCATTGGGTTTTTTATAAGAGAAAGGCTGGGCATCCACCTTGCAACTATTTTGTACAGCATTAGAACAAATTCCAAATTCACAGGGACCGTGAGAAGAAGGTAGAAAAACTGAAAACATTTGCAAACTGGAAGCAAACTTACCAAAACTGGAAGTAAGATTTTTGTTTCTATTTGATTTTAAAAAATGCTCAAGGGTGGGAATTTTACTTACCCTCTTGAAACTAGTTCAATTCCTGGGACTGGATCTGGATATTCACATGTACTTACAGCATCATCACAATCAGCTTCATCGGATCCATCCCTGCAGTCTAATTCTCCATTGCAAACTAGGTGACGTTTAATGCAACGCCCTGAAGTACAAATATTATTATTTAACTATTTCTCTGCTTGGTCTAAACTTGGGTCTAAAGGTCTTCTCCTCACATATATAAAAAATAATTTGAGACAGATTTTTTTCACATTCTTGCCTTACACCTTACACTTTAACACCTTTGATCTAAGCCAAAGGTGTTTATGAAAAGTACCATAAGTGGAATAGCTGCTTCCCTTCAGAAAAGGTACATTTATGTTACTAAGAAACATTGGACTTTGCATATAATGTTAAGCTAGGTTGTTTAAATGTGGTCTGCAACCAAATCATAATCTCCTGACTTATATATCATGCTAATAATTAATTAGCACTTATATAAATGGGCCTGCACAATATATATAATGCTGAGCCACCAGTAATATTATGGCTCAGTATTATGCATGAATTAGACCAGTGATGGTATAGCTATGACATGTATGTCAAAAGTGACACTGCACAATGTTTTGAGTGACTAAAACACCCTACAATGATGTTCTCATTGGCATACCCTGTTTTGGCCTGATTTTTTTTAAGGCTGCAGGAGTCATGTGAAAATAATCAGAGTTGAAGAAGCTTTTTGGATGAGAAGTGAAACGTCTTCAAAGAAAAAACAGAAAGTCCAGTTGCCTCTTGAAAAAAGCACCTCTGGGACATGAAAATAAACATGCACTCTAAAATGGCCGCTGGGCCCTCTAAAAAATCATGTGAGAGGGCTGTGCTCTTGTTTGGAGGGTTTGAAGATCATGCAAGAATGGGACATGCTTTTGTGTAGTATTCTAGAGCCTGCACAGGCCATGCGAGAGAATTCTCCAAAGCCGCTTCAATAGTGAAGGCCTCATGCAACCTATAGCTGCCTCTGGTGGGCATACGGGCCTATCAACAGAAAGACAACATTGCCTGAATTGGACTGAATTTTTCACCAGCAGAGTCAATGTAGGCATTTTCTGAATTCTGAACACCAAGCCTAAAAGGTGCATCATCACTGAATGAGACTATGGAGTACAGAAATGAAACATAAGGTTTTCTTCTTTGTTCTTGATTCAACAACAACAACAAAAATGAACAGCAAAAATATTTCTTCAAAGCAATCTCATCATCAGTGTATCTTTCAAGACTGGTCACCTCTAGGCACTCGTGCCTCATTTAATGGGGATTATGGAAACTGAAGCCACGTAAAGGGCATCAGAATGAGGAAGACTGAAACAGACCCAGACTCACCTGTCTCTTGACACTGAAAGTCATTTCCACAGCTTTGATCCACCACACATGGTTCTGTTGGGTCACAAGCTTCTCTGTCCCAAAGATTACCATTGCACATTTTCCCTTTATATTTGGCTGGTTGTATCAGCTGCCTTGATCTGAACTGTAGAGTATATTAAAATAGTTATATATAAAATTCTTAAAAATATGGAATTAAACGTTTAGAATCCCACAAAATAATCTCACCCAAGAAGGGGAAGCATTAATTATGTAGCCATTAAAAATGTAGAACTAATTGAGTGTTTCTCAATACAGTGGGAATTACTTAAAGCACAGCTTGCAGTATGCAGTGATGAAACATTCAGAGATAATTAAAAAAAAACAGAGGTAAAGCCTGATTGCAGTCAACATAAATTGCAGGGCCTTTTTTCAAATCCAATTTCTCTCTTGTTTCAAGAAGATAAAATAACTCTGTATCAGTCCACAAATAACACAAATCCTTGATTTGGAATTTTATATAAACAATTGGTACATATATGAAAGCTATCAGTTTAGTAGTGCAGGCTGGTGTAAGTGACATTGCACTGCAAGTTCATTGCAGGAGAAAATCCTGGTATACCTCATTTTTGTGAAATGAAGCCACACTTTTCTGCAGTTTTAGCTTTTTCTTGCAAGTAAAGCTTGCCCTATTACAATACTTCAGAAGTTAGTTAAGAGGTCTTCTGGATAGCATTTAATAGTGAGTAACATTGCCATAATACACTATTTAAGGTGATGATTGCTCCACAGCAATATCATTATCATGATAGTTTATGTGATAATAATCTTTACACTATTATTATCATTGCATTGCCATGAATTTGTAACTATCTAATTGTTTATTACATTACCTGGATGTTTTGACAGTTGTCCATGGCTATAAACTGCCAGAAGTACTAGATAGGTTGGGTATAATATAAACGAAATCACTGAAAAATAAGTATCTAGATATTTAGTGCATCAATCAAAGAGAGCCAGTTTAGTGCAGCAATTAAGGTATGAGACTAGAAACAAGGAGTTATGTGTTTAATCCTGTCCTTGACATGCAGCCAACTAAATGACTCTCTCAGCCACTTGCAATGGGAAACCACTTCTGAAATGTTGCTAAGAAAACTGCAGGGACTAGTCCAGGCAATTGCCAGGAGTCAAAACTGACTCAAAAACATGCATATATACACACACACATACACAAATCCAGCAAAATATTCCCTACATTCTTCCTATACAGAGCAGCATATTAGACCCAATTCAAAACAGAGCAGAATTACATGGATTTCAAAGTCCTTCATTCAGTCTAAATCTGTTTTGTTTGGGGCTTTTTGCCATGGAATTGAATATTGTCCCTATACTCAGCTATGCTTTTACTATCATTGCAAGCAAAATATAGCAAGATGTTAGTTGCATAAGACTGGAACCCCTTACTCGTTTTTCTTGGCAAGGAAAGCATTTTGTCCATTGTGACCATGTACTCAGGTGACAATCAATGGGAATAGGTCTCCCAGCTTGTCTTCGTGATCTTGTAATAGAATGAAAATAGTTAGCAATACTGAATAATAGTGTCCATTTTGCACATCTACTCTGTGAAAATCAATTTTAATAGAATACTCTTGACTGCAACATGGGGCTGGATTTAATACCTATTAAGTATGTAAGACTCAAGCATGGGTAAGTTAATTTCTAGGACAGTTACAAACATTCAAGGAATCTTGTGGGTAGATGCTTGCTACATAGTTGTGTTTTGTCTGCACTCTGGCAGAAAACAGTGGTGAGCTCTTTTTAGTTTTTTTAGTTTTTATCCTTTTACATTCTTCTGTTGTGTTCAGGATAAAATGAATTCCATTTGGCTGTGTTTGATTGAACCACAAGTCAATGGCCATGTACATCATTTATGTAACAAAATTCATTTTACTATCATTGCAAGCAAAATTTATTTTACATTATAGAAAGTTCTAAATTCACATCTTGGTAATAATGCCTATTAGGGTGGCAATACTAGAGTGAAGCTAACATACAGTATAAAAGATACAGTCAGCCTCAGTGACAGAAATTCACTTGATGATTATGTCCAGGAAGCATCTTCTTAATAAATTACCTTCCGAAGTGGTGCTTGTGGGTTAAAGTTGAGCTATATGATAGTGTGCAGTGTATTGTGCTGTGAAGTTATGGAGCAAAAGTGAGACATAAATATAGCAAATAAATAAACATACATTAAATAAAGTGAATGTTTTTCTAAATACCTTCTCACAGCATCATAATTCCAAAATTGAATTAGTAACAGAAACTCACACTTTGGAAAATACTTTTTTGTCTATTTTATCTTCAGCTGAGATATATGTGAAGTAATGATGTGTGTCCATAGTTTGCCCTATCTAAAATCAAAAGAAGTTCTCATAGCAGTTTCACTGAAACAAAACAGAAATGCTATACCCCAATAATTAAGATAGGGTTTTTAAAAAACTATTGCATTTCTTCTGATTTTATAACTATGTCACCACCATGGCTTCTGTATTTCTTGGAGACTTAAAAATAGCTACTTAAAAATGTGATCCTTGGATTGTCCATTCCAGAGGTGGTATTCAGTAGGTTCTGACCAGTTCTGGAAAACCGGTAGCGGAAACATTGAGTAGTTCGGAGAACCGGAAAATACCTCCTCTGACTGGAGGTTTTACAGTATCCTTCCCCTGCCATACCCATCAAGCAACACTCACAGAACCGATAGTAAAAAACATTTGAATCCTACACTGGTCCATTCCAATATGGACCATTTCTCACTCAGTGTTGCTCCTGTCTACAAATTTACAGTATTAGACATGACATCTAAAGTAATATTCAAGGTTAGTCAGAATTAATAGAATTCTAACATAAAAATGCTTCCGTAGTGATTACTTAAGCTTTTCAATGCCATGGTAGCCTACAACATTCTCCACATCCAAGCCAATTAGGACCTGCATAACCTTGGAAAAGCTGGATAGACAACCAATTTCCATTATTATTTCCTCCAAAGAAAAAAATGTTATATAACAGCAGACTGAAATTAAAATTAGATCTAATTATTTAACAGTGAGACTATGTGCACATGACTGTGAATGTATGTGAACCTGCAGGGTTGTGTTCCTTGACAAGCTGCAATTATAGTCTCAAGCCTACCTTTCTCCTCCCCTCACATGAAATATTGCACAGGCAACAACTTTTATACTTTGACAAAAAAAAAATCAATTGGTATTGGTATTGGAAGGACTAAAGATCAGCATAGAACAGAGATAGTATTCAGCAGGTTCTGACCAGTTCTGGAGAATCGGTAGTGGAAATTTTGAGTAGTTCAGAAAACCGGCAAATACCACTTCTGACTGGCCCTGCCCCCATTTATTCTCTGGGAATGCAGAGAATAGATAGGGGCAGGGCCAGTCAGAGATGGTATTTGCCGGTTTTCTGAACTACTCAAAATTTCCACTACTGATTCTCCAGTCTACTGATTGGCTGGGTCTTCTTTTGTTGCCCTGCACAGGAGAACGGAGCTGGAAAGCAGGTTAGTGGTGTGGGATAGGGAATGGGATTTTATAGTAACCTTCCCTCTGGAGTGGGATGGGAATGGAGATTTTACAGTATCCTTCTCCTGCCACGCCCAACAAGCCACACCTACAGAACCAGTAGTAAAAAAAATTGAATCCCACCACCGGCATAGAAGATCCAGAATTTTGTGTGAAATTGAAGGCATACTGCCAAATGTCCCAGGGAAGCATGTGATCTCTTGAAAATATTGTGGGATTCGGAGGCCTCCAAAAGTTGCTACGAAATAAAAACTTTTGATGTGCAAGAGAAACTATAAAATGCATACTATTACCCCTAATTTTGTTTTTCTGAATACTTAATTAAATATAATTATACTCACATGAATTAATTTATATTTGATTAAATAAACATCCTTGTATATTAATTAAAACATAAATATATGCTCATCTAATTCAGAATTGTGTTCATCGCATTCCTCTTGAAAAAAAAAAGTCTGAGTAATATAGTCAGGTTTGACCCAGAATAACTTAACTCCAAAGTTAATACAGTATTGCTAAAGATCTCTACTTCAGATTTTAGGCAGTCTCTTTTCCTGGCAAACTAGACAACATCTTGAACAAGTTATTTGACATGATAACAAGTAGATTATTGTGATAATAAAGTGATATTGTTCTTTGGAGCAACATTACTTTATTATCAGAGTAAATGTCCCACCA
Organism: Bungarus multicinctus; assembly: GCA_023653725.1. Taxonomy (NCBI): domain Eukaryota; kingdom Metazoa; phylum Chordata; class Lepidosauria; order Squamata; family Elapidae; genus Bungarus; species Bungarus multicinctus. The sequence continues at coordinate 67,163,399 of CM042842.1, forward strand.
TAGACAATTCATATAGCTACTTGTTTTCAGGGTATGTTCTGTAGAAGGAGCACAGAGTGAGATAGGATTCTGATCTGTATCCAATGTATTCCTTAATAAGATACATCCAATTTGATTATTTATTAAAGTAGAAGCTCAGAGCAATGCTTGTTATTGTCACATTGCTAACACACAACCTGTCATTATCACTTACCTTCTATTATCATTGTGACTGACAGACTAGGAGAATGTAAGGTGCTTCGGCACCTTGAAGACCAGCAAATTTAATATGACATGAGATTTCATAGGTTATAACCCACAATGTCAGATGACAAGCAGACATTTTATATAGGAGATTTATTTTTTGTAAGCAGGAAGACTACTACTACTAATAATGAGGTAATAATTAGAACAACGGCAGTATTCTTCCAAAGCTGGAAAAGAAAGCCCCTACTCTAAAACCCAAGAGACGTATGTAAAGATACCAATGGGGTATACTTGATAATACCTTGCTCTTTCTATAGATCAGGTTCAGTTAGAGAGGATCATTTTTAAAAAAATAATCTAATTGTTTATTTTATTTTTATTCTTCCCTCTCCACTTTCTGCTCTGTGCTGTCGCTTGCGCAGAGCACAAAGTGCTGAAATTACTAAACATTTGGCTGGGAAGGGGGTGCAGTAGATGAATGCAATGACAAAAAAATAAGCCATCTGTACTTATTGCAGAAATACATGAATCAATCCTGAAAATTCAGAAATCATATATTAATAATCCAAAGATAGTATTCTTGCTTTCTCTTTTCCAAAAATGTTTGAAGTTCACCTTCATTGTGTTTTTCCCTTGTTCAATGTGATCACTTTATCTAGAATAAAAACATTCTGTTCTTCATTTAATTTCAATAAGGATTTCTGGAACAAGCTTTCAAATTAGGGGAAATGTTCTATCTATATATTTTTACTTGGAACTAAGTTCCACAAAATTTAATGGAGTTTAATTTTGAGGATAGCATTTGTCCCTGCTTTTTAAAAAAAAATCACCAGAAAATTATATAGAATAGCTTGTAATATGGTTACAAATTCATTTTGATTTAGTATGCATAGAATGAAGAACAGAATTGTCTGAAGAACAAATTGTGGCTCACGAGGAAATGTCTTAAACAGATGTAATTATGAGTCTCAAAAAATGATTTCTGTTACTGCTCCATAGTGATGGGACAATTGTGTCAACCATTTTTTGTTAGCTGCTTTAAGATAATGGTACCCACATGGCTCATATGCGAGTTTGAACTGATGTACTGACCAGATAACAATTTCTATATGACAGGTAGTATCTTAAATTACATGGAGATAGACTTACCTCTGGGAAGGCAATCCACTTAGCTTACTCTGTGCCGCATCTGTTTTCTGACATAATAGCAAGTAAGCTATTGAGAGAATTATAGGAAAAAGTATATTATTTGGATGGATCTTCATTTTCTTTTAGAAAAACCAAATGATTTTCATTTTTTTAAAAAAACAAACCTTTGAGTACTCACTTGGGAGTGGCCTTTTTTTTTTTTAGAGTGTATCTTGTGTCTCGAATGTTCTTTGGTACTGTAAATCATTGACAAAAAAAGAAAAACAAACAAAATTGGGAGGGGGGGGGAACCAATCAAACTGTGTTCTCAGTGGCAGACATTTCAAGATAGATGGACATATTTAAACAAGGTTTTTGTGTTCATGCCGAAGTCCACAAAGTTTAGTTACTAGAATTGATCTCTTTGTTAGGAAGTCCATATGTTAGAAATTGAAGGTATAAGGAGCATGAACTTAATTGCTGCTTATTTTGTCTACATGTAGTTGTGATATTTAGGAGTTAAGGAGAGCATTATTGAAGGGAAAGTCAAAACAATCAAGAGCAACAATTTTATCCCAATGGTTTTCCCTTTTTTCTTCCAAGTGCAACATTTAACATATGGGATGTCTCCAGATATAGATACTGAATTTCACTAATATTAACACTATTTTGAAAGGTGTAAATTTGACTACAAAAAAACCCCCTGACCATATGTAGCAATGAATTCATCTGATATAGATGTATAAGTCAGACAGACTTATGATATGTTGGATCCTACCATGCAGATGACTTCGTGGTGCTTGCAAATGGGAGGCAAACATATATCCTCTGATTGTTTCTCTGCAATGGCTAATTAAAGCCAGCCTGTCCCCAACCTGGGATAATATTGGGACTTCAAAACAAATTATCCTTAATAGACTTGGTTTCCATGAATTCTTGATATTTCTTTAGCCAGCCAATTGTAATGATATTTTGGAGAAATATCAGTTTTGGAGAGATTTTTCAGAATTGGAACTTGGATTATCTAATTTGGTCATAAGCAGAAGGCCTCATCACTTTTTTGGGAGGGTCTAGTTTTCCTTAATCAGAAATCTGAGAATAAATTACTATAAGCTACAACTTTATTTTTTAATGAGCGGATGGTAAGATTCCAGTAAGAATTTCCCTGGTTTGGCATTCTACAATATATATTGAGCAATGCTGCAAAACAGTCCAATATGCAACTGCATTATAGAAAATAGGTACCCTTGATAATTTTAGGACATATTTGAACTAATGCATGACAAAAATACCCTTACATGGTCGACAGAATAAAACAGAGAAGTAGTTTAATATATAAAACAGACAACTTTGCCTATTTGTAAAAAGTTGTTAATTCAACATCATTCCATGTGTCCAATGGTTAATGTTGCCAGAATTAATTCCATCATTTCTAGAAGCCTCAGCCAGTTTTCTAGGGAATAAACTGAGAAAATAAATAAGCAGTTTTCTAAAATAATTATTACTCTACCATATAATATGGTGTTATAAAGCAGATTGAGCCACTATATTGTCTATCACTGTAATAAAGATTTGATTTGAACCTTAACTTTGCTAATATTAGACTTAAAACAAGATAAAATATGGAAATAGAACTGAATAGCAGTAACCTCAATGAGTAATGAAGATGACACAAACTCAGTTTGGGCTTCCTTTGGGCTATATGAATTCAGCATTCTTACCATATGTTCAAGTTGAGTTTGCAAGCCAGATCTCACTGTATGGCAAAGCTTTCGAAAATAATATGCTGAACCTACCAATGAATTCACCTAGGGAAAACAAAATGTACACTGCACAGGGCCCTAAAGAAAATGGCAATTCATTTTTCCCCATTGTCTATCTCAATAAAATAGTTTCCAGCATCCAAGCAGAGTGAGTTATTGCTTAGCACATATTGGCTGTCATGTTTGCCTACTCAGTCACTGCATCACTAGGATCTAAATCTTTGATTTCTAAAGCAATTGGAGAGAAGAGAGAAGTAACTGACAATAAGAAATCTTCCTTTAATTTAATATGCCATGTAAACCAGCCACCAGGAATCTCTCCAACCCAAAGCCTGACCATCCTCTAATAAAAATGGCCAAATATTTTCCTTCTCAGCATCTAGCAAGATTACTGAAGCATTATATCTATCTTAGTTATGCTGACAGTGGCATTGGAAACACATTTCACATGATTAAAGTTATTTGTGGCTCTTCCAGAAATAAAACAATCAAGCACATCTCCAGTTCCCAAAAGAGAAGGTGCTACTTTAGTGAGTGTGTGATGCTGTCAGCCAGGAATGTAGAAAAAAGGTTGGAGAGATTAAAGACACCAAGCATATCACAAATGAATAAAACACATTTCATGTTGCAGGAAATTACATATTAAAAAATGATGGCTAAAAACTACACTTCCATATGCATTAACATAGAAAGCTGCAAATAAATGTTGGGTCCTACACTCTCAAGCTGTTCAGCTGATTCAATGACCTTCAAGGTAATGTCCCCAAAGAGCAGCCATTCTTCCTAGCCTCAGGCTCTCCACGTGTGTTGGATGGCAGCTCCCAGCATTCCTAGCCAAAACTGAATTTGGCTAGCAATTCTAGAGGGCAACCCACTGGAGCTGCTCCAGCATCTGGGTTATTTGGCACACTCTGCCAACACTAAATCCGAAAGGCAAACGAAGGCAATCTTTGCATCGCCACATGTCTCAAAACTAATCCCGTGGTGGAATATTATCTCACTAAACAAACCCTGGGGCGCATGAGCTATGAATGAAAGAAAGCCAAGGAAAGAAACTGATCCAATGATTTCCAACACAAAGACTAAACTTGACAACTCTCTCGCATTAGCAGGGCTCTCCATACTTGGCAACTTTAAGACTTGTGGACTTCAACTCCCAGAATTCCTCAGCTGGCTTAATCTTTTAAAGTTGCCTAACCCCTGGCCTAACCTATAGACAAGTAGCATATTAAAACCACCAAGTCAGGTGGTGGGAAACTGGAAGCAGTTGAGAACAGTAAAATCCGTTTCCAATGCAACATTTTATTGCCCTGTTTGAGAGGACCTCTCTTAAAAATTACTGAAGGGAGAAGTATTAGATGTGCAGTAAATTCCATCAGTCTGGCTAATAATAAGTTGCTTTAGTAAAAGTTGTCATTATTCACCTTGTCTGATTTTAACCTGAAGATCAATAAACACTATGAACATTTCCCCTCCCCCAAAGCTGTAATGAAATATCTTGAAAAAAAATCATGATGCAACTAAAGCTAGCTTAGCTCGTCCTCTAGTGGAAAACTGTAGCAAAAAAAAAATGCCTTTGCTTACTAAGACTTACAGTAGAAATTTGCCATTACTCAATACTGTGGAATTTGCAAGCGTTACATTGAAGGATTATTATAGTCGACTCTATAAAGGATACTGAATGCCAGGGGATTCAGTTAAAACGTAGTGGTAATTATCATCAATTATCACTATACTGAATGCAATTTGCCTCTAAATGAATGCACACATGGGCTTGACAGATCTCCTTCACAGAAACGTCCACAGGACAGGATACACAAATGATAAAAGCAGCATCACACCGTGTTATTGCAAATTCTGCCCCTTTGTTGTGACTTGGGGCATAATGGTGCAAAGGTGCTTTTGTCGTGTTGATCAAAGCAGCAGATCGTGCACTTACCTTTTTCCTTACCTCAAAATCACAACCTATTCCTTGCCTGCATTTAGTAATGGATGAATCTAGTAAAATGGTATTGACTAGATCGATAATCTATATTATGATTTTTTTAAAAATGTTTGGAATAGCCTAATGTTAACATGAAAAGAGCCCGTTGCATTTAAGACCCATAAAGGAAACACGTAGCATCTTTAGCCATGATTCAGCATCCATGGCCATGATGTATGTAGGAATTTATATCGCACTTAATGGTGTGAATAACTTACAAGAAGTAACGGCTAAATCATTCTAAATGAATAAATATAAATTACAAAAAAGCAGCAGAAAAAAAACCCAACTTTTTTTAACAAAAATAAAAAATAGTAATTGATAAACCAGTAAGCTGGACTGTATAATGGAAGACTTTCCTGATGTTCTAGAAATGTGCTAGGGAGAAGGGGTGATTGCAGAGGTGGGATTCAAATTTTTTTACTACCGGTTCTTCTGGGCATGGCTTGCTGGGCATGGCAGGGGAAGGATACTGTAAAATCTCCAGTCAGAGGTCTCCATTTGCCGATTCTCTGAACTCCTCAAAATTTCCGCTATCTGTTCTCCAGAACTGGTCAGAACCTCTGGGTGATTGTGTCCTTCAGAAGACCATTCCAGAAAGTGCCTGGCCACTTGAAAGACCTTCCTTGATCTTAAGGACTATTGGAACATAAATGATGTGTCTTTGATGTCCATTTCAATAATCAGCTAATATATATATGGATAAAACAGTCTTTCTAGTATCCAAAAAATTGGTGCACACGGTGTTCTTTGATAGTGTTTTCTAAAAAGTTGAAATATTATGTCCTGTTACTGTAACTAGGCCTACAAAATTAAAGTGTTCTGGGATGCTCCCTTTTTTCCTCCCAAATTTTGTCTATTTCTGTTTTTGGCTTTGATCCTGAAATGAAAAATTTAAAATTCTTTACTGGTTCTTTTTTACCATCTGTATTTTGTAAAATCAGTGCATGAAAATAATTATCTGAACAAAAAGAACCTTGAGTTAATATTAATATATATATAGTAATAACTAGTTACTAAAAAAATCTTTGTGAGTGGGCGATCATAGAAATTCAAATTATAAGGAAATAAATATAAATAACAAATAAGATTTTATTATTTTTATTTTGCACAGTTTTGTCAATATAGACTTGCCAATAATAAAGGTAATATTCCTTATGACATTGAAAGAAAGGAATTAGAGAAATTCAAGAAGGCAAAATAGTAGGGGGAGAAAAATGGAAGAAGTTCAAGCATAAATTACAAGTGCGTCACCCAATCGATTTTGGCAATTGAAGTTTCTCTTAGATTAAAAGGAGCTTCCTTAGTCTAATCATCATCAATTGTCCTAGAGCAGTGTTTCTCAACCATAAGCTGCTTAAAGATGGATGGACTTCAACTCCCAGAACAAGTGTTGAAGTCCACCCATCTTCAAGCTTCAAGTTGAAACACACTGTGCTAGAGTTCTGCAAACTAAATTTGAATAGATAGGGAGTAACAATTTACAATTTGGGGGGACTTTCTTTTGAAAGACTATGTAACTAGAGTTCTAAGAATGGTTTCTACAATGCAAAAGACTGGTGAAAACTATAGGTCATCTTTAGATTTCTATTCTCACATTTCCATTCAACTAAGATAAAATGTGTTTGATATTTAAGTCAGCTTCATATAAATTGTACATTCTCATCTAAATATTAAAGCAAAATTTAGAAGAAACACAAATCTAGGTGAGTTTTTAATACTGTACTGTTTCAAAATCAGAAAGCCTTTGATCATTTAAGAAGCAAATATACTTCTCCATATCAAAGATGTGACAGGTTTGTTTCTCTCTGATAAAACTATCATTTTAGGAAGGCATATTTTATTTGGGGGGGGACAGAACATTTTAATGAATTTGCATCAAAACCTCCTTTTCTCCTAAATGAGACTTTTTTTATTACTTATCAAGATTGCAAACTGAATTGATTAGACTCTGCACTGTCAGCTGAGCTTTTAAACCCCCGAAGAGAAGATTAACCCTTGAAGATAAGGCTGAGGTAGATTTCAGACAGCTATTGTCTGGAAATATGGCTCTGTTGTGCTCCTGAAAGCAAAAACTTGAGGAGAATTAAAAAGTGTTTCGCTGGAGTCATATGGGTAGCAAGAGACAAAATAAATTCTTCAGTTTATTCAGGTTAAGAGGCAGTTGTCAGATAACGCTGCGCCTGTAACAAGGTCTAGTGCTTTGTCTCCTTGGCATTTTTTCTGTCTTGACCTAAGAAAACAAATGTTGCTTCCTGTGAGAAAAATAGGCTTAATGTTCAGAGATGGAGCATGACTCTTCATGTAACGGTAATCAGGCAATGATGGGAAACTCTTTTTAAGATTTGGAAAAAATGTGGCACCTTTCACACAATTCCTTTAGCTTCTCCTCTATGCCTAAGAATAGCACTCGTGTGTATTATCCATTCTTTATAATTCACAAGTTAATGGTCATGTTGCCTGTGAGATATATAGAATAATTGACCAGCTGTGCCTTGACAAAGGAGAAGAATTGTCTTCCAAAACCAACTTTATTTGTTTTGTAGAGCTAGGGGGCTTTTCTAGAGTGCATTAACATAAGCAAGAGGTTCAAGTTACAGGGCTGATGCTGTAGCACCATCTGAAGTACTGAAGCCATTTTAAGATGATACTGAAAAACTGGAAGATATCCCACAACTTCCAGCTTGCAGCAGATGTGACAAGGAAAGTCCCAGTTCTGAATCCCTTCAATCGTGGAAGTTTGCTGGGTAATTTTGAGTCAATCATTCTCTTTCTATCCAACTGATCTTGTAGGCTTTTGTCTCTGAGTGCTCTAGAGAAAACACAATATATGTATCTAGCACATATTTGCAACAGAAACCAATATGGGAAACAGTTTGAATCCATCTGAAAGGTCCGTGATATATCTGGAAATTATTAGCCTGGAGAAGAAAAGGTTAAAATGGTAGATGATAGCAGTCTATCAAAAAATTGTGTGAATTAGATGCTGCTCTAACTAGAACTAGCAAATGGAAAATATTAAGAGTATGGAAAACAATTAAAATTCATTTTAATGAAGTGATTTATATCATGAAAGCAATTTGATTTTATTTTGCTACAGAATTTATCTGATTTAACCGAACAAAGTAATTTCTATGGCCTGAAATGTTCAGTCGAAGAAGGCTTATCTCTCTTCCCCATTCCTGGCTGAAGTATTTCCAGGATAGATAGTTTTAGCACAAGCTGGGAAATCTACACTGTACTCTGAATAAGCTCCTAAGGGGTACCAAGAATTATCTACATTGGTCATAAATTGTTCATAGGCACAGAACTGGAGAGAAAGGACAACAGATACCACGACACAAAAGCAGAAGTAATAGTCAAAAAGTCAGTGATTCAGATCATCATGTTCCAGTCATAAGAACAGCAAAGTATAGAAAAATCTCTGAGAGCTTGAGAACAGAGGAGAGCTTCCCACTTGAAGCATAAGAAGTCACTAGAAAGAGTCAGAAGCAACTCAATGTTAACCTTAAATCAGTGGTATCACTTTGAAGCACAAGGTTCTTGTAATAACCCAAGACTTGGTAGGAGTTTCAATCCTACAAACTATTTGTCTCAATTAATTACTAAACCAGGTATCTTACACTTGCAAATACCCAAAACCCATGGAGAAAACAGGTGGCACCTGATATTAACTCATCATCTTCAATATGAATTTTGCTTTAGACCAGGGCTGTCCGCAGGCTGAATGTTTCATGTGCTGGCCATGGCCACGCCCAGTTTAGCGAAGGGGAAAAAAGTCACGCTACGTCACGTAAAGCTGCCATGACGACGTGAGTTTGACACCTCTGCTCTAGTGGATCAAAGGTTGCTCTATTCCATCTCCTCTAAAGATTGATTTTAAAAAGAGATGTGACAATTATCCGCATGCAACCTGACAAGGTGGAGTTGGTGAGCAGCATGTCAAAATGATGTGGAGTTCACACTGCTTAGCTCCTATGGATCATTCTTTGAAGAATGTTGTACAGCAATGATCCCCAACCATTTTGGCAGCAGTGACTGATTTCCAGAAAAGATATTTTTTTTCCATTGACTGGGGGTAGGTGGGTTAAAGGGATGGTTTTAAAAGTTAATATCCTAACCAGTGTTAAGCCTACCCAAGCTTAGTACATTGCTTTCATACAGTTACTTAAATCTGTAACTAAGCCAATTAGTAGACTTAATTCATAATTATAAACATTTACCTTTATGAAAACTTTGACTTATGTTAGATTGTGCCTTCAAATGAACTTCCAGCCTATTGAAAATCTGAAATTGGGACTTCCTTCCTTATTCAGATTACATTTCACTCACGCTATTAATCTATGAAATAGATGATCGTATCTGTTATCAAGAAATAAAAGCAAATTTCTTTTGCTCAGAGAAAATGTTTACTTTTACATATTTCTATGTATTTGCTTTGGGAGATACTATTGTTTGGGAAGATTTATAACAGAAAATATGTTTACATGACAACTGTGGTACCTCAGGTTTCTTGCTGGTACAGAGGAAAAGAATGGCCTTTAAAAAGACAACCTTCCATCAAAGGTCAGGGAAAGGATAAAAGGAGAGTAGTTTACAGTCATATCACAGCTGTACCAGGTTGGATAACCGATAGCTTTATACAATGGAAAGAATGCATGGAACGAAACTCTGAAGATAGGAGTGCACCTTCTATAAAAACAGTATTTTTGAGGCTGGTACTTGCATGAAAGAAAAACAGAGATAAGTTTTATTTGGGACGTAAGTATTCTTTCTTCCTTTATAGGGAGAGGATAAGTCAGATAAATATCTGAACAGCACAAGTCAGAGAGGAAGGAAGCAAAAAAATAAAAAGGTTTATTCTTATTACCCAGTTGTATCATCATCAGAATAGCTAAGCAACCATTTTTTTGAGAGGAAAAAACAGACCATGTTGCCTCCACTCACTGCTGGAATAAGTTTAGGGTGAATTTTTCTGCTCTACCTCTGAAGTATGCTGTTCAAGTTATTAGCTCAAAGTTCCCATTTATTACCAATAGCACACTTCATTGTATTGCAATTCAATCCTATCAGTTCATTAGCTGCTTTGCAGAGGGAGTGGCTTCTTTTCAACTAATTGATGTTTTTTTTTTTATCAAGAGTATTAGAATTAGCAATAGAATCTTGCCTTGCAAATAGAGGTTTCCTGGTTTGAAGCCTAATAGATTTTTTTTAAATGCTATTTTTCTTTTCCAAGCTTTTTACTTTCCCATGTGCTTTTTTTTAAAAAAGAAATTGACTACTGCATCATTTTACCAGTTGCCTTAGGTAGAAGTTTAATCATAATTCCGAGATAGCCCAAATAATCTAACATACAAAACCACTTGAAAGCTACATGTATAAACATTAGCATTGGTCACCTACAGTGGAGGGATTCAATTTTTTTTACTACCGCTTCTGTGGGCGTGGCTTGGTAGGCGTGACAGGGAAAGGATACTGTAAAATATCCAGTCAGAAGTGATATTTGACGGTTCTCTGAACTATTCAAAATTTCTGCTACCAGTTCTCCAGAACTGGTCAGAACCTGCTGAATACCACCTCTGGTCACCTCCCTATTCATAATTCACTTGATTTGTGTAGCCACTTGTATAATATCTGTTGCCTCATCTGGCTGAATCACAAAACAATTGTCTTTGTAACTTAACCTTATTCATATTTAAAAACTAAGATTCTAACAAATAATTTCAAACTTTTTGGTATTTTTTGGAGATGAATTGTGTAACATTTAGTATTACTATGTCAATTGTTTCCTTAGAATGCATGTTATTCACAATACACACTACACAGAATCATTATTTAATGATAATTACTTAAATGTTATGCTATCATTTCTTAAAATTACTTTTATAACTCATCTTGGATTTTTAACCATTGGTGTAGGTAGACTTTAACCTTCAATTCATTTTAAGAAATAGGAAGTGTCATTAAAATAGAGTGAGTCATACATTCCACCTATTTAAACTGGTTTAATGTATATTTCAAGCTCTATATAACTTTCGGTATTATAAATAATGGCATTTATAAAAAAAAATTACATTGCTTTTCATTGGCATCTTTCCATGTCCATTCCAAAACACTTTAGATTTTCCTTATACACTTGTAGCTTCAGGAGGTTTTCAAATTAACACAGATTCGTGAATGAAGAAAATGAGGAGATGAGAAGGAGTACTGCCCACCAATATCATGTGACAAATTCCTAGTAGTGACTCTTAAAACATCTAACAAACTGATCACAAATGGACTGGCCTGAATAAATATTTCCAAAGCCCTAATCTCTCCAATATGATGCCATTTCTATAATGGCACAAAGGGTGAAACTAGATTAGATATTAATAATTGCATTAAGGATATTTAGGAAGGTAAGTTACAGTAAATTGATTTGTAGCTAGAATAGATCCAGGACTAGAAATGGAACATTTTCCTTGATTGGACAAAGCAATAAATAACCTCTCCAAACAGGCTGGTTGTCATTCTAAAAAACCAGCTTAGCGCTTAAACAGCCTCGCAATCCAGAAAAGGGCACAACTTTCCCAAGGTTGTACAAAGGCTTTCTTGGCCACACCTGTCACTGATTCTTTGAATAGGAGTCGTGAGTCTAGGAGAATCCCCACGTTGAACACTGGGCTTGTCTGGAGTAATGCCTCTCCATTCAGAACTAAAGACGATGTGTCCCAAGGCTCTGCTTACTTATCTATGTCAGTCTGTCTTCAGGCACTATGAAATGGCAATCAAATACATGATAATATGTGGTGCATGTAATGTCCCTATAGCAATTCCAGTCCCTCAAGTACTGAGTAAGTCCAACTGATGATTTGAAATGATGATGTCAACTCCTGAATAACTACAAGTAGTCTTTGACTTACAACAGTTTGTTTAGTGACTGCTTGAAGGCACAATGGCACTGAAAAAAAGTGACATGAGTCACTTTTCTTCATTAATGAGTTAGAATAGAATAGAAGGGGAACTTATCAAATTTGCAGATGATACTAAGCTGGCAGGAATAGCTATCACCCAAAAAGATAGGCTCAAGATCCAAATGGATCTTGACAGACTAGAACACTGGGCCATATCTAACAAAATGAAATTCAATGTAGACAAAAATAAAGTCCTACACTTAGACAAGAAAAACCAAAAGTGCACATAGACTGAGTGAAACCAGGCTCAACTGTGAGAGAGATCTTGGAGTCTTCGTGGACAACCAGCTAAATATGAACCAGCAATGTGCAGCAGCAGCCAAAAAAGCTAATGCAATCCTAAGTTGCATTAACAGAGGGATACAATCGAGATCAAGTGAGGTACTAATACCACTCTATAAAGCCTTAGTAAGACCACATCTAGAGTACTGCATCCAGTTTTGGTCACCACACTATAAAAAAAGATGTTGAGACTCTAGAAAAAGTACAGAGAAGAGCAACTAGGATGATTAGGGGACAGGAGACTAAAACATATGAAGAACGGTTACTGGAACTGGGCATGGCTAGTCTAGTGAAGAGAAGGATCAGGGGAGACATGATAGCAGTCTTCCAATATCTGAAGGGCTGTCTTCCAATATCTGAGGGGCTTCCAATATATGAGGAAGGGGTCAAGCTATATTCTAAACCAGGGGTCTTCAACCTTTTGGACCTCAGGGACCATCAAACTCATAATTTTAAATCCCGTGGACCAGAGACCCTGGAAAAATCCTTAAAAAGCTCTTCAGGAAAACTCCCCACCCCATTTTCCTACCAATCGATCGTTCTTTATTTGGGATCACAGGATACCATTTTCAGCTCCATTCTCAGGGGGAGAGGGAGAGAGAGAGAGAGAGAGAGAGAGACTTTTGGCTTCATGCAAAGAAAGCAGCAGAAGCCACAGAAGTCTTTTTTTCTCTCCCCCAAACTCCACCAGAAATGAGTCTTTGCCGGCACAGTCTCTTGCAGCAGGATGCCTTGTAAGGTCCCAAAGACTGGTTTCTGGTGGAGTTTAGGGGAGAGTTCCTTTCCTTGTGTTCAGCCAAAAGCAGAAGAAGAAAGAAGCAGAAAGAAGCAGCCCAATGGCCAGGCAAGGTGCATGGTGAGTAGGGCAAGTTCTCCACCCTTTCCCCCCTCCCCTCACTACCTTGTATTGTACTCAATGCAAGCAACACAAGCCTTGTGTTCCCGCGGGCCATGTGGGCAGCACAGCCTTGTGTTCCCGCATAGCCTGGATTAATTGCTTTGGGGGTGACATTTCTTTGCAGACCACCAAAATTTTCTCATGGACCACCAGTGGTCCCCAGCCCACTGTCCTAAAGCGCCTGTAGGCCAGACAAGGAACAATGGATAAAAACTGAACAAAGAGAGATTTAACCTGGAGAGACTTTCTGATAGTGAGAACAATCAACCAATGGGATAGCTTGCCTTCAGAAGTTGTGGGACCACCATCACTTGAGACCGTCAAGAAGAGATTGGACTGCCATTTGTCAGAAATGGTATAGGGTCTCCCACTTGGGTGGGAGGTTGGACTAGATGACCTATAAGGTCCCTTCCAACTCTGATTATCTCTTAAGAGTAGTCATGTGATCAAAATTCAGATGCTTGCCAACTAATTCATATTTATGATGGTTGCAATGCCCCAGGGGTCATGGGATCACCTTACGTGACCTTCTGACAAGCCAAGTCAACAGGAAAGCCAACTTCATTTAATAACCATGCTACTAACTTAACAACTACAGTGATTTACTTAATTGCAGCGAGAAAGGCCGTAAAATGGAGCAAAACTCATTTAACTGTCTCACTTAGCAACAGAATTTTAGGCACAGTTGTGGTCGTAAGTAAAATATATAGACAGCTATATATTCACTGCATCTTGAAATAAAAGGTGCATTTGGTCTTCAGGAGGGAATGCAAATATTTCCAGTCAGAATAAGCACATTCTTGGCAGGTAGAACAATTTCCTGACTCACCGGGAACTTTGAAACAATACTGAATACCAGTCTTTTATTTTAAAGCCAACGGTAAATAAAACGAGATTGTGCTCCATTGTTGGTTGGTATTCAGAAATATTAAAAATATGACCAACACTAAACTCATATAGGAGCTGATTAAAACTTCTTAACTATTCTGGTTAAGCTATTTAAAATAAAATGGCTTTCCTTGGGAAAAAAATTAACTACATCAAAACCAGTAAGGATACATTCTATTTAATTCTGACTGGGTAGTAGCCTCTGCCTAGACAAAGTGCAATTAACTTGTCTCAATCTCTGGCTAATTTAGAGTCTGCCTCTAGCCCTTTTCCTTTGATATTTGTTAAAGTATGTTATTGCCTTTTCAGAGGAAACCAAAAGGAAAAAAAAATGAACGAGAAGAACACCAGGCACAGTTGTCTTTATGCATTGCATCAGAGTAGCCATCTGTGTTCAGATCAAAACAGATGAGAATGCAAAACGTATCAAATAATGCATCTGATTATTATTTCCACAAAATCATCACCTTGCACATATCTCCTGTCTGGAATGGCAAAAGAGGCTTAAATTGGTTTGCTGCTATGTCCCTTGGGCAGTACAATCTTTGCTTGAAAGGCCCTGGCTGTGGGACTTGCCTTCCAGATGAAGTAGCCATGGCTTAAGGGAAATGCTTCTGGTGTAGAAATGCCATGGAGAGGAAGGGAGGGAGGGAGGGGGAGGGGAGGGGAGGGAGAGAAAGAGAGGGAGGGAGATTGGAGCAGTGTGAGATACCAGCAGTGCACAGCAGCTGCCAAAAAACCCAACACAGCTCTAGGCTGCAAAAAACAGAGGGATAGAATCAAGATCACGTGAAGTGTTAATACCACTTTATAATGCCTTGGTAGGGTTACACTTGAAATACTGCATACAGTTTTGGTCTTCAAGGACTAGGGGAGACATGATAGCAGTGTTCCAATATCTTAGGGGTTACCACAGAGAAGAGGGAGTGAAGCTATTCTCCAAAGCGCCTGAGGGCAGGAAAAAAGCAATGGGTGGAAACCAATCAAAGAGAGAAACAACTTGGAACTATGGAGAAATTTCCTGACAGTTAGAACAATTAATCAGTGGGACAACTTGCCTACAGAAGTTGTGAATGCTCCAGCACTGGAAGTTTTTTTTTAAAAAAAACCATTTGTCTGAAGTGGTGTGGGGTATCCTGCCTAAGCAGGGGGTTGGACTAGAAGACCTCCAAGGTCCCTTCCAACTCTGTTATGCTATTCTATTTGGCTCTTTTGACAGGTGAACCTAATCTGGCTCTACAGACAGCCCCAGGCTTTAGACAGGAGGGAGGGAGAGAAAGAGCGAGGAAGAAGAGAGGGAGGGAGGGAGGAGACAGAGAGAGAGAGAGCGCGCGCGCTCCATCTCAGAGCTCTTTTGACAGGTGAACCTAATCTGGCTTTGCCAGACGGCCCCATTCTTTAGACGGGGAGGAGCCGGTTCCTGAACTCAGGTGCGATTCTTCTGCATCGACGCTCCTCCTCCTCCTCCTTCCCTGCCTCTCGCTGCCGGCTTTCTCTCGGCAGTTCGGGATAGAGGAAGTTGGCCAGACTCCTTTCCTTCTGAGCCAAGGCATGGGCTGCTTGGGAGGAGTGGAGCCGGCTTGGGAAGGAGTACGACAAAAAGAGGGAAAATATGGACATGGTAACTCTTCCAGCCAGAGGTTGGGTTTGTGGGGCTGGGGACAAAACACGGATTCTCTTAACTCTTTAACGCGGCTTGCAGCTGGTGAAGGATCGGTGTCACACGCAATAGGAAAGCGGGCTTGGGCTATTTTTTTGGGAGGGGTGGGGGGTGGGGAGCAGGAGTAGACCGGACCCAGGAGGAGACCCAGGAGGAGGACGAGGGTAGCTATACTTTGGATTGGTTTCTAGAGTAAGGCATTATTATCTAGAGTGCAAAGCACAGCCTCTGGACCGGGGTCACAGTTGTGCTTTGGATTTTTCTGGAGCCCTTCCTTGCTTTGTGCTGGAGTTTAGCGGGTTCACGTTTCTGAAGTGAACTTTATCTATCTGCACACGTGGCTTCTCTATAAACATTCCTAGCACAACAGAAGGTGGGGAACGCTTCCCATTTCTTCTAGCTGGCTTCTCTTTACAATCTATTTAAACCTGCAATCTTTTACCTAAGGCTACCACTGGTTGAAAAAAAAATATGGCTAAAACCGGAATTTAGCAAAGAGTTACAGCTGTCTCTTTCTTTTACTGCTAACTTTCCTAATATGTTTTTGTGGCCAGTTCCATTTTAATTCTGCCTAATAGTCATGGGTGTGCCATTTTTTAAAAAAATATTATTTTGAAGCTTAAAAGGACACAAAGTAAGATCCATTGAAGAATGGAACTGGTTCTGAGAGTCCAGATTGTACTATTAGTAGTACTCT
Organism: Bungarus multicinctus; assembly: GCA_023653725.1. NCBI lineage: Eukaryota > Metazoa > Chordata > Lepidosauria > Squamata > Elapidae > Bungarus > Bungarus multicinctus. The sequence goes on from CM042842.1 coordinate 67,179,838, forward strand.
GAGACCCCCGTCAGATAGTGTGCACTTGAAATTGTTCCATTTATTTTTAATTGTGAAGCTACCTGAATAATGCTTCTTTTCCTTTTATTTTTTTCCTGATATTTTGAGAACCTGTTGATGGATTAGCGGGGAAAACCTGCATGAGTAGATACTTCCTGGGTGCAGTGTGTGTCAGTCTAGTTGTAGTCCCTGATGCATGTGGCAACATGTGCCTCCTAAGATCAGAGTATTTACTACTTGGAAATAAATGACTCTACCAGCATGTTCCCCTTTTGATTTACAATTTTATTATTATTTAGCGTATGGCAAATACATGGACTTAATAGTAGTTCAAATGTTAATGTCTTGATTTACAAAATTAATTGTAGATTCTTAAAGTGCAATTATATCCCCTTACATACCTTGATGGGTGGGTGGGGTATTATTGTTTTGTTCTTGTACTCTTGATCATTACTCTCCCCCAAAATCACTTAGAACATTCCTTGGACAAAAAGATCTGATTTTCTGCATTGAAGGGCTGCTACAGAGAAGATAAGAACAACCTATTCTCCAAAGCACTTAAGGGCAGGACAACAAATAAGAGTTGAAAACTTACCAAAGAAAGACCCAACTAAGGAGAAATTTCCTGACAGTGAGAACAAATAATCAGCCAAAAAAAAAAAAAAGCTTGATTCCAGAGGTTGTGGGTGATCCATTCACTGGAGGATTTTAAGAAGAGATTGGATAGTCTTTTGTCCAGAATGGTATAGGGCAATGATGGCTAAAGTTTTTGGCACCAAGTGCCCAAAATGTGCATGCCCTGCACATGCGCCCCCATACATGCAAGGGCAACCCCTGCATCCTGCTCATGCACGGTCATGACCTCTGCGTATGCGCCCCATGTATGCATGCACAACCACCACATGCCCCGCCCCCACGCATGCATGGCAGAGACCTGAAGACCAGCTGGCTGGTGGGAGGCGTGCGCACATGCATGCGCAGTGGAGCTATGCTGGGGCAACAGCTTGTATGCCCAGAGGGAAGGCTGTACGTGCCACCTCTGGCACATGTACCATAGGTTCACCATCACGGGTATAGGGCCTCTTGCTTGAGCTAGGAGTTAGGCTAGAAGACCTTCCAACTCTGTTTACTATTACATCATAATTCCCCATCATCCTACCCTAATGTTCATAGACTTATTGTAAGCTTAATTAAAAATTGGAGAGAAAAATAGCTTGTATTGCTTGTATTTTAATAATAAAAATGGCTTTTTATTGCTTTTTTTTTATGCAATAAAAAAAACTTCTAGTCTCATTAGAGAATAAACAACTCCAATTCTTGAATTTGTTGTCGTTGTAGAACAGGAGTGTCAAACTCACATCGTCCCGGCAGTATCACGTGATGCATCAGGACTTTTTTCCTCTTTGCTAAACCGGGCATTGGCGTGGCCAGCTCGTGATGTATCCGGCCCGCGGGCTGGGAATTCAACAGCCCTGTTGTAGAACATAAGTGAAACATATATTTCTAGATTTCAGTATTATATTTGTACCAACACATAGTACTGTTACATGTTGTATGGTTGTACTGATGCGTAATGTAGCTTATCTGATATGACACAACTATAGTGGCTTGTAAAGTACAGTTTATAGCTTTGTGTTAGTCATAAACTTTGGTCATTTATTGACTGAGATATTTTGGAAAATTCTAGGTGCATTATATTCTACTGAAATTCCTGGTTCATTGAGTGAAGTGTTACACTACCATTGAACTTGAGAGAATTTATTTCACAGGTGTTTGCATATGGAAAGGATTTCTAATTAGTAATAGAGATCCTCTCTCTCTTTCTCCTCAGTTGTGAATTTCTCTCTTTTTCTCTCTTAGTTAGAAAGGTGATAAGTGAAGAATTGTTAGGCCATATCAAACTTGATTTGGAGTAGGAAAGAAGGGAACTCCCCCCCCCTCCCCCCCAGAATCTTGCATTAGGATATCCTGCCTTTAAAAATTAAGGTTTAACAAGATGCCGTAACAAGTGGTTAAGGTACTAGGCTAAAAAGCTGGAGATCATAAGTTCAAATCCCATCATAGCCCTGAAAGCTAGTTGTGTGGCTTTGGGCCGGTCCCCCTCTCTCAGCTCAGCAGACCTCACAGCATTGTAGTTGTGGGAAAAATAGGAGTTGGATGTTGTGTTGGATGTTTCCACTTTGAGTTATTTGTAGAAATAATGAAGGCGGAAAACTAATTAGATTTTTTAAAAAGAAAGGATCAGAGTAGGTTGTAAGGAAAAAAAAAAGCATTTGTAAATTCTCTCAGTTCTGATGGGAGTATAGTGAATGATCTGTTGTGTGTATATTGTGCCACCGCAGAATTCCTGGTTTTGTCAGAGCTACATTCAAATTCCAGCATGCTGTGCTGTGCTGTGCTTCATGGACGAGCCATGGCACCTGTGGTGCTCTTTAGAAGCAGAGGCATCTCTTCTGGATCCAGCTCTGTTGTTTCAGCTGTGTTTTAACTCATAATACCATAATTCTTCTCAGGAATACAATCCTTCTGGGATGCCTTGTTGCAGTGTTGTGACCTGGCAAAGACTTCTGTTTTCATTGGGCCATCTCTGAGTACCATCTAAGAGAAATTCAGAAACAGAGAAGCACCTGGTTTTCAATAAAGAACCGTAAACAGTTCTGAGTGCTTGGGCTGTTTTTGTTCTTGAAAAAGCATGCGGATATTGTGCCCATGCTGCAGACACAATGCTGTTTATTTAATCTTTGCTGCCATTGGTTATAGCCATAACTCTGCGTGGTGTTTTAGATGAAGATCAGTGGGTTTCATTTGTCTTTCTTGTATGGCAGTGTTAATTGCAGATAGATTCCAGTTTCAACTAGAGCCTTTGGCATGGCTGGTTGCATCGTGCAGCTGGCTGCTCTAGTACAATCAGAACAACTGAAGTATCCCTTGGATGCTTTACATCACACTGTTTAATGTGGAAACACTGGCGTTGACTATGAGAGGTTATTCAGAGGAGACTGTTTGGTATTTAATAAGTTGGATGCAATTATATAAAATTCAATAACATCCCAGGACAAGGCTCAATTGTGTTGCTTTCTCATTAAGGACATCAGCATGCCTCTTTTTCAGCATAATGGAACTTCTGTCTAGGGTTGTCTGTTTCCCTGGATTTTCTAATCTCTGGTCTATTTTAGGATAAAACCAGTTAACATACATGTTCCTCATGATAAGCAAGTCTACTCAGTTCATCAGGTCGTTCAAGCTAGTACCAACCTCTTCCTCTTTGTGGCGGCCTCCAAATTTGCAAGGTGTGTAATTCCCAGAATTTGTTGTCCGTAATTCCCAGAATTTGTTGTCCGTTCTGGGGAAGGCTGTTCTAACATATCTGGAGGACCTTTTTAAAACAGGAAGAAATAAATGGTTACAGTGAGGTTCTGAGCCATTATTTGTGGGAGTTGATTTCTGGGGAGAAAAGTTATTATTGCAAAAAGTGCTTTGTTATTTTAAGTGTTTTTCCTATTTCCATCTCATCTTCACTCCCACCAAACAACATTAAATTGTGTATAGTTTCCAGCCTATTAATGGCAAGAATTAGAGAGAAAAGCAAGAGCAGTTGTCATTAAGATAGATTTGATTTAGAGTCCTCCATAAGCAGATTATCAGGAACTTTCCAGATTAAGTTGTGGACTGGAACTCACATTAAACCTACTGAGAATGGCTAATGGAAAGTAGGAAATACAGTCCAAGAGTTCTAAAGGTTACCAGATTAACTACTTCTGAAGTAATCCAATGAAAAATCTCTTCTTACTAACAGTAGGTAGTTGGACATAATTTCCTCACTACAAGGATTTCTCGTCTTCCCTTGTTGTGCTTCTATTCAGCTTTTGTTATTTATATTAGTATTAGCTCCAATATGCTAATGATTAAACTATTACTGTGATACAATGGATATTCAGAGGAGACCTGGAAAGATTTTAATTTAGTTCCAGCCCGAGTGACAGAGTTACATTTTCACCAGGCAGTAATTCACTGGGAGTTCTGCAACTGACAATTACCTTTTCTTTTTTAGGAAAAGCCCAGAGACTTTGGCAGTCTCCGAGCAATGTTCCAAAATGATTCCAATTTTTCCAATATGCTCCTGGAGTCTGCAAAGAAGCCTACTGCCAAATTCAGTCCACAGCAAAATACCGGTGGCTCATCTGTGTCTCATCCCACGCCAAAACTCTTGCACCAAAGGCAGGTTCCAGATCCTGAACAGCAAACCAAGCAATTCAGTTACACGTCACAGAAATTGGAAAACAGGCAAGTCAAGCCTATGATATTCCCAAAGGTCAAGCTCAAAGATAGGAAGGACCCAAACCTCTCTGGGGCCATTTGCAAGCCACCTTCATTGGGGGAAGAATTACAGAAACCACATCCAAGATTTTGTCTTTCTCCTCAAGGGTCTGAAGGAGCAAGCAGTTCTTTTCGCAACGCACTGCACATCTGGGAAAGTGCTTCAGCACAAGGTGACCGGAAATATGGTGCAACACCACCACAGTGTACAATCAGGACAACTTCTCTTTCCCACCCAAAAGTTGTTAATGTTGCGATTTCGACAGAGGACAAAGCAAAAATAGCTGGATTTAAGCAAGGGGTGGCTCTTGATGCGTGTAAGCCTTCATCTCCCGTACACAATGAATTTGTTCCTACAACTTCACCTCCAGTTCCTCCAAGAAGTCACGCAAGCTTAAATAAAGTGGTTGCTAGTTTTTCTCCAAGTAGTTTGAACAATTTGAACAGTGTAAGCAAGGTCTCAAATGGTAAATATCATGTTTAATATTTTTTTCTTTTCTGATATTAGGCCAGTTATATTTGCTTCAAGTAGGTCTAAGAGCAGTTATAGCCAGAGCACAGGCAAAAAGTGATTCGTTTACAGCTGCTTCCTAGCCTTTAGAAGTATCATATATCCATTGGTGATAACTGTGTTGTTGTTTTTTTGAGGTTGTAAGCTGGGGTTAGTACAGATAGTTTTCCTTTTATGTTCTTTAAGAAATGTTATAAATTGAAGATGTTTGGGTCATCTTGTCTCACTATTTAAAAATGTGGAAGAGTCCAATACAGATAGGTTCTGTTGAGTTTATTTCTATTATGAAGCAATAAAAATATATATTCACTCTTAACAAAATTGGGTGGTGATAGAGGGTTGTGGTAGGTAAAGGTCCATATCACACTAACCATCATAGAACCATCCCCTTCTTTATTAGAATGACAATTCTTAAACTAACATAAGCTGAACTTGTCTTTGGGGACATTTGAGAGCCAAAATATCCTAAAGCTTTTCCCAACACACCATCAAATCAACTTGATACATAGGCTCTGACAACAGGACAGCGAATGTAACAGCGAACTTCATGCCTTGTTTTACAGACTGTAGCTTAATACTTGTAGGAGATGGATAAAGATTAAACTATCTGACTGTGTTATTTCTCTATTGTTTGATTAAAGCCTTGAAGTGAGGGCACCCAACTAGTTACTAATCAGCGTATGTTCTTCATAAATATTAAGCAATGTGCTTGCTCTTATAGTAACCAAAGAGAAAAAATATGTGGTGGCTCCCCAGGCAAACATTCAGAAGATGCTGTTGTGGCTGCTGAAATGAATTTTTTGCAAACTCAGGAGGAGAAACCTACCATTGGGAAACTCTGACTTTGACAAATCTTCACAAAGTCCAGGACCAAAGCCAACACTGAAGAAGATTAATATTTAATTGATTTTATTTTTTTTCCTGGAAAAAGTTGCCTCACAAGAGGAACTTAAGATTAAGTGGCAAATTTTGCCAACTTACAGTTATGCAGGTGATTCATACGATAAGATTTTGAATGTAGCTTCCAGGATTTTCTCCCAACTGACCTTTCTAGGTGGCTTTTCAGTGATGAGTCACAGGCTTTCCCTCCCCCCTCCTATTTTTTATGAGTCTAGCATACACTGTGGCTGTCATAAAGTAACATAAACAAGTTCTGCAAGATCATACCCATCCCATCTTATTAGCTGCTTATTTTCCAGTCTGCGTGCTGGAGAGGTGCATCATCACATCGTCTTATTCATTTTCCTCAGCAAAAGAACATTGAGAAACTGAGTTGATTTTATAAAGTGGCATACAGGTTCTTAAAATCAGTAACTCCATAATTATCATGGCTTTTGGTTGCTGTGATGGTCTTATCCAACACACCGATATCCTTTAGTTGTGTGAAGAAGCAATGAACTAACTTTCTATCCTATATTGAATGACTTTAGGTTTTATATTTATGACAACATCCACAGACAAAATAGAAATTATTTTATGTAGGAAATGTATTTGGCTGTCCCATTTAAGCAAATAATACGGTAGGTGGGAAGTAATGATTTTATTAATCCAATTTATATGGTCTCTCACAGTTTCACTGGATAGATGGATGGCCATGTAAGTTTCATAAATTAAAAGAAACTTCAACTATTTTGTCCATGTTGTTTCTGTGCTGCCATGCCTTTTTTAATCAAAAAAAGTCCTAAATTTGGGGAAGTTGCTCTAGGCTTTGAATAATGTGGGTTGAACCCTTCTCTTTTTTCAATTCCACGATATACAATATGCAAGACTGCATTTTTTTTCAGTCCCCAAGGCCATTACTTTTATTTGTTTACCACATTAATATTCCATGTTTTCTCAGAGAAGTGACAGACTAAGAAGCAGCTCATTAATTTTATGCCATAACAATTTAATATAGGTTGAACTGAGAAAGAACGACTGGTCCAAAGTAATCTAGGGATCTCTCTCTGTCAATGGGTCTTTCCATTAAGTCTAATGTATTTAAAATTACTTGCTTTGCTGCAGATTAAACAGCAGTATGATTTGCTGTCAGGCTGGGTTTTGTTGTTTTTTTGCAGAAAAGTACAAGAATAAAAAAGATTGAGTCCAGTCCTTTAAGGTGGATATACTTTAGCTACCCTTCCCCCACCGAAACACAAGTACATTGTCCCGCTTTGCTTCAATGATATTTTTGCATCACTGCTCATTCATTGCAGGGTTCATCCATTAAATAATTTTTTTTAAAAAAGGAGAAGTATGGTTCCTATGATCAAAAGATTGCCTATTCATGCTGTAACATTTGGATGAGTGATTCTCTCTAAAATACTAGAAACCAGAGTTTGGAGGATAACAGATAACAGATAATCAGAGTTGGAAGGGACCTTGTAGGTCATCTAATTCAACCCCCCCGCCCAAGCGGGAGATCCTACACCATTTCTGACAAATGGCATCCAATCTCTTCTTGAAAGTCTCAAGTGATGGCACTCCCACAACTTCCGAGGGCAAGGTGTTCCATTGACTGATTGTTCTCACTGTCAGAAAGTTTCTCCTTATTTCCAGCTTAAATCTCTCCTTGTTCAGTTTCCATCCATTATTCCTTGTCTGGCCTAAAGGCGCTTTAGAAAATAGATTGACCCCTTCCTCCCTGTGGCAGCCCCTCAAATATTGGAAGACCGCTATCATGTCTCCCCTGGTCCTTCTCTTCACTAGACTAGCCAAGCCCAGTTCCTGCAACCGTTCGTTGTATGTTAGATTAAGTGATACCTTGTTGGTTACTAAGGTACAAATACTGCCAGTTCTGTAGCTGAAAGCCAATGCAGGCATACATTGGCATGGACCTTTCCTACATAACTTTTAAGAATAGGAAAGAAAAATGCTGGAACCAGAAGAAAACAATTTGTTATTTCATGAATGTGCATTTTCCACTCCTCTTTCCTCACATCTTAAGATCATTTCATTTCTTTGGTACAGAAAGATGTCCTGATGATGAAGATGCCAAGCTTCCAAAAATCAAGCTCCTCCCTTCTATCAAAGAGCTTGGTCCTCCTCCAAAGAAGCCACCAAGACCTCCCAAGGTAGATCTTGGTGCCTTCCAGCAGAATTGTCCAGGTAAGATACTTACTTGGTGGCATTGCAAAGAAATGGTTACTAGGTACCCAGAAACTACAGTCATTTGTAATAGAGTGAGGAACTTATTTCGATATATCCTGATAGCAGTTGAACAATAAGAAATTTGTTCATTTAAATTTGGGGTTATTTTGCTTTTGTCACACAATTTAGAAAGTGATGTTTGCTGCTATTCTACGGCTTTCCCCATTTCTCAGGTTCTTCAGTCTGAAGTGTCTTGCATCACCGTGGCTCTCCACACTAACTGATATCAAGTTTCAATGAGTGACAAATATCACTTTTAACTCCTTTGATTCCATATTTTTAATTATTTTTTATTAAATTTATATGCTGTCCATCTTATGGTTAAGCAACTCTGATCTTTAATGAAGCTTCCACCTGGATATTTTTCTCATGGTCTTCTCCAATATTAACCCAATAATTAATCTAAAGTTTGAGATAAGTTTATGGAAATCCAGAAACCTCTGGAACTCCTACTGAGAATGGATCTATTCAAGCACTATACTGGTGAATTTAACTTCTCTGTTATATTGTATGGTTCCAGTAATAGTTTCCTTTAAATGTTTTTCCCCCCAGATAATCCAGATGATGTATACTTGACTCCCGAAATGTAAGTGAACATACAGTATATCTTTAGTGCCTAGGAATTCATTTCAGATTTCCTTTATGTGTATATCCTGCATGTGGTATCAGGTTTCTGTAAATAGCAGTGGCAAACTGCCTTTTGTAAAATGTTTTGTGGGTACATATGTGCCATCTTAAAAATGAAATTCAGAAACTGCCATTGTATATATGTGTCCGTTCCATTTGTATTTATGTATGCAACAGCTAGTAGGTTCGGCAGAGGAGAAAGAAGTTAAGGTGAATAGAGAAAAATTGTAAACATCTCATAAAATTCCTTCATTACTGGCTTTCTTGGGCGAACATGATTACAGCAGTGTTCTTTGCATTAAAAATAAAACAGAACAGGAATAAATTTATGGGTGCTATATCTCTGCTTTATAAACCATATTGTAATTGAAAAGATTTGCTTCAGGAAATATTCCTAGTGTTTTTACCTTTTATTACCTTTTGCCAAAATCATTAATGCAAAGCATTGTTATGAGCTACTATCTTTCATTTCCCTGCTCACTGCTGAGATGCTCACAACTGGAGCCAATCCATCAGTCACAATTAGCTTTCTTGACTTGCATCATAATTTTTAGCAGCAGACTTCAGTGCAATGCCGTGGAATATTCGTAGGTTTGTCTGGGAAGTAGCAAATCTGAATCGCAGTCTAATCTATTTCATAGGCTAGGCTCGAGCTTCCTCCCTTCCTGCTTGGGAGAAAAGCAAAGCTGCATTGGCTACATTGTCTTGGAAGAAAAGCTGAATGGAAGTGTAATACACAAACCATCTCTAATCGGGATTAAATCAGGGATACAAATATTTTTATAGACAACATTGAAAATGTTAATGCAGATATTTGGCTAAGTATTTCCTTGTTGCGTGTTTTTTTCCTAAATATTACAACATCACTACTTTTATTTGGACTTAATGCCTTTGTACCAACCTGTCTGTGAACATGAAGTACACATGTTCTGGGGATCTGAAATAATTTTTTTTTCTTTTTTCTCCAACAAGAGAAATTGCTTCCCACACCCCCTTCTTCCTTGTCTCTTGCTTGAGATTTTTGAAGTTCTGTAAACTGAAGATTGGAAATATTTGCATTTGCTCGATCCAAAAATGCTTACGTCATAGGTATCCATGAATTTCAACAGCATGTGGATTTTGATTACAGTGGTCTGCATGTCTGGAAAGAATGTGGGTTAAGATCAGTGGTGGGATTCAAATTTTTTTACTACTGGTTCTGTGGGCGTGGCTTGGAGGGCGTGGCAGGGGAAGGATACTGTAAAATCTCCAGTCAGAGGTGGTATTTGCCTGTTCTCTGAACTACTCAAAATTACCGCTACCGGTTCTCCAGAACTGGTCAGAACCTGCTGAATTCCACCTCTGGTTAAGATGTCTGGTAGATTCTGTTTAGACAGCTTTTAGAACATGGCTTGGGTTTCTGGATCTTTCTTTCTAGAAATATATGTCCCTTCTGTATCTGGTAATGTGATAAGCAGACAAATGTGTCAGGATTCTGGCAGTTACCCCAATTAAATGATGAGTCTCAAGCCAAACTTCCAAAACCTCAAAAGGATTTATTGGGAGTGAACATGTCCAGCACTGCCTGGGTGTAACCAACTCTGAGACACATAATTCATTGTCACCCTTGACCCTGGTTTTCCCCCACCCCCTGGGTGTATCATAATTCATATTTTCCAATGAGACACATCCAGGGGTGCGATTCAAATTTTTAACAACCGGTTCTGTGGGCATGGCTTAGGTGGTGGGCATAGCTTGGTGGTCATGTGACTGGGTGGACATGGCTTGGTGATCATGCTATTGGCTGGGTGTGGCCAACTCAATATCACTCACATCAAGGCACGCATCTCCTTGCCTGGCCTCTCATGACTGGGATGCTGCAGTCATAAGCGTGAAAAATGGTCATAAGTCACTTTTTTCAGTGCCATTGTAACTATGAATGGTCACTCCACACAAACAAAGTACCAGCAAAGGAGGGAAAAAAAACTCCAGAGAAGTTCCTGAGACAGGAAGTCTAGTCCTGCCAAGAATGTAATAAGGATTAACGGAAAGGCAGTTTCTGTAAGCAACACCAGAATGTTTCCTTTCTGCTTTCCTTACAGGATTAGGCCAGTAATTTCTTCTAACAACTGGTTCTCCGAACTGCTTAGAATTTTAATAACGTTCTAGTGAACAGGTGCGAACTGGTAGGACCAACTAAGACTGCTCTTATCAGTGTAGCAAGATGCTTATTCTAAGCTGATGAGTGAAGTTGAGAAAGATGATTGCATGAAGCTATTGTTTGTGTAAGGCTGAGCAGCAACTATCCCAATGATGGTTGGATGAGCGAGAGTCACTTTCAAGACAACATTTAGCAGTTAATTGGTTTTTCTAAATGTACAAATGACATCTTTTGAGTTTGTGTTTGTTTAGGTAGCGCTCTTAATTTATATTTCAACTTTATAATTATAATAAAAATACATTTTGAAGTAAATTGTTGAATATTGGATGGCTGATTACTACTTTTTGTGGTATTTGATTGTACATCTGGTGTCCTGTGGCTTCCAGTCCAATTACAGTAATCTTGGCTACATTATGATGTTTAATAAAAGTAAGGATTATTTGGCCATGCTCATCTAGCAGTAAACTGCAGATAGTCCTCAATTTAGGACCATACCTTTGAATTGTGTATAAATTCAAAAGTACAAAATTTCTATTTCTAAGCAAGACAGCTGCTAAGTTTTGTTCCATTTTCTGACCTTTCTTGCCCCATTGTTAAGCGAATCCCTGCAATTCTTAAGATGGTAACACGGTTGTTAAGTGAATCTGCTTTCCCCATTGGCTGCATGTCAGGAACTCGCAAAAGGTGATCACATGATCCTGGGACACTCCAACCATCATGTGATGACCCGGGAAGCAGCACATACTTAATAAATTCCCAAACATAAATAAATTTCCTTTAATGCCTCCAACTTGGCCCCACTGTTCAATTGTTCACAGTTGGAGATTAAACTCTTTCCAAAATAGTCTCCAAAAGAAAGAATTACAGTCCAAACTCAAAGAACAGATAATGAAGAAATAAAAAAACCAAAACAAACCACACTGAAGGAATTTTCATGACAACCAGGAGAATTAATTACAAACTTCAAGAAGATAACAAGGCACATCCTGTTGGAAGAACACCAACCAAGATAAACCTCAGCCAGAAATAAAACACGCTTTGCTTCTACCAATGCTGTGTTTTAAATACCCCTCTTATATACTATTCCCCCCAGCTGCAGCCAGTGGGGGTATCATGGCCGCTTCCTCTCCTGTAAGCCACATTGTTCCCATTTTTCCCTGCATGTCCTAGGATGCAGAGGGGATGGGCCTGGTTCTTCCTCTGACTTCCCAGCTGGCCTCTGCCCTTCCCCAGCCTCTTCCACAACCTCCAGAGCCACACTTCCACACCTTGTTGGCTGTTCCTCCTCTCCCTCAGAGTCAGTCTCCAATAGGAGCATGGCACATCATAAATATGAACTACTATAGTTGCGAAGCAGCCCAATTTTGATCATGTGATTGTGAGGATGCTGCAATGATCATAAGTGTGAAAACAGTCATAAGTCACTTGATGGTCATTAAGTTAGTGGTTGTAAGTGGAGGACTACCTGTAATCGGGCCACATGCTTCAGTTCTTTTTAAGTCTAGCTTTTGACATTCATGAAGGGATCAACATTACAGGTAGTCCTCATCTTATGATCACAATTGAGCCCAAAATTTCCACGGCTAAGCAGGGCAATTGAATTTTGCCCCATTTGTGTCCTTTCTTGCCACAAATGTTAAGTGGACCGCTGCAATTGTTAAGTTAGTAACATGATGAAGTGAATCTGGCTTCCCCATTGACTTTGCTTGTCAAAAGGTCGCAGAAGGTGATCACATGACCCTGGGACACTGCAACCATCATAAAATATATGCATACCAGTTGCCAAGTGTCTGAATTTTGATCACATGACTTTGGAGAGGTTAAAATGATTGTAATGTTAAAAAAAAACCTCATAAATCACTTTTTTTCAATGCTGTTGTAATTTCGAATGGTCACTAAATTAATGGTTGTAAGTTGAGGACTATATGTTCTGGTATAAAATGGATAAAATATCACTCAGGTTTTTCACACCCTATGCTGAGTATTACATTTTTTGTCTATTTGGGAGAGTGGGGAGTGAATATATTTGCCTTTGAGTAATTATTTACTCCTGGTGACTGCTTGGATTAACCCTCTAGGCTTTTTGTTGTTGTTGTTTTTGCAAGATTTCAAATTGGTTTGTCTTTGCCTCCATCTTAGGGCTGAGAGACAGTGACTGGGCCAAAGACAATCCAACTAGATTCATGCCTTAGGCAGGGCTAGAACTTAAGGTCTCCTGGTTTCTGGCCTAGTACTTTAGCCTCTATACCAGGGGTGTCAAACTGAAGACCTGTGGGCCAGATCCAACCCACGAGATGCTAAGACCCTGGAAACTTCTGCCAATGAAAATGGAGCTTGGTTTTCGCTGGCAGAGTGCTCAGGCCACCACAGGCGCCCCTGACTCAAATGACATCGAGTTGGCCATGCCCACACTGGCCACGCCTACCCAGCCCCCCTAGGTCAAACATAACCCTCAATGAAATTGAGTTTGACACTCCTGCCCTATACTAAACTGCTTCTATAGTTGCTGGATATTAAATAGGCATGATGTTGAGTTGTAGGTGATTTATAGAACATAGCACATTTATTTATTTGTTCAAGTTGTTTAAAACACATTATTAAATTCTATGTGACAGTTCCTGATTGGTTAGCATGTGTTGACCACATAATTGTTGTTTAGGTTCTGAAGAACTCAACTAGATAGAGTTGGCATTCTCAGTTGTGAATTCCATGTTTCTCCTGAATTGGTCCCCAAAGAATCTATCTAATTATTAATTAATTGCTATCCTCCTATATCCAGGGGCTTCATATTTTGCATCAATTTTTTGCAACTCATTGTAAAAAGTCATTTATCATTTCAATTTGTATAATCAGATGAGTTTGATTCAAATCAGTGATTCAATTTATATTTCCAAAATGAATGGTCAAATCAAGTTAAGTTAAGTATCTGAATAAGACAGTTGAATTGAGTTATTCCTATCATTTTGGTTATAAGAAGAAAGCTGTGTTTCCATATACAGAAGACCAGTGGTGCTTGGTTTCTTTTGGAAAGATTTGATTTGACAGTTTGATTCCATTTGATCAAATTAGCTTTCAATTGAATTTCTGAAGTGATTGTATGCATGGCCCTAATAAGCACTATCCTCTCTCAAAAGTGTAGACAACTTTCATTCTTGCAAAAAATACTTGAAAATGTGATATATTATTTTCCATGTTCTTTTGGGGGGGATTCTCAATGTTGCAGAACTTATAGAGAGTTGATCCAACAACATTAGAAGTCCTGTTGTGTTGCTATCTTACTTTTATGAGTATGTTTCTGTACAACATTGAAAAGTAGTACATCATATAAACCACTCCCAAGATTTCTTGGCTAGTAGAACCATCTGTAAACCTCTACTGATGAAAAGAAACAGGACTGATTCCAACCAATGTACTGTATATTTCTGGGATGAAGGAATCAAAAATATCCAAATACTTTCATTGTTTTCCAAGTTCTTTTTCAGAAAAGGATAATGATATGGCCTTTCCTTTATTTTCAGTACTGAACTGGAAGATTTGAACATCTATGAAGAAACCATATACTACCAGGAACAGCAAGAGAACTATCCTAATTTTGTTCAACGGCCTATACATTGTGAGTTTTAACTGTTGTTTCATTTATGCAGATTATATGGGTATACATTGCTCATTAGATGTGCAGCTACTCCCAAGGCTCATTAGCTTGCAACATGAGGGAATTTGGTGATTAGCACTGTGGCAGAAGTATGAGAATTTAAGTAGCAGAGGTGAGAAATTAGTCCATGGTTAACATTTTAAATCCAACAGAAAAGAATATATGTGGCTCAGGGTTGAACTATTGAGTTCTTCGTGCTGTTTGGACTTTGTTGTTTGCTAATAGATGTTTCATTATCTGATTTGGTAATATCAGCGCACTTAGATAGTAACTGAAATCATCAGTGCACTATAATTTTGGATTTTTTTATTCTGTGTTATGTTTCAAGCATTTATCAAGCTTTTCTGGGGTTTTTTTTTCTTTTCTTTTTGTACTATTTAACTTTAAACTCATTTTTAAAAACTCTTTTATCATTTTTAAGATTTGAATTAGAATAGAATTCAGATTACTTCTAATTGTGTTAGTAGTGTATGGAATCTGGCAGTTTTAGTCTTCAAAAAATATTAGTTTGGGTTCATTTTGTTTAACTGGTAATGTAAAGGAGCCTGGATGGAAAAGTTAGGTTATATAGCAATCTATCTATAACTCCTTATTATAGTTAGCAGTTTTATAAAATTAGTTGAAATAAACTACAAAGTGGAATGTACTAATTCCTACAAAACCTTGATTCTAGCTTTCAAGTCTTTGAAAAAGGAAGATACTAAGGTACGTGCTCTCAATTTCTAGTTTGATAAAATAATTGGAGTGAGAGAAGAAAAAGAGAACAACAGATCAGCACACCAAAACTTGGCTTGCTATAGAAATATCTATCTATCCCTCTAGTTCAGGGGTGGGCAATTAATGGCTCTTTTTTATGACTCAGGAATTCTGGGAGTTGTAGTCCACAGCTCATAAAGGGGCCATTAATTGCCCACCCCTAAGCTTCCTTTAACTTATTGTTTATTGTGTGTTTATAGCTAGAACCTAGATAATAGAGGATTAATATTAAAATAGAAATGCATCAAATTTTAGCATTCTCAAATTGGTTATTTTATTAATCTCAGGACAAATTACTGTTTGTTATGCTAAAAATCTATATCACATTTAGAATAATACACACAAGGTAATATTTTACAAATTATAACTAATTACTGACTCTTTTTCCACATAGCAATTTTATTACTTAAATTGGATGAACCTAGTCCTAAAGTCTAGCAATTGTGATGATAATTTAATGTTATTGGCTTCATTCATCCATTGTGTTGCAGGTTACAATTATATAACCAAAATTATATAATATAAACACAATCTAAATATGTTCCATTTAATTTGTTGATAGAACTGAAAGTGTGATGAACAAACAAGACAATTCTCAATCAATTTTCCTAGTAAACCAATTATTTTTTTTCAAATGTTCCATATGAGTATAACATAAACTGAAGTGTCTGGCAAGCACCCAAACATTAAAATGAGTTATTTTTCATGCAGGTTATTTCTCCCATAACTTTTGTGTCATCCTACTTTTCTTTGTGCTTCAAAGGTTGCTTTGGAAGATTAATTAATGTTTGAAATGACAACCGATTTGGTGTCATGGATTAAAGTCAGGAAGGAAAATTTGCTTGTGTATGTTTCTCTGCATGCTTTGGAAACTTTGAGTAGTATCTTTTGGATTCTAGCCACATTTCACTAGAATGACATGGAACATAGATGCAGACCAAGATATTCCTTAAAACAATGTCCAGGTCAACAAAACTATTATTATTTTGTGACCAATCTGTGAAAACTATAGCATTCTTTGTTTTGCTACAAATAGGTTGAAGAAATACTAAGTCAGGAATATTTATATACTAGTGCCCTATGTGCTGGGATTTTTTTTAAAGTTTTTAATACAAGGATTAAATTATGCAGCTATATAGTAACACTGACCATGTGTGTTCACACAAAAATGAACATGATATTTGAAGAAGGAACAGTTCGATATTCTGAATGGCAAAAAACTTCTAGTAGAGAATTGCTTATGGATTTCATTGGTCTTCTGCTATTAGTTTCAGTCTCTTGAAATTGCTAGTCCAATTATCTACAGTGTTGGATATCCTCAAAATATGATCTTCAGAATGTCAAATATATGTTGCTAACAATTATTTTTCTGACTTAGTAAATGGGCAATTCTTAATGTTGATTTTCTGATTGGATTATATGTGCACAAATTATCTTGTAAAAAGTAATGTATCTTTTTTGAAAATCTTGAAGGCTGCTGCCCATTCTACTTACAGATGTTACAGAAGATTTTTTAAATTGAGAAAATGGAATAATTGCTCATGTTGAATATATAAAATGGTTGGGGGGGATTTCTTTCCCCACTCGATTTTTCTACTGACCTAATATAATATTGTCTTCTCCTGGTTTTGGCTTGAGAAAGAAGCATTTCCCATTTACTTAAAAGTTCTATAGAATTTACTGGTAAGAATTCAGCTTGGATAATGTTTTCTTATGAGAATGTTTTCTTTCTTTCTTACGTAGAAAGATAAAAGATGGAGACAAATTAAACAGATTTGAATCTGGATGATGCCTGATCAGAAATAATTCAATATTTAATCTACTTTGATTTGTATGGTAGAAGAGGTGCTTTATGCTGCATTGTGCTGTCCAGCCAGTGTATGGGAATTGGATAGTTAGATAGCAATTGTGAGCTGTCCCCTTAAGGGAATGCATCATGGTAAATGTAATTAAGGTTATCCTGGGAAATGTAGTCCATGTCACGTGACCACATCTGTAATCCTAATTGATCACTAAATTGACCCTCGATGGGTTGGGTGAGTTTTCCTCACTCTTGGCTGAACTCACGGACTCGTGGTAACTCTTTTACTTCTATCGTTACAAGCTGGGAGAAAAAGGTTAGGAGATAACTCACATTTGTGATGAAGTTCTTCTTTAATGACCAATCCTTTGCATATCTGTCTTGTAGGTAAAAAGATGGTTTATCTCCTATCCTTTTTCTCCCAGCTTGTAACGATAGAAGTAAAAGAGTTACCACGAGTCCGTGAGTTCAGCCAAGAGTGAGGAAAACTTCCACAACCCATTGAGGGTCAATTTAGTGACCAATTAGGATTACAGATGTGGTCACGTGACAGGGACTACATTTCCCAGGATACCTTAAGTACATTTACCATGATGCATTCCCTTAAGGGGACAGCTCACAATTGCTCCCCAACTATCCAAGTCCCATACATAGGCTGGACAGCACATCCTAAATTTAGCAAGGAACGTTGTAAAAGGGCTCTAACCCAAGCAGTGTAATGTGTGCTAACAGATTTGCAGTCCCAGAAGTATATTCATGACACCTCAAATCAGAGGGAATAAGGAGAACATGGCTCAAGAGGAAACAAATCAGTGTTTCTCTGGAGAAGGATTGGCAAAGGATGGAGATTGTGAGTAAATGCATGTTGATATTACTGCTACTTTACTCTTGAGTTAAGCGACACGTACTCCTTTATACCTCAGCATACTTAGCATTGCTTGACAAGATGGCTTTGTATCTCTTGATTTCTTGCCAAGGATTGAAGAATTGATGTTTGTACACCTAGGTTGAGAGATGAGGGACAATCGCAAGAACTGGTGTATAGTAATGGTAATTTGTTTCATATGTTTGTGGAATATGCTTTTGTCTTTAGGAAAAACTTGATACTGTATTATTTTATAGCAGCGTTTCTCAACCTAAATAACTTGAAGATATGTAGACTTCAGAATTTCCAAGCCAGCCTGTTTTGTAACAACTGGGTACTGTGACTGTAAATGCAATTTTAAAGTCCATGGACAATGTAGAAGGACACTCACGGCAAAAAAAAAGTTGGCTGTTTCTTCCTTAATGGTTTATTTTGGAGAAACATGCATCGAAAAGCCGATGCAGTTTTTATAGCTTTCTCTTCTTGGATCTTCAGAATGTGTATTGCGGTTTCAGCATTTAGGCAAGTTTAGTCTTTCGTATATGTTCAGGAGAGCTTGAATCAAGAATTCTTCTCCAGTTTCAGATGATTATGTATGCCTGGAATCTTTAAGAACGGATGAAAGGAAATGGAACCCAGATCTAAGAACTGCTACATTGGAGCAAGCTGCAGAGGAAGTATATGATGATGTGGAAGGAATAGAGAGAGACCTGTAAGTGTTTCATAGACGTTTAGAAAGTACATGTAGATTTAAGTTTTTTGAAACTCTTAATATTTCAAATGTATTTTTTACACTACTTTGTTTAAATGTTGTGTTGCAGACAATCCTCCGATGCCCACAGGTCATCTGCTTTACGTTCTAGTAAGTATAAAAATAACACTTCTTATAGAACAAAGAGGGGTTGAATATTTAACTTATGAAAGAACTTATGCAAAGGTAGGTTTAACTCTTGAAAAACCTTCCAGATTCCTAGTGAATTCTCTGCACTATCCAAACTATTGGAAAGAGTTGGAGTGTCTGTAGACAGAAGAAAAAAACCATGGCTTTATTTATTTATTTTTCATGGTTGAGATTCTTTTAGGAAAGAAATATCAAAAGCTTTTGAGTAGTATGTTGGGCCACACTCACAAAGGTAAATGGGGCCAGGACAGTAGTTTAATTTAGATATCTTAGAATTAAGCTAATATGGTCAGATTCCACTGTTTAATTTTGTCACATGAAAAATGATAATTCATGGCAAATTTTGAAAGAGTTTGGGGTTTAATATTCAAGGAGTAGAACTTTAGATTTAGAGCTCCCACCAGTTGGCCATTAACTTGCAATCATTTATTTCAATGTTTCATATAGCAGCATATGCAATTCTGAGTGTAACTTATGTTTTATCTAAACTTTCTGTTTGTTTGGGATACTTTTTCATTTTACTTTTATATTTTTTTAACCAGAATCTTCATGTAAGCTTGGTCTTCTTTTAGGTGAAGGGTCACTAAATTGATAATAAAACATTTACAAGAAGAAAACCAAGTTCACCAGTGTTTGAAATTGCAATATTTGAGCTACATGCTTCTCAATTATAAAAAAGTTTGTAAAGTAAAAATGTAAATATAAAAATTAATGTTTTAATTTTTACTTCATGTTTTATGCCAGTATAAATG
Source organism: Bungarus multicinctus (assembly GCA_023653725.1). Lineage (NCBI taxonomy): Eukaryota > Metazoa > Chordata > Lepidosauria > Squamata > Elapidae > Bungarus > Bungarus multicinctus. Next base: position 67,199,289 of record CM042842.1, read on the forward strand.
TAAAGGAAATCAAATAACATTCACTAACAAAATGAATATTTTTCAGATATACTGATTATATAATTCATATTGAGGTTTTCTCTTTGACTTGTGAACACATTCAAGCTGTAGATTTGCCAATGAGCATCTGATGAATTTTCTAAAAGTAGAAGGACCACAGTACTTCTATGCTTTTATATTTAATATACAATTTGCAATTGTTATCCAGTGGTCTTCTGGGAAGTCACTGTCTGACTGTGTTCTACTGAGTGGGATCCCATGTTTGTCTGTTCTTTTTCATAACCCAGCAAACTATTCTAGGAATAATGTTTTTCTCCCTTTTTCTGGATAGATAGATAGATAGATAGATAGATAGATAGATAGATAGATAGATAGATAGATAGATAGATAGATAGATAGAATTTATCTGAAGTTGTTAGTCCTCAAAGCCTGAATAATATACTCTATAATTTCTCAGTCTGAACTTTCCACTTTGCTCCTTAAACTAGCTTTGCGCTTTGTCAGTGATGGAGAGATGATTAGTTGCTTTCTCCAGTTTGTCCCTTAGTATATTATTCATTTCTTTCTCCCTCGCATCAAAGGAAAGATATATGAGTATCTTCCAACTCAACCTCATTTTGTTAGGTTGGGTTGATTGATAGCACCTTGCCCAAGATGTCTTGGTAAACCATTTGGTTAAGCAGCTCATGCTTTTTACTGACAGTCTTCTTTGAAGACACTTCATTTAAAATCTCTGGGGGCTGATGTTGTTCTGTCAAATTAAAAAAAAAAAAAATCACCCTTAGTGATACATTGACTTTCAAATGATAGTCCTCGTTCCACATGGTATAAGTTAAGGTATGGTCACTGAATTTTTAATGTTGATTTATGTGAACTTTCCTCACCAGGAACAGTCATGGTTTTGAATGCATCTCTCATTTAATTTATCGTACTTATTGGTTGATAAGTTTTATAGTATTGGTAACTGGCCCCAATCCGAAAGCTCTAGGTAGCATATGACAAAATGGGTGTGTATGTATAAATCATATCTCCAAACTAATTCCTTGCTCAGTCTTGAAATTTATTTGATGGTTGTAGTTGACTTACCAAATCAGAACTATTTGAGTACTGAGAATATTTGAGTGCTATAAAGGTAAAAATAAGACTACATTTGGGCTAAGCTGAGCTCCTTGGAAGAAAGACAGAATATGAATGCAACAGAAAATAAAACTCATAAGTTAGTTTATATAAGAATATGAAATAATCAGATGGTTAGAGAGATTAATAATTATTCGGAGTTAAAATTTAGTATGATTTCTCTACCTCATCCTTTCCTACAGGATTGGCTCAATTTGAGACAGTTATAGGATACAATAAAAGCTACAAAGGTGTAGAATTTTAAAGTGTTTTCTTTTGATGTATTTTTGAATAGAAAACGTGCTTCTTTCATACTCCAGTTCATAATACTCCATATTTTAAAATCTCTTGAAATTTGAAATTTGTTTAATTCAGGCACTATTTCTTGGATATTCCAAAAAGAGCTTAGCTAGGTTATTAATGAAGTGCAATAAATGGATGATAGAAAAAAATTAACATTTTTGCTATATTTCCAAATGGTGTCTTTTCTAATTATACTTAATGTCCAAGTATAGTTAGAAAAGACACCATTTGGAAATATAGCAAAAGTGTTAATTTTTAACTGGACATTAACATTTGAACCACGATAAGTCCATGTATTTGCCATATGCTAAATAAATAAATCTAACTATACTTCAAAATTAGCAGCAATGGGTGGTTTACCGATAAAAATGGCTTTTTGTTGCTTTATATTTCAGATGATACCTACGAAGAAACATATGAAGATATTCAAAGTGACATTCAAAGTGAAGGTTATAATTCCTCCAAATCAGAGTGAGTAGGTAGTTTTTGACTGGTTGTCTGAACTTTGAGTCTTTTATATGACTGAGTATCTTGGCATTTTTATATACTGTACAGTTTAGGGGAAAGCTGGTGCTTTTTGCTATAGGCACATTAAAAAAAATCTGCATTTAGTGCTGTCTTCTTGGTAATAGCTAAGTATGTTTACTTGTGTTGCTACAGACCCTTTTTGGAGTGTAGTGAATATTAAGAATCATACAGTTGAAAGGAATTTTAGATGTTATCCTATTCAACTCCCTGCTTGGAATTGGATCTACTATATTATCTCTGATAATTGACTATCCAGCCTCTATTTGAAGATCTAAGTAAGAATTCACCACTTAATACAGGACCCTCTTTGTAGAGGCAGCTTGTATAGTCAGAAAATTCCTCCTGGTGTTTAGTAGCCCTATCCTATGTACAGGTGGTCCTCAACTTATGACCACAATTAAGCCCAACATTTCTGTTGCTAAGTGAGATGTTTGTTAAGCGAGTTTCGCCCCATTTTATGACCTTTCTTTCCAACTTGTTAAGTGAATCACTGCAGTTGTGAAATTATTGACACGATGATTAAAGGGAATTGGGCTTCCCTGATGACTTTGCTTGTCAGAAGGTTGCAAAAGAGGATCACTTCATCCCAGGATATTGTAATGGTCATAATTACGAGTCAATTGCCAAATGTTTGAATTTTGATCACGTGACCATGCTGCAAAGGTGGTAAGTGTGAAGAATGGTCATAAGTCACTTTTTTCAGTGCCGTTGTAACTTCAAACAGTCACTGAATGAACTGTTGTACTAGGTGCACTAGTGAGAACAATGAACCAATGGAACAGCTTGCCCTCGGAAGTTGTGGGAGCGCCATCACTTGAGACTTTCAAGAAGAGATTGGACTGCCATCTGTCAGAAATGGTGTAGGGTCTCCCGCTTGGGCAGGGAGTTGGACTAAATGACCTACAAAGTCCCTTCCAACTCTGATTATCCGTTATCTGTTAGGTTGAGGATTAACCGTACTACTTTAGAATATCAATTGGAACAGACTAGGCCAAAATTTCCTGACTTGATACCCATCCAATTCATTGGACCAATTGCTTACAGAATACAAGTAGTCCTCTACTTACAACCACAATTGTGCCTGAAATTTCTGTTCTTAAGTGAAACACTTGTTAAGTGAGTTTTCCCCTATTTTATGACCTTCCTTGCCATAACTTAAGTGAATCACTGCAGTTCATAACCTGGTTGTTAAGTGAATCTGTCTTCCCCATTGACTTTGCTTGTCAGAAGGTTGCAAAAGGGGATCTCAGGACCTTGGCATACAGCAACGGTCATAAGTATGAACCCGTTGCCAAGCATCTGAATTTTGATTACATGGTCATGGGGCTTCTGCAAAGGTTGTAAGTGTGAAAAATGGTCCTAAGTCACCTTTTTCACTGCTGCGGTAACTTTGAACAGTCACTAAATGAACTGTTGTAAGTCACGGACTACCTGTATTTAACCAACAGAAAACCCTCAACCCAATTTTAAGAGCCTAAGATAGAGTACCCTATTACCAGAAATAATCTGCACGATCCTTCCCTATAGTGGTGCCCTTGGGATAAATTGGAATTGACTCCTCTCCACCACTACCAATCCCGCATGCCCCCACTCCAATATCTTTATCTAACCACCAGTAGTTGAACATAGATCGGAACTAACTTCCACCCTGAGAGCAAAATTAGATGCTTTTAGTAATAATCTTTATCTTTTCTCCCATCTTGCTCTCCCAGAATTTCTGGAAAAGGAATTATTCATTCCAGGAATTATAAAAGGTGGGTGTTCCTCAGAGTAACAATGCTAGAATATAATAGGCTTCTTTTATTTTTTATTTATTTATTTGATTTGTCAATTGCTTACAAGATAATAGGTATAAGTATAAACATGAGTAAGAATACAGGAAATAGGTACAAATAAATGGGGACAATAGGACAGGGACAGTAGGCACGATGGTGCACTTATGCACGCCCCTTACAGACCTCTTAGGAATGGAGTGATATTGGATAGTTTGAGGTTAAAGGAATGGGGGTTTGAGGATGTAACTACAGAGTCAGGTAGTGCATTCCAGACATTGACCATTCTGTTGCTGAAGTCATACTTTCTGCAATCGAGTTTGAGGCGGTTTACATTGAGTTTGTATCTGTTGTGTGCTCTTGTATTGTTGTGGTTGAAGCTGAAGTAGTCATTGACTGGTAGGACATTGTAGCAGATAATTTTGTGTGCTACGCTTAAGTCTAACTGTAGGCTGCCTAGTTCAAGGTTGTCCAATCCAAAAAATGTCAAGCCTGGTGATATAGGGTATTCTTTTGCGAGCAGAAAATGTAGTACTCTTCTAGTGAAATACTTCTGGACTCGCTCAATTGTATTAATGTCCAATATACAGTGCAGATTCCAGACTGAAGAGCTGTATTCAAGTATTGGTCTAGCAAAAGTTTTGTATGGTCTAGTTAGCAGTTCGATATTTCTGAGTTCTGAGCTTCTTCTGAGTTGTTTTTGTGCCACACGGAGCATGATTGTCGATGCCTTGAGAAGAATGAACTTGGTAGCAGTCTGCCTTCTGCTTTGACATATGTGGGTTTTCTTTCAGGGTTAACCAGCTGTTGAAGCACAAGGGAGCTGTTGAAATGGTCTTTGCCTGAACTCTTTTAGGAGGTGTTGCAACACAGTCTGTCTCTAAACACTGGCTCCACCTTTAGATTTACACACCATTTGTTTTTCTAATGTTTTTGTAAAGGAATTCTAGAAACGCAGCAATTACATGCTGGTGCCAGAGGTCACAAAACAGAGGCATGTTGTGACCTCTTATTGTCTTTTCCCAACTTTATGTTCATAAAGAAAGACAATGTATAAAATGTATATCTAAAGTACCTTTACTTTGTTATTTATTAATTTCTCTCTCTCTCTCTCTCTCTTTTTTTATTCTAGAGATATCAAAATTGAAAAACTCAAAGGATTTGGAAAATTTTTCAAAGGAAAATTCAAAATAAAAAGCACACACATGAAAGAGAATTCTCGGTATGTAATGTATTATGCCAATAGTACAGGTAGTCCACTACTAATGACACAATTGAGCCCAAAATTTATGTGGCTAAGAGAGACAGTTGTTAAGTGAATTTTGTCCCATTTTACGATCTTGCTTGTCAGAAGGTCACAAAAGGGATCACATAACTTTGGGACACAGCAACAGTCATAAGTATGAACCTTTTGCCAAGCATCTGAATTTTGATCACATGACCACGGGGATAACTGTGAAAAATGGTCATAAGTCACATTTTTCAGTGATGTTTTAGCTTTGAATGGCCACTAAATGAACTATTGTAAGTTGAGGACTACTTGTATATGGCATGTAGAGAATATACAGTATGTTCCTAATTAAAGAACAGTCAAGCAAGAAAAGTCACATTGCAAGCAAGATTGGCAGGAGAAGCTATTCTATATGCAATAAACAGCTAGCAAACTTCAATCCCCTTTGCACTGATGATCTTACTAGCCTGATAATGAAACATCTGCAGTAAAACAATCTCAGAGAAATCATCATCATCATCATCATGATCCATAAAAGGCATCTGTTGATTAATTTAAAGTGCCAGTCCTTAATTTTATTCCTGTGGTGTCACTGTGGTGGCTGATGAACCTTTGAAATGCTGGGTTACTGCAATACAAATCACAGCACTGTGAAGGTTACAACTTCTTAATTGCTAATTCAATAATAGCATTTATGTCATTGAAATATAAATGGGATTGGGCTAACAGTGCAAAAGCTTTAGATACATTTGCAGAATGGCAAGGCCTTTCCTTTCCATCTTAACCTAGACTTAGTGGGAAGGGCAGAATGTTAATGAATGAGGAGCATTAATGAGGAGGAATATTAAGCTGAAGGAGAAAATGGTAGCTGGTATGCATTTGAGAGGTTTCAACAAAAAGGAGGGGGTCAACTTATTTTTCAAAGCATCAGAGGTCAGGACAAGAAACAATGGATGGAAACTAATCAAGGAGAGAAGCAACCTGGAATTAAGGAGGAACTTCCTAACAGGGAGAATAATTAACCAGTAGAACAGCTTGCCTTCAGAAGCCATGGGTGCTTCACCACTGGAGGTTTTTAAGAAGAGACTGGACAGTCACTTATATGAAAGGGTATAGGGTTTCCTGCTTGAGCAGGAGGTTGACTAGAAGAACTCCAAGGTCCATTCCAGCTCTTTTCTGATTGATTGATTGATTGAACGAATACTTCACCTCTCAAAATAGAAATATGGGTCCTGGGGGTTGATTGACTGCATTTTTTGTTCTGGGTTTAGCACAAATAAGCGTGACATTTTGTGGTAAGATTTAGCTTTTAGCCAGGGGTGCGATTCAGATTTTTTAACAACCAGTTCTGTGGGCATGGCTTAGTTGGTGGGCATGGCTTAGTAGTCAGGTGATTGGGTGAACGTGGCATGTTATTGGCTGGGCGTGGCCAACTCAATATCACTCACATCAAGGCGTGCATCTCACCTGGCCTCTCATGACTGTGGGTCTGCTGCAGCAGTCATAAGTGTGAAAAATGGTCATAAGTCACTTTTTTCAGTGCCATTGTAACTTTGAATGGTCACTCCACACAAGCAAAGTACCAGCAAAGGAGGGGAAAAAAAACTCCAGAGAAGTTCCTGAGACAGGAAGTCTAGTCCTGCCAAGAATGTAATAAGGGTTAATGGAGAGGCAGTTTTTTTAAGCAACACCAGAATGTTTCCTTCCTGCCTTCCTTACAAGGTTAGACCAGTAATTTCTTCTAACAACTGGTTCTCTGAACTGCTTAGAATGTTAACAACCGGTTCTACCGAATAGGTGCGATCTGGTAGAATCCCACCCCTGCTTTTAGCTTTCTGCTTGTCTCCATGCAGTTTGGAATGCTGGAAGAAAAAAGTGACCATATTTATACACAAGGAATTTGAACTGCATTGTTTAACTTTCCTTCTCTTGGTTTATTTTTAGTAAATAAACCAAGTAAAGTGTAGTAAATCCTGGGTGCCAAGTTTTCCATTAATATTGAGCACTTGTCCAGGAAATTTTAAGCTGCTTTCAGGACCCTAGGTTGTTCTGTCATCAAGTACCTTACATTAGTCCAAATAGTTGTCCAAATACTATCTGAAAGCATTTGGGAGAAAAGAGGGAGGTTAATGTTGAATTTTTAATATCGAAAGATAATAATCAGTGGTTATTTTGTAATTCTTTGGGAACAGCACTCTAGATTATGTTGTTGTCCCAGCTTAGAGATTTCTCAGGCATGTGGATTTGAAGGCCACCCATCTAGAGAATGACTGAGTAAGAGAAGGTTATTATAATGTTAGTAAAATTATGCTTAAAATCCTACAAGCTAGGCTCCAGCAGTATGTGGATTGAGAACTACCAGAAGTACAGGCAAGATTGTGAAGAGGCAGAGGAACTAGAGATCAAATTGTCAACATATGCTGGATCATGGACAAAGCTAGGGAGTTCCAGAAAAACATCTACTTCTGCTTCATTGACTATGCTAAAGCCTTTGATTGTGTGGATCACAACAAATTGTGGCAAGTTCTTAAAGAGATGGGAGTATCAGACCATCTTATTTGTCTCTTTAGAAACCTATAGACGGGTCAAGAAGCAACAGTGAGAACTGGACACCAAACCACTGATTGGTTCAAAATTGGGAAAGGAGTCCAGTAAGGCTGTATACTGTCACCTTGCCTATTTAACATTTATGCAGAGCACATCATAAGAAAGGCAGGACTAGATGAATCAAAAGTTGGAATTAAGAAATATCAACAACCTCAGATATGCAGATGATACCACTCTAATGGCAGAAAGTGAAGAGGAATAAAGAGCCTATTGATGTGGGTAAAGAAGGAGAGTGCAAAAGTTGGCTTGAAACTCAACATTAAGAAAACTAAGATCATGGCATCCAGCCCTCTCAATTCCTGGCAAATAGATGGGGGAAAAATGGAGGTAGAGACAGATTTTAATTTCCTGGGCTCCAAGATCACTGCAAATGGGGACTGCAGCCAAGAAATTAAAAGATGTTTGCTCCAGGGGAGGAAAGCTATGCAAATCTAGACAGTATACTAAAAACAGAGACATCATTCTGCCAAAGTGTGTATAGTCAAGGCGATGGTTTTCCCTGTTGCAATGTATGGCTGTGAAAATTGGACCATAAGGCAGGCTGAAGAATTGAGGCCTTTGAACTATGGTGCTGGAGAAGACTCCTGCGAGTCCCTTGGACTGCAAGGCGATCAAATCGGTCAGTCCTAGAAGAGATCAACCCTGACTGCTCTTTAGAAGGCCAGATCCTGAAGATGAAACTCAAATACTTTGGCCACCTAATGAGAAGGAAGGACTCACTGGAGAAGAGGGCTATAGAAAAAGGGGACGACAGAGAATGAGGTGGCTGGATGGAGTCACTGAAGCAATAGGCATGAGATTAAATGGACTCCAGAAGATGGAAGAGGACAGGAAGGCCTGGAGGAACATTGTCCATGGGGTCGCAATGGGTCGGACACGACTTCGCAACTAACAACAACAACAACATAATGCCATTCATGAAAGAAATTCCTGGTTCCTATTTGGCTCTTTGTGTTAAACAGCTCTCTATGTGTATTTTTTGGTCTCAATTTCTTTTTTAACATTTTTTATTAGTTTATAATATAAAATACAAAAGCAAATAATAGGAAAAATAGGAAAGGGAAAAGGGAAGAGTGTAGAAAAGAAGGGGGGGAAAAGGTGTTGACTTCCGGTTCCCTTTGGTGCGGTAGAATAAGGTAATAACGTTAAACTTCAACTCTTTACTTTTATATGATAGTCTATACTAACCATTTCTATAATAACAAATGTATCTATTCAATAAAACTCAAAATCAACATTTCTTTTTTTTTTTCCACCTCAAGCCCAAAGTCCAGAAGCGGTTTCCAAGTACTTTTTTTTTTAGTCAAAGCAGTCAATTTAACTGTCTCTGCTAACTCCATCAATTGTTGCAATCATTCGTCCATTCTGGGAGATTTCTTTTTTCACATGTTGCTGGTTTATTTGAGACTAGAGCTTAATATGCAGGTGTTAAGTTCCCTTTCTCTTTTCATGTTTACTTCCATTAGCCTTGAGATCTGTGAAAATGCTCTCGGGTTGAACATTTTCCTAATTTTTATGAATAAACCTCAGTTGAAACCATAACTCTTTTCTAAGCTCCAAAAAATGTAATGCATTTTGGATATGTAAATGTGCTGCTTTCAGGAGTTGATAACAAAAATCCTGTGAAGTTCAAATATTTCTCAATCCAATGTTTTTTTTCCAACTATGGTTTTTTTATTCAGTCATATAATCTTTAAAATTGAGTGGTGCGGTGGCCTAGAGGTGGAGGAGACTGTGAGTTCGATCCTAGGTACAGGCAGATATTTCTCTCTCTGGGCACTTTGAGATTGTATCTGCCGAATATAACTTCACATTGGTGACAGGAAGAGCAGCCGGCCAGTAAACACTCAGCTCCATTCAGTTGCCAAGACTCCACCCTGCAAGGGATTATGGGGTCATTTAAAGATAACAACAACGATGATATAATCTTCAAAATTAAGAGTCACGCAAGTGTGACGGGGAATATAAAAGTTGGTGCATGCAAAGTCCTGTTTGAAAACCTTAACTGCAGATGTGCACCAAATGCTATTTATAACTCATGCTGAAATGAACATTTGTTTTATTTGTCTTCTGCAGCAATCTTTCCCGTTCTGTACCAAACCTAGGTAAGCTTGCATGTCCAATAGATAAACTCTCTTTTGAAATAAGAGTTTTGGTCCTGTCTGCATGTGTGAGATTCTTTGGAATAGGCACCCCTCTTTTTATTTTGTAATTGTAAACAGAAAATATAGTGCCTGTTTAAAACTCTGCTTCTCAATTCTAACAGATCATTTTTTTATGATGGAGTCTAGCCAAGAAGGATTTTTAGCAGGTCTGCCATTGCTAGTCTCTAATGCTACAGATTCAGCCTTTAAGAGTAAATTGATGCTATGATTATTCTTTTACACACTGAATTTATAGAGCTGCTGCAGACAAGTTAGATCTCTTCAGATGTTACAACATTCTTATTTTAACGCTTATTACATAGCTATTAGTCCTTTAGGAATTCACTTCTAGAGTGGGAACTTCTTAAATAGACAAATGATAATTGTGAGAGTCTCCTTTTTACAAGGAAGTCACTTGGAATTTCAAAAGTGGCCTTGCTCACTTTATGAATTCAAAAGCCATTCATTTTCTGGGATGCACTGTAATTTTTTAAAGGTGATTGGTGATTGAGTTTATTTATTTCCTACTGTCACTCTATTTGTTTTTCCTTTCATGTTGCGTTTGGTAGATGTAAGATTTTAGATGTTTCTCTTTCTTAATTCTGGGAAAGTGCAGATAGTTAATCACACTCTCTGATTTTAATTGCAGATGTCATGGCCCAGGAAAACTTTGTGTATAATGACATTGACCCAGAACAAAATGGTACAAGGTAAAATAGTCGTGAATATATTTTTTTTTCCTATCTAACATTTTTCATGCCAATAAAACTTCCTTCAAATCTATAAAATTACAGCAGTATCCTTAAAATGTATGATGATGTAACTGGCTACAATAATATAAAATGCAATAATAAGGTTAATTAATTGATTATGTGCTTTTCTTATTTGGCTCATAGTGACCAGGTAGATAGATTGTCTACATCGGAGATCTCCAAACTTGGCAACTTTAAGACTTGTGGACTTCAACTCTCAGAATTCTTCAGCCAGCTGGCTGGAGAATTCTGGGAGTTGAAGTCTACAAGTCTTAAAAGTTGCCAAGTTTGGAGACTTCTGGTCTACATGATGATCTATCCCTAACTTGGTCCTTCAGGTTTTCTAGCAGTGCACCTATTAACCACTGAAACTAAATCCATCCAGCTTCCTGATAATCATCCTCTTTTCTTTCTTTCTACCTTTCCTAGCATTAGAGCCTTCTTCAGAGAGCTGGATCATTGCATAATATATTCAAAGTAAAATAATTTGAGCCTGGTCATTTGTGTCTCTAATGAGAACTCTGGCTTGATTTGTTCATGTTCTTGGCTATCCATGGTATTCTGAGGAGTCTTCTCCAACACCAAGGTTCGAAAGTGACAATCCTATTAAGGCTAATATAGAAATATTAAGACAGATCTTTTCTGCCTTGGAATTTATTTTTAAAGATTCTGATGCACATCTGGGACATTTTTTTGGAACAGATTCCAAAAAAAGATTCTTCAGTTATACATAAAATTTCAGCTAAGCTCTCTGGTTAACAATATGGAACTGAGTGCAAAGAGTCATGTTGTTTGTTGGTAGGCATTATGGCTGAGTGACTCTGCAGGTGATATACGTCAGCCCTGATAATAAAACTGAACTAGTTCTTCAGCAGCATGAGAATAATTGAGTATTAAAAGCATTTTTGAGGGGAACGGAATGCTGTGGAGTCAAAGGCTGCGTGAAATTCAAATAGCCTTTTAATTCTAGCATCAGCTTTTTTTTTTTTGCTTGCATTAAAACAAAATCCCTTGTAACTTTCCGGCTGGGTGAAAGCTGCTTGGTGCTCTGCTTGCCACCTATTGAACTACAGGTCTGGGCGGTACTGTAACTACATGATTCCTATTTGAAAATGGTTTTGTGATTCAGTGGTGCATGAAATGAGGCCTGTTATGTGGTATCTTAGTTGATTGCGTTGGTATTCATTGTCTCTCTGGAACCTCAGCATTTTCTGACATCCCTGACATTAGAAACTGTTCTCTCTCCCCGTCTCCTTTTTTCAAGATAGAATATTTGTCATAAAGCTAGACATTTACATTTTTTTTTGTTGAAAAGTAGAGAGAGAAAAAGCAAACAACAATCATGCAGAAAGATAAAGGAAGAATATTGGATGCATTTATTCTTGAAGGAATGGGAATTTCTAAAAATATATTATTTACATTTGTATTATTTATGGAAGAAGCAGAATATTAAACATTGGTACACAACATTTAATGCTATTCAACAGAAATTTTCCACTGTTGCATCTTTCAAGTTGAAATTTTACATCTTTAACAATACAAAGCTGGAAGACTTGTGTGACATCAAGTCTAAATTAGGATGATCTGAAGTAGCCAAAGCATACTTCAATACCGTAGAGCTTAGCAAAGAGAAAATTGACGTAGTCCCGGAAGCTTAACATTTTTGGAGAAGTTCTGTCTTCTTATTGGCAAATGTGCACAGTTCAAAATATACAGCTGGCTTGTTCAGTTTACTGTTAGGCAGAAAAAAGGTTAGTTACCTGGCTTCAAGGTCATTTGAAGATTTTTCCAGATAAGGGCACCTGGTCTCTGATGCAGTTTTGGCAATGTCACTCTGAAAAATCCTGGTCCCTCTCTCCATGATTCTCATATGTCCATTTGTTAGATTAATTCTGTACATGTGTCTTTCTTAGAAATCCCTTTAAAGTCAAGAAATACATTGTAGAAAAGAATAACAAGATGACAAAGGAGGAACAATCGTTTAGAGAGAGATTTATGGTAAGTTTCTTCTTCTTTTAAATAGCTTGGAAGATGTTGGCATGGTTACTGTTGTGTGTATGATATATGAAAATATGCTGTGCAATTTGTCATCTCTTGTCACAATACAGAACTATGAATAGCAACATTCCAGAAAACGATTCTCATTACATTATATTGTCATTAGAAATATGCATAAATTCTTAGTGGTAACCAAGAATTCTGGACCTTGTTTTGAGAGGAAAATCTGTGGCTGCAAACTATATGGGGACCTTTTTTATATAGTAATTTTTATTAAAGATTGTAATTATAATATTAAAAACAAATACAAACTAAAATATACAATAAAAAGTAAAATGCATAGAAAAGAGGAGAAAAAGAAAAAATAAGAATACAGTAAAGAAAAAGAAATATATAAAATAACATAAACAAATCCATAAATACCTCTTCATTTCAGTCCTTATGTCAGCAAGAGTCCATTAAGGGTTACCAGGACAACATAATATCTATTTTAATCTTGATCAAGTGAACAAACTTTATATTCCTTCCTCTTACTTCTAATAATGCAAACTGTTTTCAGTTGATCACTTCTTACCACAAAGTATAAATTTTCTGGGAAAATTTCACCCAAGAACAGGTGCCACCTCACTTGTCCTTCCTGCTGTGCTTTCAACTGTTTGGACCTATGGTAGAAGATAGTTTTGGCCTTCTGTATTTGCCATCCATAGCCCAGGGATGCCCAGATCCTGGGCCACCAATGGGAGGAAGAAGATAGCTAAAGTCCCCTGAGGGTGGCACAGCTGGGGTGGTAGTAGCAGAGAGCAGCAGAAATAGCTGGTGGAGTGCAGGGCATCCAAAATGGCAGAGATAAGGGGAGATAGGCAGTAGGGGAAGTTGAAGTAGAGAGTTTATTCAGGGCTGGAAAACGTGAGACAAGAATACAACTCTGAGGATGGTCAGAGCTACTATTCATTCAGTGCTGTCCTAACTTTGAACGGTCATTGAATGGTTATAACTCAAGGCCTACCTGCATGTCAAACCACTTTTGAAATCGGAACTTTTGAGGGCAGTAAAAAATATGCTTAATGTGTATTTAAAAACAAACTATAGGGAGTCCCTGACTTACATTCATTTAGTGATCATTCAAAGTTACAACAGCATGGGAAAAGTGACTTTTCACTATTTTGAACACTTATGACTGTTGCAGCATCTCTATGTCACGTGACCAAAATCCAGATACTTGGCAATTGGCTCATATTTATGATGGTTGCATTGTCCTGAGGTCATGTGATACCCTTTTGCCACCTTCTGACAAGCAAAGTCAGTGGGGAAGCCAGATTTACTTAATAACCATGTAACTAACTGCAGTTAACAATTGCAGTGATTCACTTAACAAGCGTGGCGAGGAATGTCGCAAAATGGAACAAAACTTACTTAACCACTTAGCAACAGATTTTGAACTCAGTTATGATTGTACCTCAAGGACTACCTGTATGCAGATTTTTAAAATCTTTTGACATCTCCAAAACTGTATCTGTAATAAGCTCTAGTCCTGCTTTCAGTTAAGTTTATGTAAATTGTAGTTTTATTTCTTTCCCCCTTTACTCTGCCACAGTATAATAAAGAAATCACAGTAATAAATACTGCAGTTGCACATTGCTCAAATACTCCTATCAGAGGAAACCTGGACTTGAGGATCTTGCCTGGAGAACAGCTTGAAGTTATAGACATCACTGAAGGAAATCAACTGATATGTCGGAATTCTGAAGGCAAATGTAAGGTTTCAAAAGGAATAAAATAGAAGAGATGAGCATAATAACTAAACAAAAACTGAGGGTGGGGTCAGAAATAAGAAAAAATGACATTTTTTTTTTGCAATTTGGCCATCCTAGTATGATACATATGTAGGATATAAAGAACTATACATAGTTTTTGCACTTAAATATTTTTTGATTATAAGTTTGAAAGGTTTATTTGTAACTCTGTGACTAAAATTTATAACAAAGCTCATCCTCTAGTAATGTATTTTATTTTATCTTTCCTAGATGGGTATGTGCTATTAGAACATTTGAATTTCAGGTAAGATTTAAAATGACTCAGTTCTTCTGAGACACGGGATTAGCTAAAATCAGAACCCGTAATAATTCAAAGCTGTAGTTTTTCTATGGGTGATACCATTTGTATGTGGAATAAATGTAGTTTTGTGTTTTTTCCTATCCCAGGCACTAGTGCTGTACAACTGAAGGCCAACACATGTGACTTATGGAAGGATGTTGTAGGCACAATATAGGGAAAATAGTCTGTAAGAATGTTCATTGCTTAGGAAAAAAAACAAAAAATGGAATTGTGGACAACACACTCAATCTGAATTCTTCAGAAGCTGACAACTGCTACTTTTTGAATGATTGTCATAAAAGTAACTTTTTAAAAAAAGAATGCTTGATATACATGTTTTCCTGTCCAAAGTTTATCAAGCTAGGTGCAGAGTTACAAATAACTTAGTATCATTGTCTGTAAAAACTTTTTTTTTTCAAACTTTGTTTCAAATTACAACTCTTCCCAGAGCAGCTCTTTTTAATGGTAATTGCAAATGTCACTTTGGTTCTTTGGATACTGTACAGCAATATTTAGACTTTGTGTGCAAAACATATTACCTGCTATTGACACATTTTTGTGTATTTTGTCAATGTTAGGAATATCACACTTAGTTTTATACTTAATCATGTATTTAATTAGTATAAGAATTTGTGGACTTAGCATTTAGAAAAAATATTGGAAGTCCATTTGATGCACTATTTTTAAATATAAATAGAAATAAAGTATGAATTGGCAATTAAAACACATTTGCAGCTAAGTGTACAGCTTGACATAAAACTTTGCAGAACTTAAAACACATACTAAGAAGTGTTTATTGTTTCATTTATTTAAAAAAAAAACAGAATTGTATTTAACTGTGATTATTTACCAATATAATGAATACTGCAATCAGAATAAGTTTCCTCTGTGTTGGAAAGTCCTATTTGTTTTAAATCTGCTGTCAAAAGATGGAGACAGAGGGCAGGAAATATAAAGATGAAGTTCCATCGTGATACCTGCCATTATGATACCTACCTGAAGAACTTTGTTGATACCCAAAGGAAAGGGATTTACATTCTTCCAGAATAACTTATGATTAGGCAACAGTGTAAAAACTTTGTCCTTACTACTGGTGCCTCTCAACTAATTCTCATGATTTTTATGACTAAGGGGAAAGCGTCATTCTGTATTCTGACTATGTCATCATTGGATATATATACAGGCAGTCCTTGTTTAGTGACTATTAGCAGTCATGATGGTAATGAAAAAGTAACTTTACAACCAACTCTCACATTAATGAGCTTCCCAGGTCCGTAAAGCAGGAAGGAAAGAGTCACTGTTTCACTTAACAAATTGCCAGTCTCTACTGTGGTTGTGAAGTGAGGACTACCTATAACAAATTCGAATAGTGCATTATTCAATTTAAGTTAGTGCAAATTACAAATTGATTACATTGATAACAATTTTAAGTTAATGTGAGCACGATAAGGTGATTAATTTTCTCAAGGGCCACATAAGAAACTGGGACTGTTATGGAAGGCTGCCACTGTGGGCTGGAGAAGGACAGCCAAAGGGCCAGATGAGGCCTGCGAGTTGTAAAGTGTCCAAGTGTGGTCTAGTGCAGAGGTCTCCAACCTTGGCAATTTTAAGACTTGTGGACTTCAACTTTAAGCCTTAAAGTTGCCAAGGTTGGAGACCCCTGGTCTAGTGCATGCAAAGTTGCCATTGGGGTTTTAGATGCTAATTGTTGCAATGCAAAATGGAGAAAAGTTTCCATTTGATGAAAGCAAACCCCCCCCCCCCAAAAAAGAGGCTCAATTTAAAGAACTAAACAGAATATAGAACCGTGGTGGCGAACCTATGGCACGCATGCCAGAAGTGGCACACAAAGCCATTACTGCCAACACAGGAGCCCTCGCCCAGAAAAGGTCTACTGAGGATTGTTGGGTATCTGGAGCACAGGTGCAGTGGCGCGTAGGAGTCACGCATGCATGCACAGAAGCGCACAGCGCAGTCACACAGGTTGTACGGGCATGCACAGGAATCATGGGGAGGGTGCACGCATTGCCTACCGGTTTAGACAAGCATGCACGCAATTATCGGCACGGGAGCCCAAAAAGGTTAGCCACCACTGATTTAGAACATTACGTATATTTTGCATATGGCTTTCTCTTTCAGCTTCTCCTCTGTTCACTTGATTTATTTTAAATATTTATGAAATCTATTGTAAAGAATTCATGGTAAGTTTTCATTCATTAGAAAGCAACAAAAAAATTCTACTTAAAAGTAACTGAAAGTTGCCAGTAACAATCTTACTACCATTTTGGGCATTACCTATTTTTTAAAAATCTTTTACTGCGATATTTCACTAACACACATATTTTTTTTCTTAAAAATTTTCATTTCCAAGTTCTATTAAGCTAAAATCAATTGTCCTGTTTTCCTTAAAAGTACAGGGCAAATTTGAATAGTGCAACAATGATGTTATTAGCCTACTTGTATTAAAGTAAATCAAAGGAAGTGACCTGGGTCTGTTGTTCAAGTTACTGGCAGTGGGCAGTGTAAAATGAACACCAGCTAACAAAGATTACGAGCATAGATATTGCACATATTTGTCGAGGGTGTGAACATTTTCTTTTCTGTGAAAACCATCACAATTGGATAAATGTAATGAATGTTGTATCTATGTCATTTATCAAATGGACAGGCAGATTTCTACTTACTTTGCTCCAAAACAGAAAAAGGCAAAACACAATAAGGTAGCCGCCCCCAACTCCCAGTCCATGGACAGCACCGGGCTGCGACATGCCAGAAACCAGGCTGTGCAAACAAGGGAAGCCCCATTTGCGGGATGCAGGCAGCACACACAACCATACTCCCTCTGGTCCGTGGCAAAACCTCTCTCTACGGAACTGGCGCTTGGTGCCCAAAAGTAGGGCATACATCCCAACATGTAAGTGCCAATAGGTTTACTCAAAGTAGGTAAAAGTTTGTCAGCAAAAGTTGCAAACTATTGTCAGCGAAAAAAAATGGAATTTAGAAAAATGGTTGTCTGAGTTTGTTCTTGGTCATAGAATATTTTTTTGTTTTTAATGACAGTTCCCTGGAAATTTACGTTTTCTCTAAGCAGTGATGAAAACAACCATAACCACAGTATTTATATTTCTGAATTTTTAAAGTATAAAAGGGCTGAAGAGTTCACATGAGAAACTCATGTGTTTACATTTTTATAATGTTTATTGAGTGCAATGTCAACCATGAAGTAGTGATCACATGCAATGAGATACAATAAACTTTTTTTTCAGCATAAAAATAGGTACATGAAACTTCAATTACCCTTTTTTTAATATAAAAAAAAACACAATGTGCTTGTGCTGACTTCTTCTAACTTATACAAGCTGAATAAATATCAGTTCAAAACAATCTGGACTACCTCCTCTATAAATAACAGTTAAACATAAAAGCATCAGTGAATATTATTTTGCAAAATACTATCTTTCCATAGGGATATTGATAAATTTTGCTATGCCTGGTTATGCAAATCCTATGAATTTTCTTATTGCAAACAAAATCTGAAGCAAAGCAACACTTTATTTTCTTAATTCCATCAGCTGTTGTTCTTAAAAGCAACTTCTGCTAATTTCTACTTAATATTCAGTCATCTTATTTTCCCCTTACTTATCTTTTAGGGACAAACAGCCCCTTTCCTCCCCCAGTTTCTTCTCAGTTTTAACTGTTTTCCAAAAATACAGTAGTTCTAGGATACAAATATATAGTCCTATAGCTTGTATTTTGTACATTGAAGAAAAAAACAGTCATACTGAAGAAAAGAAGTGCTAGATATACATATGGAAAAAATGTAATTTCACTTCAAATTAGGGATGAAATAATACTGGAACACTGGTAATCATTCAAAAGTTTTATGAGTTTTCCATTAATTACTTAGGAAAATGCATAGACAAACATGTCAACTTTTCAAATAAACAATGTCACATTATTTTAGATTACTTAAGGCAGTTTCAATAGTAGTTTCAAAGCATTTAGGGAAAACTTAACAGGCAATATTAAAATGCTTAAACTGAGGACTAACTTCTTATTAAATCTGTCAATACAATTAAATACAATTATAGATACCAAAAGCAGCATTTCCATTTATCATTCATTAAAAGGTTCACTTTCCAACTTCACCTAGTTTTCATAAACAGAATAATGTTTGTAGTGATGACAGAGCTTGTGAACAACTGAAGATCCAGGGATTTGATGATTAAAAGTCATTTGGATACAAATAAGGTAAAGTTTAATGGAAGGTTTCTTCCTTCCTTTCTCAAAAGCAGCTTTTCTGAGACAAGCTACCTTTGGAAAAAAACTAATGATTTCCTGTCATAGAAATAGGTTTCTTTGTCAAAGTACAAGCAATCCTTGACTTACAGTTCATTTACTGAGCATTCAAAGTTGCAACAGCACTGAAAAAAGTGGCTTACGACTGTTTTTCACCTTTCATCGTTATGACCTTTCCAGCATTCTCAATGATCATGGGATCAAAATTCAGATTCTTAGCAATCGGTTCATATTTAGGATGGTTGCTGTGTCCCAGGGTTATCTGATTCCCTTTTGCGACCTTCGGGCAAGCAAAGTCAATGGGAAAGCCAGATTCTCTTTAACAACTGTGTTACTAATTCAATATCTGCAGTAATTCACTTAATAACTGTGTCAAGAAAGGTCATGAAATGGGACAATATTCACTTAATAAATGTTTCATTTAACAACAGAAATTTTAAAATGGCTCACCTGGAATGTGCATTGCTGTTTGAAAGTACCGAGGAAGTGGCATTAACACTAAGGGTTAAGATAAATTCTGGAAAGGAGTGCAAGAGGCATGGAGGAGAAAACCCATATTAACATTTTAGTCAAACATGGATGCAGCTTAATTACATTGATACCAGTAGTATAGAATAGAATAGAATTCTTTATTGGCCAAGTGGACACACTAGGAATTTGGGTGCAAATGCTCTCAGTGTACGTAAAAGAAATATACATTCGTCAAGAGTCAAGAATCATAAGTACATCATAGGGTACAATAAGTATTGATAAGGGGCAAAGAGCTGGCTTGCATCAAGTAAGGCCACTGGTCTACATAGAAAGATTGGTGAATTAGCCATGGGCTTCTTTGATGCAATGGGCTTCCTTATGTCAAACGTATGAATGCTTTGATGAGCACTTTCAAAAATGGGCTCCTTACAGAAGACTCTTATGAAGTGAAGCAGTACAGCTAGTCAAGAGATCAAAAGTGGAGTGAAGATCAAGTAAAACGCCTTTCTGAAGATCTGAATACTCCGATGATCTAGCTCATTCTTGGCCAGTGTGGTTTCTAAATTGACTTAGGGCCACAATGCAGCCCCAAATTTATGTTGCTAAGTGAGACATTTTTTAAGTGGGCTTTATCCCATTTTCCAACCTTTCTTGGCGCATTTGTGAAGTGAATCATTGCAGTTATTAACTTAGTAACAGGATCGTTAAGTGGATCTAGCTTCCTCATTGACTTTGTTTGTCAGAAGTGGCAAAAAGGATCACGTGACCTTGGGACACTGCAATTGTCATAAATAGGAATCAGCTGTCAAGCCTCTGAATGTAAATCTCATGATCATGGGATTGCTGTAACAGTCATAAGTATGAAAACAGTCATAAATTATTTTTTCCAGTGCCGTTGTAATTTTGGAATTTTAATTAATTTTGTAAATTGAGGCCTACCTATGTAGAGCAGGGGTCCCCAAAAGTGACAACTTTAAGAGTTGTGGACTTCAACTCACAGGAAGTCCACAAGTCTTAAAGTTGCAAAATTTGGAGACCTCTGCTGTAGAGATTCATTAGTCCTGCCTAGTAAAGCATACATTAACTACTATTAAGCTAGAATTCATCACGAATAACACTTTGGTTGCACAGCATGATTATAGTAACAAGTGTTGTCACGTGCAAATGTCATCAATTAGGCAAAGTAGTAGCAGAGACAGTACACTTCAAGTATTTTAAATAACCTGTACTTATGGTAATGAAGGGGATAGACTTTTCTGCAAAATGAGCAAACATGGTACATTCTGTCATTTTCAGTTCCTGGTGCAAGAAGGCACAATTTCTATATTTAACTCAGATCACATATTCAAACAAAACAAAACAAACAAACAATGCTACTGTGGAAGAAATTAGGATAATGCAGTGGCCATTGGAAATTTTTTCTTCCAAGGAAATTAACCCTACTTAAAATTCAATCTAAGTAGCCTTGTTTGAAATCCACAACCTAAAAGATTACACCACTATTTTCTGTGAATTAAAACTTGTTATATGAGCCACCATTCTCACCGTCTTCACACATTCTGTATTGATTCAAAGGGATGTTTGGGGGGGGGGGGGATTTAGAGGAATTAGTGATTTTCTAACTGGAACATGCCAATAAACCAGCGGTTGAAAATTGTACTTTTCACTTCAACAGTGTAGAAATGCATTTATCCTGTTTGTTGGGGGAAAACAACATCACTATCAATCCTCACTTAAATAGATCGGTAACAGCCAACTGAATCTATACTGAATACCACATTAGCTCCATAGCTCAAGCACTGCCCTTTCCTAAGGCAAGAGGGTAATTCATCTTAATTCTAGCCATCCTTTTGACAATTCAGTAGACACCTGACATTTGTGTACATCCAAATTCCAATCCCGACTCCACAGTGAAAATGCAATAGTCAGGAGGGTCTTTACACGAGCAAACAAAGATAAATTTCAGTTGGCCGTAAGAGTAGAATTGCCTTGCAATCAATGGTGTTTGGTTAAATTTATCTTTCACACATGTGATGTTCCTGATACTTACTGCATGAGCCTTACCGGTAATCTGAATTGGATGTTAAACAAAGAGGTAAAGTGCAACATGGATGTAAAATAATAACATGGACATTAAGCAAGTTGCACCCTTCTGAAAACATCTGCTTCCATCCAGAGGGAGGAAACATTTTTTAGCAAGGCAGGAAAAATTTACATTCAGCTTAAACCGATAATTATAATAACCATCTTTTTTATATTAATAGAGCTTCTCTTTCCCAGCTTCTTTGCATCTCCATCTTCAACTTTCATTGGGAGCACTTTTATTCCTTATGGAGTGTACCTCTGCCTTTCTAGACTTTCAAAATTTTGAGAAAAATGAAACTAATTCAAGTATTATGCATACTATAGACCAGGGATGGGGAACTATGGCCCTTTTATGACTTGTGGACTTCAGCTCCCAGGTTGGCTCAGGAATTCTGGGAGTTGAAGTCCACAAGTCATAAAGGGGCCATAGTTCCCCACCTCTGTTGTAGACCTACCTAGCACTAGACAGCAATTTCCAACTAACCTGGCCTTTGACCTTGTTAGTTGGGAATTCTGAGAGTTTCTGTCTCCACACAAATGAAGAATGCCAGATTGAAATATGACCTGCGATTAAAAGGAAAGCTTGGGGCCCCAATGGCTTCCCATATATGGGTTGCAAATAGATACAAGAAAATGCTTTTTTGCTGTCATGCCAGAGAGCTTTGCATTCTAGCTCCAATAATCCTAGGTATGGGTTTCTCTGCATTAAGTGTTGACAATAGAAGAGGCTGCATACATATATGTTTATGTAAGAATAAGAAGCATGGTCAGACAACATTCCTGAAATTCTAAATCCATGTATCTTCATATTCAAGAGGCCCATTTACACAGCCTTTCGTGTTACAGGTAGTCCTCGACTTACAACAAATCATTTAGTGACTGTTCAAAGTTACAACAGCAGTGAAAAAAAGTGGCTTACAACCATTTTTCACATTTATGACCATTGCAGTACCCTCCATGGTCACATGATTGAAGATCAGATGCTTGGCCACTGACTCATATTTATGACAGTTGCAATGTCCTGAAGTCATGTGATCATCTTTTGTGACCTCCTGACAATCAAAGTCAATGGGGAAGCCAGATTCATTTAATAATCTTGTTACTATCATAGCAACTGCTGCGATTCACTTAACAACTGTGCAAGAACGGTCGTAAAATGGGCCAAAATTCACTTAGCAACTGTCTTGCTAAGCAACGGAAATTCTGGAGTCAATTGTGGTCGTAAGTCAAGGCCAATCTGTACATACATCCATATTCAGCAAAACAGTGACTGTACTTGTTATTCCTTTAACTGTATCAAAGTTCATTAAATGAAGGAAATCATGTAAAACAATATCCTCCAATAAGGGGGGTGGGGACATGGGCATCTCAACAATCATTTTTAGATAAATGACTGTTGGGATGCCATATCAAAAAATGAGAAAATTTCAGTTTTTGAATTATCTGGTTCCATGCAAAGTAATTTGGCTAAAATTGTTTCCCCATTTTGTTTAAAATAATGTTTTGATTCCATCATAATTTACACCTACTAGATTTTAGCCTGTTATTTTTGATTCCACTTCAATTTATAAACTTATTAATATCAAGTATTATTAGTATCAAGTTTTAATAATCATTAGAAATAGCTACTGTAAAATTAAAATGAGAACCGAGCATAAATAAAAACTCTGAAACAATGTACTACAGCATCTGCTTTCACCTCATGTTCAAAGAATACTACCATTTCCAAGAATAAAGTGTTTTGTTACTACACATTTAGTAAACATGATGCCCTGTATCTTTGCTTTTATGTACACTGAGAGCATTTGCACCAAGACAAATTCCTTGTGTGTTCAATCACACTTGGCCAATAAAGAATTCTATTCTATTCCTTGAAGTAGCCTAAAGAAAACGAACACTAAACGCAAGTCATTTCCTGCTTTATCTGTACCTCAACAAAGTCACAGGCAGTTAAGCTTTAGAAGTACATAAAAGCCCTAAGGTCTGGAACAACATTGTCAAATTCATATTCTAGTTCTCATGAAAAAGTATTGTAAAAGGATGATGTCAGTACTAAAAAGGCAAACATGTTTTCCTATTGAAGGGGAAAATGACAAAGTTTTACTCACAAAACAGCGTTATCTGCAATCTAGAATTCAACAAACTCGTTATGTTTCAAGGTAATTAGTGATTGTATAGAAAATGCCCATTAATTTGTTACTTTTAAAAATGTACTGCGGACAATCTCAACACAACAGTTACATGTGACTCCCTTATGACAGATATTCTAGCCAATTTAGATAATGCCGTGACTTTAAACTGCTCTATTTGTGGACTTAAAAAGATGAAGTTTTTTGTGATTAATAAAAACAACACACGTCAAAATGTCAAGTTTTCTGTTTATCATGGTAAAAAAACACCAATGTTATGCATTCATGATGGAGCATGTCATCACCCAAGACCACTGTGGACTGACTTTTGATTATGCACAATGACTTGCTGAAAAAATATTCAGTTATTTACTGGCAATATCAAATTGGTTCTACTGCATCACCCTGTTGCACAATTTTTGGCTCCATAAATTATTCTCAAATTCTGGGGATAAAAGGATATTAGAGCCAACACGAATATCGAGATACATATCAAAAAAAAAATTTCCTGTGTTACAATGTCCCTAATGATCTGGAAGTGAGAAATCAGAAATGAAGATTAAAATACAACAAAAATGGGTTTTAGTAATTGAAAGAGATTGTTGATTTGACCAAAGGATAAACTGGAAACATTCTTGTGTGTGAAATATGTCAAATCCATCCACTTCCACAGCTGGCTTCTGTGGCAGTGCCAAAGATGCTCCTTTTGGATCAATGTTTAAAACTAAAACAAATAGACTCCCTCATCTTTTTTTTTAAAAAAGGATAGATTAAATATTTTGGATAGCAATAGACTCTATGTTCTTACTTAAACCTAAGTCTAACCAAAGCCAGTGAGAGTTATTTTCTGAGCAGACACGTACAGCAAGGGTCCCCGGTCTGTGGACTGGCATCAGTCCATGGCATGCCAGCAACCAGTCCACACAAAAAAACAACACCCCTTCTGCAGTATGCAGGCAGCATGCAAAACCACGCCCCCTCTGGTCCATGGAAAAATCCTCTCTCCACAGAACCGGTCCCTGTGCCCAAAAGTTTGAGGCCCTCTGATGTACAGGATTACCCTACAAGTGAATGAAATATGCTGTCTGTGTCATAAACTTTTTTTCTCAAAACCTGCCTAAAATTAGCACCTAGCGAATATTGTTACAGACCAGTAAAGCTACACAAGCATTTAAAAACTGATTAGTTTTTGAAGCAAGAAAAACTTGAGTGCCTTTTTTTTCACTTGAGCTTTTTCTTGACTGCTGCTAATGTTCTCTGCTACCCTCTCTTGTCTGAAAAGTATGACTAGCCTGCAATTACCTTGCTTTATCAGTTTATTAGCCTTTTTTTTCTGAAAGAGAACATTATCAAAAGAACTCGCTCCTGAAGGAAAACATTTTTTTCCTTTCCTTTCCCCACAATTCTGAATTTTATATTGTGGCTATAGATGTTTTGATCTGTTGCTGTTATGAGATTAATAAATATTGCTAATTTAAATATGCAAACCCAGCATTTTGATATATTTGATGCAAAACAGCCTGAAATGATTGATGGGAAAACTAATAATGAGATAAAAAGCAGAGTGCAAATTTTGTTTATGAGATATAGTAGGTGGTCTGAGTCTAACAAATGCTGGATGATGAACAGCAGAAAGGGCAAAATGGTTATGAAAGGCTGCAGTGAAAAGAATTCCTTCAATGAAAACGGAAACTCCTTAATAAAAAAAAAACTTTAATTAAAACTGGAGAAATGTTGCTGCTGGATAGCTTGCAAAAAAAAAAAAAAAGGTAACCGTGACTACCATCCACCCACTCAAAAGAATTGTATTAAAGTGATTTCTGAATTTGAATGGTTGCCAACATCTAGGTTTGGGAGACTTTACACACTGAATCATTTAGTTTGATTCATCTCTGAGGACATTTTTCTACTGGAGGGAAAAATAGGTATAACGTACAATCCAGCAGCAACAAAAATTTAATAAAAATGTGTTGACATCAGAGTTACTAACTGCCTAATAACTGAAGTAAGAGATGTCTTTGCATTATTTATCACTTGCTACCTCTAATAAAAGCAGTTGCTTTATTTAATTTTACCACAACGTCACAAGAATTGCTTTATAATGAATCATCTACCTCAGATTTGAAGATCTCTGATGCTCTGAGTGCTTAGTTCTAGATCTCTGCTCTCGAGTCAGTAAGTCTTGAATCCTGTTCTACACTGTTTAGGAGGTAGACTGCAATAATTATTTCAGATGAATCCATGAGTAGGATATAAAAGCAATATTGACTATCAAGCATTCCAAAAGCATTTCCATAGAAGAAAAAAAAATATATGAAGCTTGGCCAAAAGGCCTGTCATAATATATTTCCAAACTTAAATATCTAGGTCTAAATTATAATTATTTAAAACATATATATATAAAAATCAAAATTGCACTTCTCGCTGACCTACAATCCTACCCTATGGGTGATTTTTGCGTGTTATAATATGTGGAAGAACAGCAGACACATTTTTTTCTTCCATGAGTGTAAATCTAAATTAATTCTATCTAGGATTCTATTGCTTTTGTTTTCTAAAGTAAGTATTTTTTTTAAAAAAAAGCCTTTTGATGGTCAAGTTTTCAGGATTATTATTGCACTGTTCATTCAACATGGCATAAATGTTATGGATTCTTCAATTGTAGAGTTTTTCAGATTTTTGGCAGCAGTGCAGCATCTGATTTTGAGTGGCAGCTAGTAGAGTCCAATAGCTGCCAGCAGTTGGCTGAAGTCCTTAGTCTTCACTTAAGCACTAAGTCCATTGCTCATCATTTCTACCATACCTATGAATAACACCAACAACCCATATTCCTGGCAAAAATACAGCAAAATCTGCAGATAGACTTACCTAAACCAAACACCTTTGTCTTCTCTCCTAAATATACAAAGTAATTTCTGGGTACAGACTCTGATATTTGTATGTTCAAAATGAGACTTTCTTTGCCACGTGCCATGCACTCCTGACTCAACCTTGAGGACAGGGTTTAACCAAGGCCTACGCTCAACCACTGAAATCGAGCCTCTGAATTATACTTATCAGCCAGCCAGAGCCATAATGAGACTGGCACACATTTCAAAGAAATCCAGTGTATGGCTCCCGAGGCGTGGTGCCACAGAGGACATGCTCCCAGTCAAAGAGCCAATAGGGGATCCGGGAAGTGACTGGCAATCAACAGCGGCGGAGTCAAGACTTAGTCTTGGTCTGTGCAAACGAGCTGCTGAGCTTGAGCGTTGAGGTGTAGAAGAACCCGATCTTTGTTCCACGACATCATCTTGAAAATACAGAGAAATTATTTAAAGCAACTTCTCGATCTGGCAGGAGGCTAAAGTTCCCCTCTATTCTTTTGTTTTATTCCTGGCTTAGCTTTTAGGATGGTGGACAACTCACCTAACAAAGCCTAGTTTGAATAATAAACTGAGGTAAGCTCATGCTCTTACTTTATACTTCCTCTTCCTTCTCATTACCCTCCATCATCACCTTCTTCCTCCTCTCCTTTTTCATGAAAGGGAAGCTGCTTCTACAAGCGGTCTGTTACTCAATCTCCAAACTTCTCAGACCATGTGTCAATAGTCTCATGTAATTCCCCAATCCTCTCCGTAAGTCCTAGACTTCTGATGTCTTCTTGGGAGAAGGAGGAGCAGTTCTGTCATAATTTCTATTCTACAGGAGTAACATGAGAAGAGGTTTTTAACTGTTTGCTACACTTATTTCTTTCAGATCATGCTCTTCTTCAAACATTTCACCATAATTATACTACTTTTATGCTCTTCGCTATTCTAGGTTTTTAACCAAGAACCCTTTCCCTTCCTTTTATCCTAAATGGCTTGTAGCTGTCTTCAAAACTACTGACAGCTATCTCAACTTCAGTCCCTTTGGTCTCAAGCAAAATGTTACATGTCTAAGACTAAATTCATATATGCATGTTCCATTAAGTTCAGAAAGTGTCACTGTTAGGTAAATCAGTTTCTTTCAAACTAGGCAGCTTTAAGATGTTTGGGCTTTAATTCCCAGAATTCACCAGCCAGCATGCTGGGTTGTCAAATTTGAAAAATACTGAGTTAACTCATTTAAGATTGTGATTTTCCTAAAGCTTTAATTTATAAATAATACTGAAACTAGACTGAATTTTTACAAATTTTGATCACTAGTTTACACGTCTGGGAAAGCAGTGTATCAATTTTTTATAAAACCATTTATGAACAAACTGCATGCATATACATTTCTCTAATCCCTTTTAGCATCTAGGATTTAGACATCCCACTGCATCCAAGAAAAGGGGGAAAATCACAAAAGGGGAAAAAGAAAACCAAGGGATTGAGGTGGTTTTTGGAGATAATGAACTGAAAGTGATACTAATGATACAGTTTCAACTTGTAGAAATAAGAATAATGGAGTCATCTGGGTGGGAGTGTAGGGGGAAGGAAATGCATCGCTTGTGGAGAAAATGCTATTAGCAGTTCAGAAATGGTCTGTGATCAGAAAAGGCTTGCAAGAATATTTCCTGCTGAGGGATTATTGTGAATCTTGCAAGAAGCAGAATTCTTTCTTTTTACCCACATGTGTCATTAATCTGTCACAGTTAACACTAAGTGATGACAGATGGACTGAAGAAGTGTTGCTAAACAACAACTGTTCTGACTAGTAGAATCATAAAGTAGATATAAAGTGTGATGGGGAGGAGATGGAGCTGTTTGGGGTTTGGGGTTTTTTTTAATCTTCTTTCAAGCTTGGAGTATTTTCTGCAGTATTTCCTACATACCATCGATGCTTTTAAAGTCCAACAGATAGCTGCGATTGTCCACCTGATATAGCTGCAAACTCATCTTTACATAATTTCCTGTAACTGGATTCTTTCTACGCACCCGAAGGTGATAGGCATTCACCACCTAAAACACATAATTATCATTTGAGAAAAACATAATTATGGAAAAGGAAAAAGAATTTTAATTTCGTATTTCCAAAAATAATTTTGCATAAAACAAAGGAATGTAATCTCAGACATTTCTCTGTTGTAATAAATCCAGTTCAGTTCTGTGGGATAAAAACTTTCAGGAAACTGGAAAAAAAAACATCTTAACTAGTTTAATCTCAGTATTGGAGTTTAAGAAAAGTAGGGTTTTTTTACAATTCTGCCAAAAAAAACCTATCAAATAACATTTCTCTAGAGATGTCTTATGAAAGTGTCTTCACAGAATTCTCATTCGGTTTCTTATCACTAACATTTTCTGTTTTAGGCATTGCTAGTATAGATTAGGGACAATGAAAGATGATTGAGAAAGATAAAGCATTTATTCTATGTGAAAATTCTCCAAGCAGCTTGCTTAATTATAGCTTTGTTCATACTGGAACTTTAACATGTTGTTACTCTGCATCGAGATAAAAGTTATAGGGAGCTAGGTGATTTAGAAATTTGATAGAGATAGATTTGGGGGGTGGGGGGGAGAAGAGAGGGAGAGAGGAGGCAGGGAGAATAAATAAAAAGTTAAACTTTCCTGAACAGATTATGGATTCTAAGATTTAGCTCGCTAGGAAGAAAAACTGCATACCAAAATATAAAATATTATTGGATGTAGCCTGTGCATTCTACTAAATATTATCATATAGAGGAGAAAGTCAGGATTAAGAAATTATACTATCTCTTTTGAACTCTCTGTTCATGAGATTTTAATCAATTAGACAATAAGTTTAAGTTATGTTTGAGCTTTATTGCCATGTGATACATGGCATATATAATTTTCAACATATAAACAGCTTGATTCTTCATCAGTAATTTTCAATGAAGATATATAAAAACCATAGAAAAGGGATTTCTATGGGAACACAAATCCTACTGAATGGATTGGCCATTTCCTCTCTAGAAGAAAGATGTGATGGTTAGAAATCTGGGTCAGCTGCTAAGTGCCCGGATTGCGATCATGTTACTTTGGAGGTGCTGCGATGGTCAGAATTTTGAGAATCAACTATGACTATTACTCATTTAGTGCTGTTGAAAGTTTGAATGGTCAATGAATAAGTGGTTGTTAAATAAGAATCACATATATTTAATTATTCAGAACAAGAGATAGGCTTGGCACAGTGGCGGCAGTGGGCGTGTGAAAATGGGACTGCCCAACCTCTGCTGCTTGCCCTGCCCAACACCGCTAACCCCGAATGTCCTGAACACAAAATAGCCCGTGGCAGCAGTAGCAGGGGCTGTAAAAATAGAAAGCACCCAGCCTCTGCTGTTGCCCGCCCAGCCCCTGAATGGCCCAAATACCACTGCTGCTGCTGAACGGCCCATGGCAGAGAGGTGTATGAAAATGGGACGCCTCCAGCTGCCACCACTCTGCGCTCTGCTCATCTGTCTCTCCTTCCAACTGCCGGTGGCAAGTTCTCTCCGTAACGAATTGACCGTATTGAATTGTCCTGCAACAATTTGTTGGTAGCAAGCTGGCTGCACCGAGCTAGCTGTGCAGACTTACCTCAGACCAGAGGTGGTAATCAGCAGGTTCTGACCAGTTCTGGTAGTGGAAGTTTTGAGTAGTTCGGAGAACCGGCAAATACCACCTCTGATTGGCCCCACCCATACCCATCTATTCTCTGACTCCTGAGTCCCAGCTGATCAGCTAGGTCTTCTTTTGTTGCCTTGCACAGGAGAACGGAGCTGGAAAGCAGGTTAGTGGGGTGGGGAGGCAATGGGGATTTTGCAGTATCCTTCTCTAGGCAATGGGGCATGATGGGCATGGCAATGGGGCATGATGGGCACTTCCATGCCCACCAAGCCACGCCTACCAAGGCAAGGCAAGCCATGGCCACCAAGCCTCGGCCACAGAACCGGTAGTAAAAAATTTTGAATCCCACCACTGCCCCAGACCCCATGATATGGGGCAAAATTCACTTAACAACTGTTTGCTTAGCAATGGAAATTTTTGGGCTCAATTGTGGTCATAAGTCTAGGATTATCTGTATACAGGTAGTCCTTGACTTACAACAGGTTGCTCAGTGACCGTTCAAAGTTTAGAATGTCACTGAAAAAAGTGACTTATGACCATTTTTCACACTTACAACCATTGCAGCATCCCCTGGTCATGTAGTCAAAATTCAGAGAGTTAGCAACTGACTCATATTTATGACCTTTGCTGTGTCCCAGGATCACGCGATCCCCTTTGGCGACCTTCTGACAGGCAAAATCAATGGGGAAGCCAGATTCACTTAAGAACCATGTTACTAATTTAAGAACTGCAGCGATTCAGTTAACAACTGTGGCAAGAAAGGTCATAAAATGGGGCAAAACTCATTTAACAAATATCTCATTCAACAGCATAAATTTCCGGCTCAATTGTGGTCAAGGACTACCTGTAGATCATGAAATTAATAAATGTAGGAGAAACAGGATGTCATGCCCTTGATAGAGTCGGACTCTGAGGGAGAGGAGGAACAGCCAACTGGGAGTGGAAGTGTGGCTCCGGAGGTTGTGGAGGAGGCTGGGGAAGGGCAGAGGCCAGCTGGACACTCAGAGGAAGAACCAGGCCCATCCCCTATTCATCTTAGGACACACAGGGAGGAACGAGAAGGCGGCCATTATCCCTCTCATTGGTTGCAGCTGTGGAGATGAGTATATAAGAAAGACGGTTAAAACACAGGTTGCTAGAAGCAAGGTGTGTTTTATTTGGGTCTGAAATTATCTTGGTTGGTGTCCTTCCAACAGACTGTGCCTTGTTATCTCCTTGAATTTGGTAAATACTTCTCCTGTTCCATTGTGGAAATTTCATCATTGTAATTTGTTTGGTTTTTTATTTCACTTTGATCTGCTCATTAAATTCGGACTGTATTGCTTTCTCTTGAATTTCTGTATTTCTTTCTATTTTTGAGTACATTTTATCTCCAACTGAGTATTATTGAACAGTGGGGCCAAGATGGAGGCATTAAAGGACATTTATTTACGTTTGGATTTTGTTATGTTTGTGTGATACTCTGGGTCATCACACAGGAACTTCAAAAAAGATCTCTGCCTGATGCTGACTTTACGTGTCAGAAGATTGTAAAAGGTGATCGCAGGACCACAAGATACTGCAACCATCACAAGTACATGCCAGTTGCCAAGCATCTAAATTTTGATCACGTGATTAGGAGGATGCTGCAATGGTCTGTCTTTCAACAACCCCGTAAACCCTTCCATTGGGATGGAATCAGGGCAACTGAATGGAAATGAGTGTTTACTGGCCGGATGCCCTTCCTGTCACTAATGCAGAGTTCACAGCTGATATTTACTCATTGTGCCCAGAGAGAGAAAAAACTACCGCTACCTAGGATTGAACTCACAGCCTCCTGATTGTGAGGTGAGAGCTCCACCTTTAGGCCACTGCACCATTTATAGGATGCTACAACGGTCATAAGTGTGAAAAATTGTCATTTTTTTTTCCAGAGCCTTTTTAATGTTGAACGGTCATTAAAGAAATGTTGTAAGTCAAAGACTACCTATAATATACTACCATTTAATGAGCATAAGCCTTAGCTAATTTTTGACTGTAACCAATAAAACTAAATTAAACTGATACAAGCTTCCCTGGACACATTCAAAAATAGCATTCACATGCTTTAAATTAAAGAATACATACAATTCATGGATTACTCATCTGAAAAACTTTCAAGAGCCACACGGCACTGCTACTCTTACCTTCCACTCAAAATCAAGATGTTTCATGGCCCGGTAAACTTCAGCCATGATATCATAAGGCTTGCTTTGACTTCGTATTCCTAAATGCCACTTGGCTTTTTTCACAGTCAACGGTTTTGGCTTAGTGGTGTTCAATGCATCCAAAGAGCTTTTTGCTTTGGGACTATCCGCAACTAGAGGCGGCATCCTTTCCGGATGAGGTTTCACCCCTGGAGGGATATGCATAGAGTCATCCATAAAAGAGCCACTCGGTGGGCTGGAGGCGAGGTAGAACTCACTGGCCTGATTCATGATTCTCCGGTTGTCAATGATCAGGTGATAAGCTACCGCAAGCTGGTCCTGAGGATCTCCACTGTACAAACTGGCCATCACTTCTGACTCGGTACATTCAAATTTCTCACAAACTTCCCTCACAGCATCATCATCCATGACATTGGCGTCATACGATGGATCTTCTGGGAATAAATAACTGGGCAGATCTTGCTTGAACCATTCGTGCTCTCTAGAAGAAAATGAAAATATTGCTCTTGTTAGAATAATGCCTCTTGTTAACAGTGCATTGAAAATCTCTTTCAAACTCCCAAATGTTCTTCATCACATTATGCAACTTTTCAGGACAGTTGGGGGCAAATTGGTCTTCTTGAGATTACTCGATTGTAGGGAGCAGCAGATGTGCTATTCTCATGGTATTTTTTTCTTATTATTATATATATCATCCCACATCTCTGAATCATTCTGCAGTATTCCATGCTGCCCAAACTTTCTGATATGAAAAAGTTTCTGTCTAAGGTCTCGCACTGGAATTTAACTGAAGTATGAAAACCCAGAAATATTGCAGAATGCTGGAAAGGTGACTGTATTAAAAAAAAAAGACATGACATTTAATTATCTTATAACTACATTAATGCAAGATCCCTCCATCTCCCTGAGGATTTTACTGAAATGTTATCTTTTGCAAGAAGGAAATGAAAACAATTTCTTTTCCATCAAATTAAGACAGAATTGTAAAACAAACCAGTCATGGAAGAGAAAATGCTTAATGGTGGTAACGATTATGTATGCTTGCACATGTTCGATTTTAACCATCAAAGGCTTATGATGCCTCAAGACTGATTCATGTGTTCTTGATAAACCTCTAGATATGAAAAAATAATTGTAGAATATACTCAGGCAAGAAACTGTTGAATCCAAGAAAAAAGGGAATTTTAACTTGACAGACCTATGAAAGATGTCCCTTGTATTCCCCAATAAAACATATATGCACAATTAATACTTCAAACCACATACTGCATGAAGATTTCAGAATTTTGGAATGTGGCACAGCTGAGATATTGAAATAAGGCTGAAACAAAGGATAGAAATCCAGTCCATGGAGTGGTATAATAGTTGTAGTGATATGAGTGGTATAATAGCTGATATAATTAAGCTTCTTATACATATTATGTGTTCTTTTAGCTAAACAGTTTTGCAACTTATTAAAATGTACCTCCATTACATTCTATTTTATTTACATTCTAATTTATTATTCAAGATTATTTTAAATTTCATCTCGGTTTTCCTCATAACTGTCTGTGGAGACTCCAAATTCAATTTATTTTAATTAACAATTTTCAGTCTACGTTTAATCAGATTGGAAATGATTGTCCAATCTTTTTCTAGTTATAAAATTATACAATAAACACATTTTTCTGGCAATCCTCTTCTTTCTTACTTTAGAAAAATGTTAATCAGCAGCATGTTCTGGCACAGGCTTACCGTATATCCTTGATGGTGGCTCGTTTGAGTGGATCAACCTGCAGCATATGCATCAGCAGGGTTGCTATTGAACGATTGAGGTATTCAGGAATGTAGAAGACGCCTCCCCGGATTTTTTTAAACAGGGTTGGAACATGCTCATCATCAAAAGGAAGAGTCCCACAGAGGAGAGCATAAAGAATAACACCACAGCTCCAGATATCAACTTCTGGGCCAGCATACAATCTGAAGAAAAGAAAAAATGTCATTAATCTATGCCTTAATGTAATATTAAATAGCTGGGAGAAGAAAAAGAAAGCAGTGCTAAATAATTGCCTTCCCTCAAAATGAGGACCAGAAATTATAGAACCCTCCTCCTCCTTCTCTTGATCATTTTTGTTGATACCTCTCCTTTTTTAATCTCTCTTCAAACATTCTCCAAGTATCCCTAATATATTCTTTGGCATTCCAGGTTGTTGATACTTAGCAACATGGTACAGAAGAATATGTTTGGTCGTGTTTTATCAGCTAAATTGAAATAACATGTTTCTACTTATTGATCAACTCGTGGCACCTGCCCTCTTTTTTAGGCTGTTGTTTCTTTTTAAGAATAAAATCATGTAGCTCTCATTACCTAAATAAATTAATAACATAATAACCATTTCACTTCATTCCCCAAGCATTTTCAACATGCAATCATTTTCTTCATCTTGTACCTTCCAGAGATTACTTCTGGTGCTGCATAGTTGGGTGAGCCACAGCTGGTTCTCAGGAATTCACCATCTGACATCATATTGGACAGCCCTAAAAAAAGAAAACATTTTAGGTATTCACCTATATAGATGAAGCAAAAAGGTAGAAGAACTCAAGCTGGGAAATTACAGTGAGAATAGAACGGAATGGAATGGAACAGAACAGAATATAATTACTAATTATAAAATAATAAGAAATGAATCCTAGAGCTATGCCTCTTTTTTCTTACAAACTAAACAGTCACCCAGCAATAAAACTGCTTGGTTGTGGTTTGCTCCAAGGATATCAGCTTCTTCTAGACATTTCCTTCATATATATACTCATTTTTTCTACAGACTTCTGCATCTAAATTAATCCTACCAATAATTAAATTTTGCACACAGAAACCTAGAGGATGTCCAGACAAACAGGTAAAAAACTTTGTGTTTTATACCTGACCTGGAACACTCTTATTTATCTAGCAAATATTTATATTTATATTCTGCCGCTTCTATTTGAAGGGGCAGAGAAACAGATGAGAGGGAAAAAATTGAAATCATTTATTTCAAAAGTACGTATACTAGTTTGTATTTTAAAATAAGTCAATTAGTTATTTTGCTCACTTAAGACTGGTGTTATGAAAGAAAATCTATCACTAGAGCAGATACTTTTGTAAATATACTTTCTTCATTGTGGTAAGAAAGCAAAGAGAACTAGGAGAAACACTTGCCATCACTGATAATTCACAATGTCTTTTCCAATGAGGTTACTAACAAAAGCAATTTAGGCTATGGTGAAGTTCATATGACTGAATATTACTCTCCATAAATTAAATAATATAGAAAGATAGTTGTTCTAGAAATGGCTCAGAATCTGTCTGGAATCTAACTTCCTAAGTTAGTTGTTTCAATAGAACTTGTTGTTCTAATGCAAACCTTTCAGCCATGGAGTTTCTTTACCTATAGTTTACTACCTTGGAAAAGATGAAGCCAATGTTTTCAGTTAAAAGACCTCTTCACGGTAACACAGAAGCTTCTAATGATGATGGAAAATAACATTAAGTTCCCTGAAAGATGTTAACATTGACACAGTCCAGGGAATGGCTCATAGCCAGTTACATTTTTGGAATGGTATTAGGGTCACATACCAAAATCAGCTATCTTGGCATTCATGTGTGCATCCAGCAGCACATTCTCTGGTTTCAGATCTCTGTGAACCACCATATGCCTATGGCAGTAATCCACAGCTGACAGAATTTGCTGGAAGAGACGCCTGGCTTCAATTTCTTCTACCTGTAACCACAACAACAATAACAACAACAACAACAACAACAAATGCAAATAAATGTTTTAGGATTTTCTGTATGTCACTCAACAATGCAACAATCCTCTCTTGGATAAGCCACAAGGCAAATTTAGAATTACAATGCAGTTAATAGCACTAAATTGAAAAAACAACAAGAGGTTATATTTTTGCAGAGTTTCTGAAAATTAAGGCTGTCAAACAATTAAGCCTGTCCTCACCTGGTTTTCTCTGGGTTTTCCCTATATGGCCCAGATCATGTCACTTAGAGACCAGTCAAGAGGAAATACTTAACTTTGGATTAAATTTATATTTTTTGTCACAAAGTCTGGCCTTTTTAACAGTATATATACTGTATTCTCTATGAATCCCAGAAACTGAAGGAACAGTGAGAAATTCTCCAAATGCTAGTGGGACTGAGTTAGGATCAAGCAAGAGATTTGCTGATGGGGATGCTCAGGAGGAACAAGGTAGCATTTCTGCAAGGGCAATAACCAGAATTTGATTGCACAATCTGCAAACAATACAATAAGACAAAGAAGCAGATTTCTTCTCCAAGTATTGCAGAGTGTTTACAGTGGAAAAGATGAGATGGAAACAGTGTCCTACAAGTAGCAAATAATGTTGTCACATGGAAGATAGATACCAGGGGCCTTTCTCTTTTATTTATGTGTAACTATATTGTATACTATTTTTATGTAATTTTATGTAGCTTGAAAATCTTTTATTTCATTACAATCTAAAGCAACGTAATGAATTTGTGATACTGGTCTGAGACTGTAATAAAACTGATTGATGAACTGACAATTCCAGTCATTGTGAGCTGGGATGAAAGATATTAATAGAACGCATCTGGAGGCACACTAGACTGAGGTTTTAAAACTGTGATGATCAAAGAATTGATGTATTACTGCATAATCCTCTCCAAGAATTTTCCAAAGATCTACAGGCATTCATAAATGATCTTGAACATTTTTGTGCCTATTCCTTATCCGACCCATAATATAAGTCACAGTTGGCAAATCTGGGGAAGTGTTTTTACATTTATCTGTTTTAAGATCAAGACTAGCGTCACTGATCGGCACAAAAGAGGCATCTACCTTGCTGATGTTGTTGCTGCTATCTATGGGCTCCTTCATCCTCTCACACAGCAGGATGAGATCAAATAGTGATGCTAGCAAGGAGAAGGATCAGCAGCTGCTATGACGTGCTTTCATGCCCAGTCATTCCCAAGCATATATACAAGCAGCAGTAATGACAAGTGAAGGACTTCCTAAAACAGCTGTCCCGCTCTCAGCGGCAACCAACATATTCTGAAATCTCCCTTCAAGAATAATTGTACCCAGGGATAGTCTAGGAAAATGCCAGATTGTTATTTCTGAAAACAGACCTTGATGTTTGACAACAAATTTCCTGATGCCTTATGCTTACAGTCCCATTCTTTTGAGCACACAGGGTATACTGCAAACTTTTACTCTAGAACCAGCCCTAATTCTTTATAAGATCTAATCCCAAGGTATTGAGTTTTATTCTAACTATGGTTTTATCCTGGCTTGCTTTAAGTAGCTTCTATTAAACCAAAATACAGTTTCCTAAGCTTAGACAGCATAAGACATTCTTGCATTTCATCTATGGACCTGCCTTCGATGCAATTGCTGATTTTAAAATACAGGAAAAAAGTGTAAGCTCTAAGTCTAATACAATTTTAAAAACCCCAAAATGATATAAAATCTGCCTTTTTAAAAATGGGAGGAACCATACGAGCGATTCAGATTTATCCATTTTGCAGCACTACCTGCACACACACATCAGAACAAGTCTGGTGTTCCTACAGCTTGGTTCCTGTAGCATTTTATGTTAAGAAAAACCCCACTAAAATAAAATTTCAAAATAAGCTCTGTGTACATTTTATAGATGGAAATAATAATAAAAAAATACATCTTCCAGTGTTCTGAAGTAGAACTAATAGATGAAGAGTACGATGAAGAGACAGAGTACTATGATGGTAGAAAAGACTATGCACTTTGGTTTATAGGTGTCTGAGTTAACATTTAAAAAAAATGTTATTATGCATAAAATCGGGGGGAGGGGAGGTCAGCAAAGGTCAGTTTAAGTCAAATGCTTCTAAATGATGTATCTGCAGAGAGGATTAATTTTCACATAAGAGGCCTTTAAGTATACTATTGCAACTTCAAGCTACAAGATGTCATCAATTACAACAAGACAACCTAATTTGGCTTTGTCTGTTTATAGAGAATGATGTAGTTGAGTTCAAAACTAAAGTGGAATTACTTCATTAATTAATGAGCCTTATCAGCTGATTATAATGGTAGAATAATCAAAATAACTGCATACTTTACATTTTATAATTAACTATTATATAACACATTCATCACTGACTCAATTTATTAACAGTAGACTAAGCTACAAAAATGCAAAATAATGGTAGGAAATGTTACTCCTATACTAGATTTATATAATATGCATGAGGAGGCATTTTGCTTTCCTAATATTTTCCAAAGATTAAAGAAAAGGAGACAAAGAAAGAGAGCAAAAAAGACATTTAATAATCCAACCTATGAATTGGAGCAGTAAAACTTAAATCTGCTTTTACTTTACAAATGACTTAGATTCTCTTATAACGTTCATCAATAACTCTAAAAGAAAAAAAATACAAAGAATAAAGTACTTGTGAATTGTATTATTTGTCTATAAAACATGTTTTTGCTGAAGCATTTGTGATATTCTTAGTCTGAATTCTTATTCGCATTATATATGGCTCATTTGCTAGTAATCATATCACTAACTAAATATACCTATAAATTTTTTCACACCACTAAATAAATGTTAAGATTATGTGAAATGACAGCTGTTATCTATGTCTGCATGTTTCTACAAAATCAGATGAACTATTATTGCCAAATCACGGTTACTGTGTATATTTAACAGAAATCAGTGGCATGATGTAAAAACAGTGTTTCTTAACCTTGGCCACTTTAAGAGGTCTGGACTTCAATCCCCAGAATTCCCCCATGCTGGCTGGGGAATTCTGGGAGTTGAAGTCCAGACCTCTAAAAGTGGCCACAGTTGAGAAACACTGATGTAAAGTAAACCACTGGGCTGTAAATGATTTAAAACAAAACAGTGTGTTGGAGGTTGCTTCTGCTTAGTGCTTATATTAATTTCCATTTATTTAAGATTCCATTTATTCGGTTTGAGCCATGATGATTAGTAAAATTGCTGAGTTGTAAGACTGCATAGCAGCCTTCCCCAATTTGGAGTTTATTTGATGTGTTGGACTTTAACATCATCATCCAAGTGAACATAGTCCAATCGTTAAATGCAATGCATCTGGTGGGTACCAGATGGGGAAGAGTATTGTATCCAATAGCTACATTAAAGAAAGAAATATGCATCAGTGATTTGATTTTATATATGGCTAATAGGCTTGGCCTATTATTGATCTTACTGACTTAAAAGAATCTAATTTAGCAAATCAATTCTATTTTCCACTATTGTCTCTTTGTTCTTTCACTACATGCATTTTTATTCCAATTGGATAAGACACTTACATGTCCATGTTTACATATATAATCAAACAATTCTCCACCAGACACGTATTCCATCACCATGAAAAAATCAGTAGGGGTGCTGATCACCTGATACCTATTAAAAACGTACAAGAAAATAATTGCATCTTAAATGTTTTTGCTGGATGAAGTTCTTAAGACCTCTTGTCTAATCTTAAAGCAGCCCTTAATAAAATCACTGGAATTTAATTTCCATATAATTGCTTTTCATTTCTGAAGGACAAATTGGTCCCTTTTTTTGCAGTGCAAATATAAACTCTTTTGGGACTCTGCTCAATTAAACTGTTCGATAGATCTTCATTCCTCCTACTCCACCTCCTACATTAAACTTCTACACTTCTCTAAGATCTTTGTTCAATAAATCTTCTCAGATTTACTGAATGTTGCTACCAAGAGAAAATTAAGACACATCAAATTCAAAAGTCAAAATATGTTAGTATACGTCTAACAATTACATAATAGGAATAGTTTCTTTACCTCCCAATGCAGGACTGGTGGAGTTCTCATTAGCTTTCTCATTCAGCCCCAAAATATGTGAAATAATAATTATTCCTATTTACAATCTTTCTGCATCCATAACACAGATAGTCCTCAACTTACAACCACAACTGAGCCCATTTTTTTGTTACTAATTGAGATAGTAAATGAATTTTGCCCCATTTTATTATTTTTCTTGCCATCATTGTTAAGTGAATCACTGCATTTGTTAAATTAATAACACAACTGTTAAGTGAATCTGGCTTCTCCATTGACTTTGCTTGTCAGAACATTGCAAAAGATGATCGATCATATGACCCTGGGACACTGCAACTGTCATAAATATGAGTCAATTGCCAAGCATCTAAATTTTGATCATTTGACAGTGGAGATACTGCAATAGTTGTAAGTGTGAAAAACAATCATAACTCACTTTTTTCAATGCCGTTGTAACTTTGAATGGACAATAAATGAATTGTTGTTAGTTGAGGACTGTCCATATAAAACTATTTTATATATATATATATATATATATATATTCACCGTTATAAGAACATATGATATGTTTATACATGTTATTTACAATAATGAGGCCATTTTAATGAAGGTCAAAAGAAATATCTCAACCATGCTATAAGAGAAAAAATACTTGCTTTTTTTCTTTCTTCCAGAGGTATACAGCTACTGTGCTTGAATAAACGGAGTACTTCCTTTTTATGAATTATTCAATGAAATTGAAAAATATTTCAATTTCGCTCTTGAAATTTTATTACATAAATATATAATTGAATTAGTCTATCTAGAGTTAAAGATCTATTTTTCACTTCATTAATCTAAGATGAACACCTCCAAACATGCTACTTTGCTTTTATCAAGCAATTGTCCAATCTTGTACCAGTTATCCCAGAAAAGTTTAAGATATTGTATCAAACTGATAGCTAAGGTTTTCTTCTGTTACAGAACAAGAAATATAATCTAGCCTGAAATATTTTGAAGAACATTTTATAATGGTCCAGAATCATCTCAAAGTGTGATATGGGAGGCATATAAATTTAATTAACAACAACAATTAATATGGTAGTAATAACTTAACCGAATCCCAATATATATTTTGCTGACTGAGTTTCAAAAGGAAGAATATCCCTACAAGTATTCTATGGACATGGGACTAAATTCAATATAAGAGCAATAAAACTTACTTTATGATTCCAACAGTTAATTTATATTATTTTTTAACATATTAGAAAGACAGTAAAATACCTACAATTATAGAAATACATATTTCACACATTTTTGTATTTTGCTACAAAGAGAATAAGAGTTAGTACACTTACAGTTTGATAATATGGGGATGCCTGAAAAGTTTTAAATTTTGGATTTCTCTTTTGATCTTTCCAACAACATCCAAACTACGAATTTTTTGCCTGTTTAAAATTTTCACTGCTACTTTATGTCCAGTAAGCTGGTGTTCTCCAACTAAATAAAAGAAAAAAGTTGAATGTTAATTTCTGTTTACATAAAAGAGGTTACTGATTTGTGACATGTGTCACTTATGTCCTAACACTACATAAAATAAACCTCCCTTTTTATGACCCTGTAATCCCTTAATTCAGGGTAAGAGTCAGAGTGACTTGGTAGAGCTGAATGGATGCCCTTTCTGATGCCACACAGAATTTGCAGCAGATATTTTTTTTCTTTACCCTGGGAGAAAAATCTGCTGCTACCTGGGATTGAGCTCTCAACCTTCTGAGCAGTAGGCCATCATGTTGCTTAGTACTGCATTAACACTACAATCTCTACTCAGAAAAAAGTTTCCCTGGGTTTTGCAAGATTGTGTTTCATGTCAATATTTTAAAGACTGCAATCTCTGCAAGGCTATGAAATCCTACCAAAACAATTGGAGTTAATGGAACTCTTGAGTTGATACATATGGAATTGCATTGTGACATAAATAAAACATGTAGTTTATTCCAAAGCTATGTAATTTACCTTTCTGGAAGTTACATTATTCCAAAACCAATAGTTAAGATAATGGTTATGGACACATTTGTCTAATAATAACTTTTACAACATTGATGAAAGTAGTAACAAAAATATAAATTAAGTCTGAGATGAAATGCCTTTTCTTACATCAAGGGCATTATAGAATTCATAAGTTTTAAACAGCAGTAGTATATCATATAGCACCAAAAAGAAGCCATTTTTGTCAGTTCACTTACTAGCAATGACAACTGTGCACTGAAGGAAAGTAGGTACCAGTTTGCCTCTCTGTATAAATGAGATAAAGGACATGTAGCTGGTGGCATGACATTGTTAAGAGCTAAGGCAGAATGCCCCAAAAGATTTGCCACACGATGACTTCTAAAATACTTACTACTTTGACTCTAATTAAAAAAAAAAGTAGGGAAGGACAGTATCCTGCAGCAATCTGGTTATCGCCACTCTCAAGATCACAAATAATGAGAGGAGAAAGCTTTCATCAATTCTTCTTTTGTGAATGCTATTTTCAAATAATTATTTGCATTAATTAGGGCAGCCTTGCTTTGCCGACCTTCTTCAATAATATTTTGTATTATAATTCCCTCTGTCCTTGACCAAAATTGGTTGTGCTAGCTCAACCTGATAGGAGATGTAATTCAAATCATCAAGATTTTTATACAGGTGTCTATTTCTGTCTACTTGTCTTTCAACAAGCCATTTGCTGCAAAAAATTATTTACAGTATTTCATTATTTGAGTTCTATTAAAAGCTTTCTCTCATCCATTTCCTAGTCGTTGCAAAACTTTCTATTTAACGAGTTTTGAAACAAAAGGATGGCATGTTTCAGTTTGCGTTTAATATGAACAATTAAGAAAGAAAAAAAATCAAAATTTATTTAGAAGTAATTCTAAATGATTGCAGGGAACTCACTTCCAAGAGTACACAGATTAGACTGCAATCATATGTGATTGTCCTGTAGATGTTTATTTGACCTTTAGCAAAGAATATTTTTTTCTAAATATACATTTAAAATATTTAGTTTTTAGAGCAATAGAGTAGTAGAAGATTCAGAAAACGAATCAAGCTGAACCAAATCCAAACTACTTCACAATAATTCAGCATCAATACAGATAGTCCTTGTCGTACAACCGTTCAAAGTTACAACGGCACTGAAAAAAGTTACTTATGACTGTTTTTCAAAATTCAGATGCTTGGCAACTGGTTCATATTTATGACAGTTACAATATTCCATGGCCATATAATTACGTTTTGTGACCTTCTGATAACAAATTCAATGGGAAGACAGATTAGCTTAACAATTTTGTTACTAATTTAACAACGATGTGATGATTCACTTAACAACTGTGGCAGGAAAGGTTGTAAAAAGGTGCAAAACTCATTTAACAAATGTCTCTCTTAACAACAGAAATTTTGAGTTCAATTATGGTTGTAAGTTGAGGACTACTTATGTTCATTTCAAAGTCTTTCCTGTAGGATCAGAAATCCAGATTTGATTAGCCTTTACATCCGAAGAAACAGAGGTTAAAGTTCACTTCATTATAGAACCTTCCTGGGTGATTTGGAATAGTCACTCTCAGTCCAGTATTCCTCAAGTAGTTTTGCTATTTACTCTGCCTTGAGCTCCTGGTACAATAGAATATAAATATATAAAAAATAAATACAAATTATATTAAGATTGCAATTCCAGATAATGTATCTGAGAGTCTTATCCATTTCAGTGATATAATATATTACTGCATCACTATACACTTGTTAAGCAATTGATTTAAAATTTATCATGGGTTATTTCCTATTTTCTTTAGGAACATTACTGCTTGCCCATCTTCCTTTTAGAAATTATTTATCTATTCCTTATATTTTTAGACTAATAATAATATTTCCCTATCTCCACTAGAATTTCCACATCATGTACAGTTTATTAGCTTCCAATCCAGTATTTTTGAAACAACTGTTTTGGGGTGGGTGGGTGGAAATCAACACAAAATTTAGCAGTTAATAATAATTATTTTAAAAGATCTAAGCCAAGATGGAGATTTCAGTAGACATTCCCCATGGTTGTATTTCATGAAGTAACAAAGAAAAAGGCACACGCTTGGAGACAAATACACATTCAAGTATACATATAGATTTCCAAGCATACATTTCCTTCTAGTATCAGATTTATATATAAAAAACACTAAGATAATATTTGTGAATTCAACGAATCATTATGATATTCTAAAAGGAAGAAGTAAATAAATAGGCTGCAGAGTTTAGCATCCCACCTTTAAGAAATCATTACATTTTAAAACCAAGTGAACTATGAACTAGAAAATCTGCAATTAAGACATAGCCTGACTAAAGAAGAGGGTGGAGTAGTAATTCGGTAGCTGTATAAATTGAGCAGGTCACTATTATTAGCAGAGATAAGGGCAGCCTGAAATTCTTTCCTCAATAAGAGTGTTCTAAAAATAAACAGACTTGCCATGCTTCAAAATAAAAATAATTTGGCTT
Source organism: Bungarus multicinctus (assembly GCA_023653725.1). Taxonomy (NCBI): domain Eukaryota; kingdom Metazoa; phylum Chordata; class Lepidosauria; order Squamata; family Elapidae; genus Bungarus; species Bungarus multicinctus. The sequence goes on from CM042842.1 coordinate 67,243,824, forward strand.
GCTCATTTTATGACCCTATACAAATTCAGAATAAAAGCAAATTTTGAGATAAATTATACTTTGTAACATGCAAGATATATAGACCACTATCTCTACATTCCCTCTACTGGAACATACTATTCTATGATGCATAAGGATATTTCCAAGAAATGTAAAGCAACTTAAGAAATGGTCCAAATGATTACACAGAGGAAACCAGCAATTTACAACATTTCCCAGACATTGCTGTGGTGATAAATTGCTAATGCAGACAGGTTACATACCATCATGGCAATGCCTGAATGATGCTGTAAGTTAGTATTACAGAAACACACACAAAGGCCCAGTAAGAATTATCATTTATTTTCCATTTGGAAGAACTCAGGATTAAAAAAACACTATTTGATTACCTAGCCTGTCCTTGAAGTGCCAGAGAAGACCTATATTAACCAAGCACAAAAAGTTTTCAGTGTCTTGAGAATTAATACAAATACTGCAGCATGTAATTTTGAATAAATGACAAATTATGAAATTTTGAACATCTTCAAAGCTCTCCAACTGTCTTCACTAATTTTGTTTACTCTTAATTTTATATCACTTTTGGATTTCATCTTTTAAAAAGTGTGTGCTCCTTACAGGCTGGTATTCTAGATACAGTAGTAATATTGAGAAGGTATCAATAAGTATGTTTTAGATATTTAGGCACAGACAAGGACATTTAGAAAAGGATATACGGTAGCTTTTCTTAACCTGGAAGTATACCCATTCATGTTTCATTGTGAAATGTTATAAAAAGTAATAAAAAGTAAAGAGCAATATCTTTCTTTATATATAGTCATATCTTTATAACTTTTCTTAAACTAAGTTCTTTGTATCCTATCAAACACCTGGTTTTAACATTCAAGCTGTAAATCAGTACAATCACAATTTTCTTCTTGTTTTATATATATGTACTTACTAACAACATGTACATGAGTCTCAAAATCCATAAGACTATTAGTTGATAGCAAAGAGTTAATAATTTGCAGCTATCTAGTACAACATGCACATGAGTCTCAAAATCCGTAAGACTATTAGTTGATAGCGAAGAGTTAATAATTTGCAGCTATCTAGTAAGTAGGTTTCTGCATCCCTGATATGGTAATTTTAATTAAGAATGACTTATTTGACACACATTAACAATTGATGATGGTCATCTATACACATAATATTGGACTTACAACCACAAGTGAGCCTAATTTTTAATACCCCATTTTATGCCCAATTTTTTTGCCCCATTTTATGACTTTTCTTGCCACACTAGTTAAGGGAATCACTGCAGTTGATAGATTAGTAACCTGGCTGTTAAAGTGAATCTGGTTTCCCCAGTGACTTTGTTTGTCCGAAGGTCACAAAAGGTGATCACACAACCCTGGGACACAGCAAAGATCATAAATATGAACCAGTTGCCAAGCATTTGAATTTTGATCACATGATCATGGGGATGCACCAAAAGCCACAACTAAAAAAATGATTGTAAGTCACATTTTTTAGTGCCATTGGAATTTTGAATGGTCACTAAGTGAACTGTTGGAAATGAAGGACTTCCTATATTCTGTAAAATACTTTACTAATTTTTGAATATTTGGTTTCTATCCCTGAGAAGAGAAACTAAGAGGGGAGAGAGAAGATTAGGGCATTCTTTTCTAGTAATCAAAACACTAATATTTAGCTAAATATGTTGGGAAATGATACAACAAAGATGCTAGTTATAGCATCTGAAATAAGCTATGTCTTAAAAAAAACAGAAATAACACTCAGGGCAGTTAAATTAACCAAGCATTTCTGGGAGTGTTAACTGTAGCTTGAGAGACATCAAGGCCTCAGACTAGAAACTGGGAGACCATGAGTTCTAGTCTTATCTTAAGGCATAAAGCCAGCTGGGTGACCTTGGCCTAGCTTCTTACTTTTAGCCCTAGGAAGGAGGCAATGGCAAACTAGTTTTGAAAACCTTGTCAAGAAAATTGTGGAAATCTGTCTTGGCAGCTCTGAGAATTGGACATGATTGAAAAACAACTATAATTTATGTCATCATCACCACTCATCCCCTTTTCCCAAATATTTAACTGAAAGAGAATCTGTTAATGATAATAATACAGATGATGTATATAGTTGTTTGCTATAATGTCAGATGTAATAATTATACATAATTTATTAAACTTGTCTGTTACCCAACTCTCAATGAGTCTGAACAACTGGAAATAATCAAACCTCCTCATTCATTTGTGTAGTCCCATCAGATGGTCTGATGATATTACTTCATGTATCTGTCATCTCGGGGAGCACTTATAGAAAAATATTCCACAGACATAACCAAGAATGAAGAGTCCCAGTTGTAAAATTTGATGACAAGACCAGGCTCTGCCCAACTCTAGGGTGATTATTTGTGTTTTATTCAGTGACCTTGATTAAAATAATTAAAAAATAAATAAATTGGCTGACTCCAGCCAAGAAAATAAACAAGTTTGTAGGTACATATTCCTACTGAGTAGTCCATTTATAAAAGATATGTGTCTACAAAATCTTTTTAAATACATTAATCATTAATAATAAACAGCCTGCTTTGTAATCCATCATTTGCTTAAAGTAAGTAACAGATATAGAGATATTCTTGTTTCACTCCTTTGGGACTTGTTAAGTCTACTTGAATGTCTTGTAGGATGAAGTCACAAGAGAAGGTATTACTTGTTGTGTTGTGTGGTGTAAAAGTTTAGGTTCCTAATATGGATGTTTCTAACTCTATAAATGTAAGCAATAGTTCAACATTTCCAAAAAGAGTTGCCATGTTCCTCTGTACATGTATGTTTGCTATATATAGCTGAATAGTATAAAATAATGAACAATGAACAGATAGTGTCTTCTTAAACAATTAATCTTAATAATTGTTCTACAACTTTGAAAATTAGGTTCTACTTAGTGTTCTGTTCTCTAAAATGTACACAAAAAGGGCATTTCAATTTTGAAATGAGTTCAAATATTATTAATCCCAAACAAGTTTGTGTTAGACAGGGGTCTTCAAACTCAACAGCTTTAAGACGTGTGGATTTCAATTCCCAGAATTTCTCCTCTAGTCATGTTAGCTCAAGAATTCTGGGAATTGAAGTCCACAAGTCTTAAACTTGCCAAGTTTGAAGACCCTTTTGTTAGAACATAATTCTAGAATTAGTAAGTCAAATTAGAACAACTAAATCAGTCATCTGTAATGGATTAATCAATAAAATAGCACTCCAAAGTATAGTAAGAGTATGGCTTACTGGTCCGAACTCACAGAAATATTATAGGAATAAAATATATATCACCTAAAGTTTGAGGAGAATAGTTGATTAAAAAAAGATAAAACAAATGCAGCTGCAATCCTGTGTCAATTAACTGAGAATAGCTAATGGATCAAAACAGAATTCATTGTAGAACACAATATAATAGTTCTGATTCTGAATAAATAAACACTGAATTCCTAACGGTAGTGTTAGGAAGGACATTTCTTGAGGTAAAAGTTTTTCCATGGATTTTCCATGGAGGCATTTTCTCCCCCAAAATCAGAAACACAACATTGACATTGACACAATGTCTTATTTCTTAGTGAGAAATGCAAATAGTTGTGGTACTGTTGGAGCAAAAATGTTGCATTATTCATCAAGTGGATGGCCTAAGTCTTATCAATGCAATATCAGCATGCCCATTTGCTTCCATTATATCTTCCCCCCATCCTAATGTCACACGTATTGTATAATTAACCTGTAGTACTGAAGGTTGGCTTTTCCCTCAAAAAAAAAGGGGGGGGGGACGGGACTAAATTCCCATTAAACTTCCAGTGTCTAATTCTCTGGATGAACTGATGTCAAGCCCTATCGTGCCCAGCCAGCAATTGTCATGCACTGGGGATGATGGTAGTAGTGCTGGGGGATCTACTCCGACCCGCTCGTTGGAAGGTTGTGCGTGTATGAGACAGAGAGAGAAGACGATTCGGGCACTTTAGCACACCCGGAGGACCAGCTAGGTTGCTACGCCGCCTCGCAACTCCCAGCCATGCTGTGCCCCCGCAGGCCGCCTTCCCTCCCCTTCCCTCCCCTTCCAACGCAAGCCGCCACCGGAGAGACGGAATCCCTGCAGTGGCGACCCTGGAGGCTGGATTGGTGGTGGGGAGAGCCCCGGGGACGATGCCCGGCTGCTCGCTGGCTGCAATCCCGGACAAGCGCTCCGGCTTGCAGCTGCCGCCGCCGCCGCGCGTGAACCTGGTCCGCGGAGGGAAGCGATCCTCCGCCACTGCCGGCCTGCAGCCCGGAGGCCCGTTCCTGCCTGTCCCGCCCGTGCCCCGTACTCAGCTCTTGACTTTGCCGAAGGTGCCGACCCCCAGCGTGTCCCCCAGCACGTAGTGGCCGATCTTCACCCGCCCGTCGTGTTTCGGCGGCTGCTTCAGCTCAGCCATCTTCGCTTGGCTCGGCTCCGCTCTCACCGCCGCCGCCGGTCCGGCCGAACCACAATGCAGCAGGGCCGGGAGGGGAGGCGAGACGGAGACAGGCGGCGGGATCGGAGGCAGCAACGAAGTGGGAGGGTGGGATGGACAGGTGAGTAAGGAGATGGGTGGGGGGATGTAGGCGAAGGGAGTTGGCTCCGGATTATGGGTCCAAACAAATAAACCACTCTTAAGGAACGCCTCCAGCTTGGCGTGCATTCGGCATAAACCCAACAGATTCATCATCGGGGTGGTATGATGCAGTGGGGAAAATGTGGTACACGGGGCATGACATAGTAATTTTATTATTTCTCCGAGTTAAAAGCTGAAGAGAAATGATGGTAGCGGTAGGACTACGGTACCAAACATGAATGCAAAACTTTAGAGGGTCACTAGATGGCAGCAAAGAGGTTAAAGAAAACCTTAAGTCCTTTGCTGCCAGCTATCGGTTGTCCAGATCGTTGCAGATTACATTGATTAGTGCTTTTCAGTAAGGAATAAATATGGAAGAGTTAATGGGGGGATTATTTTCCTAAAATCCTGTATGAGACTGTTTGGGGGTAATTTATGAGGCAGGATATTTTTAAGCACCATGAAGACACACATGATAGCAGATTATAGTGAAAGATCTCTGCAAGGTAGCACGCAAAAACTCAGAATAATGCCAAGAAATATTTGAAGCTGGAAATCAAACATCAGAATAAGATGATCACAGACTGAGTAGATGACCTTCCAGGAGCTGAACGACATATTAAGTGTTCATAGAATCACAGTGTTGGAAGGGGTAATTTAGCTTATCAAGTCTAATCCCTGGCTGGGCAAGGAATTCAAATTAAAGCATTCCTGACAGATGGCTTTATAGCCTTTGTTTGAACATGGCGGGGGTCAGGGGAGCTCACTATCTCTCTGGGTAATTGGAATCTGCTGTAATTTCAGTAAAGTACCCTAGGACGCTTTGATTCACCTGTGGATTTGATGAGATGACAGTTAAATGAATACGTAGCTCTCTCAAAAAGTCATATTGAAAAGGTGCTCATCAATAGCTCCCCACAAGACTGGAGAGAAGTATCAAGTGGGCTGCCAAAACATTGAAGAACAGAAGCTCGTGCCTCTATTCTTCAATATTTGCATTAATAAATTGGATAAAAAGATGGCCAAATCACTTTTCCAATTTGCATGGGGTAAGATACAAAATTGGGCAGGTCAATTAATATCCTAGAAGAGTGAAACGTTTCTGTGTGGAAGATTTGATGGGATAGGTTACATATTTCTTAAATGATTTCTTTAATGTCATGGATATTGTTCCCACTGAAGATCCTGAAAAGAAACAGCTGTTAAATACATAATAAAGAAATCATGTTAATAGTAACTTTTGTTCATATTTTGATTGAATGAGCTGCTTATGCAATTTTACCACACACCATATATCACTTGCTTGTAAGAGGACAACACATAAAGCGTATACATTTAAAATCTTCATAAGAAACTGAAGCTTTTCAGGTTTTCTTATATCCAGGCAGATACAGTCTAGGTATTTTTACTCTTTTGCTTGGATCACAGTCCTAAAATCATGTTCCTAGGTTAATCATGGATATCTTATACTCTGGATTAATTATATGACTTCATGAGCATAGCCAAACCAACTACAAAATCAAGGGACAAATAGCTGGCAAATCAAACATAGTTAGTCCTCAACTAACTTTTCGTCCATTCAGCGACCATTCAAAGTTATAGCACACATGAAAAAGAGGATTATGAGTGGTCCTTGAAATTTTGACTATTGCTGTTCCTCCATGGTCAACATAATCAAGATCTGGGCACTCAGGTGACCACTCATGATTATGATGTCACAATGAGCTGCAATCACGGGATCTCCATTTGTGACTATCCTGCTGACTTCCCATAAGCAAAGTCATTGGGGAAGTTGGCAGGGAATGTTACAAGTTGCTCCAGTAAGTCAGTCTCCCCTACTGGCCTGCCCACCTGCCTTCCCTAGGCATGCCAGCCAGCAGCTGCCCTGACTAGTGCGTACAGCCTCTCCGACTGTCACCCTGAAGATAACTTTTTTCCAAACTGAAGTCAGTTATATTTTGTGGGGTTACATCATCCCCTGATTTTATTATTATAATAGTAGGAAAAAGGTGGCAAAAAAGGAGCCTCAGTGGCACAGTGATTAGACTGCAGTACTGCAGACTACTACTACTGCAATTTGGCAGATCGAATCCCACCAGGCTCAAGGTTGACTCAGCCTTCCATCCTTCTGAGGTGGGTAAAATGAGGACCCAGATTGCTGGGGGCAATATTCTGACCCTGTAAACTGCTTTGAGAGGGCTGTAAAGCACTATAAAGCGGTATATAAGTCTAAGTGCTATTGCTATTGCTAAAAATGATGCATTGGAATTTATGGACTTGTCAACCTTGCTTAATGACAGTCATTGGGACTAGAATTCCCATCGTTAAGATATGTGTTCTCGCAGTCCCCATTGCCATTGTTAAGCAAGGATCACAAGTTATTAAGTGAGAACCTCACTTAAATTGACTACAATTTGCTACTCCCTGCCAATTTATAGCAAGCAAAGTCAATGGGGAAACCAGCAGGAAGTTGCAAGTCCCTGGCAGATCACAAGCAAGCCAGTAGTAGACTTGGGCAGGGGTTGGCTGCTGCAGAGTGAAGGAGTGAAGGGTCCAGATGGCTGGCATGGTGTGAGCACAGCCCAGCGAGGGCTAGCTGCTGAAGCTCAGTGTGAGTCAGCTAGGTGCGTTGGCATGCACTATGGCATGTGGGTGGGGTGTGCTTTGGCCAGGCCGTGATACAGAATACATGAGATATCATCAACTATAGCATATCATCAGTTCTTTGGAAGAAAAAGCAGCAGTGACTTACAGAAGCAGCTTGCAACTTTCCTTATCAGCTTACACACTGACTTTGCTTCTGGGAAGCTGGCAGGGAGGTCACAAATGGAAATCAAGTAATGGAGGCTATAATCATTATAAGTGTGAGCCAGGTGCAAAGCACCTGGTTCACCATAACATGATTGGGCTTGCATTGTAACTTCAAGAAGATTGTAAATATCATATGTTCAGCCCTGATAACATTTTGACCAGTTGCTAAATGAATGATCATTAACCAAGGCTGCCTGTAAAAGATATGGATTTGATGTCCCCCAAATATTACATCAGCCTGATGTCAAAAAAATACCAGAATTATATGTAAAATTTTTAAAGGATCCCCAAATTCAAATAGATTGATTTCTAGAACACAATACCCAAGCCATTATGTAGTTGAAGAAAAATAAGTTTTACTTAGAGTGCAACAATACCAAATGACACAGAGTAGCTCAAAAGGAACTGGAAATGCATTAAAATTTAACAATTTAAATTATGGAATAAAGCAGCAAACTATTTCCAATATTTATTGGAGCATTGGGAGCTGTAACAATAGAATTGCCAAAACAGCTGACAAAATTAGAAATATTTGACCTCACAACATTTATAAAAAATAGTTTTGCTTGGAATCTTATGGTGCTTGGTATTTGAACAATTCTTATCCTTTGGGACAATGCTTGGCAAATTTTCAGCATTTGCGGCAGAGTAATAATACTTTCTTAGAAGCAATTAATCTAAGACATATATCACAGGAAAAAAAAGAATTGGGAAGAAATGTTTGGGAGAGCAATCTCAGGCCAGCATTATTAACTTGTGGATAGATTGAGTTAGTTATGATGGCAATGAGTACACCATGAAAGATCAGACTAGGAATCAACCCTTATATCTAATGGTAGCATAACCCAACCTATATTTTGCTATTGTTTCTAGCAGAAACTCATAGGAGATATGTTGAATTCTTTGCTGAAGTCGTGTGTGGCCATATTTCTGCAATCAGACAGACACAGATTTTAGAGAGTAATTAGGACTGCAGAAAAAACAATTACTACCAACCTGCCTTCCATTGAGGACTTGTACACTGCACGAGTCAAAAGAGGGCTGTGAAAATATCTACAGACCCCTCACATCCTGGACATAAACTGTTTCAACTTCTACTCTCAAAACGACACTACAGAGCACTGCACACCACAACAATTAAACACAGGAACAGTTTTTCCCCGAATGCCATTACTCTGCTAAACAAATAATTCCCTCAACACTGTCAAACTATTTGCTAAGTCTGCATTAATCCTCCCATCATTCCTTTCACCCAACTCTTCCCATTTATGATTGTATGACTGTAACCTTGTTGCTTGTATCCTAACGATTTTTATTGACTATTTCCTAGTATGACTTGATTGCTTATTGTATCCTATGACTATTATTAAGTGTTGTACCTTATGATTCTTGACTCTTGACAAATGTATCTTTTCTTTTATGTACACTGACAGCATATGCACCAAGACAAATTCCTTGTGTATCCAATCATACTTGGCCAATAAAGAATTCTTATCACCTATACTGGCCATTGTATCAAAAAAAGGAGATAAGATTGGTTTGGCATCAGTGGTGGGATTCAAATTTTTTTACTACTGGTTCTGTGGGTGTGGCAGCAGAAAGATACTGTAAAATTTCCAGTCAGAGGTGGTATTTGCCGGTTCTCCGAACTACTCAAAATTTCCGCTACCGGTTCTCCAGAACTGGTTAGAACCTGCTGAATACCACTTCTGTTTGGCATGATATACCCAATCATACTAATTCTTCGAGCAGTGCATTTTTTTCTAAGTAACAATAGTCACAAACTCAGTGCTTAATTTGTTTCAGAGGTTTGCCCACTACCAACATCAATACATATATCCACATCAAGCTTGATTCCTGATGGACTGTCTATAATATTTGTTAGGAGTTGACATGATAGTAGTATTCCAGTATATGCAGGGCTACTACAAAGAAGAGGAGGTCAACTTATTTTCCAAAACACCAAAAGGCAAGACAAGAAACAATGGATGGAAACTAATCAAGGAGAGAAGCAACCTGGAATTAAGGGGGAACTTCTTAACAGTGAAAATAATTAACCAGTAAAACAGCTTGCGGATGCTTCATTGCTGGAGATTTTTAATAAGAGACTGGACAGCCACTTAACACAAATTGTATAGAATCTCCTGCTTGCAGAATAAAAGACCTCCAAGATCCCTTTTAGCTCTATTCTGATTTATTGAATTGAAAATGGCTTGATACCCCATAATCAAGCAAAAACCAATCAATATGTGTAATGGCTAACTAAATATAGAATACAGAGGCAGTAGGAACTTGATGGAAGAATGTTTCTTGTTGTCTTCCTGTGCTGTATCTCATTGAATTAGTTGCTTCTCAATAGGAGTCAGTAGAAGAGCCAGTTAGAATTTGTGCTCCTGTACAACTAAGTGAATGGCACTCTTTTTCACTCTATGTTTAATATTTGTTTTTACACAGATAAACAAATCAGGCATCACCTAGATGCTTTACCTTTGCATTCCCTGACCTGAACATATTAGAGGGAGCAGATGGGATGTTGTTGCCTAAGGAATTTGGAGGGCACCAGGTTGTCTACTTGTGTGTTAAACTGCAAGATTAAGTGTTCAGCAAAGAATCTGGAGTAAAAAACTATCAATCTGACTTAGGCAATCGGCAAAAGTGTGGTCAAGGTCTGCTCCATGAATTAAGATACAGAGCTCAAGGTCAGCAAGTCATCCTAGTGGTAATCATGTATTTTCAAATAGATTCCTCTGGTGGAAGACACTGTTCCAAACAAACATATCTTTGCTTCCTTGCCTCTGGCTTTTGACATAGTAGGGTCAGTATTTTCAAGGGCTTGAAAGAGGGGATATGTGTTATCAGGATCAGAACTGGAGACAAGGCAGCAGAGTTCCACCAAGATTTCAGTACTAGATATTAGCAACACTGGATCAGAATTCATTCAGATGATGGGCCATAGCACTGCATTTTTAGACAACAATGGTTCCAGCATGTAGGAACATCTATTTCAACCCTGGCTGGGCTTTGAAACTGATAGGTATAATCCTCAAAAGTATTTGGATGGGTGAACTCACACACATAGCTTCAGCAAAGAATTCAACAGATCTCCCATGAGATTCTGCTGAAAACCGAAAAATGCAGACTGCACTAGGCTAACATTAGATAGGTACAGATGTTGAAAAACCTGATCCCACAAGTTCATGTTAGTGATTTTATATTATGCTAGTGAAAAATTTGAAGGAGTATACTCCAAGGCTCTACTCTAGGCATCATATTGTTCAACATATTTATAAACAAGTTGGTTGTATTCTTTGATTCTGTGGAACTTTTACCCAGATGCAGAGGTGGTATTCAGCAGGTTCTGACCAGTTCTGGAGAACTGGTAGCAGAAATTATGAGTAGTTTGGAGAAACAGCAAATATCACCTCTGACTGGAGATTTTACAGTATCTTTCCCCTGTCACGCCCACCAAGCCACGCCCACAGAACCAGTAGTAAAAACATTTGAATCCCACCACTACCTAGATGATATTGTTTGTAGTAGCTCTTGAGGAAATTATTTGACCAATTGCCATGCCATGTTTATAATGTATCTTATTTGAAAGTTCTTAAAAACACTGTGATGACACGGGCGTGCCACAAAAGCAATAAAATAGGTAAAGTCCCTTTAATACCTCCAACTTGGCTCCCAATGTCCAGTTATCCTCGGCCAGAATCAAACTCTTCCAAAAACAGTCTACAAAGGGAAGAAATGCAGTCTGAACCCAAAGTACAGATAAATTAGAAATAAAAAAACCAACACAAACCACGCTGAAGTAATTAACACGACAAGCCAGGATAATAAATTGCAGACTTCCAAAAGATAACAAAGCACACACAGTTGGAAGGACGCCAAAACCCAGATAAGCCTTGACAAAGATAATGCATACTTTACGTCCAGCAAGGTGCTGTGTGCAAACACCCTTCTCATATCCTGTTCTTTGTCCTAGGGAGTCCTTTGTCCTAGGGAGGCCACTGTTCCTCAGACGGCTGGTTGTGAGTCTCTCTTTGTGAAGTGGGGTCGGGGGGTTCAGATGGGCCTGTTGATAACGTACCTGGCTCCCTGCCACGTGTCATCGGCCCTGCCCGGGTTCCTCGAGGTGATAGCCGGGCTGGCGGTTGAAACCCCAGGCTTTTAGTCATGGGTGATTTCAACCTGCCTTCGCTCGGGGAAACCTCTGGGGTGGCCCGGGAGTTCCTGGCTTCCATGACGGCCATGGATCTGACCCAATTAGTTTCTGACCCCACTCACACGGGGGGACACACACTGGACCTGATTTTCGCCTCTGGTCAGTGGTTGAATGATCGCGTTGGAGATCTAGTCATAAAACCCTTGTCATGGTCCGATCATTCTCTTCTTAGACTGGACTTCGGTGCCGCCACCCCCCATCGCAGGGAGGCGGAGCCGAGGAGATGGTTCCGCCCCAGGCGCCTGATGGATCCGGAACGGTTCCAGATGGAGCTTGGGCCATTTCCTGAAACTCTGGATCATAACTCGGCCACAGACTTGGTGGCCACCTGGGATAGGTTGGCCGCGGAGGCTCTGGACCGAGTTGTGCCTTTGCGACCTCTGACTCGGCATAGATCCCACCTGGCTCCGTGGTTTACGGGGGAGCTGAGGGGGATGAAATGCCGGAAAAGACGTCTGGAGGGTATCTGGAGGGCCAGTCGTGCTGAGTCTGATCGGACACAGGTGAGGTCCTATATTAGGACCTACCTAGTGGCGATAAGGGCGGCGAGGCGTTCACACTTCTCCGCCCTTATTGCGTCTGCAGAAAATCGGCCTGCTGCCCTGTTTAGAGTGACCCGCTCCCTGCTTGAGCCGAGAGCGTGGGAGGACCTCTTGCAGGGTAAAGCAGAAGAGTTTTCCCGATTTCTGCATGATAAAATCGCCCAGATTCGGGATGGGCTGGACTCCAGTTGGGTGGTCCCGGGGGAGGTGTCCGGGGCAGGTCTTGAGACGGTTATCTGGGAAGAGTTCGATCCTGTGACCGCCGAGGGTGTGGACAGACTTCTGGGGAGGCTGAATGCCACCACATGTTTATTGGACCCGTGCCCTTCCTGGTTGGTTTCTACCTCCAGAGAGGTGACACGAGGCTGGCTCCAGGGGATTGTCAACGCTTCGTTGACGGAGGGGGCGCTTCCGACCGCCCTGAAAATGGCGGTGGTGCGGCCCCTCCTCAAGAAGCCTTCCCTGGACCCGGCTCTTTTGAATAACTATCGTCCTGTCTCCAACCTTCCCTTTGTGGCGAAGGTTGTTGAGAGTGTGGTGGCACGTCAGCTCCCTCAGTATCTGGAGGAAGCATCCTATTTAGATCCGTTCCAATCGGGCTTCAGGCCCGGGCACAGTACTGAAACAGCATTGGTCGCGTTGGTAGATGATCTCTGGAGGGCCCGTGACAGAGGTTATTCCTCTGTCCTGGTCCTCTTAGATCTGTCGGCGGCTTTTGATACTATCGACCATAGTATCCTATTGCGGCGGTTGGAGGGGTTGGGAATTGGGGGCACCGTCTTGCGGTGGTTCTCGTCCTTCCTCTCGGACCGCTCGCAATTGGTGTTGACGGGGGGGGAGAGGTCCGCCCCTAGGCCCCTCATGTGTGGGGTGCCTCAGGGGTCGGTCCTCTCCCCTCTTCTGTTCAACATCTATGTGAAGCCGCTGGGAGAGATCATCCGTGGTTTTGGGGTGAAATGCCATCTGTATGCTGATGACACTCAGCTTTACATCTCCACCCCAAGCCACCCCAACGATGCTGTGGAGGTTATGGCCCGTTGCCTGGAGGCTGTGCGGAACTGGATGGGCGAGAACAGGCTTCGACTCAACCCTTCCAAGACCGAGTGGCTGTGGTTTCCGGCGGCCCGATATAGTCAGCTGACTCCATCGCTGGCTATTGGGGATGAGATCTTGATCCCCACAGAAGGGGCATGCAATCTTGGTGTCCTCCTGGATGTACGGCTGTCTTTGGAAGAGCATATTACGGCCGTCTCCAGGGGGGCTTTTTATCAGGTTCGCCTGATACGCCAGATGCGGCCCTTTCTTGATCGGGACGCCTTACGCACAGTCACTCATGCCCTGGTCACCTCCCGTCTGGACTACTGTAATGCCCTCTACATGGGGCTCCCTGCGGGGAGCACTCGGAGGCTTCAACTGGTACAGAATGCAGCCGCGCGGGTGGTTATGGGGGCGTCGAGATACTCCCACGTGACGCCCCTCCTGCACGAGCTGCATTGGTTGCCAGTGGCCTTCCGGGTTCGCTTTAAAGTACTGGTTTTGGTCTTTAAAGCGCTCCATGGCATCGGACCAGGATACTTACAAGACCGCATTCTGCCAGTAGTCTCCCACCGACCGGTGCGCTCCCACAGAGAGGGTCTCCTCCGGGTCCCGACGCCTTCTATGTGTCGTCTGCTGACCCTGAGGAATAGGGCCTTCTCTGTGGGGGCACCCGCCCTTTGGAACGAGATGCCCCCTGGACTACGAACGACCAGTGACCTGAGGGCCTTCAGACGTGACCTGAAGACCTGGCTCTTCGAGCAGGCCGGCCTGAGCTGACTCAAATGGGATTTTAAATGGGGTTTTTAGATTAGTTGGGATGGGTGTACAAAGTTTTAATTTATTTTAATTGGGGTTTTTAGATTTTTATAGGGACAGCCTAGGGTTTAATTCTTTTTTAACTATTTATATTTGTATACATGTATTTTAGTTGGCTGTTCACCGCCCTGAGTCCTTCGGGAGAAGGGCGGTATATAAAACCTAAATAAAGTAAAGTAAAGTAAAGTAAAGTTCTCCCAGTTGCAACTAATGAAAGGGATCAGGGCCTTTTTCTCTCCTGTAAGCCACGTTGCTCCCTTCTCCATTCCTCCCTGCATGCTCTAGGATGAAGAGCAGGTAGCCCTGGGTCTTCTTCTGAATGCCCAGCCGGACTGTGACCTTCCCCCATTTCTTCCACAGCCACTGGAGCCAGACTCCCACTCCCTGTCAACTGTTCAATCTCCCCCTCAGAATCAGACTCCAACAAGAGCATGACAAACACTTTCTTTTTTTATTCCTTTCAGGGGTCACTCCCTGCCTTCATTCTTTATCACTACCAATAATAAGCCGAATATGAAAATTCATCCTTGATGCAAAAAGGCTTTATTAATTTAAAAATAATGCACCTTCCTTCTGAAAAGGCACGTTTCTACTCTTCCCCCACCCCCGCTGTTTCTACTCTCCCCTTATTGTGGCAGCATGCCAGCATTTTTATAAAAATGGATCTTTACTTTCTTCAACTGCTAGGAATTAGCCTGAAATATTAATTAAAGTGAAAACCTTATCCAGGGCACTCAGGGCTATGCTATTTTTAGCCAGACGCATAGCGGCTTGTAGCTAGGGACTGGGTGATTCTTTGAAATATTGTTAAATAGAAGAAGAACATATAATTATTTGGGGAATTGTTTCTAGTATCAGCATGGGCCTCAATGGAGTGTTCTTAAAATAGCTGACAGGAAATATATTGGTACCTGCTTAAATAATCAGTAAATATTTTATTGATGATCTTAATAAGCAAGCAGTCTCAGAATGAAGCTCTATTTTTTTTTAAATAAAAAGACTGTGTACAGTGACATTCACTGAACTGGAAACTGATGTGTGTATTACTTTTTCATGAGGCATGATTAAAATTGAACAGTCCCC
Source organism: Bungarus multicinctus (assembly GCA_023653725.1). Lineage (NCBI taxonomy): Eukaryota > Metazoa > Chordata > Lepidosauria > Squamata > Elapidae > Bungarus > Bungarus multicinctus. The sequence goes on from CM042842.1 coordinate 67,258,942, forward strand.
AGCTATGTTTCTGCTGCATGTTAATATACTTGGTTTTGTCCCCTGGAGATATAGTGGCAATTTTTAGTAAAATCCTGCTTTTCCTAAAGCTTGGAAAAAAACTCTACATTTAATGCCCTTTTATTTTTCCCCCTCCTCACTACGTACAAAAATACAATCTTGTCTAGACCAGGATTTACCTCACGTTAAGCTCCCTCTCAACATTTTTTTTGAAACAATAAAAACAAAACATGCTCTTTGCTTTGCTTTTCACACGGTTACATAATTTACAATTATATACTATCACAGATTGTAAAAAAAAAATTGCTAAAAAATACATTCAAAGTGGGAACCTCATTGAATCATTTGAAACTTCAGTGCTAAATGTGAGCAGCTCAGCAATTAAAATTAAAATAAAGTTGCAGTAAAGACAAATACAAACTACTTTAATCTCATTTATATTTTACCCCGAGTACATTGAAATATAACATTATAAAACAAGGGAGTGTGAAGTAATAGGAACTGTTAAATAAACATACTAAAATATCCATCTTCCAAAAACAAATACAAAATGTAACAGCAATCTTCTTGTTGTTGTTTGAAAAGTGAGTTCCAGCTTGAATAATATCAGCTGCAACTCACACAAGGGCAACAAGGATTAAGTTTGGTAAATTGCTAATGAAAGCATATTTCCTCTTCTAGAGGCCATCATAAAAAAACATATTTTAGGTTGATCTGCAGCACATCTTAGACAGGTGTATATGAAAAATTAAAAGTCCTTGCTTTTAGGCAATTAAAATTCAAATTAGCTGCACTTTTCCATCTTGTTCCTTTTCAAAGCATGTTCTTTTGAAATCCAACATGCTAATGTCTGCTTAAAGCTTCACCAAGGTTACCGCCTGATTTCAACAAATCAAAACTAAAATCCCACGGGCTTCTGTGTAATCAGATTTGTATACCAATTAAGGCTGAAAATATAACTGTAATGAATAAGTAAGCAGTGTCTTTCGTAGCTCTTAATTGGGGTAAAAAAAATGCTGTAGTCACTAAATGTTTCTCAGGTGGGTGACTTATTTAGGGGACCTGCCTCGATTGGTCCCCCCCAGATTCAAATAACGTTTGTTCTCTGGCAGCCCACAATGCAAAGGTTTTGGGTAAAATGACTTCTTCACTAACTCAGGACTTCCCAATCTTGTAGCTTTAAGAATGTGTGGATTTCAACTCCCAGAATTCCCCAGCCAGCATGGCTGGCTAGGGAATTCTGGGAGTTGAAGTCCATGGGTCTTAAAGTTGCCAAGGTTAAGAAGCCATAGTTTAGCTTATAACCCAGGAGTCTGCACCCCACTGGTCACACCCAAGATTCCATTCTCACAAACCCAAAGTGTTGCCAGGATTGGCCAGGTTGTGTCTTAATACCACTTCTTTCTGACTTGCGTACATCACTTCAAATACCTCTAGGACAAAAGGGACAATTTATAAAAATGACAAATCATTATTATGTTGATCAAAAAAATAAAAGTATGAGAATTAGTGGAAGGACTTGAATCATAGGCACATCCTTGTTTTCAGCAAAGACTGTGATTCCAATCAAGATGAATATTTACATGTCAGGGTTGAAGTGAGGAGTCCTTGGTCCTCTCTGAGTTTGATGTTTGATTTATACAACACTGGTATTAAAAAAGATATTAAAATAGAAGCCAGTTTCTAGGTAATTGCTAAAGCCATTCTCTCTCCCCAACCCTGCTTTTCTTTTAGAAAAAGTGACTTCTTATCAGCAGTAATCATCATGCATTTATATGCAAGTGAATATGGTAATGCAAATGTACATAGTAATGTAGGCAAGCAAGTGTAATACAGTAATATAGGAATCATTATTTTGTATTACTCATTCTGGGTTTCCTGATTTGTTTATCTATTTACTTGCTTTAAATATTTGGCGATTGGCATGTGGTATGCTGCAGGATATATAAGAATGTACAGGAAGATGCAGAGACTCAGTTTGGTCTAGTGGTTAAGGCACCAGGCTAGAAAGCTGAAAATTGTGAGTTCAAATCCTGCCTTAGCCATGAAAGCCAGCTGGGTAACTTAGAGGCAGTTGCCCTCTCTCAGTCCAACCCACGTCATGTTGTGGGGGAAACAAGAGAAGGAAGGTGGATCTGTTTGCCAGCTTAAATTATTTGTAAAACTAAAGATGGGATATAAATAAAAAAATAAGTGCGGAGAGTATTGTGAGGATACTCAAGAGTATTCCTACCTCGTTGTGGCTTGATCTAACCGAAGGAGGAACCAAGAACCTGCTCCTTGTTCATCCCTTTCTTCATCATCTGATCTACCCTACAAAGGAGAAGAACAAAATTTAGTTCCCAAATGTGAGTGCAGGGAAACCAAACTTGAAAACATATGATCACTTACCTTTGGGCAATGGCCATGGTAAGTATATCAAAGACAAGCTTCTCAAGATGTAAGGTGATATTTATACTTTCTTATTTCCTTGGCCCCCATCAAATTACCAATTTCATTCACACATGAAGTTAATGCAGAACATGAATACTCGAATACAGCTTATCAGTCTGGAATCCACATTACGTACCTGATATTAGCACAGTTGAGAAAGTCCAGAAATATTTCACAAGAAGAGTTCTCCACTCTTCTACTCGTTGTAGAATACCTTATGCCACCAGACTTGAAATTCTAGACCTAGAAAACCTTGAATTACGCCATCTTTGATCTGATCTAAGTATGGTATATAAAATCATACATTGCAATGACTCACCTGTCAATGAATACTTCAGCTTCAACCATAACAACACAAGAGCACACAATAGATACAAACTCAAGGTTAACCGCACCAAACTTGATTGCAGGAAATACGACTTCAGCAACAGAGTGGTCAATGTCTGGAATACTCTACCTGACTCTGTGGTCTCTTCCCCAAACCCCAAAAACTTTAACCTTAGACTGTCTACTATTGATCTCACCCCTTTCCTAAGAGATGTGTAGGGGGCGTGCATAAGCGTACCAACGTGCCTACCGTCCCTGTCCTATTGTTTCTTTTATTTTTCTTATATGTACCCATTTCATGTATTCATAACTATATATATACTTATACCTATTATCTTGTAAGCGATTGACAAATCAAAATAAATAAATAAATAAAAATGTTTGGTCCTGGATATGCACACTTAGTAATGTGATCTCCTTGTTAGTGTAACTCTTCCATTATCAGGTCATGTCACCTTGTTCTGGGCGTAGACAAAATACTTCCAAGGGTGGCACCAGATATGTTTCCTTGGCAAAACCTCTCTTAAAAACTTTTCAGATGAATCTTACCATAATATTTTTAAAGCTTTGTGTTTCATTTCACCCTGACTAGTGTTGATTGTCCTTGTAAGCATTTCATTTCACTGTGAATAAAAGTAGCTTTGGAAACTGGAGCTTTGAGACGATAGGCAGCAGTAACAATTCCAAGATCCACTCAAGAAGCCAGAGGTTTCAGAAGGTACTAAGGATAACCTTAGGAAGGGAGCAGGAAGCAATATTTCTTTGAGGTTATGGCAGCCCTTTGGAGAGGCACCTTTCCAATGAATAGGGAATGAAACTTAGAATCACAAGTAAGGATGACTGAGTTGCAATCCAAACATATAAGAGGCATGCCAGATCAGGACACCACATAATTACAGGATAAGTGTTTATGAACAAAAGAAAAACTGGAGTATTAATGCAAGCTTCTAGCCAAGGATGGGAGGCTAATGAGATAATTTTTATACTTAATATTGTACAGATGCGTTATTAATTATCAGTGCTACTCAGTAAATCCTGGATCACATTTTACACTCATCAATCTAATGCTGTTACTATTATGTCTTAAATTCTTAAAATTATCCAAAGCAAGTAAGGACAGGACAGGAAGTAATGGATAGAAACTTATCAGAGAGAGTTCCAACCTAGAACTATGGAGAAATTTCCTAACAGCAAGAACAATTAACCAAAAGAATGGCTTATTCTGGAAATTGTGGGTGCCCCATCACTGGAGTTTTTAAAGAAGAGATTGGACATTGTCCAGAACAGTACAGGGTCTTCTGCTTGATCCAACTCTATTATACCATATTTTGTATTCTGTATCTTAATACATCTATACAAATCTATAGAAGCCAAAGCTATATGTACATACCATAGTATAACCCAAAACAGATAATCATTTGTTTAAATAATAATAATAATAATATGGCCGGGGAAAGTGCCCTAAATCTACTTTTTTTCTCTAGTTGTATGATTGCCAAATCACAACAGCAACATCTTGTAATTAAATTGGAAGAATGCTCATACTTGTTCATACAGATATTCGTGTAAATTTATGAATCAGATTTGCTATTGTCTGATGCGATTTTACAAATATTTTCTGTCTCTCAGTTATGGGACTTTCAAAAATAACATGATTTAATTACACCTCAGTTCTCATTGCTACTGAATACAACCAGCTGGCTTGCTTGCTTGCTTGCTTGTTTGTTTCCTGCCTTTATTATTTTATAAATAACACAAGGTGGCAAATATACAAAACACTTCCCTTTTTTTGTTGTGTTGTCACATAATTAAGGGGAAAGTGGGTCAATTTATTCTTCTTAGCACCTGAGGGTAGAACCAAAGATGGTATTCAGCAGGTTCTGACCAGTTCTGGAGAACCAGTAGCGGAAATTTTGAGTAGTTCAGAGAACCGGCAAATATCACATCTGACTGGAGATTTTACAGTATCCTTCCCCTGCCACGCCCACAGAACCAGTAGTAAAAAAGTTTGAATCCCACCACTAGAGTAGAACAAAAAGCAATGGGTGGAAGCTCCTCAGAGAGAGATTCAACCTGGAACTACGGAGGAATTGCCTGACAGTTGGAACAATCAATGGAACAGCTTGCCTCCCAGAGTTGTGGTACTGCATTGCTAAAAGGACCCCTGCCTTGGGCAGGAAGTTGGACTGAAAGATCTTCAAGGTCCCTTCCAGCTCTATGATTATATGATTCTAAAATACAATGTATGCCTTGTGCTAGAACTTATGAAGAATATAGCTCAACTATATACATGATTCCTTGTCCAGCCTGATTCCCATTTGGGGTGCAGCGATTCCTAGCCTTTCATTGAAGGAACTCTAGGTGGCATGTTACCTCTGCAGCTGCTCTATAAAGTACCCTATTGAAAGAGGTTCAAGGTCATTCAAACTTGTCTGAATTTGAAAAGTAGTCTCTGATGCAAAACTACTGTTCTATGTGCCTCACTCCCAGTGGGTTTCTGAAATAATATCCCTCTGTTGATGCATGCAGCACTTGAACTCATGCTGGTTCCATACACACCTGAATTTATGAATGTCACCTACTAATGTCTGACGCTGTTTTATAGCACCTGCCGTCTATCGATTGTTGACCTCCGAAAGTCTTTTGAAAAGAACATGACTTGATCGCACTTCAGATCTCATTACTACTGAATGCAACCAGCGTATGTTGTCATGCACATTTCTGAGGCCCACAGGTTTGGATCAACACTCGTCTGCACCACTACAAATAAATACTGCCTTGCTTTGCCTCCCTATCTCATAACTACAAGGATTTTCATATCCAGAAAACAGCAAGGTCTTTATCCTAAAACTGCTTGTGTGGTCAAGAAATGGAAAAGTTTTGTCCATGGAAAATTACAGAATTAAGTTGGTCGCACAAGAGGACACAGCCGTGAGGGAAGGAAGAAGTAAAAACAAAACACAGGCTATTTTCTTTCCTTCCAGGATAAGCAAAAGAAGAATGATTCTGAAAAATCTATTTATGGGAGAAAACCTCAAGGAAATAAATGGGTGTTTATTACAAGTAAATTAATACAGGTAGTCCATAACTTATAACACTTTATTTAGTGACCATTCAAAATTACAACAGCACGGGGAAATGTGACTTATGACCATTTTTCACGGTTATGACTTTTGCAGCATCCCCATGATCATGTGATAAAAATTGATGTGCTTGGCAACTGGTTTGTTTATGACCCTAGCTGTGGCAATTGATTCATATTTATGACCGTAGCTGTGTCCCAAGGTAATGTGATCTTATTTTGTGACCTTCTGACAAGCAAAGTCAGTGCGGAAGCCAGATTCGCTTAATAACTGGGTTACTAACTTATCAACCTCAGTGATTCATTTAACACCTGTGGCAAGAAAGGTCATAAAATCGAGCAAATGTCTCTCTTAACCACAGAAATTTTGGGCTCAATTGTTGAGGACTACCTGCATTTATTTATTTGCTTACAAATAAAAATGTGGGTGATTGTTCCATAGGTCTCAGTGAATTGGTACAACATACAGGAATAATGTTCAGGCAGATGACTGCAGCGCATGATAATGTTGGATTTTGAAATTCAGTCTGCACAAAGGCAAAGACATAGGGAGAAGAAGAGTTGTTATCCCAAGAAAGATTTGTTAAAAAATATATGTATGTATGTATGTATGTATGTATGTATGTATATAATGTGTATAACTTGTTCCCATACTTCTTGTTTCATGTCAGCTCTAATGAAATGAAATGGAGAAGTTTGCTAAATTTAGAATTCCATAGTGTTATATATGCTTATTTATTACATTGCCATAGTTAGGCTGACATTCTGTAACCACTATCTGGAAATAAGCCTCCACTCCACATTTTCTAATTATCATGCTGTAGAGGGTGATCATAAGCATGCAATTTACAAGAGCTGCTACTTGTAAGTGTGTGGCTGTAGCTTGTCCATTGTAAAGCTCCATTGAACTTGGAGGACTTGCATATAAGTAAAGGCACCCATAAGGCTGCATTGTAGAGTTACTTCATTAGAATATGTGGTCTTAAAAAATGCCTAAAGTATTTTGCTTCAATACTTTAAAAAAAGAAAAAAATACGTTGAATCTACTGTATTGATTTTTACAACCAGGCTGTATCTCCACACAGCTCATAAATCATAGTAGAGCATATCTGGACAGTGTAGTTATTGTTCCTAATAGGAAAAGGGAGAGCTTATTATCTGTGACACTTCATGTTCACTGACATGAATGGAAAAAGAGAATGGGTTTGGAGGATTTTTTATTATTATTTTTTTGTGAACAAAGGGGAAGATTCAAAGATATAAGCTGTCTTAGAGAAATTTCAAGGACAGCAGTGTCATTTTAGATTTACAAATTTGATGCTGTAAAAGATTGATGCATTTTGACATGCCAGAGACAAATTAGCTTACATTACTATGCCTGTGCATTTAAACCAGCCTTTCCCAACCTGATGCCTCTCAAGATTTTGGATTTCAGCTGCTAAAATCCTGGTTATCATGTAAAGTTGAAGCTTAGTATATCTAGAGGACATCAAACTGAAAAAGGGTGGTTTAAAGCTGCAGCATTAGAGCAAAGAAGAAATGTAAAAAAATACAAGTATTTTAGTGTCCCGTTCTATGCAACTAGCACTGCTTTGGCAATTTTATGTATAATTATTCAGGGATAACTCTAACCATATTCAATGCGTATAGAGCTACACTCTGTGATATACTGTAATAACTTATAGATGATCCTTAAATTTCCCAGCATTGAACCACGAGCACTAGAAAATTCAGTTTGAAGGTATTTATTTTCCAGATCCTTTATCAAAAGCATAACTAGTCTAAAATTATGAGTATCCCTATATCAAATGATACTGTTCTAAAAGTTTCTTCTGAAATATTTTTAGCCATTCTGTTATTTGGCAGCAATTTGCACCAAAGCCATAATAATTAGTTTATTCAGGTTCTAACTTTTCCTTGGATACCTAATTCAATGCATAATTTTTAAACCTCGGATTATCATAATTATCATCATGAAAAAGGTGTGTCCCAAAAATACCAAATAAAAATGTAAATTTCATTAACTTGCAGCAATATTCAGAACTTTGAATAACCATGAAGGTGGAGATTTGGAAGCCAAGAGCCATTTGTTATAGTTCCCAGATGCTTGTATAACACTTATTCAATGTGATCCCTCCCCCTTTCAATTTATTAAGTGTCTGGTGTTCTGGTCCATTAGTTCACTAATTTTGAGCATATACAATCTATCTTGATTCATAAGTTATCGAAAAATAGAACTGTTGAATCTCATTGAAGTACTCAATTCCCAAACCTTGACATAAAAGCTAACATAAAACAATTTCATTCAATTAAATGAGATAGTACTATAGAAAACTCAGGATGATCTATTTTAAAACCAGTATCAAACCAGTACAAAGATGAGTATTTTTTCCCCTCAAACCCTTCATAACTTTGTCCCTGCAGGATATTGAGGTAAATTGGATTTTTTAAAAGCAGTTCACAAAAAAGCCCTGGATCAGTATAAGGAGCTCTGCTAGTCAGTGATTTGAAGATGTAATGGAAAGTACAAGATAATTCTTTGGAGATTGAATTGCCACATAGCATGCATAACTAAGGTTTATCTGAATAATTCTAGTTACCCTTAAGATTAGTTGCACATCACATGATGACCATCTCTTGACCTGCTTCAATACATGGAATTCCCCCAAAACCAAGAAGTTTGGTTTCCAAAGCAGTAGTTAAATAAAATAATTAGAATTTTTTTTTGTTATTTATGGAATTATACAAGCAGTGGCTAAAAAAAAAAGTAAAGTAGTCCTTTTCTGATTTGTTCTAGCAAAAGAAAGAATTTATCCCTATTTTTCGATTTAATATTAAGAATAGCAGTCAAGAAATGAATGGTACTTTCTGCACTGTTTGCAAAAGTATATGATGTACTCCAGATCAGAATATTTGTCTTCAGCCTAAATGCTGAAATAGCTGTTTGAACATAACCTGAAAGTCTGCATTCTGTCTTTTTTTTTTGCAAAGTTCTGATGTATAATGGCAATTATTTTCATGACTCAAAAATACAGGCTTAACCTTTTGATTCCTTACTTTCTAAACTGCTGGATTTTGAATGCTGGTCAGCACATTTTGGATGCTGGTCAGACTTTGTGATAGCACAAAATCAACTATTTTAATGTCAAATACTGATAACTATGGCAAAGACCAAAGAACCAGTGAGTAGATTGGTTTTAGTTCCTTGGAAGAGATAAAGAAAAATGAGAGATCGCTCACAAGTGCTCCACACAATGTTGTGGTTTGCCAGCAGCAGGTGTGGAATGCTGAGGTCTTGGAGAACGAGGATTCAGATGAGGGGTCTGTGTGTGATGCAGGTCCAGGACCATCAGGGAGTGGAATGCTGCCTTTGGAGATTGTGAAGGCTGGCAGCAATGATGAAGAGTCCCCAAGGAACCTGTACCCAGTGCATGTGCGCACAGGGCTGCTCGAAGGAAAGAGCAGCTGCAGCAGCACGGGTGACTTGGTAGTAAGGCTGCAAGGTAATGGCCCCTCCCTTAAGAGATAAAAGCCAGCTGAGAAACCGGAGTTCTTTGCAGGAAGCAAAGAAGTTTTTTCACTCAAGTCTTGTAGACATTTGGAGTATCTTGGTTGGTGTTTGGAGACTCTTTGTGTTTGAAATATTTCTTAGTAACTTTATCTAGTATTCTTGGCAGCCTTGCACAACCTTGGCAAGGCTCGTTCTTATCAGAGACAATTAGTTTGAAATGGCCTTTTAACCATGAAGGAAAGGAATTTGTAAAGAATCATTAAAAGGTTTTGCTGTTACCTCTGTTTCGTGTTTGTTTCCTTGGAACAAGGTTTGGGTCAGAATACACAGCAGCTCCTTAGGTGGAGACTGCAGGAGAGCAATTTTCTGCACATTTGAGCACTGAGAAATGATAGGATTAATCATCTTGTTTGCAACCACAGCAGAGACTTTTAAAGGACATTAAGTTAGCAAATCTCACTTTCTAATCACTTTTGGAACTTGCTTATTAATTATTTTTAAGCTATTAAAGATTCCAGAATAACAAGTTTGAAAATGCTGGGTAAGTCTTCCTTCAATCCAAAATGAAATAAAAATTTAATCATATGCGTAAGAATGTAAAGAAATAAACAATGAAAAGCTAAATAAGATTGATCTTAGAAAGTTATAAATGAACTAATTGGGATATTGAAACGTATACACTAAGATTTTGAGATTAATTATAAAGAACAACTTCTTGTAGGAAATGGCTCCTGTTGTTTTTATAAGACATAATGAAGACAAACTGTTATCTTTGGACATTGATGCTGGACATTAGCAGGGGAATTTTTAGTATAGGAAATATTTATAAGCATGTAAAATATTGCAGAATGTTATAACAATAAAAATATTGAAAGAGACTTTTGAAGAATGGGATTATAAAATAGTAGCCACAATATCAACAATGTAATTAACTCTGTATCCAAAAGATGTTATTGAAGAAATGACAAAAGTAGAATACATTTGACAAAATAGAAATGGTTTTGAAAGTAGATTTACAATTGGCAGGGCAGGGGAATTATTTAGAGAAGGATATTTTACTGAATCTACAAAAGAAACTGGCTGAGGTTTTGAAATTTAAATGGGGAATAACAAATCAAGAGATGTGGATATTTTTTTCCTATTAAATTTACAGAAGAGGTTTGTTAAAGCCTTGAAGAACTCTGCAATAGGATAAAGGAAAAATTAAGAGAAAATGTCCATTAGGATAAAGGAAAAATGAATAGACAAATCCTATAGCAACATTTGAATGAACTAAAAATTAAGAGTGTTAGAAATAAAAAGGAGTATAAAGTTGATTTATTTGATCATGTTAAACAAGATATGTTGTCCTTCTGGCAACCATTTATGGACTTTGAGCTGACACCAGCAGATGACTGAAAAGCATTTGATAGATTTATAGATAAGATATGGGGTATGGGATGAAGAGATATATTGTTTGTAAACTCATAGGGGATGAAAGGTCACTAAATTTCTTCATACTTGTGATGAACAACAACACTTCCTTATATGTTTCTTTCTCTTTATTCTTATTTTTCTGATTTTTTTCTTTTTCTTTGCACTTTTTATTATCTTCTATTCTCATTCTTTAAATTTAGTTTGTTTTAGATTTTACTGTAATTATAACATTTGAATACTTACAATTTCTTTCATTTAAGATTAGTACCAAAAGCCTGATTTTGAAATGTAAGGCAGAGAATGCATAGTTCTGTATGTAGAGATACACACATACTTTTGACCTACCAATGTTTATTTCTGCTACAATGTCTACTAATTTGTTCACCTTTCTGCCTTAATTAATAGCCTGACCTATTTAGTCTAATTTGGCTCTAGACATTTAAATTTGACAGCTGAACTATCTTGAATGCCACAAGAGATTAATTTCAAAATATAGATATTTATTGAAATAGAAACTGAGAGGGTAAAAACTTTGGATGATTTAAGTAGTGATAGGTGTATTTAGTTATCCTGGCAGAATAGTAATTATTTTAAATGCAATGTAACAATGAATAAGCAAGTTTTCATTCACAAATGATTTTGATAAAATTATGAATTCTTCTGTAGCTTGGAAATGCTTGATAATACCATTTTTTAAAATTCACTCATCATGACTTTATCTATCTTTATCCTTTCTTTTTATGATGGGCATAGTAATTATTTCCAGATTTTCACTTTCAGCAATGGGTAAGCCAAGCTATTGTTGTTAAATCATAATTTAAAGGTGAATGTTATGAATTAAGCAGGGAAATTAATGCTTGTTCAAAAACCCTGGTTAGGATAATATTCTATAATATGCTGAGTTGTGTATTTGCTTACTACAGTCACACTGGGTCATCAGAGATAGTGACTGTAGAATGGAAAGAAGTCACATCACACAAATATGTCCAGCACTACTGATCCTAACCAATATAATTATTTTATAAACATGATTGTTCAAACTCTAAAAGCGTTCAGTTTAAACTGAAGTCAAATTCAAATACACATTTAGCTGCAATTATTTTGGATGTCCTTGGACCTGTTGCACATTGGGAATTAAAATTGAAGAGATCTAACTTAGGAACCACCCAATTAAAAGTGTTAGCAGTCCCTGTAATTAACTTAGCATTTATAGACAATTAGCATAGTTAGCAACTTAAAAAAATATATCCAAAAGTCTTGAAAAATGTATGCATTTGATTAATAGTTTAGTTTGTTTATCCTACTGAGTTTTTATTGACACCGAGTTAGAAAGAAAGATCTAGAACATAAAGATTGTTTGAATATTGATTGATTCCGTCCCCCCTAATTTCATGGGGGTGATATCTGTTCCATCTTTTTAAGCTACTTGGAGCTAATCATGCAAAAGATGTAAATGTTGTTCTTCAGTACTTCTTTCAGTTCTATATTCCATTCAGTACATGTTATATGAAGACCCTTTGTTGGACTTCAATAGCCAGGGATGAAAGCTACATCATGAGAAATATAAAAATAGCAGAATTTACATACATGCATGATTCAAGTTAATTCTCAAAATCAGAATTTTGAGACTTCTCCACCCAAAAAACTTTTTATATAGGTGAATAATAGGTTTTTTTGTATTGTTATGCTTATATAAATTGATTTTTCTTCTTAATCTATTCAATTTCTTTGTACAGCTTCTTTTTCTACCTTTAATCTACTCTCTCTCTCTCTCTTGCTCTCTTCCATTCGCCTTCCTTCTGGCTGGTAATTTTGGATATTTTGAAGCTGTGGAAGATGCCAAATACAATTTCTGGTGTATCAAATATCAAATAATTAGATCACAACAAATAATCTAAAAGCTCATGGAGGGTCTCAGTACTATTTTCAATGAATATATCAGTCAATGCAAGGCAATATAACAAATCATTAAAATATATAAACTTATTTTACTAGTTACTGGTTGTAATAGACTAAAGAAAAACAGCTTGAGTGGTTGTGTGGAATCTCTGTGAGTAAGCATCAAGAATGTATGAGGAAATGAGAGGCCAAAATCAATATTCTGCTCCTTCAAGGCCTTTCAAAGTCTGAAGCAAGCTGTAAGTTTCTCACCTTTGTTTTAGAACAAATGCTTTTATGGCAGCTAAGTTTAAAACCTGACTAATAATGTATTCAAGATTCAATCAAGACATTTACCTTGATTGCATTAATATATGGAAGCACTAGATGGTAGTATTTCCTTCTGTTTGAGTTGATAAAAAGGCTTGCCAAATTTCAACTGCTTCCATGAAGCGGTGGAAGGGGGGAGAGAAATCTGATTCAATCCATAAAATAGAAAGAAACTTTATTCAAATCATTATGTATATGAATTCCTTTGTCAGATAGATGTACATTCAATTTGGTAACAGCTCATGTTGGGTTTTTTTTTTTGAAGATGAAATAGAGAAGAATGAGACTAAATGGCACTTTTGTAGGGACCATTAGTAGCATGATGCCATTTCGGACTGCCGATAACAAAGAACATAGAATCAACCATTGGTTAATTGCTAATAAAATGGTTAATAAAATTAACCCCCTTAAAGTTGTCACATGTAAAATTGACCCTCTCTGGAAATTATTAACTATACAATTATATGAATTTAGCCGAGTTTAGCGAGACATTCTTTCAGATCTCACATTTGTATATCTTTTCTGAGCATATAGTTAGTCCTTGACTTATGACTTATTGTCCAGGACACTGCAACTGTCATAAATGCATACCAGTTGCCAAGCATCCAAATTTTGATCACATGACTACAGGGATGCTACAATGGTTGTAAGTGTGAAAAAAAGACCATAAGTCACTTTTTCCAATGCCATTGTAATTTCAAACAGTCATTAAACGAATGATTGTAAGTCAAAGATTACTTGTATATAATAACAATTTCTGTTAAAAAAATTCAACTATTAACTAAAGTTTTGACTATTTGATTAGGCCATGCAGGATTATGTATTTCATTTCATGTAGCACATCATTTAACCATGTTCCACTCAGACTCATATCTAAGTCCAGATAATGAGACACATTATAAATATTGTCTCACTTTGTCGCAAAAGCTTAGGGCTCTCAAGAAATATTCATAGGATCACAGCTATGAAGTATGATCTTGTTTCTGTTGCTTACTTGGTTGTAATTCCCATCAAATGTCATGAATATCTTTTTCATAAGAATTCCAAAATATCAAATCAATGTATTGGATTTACATTTAGTTATAATTAGATATTGATTGAAAATATTGCCATTTATTTAAAGTTGACAGGTCCCTTTAAAATCTCTATAAGCCAATTCTAATTATGACAAAAAATGCACTCAGCTCATTGACTACTAACCAAGTCTGTTTTTCATTTGGAACATTAGATACTGCTGAAAAGAGTACAGCTTGATTAAAGACAGTTTTACTAACTGATCACAGTTTTAATCAATCACTTTTGCACAGTCCTTGCATATGTGTAAAACATTTCTGAATCTCGAAGCACATTTATTTTTAGATGGGAGGCACATGTTTTACAGCATTCAAAGGAGGTGCTGTTTCACATTTGAGAGACATGAGAATATATCTCATAAAATAAATAAAGCCTGTTTGGTCTAGTGGTTAAGGCATCAGACTAGAAAGCAAGAGACCATGAGTTCAAATCCCAACTTGGCCATAAAAGCCCAGTTTGGGTCACCTAGGACTCTCACTCTCTCTCAGTCCACCTCACCTCATAGGGTTATTGTCTTACGAGGAAAATGGGAGCTGTGTTTGAATATGTTTCGCCGCCTTGAGTTATTTGTAAAAATAATAAAGATAGAATATAAACAAACAAAATATGACAAATCTTGCCACTGCCATTCTGAATATGCATTTGTGTCAATAATTTTATCTAAATTTGATTCTCAATTAATTGGAGGCATATGCAAACCTATGAGTAGTTGTAATGAATAATTGTATACATATAATTCTTGATTTATAACCACAATTTGCACCAGAATTTCCCCCACTAAGCAAGGCAGTCGCTAAGTAAGTCATCATGTGACCAGATCCAATTTCACAACTATTTTTACTGTGGTTGTTAAGCAAATCCAGCTTCTCCAATTGACTTTGCTTGTTGGGAGGTGGCTGGGAAGATCACAAATCACAATCACATAACTACAAGACACTGCCTCATTGTAGATGCGAGCCAGTTGCCAAGCATCCAAACTGAGATCACATGATTGCAGAGATGGTGTGACAGTCATAAATTCATGAACGGGACATAAATCACTTTTTTTTAGGCCATTGTAACTTCGAACTGTCATTAAAACAGTCCTAAATCAAAGAGTACCTGAAATGCTATTTTATACCCATCTTTTAAAAACAAGCCCTGTAAGATCTGAAGTACAATACTTTCTTTAAAGATTATATAGATGTATACTTACCTTCCACAGCAAGGTGTCAATGATGCCGTTTGTTGTTCAAAACATACGGATGATACCTACCCTATTGGGAAAGTCTGGTGTAACAGTTGTGCTGATATGTATCAAGTTTCCTTTCCTTTCATTTTCACCAGTCATGTCAGACACTGAAGAAAGTCATTGTGATGGAAGTCTTCTCTAAAATATGTCCATTGCCAATGGACAGGGTATTATTTTCATTTTAATAAAATGAATGTTGAAATGTTCTTAGCGCTATTTTCTTTTATTATTGCTAATTCAATAAATAAACTCTACATTTATTCAGAGCATGTTCTCTACCACTTTACGTCAGAAATAGACCCAGTATGGGGTAGTAGTCAAGGTGTGGGAATAATGTTGAGGAAACCTAGGTTCAAATCCACTCTCATTCACGAAAGGTCACTGAATGACATTGGGCCAGTCCCTTTTTCTCAGCCAAGGCCTTCCCGGGGTTCTTCTTAGGGGAAAGTGGGAGGAAAGAATGCTAGCTATGCTGCCTTGAGCTATTGAACAAAAGGTAGGGAATAAACCTAGCAAGTAAACAAATAATTGTCCACATTGATGACAGAGAAGCTAGCCTTAGTAAAGAAGGCCAATCCTTCATCCTACAATCATGTCGTATTAAGCTAGAAGCAAGCTTCCTTGAATACAAAAGATTTAAAAGCTTTACATGGGATTGCTTTGTCAAAGGATCCTACCCCCAGCTCTACCCCACCCTCTCCACCCTGTATACTGCTAGTAATGTAGCTATAAATGTAGTCTTATTGAGCCTCTCTTTAGATAGCGTCATTTTATTGACTGATTGGTTTTCAAATGTACTGGGTTGAAACTGATTAATGTTCTGTGGGACCTCATTGTAGAATAGATAATGCTAGATAAGTGGGATATAACAAATGAGTTTATGTCTCCTTCCTTGTGCAATGCCTAATACACGTTGGTTTACCCAAGCAGATTGCCTTTTGCATGTCTACACAAGGATACAAGAATCTGTTCTTCAATGCCAGAATTATGTATTTCTTTTGGACAGTTTGCATCCAAATGGCTGTTGATCTAAGGCCACCCTTTCTGGATAAGCTGGATTCTGACTGAATTTTGAGAAACACATTTGGGGATCTAGGACATTTTTTTATTTCCTTGGCTAAATGAGTATTACATTCTTAGACAGGTTTTCCAAATGCAAAATTTAAAAAGTTTGTTGGATTTACACCATCCTATTTACTTACAAGGGTATACATCAGGGGTTTCTAGCCTAATTTTAAGTCTTGTGGATTTCAACTCCCAGAATTCACCAGCTAGCATGGGAATTCTAGGAGCTGAAATCTATAAATCTTAAAAGTTGCTAAATTGGATACCCCTGGCACACACGGTTCTTCTTCTTCTCCTTTTTCCTGACAACTATCTTGTGAGATGAGTTAGCCTGAGTTGATCACCTAGAGAAGGCCAATGATGGATTACAAATTGAGTCTTCCCAATAATTTAACAGCATTTAGCACAAACAAACAGAAAACAGACCAATCAACTACAGGCTGATGAAGGTTAGATTTCTATGTCAGATGTAATCTAATACCGAGCCAAGATCTAGTGGAGAGTGCTGCAGCTGGTACTGTTTTTATCACACAATTTTCATTTCTCTCAAACGTCCATAATTGCCAATCTGGAAAAAAAATCTTAGAAGGAGCTTCCTAATGATGCCTTCCATTTGTATTTAACTGAAGTGTGGGAAGCCAAGAAGACAGTAAACGGCTAGAAGGAAGATGGTTGTTGAAGGAAAAGCATGACCGTTAGTAATGATAGCAGCAGCTCCATTGAAAATCTTATGATGGCAGTTCCCAATTATATCTATCGTTGCTTGCAATTGAAATATAGGAAACCAAAATGGCCGTGGACAGTGGGAGAGATGATTGTTAAGGTAAAGGACAGAACATTCACACATATCCCTCTTGGTTGTGTTACAGTTAAATAAGGGGAAATGGGCAAGAAATTTACAGTGCACCCATGAGAATCTCATTAACTGCAGGTAGTCCTCAACTTATGATCACAACTGAGCTCAAAATGTCTGCTAAGTGAGTTGTTAAGTGAGTTCTGCTTTGTTTTATGATTGTTAAGTGAATCACTGCAGCTGTTAAGTTAGTAACATGGTTGTTAAGTGAAATCTGGCTTCCTCATTGACTTTGCTGGTCAGAAGGTCACAAAATGATCATGATCCTAGGACACTGCAACTATCATAAATATGAATCAGTTGGCAAGTGTCTGGATTTTGATCACATGACCATGGGGATGCTGCTATGGTCATAAGTAACTTTTTTCAGTGTCGTAACTTCAAATGGTCACTAAATGGACTTTTGTAAATCAAAGACTACCACATCTCTTTTTCTTTGACAGGAAGCAAATTTTCTCTCATCAAACTAAATGGACATTGCTGTGAAAAAATGCAAAATATTTTTTATCTGCAGGTCCCTAATTAAGAATGAAAATGCTGAGGTTCCTCCTTAAATCCATTGATGATTTTGATTTCTGACTCCGCAAGTTGGAACCACTGGAAACAACAACCAATAATCGATGGTTTTAGTTAGAGTGAATGTCGGATGTTAGTAAGCCAACACTGCATATAAATTACATGAGTAATTTTACTAGTTGCCTTCAAATTCCCCCTATTAAGGCAAAAGAAAAAAAAGAAACAGGCATGTTAAAGCAGTAGGCGAAGTGTGCATTAGGCCATTACGTTGTATGAGTCGAATCCATTATAATAGGGTAAGAATTCCACGTCCTGCCTTTGGAGATACAGAATTATTCTCATGCCAGGCATTTAGTAGAAGAAGTTGTATGATTCCCAAGCAGCTTCTAACGATCAGGTAAAAAAAAAAAGCAAGAATAATAATTCTAAATGAATAATCTGTGACCTTACAATTTGGGAATTGCTCTTACCCAAAGCCAAGATGTCAATTATTTGTACCATATGAACAAACCAGCTTAGTTTTGCTTAAGGGACATGCTGGATGAATAATCCAGTCAAAGATAATGTGTTATCCTTTCCCCTATATACAAGGTAGTCCTTGACTTAAAACAATTCAATGACCATTCAAAGATATAATGGCACTGAAAAAAGTGACTTATGACCATTTTTCACACTTACGACCTTTGTAGCATCCCCATGTTCCTGTGATCAAAATTCAGATGATTGGCAACTGGTTCATACTTGCTGTGTCCCAAGGTTATTTGGTCCTGTTTTGCAACCTTTTGACAAGCAAAATCAATGAGGAAACCAGATTCACTTAAGATCTGTGACGTATCAACTGCAGGGATTCATTGAAAGGTCGTAAAATGGGGCAAAACTCACTTAACAAATGTCAAATCTTGGGGCTCAGTTGTACTCATAAGTCGAGGACTATCTGTACAGAAATCATGCCTAAACTTTAAACTTGGTTCCATACACTCCCACTACATCTCCAAAGGATTGCCCTGATTCAATTATTATTCTATTTGGGAGTCCATGCTTTCTCTTGAAAAGCTTTCTCCCTTCATTTCAGTGAAAGAAATCAATTTAAAAATTTTGTGCAAAATAGATTAACCAGCAAAGGTGATGCTACATTCCTTCTGGTTTTTGACAGTATAGGCTACGTTGGTTCTCATCCACAAATAGAAGTGAATATAATCTGTATTTGGACCGAGTCAGTATAGATGTATATTTTTGCCTGAATGAGTGCACAAACTGCATAATGATGGTGGCAATTATATTTGTGCAGTAGATAACAGTATCACTCTGTATTTGTTATGTAGCAAATCCCATATAAATGAGATTTTTAGTTTTCCTGGAGCTGCAATTAATTTATGAGCAAGATTTTAAAATTCTTGGTTTTCTAAAATATTTCACCTTAAATTTAGTCTCTTTCTTTGGTTCTGAGCAGAGCTATTCCCTGCTTTATTTTCTAAGACACATTTTCAGCCTAGTTGGCTATCAAGGTCATCCTTATCGAGGTCATCCTTCAAAATTCAGAGGATGTCAAAGGTGGCTTGCTTTCTAGCATACCAACTTTTTATTGGTTTGTTTAAATATCATTTAAGGAAACATTTTTTTAAAAAAAGTAGAATATGACGCTAAGGATTGTTTATTTAGTCCCCACAAGAACCATGTTTGGGTTAAAATGAATTCAAATAAAATCAGCAGGTAGATTTATGGTGGAGAAAATCTCTTATGCAACATGGACAGTTTTTGCAATAAATATCTTGTAGGTTATTGGGTTATTTTAGATATAGAATGTGCAGAGATGAATATTTTGAATAAGAAAGATACATACAAAAGTCTTGCCACATACAGGCTGTCGCCACAGGAGACAAAATACTATGCTATGTTGTGCTTGTATCTATGTCTCCTTCTCTTTGAAGAAACATAACTATGGATTAATGTTGATCTGGATAATCCAAATAACCCTTATTTAGGCTAAACTGCCCTGTTCCAGGATGCTGACTCTCTGAAAGGAAGACAAATGGGTTTTTGGAAAAGCATTATATTAACATTCTAATGCTATGGTAAAATTTGGAAACTTTTTTTAAAAATAACTCTCTCTGTTTGATTATCATCCTAACTGAAGTTTTCATCTCATTTTCTTTCCCAACATTTTTGACAGGCAGTCTAATTTGACAGTTGCTATTACTCATTTCCAAAGGCAATTGAGTGAACATCCATTTAAAAATCTTTTTAAGGTGGCTAACTGAAATCAATATGTCAAATTCAGTCCTATCCTGGTTTTTTTAAAACTAATATTAATAAAATATATGTGAATCCACCCTTGTATTTGTACGACAGGATTCTCATATTGTAACAAATGTGAAGTGGTTTTCTGGTCTACCCACCACAATGCAGCACTGATTGTTAACAGCAAAAATGTTTTATTAAAAAATAAAAAATAAGAACAAAAATAACTCCACTAGGTTTCATATTATCTATTTCATTAACTCCAAAACACAGAAGGCTGTTAACATCCAATGGGGTTCTCATGGCCACCAAAGCCAGATGTGAAAGTTGTATGCTGCACAAAGGCACCATGACTTGTGGGATTGCCAAGTGATGGGAATGGTAATAACTCAGGGCTGCATTGCAAGGCGCCATGTTGGGGGACGAAACCCATCCAGTTATTATTCCATGTGTCTGTGTGTGTGCTGTAAAGAAAAAAAAAAGGAGATCGGAGCAACAGAAGCAAGTTATTTCATGTCATGATCCTCTGGAAGCAAATATTCTCCATTACGACCACCCTGTTCTCTGTAATCCTTGGAAGTCTATTTTGAAAGAAATGAAACATTAACCATGGGTGAAAAAGATGAATATTTGTGACATGGACAATCAATTAAATAAAACCTCCACATGCATGTTTCTCTCTGATGCATATTGAAATCCAATTTAGTAGAGGTTGTGTAATATAAGTAGAGCAACAATGCTAAAATTTTGCACACATTTAAAATTATTTTTGTCTGAGGATTCCTTATTAAACTTAGACTTAGAATAACTTTATTGTCACTTTGAATGTACACTAATCAGCATACATTAAAATGAAATTTCATTGCATATAGCTCTCAAAGGGTCACCATCTCTAATATACACTACATAAACATGACAAAATACAAAATTATGCATATAACCACATATATGACAGAGAAACCACAGTCTAGTTTGGAATATTGTTTTAATATCCTGGAATGATTCCAGATTCTATGGCAACATTTTAAGTTATCTATTTAAACCAGCATTTCTCAACCTCAGCCTTAAGATGAGTGGATTTCAAGCTCCCAGAATTCCCCACTAAGCAGTTTGTGAGGATCCCCAAAACCCTTGCCGCTGAATTGCAATGTTTTAATAGGAAGGAAGAGTATTATAATCCATCTTTAATGTTGATAATTTTGAGCCTTCTGCTCAAGAGGGGCCAAGCAAGCTCCTCAAACCTTTCATTTGAGCCCAGTTTCTTTAGCTTTTTTATGAAACAGTGGGCTGTAGTTTCATAAAGCCAGTATCCCGCCAAATAGGATGGAATGTATAGCCGCCCAGCCGCCCCTTTACAATCCCAGCCCACGTGTTCCCTGCTGCAAAGTGATCGCCATCCGTCTCCCTCAGACTGTGGATAATGGGATTTGAAGTCCATTATCTATCCTTCTCGAAAGAAACAGGCTGGGAAAGCCTGCTTTAATAGATGCATGAGATCTTCCCTCACTGTTTTCCTGACCGGCGGGACATCCATAGAAGTGACTGAACTTATAGTCGCTGGCCACGGTCGGGTTGCGGGTAAACAGTCCGGGCCTTAAAGCCGGCATGCTGTTGCTTTCCGCTGGGGGCGCTCGCACGCCGAGTTTCTGGATCGCTTTCGCCTCCTTTCGCTCCGCTTCGGGCGGGGACGGGACGGGACGGGGAGGTGGAGTTGTGTTGGAGGAGTGGGGGGAGACGACCGCGAAGTTAATTATCGTATCTGCCAGTTTAAGGAAAGGGGTTGTACTTGGAGAACGCACAGTGGAAAAAGGACCTGACGAAATAAAAGTAGCGATGCAACCAAGCTCGATCCCACAGTACCACTGGCGGCGCTAGCAACGGCAAGCGCAACTTCGGCATATTTTGGGAGCTTGAGCTCGGCTTGCGGGTGAGGTCCTCCTGGACGCTCGCCTTTCTCTCTGCCCGGCCCCCCAACTCCATTCATTAGCAAACCAGCCTCCTGGCTGAGAAGGACTGAGCTAGTAAACCAAGCTCTCTGGGTCGCCGGTCGGGAGTAGCCGGATCACAAAACACGCTCTCTCTGTGTGCAAAACTTTTTTTTCCCCCTTCCCAACTTTTGGAAACAAATCCTTTCCAAGGAGTTTTCATTAGTCTTCATCAGGACTTCCTAAGGATCGAGAGGAGGGGAAGGGAGACCTTTCTGCGGTCTGGAAACTTAATTTTAAGCGGCAAAGTCGACCCAAACAAAGCTTGCGACCCCCTCCACCATCGCCTCTCCTCCTCCTCTCTCATCCTCCTGTAAGCGAAGATCCGGACGCGAAAAGCCAGCTAGCAGCGTCGTTTCCAACGCCTGGATTTTCTGCTTTCCCCCCTTTTTTTCCTTCTGCCTCCCCTCTCCATCAGCTCTCCCGAAGACATTCGTTGCTTGGAAAGCGATTTCGGTTCCCCTTGCCCACTAAAACATGCAGAATTACAAGTACGACAAGGCGATCGTTCCGGAGAGCAAGAACGGGGGCAGCACTGCCTTGAATAACAATCCGACCAAAAGCTCCAGCAAGAAAGCTTTGTTGGTTTGTCTCGACCTCTTCTGCCTCTTCATGGGTGAGATTTGAACCGAGCAGATCCTTTTCTCCTGATTTAATTCTCTCTCTCTCCCCCTACCCCGGGATCTCTCTTTTAAAGAAAGAAAAGAAAAGGCAATCCCAAACTTCCAGCGTTGGTCGTTTGCACAAAGTTTTCTCCTCCTTTTCCACAAACTTTTCTCCTCCTTTTCCACAACTTCCTTGTAAATACTAACCAATTCTCCTGTTCTCACTCTTCGATTATTCTGCCTTTTTTACAAACTTTTCTTCCACCCCCTTTTTCCTGCAAACTTTTGATGGCCTGAACTTTCTCGCGCTGATTTTCTGCAAGGATATTGTTGTTTGGGGCTTGTTTGCACCCTGTTCTCGCTGAGCCTTAGGAGAGGCTTCGCGGGGTGGGTGGGTGAGTTCAAATTCTCCATTGTCTTGCCTCAGGTGACTGTGTGTAAATTATTGGCCAAAGCCCTTCTTCGATTTGAGGCACAGGTCTTTTGCCTCCCCCACTTAATGGGCTTGATTTTACTGTAGGAAAGCACCTAGCTCCGAGATTGACTCAAAATAAAAATGGATGTCCTACCACTGAGCTGAGCCTCGTGTAAACAAAGCATCACTTCCCGACTCGCAACTTTAAAGGCAACTGAGCAAATGAGGCGCCGTTTCTGTGGGCTAAATTCATTTGGTTGGTCCTAATTGAGCTTCTAAAGTTTTCTGGGGCGAGCGGGGTTGCTTTTCGTGTGTTCGAGGTCTGAAGAATGTGTGTATATTTTAATCTCAAGGAAGGATCCTATTTGCAGCCGTAGTAACAAACTCGAAAAGGTTGTTAAAGGGGTTAGGAGAGTTTAGGGGGTGGGGTATACACACACACCATCATAAATCTACACAGAATGGCAGTGCAACAAAGCCATAGTAATTGGTGAGCTTGAAAGTTTGTTTTGTGGACTTCTGAGGGAATTGAGGACTTTGAAGTCCAGCAACATCCCTTTTAAATAAGAATTGTCTTCTGCAATGTGTGGGAAGGGGCTAAGACTAAATAATTCTCTCCTGCAAAGCTCCACTGCTTTAAATGTATGACATGCCACAATCTGTATAACATGCCACAATCTATAGCTTGCTTTTCTGCACCTAAAAGTTACACTTTACAATTTCATACCACTGAGTAGCTTTTAACTGGACACATGGACCATCCCAGATAACATTTTGGATAATCAGAGTAAGGGCTCATTATGCTTTATTTGTGGTGGCTTCAGTTTTCATGAATGACAGGCAAGTGGTAAATGCATAAATGCAAAGGACAGGATGAGAATTGCTCAGTACATAAGCAGATGTTAAGGGATGTTTAGAAGTTCTGCATGTCCCTTGTAAACATTGAACCTTTTCATTAACACTGCAAATTTTCCAGGGTTGAAAGGTGATCTAACTTCTTGACTAAAAAGATTGGTTTTCAGGTAATCCTGCTGATAGTGCAAAGAAATTGAAAGATGGTCATGAATGCTGTATGACACTAGTACTGAGCTGTTTGTTCTAATAACTCCGTGAGGAAAATAGAAAGAATGAACTCCAAATTTGTTACCATAACATGATCTAAAAGGTTGTTCCTTTCAAACTCCTTCAGCTTCTCTATTTCTAATATGGGTATATAAGATGTATGGGTATATAAGGGTGTATCTAATATGGGTATATAAGATGTATTCTTCATTTTGGGCTATGCTGTTGGAGGGGATTTTACAGTTAGTAAAAATCAAATCTATTGAAATGGGATTATATTAAGGTCATTTCTGAGTTTATCCACTTACCAAGGAGAAGCAATTAACCTTGCCTCTTTTCCCAAAATCTTTTTGAAATTTCAAAAAGTATAAAATGCAAAACAAAGAAAAAGATTAAAAAGAAATGGAAAGGGTAGGAAAAAAGTAAATGTATGCTCTGATCAACTATATGATTTGCATGCATATTCTTGTTATGTTGAAAAGATCATAAGATAAGTGTATTAGCTATAGATTAAAATAAATTTCGTTATTTATGCTAATTAAGAATCTGGCTTTGTTGACCTGTAATTTAATTGCAGCTGTCCAGCTTACAAAGTCTAATGGGTTTATAATGATGTATACATATCAGATGATTGAACAATTAAACCTTAATTGGAGAATACCCATACTTTGGTGTCCTATGACTTCACACCTTTTAAATGGGATAAGACTATGATTCTGGAATTTCTAATCATTGTGATTGGAATTTCTGGGATTTAAAAGGCCAGCCCAACAAACTTTTGGGAAACAAATCAAAATGGTCCATTGGAAATGCAGCATTGATATGATATCATTCAAAGTTTTACACTTCATAAAACTGGCACAAATGTGACCTTATTCTGTGCAATTAGGACAATATATCATATTGTTAAGCATATTATAATCAACATTAAGCAAGAAGTAATGTCTCTAACAGTCTTCATGATTGGTGTTTATATTCCTAAATGCAAAGTTAATTCTGTGGTAAGAAAATCAGTGGCCATCTGCTCCTGTATCACTCAAGTGGGATTCTGAACATAAATGCCTTTTTTTATTCAAATGTTTTCTCATTAACATCAGAAAATACTCTTAGACTTCTGACATACAAAAAATGATGTTTTCGTGTGTTCCAGGTCTTAATAATATGTTTATACATATGAATTCTTTAGTCTCTTTACAGGCTAAACAAATCTCAGACTTATTTTCCTCTTAGAGTTTTTACATTGTTTTCCCCTCATCTGCCTTATGCATAATAATCAATGGAGGCTAATGCAAACAGGAAAAAGAACATGAGGACTAAGGGTTCTGCTATGTCTGTTGAATAAGGTGTAATTAAAGGTCTGGTCCTGTTTCTTAAACCTAAAATTGGCATATATTTTGGGATTGCAGCTTCCACAGTATTCCCCAGATATTGATACAGGGAAAGCAAATTGATTTTGGCTACTGGGTTGCACAATTTCCTGTCAGTGGGTAACATTCCTGGAAAAAGTCACAGATTCATGATGCCATCCTTTGTATTTCATGAAAGGCACTTTATATAACTTTTTAAAACATTTTATAATGAAACAAATCTAGAGAAGCATTTATTATGGAACAGATTCTTTATAGGCAATATTTTCTTATGTCATTCTGCTATTGCACTCTTCCAATCAGGGAGATTAGAGACTGATTCTCTCCAAATAAGTTGGATTTCTGACTTGGAATTGTGTGCGTTGTGGGCATGCTATTCTTGAGCAAATGTTAGATTCAGTAATGTGATACGCAAAAATCCTTCTCCAAATGATTGCTCAACTCATTGTTCTGTACACTTTTCACCAAATTAACATTGGACAACAATTCTTTAATGTTTTGCACACTGTGAGATTGCTAAGCAGGTAAACATACACTTAAATTTCTGAAAACTGCAAGACAGTGAATCCCTGCTTTTAACATATTCCTTAGAAGAATGTTAAATTGAAAAATATGTCATCAGAGTGATTTATATCATTTGAGCAGTTAAGTCATTATACAGATTTGTCATAAAAATTAAGCTAGATGTAGCTTAATTTCTTAAGGTCTTTTTCTTACTATTTTATACTGGGATGCCTAGAGACACATTTGGTCTATTGGAGCGACTACATTGGGTCTGTGAAATAGATTTCACTTTAACCCAAGGGTCTTCAAACTTGGCAAGTTTAAGACTTGTGGACTTCAACTCCCAGAATTCCTGAGCTAACATGATTGGAGGAGAAATTCTGGGAGTTGAAGTTCACAAGTCTTAAAGCTGTCAAGTTTGAAGACACTGCTCTAATTCATTTAATCATAGCTTTCTCTCCTAATACTTCCTTCATCACACTGACATGGTTCATACATTAAATTAAGCCATAATGTGGTTTATTTAACTTTACGTTCGCATGTTCTGGGAACCCAGCTGTTATGGATTGTAAATTGTAGTCTAATTAACATATATGGACCCAGCCACTTGTGATTTATTTCAGGTCTTCCTAGGAATAATTCCCATTGAATTCCTGATAGTTTTCTTATGAATGAAATCAGGCTGTCATTTTAAGCACAGAGTACAGTATAGCTTCTCTGCTTTAGAAGAGGCACTTGTAGTGGGAGCTATTTGGGCAATAAATCAACACTTGTTTAAGAACAGTAATTATCTGCACTGTGTTCTCTAATGAAGCCTCCAGGTAGACACTGTACTATCATTTGCATATTCTCTAAGGTACTTCTAAAAAATGGCTTAGCTTTAAAAATGTAGCAGTTACAATTTTTATCCTGATATTATGGTAATGCTTTACTTATTCCACCATATTGCAAGAATCAGTTAGCTGTCACATACAAATAGAGTACAATAGCATGTCACTTTAATAACCACATTCATAACATAGATCAGGGGTCTTCAAACTTGACAGCTTTAAGACTTGTGAACTTCAACTCCCAGAATTCCTCTTCCAGTCACGTTAGCTCATGAATTCTGGGAGTCCACAAGTTGCCAAGTTTGAAGACCCTTGCACTAGACCATACTGTTTGCATGGTGATTCTGGTAATGACTGGAGAAATACATGGTCATGGGATCAGTGGCATAACATAATCTTTTCTTTTATGTACACTGAGAGCATTTGCACCAAAACAAATTCCTTGTGTGTCCAATCACACTTGGCCAATAAAGAATTTTATATTCTATATTAATAAAAAGCCTTTTATGTTCCAGCAAATCTTTCTATTTAGTGTCATTTAGCATGTTGAAACTTGGAATGAAAAGCCAAAGCTTAATGCTAGCCATGACGACTACTGTCAGAAATAAATCCCATTGATTTTAGCGGGACTTTCTTAATCCCATTAAATAATCACTTAGGAGTATTATGGCACAATGCTACTCATGTACCCTTGAAAGCAGTAAGGCTTCTTTCAAGGTAAAAATGAACGATCTTAAGATTTATGAGCTGATTTGAGCATGAACTGGCTTCTTGATAGAGGTCGATAGGATTATTATCAAGCATCAGCTGAATTTACTTCTTCAATGATCTTTGTAAATGTAGGAAAAGCAAGTGAATAACCTTTTCCTGTGAGCACTCAATTAAGGACACTTAAAAGTGGACTTCTGTGTATCTTCCCACATAACCATGTACTGTCCTTTGCTTGGCTATGGGCCAGTGTTTTCACTCCATGATGACAATTAAGGAAAAAGGGTTTTTTGTTTTGTTTTCTTGTACATAATATATAGATTCAGATTGTCAGTCCAATTACTGCTGGTTTTCAAATCACTTTTTATAAGGGTGTAAGATATATGATGGAATAAAAGTTGGTAATTGTCTAATTTTAAATTCATGGAAATGAATGAATGTTTCAGATAGCTATTTTATGGCCAAAAATGTTTCTGTAATTAACATTAATGCAATTATACTCATTAGGATTTCAGTAGGACTTACTGTGTTAAGAGTTTACAACTTTGCCAACAGGTTAAGAACAACGTTAATTAGTGTTTTGCTGAGATATTGGGCTTTTTTTTTCTTTCCTCTGCTGGATATATAACAGATGAATCTTCAACATATTCCTGTGGGATTTTAATCCAATGATAGCTTAACATGGTTTTCAAAACAATGGAAATTAGCTTGTTGGAGAAGAAAGGTTACTTTTTAAAAGATTTCTGTTTATTTGTTTTGTTTTATTTGTATTCCAGTTTTATTAATTTTACAAATAACTCAAGGCAGTGAACATATCCAACACACTTTCCTCCATGCAACAACAAACCTGTGAGGTGGGTTGGGCTAACAGAGTGACTGACTCAACCTTGCCCAGCTGGTTTCATGTCTAAGGCAGAATTTGAAGTCACGTTCTCCTGCTTTCTAGCCTGGTGCCTTAACCACTAGACCAAACTGAGTCTCAAAAACATTCATAAAGAAAACAAAATATATTAGCTTAGATTCTGTGGACAGTGAAGAGGTTTGTTGATATTACAACTGAGTTACAGATGGAGTGGCCTTGGGCAAATTGTTGTTTCTCAGCCTGATTTCTCCAGTCTCCAGACAGAATAATAACTGAGCGCAAATGAGATAGGAATCATAAAATACTTTCAATAGTAGTGTGATGCTTTTTATTACTTTCTCTAGAACACATTCTAGTTTTATGATGATAGATGTTGTAAAATGACTAAAAGGCATTTTTTAAATCCCTTCTTATATGAATATACTTAGAATCCTGTACTTAGGTAGCTTCTAGGAAAGTCCCTGGCCTTGTCATGTCAACACACTGGAAACTGCTTTATTTTATTTTTACTGTACAGCAATAATTAATTTCCTGGGCATTATAAAACCACCTGAGTACTTCATTTTTTGTTCTTTAAAAATGTGAAACTGAAACAAATCTGTACATAAAAATGCATCCTATATTGGAATAGTAGTTTGTATAAGGTACCAAGTAACAAGAGGAAAAATGGTAAGTAATTGTTTTAATTGGATGTCAAAAAGAAATACATTTAATTAGTGTGTATGAACACTCCCTTCACCCAATGTAAATCATGAATTTTTTTTCTTATTCTATAAACTGCTTAGCATACAGGTGGAAGAATAGTAATTAACATTAGAGTTAAATATCTTCTACATTAGAGCAGTTACTACTGGATTCAGTGGAACTTAGTCCTAAAAAGGAGAAGGAGATTATATATTTATCAATAAAGATGAAGCAAAAGAAGTAATTGGGATGAAAGATATTAATAAACTGTCCGGCAAGGATATATATCCCATTATTGTTGATCACAAATTATGCAGCCTTTATTCCTGAATGCTGTGTTTCCTACTAGGATTAACTATTAGACTCTGCATTTTATCTGTTTACTTACCAATTTTGTGAGAATCTACATTCATTATATTTAGATCTATTTAGAATTTACTTAGGAAGTGTGATCCACCACCTAATTGAAATTTATGAAATTTATACTTTCAGTACAGTATCCTTCTTAAAATCCTGTACTTATATTAAATTACTGTAGATATGGAATAATGGTCTTGGAGCAGGAATAAATAGCTTGTGCATTTCCCCAGTTGTCATGCTGTGCACCTCCAGGCAATCAGCAGCTACATTATCTGCAATTGCTAAGTTTCAGCTTCCACCAACTCTAATTTGCATGACAAATGGAAAAGGATGATCTTAGATCCAATCAATATCAATTGGAGGGCCACCAGAGATCTCCTTTGTGCTTTTTACAACTCTGATCCATGTAAGTGTTTAAAAACATTCAGCATCTGCTGGCAAAAAAGCATTAAAACGTACTTCTTTCCTGAGGATGCTATGGATTGGCAGATCACAACATTTTTATGTTTATGTTGCAACTGATGCTTACAGTCAACTACTGAGGATCTTTCTATTGCATCAGTCAGTTACTTAAGACCAAGCAGAAGCTGATGAGCAGATAATGCCTTTGTTATCTCCTTACACTTACAACAAAGTTTATCCAAGTAGGTAAATCCTATGAACCATTTTTGAAGTGGAACTCAAGCACAGTAGTGCTAAAAATAAAAAAAATACCTATTTTATCTGAGAGATTTTCCAGCATAAAGGATATTTTAAAAAGATAAGCAAAGTCTAGAAATATTATTTTGGAATTACCCAAAACAATGAAGGTTGAAGTTCTAAGAATGTTATTGTGGAATTGAGTCTCATTCAATCAAGAGAACAGTTGTCTAGCTTATTCACTACTATAAAGCTCAATTAATGGACAACAAATGTATTTTTGTCAACCCAGGAGCAAAGGATCACTTCTATATTCTATTCTTAAACACATTTGCAATAAGATTATTTTGTATTTAATATGATCAAAGCTATTGGGAAATCAACAGCATGCTTTATATCATTCTTTCTAACCTACTATTAGATTTCAGATACTACTCAGAGGTGTTAGATTGCAGATTACATAATTCCCAACTAGTATTACTTAAAGTTGTTCACCATTTTTTCCCTGCTCCTTCTACATATTTTCATTGAATGTATTGCAGATAAAATCTTTACCTATTCCCAAATGCATATGGTCCTATTTTCCAAGTTCCATTTAAGATTCAAAATCATAAGATATGTAAATGCCTGGTTTGAAATTCTAATCCCATAACTAGCTCTGATAGTATTCTACAGGGTAGATATTAAAGTTTCTCTTTTAAAGACTGCAAGCAGAAATTAAAGAGACAGCTGATACCATTACCATATAGTAAGGTTTAAACCCGGACCATCTGACTAAACAGTCAATAAAATTACTAGTTTTGAATCTTGAGCCCTTTGCCAAATCAACATGATTATCAGCATTATCAGTAAATGAAATTGTATATTACTTTAACGTGCATAATGAAGGAATCACATGAAATAATTTGCCAGAAAGTTCCCAGCAGGCAGGAATGGCATGTTCCAACTCCTGGCCTTAGAGAGTTCCATCTCTCAACCCCAAGAAGAGAGCTTTCTCTGCCATGGTTCCTGCCTACTAGAATAGCATTGTCCCTGAGATTAGATTTGCTGGCCCAGTGGCCTTTCACAAGGCATTATAAAAACTTGAGTTTGCCATTTAGCCTGAGGCCCCGGCAGTAGGAATGAGCCCGTTTCATGGTTAATTCATGGTTAATTCGTATGTAGGATGTTATGAATGTTCTTGGCAGCTATTTTATGCTTTTCATTTTTTAAAATGTGAGCAATTTTATTGTTTTTGTTTATCATTATCAGTTGTCCAGAATCATGTATATGTAATGAGCATCCATACAAATGTATTAAATATAATTTTTTTTATGAAATTTTTTGCTGCTTACCTCATGGGTTTGGGGCCTACTTCCTATTTGTAGAAAGAGTTTGGAGCTCTTTTATCTGAGATAAAATTAATTAAACTAATCTACTTTTTGGGGAATTGGGCAATGTTGTTGTTTTCTGCTTTCCATAAACTTGCACATCTCAAAGGTAATACATATCAGGAGAGATCAGAAACCTGTGAATAAGACTTCTGTATGCGCAGCTTATGTTTTGAAAATTGCCATAAGATATTGGGAAGGTAGAGGTTTTGCTGGATTGGTGGCTAGTTACAAGTATAATGTCTCCAATTAATAAAACTAACTTGTGAAATTACCAGGGGTTGTCATCACTTTGAGAAAAGCAGGCAGAAGACAAAATGGATTGTTCAGCCACATTTGTATGGATTTGGGGTAGCAGTTTGCACATCTGTGGTTAAGTACATCACCAATTCCTATCCAGTGTATAGAAAGTTCAGGTTTCTCTCAGTTTAAAACATTTTGATCTTCTCTGTGATCCACAACCATAACAATAAGTACAGTACTACATAGCTTTTATTTCAGATTTAGATTTGTGGCAGTTATATTCTGGGGGAAAATAGTATAAAGAAATTAAGGCAGGCAGGCAACATGATCCTCAATCAAACCTTAGGGAATGCAGATAATTCTCTACTGAGGATTATATTGTATTGATTATACAGTATATATTGAATTTGTAAAATAAATTTTAATTTTCCCCATTGACCCAAGTTGCTGGATAAAATCTGTTGCTTTGTGTATTCTTATAGTGTTATAGTATTTACTGCAGTTTAGAAATCAGTAAAGTTTCTTCTGTTCTCCTATAGCTATGTTAGGTACTGTGGATTGAATCAATATTCCAAAACATTAAATCCTCTGTCTTCACTTGTTTGTAACAGGTTGGTGATAAGATTAAGTCTGAAAGCAGAATTTTTAGTTGGGAAGAAAAACTTCAGAAAAAAGGGGAGAGAAACTAGTAATGATGGATCCCTTGTTTAACCCAAATTATTTCTGGTTCCCTTTCCCCAGCCTAGGATTCAATGAATGCTCTGAATAGTTTCAGTATTTTCTTAGAAGCAACAGCTTCAGGTTGTTAATTCATTAATCACAGAGTTAAGATTCTATGAATGCTACCCTGAGTAACTTTTTAACGCACTGACTTTTTTAACAGGTTACTATAACTTCCATCAACTGATATTCATGAAAAATGGTGGCAGCATTGCATCCCAGCCACAAATCCACAATATCTTTTATTTTAAAATGGGGCTTGAGTACAATTATTTTAAGTAAACTTTTTTTAAAAAAGTTTGACTGCACAGATTTGATTGGGAACAAAATGATATCTTCAAAATGGGCATTCCCTTTTCAGAGCCCTTTTTTTCTCCCATTGTAGGCTTCCTCAGAGTTTAGACATTCTGCAATAGAGACAGGCCCACCCTTTCTTTTTGTGGGTTTGCTGAAATTCAAAAAAGGGGAAAAAACGAAAAGAACGTGAAGTATGCTTGTCCCCACTCTTTGAAATCTTTGTCAGCTGTTTCAATTCTTCTGTATGGAGGAAAAGAACAAGGGAGGTGGAGAGGCATTTTCCTGCTAGTTTTTCTTTTCTTTTTCAGTGCTAAAGCTGTTAGCAGAGGTTAGTTCCTGTGGCACATAATTTGCACAGAAACCTGACTGAGCTGTCTTTCCCACTCTTATGCTCAGTATAGGCATTGTACAAGCTTGGTCTCCATGGCAACTGGCCAAGAACACCAAGCTAAGGTCTTCTTAGC
This sequence comes from Bungarus multicinctus, assembly GCA_023653725.1. Taxonomy (NCBI): domain Eukaryota; kingdom Metazoa; phylum Chordata; class Lepidosauria; order Squamata; family Elapidae; genus Bungarus; species Bungarus multicinctus. The sequence continues at coordinate 67,292,011 of CM042842.1, forward strand.
AAAAGAGACCCCGTTGCCATGGTTTTGAGGCAAGAATAACACCATCCCAGAAGCCTTTTGAGGTAAACTGGTGATTTTAATGCAGTTAATTGTATTTCTCACCCAAGCAACCTCAAACAGACTCCCAGTGAAAAATTATTTCTTCCTTGCAAGTCATCTCCCACTGCCCAGGATCTTAATTAGAGACCACTAAGATATCTTACTAAATTTCTTCAGAGTTAATACTTAGTTGTTAAATATGAGCTTGTTCAGATTTGAAGCGGCCTTTTCTGTATCCTGGAACTTTCTTGGCCTTCCTTTCTGTGAATTTTTGGCAACATTTCTAAGCATTTTGAAAGTGAAGTCCCCACATCTAGAGGAGGACTCTGAACCAAACACCTGACTTTGTGGCCCACCATGGACCCTTCCTCTTTCTTCACCCCCTCTAGTCATTACTAGAAAGGCCAAATTGTCTCTCCCTATAACTTAAACCCTACATCGTGTCTTAGGCCATATCAAGATACCAAGTGAGAATGCTTCTGCATTTATTATTTTAAGCAACAACCCTGCTTTCATTTGAGCACACTAGACAAATGCAGAAGCATTCTTAGTATCTTGATATAGCCTGAGGGTTGTCTACCACTCCTTAAGTGGCAGAAAAGTAAGATTGTGTTTATCCCTCTCCCCCACTTCTGATTTCTGTTTTTCCATGTTGACTAACCAGAAAATGATTCTGGCCTTGTTTCCCCTCCCATTAAACTTCTTTTGCTGACAGGACGATCACCAGTCTTTCTCCCTAACAAATGATAGGTCAGGTGGCATAGACCGGGTTTACTTAGATGCTTAGAATGGTGGAACACTCAACTAAGAAATAACATGTACTAAGTTCTGCTGTCTGATGGAGTTGGCGCTCTCAGTTCTGTTGTTTGAACTATTTTTTGAACAGGAGTGAAATTCTTCCTAAAGAATAATAAGTTGTTTTTCAGAATTAGCCCAGCTGGCAAATAACAGGTATGGAGAAGGCTTGGAGTTGACTGGTAGGTAAGATCAGTGATCTATAATAGAGTAGTGTTTCAAGGAAATGACAGTTCTTGGCACTGAGATTATTGGTCTTTCTTGCAGCCTAGGATAAAATGCCCACAGAAGACAATTTCCAATAATCAGATTGAAAGGATATTCTGGCAACAGTTCAATGTGGTCAATAAAAACTGGGCTGATGGCCACTCCATCATGAATTATCCAGCAGATGACCATTGATCATATCCACAGTGAAAAATTTATCAGGTAAAGAAAAAACTACTTTAAAGCCGGCACAGATAAAGATGACTTTAAGCTGCCCTTCAAGTGTGGGAAGATGAAACAAAGGCAAGATCATGAAGTCGTGACAGGAAAATTGATTTCTGGACTATGTATGTTTGGTTAGGGTGAACAAGGAGAAGACAGTCTCATTCAAAGATTAAGTGGGTTGTTTATTAAAGACTGAAGGAGAATAATGAACCGCCTTCTTCTGTTCACCCAAAAATTGGTTATTCAGACAAGGCAAAGAAATAAACTGATGTTACCAAATGTTACCTTCAGAATTAGATGTCTCTTGAGTTCTATTTTCATCAGAGGACTAGAGGAACTGAGGTTTTCTGAGATTCTAAAATTGCCTTTTTCAGACATCATCAGTTGCTCAGAAAAGGAACAGATGACAACTTTTTTAGTCAAGATTAATTGATATAAACAAGCCCCTCTTCCATTTTGATGTAATTATATGGCTGTAGCCCATTAATCAGCAACATTGTCTGCTCCTGGAATTCCACTGTGTCTCTTTCTGTTTGATTATATCAGTAGTCTGCCTGGTGCTTTGATTGCATTTTTTAAGGCTTAGATTGTATTGCCAGTGGCATATCTATACAAATAAGCTATTTATAGTTTGGGGCCAAAACGAATCAGAAGCAGGTGGGAAGCCGAGTTTCGTACAAGGATCCCTAAGGCTTTTACCAAATGGGCGTATTCCTTGCATTTATTTTATTGAGGTCTTTACGCTGCTGTCAAAGTGGCAGCACTTTTCAGATGCTGGAAAACTGATGCCTAATTATAGAAATCTTGTGAAGTTTACAAGTTCTGGTTTGTCTCTGGTACTTGGGTTTCCTTCAAGCAGGTGGAGAAAGGCCCCTAAGACATCAGGCTAATGTTCTCATTAAATGGCTGGGTTGTGAAATCCAAAACCAGAGAGCAAGGGCCAAGTTAGACATGACTAAACATGACATCTCTTTAACTGCGTAGAGTGGAGCTTAGGCTAATTTTGAGAGCAGGGGTGCCAGTGGATAAAGAATGGAGAACATTTCTTGTCCATGTTTTTTTTTTCTAGATCCAACCTAGTACCTTCTAGATGTATTATAAGTCCTATCATCCCATCAACACAACACTAGTAGACAGGTATCATAGGAATTGTCATTATTGTAAACGTATCTGGCCAGTAGGTAAAAAGAGTGCTTACCCTTATGCTACAATCACTGTAAAAAAAAAACTATTAAAAAGGAATTATAGAGTTGTGAAGGACAGCGTTACCTGTTCTGTCTTAGACACACTTTTATAGACTTTTCTCTATTGCAGTAAGGCTGTACAGGTAAACCTCAACTTACAACAGTTCATTTAGTAATGGTTCAAAGTACAAAGGCACTGAAAAAAGTGACATGATTGTTTTGCACGCTTACGACCATTGCAGCATCCAAGATCACGTGATCAAAATTTGAATGCTTGGCAACTAGATAATATTTATGACAGTTGCACTGTCCAGAGGTCATGAAATCAGAGTTTGTGACCTTCTGACAAGCAAAATCAATGGGGACTTTGACTTTTAACAGCAATTGTTATTAAATTAACAGCTGCAGTGATTCACTTAACAACTTTAGCAAGAAAGAGGCAAAACTCACCAAATGTTTCACATTATGCAACATAAATTTTGGGCTCAATTTTGTGGTCTTAAGTTGAGGACTACCTAGATACAACTACAATCATATCGCCTCATTTGTGACCAAAGGTCCATTTTTTCCCCTAATAGATTTGTTAAGGAGGAAATGATGGAATAACCACACATTTTTTCCTCATCTATTATCATTAAGCAACTGTCTGCCAGGAAACTTTCTGTACACTGTACATCTGTACATCCATTCTGCAGCTTTTCTCAAATCCTCAGAAGGCTTATCCTGATTATTCTTATCCTTATCTTGCACATATGCAGGACTCAAAGAGAGATACTGCACACAAATTATGTTCCAATATTCTGTTCCAGTGTCTGTGCGCATCTGTCTAAAAGGGTTTTAGACCACTGTCCACAATAGGAGACTCTTTCATATCAGTGTCCCTAGTCACATTTAGGACTGCAAGTAGGTTAACTCCTATCTATTAATTAGCCCCCTTTTGCAGCAATATCTATAAACAGCTGGGTAAATGCAGTTACTTGAAATTGATGCTTTTGTGCATGCTTGTACCTCTCCATCTCTATTTTATTCCTATTTCATGCTGGGTCTTTCTTGGCCTGTGTCTTTGTGGTAATGTCATTCAAGTTTGCATTAGTTTGTGAGTGAGTTTTTAGAAAATTATACTTTCCAATAGCCTCTGTTCTCCTAAAGGTCAAGGTTTGCAATACTTTCAGTCTTTCCCTTTTTATAACTTGGCATGAATTATTCACAAACCCAAATCCATGGAAGAGTCAGATGGAAACGGCCCATTTAAAGGAAGAGAAAGAAACATCCTCACATGCTTAATGTTACAAAGAAGTTTCCTGAAGGCTTGGCTCTGTCCTTTCTTGGAAAAAAATATTTCCCGCCTTTTTCTTTCTCCATTTTGCATAGCAAACTGTACACCAGCAAGCATAGGCTTTGGGCGATTTTCTAGCATGGACTTTGCTTGGAATGTAAAAAGTGAATAAACAATGGGTAAGTTTGGGATGGTGTTACATGACTTCTTGCAGTCAGCGTGTATTTTTTTTAGTCAAGTTTTTTCTTTGAAATTCCAATCTTAATCCATACAGTTTGGTTTGGTAAAAATCCCGCAGTGCCAATGAGTGAATCCTTTATATAGTGCTAGATATGCCTCTGATGCTCCTATAGTGCTTGCTGTAACAGAGCATTGGAAGCAGCCATAGATGTCTGGTTGCTCAGAAACATATTCAAATCATTAGTATTCTTTCTGGAGAAAAAGTATATGGTATTAAGGAGCATGTCTTCCAATCTTTACTTCTTGATGAGTCTCCATGCCACCCATTATCTCTCAGTAATGTGAAACAAAAGTGATCTGGTTTACATTCCATAGAAGACAATTTAGCTGCCATCTAATTGGAAAATGATTTGCTTGCTCTCCCATGAAATAAATGCCAGTATTGGTAGAGGTATTTTCCTTAAAACAGAGCAAGAAAAGGAAGGCTTACATTTTTCCTCCCCGAGCTGATCCAAATAATTATGAACTTGACCCTCAGAAAATACTCTCTACATTATTAATATTTATTTACTTGTATTCTGCCTTCATTATTTTTACAAATAATTCAAGCCAGCAAACATATTCAACACACTTTCCTACTATTTTCTCCACAACAATTCCCTGTGAGGTAGGTTGGATTGAGAGAGAGTGACTGGCTCAAAGTCACTGCTTTCATGGCTAAAATGGGACTTGAATTCACAGTATTTTGTTTTCTAGCCTGATGCCTTAACCATTAGATCAAACTGGATTTCCACTATGATTCTATTTTGTCCTTGGGACAAAAACTTTCCATTGATTTGGATATCACAGTGTTAGAATAACTTTTCCATCTGTTTCCAAAGTTGTCTTTACCAGCAACAGAACTAAAAGCGCTGTGTGAGAATCAGATTATTTCAAAGCACTGATTTGGATTTCAGATGTGTTTCCACACTGAATGGTAATTTTCCAACTTTGAGTTTCAAGCAGAGAATCGTTGATAGCATGGAAAATATGGCTCTGCCACCTACAGTTTTACTGCAGCAAGATTAGTTTAGATCTGGGGGGAAAGGCTATATGAATTTATTCAGGTTGTCATTTGGTATTAATGTATGGGTCATACTGACCCTGAAATACTGTTTTGAGTGACAACGGGAGTTTTATGAATGCTTATCCTTAGATCTTTGGTTGACCTTTCATAAGCTCACACTAGAGTATCTTAGTATTGAACAATCATTTGTCCTTGGCAGTCAGTGAAAATGATGCATGTGCAACCTGTTGTAAAATCATATTGCCAGAACCCAGCTGTCCTGCTGTAAATATTCCTGATGTGAATCTTCAGCATATCTCTCTGGAATCTGAATTGTGACTCCCATTTCGGGATCAAGCTGCATGTTACCTTAACTTAATGGCTTTCGTTTGGGATGGATTGATTTCTGATCCAGATTCAGGTGGGTAGAAGGAGGACTTTTTACCTGTTAGTTCACATTGAAATCTTGAAATCTTGATTCAGTTCATCTACCCCATCAATTGCTTTTAACTCAGTGTTGACCCAAGGCAACTGCCTAGACTAAAGTCCCTGCAGTTTTCCTGAGAAGATTTTTCAGAAGTGGTTTGCCATTGTCTCCTTTCCATGGCTGAGGAGAGAGAGTGATGACCCCAAGAACACCTATCTGGTTTTATGCTTGATGTGCTAGAACTCACAATCTCCCAGTTCCTAGCTTGGTACACCAAATTGGTGCTTTCCCCATAAGTTACACAAAAATTATTTTTTTCACGTACAGAAATGGAAAGTCACTTTGATCCCCACAATGGCTGCAAAAAATGGATGGAGTTAGCAGAGATGGCTAAATTGACTGCTTTGATCAAAGAAAAAAAATACAAATATTTGTATTTCTACTTGCAAACTGCCTCTGGACTTTGTGCTTGAGGTGGGGGAAAAATGAAACTTTGATTTTGGGTTTTACTGATTAGATAGATTTGTTGTTATAGAAATGGTTAGTTTAAACCATTATGTGAAAGTAAAACGTTAGGGTTTGATGTTAATGCCTTATTCTACTGCACCAAAGGCATTCAGAAGTCTTTTCTTTCTTTTTCCCCTTTTTCTTTCCCTCACTTTTCTCCTGCCTTTTCCCTTCCCTACTTTTCCTATTACTTACTTTCATATTTTCTTTGTATGCTACATTATAAACTAATAAAAACTGGTAGAAAAAAATAATTATTTTTTCACATTCACAGAAAATGTGAATTGCAGGTGTAGGATAGGAGATTCTAGAACTTATATTTGAGAGGAGGGGGCAAAAGTTTAAAAGCCCTAATCTGAATCAGCAATTCCACTTTGGCAATTTATATGTGCATGTGGAGGAAGATTGGCACTCCAGGCTGGAGCATGGTGGTATGTATTGGCTCTCAGTGATGCCAGCACTGAGCTTTTTAAGTCTAATCATTAGTATTTATTTAGGAAAATAAATGTTTGGATTTTTCATAAGCAAGGAATTGGCAGTTGCCTTTCTGCATGCTGCCAAATAGTATTGGTTCAGCAGACTATTATGGAAAAAAAACAAATTCATAAATGTAACTTCGGAAAGACAAGTTGGAAATGTATGTTGAGGTCAGGCTTTACTATTAAAAATAAATTTCATACATGTGTCCTTTTTTAAAACAAGCTAATAGAACATTTACGCTGTTACATCATCTACCGATTTATTTTAAAAATGACAATCACGGCAATTGTGGCCTTTTTTTGGAAGTGTTGGGCTTTTTGAACACTGAAGTGCACATTAGCAAATGTAAGTTATGGATTAGAAAATTATTCCAGAGAAGCTGAAGAAAAGAATCCAAAACTTTCAATATAAAGAGCTTCTGGTCAACCAAAAAAAGAGAGAAAGAGAGAGAGAAAGCAAAGAAAAGCTGGAAAATAGCAGATTTACTTTATAATTAAGTGTTAAACTATTAAAGAATGAAAACAGCCCATTTCAAGCTTTGTGGTGCTTCTAAACCAGATATTGCTGGAAAATGATGCTTTTCATGATTTAACCGGAGTGAGAAAATTTTTTAGATCTCTGGTATTAGTTAAGGATAAAACTTTCATTTAAAATAATTCTGAGTTGATTCCCCCAGTTTTTTTTATTGGCACTAGAAAGAGCTTCTTGATAATAAAAATGTCTTAGCACTGATGCTTGAGAATCTGTTAAGGCTAACCATAAACCTGCTAGCAGATTCTTCCAACAGCTAAGGCCCATCAACCATATTACAGGATTAAAGGGGTTCACTTGCTGAGTTGGGAGGCAACAGCAACTCAAACAGCAAGAAGCTTTTCAGTGGCCAAGTTGAGGTTTGGCTTTGCTGAAAACTGTCTGGAGTTGGCGCAGCATCGAGAATTCTTTGGTGAGGAACAAAATATATTGGGTATATGCAGTGAAGTAGAAAGACACTCAGCAGAGCATGGCTTTTAATGTAAGGTGATAAAGACAGCTTCGGGGAGCTATCTCATTTCTCTTTTTTTGCTCGGCTTCTGTTCATCCTTCTGGGACAGCTCTTCCTTTATTCAAACTGTTCTTGTATTGGCTACTTAGAACATTATTGATGCATAGGATGTCTTGAGTGCGGCCTAGTAAAATTTAGGTATTTCTATCGAAGTCTTTTATGTAACATAGACTATCAACCTACAAACTTGAGGATTTTTTTTTCTTTTGGAGAGAACTTGCTTAGTTTTACAGAGTAAATTCCATTCTATTTTTTTCCAGTAAGACATAATATTCTTAATTACTACTATATGTACCACATTTGTTCCTGTTTGTCTGACTTGAATCCACATTATAGAAAGTAATTGGAGGAAGACGAGTTGTGCTAGGAGCAGTTAGTAACTAAGTTTTTCTATTATATCAATAAAGCTAATTACATTTTTATTTTTATTTATAGACCCTATTGTTTTACAGGTTTTTTAAAATTTGAGGCAGAATGGTTTGCAAAATATTAATCATTCCGTCTCTCTATTCCATTGATATAGCTGTACACTTTCCCATTATGCTTGGGTTCTCCATTAATTTTCCACACATTTGCTGTTAAATGAGTGTAACCATTCTTCTTAAAGAAATTAATAATACTGTAATGTAAATTGGAGGGATAGGGCGAAGCCAATCATGTCCAAAGCTCAGCGGTGAAGTGCCAAGTACATACTTCCCTATTGTTTTCCTAATTTATTTGAACAATTTTTAATAAAAAAAACTTTTATGAATGGTTAAGACTTGCCACCTTGGATGCATGGTGAAATGTTTAAAACCACAAAAGAAGGAGGAAGGAAGGTTTGGTTACATTAAAGACATCATGATTTTCAGCAAGCCACACACTAGAGGCTTTTTCTAATCTTTTTGGTAACATTAAGAACACATATGGATTTAAGCTTAGGGAGGTCCTTAAATCACTGAAGAGCACTCCAATTTTGTATCTAGTTTCTATCTCACTATTGTGGTTTGTAAACCTGAAAGCAAACACCAGCCTGATAGTCTTCCACTTATGAACACCGCTCATCCTAAAATTTCTGTTGGTAAGCAAGACAGTTGCTAAGAGAGTTGTGCTCCATTTTATGACTTTCCTTGCCACAATTGTTAAGTGAGTAACTGCAGTTAGTAACAGGTTTGCTAAGTGAATCTGGTTTCCACATTGACTTTGCTTGTCAGAAGTTTGCAAAAGGTGATTACATGACCCTGGGATACTGCAAGCATCATAAATATGAACCAGTTGCCAAGTATCCGAATTTTGATCACTTGACCGTGGGGATGCTACAGCGGTTGTTAAGTGTGAAAAATGGTTATTAAGTCACTTTTCCAGTGACGTAACTTCGAATGGTCACTAAACAAATGTAATCCTCACTGCTGCCCACATACTTGATGCCTTCCAGGTACATTGTCAGTATTGCCAATAACTCCCATGGCTAGATTTGAAGGATTATGTGCAGGGGTGGGATTCTACCGGTATAACAACCGGTTTGGTTACCCCGCGCTTCGCATTTTAAAAAGGCAAACCCATACTTAACTTCAACTGCAGCCTTTGTGAAGACAACAGCTGAGGCGCGCAAATCAGCTGTGCTCTAAACAAAGGCATAAAGTATAGGAAAGAGCAGGGGCGGATGGGCGGGCCCACTTCGTCATCTCAGCGAATCAGTTCAGAGTGAGCTGAACATGGGAACAAAGGGTTTGCCCGATCCAGTCCCAACCAGTAGAATCCCACCCCTAGATGTGTGTAAAATGCCCAAAATGCCTGAGTCTGCACAGCACGCTGAATCAATGTTAAATCAATTAATTTAGGTTAGCACCAATTACAGGGTATTTTAAATAGTATTAATTACAAGCCGTGTACTGTAACCTTGTAACTTTACAAGTAAATTTGGGGAGGTCAACTCTTGTTTAGGATCTTCATCAACTTCTTTCAGTAGAGACAGTGATACAGATGCGATCTGTACTATAATCATCTGGCTTCTGTTGCTTGTAGAATTCGGTAAATTAAGAACTAAATTTATTTTTCCTTCTGGAAAAAAATAAACATGTTTCTTGACTATTTAATATTCGCCATTCCTTTAAAACTAGAGTCAGTTAATAATTGCCTGCCTGTTAGGGCATGTCAAATTTTTCAACTTTGGGTTGTAAAGATGTTTTGGTTACTTTAATATAAGTTCGATGTGCTTGGTAAGTAACTACATAAATAAATACATAACTTTTAAACATCTTATTTGTTTCATTTACAATCTCCTTATCCTGAATCCTATGGCCTATTGTTTAAACTATTTGTTTAAGATTAAGGTTGGCAAACATTATAATCTATGTTGAGCCTTCATTAAACTGCTAAATGACATCCCAAGACCATTAAAGCCCTCAGCCAATTCAAGCTCCTATACATAGCAAAAGCAGCCAAATATAGTTTATCATGCTTTCATTCTCTGGTCTCTTATCTTCAAAGGTAAATTTCATTTACAAATAGTCCTTGGCCTAGAGCCATTTGTTTTGACTGTTCAAAGTTATAAGGCACTGAAAAAAAATGCTTATGACCATCTTTCACCCAACTGTTGTCGCATCCCAATGATCACATGATCAAACTTGAGCCACTTGGCAATTGGCATATATTTATGATGGTTGTAATATCCCAGGGTGATGGGATCACCTTTTGCCATCTTCTGACAAGCAAAGTCAATGAGGAAATCAGATTCATTTAACAACCATGTTAGTAATTTAACAACTGCAATGATTCACTTGACAGTGATGGCAAGGAAGATTGCAAAATGGGATAAAACTCACTTAACTGTCCTGCTTGGCAACAAATTTTGGGCTTAGTTATGGTTGTAAGGACTACAGATTTACAACTCCAAGTACAGACTTTGAAAATAGGTTGACTCTGATGGACCTGAAACAGGACCATAACCAAGATAATGAAATCCACTGTCTTGCAATATATTACTGATATATGTTCTACTTACATGTGTACATGCACACATATCCACACATTTCACTACCAATTTGTTTCTGAAACTTTTATACTATTATGTTTGTTGTGCAGACTACATCATAAGTTTTTGCATTCATGAATCTCTGAATGAGCAGACTTGACACCTTTTTGTAGATTTTAATGTATCCAGGAAAGATGCAGTCTGTTTATTCATTCCTGTAAAGAAATAGATTTCTGGTTGGTGTAGTTTGACAAGCCTTTTCAAATCCCCGTATAAGAAAAGTAGGAAAAGAGAGGAAGAGACTTTGGACAGTTTTTTTTTTTAAGCTTCAATTTTCTCAACAATTAAACCATCAGAACCAAAACAATTGCAGCTTTTAAGCACATCTGTTTCTAAGAATGATTGGGAATAAGGTTTTAATTGTTAAAACCAGCCTTTTGAAGGATCTTTCTGAGGGATGAAGGATACACATCCAAGGTTGAAAAACGCTCTGCTGTTGTATTATATCTATTGTATAGATTACATTTATCTTTTGATATATTTTATTATTGGGCAATCTTGAGCAACATTACAAAAAAGTTTAGTAATTCTGCTGTCTGTAGAGGAGTGGTCTTTATAGATAGAAGGAGTGGTCTTACTTTAATAGATTGTGGTAGTGTTTTATTGAGTACTACCAAATTTAGTTGCTGTTTTGGAGCTCTCTCTCTCTGTGTGTGTCGCTCTCCCTCCTCCATCCCTTTGTGATTGTAGCATTTTCTCATAGCTTTGTTCCCAATCCTAATGATTAAATTTCATTTGGGTGCTTCTCCTTTTTTACTTTTCTCTTTTCATGTCTAATTTGACAAAGGGGGTTGTTGAGCAAAAGGATTTTCCATGAAAAGCCTACGATTTTCAGGCAATCATACCAGCCTGCTCTCATGGCAGTGCCATGGTGAAAGGGAATAACATTATTTGGCACGGAGCCCTTAAGGGGAGGGGAAAGTATTGAGAACAGAGGGGCCTTTGTCTAACATGTACCGCAATAAAATGCAAAAAAAAGTGAGAAAAATAGGTTGCTATTCCCCAAAGCTTTTTTCACTTTTTTCTCCTCCAATTTATTCACACATTGCCTGACCCGCAGGGCACTGCATTGTTACAGGAGGTCAGAACAGGAAAGTTGGACATTATCCTTTTTTATTTGTTGAATATGTATGTATGTATGTATGTATGTATGTATGTATGTATGTATGTGTATATGTATATGTATACACACCCACATCCACACACACACACACACACACAGAATGACCTAAGTGGACAAGCGAATTGTAGCTCTGTTACAATTTCTTCCAATGGGGATTTAGGAACAAGCTTCAAATTTTGACTGCAATATACAAGAAAAACATGTACAGAATAATTTTTTGTCTGTGAGGTTGTTCAGCCTGTTTTGAAGATTCAGAGCTATCAATCTTTTCTCTGAATGCAAGATGTTCAGCAGAACGAGAAGTCCTCCATTAAACCATTAAATCATGATTCTATGTGAAATCACATTCTGTAGGGATTCCATAGAAACCCTACCCTGGAATTACAAGTAGCAGTATTTTCAGCCTCCTGTTAATTAAACTTGCTCTAAAAATCTGATTAAATTAAAAAAAAAATGTCATTATTCTGGAATCATTGGGAAATTCCAATGTCATGGCTGAAAGTCAAACCCAAAAGTAGAAATGAGAGTTGGAGGTTTTGAATTATTCCAATCTGGGTTCCCTCACTCCAGAGTGAAAGAAGTCAACCAAGAGAGAATGGCTTTTAGCCATCTTTGTTCAATTGCAACAAAAGGGATGCATAGTAGAAAATCTGGGCCTAATACGGTGAATACCGTTGTGTGTCAGTGCATCAGATTCTATTTAACTGGAAGGTTTTTAATGTCATAGGTATATATGAATTTAATCTCGGTTGCTAGCTGGTTTGTAGAGCAGTAAAGACTTACCAAGACATTGTGTTACTAAAACTTAAAGTCAAATTTTGCAAAAGGATGTGCTCATCATTTCCTTTACAAAAGCTGATTGGATTGGCAATTGAATCTTATTTTTAAACTATTGGCAGTGGATTCATCACTGAATCCATGGCAGCAGATGGTTTAGAGCAGTGGAATAAGCAATGTTTCCACCAGAAGGGATAACAGTAGGTTTCACAATGATCAGAGGATTCCGCCTCTGTCACTTAGGGTGATTGCTTTCTTTTGCCTAATGAAGGGTTGGCCTTAATGAAAGCCCCTTGGACAGTTTTCTATACTTTCAGGGTAAGAGCCCCCTACCATGAAAGCTAGCGAAAGCAAGAAAATTGCCATTGGCAGCGAAGAGATTAGGGTACATTCCTAATCTAAATGAGCAACATATGCAGAAAACTTTTCTAAGAAAAATAGAAAGGTGATTCTGCTAGAAGGGGAAGTGAAGAATCAAGAGTAAAAAAATGGTTTTTTAGGATTAAGAGGTGAATATTAGAATGTTTTGTTTTATGAACAGAAAGCAAGAGTAGACAAAGGCATGGTATGCAAACTTTTCAAGCTCACATATTTTCATAATTAAGTGTAGAAAGGATAGCTGCCTAAATGCCCCCAAAATTGGAATTACATAAGGGACATGAAGGACCAACATGAAGTTATTGTGACTGTACAGTACTGTGGACAATGGGGCTAATGTTACCCCTCCTCCCACACACACGCATGGCTTATATAGGTTTATACAGATACTTCTCGACTTGCAACCAGAGATTGTATTCAGCAGATTCTGACCAGTTCTGGAGAACTGGTAGCAGAAATTTTGAGTAGTTCGGAGAACTGGCAAATACCACCTCTGACTGTTCCCGCTCCCATCTATTCTCTGCCTTCTGAGTCCCAGCTGATCATCTGGGTCTTCTTTTGTAGCCCTGCACAGGAGAACGGAGCTGGAAAGCAGGTTGGTGGGATGGGGAGGGAAAGGGATTTTGCAGTATCCTTCCCCTGCCACACCCACCAAGCCACACCCACAGAACAGGTAATAAAAAATTTTGAATCCCACCATTGCTTGCAACCATTCATTTAGTAACTATTCAAAGTTACAATAGAACTGAATAAAGTGCCTTATGATTGGTTTTCACATGACTGTTGCCTCATCACCATTAAAATTTGGGCACTTGGCAACTGACATGCATTTATGATAGTTGCAGCATCCTGAGGTGGATGTGATCACCATTTGTCACCTTCCTAGCCAACTCCCGACAAGCAAAGTCACTGGGGGAAGCCAGGTTCACATAACATCTGCAGTGATTTGCTTAACAACTTGGCAAAAAAAAAAGTTGTAAAATTGGGTACAACTCACTTAATAACCCTCTTGCTTAGCAACAGAAATGTGCTCAATATCGGTCGTATGTTGAGGATGACCTGTTTTAAGATTTGTGGAGATGTCGCACATACAAGATTGAAGCAGTTTACAACCTATATTTCTGCCAAAGTTTAAATTTTTTTAATTTTTTTTTTAAAAATGCCGATATGATCATATTCATATTCATATCAATATGAATAAAATGTGTATGTGTGTGTGGGGGGGAGAGTCCTCCTCTATTCATTAGTCCTGGTGTTTAGAGTTAGATATATTTTTCTTGTTATGGATCAACACTAAATCAGAATTTCACAGTTTGGCTGTAATAGGCAGTCTGGCTCACCCCCCTTTTGATTGTGTGTGGGACCCAAAACAAAACAGGGAAGACTGTGTGCCCAGTGCACTTTTCCACAGCTTCATAAACCGTTGTGTATACATCTGTAGACAGTAATTCAGATGTGATGATTACATAAGCTTCAATCAGTTAAGAATTTCAGAATTACAACTTTCTCGTCTCGGCTGGGTCAATCAAGGTCAGCCGCATATAATTTGCTTCTGGAGCTCTAGCAGTTTGAAATACTACAGCTTGCTATGATCCGTCTTCTTTGGAATTTGATGGAATTGCACGGTTTTCTAAATGGCTATATTTTGATTCCATTTCTTTCTGGCTCCTTCTAGATTGATTCCCTTGATCATACTTAATGGTTTCATCAACTATATAGTTTCTTATATTAAGCCATTAATGTGAGAGATATGGAGTTCTGTGCCATCAGAAATATTAGAAGTTCCTAACTGGATCTTCCAAATGGGATTGCAGTGGTTTAGACTTCCCTCATTAACATGAGAACATTCTATAAGGTGAGATTTGTATATATTATTTATAGGCCATTCAAAAGTAAGAAGGTCTGGGGGAAATGTTAAAAGAATCAGATTAGATCACTGAACCAGTTTATGAGCAGTTCTCGATTTACGACCACTCAGTTAGTGGCTATTTAAAATTATGTCAGACTTTCCGAAGGTGACTTATGACTCAGATTTGAAGTATTGATGTCCCCAACCCCATGATCACATGATTGCATTTTGGGTGCTCAGTAACCAGCCTGTATTTACCACCATTTGCAGCATCCCACAGACATGTAACCTCAATTCATTACATTTTTTTTGCCAGAATCGCTGTTTGGTTCCATTTCCAGCTCAAAGTGCCCATTGTGGACAATAAACTCACTTAATGACTGAGGCATTCTCTTAATGACCATAGCATTCTCTTTATGACTTCCATGGTCACTTAACAATTATCACAACTGCAACTTTTTTGCTGTGATCCTCTTTTGCCTTTTGACATAAACACTGGAGACTGAGAGATGATTCTTCAATAACAAAAACAACTATTTTCAATGTACAATTGTAGGGATGCTGAGTAAAGTACAATACTGAATATATTTGCATGGCAGAAGATTGCAGAAAACCGACTGTACTTTATCCAGAAAAATTGAGCGATAAAATTACGATTTTATGACCTAAACAAAATTGCATGCATATGTTGAAAAAAAATGGAAATATTCACCACTATTGCAAATGGAAATTGTCCTCTTTTGTGACCTGACAAGCAAAGTCAATGGGGAAGCCAGATTCACTTAAGAACCTTGTTACTCATTTAACAACTGCAGTGATTCACTTAAAAACTCTTGCAAGAAAGGTCATAAAATGGGCAAAATTTACTTAACAACTGTCTCACTTAGCAATGTTGTGATTGTAAGTCAAGGATAACCTGTATAGTATGGATCTTATCCAATTGCATTTTATAATGACTGAATTCATAAATTGGTAGCTTGGTTTTGACCTAGTATGATGTATGAATCTAGATAGTAAGACTTGAAAATCAGAGGTCATTGACCCCACATGCTCACATATACAAAATGTTCCAAAATATTTCATTGTTTTCCATTATCTTTATCTGGAGTCATACATAGGAAGAATAGGAAATTTGGCTTCTTATTACAACTTGAGAGATTTGATAGTGCAAATAAGAGGATTTGTGCAATTTTAGTTGTTCCAGGTTCTCCCTTTCACCCTATTGTCTCTCTAGTCATTGTAAGCTAAAAATAGAAGGGGCAAAAAGTGTTCTGTTTTTTTGTATAAAATCTAATCTACTGATTTGTAAACCAAACATAAGCCCAAAGTAAGGTATCAACATTTTAAATTAAATCATAGGTTGCCCAATGATCTCCAAATGTTTTGCACAGTACTCAAATTTATTGTACAACTTGGTATGTAATCTCCTAAGGCTATGAGTGTGCTTAGCTTTCCAAACGTTGCCATCAAACTTAATTTTTAATGAAACAGGATGAAAAGTTATTAAATGCATGAGAAATAATCATATGAATCATATTGCATTAATGCTATCAAATCCAAGTGCACATTTGTATCAAATTTATTAGGCTTTGCCTGTCTTCTCATTCTGGACTTCCCCAGCTGTTTGATGGTGACTCTGTTGGCCATCCGAAAACAAAAAAGAAAGCAATTCCGTCTTCTTACCACATTTCTTAATACTGTATTGGTCATGTGACTTAGATCTAATAAGAATTCTAGTCTCAAAGTCTGGAGGGCACAAGTTTATCTAGCCATAAATGAAATGCTTGAGTAAACAAAACTCATGTTTTTAAAAGTTTATTCATGGCCTTCTAGAAGATAGTAAGAATTTGACATTGTGTGTGTGTGTGTGTGTGTTTTATAAGATATACATTCACATATCAAGTATGTGTGTACTTTTCACTTGACGTTGTTGAAAGTTTTAACATGTAATGTTATTCCTTTTGTTCTTTTAATAACTCTAAACTGCTGAGAGTCCATGATGAATGAGAAGGATTGATAAGTTGCATGAATAATAAATAAATATATTGGAGAATAAGCTTTTGTAACAATTACTGGAAATCAATTCAGATGCTTTGGACTTATTTCTGTGTGCCTTGTAACATCAACAGAGAACTGAAGAGGGTGGTATGAAAACAAAGCAAAGGGAAGATTTGAAAAGTGGGGAAAGCAACTGTGTTTAATTTAGTGCAAAAGTGATTTTTCAGCTGGGAAAATCAGAGCTATTTGGCTGGGTCACCACAAAGAGTCCATCGACGGGTGGCCAGTGAAAGTTTACTCTCTCACAGCCCCCATTCCCCCCCAACCTTCCCAAGTGTTAAGTTTTCAAAGGTTCGATATTTCAAAGCATTGAATCCAACAGATGAGTCCTTTGATTTTTCTCCCCTGTATGTGCTGTCCTAAAATGTCATGCTTTTTAAAAAGAAATTGCCTCCTATGGTTCTGGGGTGGTTAGCATTTGCAGAGGTAGAGTAAAAAATTAATTGGTTGTGGAGAAAAATGTTGATAAACTAATTTATTTGGTGCCTCAAACTCACCAGGATTCACTCAAAATCTACTACTCAGTATTAAAATGTATTAAAGAAAACAGCTTCAACTTTTTTTTTTTCATTAAAGGCCCTTTGCAAATAAGACAGCACCAGCAGAGGGGAGTCAAAAAGTCACTGTGACTTCCCTCCATGCAATCAGTACATTGATTTTCTTTGTCTTTCATCTTCAACTATCGGTCTTAATTGGATCCATGAATATTCACATTCGTTTCTACCAGCACTGCAAGCAAAGAGGGTTTCATTGTATGCTGGAAAGAAAAATAGGTCTTAGAGATTAGTGTCACGTTATTTAATATTTTAGGACTGAATCTCCAATTAAAGCATGGAAAAATGAAGAATAGATTTCTTAAGCCAATAAATTGTCATGAATTCAAAAGTCTCCCAATGAGATTCTTTCATGGCAGAGGATGAAATAGAAGCTTAGTGTCTCTGCTCAGAGTCCAATACCTCACAATGTTAAGAGGAAGGGGAAGAACAAGGAAGTGATCTATGCAGTGACCAGCATTAACATTAGTGGCTGACTCAGATGTTGATGCCAAGTTATGTTTGCTGCTCTTTCTCTTTCACAAAGACTTCATCAAATAGTTGGATTGTCTCCAGTTTGGTCTTTACTATGCAACAAAATTAACATCATAACTCAGTAATTCAGTTCTTGTTAGTGGATTTCTTCAGCATTATGGAGGTTGAACAAAACCCATCTCTGCATTGCCTCAGCATGTGGATGGGACTACCTACCATTTTAGGGAGCAGAGGAACTGATGCTGTCATGCTCAGGATTATCCTTAGCCTGCTGGAAAATGACCCCTACCTCAGTTTCTTTGTTCCATACCCAGAGTAGTATTTTTCCCCATCTGCCAGCACAAGTCAACCTGCCATGCTTCATTCCATTCTATGTGAATGCCTCCATTTGTGTTGGTTAGGATGTGCTTTAGCTGGTGCCTCCCTTGTCCCCCATCCTGAAATTACAGTAGTTATTGGTGTTGTTTAGTTAGTTGTTGTTTATTTAAGAAAAGGGACATGATGGACTTTTCTTTATTTTGTTGCATTTTGTTTTGACTTGGTGAATTAACAAGAGTTCTATCAAGTTTCTCCTTCTAGCCTAAGTATCAGGATGAACTGTACAACAACTATTTTCTCCAAGTCAGAGAATGGAAAGAAATTGTTGATTGATACCCTGGAATAAGTAAGAAGGGGAAAGAAACAGGAGAGGCCACCATGGTCCAGAGAAAATACTTACCATAGTCATTATTGTGGGTGGGATTTCTGAAGCTGGCTTCATTTTAACTAGTTACACCCACAAGACAATCAAGACTACAGTGCAGGAAACCTTTAAGATCCAACTGAAAGCCCCATGAATGGAGTCTATTTAGAACAGAGTGGAATACAGAAGTAGCAAAGCTGTTAATATTCCTGGTCTAACTGAAAGCAGAGGTTGGTGGAGGTCTTTCCTGTAAACATTCACACTCCAATGTCTTTGTGTTCTTTTTTCGCTGTGATTTTCATCTGTGGTGACCCCACAATTGCTTCTCCCTAGGGCCCAAGGAGAGTTTCATATGTACTTTTATTTTCAGGGTGGCCTAAATCCATGCTGGAACCTCAATGCTAACCATTCCCATAAGATGGGGTGGATGCCAGACATTGTGGGTGGCGACTGACACCCAACTCTTCAAACAATCTGGGCTCCAAAAGATAATCTTTAGAAGCAAGATTACCTTTCCCAGCACAGTGGCACCATCGTGTTCTTTCAGAGGGCAATGTGTGGCTAGGCCTAGATGTAACCTTTCTAAACATGGCTTTTGCCCAGGCCTCAAGAGTCTGGGC
Organism: Bungarus multicinctus; assembly: GCA_023653725.1. Taxonomy (NCBI): domain Eukaryota; kingdom Metazoa; phylum Chordata; class Lepidosauria; order Squamata; family Elapidae; genus Bungarus; species Bungarus multicinctus. The sequence goes on from CM042842.1 coordinate 67,310,946, forward strand.
ATTTCATGGGTTCTGTGAGCAATATCCGTTCAGCTCCTGTGGGTGTGTTTATGTTTCTCATATGAAAATAGGCAATCTGAGGTTACTGCTGTGTTGGAAAAATGTCAAGACTCAATTGGCAATATCCCACCAAACCACACGTTTGCAGGAGACAAAAACAAAACACTTGAATTTTAAAACCATGCCTGTATACTTGTGTGTATCTCTCTGTCTCTCTCTCTCTCTGTGTATGTATGTTTGTATCTGTGTGTGTGTACATGCACTTGCGTGTGTAATAAAAATAATTGAAAAGATTATTTCTAAAAGATACGAAGAAACTAAAACATATGAAGAACGGTTGAAAGATTTGGGTTTGGCCATTCTAGAGAAAAGGACTAGGGGGTGACATGATAGCAGTTATTTCCATATTTGGAGGGCTGCCACAAAGAGGAGAGGGTCAACTTACCAGAAGTGAAGACAAAAAAACAATGGATGGAAACTAATCAAGGAGAGAAGCAACCTGGAATTAAGGAGAAACTTCCTAAACAGTGAGGATAATTAAACAGGTTGCCTTCAGAAGTTGTAGGTGCTTTATCACTGGATGATTTTAAGAAAAGGCTGGACACCCACCTGTTTAAAATGGTATAGGGTCTTCTACTTGATCAGCGGGTTGGGTTAAAAGACCTCCGAGGTCCTTTCTAGTTCTATTCTGATTGATTGATTGATTGATTGAAAAAGAAAAATGAAGCCCCCAATTGTTCCCTGAATGAAGAGAAAATATAATATAGTATCCGATCTCCTTGAGAAGACTCTTGCCTTTTCTTAAAGCCTTCTTTAGCTCTCAGGTTCATTGTTTGATGGAACATATGTTTTATAGATCTGTCATGTGAAAACTATTACAAAGAGGAACTAGAGCAATAACAATAAGCCATATAACACGGTGCATTTAGTCCCTGAAGTTTGATTATTAAACTATTGCTTGTACATATGAAGCCAGATCACATCGTGCTGTGTTAGCTTTTCAGCAGTAAATTTTCATTGGGATGCAAAGAGTTTTTCTTTTCTTTTTTCTTTAAAAAAAAATTATTAGCATCACATACTTTTGGCTCAGAGGCTCAACTCTGTCTCCACATCGGCTATCTCCCAACATAATTTAGGTTGTGGAAAGAGGATGTCTGCATACACTAAGTTTTGAGTTGCAAAATGAAGGCTCAATTGACAAGAATATTGCTACTCAGTAATTATGAATGTGTTGTAAAATAGATAGCTCCATAAACAAAGCTACTTGATTAAATTCCAGGTCAAAAATTTCTTCCCTGATTGTAATTTCCATTATCATTTTTAACAGATGTTTATTAAAATACAGTAAATATTGCTGGTAGCAAGTCACAAATTAAAGAGCAAGAACATACTTTTTCTATTTTCATCAAGCAGTGGTTTCTCCTGTCCCCAAATTTATCCTAGTTTCAGGAAGATAATTCAGTTTTTTTTTATCTATTTGATTTACATTCTTCTCTGCTTTTGTTAGCACTTGGGGCAGTTAAATGTAGAAGAAAAACAATTGATAAAATAGTGAAATGGTCGTATTAAAATTATTGATAAAATGAAGGGATAAGGCCATCTTGTGTCCCGATAAATGATGGCTAACACACTGAAATCCTATTTCTGTGGGAATTGGGATTTAGATTCTAGAGTTTTTTTCATCTCACAAGTGCTTTCTTCCAGACATGGGTACTTTCTTTCTGCTTGTATGAGATCAACTCTGGAGTCAGGGGGTTCAGAAGCTTTAGGGATAAGAGAACTGTGCCAATCACAAGCAGTGTGCAGCCATTAGAGCAAATCAGAAAAGGTCCATGGACAATATTGGCATCTAGAAGCACCAAGTTCATGAAAGACCTACACGAATCTGATAGTAAACTATGTAATGTGAGCAAGCTGTTTCCCATCAAAAGCCAAAAGTGAGACTTTGAAAAAGACCAGTTATCCTGAGAAATCCACATGCTCACAATTTATCTTGGTAAATAAAAGGCCTTAAGTAATAAACATTTGATTCCCAACTAGCCACAATGGTAGTATTCTACCTCTGACTCTATTTAATTCTCTGTCAATGTCAGTTTGGCTCACTGTGCAAGGTTCAGTAGATGTCAGAAGATGTTCCAGTCCATATACCACAATGTAGGTGAAGTAAATAAGCTGGTCTTGGTGATTGCTAGATCCGCAGAGAAGCGGCATCTTTCTTAATGCCAATTATGTTAGTGCTATCTCTCTCCTTTTGTATCAATCCCCACTATTGGCACTGGCACAGTAACAGCACTAGTTTCAGCCATCAAATCTGTACCATTAGCAAGTTCCAGGGTCATGGGGAGGTTTTTAATTTGTCAATTCTAAGAGAGAGGAGCATTGAGACAACAAATTGGTAAGAGCAGGATCTTCAAACTTGACAGCTTTAAAACTTGTGGACTTCAACTCCCAGAATTCCTCCTCCAGTCATGTTAGCTCAGGAATTCTGGGAGTTGAAGCCCACAAGTCTTAAACTTGCCAAGTTTGAAGTCCCTTGGGTAAGAGCATTGGAGAGCATGCATATACACGTCACAGAGAGAGAGAAAATATTATTTCTCCTGTAATTCTGGAAGTATCCCTCTGGGCAGGGGTGGCAATTATGGTCCCTTTACATCTGTGGACTCCCAATATTCCTGAGCCAGCATGGAATTCTGGGAGTTGGAGTCTATAGGTCATAAAGGGGCCATAGTTGCCAATCCCTGCAATTGATATTTAGTGTTTCTGAGGCAAAAGAGACAAAACTCTACCCTTTCTGCTGAGTTAGAAAAAGTTGATGTTGGCTATCAAATAAGCCGAAGACTTGTGGGCCCCTATGTTTTGTTAAAGGGGCATTTCCTAAGCACAGTGGTTTCTTTCATCAAGCAATATGTTGCTTATTTCATAGTAATTCATATAGATGGATTAATAGAAACCATATTTCTGTTTGGCAACTTTCCAAGTATGTTTTAGAGACGATTACATTTGTTACTGGTAATGTAAACTTTATTCAAGATCTTCAGTTTAGTCTTGTGAACTCACCAGGAAGTTCATTCTGATTATTTGTGGTTGGGCAGCACATAATTTCTGTAGCTTTTGCTGAGTGTGTGTGTGTGTGTGTGTGTGTCGGGGGGGGGGGGAGAGGGAGGAAATTATCTTATGTCCATCCCACCTTTATTACTACTTCTATTACTATAACATAGATGAGGCCTGAAATAAAATCGTTTTAAAGATGACAATTCTGCTGGGCTGGATGATGGTACTGTTATGTATCTGGTTTAAGATGAAATTGCAGGCCTTCACTGAATAAGATTTTTTTTTTTTTGTTATTTGACTGAGTTTTCTATGTTTCTTACAACTTTTTCTTTTCTTGCTTTTCTCCTATTTAGCTGGATTGCCATTTTTGATAATTGAAACAAGCACAATTGCACCCTATCCACGCGGATTTTACTGTAATGATGAAAGCATTCGTTACCCTATGAAAAGTGGAGAGACCATCAATGATGCTGTTCTATGTGCTGCAGGCATTCTTATTGCCATACTTGCTGTAAGTAAGACAAATAACAGAAATCTGCATCTTGTAACCAAATTTGCCATAAAATGTTTTCTGTCTTTAAACAGAACAATTAGCAAAGCCATAATGCTGGGTTTTTGGTTAGACACACTTCATGACTGCAGCCGTGGTTGGTTTTTAAACACCAGGGCTTACATTAAACTCAGCCACTGGGTTGTTAACAAAATACTGTACCTGTCTTTTAGTACTATTCATAAATAGCTAGTCATTAAACTATCTTTTGCGGAAAAAACGGTTGAGTAGTAAATAGCTTTGATATTACAGTTTCAACTGCATATATCATTATATGGATCAAAATAATATAATGAAGTTAGGGTATCATTGTCCTGTCTCTGAGGATCATATTAAGTGATTAAGAATGTAACACTTGAAGAAATTTATGAATTAAAGCATATACAGATAATCTCAAAGTAAAGACATGATGGCCTTTCAGAACCATGCAAACAAGATAAATCCCATAAAATTTAGTTCATTCCATTTTTACATTGCAGCTAAGAGTTTAGAAGGTTCTGGTGCATAGTATCCCTAGACTGATAAGGTTTTTTTTGGGGGGAGGGTATTTATCTATATTTCACAATGAATCATGAAGTATATTCTTTCACAATGAATCATGAAGTATATTCTTTCTTGGAATTAGCCATTATCTGTCAATATTTCTCACATGCTACAGGTAGGCTTCGACTTAATGACCACAATTGAGTCCAGAATTTATGTTGCTAAGTAAGAAATTCGTTAAGTTTTGCCCAATTTGATGACTTTTCTTGCCACATTTGCTGCAGTTATAAAATTACTAACATGATTGTTAAGTGAATCTGGCTTCCCCACTGTCTTTGCTTGTCAGAAGTTCACAAAATATGATCACATGATCCCAGGACAAACAATGCAACATCATAAATGTGAACCAATTGTCAAACATTCAAATGTAAATCACTTGACCATAGTTTGTTATTACGTGTCATCCCATAAACTATGATTTACATTTTCTCTGCAAAGTAGATGAAACTTTGGTTTGTTATAAATAAGTAGCAATTAATTCCTTGAACGCTTAAGGGAAGAAAAAGGAGAGTCCATGAAGCCAAGGGTAATTTTTACATACAACTATTACAATAATGGCTTGGTATGCTTATGAAGTAAGTCATTCCGATAAATGCTGGAAAGTTGCATTATGTTTCGGATTATACCAGGAGATTTAAATGCAGGGCTGCACATCATCAGCTGTACAAAACCACTGATTTGTAGACAAATGTAATTTCCATACTTCAGGACAATTAGAGTAACTATTTACATAAATAATCTTATGAGAAGAATTTTTTGTTCACATGAATGGCCAATTTTGTTATTTCCTCTCCCAGGCAATTCATTCATTTTTGAATGCCAGCAGGATGACTGGACTGGTTGGTCAGATGCCATATTTTTAGTCTTCTTAACTGAGAGGCTGTCCTTTCCCCACTTTTTCCTTTTTAATTGTTTTTCCCCCCTCCATAATTTTTTTTAAAAAAATATGATCTAATTGCCATCAGCCCCCAGTTTTAACACATTTGGATACCTTACTCACTGTCCGACTTTTCTTAGCAGTTACAACAGTGAGATAAGGATGAAAATCAAAATGGCTACTGAGAAGCAGTGCTTAAAGAAGCTCAACCATAAACCATAAGCTGATTTTCAGGTAGAAAGTTTGGGCGTGGAAATTATTTTATAAGAACTTAGTTTAATAAACTAACAAGATCTGCTTCTGATTTTTTGCATGCTTTACAGATAGTACTTGCTTAGCCACACAATTGGGATTGGAAACACCATTAAGTGACTTGGTGATAAATTGAAAAACCACGTGATTGCACCACTTATTGAGAGCAGTTCTGGTTGCTGTCATTAAGCAAGAACTGCAGGGTTATTAAACAAGGAGGACCTCAAATATCTATGACTTCTGACTTCTTGCTAGCTTCATTAACTTTGCTTGTAGGAAGCCAATAGGGAAGGTTGTAAATCATAATCATACGATCATGGGACTTTGAGAACTGGACATAAGACCTATTTGAATCCTATTGCAAGTTTGAACAATCACTGAACAAATGCTTATTAAGCAAGGACAACCTATATTGTATTAGTGACTGAAATAAATACAATAAAATAATTAATAATAATATGTATTATGAATAGTCAAATAACTATTAATCAGCTTTCTTACAACAAAAAATGGAAGATTAATTAAAAAAGAAAAAAGAAAAAACAACCAAACAATTAAAAAAATGCTTCTGGGTTAGATTTGCAGATTTTAAAAAAAATTAAATTGCAATAACCAGGTGTTAGGAAATATAAATGAATTGATAACTATTAAGGTTTTTAAAAAACGAAGAAAGCTTTATTAGTTACAGTGAAATAGAGATGCATTTTTTTTTAAAAAAAAGAGGTGTTAGAAGTAGAGATGATAAAGATAAAATAGTTACTGCAAAATTTAAAAAAGCATTTTTTGTTAGATACATTCTAGTTAATACATTCTAGTTAATGTTTACAGCTTAATACTCCCTGTACTAGTCTTGTTAACACTTCAATTAAATAAAGCATTGCAACATTGCTATTGTGTACGTAACCTGCTCATTTAGAAAGGTAATGATTGATGAATAACCCAGTGACAAAAAGAAGATAATTGTTTAGATTACCATTTATATTCTGTATTAATTTTATTTATGTAACCATGACCTGCATAGCTGATAGAGCCATAGCAGCTATAATCCCTGCAGGTTGAAAAATTATATTTCATTGTTTCCAAAATTTTTTAGATTTGCAGATAGCTATCCAAAAGACAAATACATGTTTCTTTCGAAAGATATAATTTAGGTTCCAGGATTATTTGAGTAGAATATGAATTCTTGAGAAATATTCAGAATCCCCATTCTTCTCTTACTCTTATAATGATTGCTTTGTTTTCAAACAACATAGAAATGTTAAGGAAGAATAAGCATTCATTTTTATTGCTAGAACTTTTTAAAGGTGGGTTGTTTTTGTAATCAACAGAATATCTGTGAAAGGTTTAGGTCATGTTTTATGAAGCTTCCAGGATCCACAGAGTTCTTGTTAAGTCAACTTTGGAGGTTATGACCTTTGTCTCCTATGGTGCATGAGAGGACATGAATGCACAAGGCAGTTGAGATACTAATTGCCCTAGGGACCATGCTTCCAGGCCTTTCCTAAATATTCCCATAGATTATCCCAGTGTGTATTTCTTTCACCTTAGAATGTATAACTTTAACTTTTAAGGTTCTCATTTTATCCACTACTCCTGGTGATGATTTATAAAAGCTTCCCTTAAAGGCCAGCTAGTAAATGTCCCAGTTGTAACAAAAAGACTTTCTCTTTCCATACCTGAATAATTAGGGTTGTTCATCTCTTGACTTCTGTGTTTGATCAGTTTAGAAAAGACACTTGATGTACATGCACAAGAGACACAGATGAAGTAAAGATCGCATGCATACTTATATGGGAATACGTTTAAAGGGGCACTCTAGCCTTTGCTTCTGAATAAACATACATAGACATAATTACGTTACACATTCTTGTAAATTTAAATTGTCTTTTTAGATGGTAGAAGTTCTTAAGAGGATAAGGAAATAGCACCTCCAATTATTCATATGCAAATTGATCATCTAGATATACCTATATTTAGCTATAATGTCTGGCAGAAAATTGTATATTTTGGGGGAGGGAAAGAGAAACAGTTATATTTACAAAAAGATACCATTAAAAACAAGATAAATATGTGTGCTGGTTGTCCTTGCTTACCAACCATTCATTCAGTGACTGTTCAGAGTTATGACTGCGCTGAAAAAGAAGAACTTGGTCCTCAACATTCCTGCTGTCCCAGCACCTCCACAAACATGTAAGTATGATCTGGACATTTGGCACCCAGCTCACCCTTACAATGGTTACAGTGTTCCACGGCCACATGATTGCCATTTGTGACTTTCCTTGCTGGCTTCCCACAAGGAAAGCAAATGAGGAAGCATAAATCGTTTGCACCTTCCCCTTCCTGGTAGCAGCCAAGCCCTGCTGTGCTATCACTTGTGCCTTATCTCCCGGCTATCCTGTCTCTGAGCGTGCTTAATTGAGCATGTTAATTAATTCTTGCTTAATAATGATGGCAAAGGGGACTGCCTGATTTAACAACAGAAATTCTGGTCCCGGTTATCATTCTTAACTGAGGACTACCTGTATTCAATTGAAATCTTATAATTTTCCAATGTGAATAGATCCTTAAAAATATAGGTAGTCTTTGATTTACAACCACAATTGGGGTCAGAATTTCTCTTGCTAAATAAGGAGGTTATTATGTGAGTCGTGGCCAGTTGTACAACCTTTTTTTGTCATCCCTGAGGTTATTTAAGCAAGTCCAACTTCCTTGATTTTGCTCATTGCTGGCTGTGAAAGTTGTAAATGGTGATCACAGGATGCTATAATCGTTGTAAATAAAAGCCGGTTAAGCTAGCAGTTGAATTTTGACCTCAAATCACATTTTTTTAGTGCTGTTGTTACTTTAAGTGGTCACTAAATGAATGGTCGTAAATCGAGAACTACCTGTACAGATGCTTGAAAATTAAAGATTCCTACTCAGCAAGGGACAATTGCAACAGTGACTTGACAGAATCAGAGAGGCAAGTTCTGTTAGAAGCTTTTCAGCCCTGTTATTAGCATAGTGAAATGCTTGAACTTTATTCTTAACATCACTACTCCCCTTTAAACATTTCCAGCAGTTCACACCACATGCATCCTCTTTGCTGGAGTCGCAAGTCAGAAGAAGAGCTTAATATCTTTAAAACTTGTTTATTCAGGATGAAGTTTCAGCTTTTGCACATCTGCACTGAATTAGTTGCCGGAGCATTATTTCTTTTCTTTTCTTTTTTTCTTTTTACTAACACGCCCCCCCCTTCCCCCCCCCCCCGGGGTCAGCATTTGCCAAAAGAACAAGATTCTCCTACTTCAACGTATTAAGGATTTTGCCACAATTTTGGCTATAGGAGGATGGGTCATGACTATATAATAGCATGCTGTTGGGGAGGCAAACTCTCCAATTTTCAAACTGCTATATTCGTGCAATTATCAAGACCACCAGCAGTTTAAAAGAAAATCTTAATCTTGTCAAATGCTCACATGTGTCCCTTCAGCAAGTTATTAGCAGTTTTTTTTTTAAAAAAGGGTGCATATCTTAGTATATACCAAAGATAGAACCACTCTGTATTTTTGGTTGTTTTTTCTCCTCCTATTTCAACTGTAATCATACTGCTGGTTATATAAGATTAAGTTTGATTGTGCCCAATTTATGTTGTAAATTTTAAATCTTACAATGTTTTTCTAGATCATGCAGAATTTATTTCTGTATCTTTGATGGTGTATGCAAAATAATGAGAATTGAAGGTAGAAAGATTCAATTGCAGTTTGTGATTATAAATTTGCAGGCATCAATATTTGATTTCAACTAATTTCAGAGTTGATTTGCTAAAAAAAAAAATGAGACCTTAGGCTCTAATGGGAGGCATCAACATTTCTGCAGCCACTTTAATTTTTTGGGCAGAGTGAGTTGAAAAGATCACACATAGCAGAGCTTTCTAATTTTAGAAATTTAAGCTCTATAATTTCAAGGATCTGCTGAAATAATTTTTGAACACTTTCCTGAACCTCTTTTAAGGTAAGGTTAGTACATGTGAGGAACTGATAGTTCCCGAATTGTGTGGCAAAGGGCATATTAGAAAGCTTTCCTTACCAGTATAGAAAGTATTCTCCTTCACAATAAAAATTTTTGAAATTAAAACTTTTCCTAAAAGGTTTCCTACCTCCTAACGGTTTACTTTTGGCATGACTAATTGACAAGGTTAATTTTTGGGAGGAACAATGTATTATATATACTTTGTGCAAACTTTAAAAAATGGTAGATAAGTGTTAATATCACTACAAAATATCACTACTATGAAATCTATAATATAAAATAGTATAGCTCATATACTGTAGTTGAAACATCAGCTAAGCAATTTCAACTCATTCATGCAAACAAAAAGATAAATTTATTAAAATAAGCCAAGACACAAAATTGCAGAATGGAAACAGAAATTACTTTTGTTTATTTTTGAGAGAGAGGGGAAAGAATAAAATGGAGACTTAGGAACTACAAACAGTTTGGCAAAGAGACTGAGGTATAGTTTAAGAATTAAGGACAAATAAGCTGAAAGGGTTTTATGTGTGTGATTGAAGAACAATAGAAGATCATAGAATAAATTTGGGAAAAGGTAAAGTATCTTAAAGGAAAGAAGAATTAAAAATTTTAAAAAAATCGAGTCCCTATTTCTCTCCACTCACCCACCATCTATCAGAAAAGTGAGTCCAAACAGCAGGAGCGTACTTCCACGAGCACTGTGAAAATCAGGTGTGGTGCAAAGATGAGCAAATTCATTGGTTGGTGAACTCAACCATTCCTCCTTCTCCTCCTCTTGCCACCCATACTTGAGTAGAAATCAGCAATAATGTTTTGGATCCTTTGAACCAGAAAACCAACTCGATCTCGAAATTGCCTTCACATCTCTCTGAAGTTATTTGAAAGGTCCTGATTTGATCAGGACCCTGATTTTATTTGACTTGTTCATATAATTCAGTCAGATTTTCTTCAATGCAGATAACTCCTTCAAAGGTCTGAATAGGAAAAGTCGACCTGTATAAGATACGTTGGGTGGAAGTATCAGTCGCTGTAAAATTCAAAGTTTGCTCTGTCGTGTTTTTATGCACTAACCATTCATCCAAACCCCCAGGAAAGGATTCCAAGTAGTCATGAGGATCAACTTACATTTGTATGTTTTCCTTGTACTTAATCAAATATATTGAATATAGGCTTACTACACATGCCAATGCGTGTGTGGTGGAAATACATTCCAAAGTATCCACAGAAACCACAGAGGATTTGTAGGGATTCATCTTCCAGTAAAGGAACAATGTTTCAGTTGCCTGTAAATAACTACAATAGACCATCTGGCAATTAATTGCATTCTTGCAAGGAAGAAGATTAAGACAGAGATGCCTTTATTCATCCCGTATTCAAATCTAGTTATTGGTCTCTGCCTGCATTTGAAGGTAGTCCATCAAACAGACAAACCATCAGCTGGGCAGCACTTGTATCTCAAGGATTTTCAGCAGATTTTGGAACAGGCCAGGTCCTAAACTTAGGTAGCTTTAGTGAAGCTCCACAACTTTCATATCAATTTACATTTGGGAAAGTGTTGCAATTTTGCAGTCCAAATAATGTATGGAGTTTTATTTATAAACTAAAAATACTTTTATGTTTTTCTTAAATTTTATACCATAAAATAGCCATGATTCCTTCAGATTTAAATTAATCCAATTTCCCTGTATTCTCTTTCACATCCTTATTCTGTAATTTACATAATCCATTGCTTCATCCAGTTTCTGTTTCCCTCAGTCCGGTTTCTCAAATCAAGAAATCTAGAATCTTACTTCCATCTGTTTCGAAACTTTCTCTTGTATCCTGCAAAAAGGGTTTGCATGGCAGAATAATCTATGAATTATATCTGTGTATACTAACTGCTATCTTAGAAAGAATCTTCTTTTGCTTTGACCCATAATTGTTTCTTATTAGACACTCTTAACCAATAATCAGTAAGTTTAGTGCCTGCTCAAAACCAGCAATGGATTTCTGAAGCATTTTTGTTCTTGTTATTCTTAGGTGAATGTAGAAAAAATGTGCTAAGCATTAAAAGAAAATTTAGGAGATCTATTGAGCAATCTGATGTCTTTACCTGCATGAAGAACTCCAGATTTTAAGTAATATAATTAGTGATGTGTGCTTTGTATGTAGATAATGAAAGACATTTATTGTGTTGATACTTCAGTTCTGGACTAGCCTCCAATCAAGTTGTTTCCATTTGCCTAACATTTACATTTGCTTTATTTCTTCTGTTTCTTTTAGGTTTTTGTGGCTTTGGCATATTGACTTTTCATTTTATCATTCTGTGGCATATTGATTTTTCGACTTCTTTCATGATTGGATGTTTGGAATTTTGCTTTAGAAATTAAGACATTGAAAACCAAATCATAATTTTCCTTCAGAAATAACAGTAAGCATAAGTAGAGTTTCTTAGAAGTAGTGTAATCCATTGATTCTCATTTAATTCTTGAAAATTATCTGTTGCTTTTGCTTGAGACCTTTTTAAAATTTTTAATTCTTTAGTTCTATGTTTTAGTTTCACTAGAAGTAATTAGTAAAATTGGAGTTCAGAGCACCTATTTTGAAAATATGGCAAAAAGTAATTAAACTTACTTTTTCTCTTTCAGTGAGCATAAGCATTTGAATAAATTGTGCATTTTCATTAAATTGTCTTCAAGTTTTGAGATTAGAAGATGCTAGGCAAGCATGTTTTTACAGATGATGCATAGTATTACTATCAAGTCCAAGGCATTTCCTGTAGATGTGGAAATAACCTAATTAAAGCTTGTGAATTGTGCTAGTAAAAGCATGCTACATATCGGAAGCAACAGAATTTCCAGTCCTCCATCTAGAACTATATAGCAACTGGATGACATAAGCATATAAATTGGAGGCAACTATAAATGCTGATTTATAGCACTCCAAAAATAAAGCCCTTGCCTGATTAATTTCACTGTGCTTTCTAAATAATGCCATGTAACACATTTCTTTTTGAAATGGCCTTTCTAAATGTCATGGCTCCATATAATGATGCTTTTAGTAGAAAATCATTGTTGATGGTTTGAGTAAATACTCATATAGCCTTGTACATTACAGTATAAGCAAAAGGTCACAGATATTCAGGATGACTATATTTTGTTTTAAATGTCCTTAATCTGGTACTCCTGAGACAGTTTGGTGCCTATGTTCTGGAGCAAGGTTCTCTCCAAGAAGCAGATGGCCTTCACACTGCTGTTATTTAGATGAGCTGTGAATACCTAACTCTTCACCCAGCCCTTCAACAAAGGAAAGTGAGATCCCTCATCTTATCATACTTTCTATCTTTATGCTTTATTGTAATTTCTTTCATCGTTGGGATCTCCCTATATTAATTCAAGGTTGGGTGCATACAAGTGAGTATTATTATTACATTATTATAATCCCCATTATTTCAGCTGGCAGAAAATGATGGAATTTTGATCCAATACATTAGGATTATAAGCAGAATCAGTACTAAATAACACTATTAGTTAAAAATAATCATTTTTAATGATTTAGGAGTATTCTCCCCCACCTTCTTCTGTTATTATGTAACCTGTGGTATAATAGAAGTGAGACTCAACCATGAAGTCTTTTTCAGAATTGTTTGCTATTTTGCCTTAGAATAAGTTGTATGATAAAATAATAAATTAAAAGTAACCCTAAATATATTTAGGAGCTATGAAGAAAGTACTTCTTTAAACACTGTTAAAAAAAAAACTGGAGATGAGAAGACAGCCACCACTCATAATATTCTTAAACAGGAAGATAAGATTCATGGGCATATATAGAAGATACATCTTCCTGTGGCTTAGACTAGGATGATAACAATAGCAATTTTATGATTTGTGGACTTCAGTTCCCACAATTCCTACATCAACATGGCTGACTCAAGAATTCTGGGAAGTCCACAGGTCATAAAGTTGCCATAGTTGCCCATCTCTGACTTCCACTGTTGTTTTCAACCTTGGCATTGTTGAGGAATTCTGGGAGTTGAAGTCCACACACCCTCAAGCTGCCAAGATTGAGAAACACTGGCTTAGACATATGGGTGCAGTTATAGTAGTAGCACTCTTAAAAGCCTTAATCCAGAAGGCAAGCTTGAACTCAGAGGATTAGTTTAGGAACTGTTGTACCTGTGGAATTACTTGCAATTCTTGACTACACCTGAAGCTTATATTTTGCAATGTCTGAAGAGCAATTGTCCAATAAGTGGTGTAATGATGCCAGAAACGCCCACAGCTTTTTGATTTTATTTTATTTGGTTGCTTTTGGGTAATAGGCAGTACATGGCATGTTCAAATGAAACCAGCTGGACTAGTTTTTCTAATTATGTCTCCAGGATTGTCATTGCTGTAGGATAAGACTTGGAACAAAGATACCAGGATAATCCTAAAGTTTGCAACTCTTAAAACAGTAACAAGATCTTACATAAGTTTCTGATTTAATATCGAACCCACGTTATACTTCTAATTCGGAGATCAATAAATTGCTCTGAAGTATTGTATGTCTGTATCCTGATATGTATGTTTTCTTTTCAATATCAGATTCAGTGACTGGGAAATAACCCAATCACATTTGTGACATGTGGACTCTTTTCATGAAATGTATAAACACCAGAAATATAAAAACAAAACAACTACACGCACACGCACACACGTGCGCGCAAGAAAGGTTGCACAGAAATGTTTGGTACAGCAGAATGAAGTAGATGTAAGAATTCCAATTATTGGGTGATGTTGACCACAAACTACATTTGTAACATCTTTAATTAAGCTGAGCTGAGTAGAGCTACAGAGGTAGAGTGGAGGATTCCATTTTATTCAGAATAATCACATTGTAATATAGAAAAATGGGCTTAGCAAGTCTGCATATGAAGAATATGGAGATCTGTCATTTCACTGATCAATAGCGCACAGATTTTTTCTACAAGATGATCTAAAGCTAGCATGACAGTAACTCATTTAAGCAGATCTGTACTGCTTGTCCCATACAGACTCCTTTGGAAAACAAAATAAACATGTCTTGTGAACTACAGTAACCCCCTGTTAATTTATTCAAGTATATTGAAGTTGAAATAGGCAGCCCAAAGTATTATATACTAGTTCCACTGAATGACTGGCTCTTTTTCTGATAAATCGAATTGTCTATATATGAGCAGTATTTAATGAAATTAGAAACATTTTTTGGTTAAATCACATTTTTTTATTAATACATTTTAAAAGCCATATAAGATCTTAGAGGGAGAAGCAGAGAGAAAATCTGATTCATAGAAGAGAAAAACAAAACATTGTGTTTATTCATAGAATGGATAATATGATAGCTTGGAAATACATTAATAAACATAAGGTACCTGCTGCAACTGGTTAGATACTCGGGGCATTTAAGAGAAACTAATACAATCAAGTTTAACCCGTAAAATCAGAGAAGCAAACCCGTGTGTCAATAGACACTCCCATCGACAAATTAATATCTGAGAAGTAAACATAAGTATCTCTTAGTCTTCATCTTCTTCCATAGCTGTTGTTACTTCACTTCATTTTCCCTTCAATATCAGCTAGAATTATAATATACAGTATGGCGGTCTGGATTTTATTTCAGATGGACTGGTGTTATTATTGGAATTGAGTTGGTTTGTCAGTGGATCAGGATAAATGATAGATAGTCTTATCTGCTGCTGTTCCAAACTACTACCCAAAACAGCTGCTTCATTATGAAGTTGTAAAATACTGTGGCTAATTTGTTACTCTGAATACCCCCTTATGTTAGCTGGTAGGCCAACTGGAAAATTAGTAATAAGTATGCATCATGCCTGAGGCATGTAAATGCAAATCATTCTGAAAGACCATATTAGATAAATCATCAGATTTTCAGGCAAAGAGATCACTGTCCCAGACACTGGCAGTAATATAGAATTATTTGGTACACTAGTAGATTTTTGAGTGAGTGTGAGCTTATGATTTCAATATCTTCAAGAATAAGGACACAAAACTACACTGTGAGGCTTGATTGAATTTTACTTGGCTTTGATGATATATTTGAAAATCAAACTTATATTGAAGAAAAAGTTCATGAGCAGATTTTAGCATTCTGAAAATATACTACTAGTTTCAAAATTAACAGTTAAAAACCCTTAATTTGAACTAATTTACTGTCCACTTTTCGGCCTGTGATGATCCTCACTTTATTGACTATATTTCCCACTTTTAAATAGAGAATTGTGATTTAATAGAAGAGGTAATTCACCTTTTTAAAGTGAAGTTAAAATATCCTTCAGGATAATTTCATTACAGGTGAGAAAAGACAGTCTGTAGTTTTCTTGGCAACAATATGCCATTTCCTTTTTTCTGGATGCTTTCTCAATTCCACAGCTTTATATTTCCATGTGACCTCTCCCAAAATATATTGGATCCAGTCCAGATTACCTTTTTGATATCAGCCGAGTTCAACCAGTTGCTGCCAATACTTCATTACTAATAAATCATTTGGTGAATAGATTTCAGCAGTTACACTGTAATCGGCTATTGTGTTAAAGCTGTACAAACTTCAATAAAACTGAATATCCTTTTTTAAAAAATACACCTTTCTTTTTTGCAGATTATCATAGGAGAGTTCTATCGGATTCACTGCCTGAAGGAGAAATCTCGATCTTTTATTCAGAACCCATACATTGCAGCATTATACAAGCAAGTGGGCTGCTTTGCATTTGGCTGTGCTATCAGTCAATCCTTTACCGATATTGCCAAAGTGTCGGTGGGACGCCTGAGACCTAATTTCATTGCAGTGTGTATGCTAGACTTCGCAAAAATCAACTGCTCCCATGGCTATATACAAGAATATCAGTGCCTTAATCCTGATGAAAGCAAAGTCCAGGAAGCAAGGTAAGAGTCTCCCCCCCCCCCCCCCCAACGGACATCTGTAGCTCAACCAAAATGATGTCCTTTCGTCTATATAGATTTCATAAATCTTGCTGGAAAAAAAAATATGTGAAAGAAGAATGCAAAATAATGTTAACATTGTTGGGAAATCAATGTTAAAAAAGCAATTAAGAAGTGTGTATGTGTGTGTGAGTGTGTATGTATTTGGTATGTATTAATACTGTAATAGAAACTGGAGAAAGGAGAACTCATACCATTTATAGTCAGGATTTTAGATAAATTATACATACCAGTTTAATTCAACTGTAAAAGTGAATTGGACAGATTCTCTCAGGAAGACACTGTCTGTGAATCTATATGGTATACTAAATACATATTATATGTTGTATAAGAGGAAGTGTGCTTTCTCATGCTGGGTACAGTGATGATTCCATTATTTCCATGTTCTACTTTTCAAGAATATGTGAATGGACTTCATAGGAAGATTGGATAGCAATAGCACTTAGACTTGTATACCGCTCCATGTTTTGTAGAACTCTCTGGCAGTTTACAGAGCCAGAATATTTTCCCCAACAATCTGGGTCCTCATTTTACCAATCTCAGAAGGATGGAAGACTGAGTCAGCCTTGAGCTTGTCAGAATCGAACTACTGGCAGTGAGCAGTGAGTTAGTCTGCAATATTGCATTCTAGTCACTGCACCACCATAGCTCACGATAATTGTTTAGTAAAACCAACAGGAATATTCAATCTATTATTGAATGTTACCCAGAATCACCTTGTGTGAGATGGGATTGCTGTATAAATGTTTGCAGTGACATTTTTTGATTTATACCACAAATAGATCAGTTAATATTTCATCTTATATGTCTGCTGTCTCTATAACAAATGTTCAATCCTGAATTAATAGCTACAGATGAATTTGGATAAAATAAAGAGAAGTTTTAATTCTGTGGATTTTTCACCTTAACAGATAAGAAAGCAGAGTAATTGACCATTTATTCAAATAACAGAGTGAATACAATGCTTTGTATTTTTTCCTTTTCAGGAAATCATTTTTCTCTGGACATGCTTCCTTCTCACTCTATACCATGCTTTATTTGGTGGTAAGTGCCAAGTTTTTTTTTCTTAGCAAATCATGTGTAATCTCTGTTTCTCTCTCAGGTTTATAATGAGAAATGAATGAATATTATGAACCAGAAAAAGTAAATATATTTCATGTAATAGAATAATAGATTAAAGCTTTATTTATTAAAACCTAGAATATAACTTCAAGGGCTTGTCTCTTAATCATAGTTCCTATATGGGATTGTTTATGCAAGAATAAATCCATATTAAAAAAACCCTTTGTTATTTATGAAACAGCATAGACACAGTAATTCAGATTCTACTAGTTCATAGAATACATGGTTGAAACTAACCTGACTTTTACAAGTTCATCCACATATAAAATTGCTTGGAAAATGCAGCCATATAGACATGAAGAAATGCAGTCATGTGAACAATGTTATTTGGCTTCCAGCCATCATTTCCATATAAAACAATGTGACAAAGATCCTGCAATACTGGTTTCTCTCTTTACATTTTTAAGAGTTTCTGATATTGTTTTGCATCCAGGAGATCTTAGATTCAAATCAGGGACATAACAGGATTTTAGCTAGAAGATCCAGAATGCAAGTTGCAGGATGGTGTTAGGAAGGACTGAAATACTGGAAGATCTCTGAATTTCAGTGATAGATTACCACGAGTTTGATGGTCCAAAAATAATGTTTATTCATGAATGTGGAACAAGTGCTTGTTACCAAAGGGGACAGAAGTGAAGCAGATAAATCACTTATGTTTGGAAATTAAAAAGCGGCAAAAACTATATTAAGAATGTATTGGATAGAATGGGAGAAGAGTTACCAAGAAGGATTCAATAACCCTACATAGAATATATCAATTGATAGCCCAAATTAGCTGGTTGATGCACTTAAAAAAGAACACCACATCTCTATTCAGGAAGAGTAATAAAATAAAGCCGTGTGGCACAGGTATGTAGTCCCTCCCCATGTGTCAGCCTTACTAGATATATCAGACCAGAAAATCAACTCCACTGGAAAGATGCCAGAGAATGAGATTAACTGTAGTACCAGAATCTTGTGAGGTTATACTGCACCTCCACTTCCTAATAGTCCAGTGAATTCAGAAGCCATCTGCCTGAGATGCTTTTGAACATTATCTCATTCTGCACTTAACAGTGTTTTACCCTTTGTTGATTTGCCAGTGTACTTTGCATATCTCTATCAAGGTCATCTTCCTTACTCTCTATACTGGGGTATCCAACCTTGGCAACTTTAAAATTTATGGACTTCAAGTCTTTGTTGTCTAGGAAATTCTGGGAGTTTAAGTCCTCAAGTCTTAAAGTTGCCAGGGTTGAACACCCCTACTCTATACCATAACAACTTGATCGAATCATCAGTGCTGACCTGATTGAAACAATTGCTCTGATTGATGGCAAATATATTACTAAAACTTTACCCCCTCTTTCTACCACCATAGTGTTTTATATGTAACAAAATATTCTCCTTCCCTACAGCTGCTGCAGGATCACTAACCACAAATAAATAGATTGGCATTAGAACCATAATTAGGGCCAGAATCTGCTTCCCCTGAGGAAATTAAATGAAAATCCACTCAAAATTAATCTAGCGTTTGGTGAAGTCTCATGCATACCCAAAATTTCACTATGGAAACTTGCTTTAGATATAAATAAAACGTTTAGTAAAGCAAGGAACACAAGAAAGGCTTTCCTACAATGTAGAGGAGAATATTTGGATGGATGGATGGATGAATTTGTTTTCAACTACAGTTGTCTTTCAATTCTAAATGAGACTAATTTTAATATATTAACTTTTTAGTATAAATTAAATTTAATATAAAACTTTTTGTTTATTTATATTTTTGTCATGTTTATGTAGTGTATATTGTAGGTGTGGTGACCCTTTGAGAGCTATATGCAATGAAAGTTAATTTCAATGTATGTCGATTAGTGTACATTTAAAGTGACGATAAAATTATTCTAAGTCTTTACGTCTTTAGATGCAAGATTTTAATACATTAACTAGATACTGCTCCTTGTTTTTTAAGTGTTATTTGCTTTATTAGTATAATATATAAAAATTCAATTCCAATCAAACTGTGTGTTGTCTGGGTACAATTGTTTTTAGTCTATCATAATCAGGGTATTTACAATGACATTCATCACAATAACAATACTGTAATAACAATAATATTTAGTTTGTCCATTTTAACAGATTTATCCTTTATATGTCCCCATCTTTCTAACTTCTGTTTTTATTGTTTAACCATTGATAAAATAAGTCCCATGTCAAAAAGTTACATTTTGTGTTTTATTACATCCATTTGCTTTTTTGATTTGTGTGTGTGTGTGTTTCTTTCTGTGATTCCGTTTCTAATCTTTGGTATTCTTCCTCTAGCATTTTCTTATTTTGTTTCTTCTTATTTTTCTTCCCCATGCAAATTACAGCTAATCCCCGGATATATGTTTTAACAATATCCCATACAGTTTGCAGTGAAGTCTCTCCTTTCCTGTTCTCTTTGAAGAAAAAGTCCAATTCTTTTTCCATATTTTGTATAAATTCTGCTCCTTGTTAAACAGCCTAATTGGCAGCCAGCATTAAAACAAATCCAGGTTAACTAATACTATCTATGAACTATGGTTGGTTGATCTTGATCATGAAGTGTCAGAAAAATTGTTAAGGAAGTCAGCACAATTTCGAGTTTATAGAAGAAGATAATGGGGAACATTTTGAGGGAGGGAGGGGAAATAACAGCTCTTTATTTTAACTTTTAGAACATTGTTGTAGCCTAGAGCAGCAATTCAACCACTTGTCTCCATCAGACAAAACTTGAATCCTCTGAAAGATCACTAAAAAATTCTTGTGCTTTCAAGAGTGTGGCTACACCCACATGGGCCAATGTGTGACATCAGACAGAAATGGATAGAGGAATACAATCTTAGAAATGGGTCCATTAATTTGAATGTCATGCATTCTTCAGAAGGATTGGAATGCTTGGAAATCCTTATCTGCATGGCTGTTCCATTCCTAGTTTCATTACAACAGCATCAAGAGCGCAGAAAATAGTGAGAGGAGAAAAAAAAAAACAAGGCACAAAATGTACACCCTTGCACATACTTCATTTCATCAGAAAACATAATGAGATAATGCTAGGCTGCTTATCTGGTATTTGCATACATTGAGTGAAAATTATAATTATCTCTTTCATTAGGCGAAAAGGGGTAAAAAAAATAAAAAACTCCTTTACCCAGAAGCATTCCAGGAAGCAGGGCAGGTGGATTTGACTTGCCCACATAGTTTCACTCAAAATTTCTGGGTCTGGCCTTGTTTTTCTTTGTCAATGAAAAATGGCTCTGCCCTTCCTTTCCTCTGCTTGTTATGCGAAAGTGCTTCCTGGCTGGAAGTAAGCTGGGTAGAACTCCTGAAAGAAACCTTCCATAGGTCAATTATGGGTGGAGCAGCCCTGAGCTCTTTCGAAGGAAGAGGGAGAGATTTAACGAGTGATTTGTGATTAAAATATAACATGGGAAAGGCCCCTTTTTTCCCCCTTTTGAGACTTTCCAACGATCTGTAGGCCTCCTATCTGCAATATTCTTAGGTATGAAATAGGAATAGGGCTACCAAGTTGGGATGCAGACTTGAACATATAAAAACATTAAATATATCTATGGATTTCCTATTACAATTCCTTCTTGTTGCTGTCTGAAAAGATAAATTAAGACAACTCCCTGCTGTTCCTCCTCCTCCTTTCCTCTTTAAGTTGGTAGCAATCTTTGTAATTTAATTACCATACATCCAGGCTGTTTGATAGTCTATGTGAATTTATTTCGTCATATTTTCTTCTCTCTCTCTCTTTCCTGAAAGGATTTCAAAGTTACTCCATAAACATTTATACCATTTCCTCTCAGCAATGCTAAAATAATATGGCCAGTGAACCAGAGGGACAAGCATGCAACGCAAAAGCAGTTAAAATTTGATTTTGTTCCCAGCAATGCATAAATGGAGTGTTTATATTTTGGATTTTAGTTATTAGCAATGAGGCTCATCTTTGGATGCTTGAATAAATGATTTGTGTAATTCATCCCAGGAACAGCCTTTAACTGTAGAAAAGTCAGTCCAAAATAAGGTACATTAAAATTGTAACTAAAAATCCAAACAAACCAAGATGAAGTAATTAACTTGACAGGGCAGTAGAAGGAATTTCAGACTTTAAAGCATGGCAAAACTGACACAGTTGGGAAGACGCCAAGAACACAGATAAGCCACGACGATCAAGATAAATTCACGTTTGCTCCCAACAACTTGTTTCCAGCTGCAGCTAATGAAGGGAATCAAGGCCCTTTCCTCCCCTGTAAATCACACAACTCTTGTTGCTCCCTTCTCCGTTCCTCCCTGCATGCCCTAGGATGAAAAGGGGGTGGGCCTGAATTCTCTCTCCCTTGCTCTACCCCTTCCCTGCTCTGCCCAACTGGACTTTGCTCTTCCTCAATTTCTTCCACAGCCAATGGAGCCATACTCTCACTCCCTGTCAGCTGTTCGGCTTCCTCCTCCGAGTCAGAGTCCGACAGGGGCATGACAGGAGAGGAGTGCCAAGAGTTTTGGAAAGCCACATGGTATTGAAATCCTTTTTGTTTAAAGGTTTAGACAATCCAACAGTATGGAACGCAGAAAAAACTATCTTAATGTGACATAGCAGAGGCATGCAGGTCACAATCTTCTAATCAGGAAGCCATGGTGTTTTTCTACTTAAATCATAATACTGTAGTCATCTCTAGATATAGATGTACCGGGGTATGCAGATTTTATGAAAATATAAAATTTATTGTTTGCAGTCCATTTTTAGTGCAGCACTCTTTCTTATGCTTAGAATATACAAATAATTGTTTTGTTTGTTTGCTTTTTTCAATTATTTAATCAGAGGAATCTAATGGACCTTCCTAGAACTGGAGCATGGAGAAAAGTTCTGAAAATGTGGCTTTCCACATCAAATTAAATTATGCTTTTTTAAAAAAAACATGCTTTGCTTAAAAAAATCCAAAAAGGTGCAACACAATGTTAAGCCATAAACCATGTTTGCAAATCAAAGTGCCTAGGTCTAGACCAGGGGTGTCAAACTCGCATCGTCATGGTGACATCACGTGACATATCGGGATTTTTCCCCCCTTCGCTAACCAGGCATGGATATGGCCAGCGTGTGATGCATCTGGCCCGTGGGCTGGGAGTTTGACAGCCCTGGTCTAGATATTGTACAAAGTGAAAATCAATCTCTACCTGGCCTGCACAACTCATCATGCTGAAAGAGCCACAATGATAAACTAAAAACTGTCAAGGGCTGGAAAAAAAAATACTGGGAAGTGTCCATTAGCTTCTTTCTGTGGCTAGTGGAGGAGCAGGAACATTGGAGCTGGCAGTGGTGGCTCTAAATTTATTGCTTTTTAAAAATTGGTGGGTCTCACAAGGCTGTTTGGCAGACTGTATGCAGCCTACAAGATACATGGTGTGAGGCCTGATCTGTACTTGGATTGGCACATTGTATGAACCCAGTAACTGCAGTGGTTATATAACAATCTCACTGGGGGAGTCTGAAAAGTTTAATAAGAGCAAATAGCTATTTGAAGGATCGCATTGGATTTATGAAACTTGGATTGCCACTACTATTGTCTAAAGGGTCCTAGGAGGATGAAGCTATGATTTAAACTGGTATCAGTCTGAATGTACCTGAAAAGGCTCAAGATCTGTAAATTCTTTCACATTACACTGATAAGACAAGAGCACATTTAAGTGTAGCTATTTGTGAAATGTACCTCCTTGTTTGATTGAGCACTGGAAATCTCCAGAATTGGAGAGAACTGGAATTGCTACCAGTGGAAATTGACGGGTAAAAAAAACAGGTGCAAGGAAATTCTAAGATTCACCTTTGGTTTAAATTAGTCACTCTCGGTTTAGATTCTTTTAAAAAATACTGGCATGCTCAAACAAGTATTTTATTGCTGCTGTACTAGGGTCTGTCTTTGCATGTTTTGTCTCATACAAAAACGTTGCTAAATGTTTTCCTCCCTATTATGGTACATATAATCAAGGCCCTTGCTGATTTTCAACCTGCTGAGAACTTTCTGGCCCAGCTGATCATATAATTAAATGCAACCTGTTATACTACTTTCATTTGTTAGAATTTTGAAAAAAATGAAACTTGAAGTGCTGACTAATGGCAAACTTTTCAATAAGGTGCTAATTTTTTTCATTCTCAAAATGAGGAAGGAGCAACTATTGAGACCATTTTCCTTAAAGAATTATTTTGTCTACATTCTAGACCTCTAGCAAATGGATGTTCATGAAATTTGTCAAGGTTGCTGGTTGTGGCTGTTGTTTTTTTTTAATTCCATCAAGATTAAAACTGTGTTTCCCAGAGCCCTTGACACATTAAAAATTTTAAAGCTTCTGTATTTAAAGCTTTTGTAACCTCATATTTGGTTCCTGTTAAATTTTAAAATCCAAAGAAATGTTTTCATATATTTTGAGGATTCAGATTTTGCCTCTGCTATTCAACCTACGTTTAGAGCAGATGACATGTAATATACCACAGTTAGTATAACAGCTGGCATATTACATATGTATATATAAAAGTTTAGGGAAAATATGACAGTGATCTGTAATCCATACTTAATAAAATGGAATGTATGAAGTGGTCTCAAAACAATAATTTTTAAAAAGATTTTCAAATAGTGATGGCTTTTTTAAATAGGTTTAAGCAAATGCCTGTATATCTGAATATGGTTTGTTGTTGCTATAAGACAGCATCTCATCACATATTTTTAATGATCTATTGTTATGTGGAAATAAATTAGCCCTTATTGTCTGTGAATATAGAATCAAGCCCTGATTAATTTGTGCTCCTTTGGGCTTTATATCTTATGATATCCATTTAAAAAGAGTTGAGAAATAATGGAGATTAACAGATAATTCATTCCTTTAATTGATCAAGGTTTTTATTTTTTTAAAAAAGATAAGTGTTGTTGCTAAGGAGACACTGCCACTTATGTACTTTCTACACTTGGACCTTTAAAATTAATTTTAGTTTGGGTGCATGGGTTTTGCTTTATCATCTTATGGTAAAGAAGCAATGGCCCAAAGTATGTGATAAAATTAGTTGTTTTTGCAGAAATTTCATGCCAGAATATCTATATTAATCTTGTAAAGAGATGCGCCAGAAATATTTGGCAAACAGACTTCTACATCTGAGGCTTTGAAATTAAAACTACCTTTCTAAACTCAAGAACAGAACAATGATTGAAGAATCAGATATAATGGTTTCCCATGATCGGTTCAATATAGGCCAACTTTGTTAACCTGATGCCCTTTAGATCTGTTGGGAATCAGCCCCAGATTGTAAACTTTCTACTTTTTCTTGCAGAGAATAATATCTTAATTTCATTTTCAGAGGCATCGTTGATTAAATATGATAGACTTATTATGTGACAATTAGGTATATATGTGAAAGTACGTTACATTGTGCTTTTATATAAATCAGTAGTTCTGCAGTGAATGCAAAATCTCTACTTCTGTAGGTTTACCTCAGTAAGGAGGAAAAAAAACGATAAGAGGGAAAGGGAATCCCCTTAACATTTTAGGGAAATACTTCCAGTTATGTCCATACATATAATGAGATCCTGCCATTGTGTTATTTAGCATTCTCAATAATTAGAAATGTGACAAATTATCAATAGGTTGTCTACCCCTATATTAGAATTTGTTAGACCAAAGCTTATTTTAGCCTTAATGTCCTGTTCTGATATAACTGTGTAAGTCTTCAAACACTACATATTCCCTTTGTCTTCCTTAATACCAATTACTATCTTAATGTTTGTCAGGGTTTTAATATACTGTAAGTCAAGTATATAATGTTGCCCTCAGAGACCATGCATGTGCCAACAGTCATTGGATTGTTTTCTTATGTAGCCTTGCCGACATATCTTTAATTGTGCCAGGATGAATTAGGAGATCAATTCTTACACATATACTTAATAGTTGAATTTCTAAGATTGCTTGATATTTATTCTTAGCTACCAGAGCAGACCTAAAAGTATATTTCAGTAAGATAAGGCCAGTGTATTATTTATTAGATAAACATTGGTGACTGATTTCAAAGCGCAAATTCAACAAAGGAAATACCTTAGTTTTCCCCTCTTGCATTTTTTTAACTGATAAAATCTGTGAATCAATTTTATAGCCACATTTCAATTAGAAAGTAGTATTTTACATTCCTTCTTATTTATCCCCAAAAACAACATTACATTGTACACTAATCCACCCCATCAGCCTCATCACTAATGTGTGTGTGTGTGTAAATAAATATATATATAAGTATATACGGCATATATGAATTTCAAGTGTTCAGCCCACAAAATATTTATTCTTTGTAGTTGGTTGTATCTTTCTTCTCCTTTTACTATCCAGCTCCAAACTGATACTCTCCACATTTTTGGAGATTATGATTAAAAGCTGTAGTTCCAACACATCTTCAGTTATCAAGTCAGAAGAGGATGTCCAGTTGGGTTGAGTTTTTCCATCCTTCTCAGCAATTTCAAATGGCACAAATTCATCCCAGTTTAGTGATACGGAGTATCTAAAAATGCTTTTGCTCAGCCAGGAAAAATAAGCAGAAAGTTAATCTGACGTGCATAAGCTTCCTAACATATGTGTTCACTAATATTACTGGAAACTGGTGAATTTAGAAGCATGGCTTGGGTTACAGGCTGGAATGAGCCCCCCCCCCCTTTTTTTTTTACAGTATATTCAGAAAAGTAAAAATATAAGCAACTATTAATAGTTTTCTCCTGCTGTTCTGTAACTTGCTGAAGAAACATGGATACCTCATTTTTATTTGCTTAGGATATCTGGCTGACCACAGTCTATTTCCGCTGACATCACTGGAAGTCCCCTGGCAATGGCGGTGCTGCATATTCCCCCATAGCTGTTGGTTATGTGGTGGTGCAGTTCTTGCCAGAATTTTAATACTTGTATGGTTTTTCAGCAACTCTCGCACTCAATGGTCACCGGGTCATTGCTTTCTTCCCTCCCTGTTTGGTTTCGTCACACTTTTCTAGTCCATGCTATTGGTGGCTGTTTTTCCCATGGCTGACCATTGGTCTGCCGCTGTAGTAGCTCAATGTTTTGTTACTATCCAAACACCACCTTGGCGCCTCTGTAAACCTCCTATGACTGAGTTTGCAGCAGTTAGAGACTTTACTAAAAAAAACATATAATTCACTATAAAAACAACTTTAGATTTTTTTTTAAAAAAAATAAAGTTTTGTTTTCTTTAGCTTGGTTTCACTTTATAATGAAAGCCTTTGAGAAGAAGGATAGGATGGCAATGTCAAAATGGATCATGAATGAGAGAGAGGAAGATTTGGTTAGCAAGAACTCAATTAATTAACCCTTCATGTTTAGTAAAAGTCTTGGACAAATCTGCTGTTTTTACGGCATTTGATCATAAGAAAATTAGATGCAGATTTTAGCCTGAATTCATCTGTGATAAAGCCGGCTTCTGTTTCTGTTTTCCTAGGAGGGCTTTTTGCAAATTTATTACCATGTCATATTTTGAGACATATCTAAAAAATGATTGGTAATTTGATTCTAGGGTATAAGTATTACTCTTATACAAAAAGTGCTGGTTACAAGCCAGATATGATCTTTTCATCATAAAAGGGTATGCATATAATCATTAAAATTTTAACATTCAACTTAAAGCTTAATTTTAAAAGGCACATCAAGAGTAAAATTTCATTGGCTTTAGCTTTCTCTTTCAGAGCATTTCAGTAGCCAAAGTGCCTTTATGGGTGGAATACTATGATTCTATTTATCTAAAAGATATGTGGTACCCCACATCTTAAAATACAACTCTGAATGACTCACAATAATGGTAAAACCAAGAAATGGTAAAAACTGTTTAAAACACATACTTCAGCCATTCTCCTTTGATACCTGCAACTAAACTACCTTCAGTTATCTATCTTACCCTATCCCAGTGCCACGGGGCATATCCAGCTCTTTACAGCCTTCTGGAAGGAGAAGAGAGTGAAGGTCTGATGGCTCCCAAGGAAAGGGAGTTTCCCAGGCTGGCAACTGCTACAAAAAAAGTCACACTTTCTAGGTCCCACTAGACCAGGGGTGTCAAACTCAGTTTTACTGAGGGCCGCATCAGGGTTGTGTTTGACCTCAGAGGCCCGAGATGGGCGTGGCCAGCATGACATCACTTGTGTCGGGGGGGGGGGGCGCCTGTGATGGCCCAAGCCAGCAAAAACAGGTTCCTGAGCTCCATTTTCAGCTGGGACAGCCTCCTGCAACCCTTTGCCAGCAAAAACGGAGCTCGGGAAGGCCACACACGGCTCTGGTGAGTTCTCTTTTCGCTGGCAGAGGCACCACGGGCCATTCCTTCGCTATTTCCAGGGCAGGCCTATGGGTCAAATCTAAGTACCCTGTGGATCAGATCCAGCCCCTGGGCCTTGAGTTGGACACCCCTGCACTAAACAATAACATTTCTGGGAAGGGCTATTAATGAACTGTTCCCATTTTCCAGCAACAATAAGGTAGCTCTTGTCTGTTCCATTGCCCCCAAAACTGTTCTAATATGCCAGGTAAAAACTGGCAAAAATAGGATTTAGACACAGGGCTTGTCCTCAGGCTGGTAAACCTACCTGACTTTGTGAGTCAGATGTGTACATTTGATCTGGGTTATTGCTAGAAAAAATTTTAAGCATTTTCTTTCTACCCACTTTTTTTACAACACTAATGCACTCTTAATCACATGAACATTATCAAAGAAAAAATAAAATCTAATATAGGGCTGGTCTTATCTTAAATAACTTTTCAATGTGAGAATGCATGGCAGTCACAGGATAGTACACAGTTGGACCCATTATGTTGATAGAAATAATTTGGGGAGACGGTATTTGGGGGCAGTTGTGGGGAACTCTGCTCTAGAGATATCGGAGCATTTTCACCTATCTAGGAAATGAACTTGGTGGGAAGGTTTTAAATTCCATACACACATCCGGGAATTACAACCACTGCATTCAACCACAGATACTTTGATCAGGACTGGATATGAGTTAGATCTAGATACAGAAAATTGTATCAAATAAGAGCATTCTTTTAAGGAAGATTTTAGAGGCTTGGGAGTCAGACAAGGGATCCCTAGTTGCAAAAAGCAACCTCAAGATTCAAGTATGTCACTCAGTAATTACGTTCCAACAAAGAATCTGATTGCATGTCATGTTCAGGGAATCAGAAACTCTTGTTGGATATTTTTTTATTAATTTTAAGTTCTCTATTCCGGAATATGCAGGACTTTTTTTTAATGTACTCTTGTAGGTGTAATGTAAAAGTCCAATTCCTCCAATCAATATTACAGCTCAAATCCTACCTAGGACATTTTTGTGATTTTGTCACATTCCATTCCTTGCTTCCTATGCACAGGAAGGCAGTAGTTGATGAGGTATTCAGTCGGGCCTATAGCCTCTACAGTAGGCCCGACTGAATACCTCATCAACTACTGCCTTCCTGTGCATAGGAAGCAAGCCTTTTGGGTTGGGTCAGCTACCAGCTCCCTTTGATTTGTGAGTAGACGTCTATGTGTTTCCTGCAGCCTCTTTCCCTTTTTGCCTCCCTGGTTCCCACAGGAACCTGAGAAATAGGCTGTGCCCTCAGCTTTTGAGAGGAAACTGGATCAGGATAAGTGGGGAGGGACGGGACAGGGGACAAGTGCCCATTTGACCTCATTCAGCTACTTCATCTCAGGTCACACCCTCAGTTTTCATCTGAGTATATGTCTGCATATTTATAGGTTTCTGTTCCACCTCTGTAGGAAAAAAATGTCATTTTTCACTCTAAACTTTATGTTTAAGAAGCCTTAAAGTCAAATTCACAAAGCAATCTCAGCAGAACTTGAATTTCAGGCAAAACTAGAAAAGAGGTGAAAAATAAAACATATGACCTCACAATGTAAGAAACTACATAGTATTTTAAGTTATCCAGCAGCCAGTTTTGAAAGAGCTTTGTTGATTTTTACAGAGCAGAGAAAAAGGGAAGCCAGAAGGATTAGGACACCTTTCTTATGAAGAAGCTCTTAAGGTGTGGGATATTTAGTCCCAAGAGGAAGAATGACAAAAAGGAAATATTATAACCTGGAAAAAGTGAGATAGTATTCTTGTAATTCAGAATGAGACTCAGGATTGCCCTGTGAAGTTTGTTAGCACCGATCCAGGGAAGACTAGGTAGTTTGCTATACATGGTTTGAACATTCAGATTTTTAATCTGAATTGGAGCAAGATTGTGATGACCTGGAGTGTAACACAAACATAACAAAATCCAAAACGTAAATAAATGTCCTTTAATGCCTCTAACTTGGTCCCACTGTTCAATAATCCTTAGTTGGAGATAAAACGTACTCAAAAATAGTCTTCAAAAGAAAGCAATACAGTCCAAATTTAATGAGCAGATAGAGGTGAAATAAAAAACCAAACAAACTACAATGACGAAATTTCCACAACGGACCAGGATAAGTAATTACCAAATTCAAGGAGATAACAAG
This sequence comes from Bungarus multicinctus, assembly GCA_023653725.1. Classification (NCBI taxonomy): domain Eukaryota; kingdom Metazoa; phylum Chordata; class Lepidosauria; order Squamata; family Elapidae; genus Bungarus; species Bungarus multicinctus. The sequence continues at coordinate 67,340,801 of CM042842.1, forward strand.
GCACAGTCTGTTGGAAGTACGCCAACCAAGATAACTTCAGCCCAAAATAACACACACTTTGCTTCTGGCAATGCTGTGTTGTAATCGTCTCTCTTATATACTAATCTCCGCAGCTGCAACCAGTGAGGAGGATTATGGCTGCTTCCTCTCTTGTAAACCAAGTTGTTGCCTTCTCTGTTCCTCCTTGCGTGTCCTAGGATGCAGAGGGGATGGGCCTGGTTCTTCCTCTGATTGCCAAGCTGGCTTCTGCCCTTTCCCAGCCTCCTCCACAACCTCCGGAGCCTTACCTCCACTCCCTGTCGGCTGTTCCTCCTTTCCCTCAGAGTTCGACTCTACCAAGGGCATGACAGGGATAAAATGTGGCTCTGGAAAGCAATTCCCAGCCCAAAGAGTAATTAACTTTCATAAAAATTGGGAGAGCTGTCATCTTCCAGGTGTTGCTAACTACAGTTCCCAACAACCATGGCTGAAATAATCCAGCACTGAAAACCCTCTGAATTAAAGAATGCTCTGCCATGTGATGTGATGTGATACTTAGTGGCATAAATACCACTTACACAGAAAATGGAAAAAAATATTTCACCTTGCTACTGATTTCAGGGTGCCTGACTTATTGCATTTTGGGCATATTAGACTACAACTCCCACTGACCCTAGCATTGGTACCACAGTATTTAGTACTAACTTTTGTACAGGGAGAATTGGCTAAGTTGAAGAGGATATTTTGGAAGCTTCATATTGGAGAAAGTTGACAGGATAATTTGCTTTGATGACATTATCATTGTGCTTTTCTGTTACTTTCTTTGTCATTACAGTTGTATCTGCAAGCCAGATTTACTTGGAGAGGAGCCCGTCTGTTGCGCCCGTTGTTGCAGTTCACACTGATCATGATGGCATTTTACACAGGACTTTCTCGTGTGTCCGACCACAAACATCACCCCACAGATGTACTGGCAGGCTTTACACAAGGAGCTCTGGTGGCATATTGTATAGTAAGTCTTCTATATTACCAGCTTATTATTTCAGTAAATGTCTGTAAATGTCACATGTAACAAAAATTGTACTCTGTTCTATGGTAAGGACTGTGGTAGGACTCCATTTAACTTAAAACATCCATGAATTGAAATATGCCACATAAAATAAACATTACTATCCAAGTATCATATGTAAGAATTTTATCTCCATCACCCTGTGTGGAATATATATCCAACAGGGAGGGAGACTCTGCTAGTGAGACACTTGGTTTGTTTGTGTATGTAGAAGATTTTTATACTACACTACATCTGAGAATCTCAGTAAAACACTAACAATCTAAGCAGTAAAATAAACTAAACAGTAATAACACTTAGAAGCGGAATAGATTAAAATCTTCAAACAAGGAAGTGACCAACAAGATTCCTTAAAATATTTCTAAGATAAATACACAAAGCTAGAAGGACCGGGAAATTATAACATGTTTTACATAATAATAAAGTTAGCTCTTGGCAAATGTTCCTGGACAGGTTTTTTCCATCTCGTAGATATTATCTTTCTTATCTCTGATCATGATGGTACCTGGAAGCAAGTACAGCATATGACCTTATCATTTGAGCATGCTTTGTAAGGAAAATTGTTCACTTTGACACCTATATTGCAAGTTGTTTTATGTTTTTCAAAGTGTCTGCCACCATACACTTGAAGGGATCCCAGAGGTAGAGTCTTTCAAAATTAGCTTTTGTAATACTACTTTTCTCTGTGTAAATCTAGGATGCATTTTAAAAATATGAAGCCTATTTAATTTAAATTAATTTAACTTCATTAATTAAATGTAATTAACATAATTACTTCCTACAAATTTGACATTAAAATTGTGATTCAGTTGCAACTTTTAGAAGGGCTCAGAGCCACTCTTGTGGCTTTTGGAAGCTTGATGTGAATTCCAGATAAGAGTTCACATCAAGCTTTATAAGCCCTCTTATAAAGAAATTGAATGCCTTGATTTCATATTCTCGCAAAGTGTTGATTAATTATTGGCAATTGGTTTACTTAAATTTTTGTGCTAAAATTACAGCAGAGTGCATCATTTAAAGTGATGAAGTATTGAAATTGGATTTTCATTTTGTCTGGTCTAAATGTTATATGTTCATTTTAATGTGAGATAAGTCTACTTGCATTATAAAATCAGCCAACAAAAAAGTATAGACCTTGTTACTGTAAGACGGGAAAAATGGCTATAGGATTTTAATACACTGGTTATAGTCTTGAGTGTCAGCCGAGAAACAAAGGTGACATTGCATGCATAGGGATGGCATGATGCATATTATGTACTTACATCACGATACATCCAATGTCAGTTTGTTATTATGGCTTCTACCGGACATTACAGGGCATTGATATCTGGGACACTGGCACTGCAATATGCTAAGAAATTGTTGTGGCCCACAGGCAGGTTTCATACTAAATAGCCTGATTAATACAGCTGCCAACTAAATTTGGTCAATAGACAGCGTCCCAATCTTAGAAGTTTATGGTGAATTGCATTGGGAGAGACACCTGGATACTATCAAACAGCAGTTGATGTACATGGAAGTGAAAAAGACTCCAAAGTTTAGCACACACTGAAAAACAATATATGGGGTTTTTTTAAAGTTTTTTTTAAGTATAATAATTTATCATTATAACAATATAAAAGAATAACAGAGTTGGAAGGGACTTTAGAGGCCTCCTAGATCTCGTCAACAGAAGTCCCTATATCATTTCAGTCAGGTTGTCCAGTCTCTTTTTGAAAGTCTTCAGTGATGGAGCATCAACATCTGAAGGCAAGCTATTCCATTGATTAATTGCTGTCACTATTAGGAAAATTAATTGGTTAATCCTTAATTCTAGATTGCTTCTTTCCTATTTTTCAACCATTGTTCCTTGTCTTGCCATTTGGTGATTTGGAAAATAGTTTTATCCCTTTTGTCTTTATAGGAGCTCCTCAGATACTGGAACAGTTCTATCATATCCCCCCCGTTCTTCTTTTCATTAGACTAGAGACATACCCAGTTCCTGTAACTGTTCTTCGTATGTTTTAGCCTCCAGTCCCCTAATCATCTTTATTGCTTTTGTCTGCACTTTTTCTAGAGTTGTAATATTTTTTTATATCATGGCCATCAAAACTAGATGCAATATTCCAAGTGTGTCTCACTAAGGCATTATGAAGTGATGTTAACACTTCACATGATCTTGATATTATTCCTCTGTTAATGCAGCTTAGGATTGCATTGGCTTTTTTGAAAGTTGCAGCACACTGCTGGCTTATATTTATGTGACTGTCCACTAGGACTCCAAGATCTCTCTTGCACTTATTACTATTAAGCTATTATATTAACTGAACATATTAGCAGCCAGGAATTGGTTTGGGGAAAGGAAGGAGATTTACCTGTCAGTAGACTGGATTAGGTTGGCATTGATAAAACCAAGCAAGAAAGGGAAGGACACTCTTAAGCCAAGAAAACAAATGTAGGATTTCTTTATATAATGCTGAGAAAATGGAAATATACATGCCAAGTGACCTCCAGCCTTTCAGGTGTAATGTACAATGCTGAAACTCATGTGAAACAGCTGTTTTCTGCATTTCCCTCCAAAGATCGAGGTTTGGCATGTTTAAGTGTTTGAGGGGAGAAAAAAGCTTCCTTTGAATTTGGGCCAAACTGGGCATATTACCAGCATAGTTTATTTATTCATTCATTCATCAAATTAATATCTCATGAAAAAATGACTCTGAGCAGAGTTGAATAAAAACCATAAAACAATATTATATAATAAATAATTATTATTCTAAATTGTGATTAGGCACTGAGAGGACAGCAGATGTAACAACAATAGAGCCTCACTACTCTCTAGCGGCCTGGGACCCCCCAGGTCTGCTGGCATTACCAGATTTTGAGGGCCTTCCTTTTGCAAAACAGGGAGCCAGCCTCACTTCAGGGGGATGTGTCATAAGATGGATGCCATGGCAGAAAAGGAGTCTTGGATCCCACTAGCAGATGGGATCCATAGCATACTCTTCTGCTGGATCTGGTGGGACAGGCAGTTGTAATTGGGAAGAGGTGGTCCCTCAAGCAACCCATGCCATAATTCACCTAGATGAATCCATAAATGATTACAGTGGCTTTTTTCTCCTTCTTTCCTAAAAGATTTAAACACTTTTGAAAGCTGCTGAATATTTTCTCTCTTACCTTCACTCCTCTCGTGTTCCATATAGTCAGAGAAACTTTGCTGAATGAAACTTGTTTTGTTTTGGTTTTTTGCTATAGCTGCTTTGAGCAGGAAATAAGAGCCACGATGGGGTTTTTTTTAGGTCTACTTGATAGGATTCTACCACTTATTTGGCTAATTAGTTTTACTGTTGAACTGCACTTATTATTTCTTATTGATAAGAAAGTTATCCCCCTCCCCCTAACAATTGAAATTTAACTTCCTGTTACTAAATCCATTATTCTATATCAGGACTGTCATAATCCCAGCCCATGGGCTGGATGCATCAAGCGCTAGGAACGCCCACACCCAGTTTAGCAAAGGGGGGGAAATCCCGATATCACGTGATGCCGCCATGACGTGAGTTTGAGACCCCTATATTCTAAGGAAAAGGTGGGATGCTATGACCCTTTTATCACTTGTGGACTTCAATTCCCAGAATTCCTAAAGTAACCCTGCTGGCTCAGGAATTCTGAGAGTCAAAGTCCACAAGTCATAAAAGCAATAGTTTCCCACCTTTGTCCTAAGGAATGAGGAAAGAGAGATATTGCATTTCATGTAGCATCCTTTCAAATACTTGAACAATATTTTATATATCTCAGGGTTTTTTTTCCTATCAAGATTAATATGCCGTGCTTTTTCCACCATTCTTCCATTAACTCGGTTTCTAGTTCCCTGCAATTATCTCTTTAAATATTCAATTTCCTCACAGGCACAACAATCCAGAAATGGTTTGATTCCCATTTTCCATAGCTGTTTATGAAGGAATGCAGCTGTGTAAACATTCATATCATGTTTGTAACTGATAGCATTGTATGTGTCATTGAACTAATTTCAGGCTTTTTCATTTATTTATTTTTAAATAGTTGAACCAGGTTAAGTTCATATGACAAACTAAATCAGGAACTCTGATTAACAAGTGTGTGCATCATCACCCTCTCCATGTGTTAATTCTTTCTTCTGGAGTTTATTGTGTTAACCAAAAGCTGAAGAATTACCATTTTGCATTTATGTACCTGGAATTACAGCGATACTGATAACTAAGGCTAGTTATAATCCTATGTTAATAGGTACCAGTTGTCCTCTAGAAGAGGAACAGAGGCCTAGAACTCCTTATCAGTATCGCTGTAAGGCAGCAGATTTGGGGTATCTCGGAAAGGTGGTGATTTGTTTTTTTAAAAAAATCATCATTTGGTCTCTGTCCTAGATGAAGCATAGACCTCAAGGTGTAATTATTATGAATAATAGTGAATTGTTGATGATATGGCACAGAAGTGAACAGCTTTAGGTAAATTTAAGTAGACAATAGAAGAGATGGATAGTTTCACTGTTTCCTGTGCAGTGACAAGTTACAAATCCACATACTTTTCCTGAGCAGTTAACAGATGGCCTGGTTTACTGAGGCAGAAGAGGGTTTGGCTGCTTTGCCTTGACTTTCCTGTGATGAGGTAGAGGCCGGAGGAAACAGCTGTCTGCTCAATATCAAGCATATGCATGGCTCTTTCCTTTTTCACCCCACTCATTTTTTTTACCTTGCCAGCTCCTTTTCTATATGCATCAGGGCTGAGCCAGGATACGGAGAAAGCATTTGTCACCATTTGCCCATCCTTGCAATGACAGCCATGACCAAAGAAAAGGAAACTGAGAAGAGGGGTGGTCAGCAATTTTCTAGGACCTCCCATGATTTCATGGCTACAGAATATGTCAGTCTTTACAGCAATAATGTTTTATTCATGTATTTATTTGATTTATGTGCCACCCATCTCATCAATGTTTATGGTTATTGAAGACTGATTATTACTTCTTTCATTGTATGATTATTTATTTATATGCCTTAAATGGATTTCTCTAGTTCCAGATTGTGACTCTACCCTGGGTCTGCTTTAGCTTCTGTATAATAGAATTATACAGAATTATGCTGATAATTCTTTTTAATCCTGACTGGGAGGTAGATCCATGTACAGAACTGACTGTCTTACTGTTTTCCCTTCCTGTTGGTAAAAGTCTGTGTAGCCAAATTACTTCTTGCTTGCCCTGTTTTTCTTCTGTCCCTCTCACCCTACTCCCAGCCTGAAACTGATATGCAAAATATTTTGCAGAAGATTTTTGAACTGAAGAACTTTCTCCCTATTTTTATAAATCGATCAGTAAAGTGAAATCTGACAATCTTAATTGTCACATCATCAGTGTTGGACATTGTCAGTCTGGTGTCATCCAGGTATATGGGGTTACTGTTCCATAACCCTTTGTCATAGGGTGGGTTTGATGGAAAGAGTTTTTGAATATTTTATAATAGATTTGTTATGGTTGTTCAGCTGCATGAAGAATGAGATCTGTGCACCTAAGTGGAACTGTCACCTTAAGAGTTCTGTTGCTTGTGTTACAGTGCTCTGCTGCACTATGCCCATCCAACTGACTTTTATTCAGTTGCTAAATTAACCCCTCCCCTCAAAAAAAAGAATCGCCCTCAAGCAAAAGCCAAAATTTACATCCAGATTGAAATTCTTTGAATTATCTTCTAAAGTAAAAAAATAAACAGATCATTTCCACTTGGGATTTCTAGAATGTTTTGGAGGAACAAATCGAGAATCCTGATATAAATAGCTCGGTGATAAACGCTTGGCTTGTGAAGTCACTTTAACAGCAGGAGCTTTGAGACAATACACACTATAGTCTTGTCACTGAAAAGTCAAAAGTCTGATTTGATCATTTATAGGGCTTTAAAACAGATGTGTCAAACTTGATTTCATTGAGGGGTGCAGTTGACCTCGGGGGGGGGGAGGGGGCTAGGGAGGTCATGGCCATGGTGGACATGGCCATAGCCAGCTCAACATCACTTGTATCAGGGGCACCTGTGGTAGCCAAGTGCTAAGGCAGGACTTCCCTCAGACCCTCCCTCACTCTCTTTATAATCTCCTTCCTTCTTTTTCTTCTTTTTCCTTTCCTCTTCATTCTCCTTTCTTCTTCCCCTCTTTCCTTATTTTTCCTTCTTTACCTTCCTTATCTTCCCATCTTACCTTCTTTTCTTTCCCTTTCTCCTTTCCTGTCCCTTCTTGCATGCTCAAATGCACAAGTGGAAACATTTCTCCCTTTGTTTTGTTTTTAATTTGTTTTGCTAGCCCTCTACCAACAAAAATGGAGCTTGCATGCTCCCTCCCCCCGCTCTATTTTCTCTGGCATCATGGGCCAGTGCTTTGCTGTTTCCAGGCGGCCCCGTGGACCAAATATAAGCACCCCATGAGCTGGATTTGGCCCACAGGCCTTGAGTTTGACACCCCTGCTTTAAAAGTAGGAAAAGTGGAAGGAAAAAGAAAACGATAGCCAGCAGCAAGATGGATAGATAACAATTACAGTAGCAATGAGTACACTGTTGGGAAACCCTGAAAGAACAGGTTAGGGACTGATTGGTATGGAGAAAAATCTATCTATGTGGTAGGTTAAAAACAATGATGGCATGTAATCCGTCAATCCATTCATCCGTCACATGCAAATTAGTCTCTATTCACATATTGCTAAGCCAATAAATAGGATACGGGTCTAGTGATTTATTACTTGTTATATAATATTTTTCAACAAGAAGGTTGTGATGTCCTAGCATTTGAATTTGTCTCATTGATATTGAAACCATCTAGTAATAGGTGGAATTGATTATTCGATTGATTTCCCCAACTGAAAAACAAAAACTATAAAATTTGTTTTTCAACAGCTGAGACATACTTGAATTCTCTGTGACACTAAGATTTGCTAAAATCAAAATACATTTTTGATTCAAAAAGTGTTACCCATGTGGTTCCAAAATTAGGGAGATCATGAATCTGAATCCATTTCCCTTTCCATCTTAGACTATTTTCAAATATTTCCTTAAGTACTCTTGATCCAATAAAAGTTTTTAAAAATATCTGCTGATTATTTCAAATGACTTTGTATAGCAAATTTTTATTGGCAAAGAGCACCTTCCACAGGAAATAGAAGTTCAATCCAAAATACCTTGTGGATTTGTTTTATGTTTTTGGCATTCCACATACAAAGTGTGAAGTTTTCCACGACCTTAGAAGGTCATGTTTTACTTTCTGTATGTGTCTGTATAACCTCAAGTCTTCACTAAAGCAAAATACAATTTAAAAGAGAATTAATGCTATTCCTACCCAGTATCTAATTTAAAGCCACACAAAACCATGAGCTGCAAAACAAAGGCTAAGGAAGCCAAGATGATACCCTATCCATAATTTACTCATTTATAACATTTGGGCCAGATAGAATCTATTCTCTCCATTCGTCATTTACACTGCATGAACATGATTCCTCCTGCCACAAATTGATCTGTCACTGTGTTTTGAATATATAATGTGGATATATGAGATTAAATGAAGTCTTGGCAGGCCTTCAGCTGTCTACTACAAAAAAACTACAGCAGCATTTGATCTGGAATATAAATATCAATAGTACGTTGACTTATATGCTGCTCCATATTGCTTTACAGACTGACTGTTTAAGCGTTAGCATATTGCCCCCAACAATCTGGGTTTTCATTTTACTGACTTTGGAAAGATGGAAGGCTTAATCAACCTTGAGTCCTGTCAGGATCGAACTCCAGATTGTTGGCAGAGTTTGTCTGCAAAACTGCATTCTAACCACTGCCCCACCAGGGCTGCTACATACAGTTGTGTACATAGAGTACAGTTGTGTTATAATTTGAATGAAATTTACCTTTTCCAATTATAGGTCTAGAAAAAAACAAAATATGCTAATAGCACAGAGAAATAAATAGGACAACAAAGAGCATTTGGCCTCATTAATTATCTAGTACCAAGGTTCTCTTTTGAAGTTACCAATAGTAAGAGTTGCTCACTCTTTGAATATATGCCCTATACTAACTTCACTTCATGCTCTAACAACTTTAGGAGGAAACAGAATGCAGATCTATCAGAGTTGTCTAGCACAAGTAGCTTGTATGAATGGCAGGATATAGATGTATAAATACTGTATAGCATACAGACTAATGAAAGTAAGTAGGCAGATGTGGTCATGAGTAAGTGCTTTGATTTCAATAGAATTTAGTCATCGTTAACTTTTGTGAGTGACTCTGAGTTCACAGATCTTTTTCTTATAAAGTTTCTCTGCCACTGAGCTAGCTCATGCTCTCTTTAATAGCATTTAGGATATTGTGAGAAAACTTATTTCTCAAAAACAAAAGGAAAAAAGTTCTGGAAGGCCAATTGGTTTTTAATTTGACTTAATTTCAAACAAGTTTTAGGATGGCAGTGAAGAGGAAAGCACTCAAAAAGATCTTACAATCTATGATTTTTGTTTGTATTACCCCTTTTTCTCAACAAAATGTAATTCCTCAATGAAGTAGCTATGCTTCAGTGCAATGTTTACATGCAAAAATATTATAAGACTATTAGAAGTCTCAGTTTAAAATTTGTATCCATAAAATGAACCATTTCTTATATTTATAATGTACTTAGTGATTTGGGAAAGCATTGAATGATACTTTGCTGGCATACTGAGGATGGCAGAGATTGAACCTAGTCCTGAAAACAAATTATACAATTTGAACAAAACTGACTCTTCCTGTCTCATTCTACTCCAGTCAATCTTGTATGCCATTTTTTAAATATATATATAGTATAAGTTATCATCATTTCTCAGATTGTAGCTTCTGATTCTTTATTAACCTCATAGTATTTGATGAGCAATATCAGTCTAGTCACTCACAGATTAGAAAGTAGAAAAAGTTCTACTTTCAGCAGAAGTGTATAAATAATATGATGAGGATTTTGATGACTGGAATATTATTATATAAGAGAAATTAACTTTTATTCCGCTGTTTGCAGAATCAGGCACTGTCTGGATCTCTTCCTTTCTGGCCTCAGAATAATATTTTGCAAGAGAAAAAACACGCCCATTATGTTAGCCTGATAAGATGTTCAACTGCTATATTAAAGGAGGATGTTAAAGTTTCCTCTCTGGGATTTTTCATTGTGTGGCTGCCTCTGTGAATAGCTAAACGAAGACTTTTTCACATCCGTAATTGTGCTTACCTCATTGGCTATTTCAGGGAAAAGTAGCTGGGAATCTCTCTTACTGCTACCCATAAATACTGAACAGTCATCCTGAGTAAGTGTTAATATATTAATGGAGAGGAAAAGATGGTGAAGAAGAGGAAGGAGAGGGGAGAGGAAAGTGGAGAAACGTTAGACTAATCCTTGACTAATAATTGCAGAGAACTGACTCTTAAGGAAAATTTATTAATAGCACAGTTTGGATTACCAGAAGGAGTGCAACAGCGTGACTTTGTGTGATGATTTAGAAAAATAAAGTTGAAATTGGACTATTTCCACATTACCAAACCCAAATTCCTTACTTTAGTACACTCTTTGTCTAGGTATTTCCACGCAGCAAATTAGAATAGTAAGTTACATTGTGAAGAAAGGCTAATCCAATAGAAGAAGAAGAAAATCAAAAAATGGGAAATTATCATAGATAAGGGAACTGCATTGACTTCAGTTGCCAAAAATGTATTTTCTGTGTGTTTTTGTGTATGTGTCTTGCTTGTTCTCCATTACACAAATTCTTTTCTCTTAAATAACTGGGGACTGTATAACTTCTGAAGAGCTATTTTAGCCTCTTCTGACAATGTTCACTTCACATGCCTGGAGAAAGTACCAAGCTAGGGAAAAATTTTTTGCAGTATCATCACCTTATGAATGAGAGACTTGACTAAAACGAAATGCAGTAGGAGTAAAACATGTAAACCCTCATTTTAAATATATTTATTTTTATTGACAGGTCTTTTATGTCTCAGACCTCTTCAAGCAAAAAACCAAGGTGTTGCAGCCTCCTCCTATCCGAAGGGAGATATTATCACCTGTGGACATCATTGACAGAAACAACCATCACAACATGGTGTAGACATTTGACTTCTTTTTATTTTGTTTTGTTTTTTGCAAAATGACTGCTGACAGCAACTACCTGCTGCTCTCAATCTCATCTGACAGTAGAATGTAGGGAGAGACTTTTGCCTGACCGCAAGGTCTTAACTCTGTGGCCTTTTTACTCTTTACAACATTTGCATAAAATGGATGTTGTTCAGCCAAGTCAGAGGCAACAATCACAAAACATGTCAACACATGCAGGAATTTCTAAATGTGCAATTGGCTGAGTGTTCATGTTGTAGTGAATGCTAAATTGTTCATACTATAATGAACACTAAATAATTGTTAGGAAACTGGCCATCTCTGTTTTCTTTGGTTTTCCATCCTTCCTTCCATGAAGATTTGTAATTTTCTGTTAGGAAAATGGGACGGGGGTATAGAGACAAACCCTCACTAACTAAATTATAGCACTATATACAAGAAATAAGCACTGACATCGATTGTGGTCACTTTTTAAGGATAATCTCTTATATATATATCTATATATTTTGGGTTCTTTCCATTCCATACTGTGACTTACTTTGGTTTAGATGAAGCATGCCCTGTAAAATATTAGAAAATGTTTTTTTTTCCTATTGTATATTCTCCTGGACAATAATACCACTTTCTGTCTGATGAGACATAAACAAAATTGGCTTGGTAAACAGAACTCAGCTGATTTCCCTGTTTGTAACATTCATTCAGTATTTGTTCTCGCAAGTGATACATCTCTACACATTGGAGAATAGATAGGATTAATCAACTATAGGACATTCAAGATATCCAGAATTTTGAAACAATGCCTTTAATAAGTATTGTCCATAATCCTGTGGTATCTCTGGTCTGCATTTACTCAATGGCCCAGTAAACTTTCCTATTCAGTACCACTAGTGGTGGAATTGTATTTTGAACAGTCCCCACTCATAAAAGATTTTTTTTCTGCGGACAGTCTTGTTGACATATGTTAGCACTATGAGGTCTGGGACTGAAACTCAGAACACTAATCCTCCAGGCGGGTGACGGACTGCTGGGCAGAGCCGTCTTATCCTGATATTGTTAAAACTCTTCTTGAATTTCCCATGCCCTGAAGAAAACAGGAGATTTGTAGCTATTCATTACGCCCATTTCCTTCATTTTGTTGCTGTTGGGGTGAACTGGACCGCAATTCCGTTATGATTGGCAGAACTGAATGAAATGGAGTGAGTTGAGTTGTAGGATATGCATTAAGGGAAGCAGGTTGGGGTGCAGCTCTCAAGAAAACCAAGGGCAGGCAAAGGAGATGAATGAGAGCAGAACTAATTTTTGCCCTTTGGGGAGGAATTCTGAAAGACAGATGTTTAAATTTTATTTTAAGAAGTAAACTGAGCAGGCTAACTAAGCAGACTGGCCTTTGCACATCTTTGCCATGCAAAATCCGTCCTATCATTTCAATTCTAGCAAGCTATGTTTTTATATATATATAAATATATAAATATTATATAAATAATGTATAAAACATTACAAATTAACTATGTAAAATATTATTTCCAAACAATGTTAGATATATCCACTATGATCATAAACTGTGTTTTGACCTGTGTTTATTTACATGTTGCTGCTTAAAAGGAAAGCATTGGTTTAATTTTTTTTATATAGTCGATTAAAATATTGTAGTTCTTTGGTAGCAATATTTTAATGAAAATAACAACTAAAGACAGTTATATAAAATTGTATTAAATTGTCTGTATTTTTGTAATGTTTCTTTCTCCTTTTTTTGTAAAAAGAAGAATATGCAAGACTTTTTGTAGAGTACAGAATTAAAGTTTGTATTTGCAAAAATATTGTTGTATAAATGTGCTTTATAGAAAGGATAACAATTTCTTGGGAAAATAACTTTTTCCCCTCCTATCAAAGGCTATTTTTAGGAACTGCTTGCCTGGAAGGGGGGAGGGGGGCAGATGTTGATGGGGGAATTGTCAAGTGCCAGGAAATTCAGGCAGTTCCAATGAATATAAAGATTTATTGCAAGCTTAAGTTCTCTACAAGAATCTTATCAATTGACAGTCAAGGGAAGTGAGATGCATTCAAGGTGGACTGGACTTAGATCTCTTGCAGGTGCACAGACTCACGACTTATCACACGTTTGACCCCTTCCCCTCAGACTCAGCCATCTGGTCATCTCCTACAGAAACAAAGCAGTGGGACACACTGGGCCCCATGGGGCAGAATCTGTTCTGTATCCTTCTGACGGAATAATTCTGCTTTTCTTTCCTTGTTATTGCAATCCACTCCTTTATCTCTTCCTTCTTCCCAATCCTGCAGCCGAAAGGAAAGGAGTAGGGATTGGGATCATTCATTCTTACTGAGATCTGAATTGAGCAATTGGGAAATCATTATGAGGATCCCATAAAGCTTTAGTGTTGCAAATTCTCATCTTTGCTTTACATTAAACTTGGATCAGAAAAATACAATTGCTGGTTAAAATATTTTTTTATTTAAATCATGATAACTATGTCTCAATGTTAATGAAAAGATATGATGAAAGCATTGCCTTTTCCAAAACTTATTAATATGTTACTCATGGTATTATCAAAGAAACACCCCAGCTTTTAACTTACTTCTTCCTGGAATACCTGCATACCAGTCCTTTTTTTGGAAGATAAAAGCTTCATGTCATTTTGTCTAGATCAAACTTGCGTGTTTTACTTCATGGATTAAACCACCCAAATCCAATTGCTCTATGCATACACCCCACTTTGCCCATCCCCTTTCTCTGATTTTTAGTGTTCTTGCTTGAATGACAATGCTTAAGTAGCAAAGTGGCATCATAAACAGGAGTTATAAGTAGCCTTGGGGAAAGCACTGAACAAAAATCAGAAAAATAGAAGCATGTGTGCAAGGGTGTATTTGATAGAGAAATGGATGGAGTGCCTGTTAGAGAAAAATGAAAAACAAGTAAAGGGCAAACGTGGTAAAATGGTGGAAATAGAATAGCATGATTAAAATTATGAGCAGAATTTTACACTTCAAGATACAGTATGTTATCATTTTTAAAAGTAGTTTGGGAAGCAGAGTGGCTCGATGGATACCTGAGGATTAAATTAAGTCACCTCCAATAATTTCCATCCTAAAGTCTCATGACAGCAAGAGGGGCGGTGAATAAATTTAATAAATAAATAAATGAAATGAAATCTAAGATCACATATATGTACTAACCAAACATTAAATTGGCTGCAGGTCAATTTGGATTCAATTTGTGACATTACAATATTGAATTAAATGAAATCAATGATGTTCGGTACAACAGGTATTCAATTCAAAGTTGCAATGGCCTTAGAAATAGTGACTTACAGTATGACATGTACTCACATGACCATTGTATCATCCCCATAGTCATGTGATCACAATTTGGACATTTGGCAACAGCTTACATTTAACAAACATGACTTGCTTAACAACCACTAGGAAAATTGTTGTAAAATCAACTCCAACTTGATTTCCAACCTCAACAGAAATTTCAATCTCAATTGTAGTTGGAAGTCTGAGAATACATGTTATACAATCATTAGAAAGAGTACAATGTATTCTGTCTAAGCTGAAAGCAAATCAAAGTGAATTTCATTTAGGTATTATTCCCAGTCATTTATTGGAGTTCACTTGGTCAGTGCAGAAAAGGTGTTTTAAAGAAGAGCACTGAGCACCAGACTAAACAGTGAAAACCGCCACAAATAATATCAGAAGCTTGATGATTCTCTGATATCTACTTTACCCAGTTCTAAACACAATCTGATATTAAGCAATTATGTGTTGTGATCAGCATCTAAGAAAATTTCCGTTATGATTTTCCAGCATCAAAATACAGTAGATTTGTGTATGTCCAATCTCTTTAATTTGAACATATAAAATTGAAATAGTTGTGGGATTATACTCTTTTTTATTTCCCAAAGAATTTGCCACCCAGAAAGATTGGTTTTGCATTAATTTACATGTTAGTTTTGTGGCAGAATCTGTGTTAAAAGTGTAAATTGAAAACTAATTTTAGTTTGAATTGAAATCTGAAAGAAACATGAAGAGCAGACGATGCAGAGACCTCCCAATTACCTAAAAGGATGAAGAATAGTTTAAAAATGAATAATTCAGAGGATCTCAAATGTTATGATACCATAACCCCCTCAAATGAAATATTGTGAAATCCTAGCCCAACTTGCATGAATAAAATTTTAATTATTTCATAGGGAACAAGGCATGGCCAAAAAGAAAAAAAACCTAGATTTACAGCTAAAATTTAATTTATGCAGATAGTCCTCACCTTTGGACCACAACTGAGGAAAGCAAGACAGATCATAAATGAGTGTTGCCCCATTTTATGATTTTGCTTGTCCTGGTTGTTAAGAGAATCATTGCAGTTGTTAAATTAGTGACATGGTTGTTTAGAGAATCTGGCTTCCCCATTGGCTTGGCTTGGCAGAAAATAACAAAACGGGATCACATGACCTTTGGACACTACAACTGACAAATACATGCTGGTTGACAAGCGTCTGAATTTTGAACATGTGATCATAGATAGATAGATAGATAGATAGATAGATAGATAGATAGATAGATAGATAGATAGATAGATAGATAGATAGATAGATAGATAGATAGATAGATAGATAGATAGATAAAAATTCTTTATTGGCCAAGTATGATTGGACACACAAGGAATTTGTCTTGGTGCAAATGCTCTCAGTATACATAAAAGAAAAGATACATTCGTCAAGAGTCAAGAATCATAAGGTACAACACTTAATAATAGTCATAGGGTACAATAAGCAATCAAATCATACTAGGAAACAGTCAATATATAAATTGTAAGGATACAAGCAACAAAGTTACGGTCATACATGGGGATGCTGCAACAGTCAGTCATACATATGAAAAATGATCAGAAGTCTTTTTTCAGTGGTGTGGTAACTTCGAACGGTCATTAACAAATGGTTGTAAGTCAAGGACCACCTGTATATCTTAGGGCAGGAGTGTCAAACTCAAGGCCTGCAGGTTGGATCCGGCCCGTGGGGTACTTAGGTCTGGTTTGTGGGGATGCCTTGGAAACAACAAAAGACTGTCTCATGGTGCCTCTGCCAGCGATAATATAACTCAGGAGGGGCGCGTACAGCCTCTCCGAGCTCCATTTTCACTGAGGGCTAGCAAAGCAAACTAAAAGCCAAAAAAAAAAAAGGGGGGGGAGAAATGTTTCCCTTTTTGCATTTGAGTGTTCAAGAAGGGAGAAAGAGAAGGAAGGAAGGAAGGAAGGAAGGAAGGAAGGAAGGAAGGAAGGAAGGAAGGAAGGAAGGAAGGAAGGAAGGAAGGAAGGAGATTGTAATAAGAGGGACAGAGGGTCTGAGGGAAGTCCTGCCCTAGCACTTGGCCACCACAAGTGCCCCTAACACGAGTGACGTTGAGCTGACCACTCCCACCCCAGCCTCCTGAGGTCAAACATAACCCTAATGCGGCCCTCAATGAAATTGAGTTTGACACCCCTGTCTTGGGGGTTCCCATATTTCACAGAATCCCAGCCATTTGTTTTACACAATGAAACAAGTGAAGACAAATCCTGGAGGGATTTTTGTCAATATTCACATTTTTCCTATGAAAAGCAAAGGAGAAGAGCTGTCTAAACTCACCCCATTTTTGCCAGGACTTATGTCTGCAGCCAAAAAAAAGGGGAAGCAAAGCTCTCCCAACTCTGATTATCTGTTATCTGTACTGCCATGCAATCAGATTTTTTTTTTTAAAGTATGAATCCCCTCTAAATTGCCCATAACCCTGATCCACAGTTTGAGAATACCATATGCAGTTGGCTTCATGCTCTAATGCTCAGCTTCCTAAAAGCTTCTCAGTGGCCACTATTTGAAAACTGACCCGGCTTTTTCTAAACCAGCGGGACTCTTTTTAAAGTCTTAGGTGCCTTCATTGCCAGTCATCCATACATACTCTTAATATAAACGGTAAACTGAGAAAAAGCTGAAACTCATGAAGTATGGTCTGCCAATAGATTTAGAGGGTTGAATAATCCCAAAGATGCTAACTTACATATAAATTTTCAGCATTACAGTATCTATCACCGCAATGGGGTTATCCTTATGGAATGAAATAATAAGCAGAAGATTCCATACTGAGTTATGTGGAAATATCAGGGGCCTAAGCTAGGGCTATACAGAATTACAGCTGGATTTGTTGGGAAGGGCTGTCCTCACAGCGGGAATGGGAAGAAATGGATATACCAATAAAGGAGAATGTTTATAGCTCACGGTTGAAATGAGAGGCTTTTGGTGCTCTCCAAGATTGTTTTCTTGCAGACATTTTACTACTCAGATTAACACTGCTGGTATTACCTACTTTAGGTAATGCAATGTCTGCAAGAAAACAACAAGCTCAGAGAGCACCAAGCACCCTTCAGATTTGGAGTGGATTTTATTTTTCCAATGTTGTCCAACCAATTCTTTCATCAGGTACACATAATGCAATTTTTTGCATTACTGTACTTGAAATTTATATTGTATTATTGCTAGTGAAACAAAGTGCTGTTGGAGGCACTACTATTAGTAGTTGTTAGCATTGTTAATAATATTAGAGGATAGCCCTATTCTTTATAGTGGAGAAAATGTTTTATATATCTGAATATCCATCTTTACTTGTGTCAAATTACCTTCCTCCTTTTAATACATGCATTGCTCATCTTTGCTTCATTGCTTACAATGGACTCCCAGATTTCAAAGCATTACTCAGTTGCCTTATGTGGAATCATTTTTATGTTCACATTTATATGCCCAAAGTTAAAATGCTCTAAACATTGTAGCTTAACCTCAAAGAGATGTTCTTTCATTTCTTTGATCATTTCTTTTGCTCTTTTCTGTTCTAATTTTCTTCTTGCTGTTTAAAAACAGACACTCTGCACCTTATTTTAGTGTGATCACAAGACAGATTTCTGTAAAGAATTGCAATATTGACTTGGCTGTATTTTTAACTTTTTTTTTTTTTAATGACCCCAATGTGGAATTCAGTGGCACACATGGAGCTAATCTTTTTAGTCAGCTGGTATTTTTTACTTAGCTATTTGTGAAATGACTACACCTACTTTTCCCATGATTCCTTGTTGATTTCCCTTTCTATCAATAACCTTGAAAATGTGCCATGTTCTTAAATAAAAATAAAGAAGTGAGAATGACGACCAAAGCTGGAGGAAATTAAGATGAACTTTACAGTACTCTGTAAATACCTATCAAGAAAGCTGTCCAAGAATCAGCAGATCCATTTGGAGACAGAGCTAATGATGGATTACGCCATTATCACTAAAGAGCTTCTTAAATTGTTTACTTTTGCAAACAGGATTGGTCACATTCTATACATCAGTCGCAGTTGC
The DNA here is from genome assembly GCA_023653725.1 of Bungarus multicinctus. NCBI lineage: Eukaryota > Metazoa > Chordata > Lepidosauria > Squamata > Elapidae > Bungarus > Bungarus multicinctus. Next base: position 67,359,322 of record CM042842.1, read on the forward strand.
TTAGGAGTACAAAAAAAAAAAAAACTAAAGATTTTGCCCTTTTGGATCTGTTTAGCAGCACAAAGGCTAACATCTGGCATAATTCTAAGAGGAGAAAAAGATTTTTTTAAGATAGCTTAAAAATAAAAAAGGACAAAAGGTTAATTATAAATAATAAAAAAGGTGAGTCAGTTGTAATATTTTAAAAAAATAGAATAGGAAAAATGATGGGCCCCAAAATAATAATAATAACAATTCATTAAACTTACATGCTGCTCAACTTCCAATAACGTCAGGGAGTTTATGATTATTAAAAGCATGTAAAAACAAAGAACAATACAAAAACATAAAAATAGCCCAAGACAAAAGAACAATGGCAAAAAAAAATACAACAACAACAACCCCAAACCAGAGGAGAATAAAGAAAGAGGCAGGAGTCATCCTCCCAAAGATCTAAGAGAAGAGCCAGGATTTTAAGATAAGGCTTTTTAAAACAGCAATCCCCAACTCTGCCAGCTTTGCAGACCAGTTGCAGTGTGTGTGTGTGTGTTTGTGTAGAGAGAGATAGAGGATGGAATGGTTCTGCGACCAGCGGCTGAGTGCACCAGTACACACGCAAGGTTTTCACACAAGTAAAGCTGCGTGCACACTCATGAGCGCTAGCTACTTGTGCAGCCCAGTTTCCGATTGCCATGGCCACAGGGGTTGGAGATCCCAACGTTTTAATAGATGGAACACAGAACATGCCATCCCTGACAGATTGAACCAAATGGGTAGATGCTAAGGAAGGTATGTGGCCACTCAAATAACCATGCCATAAGCCATTCCAGTACATGCTTTCTTCAGGCAGTATTATGAAGGATGGAACTATATAACACAGGGATAAGCAATCTGGAGTTCTGGGGTTGTTTTGATTGTAATTCCCATCAACAGCAAAATCTGGTATTAGGAAGGAACAATTCTATTTGCAGTAAATCCTGTTGATGCCAAAATAACACCTGGGCAATTATACTGTAGTATTTGTGGTGGCACAGTGGTTAAAATGCTGTATTGCAGGCTAATTCTGGCAACTGCCAGCAGTTCAATCCTGATTGGCTCAAGGTCTTCCATCCTTCCGAGGTTGGTTAAATAAGAAGCCAGATTGTTGGGGATAATATGCTGACTCTGTAAATTGCTTAAAGGGCTGTAAAGCACTACGAAGCAATATATAAATCTAAGTGCTATTGCTCTCATGCAAATCATAATAGCATGAATTTGGTAGAAATCCATAAGTTACAGCATTTGTACAATGAAGTCACAAGTATACCTTGTCGTTTCCCCTGCCTTGCTGCCCTGCAGATTGCTACAGGAAGATTGTAGATGTACAATTTTACTTAGGCTACAAAATCTCCCTTGTCTAAAATTGCACCACTAGCAAAGTTTGAGCTGCACTTTCACCGAGGAAACTACAAATGCGAAACAGGATTCTCCTCTCCCTGCAAACTTAGGATACCATACTACTATGTGCAAGAATATTAACCCAATGAGAGTTCTTGTCTCTTGGTGCTGTTGCTTAGGGCCTAAATAGCAAATGACGCAGCTGTCTTCAAGTGGCTTTGACTGAAAAGTATTTTTGGGCGAACAAATAAATATAATAAGTGGACTCTATTCCTTCCCAGATCACAGAGAACTTATCAATATTATACAGACATATCATTGCTTCATCTCATTTTGAACTGGCAACCTTAATTGGCAGCAGCTTTCTAAGCTTTCAGATTGTTAGCTTTCCCAGACATACTTAGAGATGCAGACTGAATTAGCTATCTTCTGCATACAAAACATATGGATTATCATTAAACATATGTTGCCAGCAGCCTGTTTTCCACACAAGTGGTCTGGTTGTGCAAGAAGTGGATGAGTGAATAGACATTTCTGGGAAGGATCAGTACAATGAAACATCCATACATCCCTCTGTCCTTCCCGCAAAAGAAGGAGGGTAGGGAAATGTCCATAATGTGACTTACTTTACTTATTTATTAAATTTCTATGCTGCAATTCTCCCCTATAAGGTGACTGTGCAGCTTACAAATTATTGAACAAATCATTGATTTACTAAAATTGGGTAGCGGTATAGTTTTGATAGTTGTGATTTGCTGAACAATTCCCAGTTATACTTCTTCAGTCTGGCACCCTACAGATAAGTTGGACTACAACTCCCGTCACCCAGAACCAGTATCCCATATGCTGCCCCATTGGAGAATAACACTATAACAGTCCGACACAAGAAAAGTAGTTCCCTGTAAGGTCACATTGTACCACATTGTAAACTTTATTGCAACTGACTAAAGTGGCTCTTGATGTTACAGATAGTCCCTGCTTTATAACACTTCATTTAGTGACTGTTCAAAGATACAATGGCCCTGAAAAAAGTGGCTTTTGACTGTTTTTCACTCTTACAACCATTGCAACATCCCCAAGATCATGTGATCAAAATTCAGATGCTTGGCAACTGACTCATATTTATGACCGTTGCAGTATCCTGAGGTCATGGTATCACCTCCTGGCAAGCAAAATAGGTGAGGAAGCCAGACTCACTTAAAACAACCGCACTGGTTGTTTAACCTGGAAATAAGGAGAAACTTTCTGACAGTGAGAACAATCAACCAATGGAACAGAAGTTGCCCTCGGAAGTTGTGGGAGCGCCATCACTTGAGATTTTCAAGAAGAGATTGGACTGCCATTTGTCAGAAATGGTGTAGGGTCTCCTGCTTAGGCAGGGGGTTGGACAAGGTCCCTTCCAACTCTGATTATCTGTTAGCTGTTAGCTGGTAATTTAACAATTGCAGCTATTCACTTAACAATTGAGGCAAGAAAGGTTTTAAAGGGTCAAGAATTCATATAATAACTTGTAAGTTATTATAATAAGTTGAAAACCACCTATATTTGAAAAAGCATCTCTGTCAAGGTGCTATTCAGAAAAAGTTGCAACAAGATCCCTCAGCAATTTCTTTTAACTCCTACTTCAACTGCTCTTAGGCTGATTTTATGGCCAAAACTTTACTTGCCTCATTTTGAGTTATTTTCAGAAACAAGCTCTTTCTGTTTCATTCAATAGAAAAATTATAAAACATTATTTTGATTTAAAAAAACTTAAGAATGTTTGGGCTCATATTACTATGAAGCAGCACAGAGCAGTCAGTAACACAAGGGCTGTGTAAATATTTCTATTATTTTTCACCGTGTATCATTCTAATTAGTAAGCAAAAACATATGTGCACAAGGGAGAAACAACAATAATGTTAATGAAGGCTATGAAACTGAATGTTGTGTTTCTAGGCATTTCTTTTTCATCAATTTGTGTTGTTCTAAGACTCCCACTGTTCATGCTACATAATAGTAAAATGTAATCATTATCTTTAAAATAATATCAACAATATGTATTTCACTGAGTAAGTGCTTTTGATTTTGTAAATTGACTAAAATATTGCCACAGCTATATTAGAAATTAAGGAAATTGGTTTTCTCTTCCCTGTGTCATATTTCATTTAAATATGAAACTTAGAGAAAAATACCGTAAGAACAACATTTAAAGTGGGTTAAAAACTGTATGAAAATACTTGACACATAATTTGGAAGTTTGCACAAATACAGAAGAGGAATATGTTTAATGTTTAAATATTCCTATTCAATATGATTGAATAAATATTAAAATTTTAAAAAGTTAGCTAAATCGTTTAAATATTCAATTTCTGTGTTTATAGAAATTTCCAAATTATATGTCAAGTATTTTTTTATAGTTTCTACCTTTTAAAAAGTTTATTCTTATGGTATTGTTTTTAATTTCATATTTATATGTTCCAGATTTCAATCCAAACAAATATCTATATCAGGGATGGAATCTGACAGGGTTAACTACCAGTTTGGTGATTTATGATGTGCTTTCCTGCACGCTGCACACATGTGTAAATCTTCAACAGCTTGCTGCCTGGACAGCTGAGCAGCGCTGTGTGCAGGGAAGCAGCATTTGAAAAAGCACATTTTTCCTGCTTTTTCAACTGCAGCTGTGCCTTGCACAGCAGCTGAGGTTGAAAAAGCAGGAAATAAAAGTCAGGTAAGAGCCCGGGCGGGCAGGTGGGCCAAAACAGCAGCAGACATAGAACCTATATGTTCTATGTTTGCTGCTCTTCAGAGCTACCAGTTCTGCAGAGCCAGACAGAACCGGTAGGATCCCACCCCTGATCTATATGTATATGGAAGTAATCTGTTAGGAATTATTTTTGTGTAGTAACTAAAAAATAGAGCTCAAAGGTGAGCAGAATTATCTTTGTTGCTATGTTCATTTTTTAAAACTATGTTGTTTCTAATATGGATGTGTAGCACTTCAGTTCCAGAGCCAAGAAGATCCTTAAGAGCAGAGGGGTGGGCAAACTGCACCGATCAGCACCTTATATCTTTTCTTGGTCTCACTCAGTGGTGTGCAAACCAGGAGAAAAAATATGCCTGAGTTAAGGAGGTGTTGACAACACACTCACACCTGCGCACTTTCTTACCATCTAAATCAGTGGTGGTATTCAAAATTTTTTACTACTGGTTCTGTGGGCATGGCTTGGTGGGTGTGGTGTGGCTTGGTGAGTGTGGTGTGGCTTGGTGGGCATGGCTTGGTGGGCATGGCAGGGGAAGGATACTGTAAAATCTCCATTTCCACCTCACTCCAGGGGAAAGAAGACCCAGCCAATCAGTTGGGACTCTGATCAGCTAGAACTCCGATCAGCTGGAACTCCGATCAGCTGGAACTCTGAACAGTTGGGACTCGGGAGGCAGTGAATAGATGAGGAAGGGGCCAACCAGAGGTAGCATTTACCGGTTCTCCAAACTACTCAAAATTTCCACTACCGGTTCTCCAGAACCTATCAGAACTGGCTGAATTACATCTCTGATCTAAACGTCACAGATACACCGAAAGAAAACCCTGATGGGCTTCAGTTCTATGCTTCTGAAGTGAGGTAAATCAGCAGAAATAATGTGGCAGCTCTTCTGCTTACTCTCTTCCTCCAAAGGGCCAAAGTTGGGTGAATATTTTCTGAACTACAAAACTTCAAACAACCGGTACGTATGTCAATACAATACACTAGCAATAGCACTTAGACTTATGCACCCATAAGCAGTTTACAGAGTCAGCATATTGCCCCAACAATCTGGGTCCTCATTTTACCGAACTCAGAAGGATGGAAGCCTGAGGGAACCTTTAGCTGTTCAGAATTGAACTCCTGGAATAAACAGTGAGTTAGCCTGCAGTACTGCATTCTAACCACAGGGCCACCACGGTTCTCTACAGAGATACATAAAACACTAACTGGTTATGATGGCGATGGTGATGATAATGATGACAATGTTATCCATTCAGTCATATGTGAGTCTTGGCAATTCTATGGCCAGGTCTCTCCATGTCTTCCGATATTGCACTACTTCTTTGAGTTGTTCTATTGTCTGGCTAGTGTCAGCTTTGATGATCAAAACTCTAACTATTGGTGGCCAACTCCCCATGCAATCAGACTTGGGGAAGGCTAAGGGGCATGGAGTCAATACCAAAGATGATCCTTTCAGCCCTTCTGCACTTACAAATTTTAGAGCATCTGCCTTGCATCCATAATATTTTTGCCACTAATTCCTATCTAATGCTGCTGTATATTTAAAAGAAGCCTGTAAGCACAGAGTGATTCTAATTCCTCATTGTGCCAAAGAATATAATTGATTAATTAGAGCAATAAAGCTATATCCAAATCCAATTTCCATTAAGAGACATTGAAGGCATTTATGCTCTGCTGTGGGAAATATTCATTGGTAATGAATAGACCTTTAAGATACTTAGCATAGCATTCATTCTTGTTATTAATGTATCTTGAGGTGTTTTTTTTCCCTGTAAGGATGTAAATTTCAGCAGTGGAAAAATAGAAAAGGGTAGGTAAGAGTGATTAAAAGTCAGTATAAGCACAGCTGCACATATAATAAAAATGCAAAAGAAAAAAGAAAAAAACCTCCTCCAAATATCCCAACGAAACAGCAGTTCAGAAATCTAGCAATATTTGCAATGTAGCAGCGATAGATTTACTGGCCTAAAAGTATGTTTAGTATCTTTTGTAATATTATTAACATGACTAGACAGATACTGTCCTGTTCTTGCCTCCTATCTCTATAAAATTGAGCTTTACAAAATATACTGTTACCTAACTTCCTTGAAGAATTTTGCATGTCTCATAAAATACATGGCCTACACAGGAAGTTTTGAATTTATCTAGAGATTCCAGAGAACTCAAATTAGTTGTGATGTTTCTGTGTGCAGAGATCCTTGACTGAGATAAATTGTAGCACAGGTAGATGTAAGACAGGAATATCTTTCTCTTTCTCTTTCTCCCTCCCTCCCTCCCTCTCTCATAAAGTGTCCACATGAATAGAGCCACTCTTTGGATTTCTTTCATCCGTTCATGTCTATAGATATGTACTAATTGTGGCCTAAGGATCGACAACCTGGGAACAGTCCTTGGTATTTTGTAGGGAGCACAAAATACAGAGGAAAAAGAATGGAAGCAGGCTGCGTTATGCCTTATAGGTTGAAATAAATGGGATTTTTAAACATTGAAAGACAATCTGAGACTGCATTGGCTAATTTTCTTTGAGTGAAGGAATCATTTGAAAGGATGCTTGACAAAGCCGATTAAAATGTGAAGGAACAGTACATCACAGACAATCCCAGAAGAAATAACTTCTATGGGTGGCTATACATAGCTTAGATAAGGTCATTGAAATGGTTGCAGAAGCCCTCAAGATGATGCCACAGCTCAGATCTGCAAAGCAAGAGACTCAGCCATATCCCTAAGCAAACTATTTACTGGTTCATAAAGCCCTATAATTTATGGATTATGCTACAGTTTTTCTCATCCGCTTGCCAATTCTCAACAACCACACTGCTTAAATTAACAACATATTTCAAGGAGGGTTGGGAGGCATGAATACAGATTTGGGATCTGCTTGTAGTCCTTAGGGTGCACAGTGCTTTAATCTCTGCTTTAATCTCCAATTTAACTTCTAGTTTTTCAGTAAAATAGAGTGCTTTCAAACTCTATTGCAAAATCACCCTTCCATCTCCCTTAGGATGGATCCTGAATGATCTGTGGAACTCCTCTATCCTTTCTCCCCACCACTTTTCCCTTTTATTTTTTTCCTACAAAGGAAACTTAATATCGGTCAGCATCTTTTGACTATGAAATCATTCTATCATTCTTGGTAATTGATCCACCAATCATAGAAACCCTCTTCTGGACAGAAAGCCTGGCTGGCATCACTATAAAAGTTTGAATCCAGAAAGCAGTTCCGTAAGCCAACTTCAATTCTAGCCAGTGTCAGCCGGGAGATTTAAGGTTGGTGTGTGTAGTTGTCCATTGTCTAAGAGGAAGAATCATAAACTCTTATAAAGTAAGATCTAATCATAGTACCTTACTGAGAGTACTGAATTTGGAAACATTTGTGGAAAATGATAAATGTGAATTATGATTGTTGCAATGCCTCAATATTAACATCTGTCTTTAATTCTATACTGCCTAGAACTGCGCTGTGAATGAGATAGATGGTCTCTAATTTTGACAGCTTCCCTGATTTGGAAGTTCATTTTTGCCATATGACATTCTTCCTCTTTTAACTGCTTTTTCACATGCATGGGTATATGGACTCAGTGACTATTCTATAGTCTTCTATCTTCTGTAAACAGACCAGATCAGTCCAAAGGAAACTGGGTGTAGCCTGACTTCAGGAAAACAAAAAAAGCCAATCAAGTTATGCCTGGGAAGATTTCTTCTTCTGTTTCCATTACTGGGAAAAACATACGCAAGGAAGTAATATTTATAACAGTTGAGGAAAGACCATTTCCTGTGGCCATCCAGAAATGGTAGCTATTTTCAGTGACCTGCAGTAAGAGGAGAAATTAGATTAAAAACTTCAACATAGAATTTATACAGGGACTTTATAATCTCCAAGTCAAATTAAACATCTTTTGCAGTAGTGGGGATGTGGGGAGGTGGTTTGAAAGAAAAGGGGTAACTTGCAAGCTTTAGTGAAGTCACCCATGGAAGATTAGCATTCTTGATGTCAGCTAGAAGAAATCATCTCTTTGTATGGAATGTGGGTAAGACATCAGGAGCAATCAGTTACTAAGAAAAAGTGGAATTTGAGTTTCTGGGATGGAATATGTCCCTTTCTCTTTCTTGCACTAAAAGTTACCTCTGCCTCCAAAAAGTTATCATTAAACTGTAAGTATTGATGTACCAATAAGGAAGATCTATCACAAGAACTGTTGCAATCGTTTTAATTAGCTTTTGAAATCAAATTTCTAATTTTAATCACATGTACATTAATCAAATCAAATTCTTATTCTACCTCAATCCATGTTTTGAAGCTTGTCTCTAAGTGTGGCTTTAGCTTGGATATAGGTTGGAATTTATATTTCATGGCATAAGGAAAAGCAAACAATACAGTGGCATGGGACAAATATCAGCTATCCAAGCCAAAAGAAGAACAAGGATCAACATGTCAACAGGTGCTAACTATGAATCTTTGCCACTTGAAATAGCTGATTCAGTTATAACTCACATTCAATTATTCTGATGTTTATTTTGAATGAATTATTGGTCAGCATTATTGAAGATTGGAAGCCTTCTCTGCACACTTTCCAGAGCCTCAACATCTTTTTCGGTCACCATGAAATTAAAAAAAAAAAAAATGAGACCTTGGAAATCATGCAGAGAAGAGCAACAAAGATAAGAAAAGGTCTGGAGGCTAAATCATATAACTAATGGTTGAGGGAGCTAGGTATGTCTATATTGAAGAGAAGGACTGAGGGGAATGATAACATCTTCCAGTACTTGAGAAGCTGTCATAGAGAAGAGGGGATTGACTGATTCTCCAAAGCACCTGAGGCAGTGGTGGGATTCAAATTTTTTTACTACCAGTTCTGTAGGCATGGCTTGGTGAACGTGGTGTGGCTTGGTGGGCATGGCTTGGTGGGCATGGCAGGGGAAGGATACTGTAAAATCTCCATTCCCTCCCCATTTCTTGGGAAAGATTACTGAAAAATCCCATTCCCTCCCCACCCCACTAACCTGCTTTCCAGCTCCATTCTCCTGTGCAACAAAAGAAGACCCAGCTGATCAGCTGGGACTCGGGAGGCAGATAATAGATGGGGGCGGGGCCTGTCAGAGGTGGTATTTGCCGGTCCTCCAAACTACTCAAAATTTCTGCTACCGGTTCTCCAGAACTGGTCAGAACCTGCTGAATACCACTTCTGACCTGAGGGCTGGATGAGAAGTAATGGGTGGAAGCCTATTAAAGAGAGATCCAATCTAGAAGTAAGGAGAAATTTTCTGACAATGAGAACAATTGATCAATGGATCAGCTTGCCTCCTAGGGTTGTGGATACTCTATCACTGGAGGTTTTAAAAAATATACTGAACAATCATTTGACTGGGATAGTATAATCTTCATCCTTGAGGAGGGAGTTGGTTTAGAAGACTTCAGAGGTTCCTTCAATCCTATGATTCTGTGTTTTATGTTTTAAACCCATTTGGGATGGTGATTAAGTCAAGAGACTAGAAACTGAGACTCTGAGAGTTTTAATTCCTCCTTGGGCACATAGTCAGTTGAGAGACCTTGGGTCAATCTTGTCTCAAATCTGGGAAGCAACGGATGGCAAACCATTTCTGAAATATTGGCAAGAAAACTTCAAAAATTAGTTCAGGAATTGTCAAAGTCAAGACTAACTTGAAGGCACAAATACATAATCAGGTATATAAAAATGTTGATACAAAGAACCAGGATTGAATGAAGTAGAAATAGAATTTTTTTAAAAATAGTTTCTTCACCAACACCTCAAGAATTTGGTCATAAATTTCATTAAAAGACATGAGCTTCCATGAGTTGAACTCCCTTCATAATTCCTCCTGCCAATTCACCAACACAGTGACTTATCTGTGAGAAGCCAACTTCATTTATTTATTAGATTTTTATACCGCCCTCTCTCCCAAAAAGGGGACTCGGGGTGGTGTACAGCCAGATAAAAATAGAAACAAGATGTAAAAATTGTACAGTTAAAAGCAATTTAAAATGATTAAATTAATGACTGAGTTATAAAATTATCAAAATGTATAAAAACAGATAAAAATTTAAAATACCAAATTTAAAACCCCACAATTAATTACTAGGCCAGGCCGGCCTGTTGAAAAAAGTGTGTCTTTACTGCACGCCAGAAGGTCTGAATGTCGGTGATGGCCTGTATCTCCGGGGGCAAGTCGTTCCAAAGGGAGGGAGCCCCCGCAGAGAAGGCCCGCACACTCGGGGCCACCAACCGGCATCACCCAGCCAGCAGAACCCCAAGGAGGCCGACCCTGTGGGAGCGCACTGGGCAGCAGGAGGCCGTTGGTGGCAGCAGGCAGTCCCGTAAGTACCCAGGTCCCGAGCCATGGAGCGCTTTAAAGATGATCACTATCACCTTGAATCGGATCCAGAAGGCCACAGGGAGCCAATGCAGCTCGCGCAGGAGCGGTGTAACATGGGAGCTCCTCGGAGCTCCCAAGATCACCCACCCAGCCGCATTCTGGACCAACTGTAACCTCCGGATACTCTTCAAGGGGAGCCCCATGTAGAAAACATTGCAGTAATCCAAGCGGGAGATGTCTCAGTCAAAAATGGGGGGCGTAAATTATGTCAGCATTTTCTCAATTTTCTTCTATTTTAATTGAGATGAATTCTTCATTTAAGAGAAGGGCAAAAAAATGGATGCCCATTAGATGCCCAATTGGTTCTTTTTTGTATATCATTAGGATTCCTTGCAAGGTCTTCACATTGCATATCCATCTGCTATAAGTAGAGTAAGAAGACATGGTTAATGCCCAGTATCCCTATGGGTCAGAAATGCAGTTTACAAATAGGCTAACTATTAAAAACAGTTAATCAATTTTATTGTTTTTAACAATCTCTTCACAGACTGAAGAAATTATAGGTAAGTGTAAATTCAACACAATTATTTCTGCATAGTTCACTGAAGATCATTATACATATAGACATTTATATACAGTAGTCCTCTGTGTCAGAGAAGGTTCTTTAACTATTATCTTCTTAAATGTTGAACAACCATGCCCCTCTTCCCACATAGGTACTACCTCCATTCTAAGTAGTGTGTTGTACTACACCACGCCTGAAGGATGCTAAGTTGGGGAAGGTAGCTATAGATCATGTTAATTATTATACCCCTAATGTACAATCCCTAACATGACAGACTAGCCACAACTTTCAGTCTGCTGCCTATTTTAAACTTTCAGCCCTGAGAATGTATTAACAAAGAACAGACTTGCACTTGTAATTGCCTTGGGAGGAGCAGCTTTCTTAAAATGAAATAGAAAACAATAGAAAAGTCAATTCACACACATGTGCATAAAAGCATGGTGAGGAATTCTTTCCACAATTACACAATTTGAAATCCACATGGAATGCCTACCCTCTTTTCTTTTTTAAGTGAATGTTTTGACAGGAACCATGTTTTCAGCCATTTCCATCTGAATGTTCTCATCTTTCTAATGTTTTATAATGGAGTGAATTTTTATTTTCTTCATCAGTGATTCCAGTGAGCATTCCTTTTCTGTAAATAGTTTGGTATTTGCAGTGTACCAGAAACAATTTAACAACGTACTACAGGAATCTGAGTTCCTGGTTCTCCAAATACTGCTGTAAGCTGCTGTGCACCAATAATTACCTTAACAATGAAAAAGATCATATGTGCTACAATACAATGAATATAGCATGCTTTAAGCCTCCTTAAGTAGAACCAGCACTAAATCAGTTTTTCCTAATTGGCTCTACCAAGATATAGGAGGATTACATACTAGAATTTCCACCCATCGTGATTTTTCTGATTGGTCAGTTGCAACACATCTAGACAATGCCAGTTGGGGACTGCTGGATTCAATCAGTGTTAAAAGCTGAGAAACAGGCTGTTTTGATAAGAAGCCCTGGTAAAAACAGTTAAAGAAAGTTTTGGAGCTTTGCACAAGTTTCTGAGCATTGGTGTAAAGTGATGGATACCAGCCACAGCTGACTCCAATGTTGGCTCCCCTCTTGCTTGCCTACTTAGAAATGCTTGAGAAAAAGATCCGGCTTCTAGAACTTTCAAAGAATATTGTTTTGCAGTCATTTCTTTCCCAATCAACAAAAGTGAGATTGGCATATTGTGATTGAAAGCTACACAGTAAACTTTTAAAAGACTCATTGGAACCACTTGAAACTAAAGAACTGTGAGTTATAGATAATTTATGGATAATTTTTATGTAATCTGAGCCCCATAAACAATAAGTGTTGGACATCTGTCTATTTTTTGAATTTAATTTATAAATTGCTTTCAGATACAGAGAGAAAACTGAACCATAAAGTTGTTCCATATCAATATACTCTACTGTAACATAGTAGAGATAAGAACTTATTGACTAGTAGCCAGGATTTCTCTTTGGGTTATGTATGAGAAAAAAGGACTACCTGAGCACATATTTTATTTTTTGTCCCTCAGACCAGGGAGACCTGAGCTCACCAACCAAAAGTTGGCAGTGAGTATTTGGTATCAGAAACCAGGAATCAGGAGGTGGACTATCATAGGTGATTATTGGGTAACTACTAGTGCAAAGCAAATTAAACACCCACTACTTTCTTTATATAGTCTGGTAAAAATGTAAGTTCTTCTTGTTGTTATTGAGATAATAGAAGTATTCTGTAGTAGATATTCTTCAACTCCATAAAGAGAGATATATCTGCTGAGCTCACTCTTACAAACCCATTTATGTCTTGTGAGTTTTAAAAACTGAATGAAAGATTATAATAATCACAAATGTATTGCAAATAAGGAGGTTTGAGGAAAAGCAAATTAAGATGAATGGATCATTTGAAGGTTTTCATTGAAAGGAAAATAAAATTAAAGAATTGCACAGAAAATATTTCCACTGGATGGAATAGAAGTAAAATAAATGAATAAAATGAAGTAGAATTTAAGAAAGTCTGGGGACTGGATGAAGGAAATAATGAGAATAAAATGAGCAGAAAATATAATGTTGGATAACATAAGAAGATATGAAATAATGAGATATAAAGGAACAAAGTGATAGTGAGTTAAAAGTGAGATGTTTAGAGTGATTGTAAAGCTGTCTACTGGTATTAAGAGTTGGGCAGCATTTAAGTTTAAGCTGTTGTTGTCCTAAATTATTATTACTTAGGAAAGGATAGCACTGGGCAGAGGGGCAGAAAAGCTGAAGAGGTAATAAAGTAGCATACTCAAAAACTGAGTTAAAAGAAGAAAACTAAGAAGTGGAATATATATGAAACACTTTACATGCTTAATTGGTTTTAATATTATTTTTCCAAACAATTCAATTGCTCTTTGCTACAGTAACTTTCTGTCTTTGAGACAGAAATAGAAGTGCCCCTCCTCCCAAGTGAGATCAGTCATTACCCTCTTGACTTCAGAGGTGGTATTCAGCAGATTCTGACCAGTTCTGGAGAACCGGTAGCAGAAATTTTGAGTAGTTCAGAGAACCAGCAAATATCACCTCTGACTGGAGATTTTACAATATCCTTCCCCTGCCACGCCCACCAAGCCACGCCCACAGAACTGGTAGTAAAAAAATTTGAATCCCACCACTGCTTGACTTACTAATATAGTCTGTAAGCCTGACTTTGCCAACTGGCTTGGGGCCTCAATGGGCAGCATCCCATACAAATTTAATAATTAAATAAATAAAAAGTACAGCTAAGAAACAAACATAAGGACAGGTTTTGCATGATGGGAAAGATGTTATGGGGAGCAGCCATATGGAAGAGGAAAGTTCATTTGACTGAAAAACTGACAGTGTAGTGTAAGGAATGAACTCTTTTCCTTTTATTGTCTTCCCACTGAAATTACAGAGACACACACAACAAAAGTTACTATAGTGAACCAGCAGATTTTCACATGACTATGTAATTTTGCGTGAGAAAAAATTTCATTGGGGAAAGAGTTAAACCTTTCAAGGTCGCTTCCTATATGTACATTCACATGGAGCTAGAAATTACATATGGTGGGACATTTGATCCCAATCTTACTAATTCACCTTTTAATGCAAATATTTTCAATTTCCCAAACCTATGTGCAAACTAGGAAGCATTGTACATTAATATTTCTACTTCTCTAAAGTTGCAATTGTCCTCTACAATTTCAACAATATGTGCACTGGGGAGATCCAGGCACAATGCATTATTTTTAAGACATAGCATAAAAATGTGTATTTTGGTAGGAAAAAAATGTCTATTCAAATGCATATCTTGAGGAAAACCCAGAGGTGCAGATTGAAAAAGAAAAACATAATTATATGTGAAAATGGAATGGAATAGACTGAATATTACATGAATAGCTGAGTGAAACAGAGTTGAAGCATTCACTCATCCCTCTCTGTAGGAATGAATATATGGCCTATGATCTGCCTCAAAAAGATCTTTGTATCATGGGGATGTATCACTTTGCTGGGATCATATGCTTCCTGGATCGATGGGGCTCTACGGGCACAAAGCCAATGTGAGACCGATCTCCTTTATTTGGTCACTTGGCTTTGTTAATGATGGCTTTTTGAGGAAAATGAAGTGGTTGGGTTGAATCCCCTTGACAAAGAGATGTTGAAGGAGGGGCTTTCTTCATGGCTATGCTTTATAGGAGCCCATTGATTAAACCAAGTGAAGCGCTGCTTAGGTCGACACTGCTGCCTTATTCATGCTTAAATTTTAGAAGGAATGGAAATTATATATAAAAATACAATTAATTTGCACGTTCATGTGCACATTTGCAATCTGCACATTTTGAGTCTTAGCAGGAGATTCTGAAAACAATATTTTTGTCTTTTTTTTTAACCCAGAAAATAAATGGTAGGTAAACAACAACAGTATTAAGAACGTAAGAGAATATTGGAACCGTCTAGGTGACTTTTTAAGAAGGGGGCTGGCTGTAATGGCTTTCATTATTTTTAAATGTGTGATTTTCATTAACTGTCTTGATGCCAGCAACTTCCTACTATTAGTACATTAAAAAAACAAACCAAACCTTAGGTGAAAAATTCTCTCTTCTTTCTTTGTAATGCTGTTTTCATATGGCTTGGCATTTTCAGGGAACAGACCTGTGAGAAGGAAGAGGTAGAGGATGTGAACTCCCACAACACAAAGAAAAGGAAGGTTACATTTACAAGCTCTGCTGAAATGCTTCTCAGGAAAATGAAGATGGCTGTAAGAGTTAAAAATATAATGAAACATAGGATGTGGGGAAAAGCCAACACCAAAGCCATAATAAATTGCTGGTGAAGCCTCCTGAGGTAAAGATGGACTGGATTTTTTTTTTCATTTTAATACAAGCTGAAGTAATTTAATGCTTTCTGAATTAATATGCATACTGGAAAAGATGTAATTGGAAAATCTCTGAAAAAGACATTGGCATTCCTCTCAATAACATTAAAATTACTGTTTTACACTCAGCGGTTTTACAAATATCCATTGTTTGTTCAAACTGAGCTTTACAAAGTGAGGATAAAATTATTACCTAAGATTCTACTGATCTTAGAGAAGAATTCTGTACCTAAAGGAGCAGCAAGTGCAAATGTTGTCTGATCAGTTAACTTGCCACTTGAAGGATTTATTTTCTCAAGTTTTTTGTTGGTTTCATTTAGTTTTTTTTTAAATTAATTTGCTTTCTCCCTTCTTTTCTCTTTATTTGGTATATATATTGATACATTTGTTTTTACCAATAAATGAGAATATTTTTAGCTCAGAGTTGGAATGGAAAGTTCTTGATGCTGTTTGAGTGTGTTTATTTTCTTGCAGATGTTTCATTACCCAAACTAGGTAACATCATCAGTGCTAGTATGGACTGGAGTTTGCTCTCAGGTTACTAAAATATAAACTGAGAGCACAGCCCACTCCTTATCAGCACTGATGATGTTACCTAATCTGGGTAATGAAATGTCTGCAAGAAAACAACAAACCTAGAGAGCAACATGGCATTTGTTTTTATAAGTAATCCACTGGCATAGTAAATTTCTGGTGAAAATATATACCACAATTATCATTACAGTTTATACATCCAAAATATGCCAGCAGATTTTTTTCCTGGATTACTGGATCAGAAAATGTCAATTTAAAATCAGTAGTGAAAGTGACTAAATGAAGAGATCATTGATTGATATAGCCTACATCAATTGCAACCAATCTAAAAACTAGCCAACATGCAGTCAAAGGACGTTCAGGAAATCCCGATTCAAAACTTCACTGAACCATTAAACTCACTGAGTGTTCTTGGAATTAGTCACTAGCTTTATATAAAACTTTCCTGGTAGAGTTATTAAGTGGGTAAGATAGTCAGGGAGGATTATACAAGATGATTTTAACTCCAGGGAGACGCAAATAAACAAATGAAAACGAATTATGTGCTTCTTAGGTGAAATGTCAGTCAGCAGCAGCAGCAAAAGTACCTAATTTCAAATGAATGTAAAGAGAAAAATAAACATTCATTTCAGCAAGTAAGTAATTGAAAACTGGAAGGGTGACTACCTCCCCAGGCCCTGGGATGATCCACTCTCATTTGTAGTATCTGCCTGCCTCTCAAGGACTTCTAGAGAATTCTGTGCCTATTGATGAAATCCTAATTAAATATCTCTGCTTTGGTTATTCTTTTCACTAGGTTTCATCTAGCACAAGTGACCCAAATTTTGCTCAAGGAAGAAAACAAAACAGACTTTCTTTTGTTCAACAATCAATGGTATGAGGATCTGTCTGAAGAGTTCTGAATTCATTAACATTGTGAGCTTTTTTTCCCTTCTTCTTCTGGCTCTGAATATAAAAAAGCGCTTGTTCTTTAGACAAGTGTACATACACACATCCATGGAGCCTTACTGCCGAGCAAATGAAACGAATGAGAGGAAAAGAGCCACTGTCATGAAAAGAAAAGGCTGAATTAAAATAATCATAATACAATAAAACAACATAAAGCAAGCCCGGCACCTGGAGGAAAAGGAAAGCCAAAAAGTCAAGCCATTTGTTAGACTTCTTCTATAGATCTTGTGAATGAGTATTGCAAAATGACCATACGTGAATAGCAATCATTTGCAAGGATTATAGATTACAATCTATAAACACCAATTTAGCAATAATTCCTACTGTGTCAATGAAACTTGTAAGTTAACATGCGTAGGATTTTGTGGTGTTTTTCTAGGCATCTCCAGTTAGTAGTTGAAGTTGGCCAATTGTCTCCTTTGATGCAAAAAGAAAAACCATAAACATCAATTTCAGAAATATTGTGTTACTGGTCCTTTTGCCAATAAAATGACATATGGGCTTATGTGTATTATCTTCCAAGAACCTTAAGCTACTACAGTACTTCCTAGAAAAGCTACAGCAGATGTTTCTGCATTATCCTTCCTCTCTTCCCTGAAGAAGAATCTGAACGGGAAGATCCACCCATTTCTCAAACAAAACATTCCAGATTATTCATAGTATTGTACAATTTCACATGTTGAAGTGGGATGAAAACATTTTATTGATTTGATAAGATTATTGAAATTTTAACTGACTTCAGTTTAGGAATCATGAACCACAAACTAACATTTGGGCCAAAGCTAGACATATAAACTAATTTTGAATTTTGCTAATGAAATACTAGAAATTCTCATTCTGTGTGATGAATAGAATGGAATTTTCCACATTCACAAATGAATTATGGTGTCTTGATTTTCTAGATGAAGCAATTACTAGAAAAGCCAGATTCCATTGTAGCGTAAACTAGTATATATATTCCCAGTGACATCCAAGTAGAAGAAAAAGGAGCAAAGTATACAGAAAGCATATAGAAACTGGTCCAATTTGTTTTGCCATGTACTTACCTAAACAAACTATGACATGCTTCTGCATTTCAGCTCAGCCTATTTATAAAAACAGTAGGCTAGGAGAAGTGGAAAAAGGAACCTAGCTGGATTTAGGTGTTATTTTTCTAAACACTTGCTCCAGTAAGCAGGCAGTCTTTCAAAAGTGCATGGCCCCGTTGAGATCTTAAACTGCACAGCAAAGAATTTATTAAAACAAGCTTTCTTTTACCAAGTTCTAGATCTTTGCAGTCAGTCAGTGGAAAAGATGGAATGAAAATGAAAAACAATATTTTCCGAGGGAAAATCTGGATACTATAAATGGATGCTCCGTAAAGTTAAGGTCATCTGAAGCAAAATGAAAATATCAGGCTTTCAAAAAACACATGTGCACAATGGCTTACAGCCCAGTCTTTCATAGCTACGGCTCTGTGTTAAATAACAGATACTGGGTCAAGTTGCTACAGATTATGATTGAGAGGCAAGCCATGCAATAAGATTTTGAAACAATTTGAAATTCAAGCTCTACTTATGGCTAAAGCAAATGTTTTCTTCTAGTGAAAGAGAGTTGCATAATAGGGAATAATTATGATTTTTAAAAGAATTCTTCCACAGCAATCTAGAAACCCCCTTTGTGCTAGCAGAAACCTGGTTTTAAAGAAGGCCCCCAACCGTTATGGTCAATTTTTAAAAATGAAGATATGAATCAAAACTAAGCTTTTGACAAATGGTTGTCTCTAATGCCTGTGCTATAAGTGAGTAACAATTACGTCATTCCTCAGCCTGCAAAAGCTATTACTAACATTACTTTTACTGTTCATTGCCAACAAGAGAAAAGAGCTTTTCACATTGTGTCGTTTTGTTGGATCAAATGTACACAAAACACAGATCACTCTATGGGGCTTCACGGGAATTCAGGGTTTGTAAGAGTTTTCATGAAAACTCAGTATTTTCTCTATCTCTCCCCTTCTACCACTCTCTCTCTCTCTCTTCCTTCCTCCCTCCCTCCCTCCCTCTGTGGGTGTGGGTGTGTTTGTGTGTGTATGTAGTGCTTGGAGGGGCAGTAGAAAGAATCTTGAACTTTAAGAGTCACACCCAAAATGGGGTTGAACCAAAAGACACTCTATGTCCCTTCCAACTCTATGATTCTATATACTTCCCTTGAAAATTTAATAGGGTGGTGCATAGCAGCCTAGATATTGGTCCACTTGCAAGTGATTCAGTGAGTATAGTGGAGTCCATAGCTATTTGAACTTTTAGCATTTAGGCATGAAGGCAGCTTCATAAAAGCAAATTATTCCTTACCAAATCATAAATACCTCTGCTCATTTTTTATTTTGGCATTGATTAATGCTATATGTAAATGTTAGAAAGAATGAAAGTTTATTGACCATGCTGATTATAGGGGCAGGACAAAATCATACATCTTTTGGTTGCAGTTGCATTTACATTATAAGACTTCAGGGTTGGAAGAGACCACAGTCTGAAATCAAATTGAGATATGTTACTTTGTAAGCCAAAAGTAAAGAAAATTTAAAAGAGCTCATTATGAAAATAAACATGGAAAGTGACAAAAGTCTGAATGAATTAATTTATGCTAAAGAAGTGAATGCACCAATTTTGTTTTCAATTAAAGTAAATAATAAACATGGAAAGTAAAGGCAGGAAAAGTAAAGATGTTAACTCTAGGCAAGAGTTTAGATAAGATAGTAAAAAATAAGCACGTGGTAACAGCACCATAGATCAGAATGATTCAAATACTGACTTTTCCCTTACTATACAGCTATGAAAACTGGATATTGCAAGAGAGTAAATTAGGTGTCTGAATCAGGACATTAATGGAGACAAATATATATTGGAATTGAAGTTGTCTAACCCTTGCAGAAAGTGTAGCAAAGTATCAGCTATTGTACATGTATGTCAGATGCAGAAAAATAATCCAAGTCATTCTGTGCCATACATTTTTTTCTACTCTTACCCCAAGTGATGATAATCCTAATGACATTTTTTTCTCTCCTCCCTTTGTAAATATCTCAAGAAATGGAAGCTTTTAAAAAAAGCTTAATATGAATTATGCCTTTTGAGGGAAGATGGTAATAAAAACAGTAGCAGTCATTTGGTCAGCAAAATTTTATGAAGGCAATATAGCATTACAGCATATAGAATTACTTTCTAAAATTGTTTGGAACATACTGCAGGATAAAGTTATAAGATATATCTGCAAAGATCTAAAATGATGCATACTTTTCAAACAAGAATATAATACTTCATCTATTGGCCTAGTTTAAATTTAGAGCATTTTGGACAGAAACTTTTTGGCTTTTGAGACAACTCAAAAGATAGTAAGCTTGTCTATAATTTGCTTCAGTAAAAGAACAAAAACATATTGAGGATGGGTTATTTCCTAACTGAGCTTTGAAGGTCTTAATCTCCTTTCAGAGGCCCGTTTCCTCAAATTGTCTTAAATGTCCTGACATAGTTTCTCTCCCTTCCTCCCTCCCTCCCTCTTCTATCTATCTATCTATCTATCTATCTATCTATCTATCTATCTATCTATCTATCTATCTATCTATCTATCTATCTATTATCTATCTATCTATCTATCAATCTATCATGTTATCTATCGTAATTTCTATGGTTGCCCTCTTATGTATAGCTATTTCCATGAAATGGGTTAGATTTTTAGGATATGTGTGTAGTCCATGAAAATTTATATCCTAAGCAGGCTTGTTTCCAAACACTACAAAACATTCTTTTTTGAGATGACAGAATAACACAGTGACAATATGCCTTCATGTTGTATGAAACTCCTGCAAGTGCCTGTGAAGCATCATCAAAAGAGCAGTGTGCAGATATACAAGCTTGTTTTGACATCTGCATATTGCCGCTAGAATACAGATGTCAACAAGAATCTATGGATGATAGCAAGCTGTTGAAAGTAATAATCCATCTTAATATCAACCCCCAAATTCAAAGAATTGGAAAGTAGACTCAAATCTTTTTTGATATACATACATATAACCCTACTTTTTCTTGCCTTTAATATATAAACGTTATGTAATGTAAGAAGCAAATGAGAAAGACCACCTGAAATTTAGAGTTCATAAAGGCAAATGTACATATAGTTTTCCCAAGACATATCATCGGTTTTGTGTTTCTTGGTGAATGAAACACTAGCCATTTGTAAAATCTACTTGCTTTCCCATCTTCAACGTCTATCAGCTCTATCAGGTAAGGTAGAGGGAAGGGAAGGAAAACTAAATCCAAAACTACACTACGTAAGAATAGAGAATGTAGGAAAGGTGCATTTTCTTTCACATTATGAAAGAAAAGAAAATGGCTATAGGGAGCAGCTGTAGCAATAGCCTTTAGGGTGGGTAGGATTATCACCGTGAAAGATTACAGTAGTTACACAAGATGAATAAGGTACAGTATATTGTGCTATTAAGGTGTTTGGCAGACTTGGCACTGGTGGCAAGAACAGACAAAACTTGTGCCTTTGCAATAAATAGCAATAATGATCCAGATTACTATAGGATTAAAACTTGGTTTATTATAGCTTTCCCAGTACATCCAACAAAGTATGAATGAAAAATGTTAGAGTGAGGTTCCCGTCATCCTAAGCCATGTGAACATGATGAATGGAATAATAGAAGTAGCCTATATCTGATTACCAGGTTGCAAAAGGCTAGTAATTATCATATAATGGGTACTGTTTTTCTTCATTTTTCTGTGGAAGGAAGAAACCATCTTGTTCTTAGTAAAAGGGTGATTTCTCCAGAAAGATTTGGAATATGCTTCTTACTGTGATTCAGTTCACAAACATTACAGTTTATTGTGTTGAATAAAACCCAAATGTGTATGTCATAAAGTTTGGGAATGATTCTGTACAAGGCATAGATGTTGTCATGTTTAACTTGGATTTTCATGCAAGCTACTTCCCCACCATACACACCTTTAGGAAATCTTCACTTCCTATTTTATGGGAATGAGATATTTTAGTGGTGGAAGAAAGAATGAGTTTCGTCAGGATTCTCTGTGTTTCAACGACAGCAGCATCTAATTAAATTCAGTCATACAACTTTCTTAAATCACAGATAATTGTGGACTGTCTGAATATTTTCTGATTGAGCCAATGGCACTAGAAATAAATTCTAAGCTAAATATGTTTAACTATCCTAACATCTTAAAAGGGACAATTGCTATTTCTTTTTAACTAGGTATTATTATATTATCATATAACTACCTCTATTATGTGGGTTATATATATATATATATATTTTCGTAGATTGTCACGGGTACAGGTATGCAGGTCTTGGTGTGTTCAGGTCTTTTCCCATGTAAGATTGAGACTATCTGGGCAACGTTTTGACAAGATACCACTCGCCATCTTCAGGCTGGTGCTTTCAGCTTTGTGCAAGCAAAGTGTGATCTGAGCTGTTATCTCCCTATATAAACTGGTGGGGAGGTTGGCTGTGTTGTCATTTCTTGATTGGTTGATGGAGTTGATGTTTGCAGGTTGGCTGGCTTTTTCTTAAGAACATGTGTGGCTGATGTATTGGCTGTGTGTGTATCCACCTTCTGTGTTGTAACGACTTGGGTAATGGACTGTGTGATGACCTTCTGAGTTCTAATCTTGTGACCCTCATCTCCAGAACCAAAAGTCTAGCTGACAAAGACCACCTGAGAACAGAATTACACACCCTCACTAAAGTATTAATTTCCAACGGATTCCAAAGAGACACAATTACCAACCTAATCCTAAAGGAGACCCCCTCCAGAAACCGAGACACAGAACAGGACAACGGTATCGCCGTCCTCCCCTACATCAAAGGCTACCACAGATAAAATCAGCAAAATTTTCCACAAACACAATATCAGGACAGCCTTCAGTACTGACCAAAAAATAGCCAACATCCTAAGAAACCCCAAAGACAAGATCCAGCTAGAAAACCAAGGAGTTTATGAAATACATGCAATAATTGCCCAGCCACATACATTGGACAAACCAACAGGAGAATAAATGCATGCATCGCAGAACACAAGAATGCAGTCAGAAAAGAAGAAAAATGTTCCTCCTTTTTTCCAGCACTTTAAAGCCACAGGACATGAAATTAATTTTGAGGGAACCAAATTAATCTCCAATACTGAACACTTCAACAAGAGAATAATCAGGGAAGCCATCAAAATAGAGAAACACCCCCATAACATGAACAAATGGGATGATGCTTCCCACCTACCAGACATTTGGAAACTAGCCCTTATCAACAAACAAGTCCCAGCCATGAAAACCAACACTGGATCCAAAACAACACAGGACGCCACCACCAATCTCCCTCACCAGACTCAAAACCAAACCCACCCCATAGATGAAAGGCAACCACCATCCAGAAACCAGACCCCGTCTGCATCACCAGATGCCACACACCCCGACACCTAAACCAAGCAAACTGACACACGCCAAGAACACAGAGCTAGGCCTCAAACTCGGAGCCAAACCAAAACCTGGAAATCACAGCCACTTGCACAGGATATCACACCACAGAACTCAGGAGGCTACACCACAAAACCTCAGGATGTTGCAACACAGCTAACAACCCAGGAGATTACAATACAAGACCCAGGAGGTCAGAAGATTAAAACTCAGAAGGTCATCACACAGCCCATTATCCAGGTCATTATGACCCAGGAGATTATAGCACAAGACCCAGGAGGTCACAAGATTAAAACTTAGAAGGTCATCACACAGCCCATTACCCAGGTCATTACGATCCAGGAGATTATAGCACAAGACCCAGGAGGTTACAAGATTAGAACTCAGAAGGTCATCACACAGCCCATTACCCAAGTCGTTACAATACAGTAGGCGGATACACACACAGCCAATACTTCAGCCACATATGTTCTTAAGAAAAAGCCAGCCAATCTGCAAACATCAACTCCATCAACCAATCAAGAAACGATAACACAGCCAACCTCCCCACCAGTATATACAAGGAGACAGCAGCTCAGATCACGCTTTGCTTGCACAAAGCCGAAAGCACCAGTCTGAAGATGGCGAGTGGGATCTCGTCGAAACGTTGCTCAGATAGTCTCAATCTTACACGGGAAAAGACCCGAACATACCAAGACCTGCATATATATGTATGTATGTATGTATGTATGTGTGTGTGTGTATGTGTGTGTCTCTGTGTGTATATATGTGTGTGTGTATATAATTATTAAGTTGTAGAATCCTTTTATGAAACCTATGAAGGATTCATAGGATTTCTTGAATACCTCATTCACTTTGTTCAATAATAACTGAAAATCTTGCAGTTTCTTTTCTGGGAATCTTGGATTTGGCAGTTTGAATAACTACACTGCATTCTTTTGGTTTTGATTACCTTTAGCAGGTCTTTGCCTTGTCAAGTTAGAGCAGCTGAAGAGGTAGGTGTGGTTGCAATTGAGAAATCTAACAAAGGTGTGTTGTATATTCAGTTGGCCCAAAGCACATTGTGTGGATGGATATTAATCTGGTTTCTGGCTATACAGTATCTATAATTATGGTGCACAATCCATGCTGAAGCAATTCTTTACAAAGTCAATGTAAGATAACAAAATAATTTTCAAGCAATCAGAATAATTGGAATACTCTTTTATTATAATAATATGATACATGAGTAATTCTCTCTGCATTTTTCAACAGGATGAATGACTTCTAGGGAAGAAATGAAGAACTGCTAACAATTGAGTCAAAGGCTGCAATGGAATGAAGAACCAGTAAGTAGACCAGGAGAGGATTTGAGATTGCCCACAAGCACTCCATACAGTTGCTTCTAATGAGAAGACCTCAGAACAGACAGGTTTCATGCTCTGGGAGTCGAAGGAAATCTCTTTTCATTCAAACTGCAGTCAGTATCTTTTGAAAAGACACTGGGTTCTCATACTTCCCTTTCTAATCATTTTCAGAAATTGCTTGTTAAATTCGTTTAAGCTATTAGGAACTTTTTGGGTTGATACATTTTATAGTACCAGGTAAGTTTTGTTCAATCCTTAGTGAAATAAATTTTAAAAACAAGTTTAAGGACATTAAAAAATTTTTTGGGAATAAACATAAAAATGGTGATTATATCTTCGCTTTTGAGTTCAGATTGATCTGAAATAAGGTTTGTAATTCATTTTAAGAATTCTTCTGGTGGTAAAATAAATGTTTTTGTTTTAAATTCTTTAAAAAAAACCTATGATGGAATGGGACTTAGAAGATTAGACACTAGAGGGAACCAGAAGTAACTAAAGATTAATTATTTAATGAATTAAAGGTGAGGAAAACTTAAATCTGACTTACTAATTTATTTATTTTATTTATATTTTACAGTCCTTAACTACCCATTTCCCTCAGAGAGATGGATAATAATACAGAATGAAGCAAAATGTCTTAACTCTGAATATACTGAAGGATATTTTGGAACAATGTACCAGAAGTTAATTTTGAAAGTGTTTGCTCTATAGACCAGCTGTGTTAAAAGATATTATGGAAGGGGAACAAGTTTTACAGGACAAGACTGAGACTTATCTGAAATTGGATTTAATAATGACAGGCCGCAAGAATGATATGGAAAAAGATGCTATACTGGATATGCAAGTGAAACCAGCTGATGTCTTAATAATTAAAAGGGATATACAAAGAACAAACCAGAAGAGTGATCCAAAAAGGTAACTATTTCCTATATTGTGTTTTAAAAACTTGTCATAATTTTGAAACATTTTGTGATAAGGGTCAAAAAGAAAATATTATTATAGGACATTATTTAAAAATATTAAAGATTGTTGAAAGTAAAAGTAGGGAAAGTTGGTTTATTTGATCAAGTTTATAATATGTATATTGTTGTTTCTTGTAATCCTTAATGGACTTTTACTGACCAGAACTGAATGATGAGGCTTTAAGAATATGTTTATAGATAAAGAAATGGTATAGAACAAGTATGCCATATTTGTTGAATTTTAAGAGATGTTTAAATTACTACAATTGTTTATACTTGTGAGGGGGGAGTAATTGTATATTGATTTTCTTTTGTATATTCTTACTTTTTCTTTCTTTTCTATTTTTCTTGTCTATTTCTATTTTCCATTTTATTCTTTTATTTTATGTTTGTATTAGGTTTTTATTTTTTTAAATTGTAATTCTTAATAAAAATTACTATTTAAAAATGATAGAGGAAGGGTGACTTAACATTTCCTGTGACTTCCTGTAGTCCTTATAACCTCTTCAAAATTCTTCTGGAGAATTGGGACCTTCTCTGGAGCAGAAATGGAAGAAGACCAGTAAAGGAGAATAGTTTTGACACGAGGGGTCCTTGGTGCTTCCTGAGCTTGCTTGTTTTTTTGTTTTTTGTTTGCAGATGTTTCATTACCAAAACTAGGTAACATCATCACTGCTAGCCCTATCATGCACTGATGATATTCCTAGTTTGGGTCAGGGGTGAGATTCTACCAGTTTGGACCAGTTCTATAGAACTGGTTGTTATGATTCTGTGCAGTTCAGAGAACTGGCAAATCATGTCCCTGGCTGGCCCTGCCTCTCTCCACCTGCGCCTCCCATCCCAGTCAGTCCTTATTGCACATGCGCGAGATCACATGGATACCTGACATCGTTGACTGCATTCTCCCCCATCCAGTCACTCCTTAAAGTATTTCTTTTATTTTTCTCCTCCCAATGATCAGCTGTGCCAGCATCCCCCTTGCTGTCTTACTGCTTCACTAAGAAGGCTTCCCTGAGGCCCAGGAGGCCAAAAAATGTTGTGCGGGGTGGGTGGGTGCTGTGCGCCCCCCCCCCCCGTGCTCTGTTTTTTGCTTTCTTGGGCCTCAGGGAATCCTTCTGGGAGCAAACTCACCCCACCAGGAGGCTTCCCTGAGACCCAAGAAGGTAAAAAATGGAGTGCAGGAGGATGCTGCATGCCCCCTCCTCTGTGCTCCATTTTTTGCCTTCCTGGGTCTCAGGGAAGCTTCCTGAGAGCAAAAACGCCCCCCCAGGAGGCTTCCCTGAGGCCCAGGAGGCAAAAAAAGTAGAGCATGGGGGGTGCTGTAAAAAAGGAAGAAGAAGCCACAACCATCTAGTCACATGGCCATGCCCACCTAGCCATGCCCACCTAGCCTCGGCCACAGAACCTGTTGTTGACACATTTGAATCCCACTCCTATTTTGGGTAATGAAACATCTGCAAGAAAATGAATAAACTCAGAGCTCAAACGAACAAGGACTCCCTCAATTGAGGAAGAGTTAGGATGGAAAGGATAATTACCAAAAGTCGGCTTCCTCCTTCTTTATTTCATGATGGATGATATTTGAACTGGCAGGCCCAAATTACTTGGATCCCCTCCAGTGTTATAACATAAGCAATAGCCAAGCACCCTATTTATTTCCAATGTATTAATTATGTTTCCTGCTTAAAACTATTTATTTCATAAATATTGTAGAAGACAAGTGATGTCAATGTTGAACTTTGATGAATTTTTTTGAAAAGTTAACTCTAGCTCTTACTCATTATTTGGACCTATATTTCAATTTGGGGAAGATTGTTTGTACAGTGGGAAACATGTTCCAGCTCACATTACTAATGTCTTGCACTGTTCAATCTTTTTCTTTAGGGTTTGGGAGACAGTACACATGCTTAGAGCATGGAATGGGAAGAAGAAATAAGAAACCACTGAGACGATTCACTCCCTGCATATTCTTATTTTAGAATAGGGGTGTCAAACTGGTGGCCCACAGGCTGGATGCATCACGTGCAGGCCACGCCCCACATCAGCTCCACGAATGGGAAAACATCATGAAACGTCATGTGATGGCAACGTGGTACAGCGCATTTGACATCTGTTTGTGTTTTAGAACATCTATATACAGTTATATTGATTTCAAAGGGTTTGTCTATATATTCAATAACCAGTATTTTAATTTGCTACCAGGACTAAAATGCTACAGGTTGATTATTATCTAATTTCATAAAATTTAATGCTTTAAAAATCATATTAAAAATACTTCTCTGAAAGGCTTTTACAAAAATATAAATCTTGGAACAGTAGAAGACAGCAAACAAACTGAGTGACTTATTATGTCAGAATCTGAAATAGAACTTTCTAGAAAATTTGAGTTAGCCAGCAGAAATGCATGATTTGACACATACATGCACAAATAACATCATTTCTTATTTGCGTAAATTGGTTATGGTTGTTATGAGAGGCAAGTCAGGAAATGTTGTCTAATACTTAGGATTGCCAAGTACAAATGCTGCATGTTCAGAACTATTTTCTTCTTTTTTTAAAAAAAAAAACTATCATTTGTCTTTTTCTTTTTTAAAGTGGGGAAAGACCACAGAAAATTATTTTGCTTTGATGAATGGGAATTGCACTGGTTTTTATTAAATAATAAATAATAAATGTTTTGGTCAGCCGATTTGTAATAGATGATTTAAGGTGTAATGAGTGAAACAACACAAAAACAATAAAATGTGGTAAAACGTTGCAAAATTGCAGTAAAGAAATGGGCACAAAGCAGTGGTGGGATTCAGCCAGTTCTCACCACTTCGGGAGAACCGGTTGTTAACTTTCTGAGTAGTTTGATGAACTGGTTGTTGGAAAAAATCATTAAGGCAGATAACCGATTGTTAAATTATTTGAATCCTACCACTGGCACAAAGGATGTCTCTAATCTATTTGTTTTACTTATATATATTTATATTATTCCTTTTTATATATTAACAATGCAATGTTCATGTCAGGATATACAGTAGAAGGGGGAGAAATATGGGATATGAAATGGCTATATTCATTTTGCATCTTTATACAGGGTCAGATGCAAGCACCACAATGTCCTGCTGAACAAAACATCCTTTATTCTCTTTGTCTTATTGACCTTCTTGAAAATTAATGAGCTAGCAGTCATTTAGCAATCTCCACAAACTATTAAAAACTTGCCTATCCAATATATTTTAAAATCCTCTCTGATTCAAGTTGAAAGGGAATGTTCACATTGACATACAAGAACATTGCTCCTTAATCCATTTTTGCAATTAACCAAGGGATTAAATTTTCAGTCAGTGAAAACATGGGTTAAACAACATAGTTTCTGCTTCATGAAGCCTCAGACTTTTGGAAGATGTAAATATAGTATAATATAGTTCATTGTTATATTAAGGCTAAAAATAAAACCTAGACTTCAGCAGAGCCCCAATTACATTTCTCATGACTTCAATTACCAAATTCCAGATGCCCAATTATCATGAGTTACTGTGCTGGTCAAACAGTATATAGTTAAATTGGGAATTGGGAGCTGTCCCCTTAAGGGAATGCCTCATGTTAAATGTAGTTAATGCTTCGTGGGAAATGTAGTTCATGTAATGTGGTCAAATCTGTAATCCTGATTGGTCACTGAATTGACCTCTAGTTGGGTTGGGGGGAAGCCTTTGTTCCCTTGCTGTATCATTATGGGATGAAGATAACCATATTTTTACACTATGAAGACAACTAGGCAAAGATTGGACATTACATGAATCTCAACATAACTGTGAGTAATACCTTGAGGATGCCTATTACAATCCAATAAAGAAACTTTGCATGGAAGCCTTTGCAGAGATTATCTAACTGTCTTTATATTCAGCCAGAAAGTTAAAGACAGAACAGTTACCATATATTGAATTGGGGTTCCCATTTATCTGAACAGCCTTATGATATTGCTACATGTGTTTATGACAGACCCAAATTATTCCACTGGTTAATATTCTTTGGAGCTAGAATATAGATGCAAAAAATTACAGCTATATTAGTAATTAGGAAAACCAAAATACCAGAATTTTTCAAAAGTGCATTTGTAAAATCAGAGTGGCAGTCTTTTAACCCAACTGGGACTTTCCTTTTAAATTCTTCATTTTATATAATAAATGCTAAGTGCAACATCCAAACTACATGTATTAACAGTCTATGAAAGTCAAGCTATTTTATTTTCCAAGTTGTTTAAATCTTAGGGGAACCAACTGAATATCCATATCAAATGTCCCATGAATTTATTCCAGAATAAGAAACTTGAAGATAATACTTCACTTTCATAAAAGGATGTTGTTTTACATTTTGACAGCTGTTCAATTGTACTATTCATTTTATTTTCTCTTACAGGAGAAGGCAAGAAAGGGAAGTCTTCTAAAATCCTGATGATAATCAATGTTAACAATGAAATAAATGAAGGCATAATTTATCTGACATCTATTTTTTACTATTTAATATATTTATACAATACTGAAGTGTATCAAAGTGGTTTATGATAAAAAAAAGAAATAAAACAGATCATAAATTTTGTAAAATAATATAAAACTGTACTAAGTACAGATAAAACATGTTCATTATGGTACAAATGAAATGAGAAAAATGTTCTCCTGAAGAGTTGGTTGAATTTAATATGTGTCTCAAAGATTTTTTTATTCTAATATTAAATCAGTAATAATTTCTGCTTATTATCCTATTATATTAAGCATAGGCTTGTCTTTCTGCATATTTGCAATGGAATTCTCTTTTATAAGTTGTTCATGAACATATTCAAGGAAGTATAATTTATTTCTTTTTTAAAAAAACTTTCTCTATTGGTGTTCTAGGATCATTTGGGGATTATTTTTAATAAAGTAGTCCAAAGTTTGTTTAAAAGGAAGAGTTTAGTACATACAGTATGAAAAGCAAAGGGGTTAAAAGAATAACAAGTCTAATTCAAAATAGCCTGAAATTTATTTTTAAAAATCCATAACATATTAACAGGATCAAAGAAAGGATGGAATTGTTGATAGATCCTTACTCTCTGCCTACCTCAATCATCATTTTAATATACTTAACAATAACACACACAAGGGGTGTTTTAGTTCATGTACTGAAAGATAAGAACTTGGAAACATTAATGCAGTTACAGGAACTTATTTGGAAATCATAAAAGCTTTATTAAAAAGGAAGATAATTATTTTTGCAAAGTACAGTACATATTAATGGTTAAAAAATACATCTGGAATCACTGGGAACTTGGGCAACATGTCATCATCATCCCAATCCACATTTAAATCCTTAAAAATAAATTCAGCAACGTATATTTTCTCTATCTTCTTTCAAATTCTATGTCAGATACCGAAAACTCTTAAATCAATTGATTGCTAAAGGAATAAATGCTGATGCAACCAAAGATTTAGGGATATGAAGATTTCTAGATATTAATGAATATAAGGAGTTATATGTATGGTTTAGAAATGAATGCATGTAACTTAAAACATTATTCAGTGATATATTGGTAGGAGATAGGTTTCTAGTATTTGGAGTATGTATCTGACCCATGATTCTTGAAAGAATGAAATTTAGGAAAGTTACTACTGCTTCAGTATTACTGGCTATGGTTACACTGTGTGGCTATGTAAATTTCATCTTCAATATTCCATGACAGTTTCCCAGTCAGTCTCGCAATCCCTCATTCATTCCCCCAGTCAACCACGGCTGGTATTTGTCTGCTGGGAAGAGAAAGGAAGGGAAGGGGAAGGAAGGAAGGGAAGGGGAGGGGAGGGGAAGGAAGATTTGTGATGGTTCCTGCCAGATTCCCACAAGGGAACTCAATGTGGAAACTGGCGGGAAGTTAGAAGTCGCTCCTACTCCCACTGCCTTTTTGTTCTCATCCTCTAATTATTCTGTTTATCTGTTTAAGTAAGAAAATATCTCTGAAACAATGACCTAATGGCAGAGGTTTCTAGTCCTTTCTATGATGCTACTCTACTGCTGTAAAATTCTACACTGAAGTCATTTCTGCAATCCCACTGAATTATTTCTGCAATCCCATGTAGGCCATCTTAGATTCATACATTTAGTACAAAAATCTGGAAAGTATTAAAAAGATAGCCAATAATTGATTCAGTTTTTCATTTTAAAAAGAACAGTTTACAAAGCTCTGGTATATAACAGAAACAAATAAAACATGCATACACGACCTTTTCTAATTTATATAGCAGGAAGTCTGGGAACAATGTACTTGCAGTTACTTAGATGAATTTATTTGAATAATTTATATTTAAATTAATAGTGTGTTTATTTAATTGCATGCTTAATTATGGCAAACATTTTTTCAATGATCTATTCTTTTCAGTGGTAATGAGTTTTTTTTTATTCTTGATTTTATTTTAAAAGTAAAAAAAAAAAAAAAGGGAGGAGAAGGGAAGGGGGTAGAAAATTCCAACATGAATTCGTGAGAACGATCTATTATTTTCAATTAGTTCTGTTTTATTTTCAGCACTTTGTAAGGAGCGAGGAAGATTTGTTGGCCAAAGAAGTAATTGAAGAATCAGGATCTGGAGACTCTTTAGCCCATAGGAGAGATCTTTAATTCACATATTAGGTATGGTGGCCTATCCAATGGCAATTCCGGACATAGCCAAAAGTACTAGTAGAACCAGAACTGTTTATTTTCTTCTTCTTGGTGGTCTGTGTCAGTTTATGCCTGGCTTTAGATCTACAAAGATTGTGTTTTTAGGCAATATCTTTATTTTACCAAGTTCTACTATTTCCCCACTACCATTTTCTCAGTGTTCCATCTTTGCCTCCCAGAGATTATATACAGGATTAACATTTTCACATACACCAGGAGGGAAAATGTTAAAATATACCTCATCTTGTTTCAGTCAATTTTTTTTTTTTTTTTTGGGCAGTATGTTGCCACAGGACATAACTTCATTTCAAATAAGCATTTTATCCTGGATCAATTCCCTCATCCTTGAACTAGACTTCAAACTAAGTTTTGTTTAACAGTGCCAAATACAAAACAAGCATGGCTTCTTGATTGGTTTTGGCTCAAGCAGTTGAAGAAAAAAAAGGGGGGGGGGAATGAGACTGCTGATCTGTAAAAGATATTCTATGCTATGAAGAAAAGAAAAAAAGAAGTACCATTTCCAAGAAGAAATGAAAGTTAAAAATGCTGTGGAAGGTAATAGGTACCTCTAAACCAAATGAAGAATCTTCTTTTAGCAACCACTGCATGCTGTGAGGGTTTGAGGGTACCACTTCATAAAAAGGCCCTCTGGTACTTTGAATATATACAGTATATGAAATGTATATATTACATATGATATGAGATTAGAAACTTTGCAAATGTCATTTTTTCCTCATATAAACAAGTTGTGCACGCACAAGTTCCTTACCTGTAATTATAAAAAAAAAAGAAAAAAGAATAGTCTATTCATGTAATAATATGAAATGAATGTCGAATCATGAAGACTTCAGAATGAAACAAGTTATTCTGAAAATTACTGTGAGTGGCAATATATTGGAGCAGAGTGAAAAAAAAAAAGACATGTTGTTCAAAAAGAATCAAAAGAAGAAAAATCCCAAGGTATCCTTTATATTAAAGATAAAGAGCTCCTACTAGACTGAAACAAGACACATTTGCTATATTAGATCTTGCTATTTGAAGTTTGTTTCAATCAAATCAAGACAAATTCCTTGTGTGTCCAATCACACTTGGCCAATAAAGTATTCTATTCTGTTCTGTTCTGTTCTGTTCTATTCTATTCTATTCTATTCTATTCTATTCTATTCTATTCTATTCTATTCTATTCTATTCTATTCTATTCTATCTCCTTTAAGGTACAAAGCAGCTTAATGCTTAGTAACACACAAGTACAACGTCTTCTAACTGCTGCGTTTCTGAAAGACTTCAACATTTGGAATCTGTGAGCATCATATGAGGCACAATTTATTTGTAAAACTGTTCCACCGAATGTATTATGGCTGCTTTCCTAGTAAGCATTTTTCTAAATACCGGTATATATACAGTGGGATTTGATTTGCCACAGAATAAGTTTGCTTTAATCATTTTTAAAACAGGATTCTTCCTGAATGAAGAATTGTTGATCAAGATGGGGTGAGTGAGATGGAAAGATCTTCTTGATGGATCATATAACTCTGCAGAATCTTTAAAACAAATTGAAATAAAAAAGATTTCTTTACTCCGTGCCTAACTGCACCTTTCCAATGAAATAGATGGGTTTTCCTGTTTTCTAAGAATTTGTTTCTTTCACCCTTTCTTACCGGTATATCCACAAATCAGAACTGCAACATACTGAGAAATAACGAGGCTAGATATAGTTGCCTGGAATGCACCAGTCTGTGAAATGTTGAAAAAAAAGAGTTTTGACTACTGCCTTTTGGAAGGACCTATCCTTGTATCTCAGCCTAACTCTCGGTTTTCTTCTGCCATATGTTTTTTTTTCTTTTTAGTGCAGATATAAACCTGGAGTATTTCATTAACTCAGTAGTGCCAAACTCAAGGCCTACAGGTTGGATCCACCACATGGGGTGCTCAGACCTGGCCAATGGAGCTACCCTGGAAACAACAAAGGACCAGCCCGTGGTGCCTCTGCCAGCAAAAATGGAGCTTGGGAGCTCCATTTTTGCTGACAGAGGGCTGCAGGAGGCCATCACAATTGAAAATGGAGCCCAAAAACAGAGCTCTCCCTGGTTTTGCCTTCCTCCGCTGGAGACAATGGATCCCCCCACCCCACCCGAGCCACCACAATTGCCCTGACATGAGTGATGTTGAGATGACCATGCCCGCCCTGGTCATGCCAACCCTGGCCATGCCCACCTGGCCCTGAGGTCATACATAACCCTGATGTGGCCCTCAATGAAATTGACTGTGACACCCCTGCACTAACCCATTCTTGGTTCTTTCTTGTTCCCCTGCTTGGGAATGGTTGAAAAATACTAAGTGCTTTTAAGGTCAACTTGCATATATTATTCTCAAACAGTTAAATAAATGCCTGCAGAATATTCCCTCCAAGCCCTCTTGCTTTATTTACATAAATAAACACAAGAAGGCAGCTGCCACACAGATACCCCTCCGAAAAAGGACCACATGCCAAGCACTTACTTTAGAAATATGAAAGCAAACATAATGTTATCATCACTAAACAGACATCTGCTCAAACACTTTCCAACAATCTCTGCTGTGTTTCATATGTTGTGTTTACTATATGCCTCTCTCTATGAAAACAAAGAGGAACAGTGACCTACGCAGAATTACAATTAAGGAAATGACTGATGAGTGAGATTAGAAATAATTGATTTTCCAAGTATGGGGCACAAGAGGTACAAACTCCCACCTTTCCTTTTTTTCCCCCAATGGGGGAAAATCAGATGTTGATGTTCATATGTATCCTACTGCTGTGCATCTTTCTGTCTGATGTATTAGCGTGAGGGATGAATTGAAACTGATTATAGGTTTACCTATGTGTTAAAAGACCTTATGCTTCTTCCTATCCTTTGTCATCATTGGCCTTCAGATCAAGGATAAGAATTTCCAGATTAATTCTACTACTAATGCTGCTACATGAAGGTTGCTGAAAAATATTTATCAGATCAGTAGACCAATGGCCGGACTGGGGCAATTTCAGTTCAATTCTTGGATTTCTTTTTATCAGTATCTTTCTATCATTGCTTTTTATCACCCCAATTTTAGAAAACCAGACAGGAATATTGATATTTAACTCTGTAGTCAAATAAGGAAATCAATACATGTCATCCTGCTGAGATATCACTGCTCATGAGCTGCTGACTGGGCTCACCAATACTGATTTTGACTCATGTGTCCATTCCTCTCGCTGTGGGCTTACAACATTTGGCTGAAGTAGCTGAGGCCAAGACTCAAACACAATTTTATTTCATGACGTTCTAGGAACTGTTAACATTGGGTGATTACTTAGATTCAGCTGTTGCCACAAGATAAACTCATGACAAAGGTAGAGAAGATAAGGTTACGGTTAGGCTACGAGTGCAGGAGAATGTTCCCTAAGATGTTTTCTGAATCTTGTCTTTATCCGACCTAGTTCTAAAATTGCTAAACTTCACTTTCACCTTATCGTGCATGAATGTGATTTAGAAACTTTGTTTTCTGTCATTTCTGGTAATGTTGCTTCAATTTTATCCTCATCTCTTACATAGGTATCTTAAAAGTGATCTGTATTGGTGTGCTCGCTCACCCTTAAGCGCCACAAGCCACTCTGTTATATGGGTAAATTCTAATATACTTAATTGATCATGATTTTTCAGTCTCAGGTGACCTCTAAGGATGGGATCAGACTGATTCCTTACTAGGCACTGTGGCTGCATCCCCTCCCCTCTGATACCTGAACCACCCAACTGCTATTTAGGGCTACTCTGCTCTGGGCAGCAGACAACCAAACAAAATTCTCCATAGTATGAGCTCAAAGATCTAGATCAGCCCAAATAACAGTCAATTGGCAGTTTGGCTACATCATAAAATGGGTCAGAAAGAGAGGACTCATACTATGATGGGATTCAAATTTTTTTTACTACCGGTTCTGTGAGTGTGGCTTGGTGGCGTGGCAGGGGAAGGATACTGTAAAATCTCCAACCAGAGGTATTTGCCAGTTCTTTGAACAACTTAAAATTTTCACTACCAGAACTGGTGAGAACCTGCTGAATACCACTCTGCTATTTTCCCCTACCTATCACCTGTTATTTCTTTGGACTATTTTGAAACATATGCTTACTGTTATTCCAGAAGAACACTAAAACCATGCTCTAAAGACCATGGGTATAGCCCAGGGGTAGGATTCTACCAGTTCGCATCTATTTGCTAGAACCGGTTGTTAACATTCCAAGCAGTTTGGAAGGGAGCAGGGAGGAAACATTTTGGTGTTGCTTATAGAAACTCCCTCTCCATTAACTCTTATTACATTCTTGGCATGACTAGATTTCCTGTCTCTGGAACTTCTCTGGAGTTTTTTTTTCCCCTCCTTTGCTGGTACTTTGCTTGTGCGGAGTGACCATTCAAAGTTACAATGGCACTGAAAAAAGTGACTTATGACCATTTTTCACACTTACGACTGTTGCAGCATCCCCACAGTCACGAGAGGCCAGGCGAGGAGATGAGTGCCTCACCATGTGAGTGATATTGAGTTGGCCACACCCAGCCAATAACATAACCACCAAGCCATGTCCACCCAGTCACATGACCACCAAGCCATGCCCATCACCTAAGCCACACCCACAGAACCGGTTGTTAAAAATTTGAATCCCAACCCTGGTATAGCTTGATTCCCACCTCTGTCAGACCTTGTTATGTTGTCCACTACTCAGGTTGATATGATCTGTCAGGTGGGAGGTTAGCCAGAGATAGATGAAGTAAAGAACCTCTCTTTCCCTATTACCTGCCACTCCTCCCAGTTTTTATTCCTGAGGTTGGGAGGAGATGGCAGGTGAATGGGAAAAGTTCTGACAAGCAGATAAACCCACAGGACTAATTCTTTGTCAACCATCATTTGCACATAAGTTACTTTGTGGCTAGTAGATAGTTTTCTTATTGACTGGTGGTCAATAAGTGTTGAGAAGGTGATGGTATGGAACATATTATATACAATCCTTGCTCCTAACCAAATGGTAAAGATGTATTAGCCAAGAAAAGAAGAAATTGGCAAATGTGGACAATAAAATCTATGCTAGTTTAGTGTTCTCCTGGGACAAGGTGAGACAAGAGCACTTTAACCAAGTATGAGGGAAAGGAAATAATGTGGCCCTGGTAGTCAGAAATCCCCTGAGCTTATAGATCATTTCCTGTTCAAGGAGAATCAGACCCACTGATTCTAATAGACTGATATCTTCACTTGGGACTGAAGGAGGCATGAGAGGATTCACCCTTCCAAAAGAAAATACATGAAATAGTAGGTGGGTGGTCAAAGGAACATTCTACATGTAGTAGGGAGTTTCCAGGGCAGCTGGATTTTAGACTGTTTACAATGAGTTGCAATTGATTGTATGTGTGATTTGTGTGTGATTGTATGTCTGTGTGTGAGGGGGGAAGAGAAGGAGAGGGAGGGAGGGAGAGAGTCAGGGAGAGGGAGAGAGAGGGAAAGGGAGAGAGACCAACCTATCCTCAAAAATGGTAAATTCACCACTTACCAGTTGAGGACGATAGCATATAAGAATTGCTGTAAGAACCCTCCATCTCAGTTATTTTCTATTTTACAATATCTTTGCAAAAAGGTGCATGCTTCAGAAATTGAGGAATTTGAAAGGTCTGAGTGGGTAATTCTGTGGAGGAAACTTATTTCGATTCATTTCAATCCACACCCAGTGGGAAGGATTTTGGCCACTTATGTGAACCAGCTGGCAGCAGTTTCAATCTATTTGTTGTTGTTCATATGAATGTAAGTATGAAACAAGGACCGTATAATGCTTCATAAATAAACAGAGGCCCGCTAGTCTTTCCTTGGGATTGCTGGGTCCTTTTATTCCTACTTCTAACCACAGACATGTATGGAGTTTGCCAAATTGTGAATATAATACGATCTGAAAGTTTCAACCTAAAGGAACCACTTTCTTCTTTCTTGGCCACAATGATAAACAGCACTTTAGCCAAATTGTGACATGTTGGGCATGGCACATGATTTCATTTCAAAATAAAACAATACCAAAGCAAGTTGAAAATTCTGACATTGACAAACATAGGTAAATATGACATCTGGCTGTAGCCTTTAGATGTGATACGGATGCAAGTTTTGACAGTCAATGACAGATCAAAGGGAAATTTGGAAGGATGTAGAATTCTTGGAATTTTATTACTGCATATAAGGCATTTACTGTAGTTCCATATACTGTACATTCTAAGAGCAGAGGACTTATAAAATGCCCCAGCCTGGCTATATACCATGGATTCTGGATTTTTAAAGGAACTGAAGCTACATATTGGTGAAGGTCCATATTGGGATGCAGAAAAAAGTAGATTGTTAGTATATTCAGAATAATTATTAAACAGGATTCCGTAACGGAGAAGCTAATAAGAAATGGAAATCAAATTGGATGAATGTTTCTATAAAAAAAGAAGAATGTTAAAACAACAATTCCAAAGAAAGATAGCTGAAATGCACAGAAACCTTGAGTGAAGGTATGCAACTGTTAAAAAAAGATATAGAGGGGAGAAACAGGAACAGGTCACAAAGAAAAATAGGTAATCAGTATAGAGAGAATGTCAACAAACCTGGAGCCAGGAGAATGTAGTGATGTAGTAACAAAAGGAACAAAAACAGCGTATGAAATCTGTTCCAAGCAAGAAAGGAATTGCTATATAGGTTGCTTGTTGAAAATGGCAAAATACTAATAGATAAGCCCTGTTCACCTCTAACCTGTCCACCTCTATCCCCCAACCCCCAGAAAAAAAGACTATGTCTGGGATATCATGAGCCACTGTAAAGAAAAAGAACAATACAGAAGCCTGAGATTGATAGAAAAATGATCGGGGATATCCAGGGGTGGGATTCA
Source organism: Bungarus multicinctus (assembly GCA_023653725.1). NCBI lineage: Eukaryota > Metazoa > Chordata > Lepidosauria > Squamata > Elapidae > Bungarus > Bungarus multicinctus. Next base: position 67,398,554 of record CM042842.1, read on the forward strand.
ATTTTTTTAACAACCGGTTCTGTGGGCGTGGCTTAGTTGGTGGGCATGGCTTGGTGGTCATGTGACTGGCTGGGTATGGTCAACTCAACATCACTCACATCGAGGCACGCATCTCCTCGCCTGGTCTCTCATGACTTTGGGGATGCTGTAACAGTCGTAAGTGTGAAAAAGGGTCATAAGTCACTTTTTTCAGTGCCATTGTAACTTTGAATGGTCACTCCACGCAAGCAAAGTACCAGCAAAGGAGGGAAAAACAAACTCCAGAGAAGTTCCAGAGACAGGAAGTCTAATCCTGCCAAGAATGTAATAAGGGTTAATGGAGAGGCAGTTTCTATAAGCAACACCAGAATGTTTCCTTCGTGCCTTCCTTACAGGATTAGGCCAGTAATTTCTTCTAACAACCGGTTCTCCGAACTGCTTAGAATGTTAACAACCGGTTCTAGTGAATAGGTGCGAACCTGTAGAATCCCACTCCTGGGGATATCTGTTTACTTTGAATGAGTTCAAGTCACCATAACCAGCTAAACAGCATCCTACAATGATGAATGAACTGATTCTGGCTGATACATTAGGGCTGTGATGGCGAACTTATGGCACGTGTGCCACCTGTGGTCACGCGAGCCATTGTCCTAGTTTAGCTCCACTGTGCATGAGCACGCCCTCCTGCTGGCCAGCTGGTCAACGGGTATCTACTGCGCATGCATGAGGGGGCGTGTGGGGGGGTGCATGTGCACGTGTGGGGGTTAGGGCGCATGCACAAGGGAGGTGCACATTGTATTTTGGGGGTTAGGGCACGCGCACTTTGGGCACTCCGTCCAGGAAAGGTTAGCCATCACTGCATTAGGGATTATCTCATTTGAGATACTCTGAAAAAGATAAATTGTCAAATGATTAAAGACAAGTGTCCCTATTTTCCTAAAGAAGAAAAGGATGGCTCCAAGGAATCAGGCAGTGATTCACATATGTGAAGCCATGATTTTTTTTTTAAAGAAAAAGATGATTTCTTGACTAAGCACCAATTAACTTATGAAATCAGCACCACCCTGAACTGCTAAGCACAGCTTGTACATCATAATAGCTGAGTGCTATGCTTAACAATTGAAGAGCTCTAAAATGAAAAAAAATCTTGTTAACAGTTTCATGAAATGACACAAATGCCACAAGTTGAATAACATGCTATTATATTACTGAATCACATTTTGCTGCCTTTCTAAGTAATTATTTCTAGAATTCATGAGCATCATTTAGTTTAAATTAATATTTAAGGGCCTGTAAAATTTAAATTTGTTACAATGATACTCTAGATCTGGATGTATGATGGCGAATCTATGGAATGAAACGTGTGCTGGAAATGGCACAGAGAGCCATTTATCTAGGCATGCCAGCCATTGCCCATTACTCTTCTGGGTTCTGGTACACACATGAACTCCGGCCAGCTGGTCTTCGCGCATGCATGCATGCCAGAAACTGGAAGACCAGGTGGTCGGCGTGTATGAGCAGGCAGGAAACTAGAAGCTCAGCTTTCTAGTGTGCGCATGCATGCCAGGGAGCCGCTCTTCCAGTTCCCAGTGCTTTTGTGCATGTGAAGACCAGCTCTTCCGGTTTCTGGCAATCCTGCACACACGAAGAACTGTTCTCCTGGTTTCTAGCGCTCCCACCCACAGACATGCACCAAGGAGCTGCTCTTCCGGTTTCCAGCACTTCCCTGCACGCACTCCCACGTGCTCCCATTTTCAGCACTCGGTGCCGAAAAGTTTCGCCAATATTGCTCTAGAGCTAATGATGTGCAGTTGAGGCAGGTTTTCTGCTTGTTATGGTCTACAAGTATATAAAAAGTTCACATTGAGTAACGATTTTAGAGGTAGTTATGTTTAAGTAACTTATTTTATTAGATTAACAAATTTTCATAATTAACTCAGCATTATTAGGACATGCTGGCCTGCATATAATTTTGCAAAATAAATAAAGGTGATTGATTTTAATAATGCTTCTCTTGAGTAACTTGAACAGTTAATGTATTAAAAAAGAGACATGTTTTGAATTGAAACATTTAAGAAACTGATGGTAATTCATACAAATGGCAGGGTAAATCAAAGTTGTGGGTTTTATTTATTTATTTACTTATTGATTTATTGCACTTATAAACCATACCTCTCATGGCCAAACAATCCTTTTGAAAACAATATTGGGAAAAATATTATAATTATGTTCTAAATAAGGAACAGTTCCTTGAAATATGGAACAGATATCAGGCTCAAGCTATTAAGGTCATGGGGTCATAATATCACAGGGTGGAAGGGATTTTGCAGCTCTAATCCCTTTCCCCAAAGTAGAGAATTTATACTATATCAGACAAATGGATATCCAATCTTTTCTTGAAAGCCTCAGTGATGAAGCACTCACAACCATGGATAACTTCCTTGGAATCAAAAGTCTGCATTGTTTGGGTATTCCTACTATGAATTTGAAATCCCTAAACAATGCAAACTTTGATTCTAAGGAAATTACATTTTGAGAAAATATATATTGCTTATACCATATAGAAGTTAATATTATATAATCTTGTTATAGCTCTGATTATTAAAATATATAGTTTATTATATTAGCATATAAGTCCAACTGCTATTGCTATATTGCTAAACAGGAAATTTCTTAGGCATTTGTGAAGCAATACATGTCATATAGAAATGCACGGAGAATTGAGAAAGAAGTGGTCTTTTCTTCTTTTTACATGCTTCATTCTCTTTTTTAAATAGATTGTGGTATAGCCTGAATAATTTCCTAGAGAAATTAGTAAAACTTGCTTGTTCTCATTGTTTGGGGCCGCCAGTTTGGCTCCTGGACGAATTTCAGAAAAGAAAAGAGCCTTTGTGAACAGATCTGTCATTCATATAATCTACATGCATACAAAAATGGCTCTGAAGTTATTTTCAATGGTCACAACTGCTTGGCCAGTTGATTAAAGAAGAATAAGAATTGTAAATAAACAATCTCTAAAAAGCTGTTGTTAAAATTTATGACATCTAAAATGAGACCACTGCAATCTAGCAGTGATGTGTAGGGATTTTGTCTTTATTCACTGACTTTATTAATTTATACATATTAACTTCAGCACTTACAACTGATCAGTTTCTGACTTCAATTCTCTTTAGAGTTTATCTTCTTCCAATTTAAATGAGACTATGAAATAATGTTGCCAAACTACAGTCAGTAATAGAATCAGTGTCTGTTAGATCTGTAAAGTTCCCAAGATCCCAAGACAACATACATAAAATGTCACGATTTAAGCATGGAAAGTCAAAGAGACTGCACACTGTTGGAGAGCTGATTATAAAATGAAAACACAAACATCCTCGGCCATGTACTTGTTGATAAGTCATCCCAATCCATTAAATAATCATAGGTGTAGAATAGATCTCCTGGTGTCCCACTTTCCAGGTCTTTTTTTCTGCTATTATGTAAATAAAAAAGTTAAAGCCAGAATAACCAAGTGCCTCTCTCTCTTTGAGTCTATTCCTGCTAATTTCCCAGTTTCCAGTAGCTCTGCAAAATGCAGTTCCTTTAACCAAAAAAGGAGATAGATTATATAAATGGTTATTATTTAAGTCTTCTGCCTCTTTTACATCTTGCCTTTCTTATCTGTCTCTCTGTCTGTTTCTTCTTTGGCCAGCTTTTAGCCCATATTTTTTTTTAACCAATGAAAAGCTTTTGATCTTTGCTAATGTTTCATAAATCAAGATCATACCATATTGTTTGCTAACTTGCCTTGAGTAGTGTGCACAAGTTAAAATGCTAGACTGTATTTTAAGACTGTAAGAAGGCTAGTTTAAACCATTTTTGTTTTTCCAATGTAACTTCTTTGAATTCAATGAGCTGTATAACACCTCAGTACTATAGAACCTGGAAGTAAGCTTCACTGAGATCAGGGCTGGGTTTCTACCAATTCTGTCCACCTCTGTAGAACCGGTAGCTCTGACGAGCAGCAGACATAGAACCGGTTCTATGTCTGTTGATGTTTTTGCCCACCTGTCCACCCGGGCTCTTACCTGATCTTTATTTCCTGATTTTTCAACTTCAGCTGCCGAATGAGGCACAGCTGCAGTTAAAAAAGCAGGAAAAGAGGGCTGTTTCAAAGGCTGCTTCTCTGCACGCAGCGTGCTGATGACGATTTACAGGTGATGATTTACAGGCGATGCTCACAGCCTGCAGGAAACCACATCATAAATCACCGAACCTCGTAAATTCCGAACCGGTAGTTAACCCTGTCATATCCCACCCCTGACTGAGATCATTGGGTTTTATTTTTGGCAAAACAGGCATACAATGGCATTATAATGTTCCTTGCCTTTATTTTGCATTTAACCACTCTTATTCCTCATTAAATCTTACAATGATTCCTTGGGAAGGGAAGGGTAATGTTATCACTATTCAATTTCTTATATAAATAGAGTCCCTGTGTCTTCTGAATAGGTCTTTTTTTCCTCATATTTTTTTTCATAAATATGAGTGAGAATAAATCCTCTGGATATTAGCCTGAAGCATTGAAGTATGAAATTTTGAATTCTATGGATTGCTGTTTTTGTAGCAGCCAGATGTCAATAAAAGGCAACAACTGTTTTATTGTAGTTTTTTTTCAAGAAATAGAAAAAGGTTTCTTCTTTTACCTGTCAACTAACTCCTTTTTTGCAAACTGTGGGGAAAAGAAACCAGTAACCAACATGTGGCTTGGAAATGGCATTTGCCACTTTAATAGACAAAACTAAATTAAAAAAAAAGAATCTAAATGTTCTTGTCTGCAACTAATAAAATATACAATATTTTGGATCCAAATTGGGCTGAGAAAAATGCAAAAAGCTGCAGTAGATTCATTGCTAATTTGAATACTAACATTATGATTTACATTTGTAATTGTTTATCAGCTGAATTATCAGGCTAACTTTCACTTGTTTAAACCAGGGACCTCCCATCATTTTAGGCCTAGGGAACAATCGGACTGTTGAGAACCAATTGTGACACACAAACAAAATGGCTTCTAGAATGGCTTGCCCATTCCATCACATCCAAAATTAGTCTCTTGAGTTACAACTAATTGCAAAGACTTCACCTGACCCTGCTTATTTTTTTTCCAAACAAGTGAGAATATTTCAAAATAGCTGCAAGAAAGCTTGTGACATTTTTGCAGCCTAAAGACATCCTTCATCTTTTTTAGAGAGGATGAAGTAGGTGGGTCTTACAACTTCCCCGAGTCCCATTTTAAAAAATTCATTATTTTTAAATATTAAAAAAAAATAAGCAGGACAGGGAAGCCTGGGTGGAGCGCGGCAGTTAGGGAGGCATCTATCATATTGTAGATTTTACTTGGGTCTACCTGCATGACCTTGTTAATATAATGATGAATGGAATGATGAGAATATTTCGGATACACACGCACATACATACATACATATATATGGTTAAGGGGTTGGTTTAGAGACCAGAAGACTGGTTTCTAAGACTTAGAAGAGACTTAGAAACCAGGAGACACAACCAAGTTGTTGTGGGGAAAATAGGAGGAGGAAGGAGTATTATATATGCTCATTCAGTGGTGGGATTCAAATTTTTTTACTACCAGTTCTATGGGTGTGGCTTGGTGGGCGTGGCAAGGGAAGGATACTGCAAAATCTCCACTCTCACCCCACTTCTGGGGGAAGGTTATGCAAAATCCCATCCCCCCCCCCCCCGACTAACCTGCTTTCCAGCTCCATTGCCCTATGCAGAGCAACAAAAAAAGACCCAGCCAATCAGCTGGGACTCAGGAGGCAGAGAATAGATGGGGGCGGGGCCAGTCAGAGGTGGTATCTGCCAGTTCTCCGAACTACTCAAAATTTCTGCTACTGGTTCTCCAAAACTGGTCAGAACCTGCTGAATACCACCTCTGTGCTCATTGCTTTGAGTTATCTATAAAAATAATAAGAGAGGGATAAAAAAAATCTAATTAAAAATGTGATCATTTATATATTCATAGACTTTGGGAGTTATAAATAAATGTGGGGGATTAGAAATGAGGGGATAAGAGCTTTGGATTGCTAATGTGGCCATTTCAAAATTAATTATGGTTAAGTCACTCAGAGGCATTAGGCTTAAGGTTAAATGTTTCAGTATTAGCTGAGAGAAAGACTTCATGTGTCCTTTTTTTTTTTCATATGACATTTAGCGGTCAATGATGTGATTGTTTCTGCCGCTGGTTCTTCTTCTGTCACAGGCAGTTTGTGGTGCCAAATGCTGGATGGGCAAAGAGACTACCTATTTAATTGAGGCAAAGCCGCATTGAGTTGCAGGGAGCTTTGCAAAGAACATTAGACTGTTTTATTTCAGCCCAGTTTAAGTATCCACATTGAATGTGAAACTGTGGTTTGATGATATCACTTGCATTATCCTTAAGGGTCTCCTCCCCCCCTCCAGGCTCTTTTCAGATATTTGCAAACTGTGTCTCTGGATATGTTGAGACAGAAGTTTCCCTAAGTACTGAATTTATGTAGTTTCCCTAAGTACTAAGGTACTGGCTGACTCCAAAGAATATTATTCCATAGTTATTTGGGAACGTGAACAAGATTTCTTTCAAGAATCTTCCTTGCTCTGTTAAACGTATCTTTCAAGATCAGACCAAAGTCCATCTAGTCCAGCATCAGAGATGTTATTCAGCAGGTTCTGATAAGTTCTGGAGAATCGGTGGTGGAAATTTTGAGTAGTTCAGAGAACCGGCAAATACCACCTCTGACTGGCCCATCTGTTCTCTGCCTTCCGAATCCAAGCTGATCAGCTGGGGCTTCTTTGGTTGCCCTGCACAGGAGAACGGAGCTGAAAAGCAGGTTAGTGGGGTGGGGAGGGAATGGAGATTTTTGCAGTATCCTTCCCCTGCCACACCCACAAAGCCATGCCCACAAAGCCACACCACATCCATAAAGTCACGCCCACATAACTGGTAGTAAAAAAAATTGAATCCCACCACTGTCCAGCATCCCTTACTTCAAAGCAATTGCTTTTCCTGGTGGCTGGGTGTTTTATTTGGCAGAAAGAGGCAGTGGCCTGGGTAGCAGCTCCTACCCTGAAGAAGGTAGGTTGGTGGCATTATCAAACTTAAGAATGAAATTATGTGCATCATGCATCTTGTTCACTGGTCCCATGTGCAAAAAGAAAATGAGCTTAGTTTATGGAAGAGGAAATGGGAAGGGAGTCCATCTTCTTTTCCATCTGGGCCAGAAAGTTCCTTTGGTTCTGTCTATTATAACTCATTCCCTTCTACTCATTCTTATTGCTGTATCTCCATATCTGACATATAGAGATATACTGCCTCTTCAATAAATATAAGTTTAATAAGAATAAGTATGAGCCTCGGTGGTGCAGTGGTTAGAGTGCAGTACTGCAAGCTATTCCCACTGCAATTTGGCAGATCGAATCCCACCAGGCTCAAGGTTGACTCAGCCTTCCATCCTACCGAGGTGGGGGCAATATGCTGACTCTATAAACGGCTTTGAGAGGGCTGTAAAGCACTATAAAGCGGTATATATGTCTAAGTGCTCTTGCTATTGCTTATAAACTCTGCTCTGGAAAAAATATTAATGGAAATTTAGGTTTAAATAGTGGCTTTTAGTAACTTTTTCTTTTAAATCAAATATTCACCTTCGCAATAATCACCCTTTCCTCTAGAACAGGGTTGCCAAACTTGTGGCATCATGGCAGCATCACATGACGTATCTTGACGTTTTTCCCCTTCACTAAATCGGTTATGGCCACTGCTTGATACATCCGGCCTGCAGGCTGTGACAGCCCTGTTCTAGAAGCATTCCCCGATAACTTCATCTTTTTTTTCCAAATTTCTCCAGGCAGTTAATTATTAATTCTTGAACCTGTCAATAAACTGCTTCCTTATGCTCATGTAATCAGCTGCTTGAAGTCACAGAGCTTTTTTTTGGGTGGGGGGTGGGGTGGGGAGAGCACTAACTTTGCTTCTGTTTGATTTTGATGTTAGTATATAGTACAAGTCGCGAGCAACTAATAAGGTACAATTTTGAAAGCATCAGATAAAGAAAAATATCAACCTCCTTCATTCTGAAGAGCTTAGAAATTAGGGAAGGGAGGGATGTGATGTGGAAGATATTAAAGCAATCTAGGCACTTGATTTTAAATAACAATGCAAGTATTTTTTTCTTCATAGCCCTTAACTCCATATTTATACTCCTATCCTTAGAAATAAACTACATAACATGGCGTATGGCTCATTTTTTATTTCTCAAAAATTTCTCAGTGAGGTCGCTAAGTTGCTCATCAATTTTGTAAGACTGTGATTATAAGAAAAAAGGCATCAGTACTAGCATGCTGCCATTAAGATGGGCAGCCAATCAAACCAGGGGCTACTAAGGCTGTCCAGTGTACCTTATCAGGAAGAACAACAGAGAACATGGGGCACCTTAAGGATTAACTGGTTATTGGTTTTGCTATAAGAAATCTACACAGCTTCTTGCAGAAAGAATTGGGGGAATATCACTATTTTTTTCAATTTTCCCCTCATGGTAAAATATAGACTTTTAATATTGTATTAAAATAGCAACTTGGAATATGAAATGAGAAATTTTGTGGTCACAGGATGTAATAGAATGTGTGAATGACCTTGGGGAAAGAAGGGAAGAGATGCTGCCTAGGAAACAATTAGACATGAGAGCCAAGCAGCCCAACGCTTTGAAAAGAACAGCTGGAGCTAGCAAAGACTACATTACAAAAAGGCAGGAAATGCACATAAACAAGGCAAGAACCACAGAGGGAGATTCAGTGTGGCTTTATACAAAGTTTTTATTTTTTAAAAAAATATATTTTATTTTATTCAGAAAATTAAAATACAAAGGAAAAAGACAAAAAATTAAAAAGACAAAACAAAACTAGACAAAAACATTTTTTAAAAAAAAGATATGAGTGAAAAGGACAAAAGAGAAAAACACCTATTATCCCCTGCCTAGTTGAACATTGATAAATATACAGTATATCAACAATACTAGCTTTCCCCCTTGCTATACAATTTTTTTTTTAATTCTGAGCTCTTCCCAGAAACTGGACTAAAAATGTATTGGTCCTTTCCCAGTAACTAAGCAAATCAATCAAGTAACATTTCATTTGCAGTTGCCAGCATCAGTTAAAATTCACCCTCTATTCCATTGGACATTGCTTGTGAAAGAGCCCTCCCCTCCAAGCTCTATGTTCCCAGACAGCAGCCCCCTTCCATTCTAGTAGATGGTGAGGAAGAGTATGATGTGGAAGCATTGATAGACTCAGAAGGAAGTGGATCAAATACTTAATACACTGGAAAAGCTACCCAGACTCTGAAGGATCATGGGAGGTTACAACAGATGTCATGTACCACAATTTTTTTTACAACCAGCATCCCAACAAACCCCATACTAGGGAGCTAGTGGCCTTGCAAGAACTGAGCACTGACTGGGATGAGCAGGAAGTGCCCTACTATGAGATGGAGGGATGAATATCAAGAGACTAAATAAGTGGGAAATGGACCAGCTCCTTCCACATCAGGCATATAAAACATGGAGAGGAAGATCAGCAGGGAAGGGTGGCAGCCATCTCAAATGGAGTAGATGGATTATAGGATACCTTGTCTGCTCACAGGGAGTTGCAGGAGAAAAGAGGGGAGTGGCACCACTACATTTCTTTCTCACAGCCCACAACCTAGTTTCCCCGGGAACTCGAGAGCGGAGGATGAGTCTGAAGGGGAGGGTGATGTAATTAAAATGACCTTGAGGAAAGAAGGGAAGAGATGCTGCCTACAAAGCAATTAGACAAGAGAGGCAGGAGCCTTCAGTGGCTTAATGATCAGAGAAAGAAACTTAGAAAGGACCTGCCCTAATGGATCAAGCAGTTAAAAGTGGTGGAAGAAAGTTTGTGGCTTCAGATTTGCAAGACTTTGTTAACAAGCCTTACAATAAAATAAAATTGGTTCATCTAGTCCTGTTTCCTGTCTGGTTTACCTGGGTGGGAAGGAATATAACATTTCTTTGATCATAAAAATTTAACTGATCTTGACTAAAGATCTTAAGTAAAATTTTAATACAAGCCTTAGTTTGTAGGTTACTATTTACAATGCAAGGACAGTGGATTCCCTAATACATAACAAAGAGCTCAAGGAGTTTTAAAACCTTGCCTTTTGTCCTTGTGCCAGCAAAATTGTCATTGCCCACTCCACTCTTATATACTTTTATTCGTAGGTGAAGCCAATTAGATTCTCTCCTCCCGATTATTTCATGACCCTTTTGCCACAGTTTTTAAGTGAATTATTGCAGTTAAGTTAGTAACCCGGTTGTTAGGGGAATCTGCCTTCTCCATTGACCTGGCTTGTCAGAAGGTCCCAAAAGATGATCACATGACCCTAGGACACTGCAACCACCATAAAGCATTCAACATTTGATCACGTGACCACGGGATGCTGCAATGGTCGTAAGTGTGAAAAACAGTCATGTCACTTTTTTCAATGCTGTTGTAATTTCGAACAGTCACTAAATGAATGGCTGTAAGTCAAGGATCACCTATAGTGGCAAACAGAGCCAAGTACTTAGAATGCTGATTCACCAGGTGTACTTTATGCTTATATGTTTGTTTCAGTGTTGGAATTCAATTTTTTTTACTACTGGTTCTGTGGGTGTGGCATGGCTTGGTGGACGTGACTTGGTGGGTGTGGCAGGGGAAAGATATTGTAAAATCTCCATTTCCTCCCCACCCCATTAACCTGCTTTCCAGCTCCATTCTCCTGTGCAGGGCAACAAAAGAAGACCCAGATGATCCACTGGGACTCGGGACGCAGAGAAGAGATGGGGGGCGGGGCCAGTCAGAGATGGTATTTGCCAGGTCTCTGAACTACTCAAAATTTCCACTACCGGTTTTCCAGAACTGGTCAGAACCTGCTGAATACCCCTCTGGTTTGTTTGTTTGTTTATTGTAAAGAGACACCTAGGAGAGGTATTATTGATAGAGCTGGACAAGATGCTGCAATGGTAGCAACTGAAAATGTCAAATGATGGCAGATATTCAGTAGGGGATTCCTGAAACCAAAATGTGTAGTAATGAAGAAAGGTCATAATGTTTGGACCCGGGCTTATTATTCACAAACTTGTTTTAAAAGCAAAAGCCATTTTATTGCAACGCTGGGAATTGTTTTCATTTCTAGCCAGAATTAATCTTAAATAGTCCCCCAAGATAAGCACACACCTTTCAGTTCTATGGAGTGCTGCTGAAAACGGAAGTATCCAATTAACTAGAAAAGAAACCAACCGAAGTACAAGAAAAACCAACTGAAGTACACAAAGGAAGTACATCAAGGATGATTCGGAACCGATCAAACTACTTTGCTTCCTGCAAAGATTTCATCATCTAGGTCTGACTTTTATCCCTTATGGGAGGGGCAATCACCTCTCAGCTTTACTCCTGAGTCACCCCTTTTGTTTTAGCTGCTCTCGCCTTCTAGCAGCTGTGTGTACACGCACACTGGGAACAGGCTCCCCTGGGTCCTCTGCTTCGCTGCTGCCAGACTCCGAAGGCTTTGAAGGCAGCACCTCACTCCCAGATAGTCCTGGCCCCATCCCTGCATTGGACGCAGGACCCTCGTCCAAGTCCTCTCCAGACCCCCTGACTGGTCCCCTTTCTTCCTCACTGTCCGATTCCACTGCCATCTGCACCGGCTGCTGGAGAACCACAACACATAAGTTGTACTATGCTGTGCTCCTAACATAAAATAAAAATATTATTTCTTCCAGATTGAAACATTCTTTGCCTATTTTATTTCCAATATTTGTTTCCTGCCTAACAGCAAATATCATCTGGGCAATTTCCTGTAAAAGACAAACTGCGCTGTAACAAGTTACAGATTGAGACATCCTCACAGTTTCTTCCAAAGTTGGTTACCTGAATTGAACGTTTTTGTCCCCAAAAAAAAAAAAAAAACCCTGAATCGGTGCATAACACCCAATACCTTTATTTTGGAGAAACGTATAGAAATGTTTTCCTTCAACAGTCTATGTTTCAAAAAAAAAAATAATCCTCTCCCTAAATACTGCAGTCTGGTTTAATGAACCAATTTGATGTGGCTACTTCAAATCAAAACCAGGAGTGCTTTTCCTTCATATGTACCATATAATGTGCCTTGAATACCAGCGATTCAGAACTATCCAAACAAATCAGTTTCTTTAACAGATGTTAACTTTTCCTCCCGTCTCCTTTCCTGAACTCAATATGGTGGGTGGGATCATCTGATCTGCTAAGAAACTGTTGTTGAAGGTTCTGCTTGAAAGAAAAGCATGTCTTGAAAGGCATTGAAAACACGGATGACTTTTTTTCCTTCTGAAATTCAAAAGTGTTATTATATACAGTACTTCTTATCACACATTCCTTGACACAAATATAGCACCCAATGACAACGCAACTTAACTTATTTTTCACCAAAAATGTCTCTTATTGTGAATGTTTATGTGTGTATACATACATTTTGTAAATACATATATTTAGGATATACACATACACATACATATGTATATTATGTATATGTATGCACACACACATATATACACATATACACAGTATTTTTGAAACTCAACTTTTTACATATTTATTTGACTATAAAGTCAACATGACTCTCACCTATGTATATATAATATATACCAATGTATGAATGTTGTTTTTCACTTTCATAGAAAAATGCATGTATGGTATACTGAGATTAATAGATTTTTCTACTAGCTATGGCTGTTCATATGGAAAATGACCTACTATATATAGTCCCAAAGGTGCTTTTCCAAAAGGCAACTGGACTTTCTTGGTTTTTTGTTTTATTTCATTTCACTTTGGTGTATTTTTTGGAAATGTTTCGCTTCTCATCCAAGAATTGTCTTCGTTTTTGAAGAATTGAACTTCTGCTATTGAGACTCTTTCTGCGGTATGTTGAGTATCTCATCTGATCTAGTGTCATCTTTGTTTCACCTGATTCTCTTGCTGCAAGTTGATCCTTGGGTATGGGTAACCCAGTGGTTTCTATAACAGATGTTCTGGAAGTCATTTGTAATAGGACCAGGACAGAGAACACAAACAAAATGTACACAAACACTGTATGGTGGTGCCTTCTATTGCATTCCTACTTTGAAGGAGACATTTTGTCAGGACACTCCAGCAAATAAAATTTTTTTTTCTGTGACTGGCAGAATACCAGCTGAGAAGTAGGAGAGGAAGTTAAAGAAGAAATAACTACACTATAAAGCAGGGGTGTGTAACTGGTGGCCCGCGCAGGCCATGCCCACCCCAGGTCTGTGAAGGGAAAAAAATGTCACGATACGTCATTTAACGGCAATATGATGCAGTGAGTTTGACATCTGTACTTTAAAATATCTGTCATCTGAGGAAAAACAGTGCTGTTTGATTTGCGTCTGTCTTCTTCTCTACTAAGATGCAGTTCAATAAATGCTCTCTTCAGAAAGAGAAAAACAATGCTTTTGAACCAGAATTTTGTTCTCGTGTGAAAGAATCTGATTTTGCAGGGAAATAGTGTTCATGTGTATTTTCATGAGAGAGATGAATAGATGATGGATGGATGAATAAGTAAGAGAAATAGCGGGTAGGTGTAAGCATGCTTTCAGGATAATTGATATGCATGTGAGTGAATTGATGCAAATATGAATATAAGAGAGAGAAAGAGAGAAAGGAAAGAATGAATGAAGGAAGGAAGGAAGGAAGGAAGGAAGGAAGGAAGGAAGGAAGGAAGGAAGGAAGGAAGGAAGGAAGGGAGTTTGGATGGGAATGATGACTGAATGAAGGAGAAAGACAGATAGAAGAAGAGAAACAATAGTATCTCCTGATATATCAAATTGTAAATATTATATTTTACATTGTTCATACATATTTTATAATAAAATATAAACTCTCTCATACACATAGAGAGTGTTTTTAAAATATGGGTTGCAATCTAAAACATTTTTCCAATTTTATTTCCATGTATATTTCCATTTACCTGATCTGTAACGTGACCATATAAAAACATGTTAAAATCAGGGTGAGAAATGGTTGTAACATGTCACATCTGATTCAAAATTCAGGCACCTTAGACTTTTTCAACCAAATGGAATAATTCATTTGAGCCAGCATCAAATTTGGAAGCCTTAATTTAATTAAAATTTAATGGGCCACAGAAGTGGAATCTGCAAGGGATCCACCCACCCGAGTTTGAGCAAAAGATAAAGCAGGAGATGAAGAAATCCTATTATACTCTTTTTCCACTTGTTAAAAATCCACCTACTAAAATCTGTGGGAGGAGAAAGGTATCAACCACAGCCTGATACTGCCAAAATGGGGTATAATCCTACAGCCACACAGTTAAAAGGAATTGTTGTGTGGGTGCTTTGCCACCTTTTCCACCTAAGATATGAAGGTACAGCCTCCGAAACTTCCATCACCTACTTTGCAATCTAAAAAATACAGTAAAATCAAACTTCAGAATCCTATATACCCATCAACCTATTTTTGGAAATGTCTATAAATCCATGACATGTCTTAAGCTCAATGATACAACTTTTACTAATTTTTTAACTTCCTTTTTTTTAAGGAAGTAATTTTGCTGACATCTTCAGCATAGAGGTAATAAATCTCTTTTCAAAGATAGATAATATACATCTCTGAGCAGTTTTAGTCCTAACTTTCTTAAGACAGGGAGAATAACAGAATGACAGCAGTGTTCCAATATCTCAGGGGTTGCCACAAAGAAGAGGAAGTCGATCTATTATCCAAAGCACCTGAGGGAAGGACAAGAAGCAGTGAATGGAAACTAATCATGCAGAGAAGCAACCTAGAACTAAGGAGAAATTTCCTGACAGATCAATTAATCAGTGGAACAACTTGCGTCCAGAACAACACTGGGAGTTTTTAAGAAGAAATTGGATAATGAATTGTCTGAAATGGTATAGGGTTTCCTGCCTAAGCAGGGAGTTGGACTAGAAGACCTCCAAGGTCCCTTCCAATTATTCTATTCTATTCTATTCTATTCTATTCTATTCTATTCTATTCTATTCTATTCCATTCCATTCTATTCTAATACATTTTTATAGAAGCTGGACAAGCTTTTCAAGTATAACTTAAAGAAGGTATGGGATCTTGCTAATGTCTCTTTCGATCACACTTCTTAGGGGAAAATCTTAATACAGGTAGTCTTCAACTTACAATCATTTGTTTAGTGACCATTCAAAGTTATCACGGCAGTGGAAAAACTTTCGACCATCACAGCATTCCCCAAGGTCATGTGATCAAAGCTTGGGTGCTTGGCAACTGGCATATACTTACACTGGTTGCATTGTCCCAGAGTCATGTGATCACCATTCAAGTCCTTCCCAGCCAGCTTCTAACAAGCAAAGTCTATGCAGGAGGCCAGATTCATTTAATGACCACATCATACATAGCTACAGGTCTATGGTCGCTTAGCAACCATGGTCCAAAAAATGTAAAATTAGGCACGACTCGCTTAACAAAACTGCCTTGCTTAGCAGGAGAAATTCTGGTCTCAAATTCTGTGGGAAGTATGATTCATTTTTTAGTGCCAGCTAGTCCTAATTGTTTCTTTGCGTAACAGTGGCATTTTTGCAGCCCTCTGCACATCTTTAAGCAACACTCTACACATACACCAATGCCACTTTGTATAAGATGAGTGAAAACAGAAACCATAACCTGGAAATAGGTGTCAGCAGAACTTCCAGTCATCATGATCCGTCTTTTCCACATGGTTTTAGTTGCCTTTCAAGAACTTAAAAACAGTTATGAATAATCTAATAAGGATCAGCAAGCACCTGTAAAATGCCTGCCTCCAGCTGCAGGGAATCAAATTCAAGAAGAAAAAAAGCAGAAGAGAAAAGAAGAAGGAGGGTGACCCATCTGGGTGCATTCTCCACACATCATTACAAACCCACAGCAAAGGGAATGCATTAATGCCCTTTTTGGCACGAAGGGTGCAGGCCTCTGGGGGGGGAAATGGCATCTTATATGAATGTTTGCTTAAGGAATTTACAGCGTTTGCTTTCAAATCATCTGATGGAGTGGGGATAATGATATATTTGTGTAGAAAAATTGGGGTATTCAGGTTACAAACAAGTGGAGAGTTGAGAAGCAAGATCACAGAGGTGCAACCACACAGTTCTGTATTTCAGAGGAAAACCAGTAGCTTTCCAGATACAGTGGAACCATAATTCCCAGCAGCTTGTTCACTGGTCATGTTGCCAGTGCTGCTGCTGCTGCTGCTGTTGTTCACCTCTTCTTCTTCTTCTTCTTCTTCTTCTTCTTCTTCTTCTTCTTCTTCTTCTTCTTCTTCTTCTTCTTCTTCTTCTTCTTCTTCTTCTTCTTCTTCTTCTTCTTCTTCTTCTTCTTCTTCTTCTTCTTCTTCTTCTTCTTCTTCTTCTTCTCCTTCTCCTCCTCCTCCTCCTCCTCCTCCTCCTCCTCCAATGCTTTATATGTCTCTTTATTCAATCATAATGAGTGTAGTGGTTGGGGTTGGTACATTCTCCATTTTTGTTTAACATCTACATGAAGCTGCTGAGTGAGATCATCTACCATCTATATGCTGATACCACCCAGCTGTATGCCTTGTCCCATGGTGCATTAAGCAATGCCATGACAGTGCTTGGAGGCTTTAAGGGCTGGATAGAAGCAAGAGGCTGAAATTAAACACAGCAAAACATAATGGTTCTTGGTTTGGGGTTCTTTGATCCATAGAGAATTGCCATCTTTGGTCTTGAATGAGATGAACTGCCCCTGACAGATCCTGGGCATATTCTGGGATTTTTTTTAGACTAAAAACTCATTCTTGAGGAACCAGTGGCAGTAATGGCCAGTAGGGATTTTAAGCAACTGCAGGTTATGCACCAGTTATGCCCTTTCCTGGACAACAATCCCTGTTCATAGTCACTCATGCTCTAGTCACCTTCCATCTTGATTATTGCAATGTTCTATACATGGGGCTGACCTTGTAAATATCTGGAAACTTCAATTGGTTCAAAATGTGGTATACCATTATTTTATGCACATTTAGATATGCACATGTTGTTATCTCTCCTATGGCAACTGCATTGGCTACTGATTTGCTTCTAGATCCAATTCAAGGTGCTCGTTGTCTCTTTCGAGGCCTACATGGCTTGAACTAGATTATTTGAAGAATCTTCTTTTCCTGGTCACATCTATCCAACTCACCAGAGTGGAGAGTCAGGTAATACTATAAGTTCTCTCCCCTAAGGAAGTCTATCTGATAGGACCAAGAAGAAGGGCTTCTCTCTGATGGTTCCTTTCCTGTGGAACATCATCCCCATGGAGATAAGACTTGCTTATCTCATTTTTTCACAAGGTCCTGTATATCTGGTTTTGCCAATGGACCTGGGTACCCAGAGTGGCATGGTCCATATAATGGCTCACATGGTTGTTGTCACCAAGGAGATGGAGAATTATTCCTTTTTTATTGTTTTCAAATTGTAAGCCACCTGGAATCATAGATAGTGATTTGAGTGGCCATATAAATTTTCATAAATAAATAAATAGCTCATTCAGACTTCATCACAAGTCATAATTTGTGATGAGAGAAAGCACTCTTACTCTTTTTTTAAATAAACTTTATTGAATTTTATTACATTAAAAACATAAAAAAATATAATTCAATAACAGCTGTTTGTGGTGCTTATCGTATAACAATCATTTGTGCAATAATTACAAACATTAATTTGTGCATAATTATATTATTATTCTATCTATATTCTGTATTTAATAATTACTTATCCATAGTCTGTCTCCAATCTATCCAGCTATACCATTGTTTCCATACCTTATAAAATATTGAAGATTCCTTACCTTTTAAACTCAGCGTTTAATTTATCCATTTCAGCACAATTCATAACTTTTTATATAACCAGTTCCTCTACAGGTATATATGGCTGTTTCCAACACTGGGCAAAAGTGATCCTGGCAGTCAGTATGTGTAATAATAAGTATTTTGTACTCTTTACATGGTTTTTTTTGAATATCCCCAATAGGAAGAGTTCTGATTCTAAGTCTAGTTGTTCATTGGTGATTTCCTCTAGCCAATTTTGAATTTTGAGCCAGTATTTTCAAGTCTTTGAACAAGACCACCATATATGATAATATGTTCCCTCTTTTTTTTTTTACATTTCCAATATATGAAACTCATTTTAGGGTACATTTTCGCTAATCTCGAAGGGGGTAAGTGCCACCTATAGAACATTTTATATGCATTTTCTTTGTATGTTGCTGATTTTGTTAATTTGTGGTTTCTATTCCATATAGTCTCCCAATTTGATAACTTTATATTATGACCAATATTTTGACCCCATGTGATCATGCATTCTTTCACTACTTCTTCTAATTCTACTTCTAGGAGATACTTGTAAATTTTGGTAATATTTTTTTATCTGGGCCTAATAAAATTTTGTCTCATTGTTGAGGTTTCAAATATATTCCATATTCCTTTATATCCTTTTTATATCGACTTTGTATTTGAAGATAAGTTCACCAGTCTACTCATAGTCCTTGTTCTTGGAGCTCCTGTATTGTTTTTAAATTTCCATTTATATCCAATAAGTTTTTATATTTTAATATTTTATTCAGGTCTAAATT
The DNA here is from genome assembly GCA_023653725.1 of Bungarus multicinctus. Lineage (NCBI taxonomy): Eukaryota > Metazoa > Chordata > Lepidosauria > Squamata > Elapidae > Bungarus > Bungarus multicinctus. The sequence goes on from CM042842.1 coordinate 67,417,229, forward strand.
ATTTGGGTGGATCGTCGCTTCCATTGTAGATAGCCAAATTGGGATTTTTATATAATGTTTCTTTTTAACCTTGATCCAATTGCATATCAACGAATCTCTAATCAGGTGTTTATGAAAATATTTTTGTTTGGTGGGTCCTATGTCCCAAAGAAAGGCGTGCCATCCCCTCTGAAGGTCATGACCTTTCTATAGCTAATATTCTTTTATTCTTTAAATTAATCCAATCTTTTAACCAAACTAATATTGTTGCACTATAGTATAATTCCCAATTTGGCAATCCAAAGCCTCTTCTGCTCTTCATATCTTGTCATGATTTCATTTTTATTCTGAAGCAAAACTGTACCAGCACTAAAGTTGAAATAGTTTACTTCTTCCCAGTGATACAAGTACAAGGTAAAATAAAGGTGAGAGGTAGGGAAGGAAGGAAGGTAGTTGAAACAGCTCAATTAAAGTGAATAAAGTCATATAACTCTATTTTACTTGCCAGATATATGAGGAAGGGGTCCCTTTGCTTTAGCTCTTCCTTTCCCTTCCTGGATATATTATTCCGCAAATATTGTAATTCAGCTGTCCTATTCTCCAAACAAGTTCTGTTTTCACTTAAAAATAATCAAATCTATGTAATATTGCTAAATTCACTGTCACATAAAATATAAAAACACAATAATAGCATCTATGTGGATCAGACCAATCCTGTTAGACTGCTATATAGAAGCTCACAAGCACAATCTGAATGTAATAGTATGTCTTTATTCATGTCTCTCAGCAAGCATTAACAGAAAACAAATTACTTTAAATACCAGATGAATAATGAAGCCATTATTACTAGCAATATTTGATCATCTATTGAATCATCAGTTAATTTGGCCAGCTTCTTATCAAAGGCATCTTAGGTCTTGGTCATCATTTCCGTGATATAGTCATGATGCAGAACATATGATAACAAATTTCATACTTTAACTATATGTTACATAAAGGAGTTTTCTTCTCTAATCATCTTCTACACGAGTGTCAAACCGCATCACTTTGGTAATCACATGATGAATGGCAACTTTTTTCCCTTCATGAAGCTGGGGTGGGCGTGGCCTGAGCATGATACATCTGGCCTGCGGGCCGCCAGTTTGACACTGCTGTTTCACAACAAACATTTTTGCCCCTAATATCCAGTCATTTGATGGAAAAAGAATCTAAATATGACAAAGTTACCGATCAATGGAATCTATACATATATATACATATACACATACATACATGCATGCATATATGTGTGTGAGTTTGTGTGTATGTATGTGTGTGTGTGTGTATATATAATACATATACATACATATATATATTTGTGTGTGTGTTTGTATGTATATATGTAATTTGTACTCATCTAAACTTAAACTGTCATGTTTTTCCCTTTATACTTTTCATTCTTGAAAGGGCTGTTTGTTAATTTGTGACTATAGAGAAGGTGTGCCAAAATCTCCAGAATTCTAAAAATGTGGACTGACTCCAGCCAGTGTGGATTACAATCTTTCATTCCACAACAAGCAATTTTTGTTATCTGTGCCTGATGCTCTCTTTCTTTACTCTGCCTTCTGTGGTGGGTGGTCAGGTAAGCATTTAAGTGTCCACTTACACAATGATGAATCACCTTGTAAAAACAGAATTGGAGGCCTGCATTCCAGACTGATGTCAGCAGCCTCTACTGCTTGCATTTCAGAAATGGGATTTCATCAATGGATATTTTAAAATTCAAATTCCTCGTGTTGATTTCTATGGCTCCCTGGTCTCCTTTTCTCATTTAGAATGAAATAATTTATTCACCACAACTCTTTACAAGTCCATGTGGCTGCTTTTGGAATTGATTTTTTTTATGTTGCATACTAGTAATGTTGCCATTATCACTGAAATATAAGACAAATAGGCTAACTTTACAAAAAAAATTCTTCCCCTTAACGATTGGGCCGTACTGTTTAATTCACTTGTTCATTGCTTTTTGATGGTCAGCAAGTCTGTCTATATATCTTTTGATAGCCAAGAGATAAAGATCTACAGATCTGCTTCTATGTGGGTTGAAGTGCCTCTGTTTTTCCTTGATTGATTGTACCAAGCTCAATAGAACAACCCATTATTCTTGTGGAAGTCTTCCTGGCTTTTTTCTTAGTTTAAACATTAGGCCAAAAGAGTCTCCTCCTCCTCTTCCTCCTCATTTTCCAACCCAGCAACACCAATCCAGTTAGAGTGCTGACCTGCTCATTGAAAAAGAGCTAGATACATAGCAGATGCCAGAAACAATTTTTAAAACCTATGCTACCTTTGCTTATGGAAGAATGCACATTCACATGTATGTTTTCTAGTTGAAAAGCCTGGTTCCCTGCCACGATTCTTGGTTTCTAGATCATAAATGGCAACCTGCAGCAGTGTGAAAAATGTAGAAGATAAGGCAAAGCTGAGTCTTTAAGAGATGCAGACATGCCAACACTCTAATAATAAGGTTCAGAGGACAAAGCCCTAGTACAATCAATATGCTCCACAATGTTTGGAAATGTAACCCAAAACATCAGAACAGTCCAGATGTCATAACATGCTGGCTTTGTTTTGGAAATCAAACCAGATAATTTGGAATTCCAAAGACTATGAACAGGTTCAGATGAGAAGAATTTAAGAATGATATTAATGATGAATGAAAAATATTGGAGAACTAAAATAGTGGGTCATATAACACTTTCAACTGAACTGTGATGATTGTTATTTATCAGTGACTAGGCACATATCTTTGATATAGCTTTTAAGTGTGATAATTGAGCCTGAAGATATTGCAAAATTGACAGAATTTCAAAAAGCTGAAGGATAAATTCATTTTGATTGACATATTAATCTAAGAAATAGAAATTGTTGGTTTCTTTAAAAATTCATAGTGAATAGTGTTTCTACAGCATCCTAAATAAAAGTTAAATATAAGGCTAAATGATGCTTTTATCACAAAGAGAAACAAGTAAAAAATGCAACTAAATAGAAAACCAAACTGTTCCATCAAATTGGACAGATATTACAGAAGAAAAGAAGCTTGGCTATCTTACGAATTCTGTCTGATGTCTCATATGAATGGATTTGTCTGTTTCATTCCTTTGTGAGTTCACTGAACCCTCAATCAGGATGCTCCTAAACTTTAGTTTAACTGTCATAATTGCTACAATTAAATCAAAGCATATGTACTTTACCACAGCTTTCAGTTTTCTTAGGTTGTTTAGATCAGGGGTTTTCAAGCTTCTTCAGACTATGGATATTGTTAGTTAAAAACAAAATAACAGCAGAATCCCTGATCAAGAGGCAAAGCCTTTTATAAGTAGTCATAAAAATGCCCCATTTGTGTGATTTTTTTATTTTGTTTTTGCTTTTAACTTCTTATGGACCTGATAAATTCTCTTGTCTGTGGAACACAATTTGAAAAAGAAAATTTTAAATAAATTCTTCTCTACTGTCACAGATACATATTTTTATTATACATTGATAAGTGGTGGAAAAATCAGTATATGTAGTATAAAACAATGAAATCAACATTCTTATGTGCAGTATTTTACAAACATATACATTTATTTTTTCTATTTATTTCCCCCCTATTCATTCTCTCTGTCTTTCTCTCTGTATTTATATGTATATGTCAATGGTGGAATTCAAATTTTTTTACTACTGGTTCTGTGGGCGTGGCTTAGTGGGTGTGGTGTGCTTGGTGGGTGTGGCCTGGATGGGCATGACAGGGGAAGGATACTGTAAAATTTCCATTCTCACCACACTCCAGGGGAGGGATACTGTAAAATCCCCATTCTCTCCTCACCCCACTAACCTGCTTTCCAGCTCCATTCTCCTTTGTAGGGCAACAAAAGAAGACCCAGCTGATCAGCTGGGACTCGGGAGGCAGAGAATAGATGAGGGCGGGCCCAGTCAGAGGTGGCTATTCCAAATTACACAAAATTTCCACTACCGGTTCTCCGAACTACTCAAAATTTCTGCTACCGGTTCTGCTGAATACCACCGCTGGTATATGCATACTGTATTCAGTATCTTCCCTATTTTGAGAACTGCAGTTTTCATATTTCCACCATTCTAGCAGAAGCTGGAGTTGCAGATTTCTCAACTGAGCTGGAATGATCAGATTATAAATAGAGTGAAGACTTGGATTGAACTCATAAAGATTTAGATAAACTTTAGTAAACATACCAGTGGAATGTTCTTGGATTTTAACTTTTTTAAAGAAGATGTTAAATTCTTCTTCCCATAAAACTCCACTGATTCACTACATTCCCACCTACCACATATTATTTGTTCTCCATTAATACTCATGTTACAGTTATACTTAATACCTTTATCCAACTTTTTTTTTAAAGCACTCAACATTTTTTCTAGTGTACTTCGTGACATTTGGTTAAAAAAGGGTTCTTTATAAAGGAATGATTGCCAAATATCTAAAGATTCTTCTTTACTAATGGGCATCCTGGAAAAAGATTACAACCATTGTTTAAACAATTGAGAAAATATCATGTTAATTGTTATATAATATATAAAAATGAGAGAGCCATTTAACTGGAGGTTGACAGATCTGTACTGAAAACATCTTCAGAACTGAGTACTTTACCATTTCCTTTAGTTTGTAAAAAGATGGAGAAAATTTGCAAAAGATGTGAAACTGAATGGAGTAACTAATACTTTCAGAATACATTGCAAGATTGCAAGTGATTTCCTTATATTATTTATGATAGGCAAATGAAATTGCATCCAAATGAAACTGTATCACATATGAATCTGCTGGCAACTTGCCTCCAGAAGATGTAAATGATCTAATACTGGACGTTTTTAAGAAGAGATTGGACAACCATTTGTTGAAATGCTGTAGGGTTTCCTCAGTGGTGGGATTCAAATTTTTTTACTACCAGTTCTGTGGGCATGACTTGGTGGGTATGGCAGGGGAAGGATACTGTAAAATATCCAGTCAGAGATGGTATTTGACGGTTCTCCGAACTATTCAAAATTTCCGCTACCGGTTCTCCGGACCTGGTCAGAACCTGCTGAATACCACCTCTGGTTTTCCTGCCTAAGCAAGGGATTGGACTAGAAGGTCCCTTCCAACTCTGTTTATTCTATTCTATTCTATTCTATTCTATTCTATTCTACCCTACCCTACCCTACTCTACTCTATTCAACAACCATGAAAAAGATTAGACAAATTAATACTAATAATATCAATAACCACTAAGCCTAAATATGTCCTTTTTTCAGGTTTAAAATGACAGCTGTAGGGCAACAATACAAGAAGCTTGAATTGAAGGGGACTGGATCTTACATAGAATCAACCCCAGAATTCTCAGCCACCATTGTCTGCAGTTAAACTACCAGACAAATTGAAGGTCCAGCATTTTTGGTGACCACCACAGTGGATAAGACTGCATCCAATTCACAGTTTGTCTTAGCCACCAATTTCTTTGATTTATTGTTCTAGAGAAAATAGGAGTTTACCTTCAGGAGTCACTGACAATATAGGCTGGGGAGTTTCCCACCAAGCCTACATTTCTCATTCTGCACTCCCACTCTTTAAAATTTCCCACCAAATGGGCTTCTTTTTGCCAAGGATGACATGGTCATATATTATTGTTTTGTGTTAACCCCACCCTCTATGTTCCCTACTGCTTCTCTAAAAACAGTTCCTGAAACTGGACTGAGGTAAATGACAGGGGATGGGGAAAGAAGACTTAGGAAGATAGAAAAAGTTGGACTTCCTTATTTCTTTATACACTATGGAATGAGAAGTACAGTTTATGCTAAAATTGAATTCAGAGCATTGTCATTCACAGGGTTCATTATTTTGTTTTTTTAAAAAACCTTCCAAATAAATTGCTCAGCCTTGCTTTTGATATCCCCTTATTTTCTTAAGCACAGGTTTATTTTCCTGTATTATTTGTAGAAATTACAAATGCATGTCAGTCAGTCAGAATAGAGCTGAAAGGGACCTTGGAGGTCTTCTAGTCCAACTCCCTGCTCAAGTAGGACACCCTACACCCATAATGGTGAACCTATGGCATGTATGCCACAAGTGACACATAGAATCATTTGTGCTGGCACACAACCCACAGGCAAACTTACCTCGCTGCACATGCGTGTGCCTCATAGCTTATTTTTCTGCTGGTTTCAGGCCTTTTTCAGCCTCCCAGAGGCTTGGAAAAAGCCTCTGCAAGGCTTTTCAGGTCGAATAGGCCCGTTTAGTCACTTCCTGTAATATCGGAAGTGAGGAAATGGGCATATTATTTGTCCTGAAAAGCCTTGCAGAGGCTTTTTCCAAGCCTCTGGGAGGCCAAAAAAGACTTCAAACCAGCCGAAAAATCAGCTGTGAGGCACAGTGCAGGTAAGGGGATGGCGGGGGGGATGTGTGCGCATGTGCAGGTGGCATGGGGGGACGCATTACATACTGGGTGCTGGCATGTGAGTGCGCGCATGCTAACGTGCATGCAATTTTTGGCACAGGAGCCCAAAAAGGTTAGCCACCACTGCTGCCCTATACCATTTCAGACAAGTGGCTGCCCAGTCTCTTCTTAAAAACCTCCAGTGATGAAGCACCCACAACTTCTGATGGCAAGCTGTTCCATTGGTTAATTGTCCTCACTGTCTGGAAGTTTCTCCTTACAGGTACAGAATATAATCTTAGTAATGATACTGATCAATCTACAGGACTGAAAACATATCCACTGAGGGAGACTGGAATGAGCATCATTGTTTACTGTTGTCTTATTTCAACTGTGGTTATTTTATTGAGATGAAGGGATCCATCCAATTTTTATTGAGGTGAAGGGATCCATCCAATTGATTGCAAACCAGTAATGACCTGTAACAATAAAAGGTATCTCCTGTCCATGAACAACAATACATACATTTCAAAGAGCTGAATTTTGATGTTCTGTATCATATATATCATACCTGCCATTAGTTCTTTAGAATTAATATTTTCTAAATTTGCATATGTTTGGGATTCTGTAAAACTGCATCTCTTGAGCTTTGAAAGACAAAATAACAAATCATGATTTAGAGGCTGTGCCCTCCCTTTGCTAACAAAAGGAAATAAAGAATAGACCATGATTTACAGACTGTGCTCCATTTCAGTGGGGCCCCTACATTGACTTTGTCAGTTGCTAACGTGATAACATGAACCAGTAGTTGAGCAAAGGTAGCATTGTAAATTTCCTGGTGGGTAATGTTGGGTGAAAGATTACAGTAAATACACAACCATTAAGTAATGCCTTATGGCAACCCATTTATAGCTTTCACTTGGGGCTTGGTGACAAATAAACTGAGCTGAGGCTGTTCCTGCACCATAAAAGCTTTCTGTTGTCTGGAAGCAGCCTCTTTTGTCTGTTTGTGTCTGTGAAGCAGCACATCAGCATAACATCCTTTGTTCTCCATTGTGAGACACATAAATTAACAAGCCATATGGTGTTGTTTGCTATTTAGCAAATGCTCTCAGACCTTTTGATGTGCACGGACTCCCATATAGCAAAAGTGCAGAGCTAAACAAATCTTTAGGCTGGCTGAAACAGAATGGTAACTGCTGCCTACTTGAAGAATTGCACAAGTCTTCGTGGAAGTTACAGTTTAAAATAGTATTTGTTGTTCAACTAAATACAGCAGGAACCTTCCTGTTGGATTCTATTTCAATTAGATACCTACTAATTAGCAAAACTACAATTGGTACTGTAACAATTTCTGTTTGTGTTCTATTAAATGACTACTACTGTTTTGTCTTCTCCTTTTCCTCCTTCTGCTTTCTCTCTCCTTTTCACTTTTAAATTAAAGTCAAGTTTTTTTTAAAAAAATATGACAGAACACTGTTAAATGAAGTACCATTTTATAGCTATAATAAACTGGCATGGCAATGAAAAATAGTTGAATACATTAAAGAGTTAAAAATGAAAAATACTGGTATTTCACCTCTATTCCTTTATGGCAAGAAATGAATTTGACATATTACTATATTGGAAAAATCATAATATTAGGCAGAATGGAATGGTTGCTTTTTTATGTCCTTGGGAGGAAGCAGCATATATGTGTGAACAAATAAACAAAGAAAATGAATAGCAATTTGATTAATTAATGTACAATTTTTAGTCAGGGAAACAAGGTGAGTTTGGGAATTTCTGCCTCAGAGTCTAAAACAATTAAAGAGTGGGTGGGACCTGCCATTTGACTTTCAATAGAAAAAAAAAGTTTCCATTCCAATAGAAAAGTGAAATTCATTTCAGAAAGAGGAAACAAACTACCTACATAATTCTTCCAATAAAGTTATCAAAAAGCACCTGACCACATAACCTGCTATGGCACACCCAGTGCAACCTATGAGAAATTCCCATACATTAAAAAAAAAAAACTTCTTAGAAACAATCACCAAACTACTATAACCACACGGAATCACTATATCACACAGACTTACTTGTAGTAAGTTAGCAACCACCCCTCTCCTAGAAGAATGTAATATTCTAGGAAATATTAAAAAGGCAGAATGTTATATTTCCCTGGATGAGAAAAGAAGAAACATGTTTTCAAAGACAAAGCAGCTTCCTGCAGCTCCCTGCCCCCCTTTCAGCTCCAGAGTGATGGGATTAAGACATGGCCCTCAGGACATGATAGGATTAGCCCACATCTCATCACATGGCATCCGGGAAGATTACATCACCCAGCAAGATTCAACCAAGCCTGAGACTCAAGGCAACCTACAAAGTTACCCCTGCATGGCTCCATGGGAGTCTGACAACCAATCAGAATACATTTCTTGCCACAGGAACAGAAAGCAAGTTCAAAGCCCAACAAAGAGTATAAATATATCTCCCTCTCTCACCCATGTGCTCATTTTTTGCCCAAGACCTCAAACCATGTGGCCCTGTCCACCATTAAACCATCTTTCCAAACAGTCTCCATGTTTCCAGTGTCTTTCTCCCCACTTGGAACTGAACCCAGATAGACATTTCTTCACAACATACTGAAGTTTTCCAAATATCTTAAGCAAACCAAAAGACCCAGTAGTCCAAGAAGTGGGACCAGAAATCATTTACAATGTACAATTCAAGACCTGTGCAGGACAAATAGGCAGAAGACTAGCATTTATTTGTGAACACCAACAAGCAACCAGAAGACATAATGAAAACTCCTTAATCTCACAACACATAGACAGACACAACCACAGTTTCAAATGGGAAAGTATTAACATCTTGGACAATCCAAATCTTAAAATGTTAGGCAATTCCTGGCATTCAGACAAATCAGCCATCAATGCACACATAGAGATAAAGCATGTTACAAAACAAAAAACTAGAACGCATCCTCTCCAGCAGCCACAGATAAGCAAGGATTAACACTTAACCATCAGGCAGAAAATAATATTCTAATCAAGGAAGCACCAAGGAGGAAACCATACCCACCACTAAAACTGCCAGCTACTACAGTATATAAACATACCCCCCCACTCAATTGCACAGATGTTGTTACCTAGTTGGATAATGAAATATTTGCAAGTGAACAACCAAATTCAAAAAGCTCCTCAATATCCTCTTTATTATTTTTATTATTCATTCCTCATCAATGAAAGAAGCTAATGTGAAAGAAGCTAATGTAATCAGCTTAACCACCTACTTTTCAATATCATGTAGTATCATTTGATAAGAGAAACTGGGTAAACCTGGTTCCTTAAGTACAGATACTCATTCGTAATTCCTTTGGCCTACTTTTCTATGATACACTTTCATAGATAAAGGTAAAGCTTCCCCTCGCACATACAGTATGTGCTAGTCATTTCCGGCTCTAGGGGGCGGTGCTCATCTCTGTTACAAAGCCGAACAGCCAGCGCTGTCTGAAGATGTCTCGTGGTCATGTGGCTGGCATGACTAAATGCTGAAGGCACACGGGACGCTGTTACCTTCTCACCAAAGTGGTCCCTATTTTTCTACTTGCATTTTTACATGATTTCGAATTGCTAGGTTGGTAGAAGCTGGGACAAGTGACGGGAACTCATTCCATTACGCAGTGCTAGGGATTCAAACCTTCATACAACACACCAAATGGGAAGATCAGTGAGAGAAAACAGTGAAGAGTTATATTTTGCCATCAACTCCAGGTTACAGTTTTAATTATAGGAAGGTATGATTCCTCCACAAATGATGTGTTGAGTTAATGAAAAATATTTGGATCTCTTGTGGGTACATTCATTCATCACTTGCTTGAGAAAAGATACTGGCATTCCCTACTACTTTAGTAAAAACTAAAAGTATCAGCGCACACTCATCTGGAAAGACCTTTAAACTGACTTCTTCATAATTCAGATGTTTCTGAAAATTACTGCTTTAAATCATTGTTATCATCAACAACCTCCTCCTCCTCATAGTGAGGAGAGGTGAGCTGGGAAATCTTGCAACTATATATATAATTCTGTAACTATATATATAATTAAATCATTGTTATCATCAACAACCTCCTCCTCATCACAGTGTGGAGAGGTGAGCTGGGAAATCTTGCAGCAACTATATATATAATTCTCACTTGTCTTTGCCAACATAGCTATTAGCAGAAGAGAGCCACAGTTCCAGATGCTATATTTGCACCTTGGATCAGCAACCAGTATGGTAGCAAACAGTTGCTTTTTGATGGACACACACACACATACAAACCTATACAACTTAATGATTCATTTTTCTAGTGATGAATCATCACATGTGTGTTCACTTCTTGGTGGCAGTTTGTTAGTCAGAGCTAGTAGTAATTATTAACAGTGCTATGGGAAAACCAGACTAGTTTACTAGAAAAGAAATGATTGAGCAATGATTGAGCAATCACAAAAACTTTTCCAAACTCTTATAGAGGAATGGACAGTTTGCTGACAAAAGACAGACTCAGATTTTTAATCTCTGTCTCTTAAAGGAGAAATTCATGAACTTATTCATGTAATAATTTTGTGTCTAGATTTTAATGTAATATACAGCATTACATTATTTGTTCTATATTCTTCTGTTCAAAACCACATTGGTAATAACATTGAAGATTTGGTCATCTTTAAGTACTTGTTTATGTGCAGCAGAGTTCCATTCTGGCTCATTGAGACCCTCACATATATACTGAAAAGCTCCAGAACAAAGCAACTGTAGTCCTGTCTAGACAGCATGTCCCTTGTAGTCCAGCCAAAGCACTGTTTCTCCAAAAAATTATATATATGATAAGGAACAAAAGCCTGCTCTCTCAGTCCTCAATCTCCTTGCATTGACCATGGAAATCTGACAGGGGCTTCCATTCTCATTCCCTTGAATGTGAATAAGTCCCTTTGTCACTGTGACAAGGGGTATCTTGTCACAGATAATCTAGCAGGGTTTCTGATAAAATCTGTTATTCACTTTCACATATTGTGCAAAGCCCATGACAGAGAAGGAATAGAATAGGGATGGGGCAATTGGAGATGTTCATATAAACACATCCATGGTTTTTTATATGGATTCGTACAACATGTTTTAGTTATTTACTCTGGATGGCATACTCCAATATTTGGATCTAAAGCCTGAAAAGAGCTTATCTCTGAGTGCAACCTCATGACAATATAAGGCAGGAGGAGAAGAATATAAGCTATCCTCTCCTCAAAAATATCTGCCAGTTTCATCAGGTTGAACTTGTGCTCCAAATTTCTTTCCTCAAATGTTATCTAGCAGGACTTAAGAATTGTGCCTTTTCTGTACAGCCCCTACCCTGTGGAACACCTTTCCTACAGAGATCTGGAAGGCCTCCCATCTTTAAGCTTTCTGGAAAGCCATACAAATGTGGCTTGGGCTTGCATTGGTTGATGCACTGCATGGTCTTGGTTGCAGAAGAATGGGGTTGACTTTGCAGGAAGGATTCGTGTGAGTAGTTTACTTGCAGAAGTCCCTACTGATTCTCAATAAAAGCCCTGACTCTGGTGAGAAAGACAAAATTTTAGGCAACAAATTTCATGACAGTTCAGAATGTGCCAATGGATAAAATTTAATAAAAATTAAAAGTTGAACTGTCCTCATGGACCAACTGAAGCTCCTGAGTTACTCAAAGCCATGCGACATGATCTCCATGCCTATATTCACTAATGTTTCAGTACAAGGATTCACAAATAATTCTAACTTTACCCTAGTTTTATTAATTAGCCTTTCACCAAAGGCATGTCTCTTTGTATTGAATGCTAACAGTGAAAAGAAGGCACAAAACATGGACAGATCTTATGATACCTTTTTTCTCATCACAGTGATGCATAAAATCAGAATAAGTATTGTTTATTTTCCAGGCAATTATTAAAGAAAAACTTATGATGAATTGAAATATCTGCTTCCAGTCTATCAAAAAAACTTCAATCCTGACTCAAAATAAATTAAGGATATATTTTTTTTTTTTGCAAAGCAGTTTTCTCACTATGTCTACAGAAATACAGTATGGTGATGTTCCACAGAATGAGGTGCAAAGTTGAATTCAGAAAAGCAGTAGCTTAAATAAAACCTTTCTTAGTTTCTCAGAACCAAAAATAAATGGGCAAGTTTCCCCACTTGTCCTGAAAAGCTGAATGGACAATATCTCTTCCAACTCCAACATTTTGATCTTTTAATTAACAAAAGATTCCCTGGTAGACTTGAATTTATCTAGTTCATTGAAGGTGCCTGTCCTCACAAGTAACCTTCACAGCTTTTGAAGTAACCTTCAAAAGATTTTAACAGTTGCTGTGAAACACAGCCTGAGTACAAAACCTAGGTTGAGGAACATATCATGATTTTAAAAAAATGTTCATCTATCTTCTGTCTCACTACCTTAACAAATTGTCATTTAAATTTTGAAATGGAGGTAAAAGAATTGGGAAAGGTGAAAAGTTAGTGTGCACGCATGCATATATTTGCTTATTTCTCTCTGTGTGTGTTTGTGTATATGTGTGTGTGTGTGTGTGTATGTATGTATGTGTTTGTGTGTGTATATATATATATATATATATATATATATATATATATATATATATATAATATATATATATACACACATGCATTATTTGTATGTATAATATATCTAAGAATTTAGAATTTATTTGATTTGTCAATCGCTTACAAGATAATAGGTATGAGTATATACTGTACATAGTTATGAATACATGAAATGGGTACATATAAGAAAAATAAAAAAGAAGCAATAGGACAGGGATGGTAGGCACATTGGTGCGCTTATGCACGCCCCCTATAGACCTCTTAGGAAAGGGGTGAGATATACGATATAAGTAAGATATAAGATTACTTAAGTGTTGGGAGATACTACAGCTAATGTTCAGCTTCATTATTCTTTTTTATTTAAACAATTTGATGGAGAACTTTGATTACAATAGTAACAAACTAATACAAACTCTTCCTAACAGAGGAAAAGAAGAGAAAAAAATAATAAAAAGTGCAAGAAAAAAGAAAAAGAAAAGAACATAATAAAGAAAAATATATAATAAAGGGACTTTCAATCACAGTACAGGTATAAACATAATTGTAGTAACTCTTCATCTCTTATAAAATTACACTTTATTCAATGAACTTAAATCTGAAAGTTTTTTTTAAATCATTGTTGCACATGATAAATAAATGAAGTTGGTTAGTGCTTTGTATCTCTTTTCCATGTCCCTTAAAATGTTGAGAATTTTGTTTTTTTTTTGTTTTTTTAGGTGCTTCTCTTGTATCTTTACTTATACTTTTGCTTGTTAGAGTTTAGGGTGCCCGTCCTGGTTGACTAAGGCTGCCTAAGAGGTGACATGTGGATGGGTTCTAGCAGTGATGAATTCATCCTTGGGAGAATGGGTTGTTCCTTAGCTTCCTTGCTGAAACATTATCCCTACCCTCACCTCACGGGGTGAGGTTGGCTCCAAGCCTTATGCAGAGGTGGGCTTCAAAAATTTTAGCAACAGGTTCTCTGCCCGGTTGCTGGGTGGGCGTGGCCATGGTGGGCATGGCCTAGTCAGCCTTCTGCACCACGGCGGGGAGGGGGGTCTTTTTTGCCCTCCGCAGGCTTCGGAGACTTTCTTCGAGCCTCTGGGAAGGTGAAAATGACCTCCCTGGGCTCTGGAGGCTCTCTCCGAAGGCCCATTTCCTGAACTTCCTAGAGGCCCATTTTTTACCCTCCCCAAGCCAAGTGGGGTGGGAGAAGTGGGGCCAGCCAGGAGTGGGATTTGGGGCTCTCCAAATTGCACAGAATCTTAGCTAGGGGCTCTCCCAAATCCCTTGTGAATCCTCAGCAGTCCACTCCTGGCCTTATGGCTTTCCAGAAAGACGATTTCTTCATCAGGCCAAAGGATCCCCTGGCAGAACAGAGCCCATATGTCTTCCTTCTGATTCAAGCAGCTAAAAAGCCCAGGAGAAACCTTGATTAAAAGGAAACATTCTTTTTTTGGTATCTCTTTCTTCATTCTTGGTGAAAAAACAAAACAAGGCTCATTCCTCAGGATCTTCTTAGACAAACAGACATCCTACTCCATCTTCATTAGATGATTAGATGATGCAGTAAGCTTCTTTAGTCTTCAGTTCCAGTTTGCTAGGAGTTTCTTTGATAGGGGTTCCTTTGTTCACAAGCAGAATTGACTTAAGTAAATAACAAAAGCTTTGATATAGTTGTCCTACTAGTGCTGTGGCTCTCCTTGCTGTTCTTTGCAGCTCTGAATGAGAGATGAGAATACAGTACCACAGAATGTTTTGAATTTTTACATCTATTTTTTAAGTTATGGAATAATACTTCACAAAAAATCTGTTCAAAATTTCCCTGAATTATTCTAGATTCAGGTTCTGCCTTCAGGTGGAGTACAATTCACTTTGTGCAATCACGATCAACTGATCTATTTTGAAATTTGTCTTTGGGACGTCAGGATTTAATCTCTCACTGTGTGATTCCTTTCTTGCCTTGTGTACTGAAAATGGTAAAGGTGATATACAGACCTAGATTTTCATAATCAGAAAGACATTTTACTCGGATCTGACATCAAATTATCCCATTATACTATATCTATTCTGACAGGAAATAGGTATATTGAATGTCTGATATGAGTTAAATGATCAGTTGACCATTTTAAATAGAAACGATAAGGACTGAACTTGGAGTCCATTGCATGGAAATTATATGTTCTCTCATCCATCCTTCATGTGTTCAGAATCTGTTTCCCATTTTTTATAGCTGCATTGAAAAATCCCAAATAAGTACAGCATCCATGAAATAGACACTCAATTATTATCAAGTTTCTTCAGTCATGCACTTTCTGTGGCCCTCTCTTCGACCATTTCAAGTTGATCTGTTTTGCTTTCTTTGATGACTATACTGGTGTAATTGCATTTCCCAAGAGTTATAACCTGTCACAAAGGCGTCTGCCTTCCAACACTATCTATCTCAAGTAGAAAAGGAGAAACCATTTTGGCAGTGAAATGTGTATTAAGAATGTACTGTAATAGCCCATCTCTCTAGCAAAGTTGCTAAATGTAAAAGAATTGTTAACATTACTAGTAAACTTTTATCTGCAGCGAAATACCTTTCCTGGGTGGTCGGTGTTTTTCTCTTGCTTTATCTCATCTACAGAAAAAGTTATTGCTTCAGTTTTACATGCACTGGAACTGGCTTTTCTGTTTACAACATGGAAATGAAGAAGAATTAAGCTCCATGTCATAGTTTATTTACTCAGAAATGAACCAGGTAAAAGCTGACCATGTAGGGTGAGGATGTGGGGGTGAACCAAAGTGTTTGTTTTAATATGGGTTTAATACTGAAAGCAACAATCCCATGTGGAGCTCTTTCTCCTTCTACTGTTATATTTAGTTAGTTACTATCCCAATTCGGAATTTCAGAACTTCCAGTCATCAGACTTAGAATTCTGAATCATACGATCCCAATCCATTTGAATGACTCCTGGGCTAGACTTTCTAAATGTCAGCTTTCCAGGTAATCCAGGTCAGAGAGTACTATTGGAACCCTAGTTTATTGTTATGGTACAGGACTCTCCAAACTTGGCAACTTTAAGACTTGTGGACTTCAACTTCCAGAATTCCTCAGTCAGCATAGCTGGCTGAGGAATTCTGGGAGTCTTAAAGTTGCCAAGTTTGGAGACTTTTATCAAGGTATATAATAATAAGACTCCTGAGAGCCTGACAGAGTTTCTGCCTCCCTTTTCTCACGTACATCTTTCTTACTATCCTCTCATTCAGTTGACATAAGCTGGTCATGCACGTAAGATGGTAGTCACGTAACTGCCCTTGCATTCTTTTGTCAAGGAGGTCAACAGTCCCGTGGCAACCATTCTTAGGTAAATGCTTTGTCATTAAAGTTACATATTGCTTCATTGGGAAGATAGTCTCACATGGAGGTGCTTTCTTTCCATAGCAGCATATATTACAGAATACTACATTTTTGAACTACAGAAAATAATTAGAGACCTACATAAAATGCCTTGGATTTGTGCCTGTTGTATATGGCAAAAGTAGACAACCTGAGGTCTGAGAGCTTTATGTGGTTCCTAACCTCATCGTTTTCCTCTTTCTAAGAGGCATGGTGGCGCAGTGATTGGAATACATTATTGCAGGCTAATTCTGCTGACTGCCAGCAGTTTGATCCTGCCTGACTCAAGGTTGAGTCAGCCTTTAATTCTTCCAAGGTTGGTAAAATGAGGTCCCAGATTGTTGGGGGCAACATGCTGACTCTGTAAACGGCTTAGAGAATGCTGTATACCAATGTGAACGAGTATATAAGTCTGAGTGCTATTTCCTTCTATAATTACTCAAATCATTAAAAAGTTGTGGCTCAGTTTTATATTATTTTCAAAACTATAGAGCTGGTCCTAAAACAAACTTAGCATGGATTAAAAATCAAAGAACAAACCTTAAACTCTTCCCTTCCAGCCACAGGTAATCACAGAACGTTCTGGTTATACCCCATATGCATGATATCATCATGCCTACTGAGGGATTCACCCTCTTTAAAGTTATTGAGTATTCTCCAGGCCATAAAATGTTTCCTCCCTGATGTATGAGGTTGGGGTTAAAAAGCAAGAGCAGGTCTTGCAATTTCTTCTGGGCGTTGCTGTTGGAACACTTAATTGTCTTCTGGGGCTGCTCAAAGTCTTCTGGACTGGGCAGCTATAATGATACATTTACATCTTCATCATCAATCTTCTTCTTCTTCATCATCCAGCAATCTGGACTTTTCTCCACATAGTGTGCTAATTAAACCACATGTCCCTGTACATGAGACAGCAGCACCCAGACATCAAGCCAAATGAAAAAATAGAATGGGTTTCTTACCTGTTTTTCTTAAACATTTAAATGTAATTTCTTTCAAAATATTTTATTTTATAGCTAGCCAGCACATATGCTGGCCTTGGTATGACATCTTTGCAGAGTGCTTCCATGTTGAAACTCTCCAGATATTAAGCATGTACATTTGACTTAGGGCAGGGCTCTGCTCCATGGCCTTTCTTCTGAGAAAAACATGAGATTTATCTTACTTCACGGATTGATACTGCCAAATGACCTTTGAACCCATACTAACCCCTGGAGCCTAAAAATTAGAATTGAGCCTCATGGGCCCACAATTTGACAGATGATCTGTTGTTTTTATCTTAAGCAGAAGCAAAGGACTATAGGCAAGATGACATTTGAAAGCTAATAATTCTTGCACTCTGGGTTTGTTTTTGTGTGTGTGTATGTATGTGTGCGCTATGCCCTTTATCATTGCTCTAAATCTGAACTTTCCTTTGTGTTAAATTTAGTACCCCTCTTTTTTCTGTAATAGACAATGGTGTTCCAAGTTCAGAGGATGCTATCAGTGGTGGGCTACAATTTACTACAGGTAGTAGCACTACTCTTTTCTCTGTCCTCTCCTTTGCATTGTTTCATTGCTCCAACTATAAAGCCTCCCCATCACTTCCTATAATTCTGCCCCAAAATTTAATCTCTAGTTCCTTCATATTTAAGTAAAATGTAAATAGATGAGTTGTAATTTCATAATGGTGAGGAAGACTCTGCTCAGCCAGCTGTCCAGTCTGATATTAACTGTTGGATAACTTTAAAGCCTGTCTTGACTTTTCTTATTGATCTTTGTTTTCACAACAGACTTTGACTTCACAGTCCTTCAAATAAATTAGATGTCCTTCTAATACTATGCTGGCTGGAGAATTCTGGGACTTGAAGTCCACAAGTCTTAAAGTTATCAAGTTTGGAGACCTCTGTTCTAATAGATCACTATTCCTTAGGGAAAAAAATAGCACCTACATTTTAATATTAAGACCTATATAAAAGTTCTGAATATTGTGAGTTTATCATCCTTAGGAAATACACTTAGCAGCAGGTGATCAATATTTTTCTGCTGTTAGGTATATTTCCTAAGGATAAAACTTTCTCAAATAAATGTGTTACGATTCCACCTTCTAAAAAAACGAGACATGTAATCTGAATTGCTAACCCAAGTTACTAAAAGTAAATCCTATTAATCTGAATTAATTTCAGAGTCAACAAATAAGAGGCTGAGTTGGATGTGTTTCAAATGCTGTCATTGCATTTTGCCTGTGGGCTGACACTGGCTTCTTGAAAAACATTTGCATTCAGTGGAGGTTTTCTGTAGCCCTCTATATGAACTCCCTATACAGTACATGCTTTAGTCAAAACAAACAGTATACAACAGAATGGGATAGATTGGATTCCCCGGAGCTATTTAGGATTTATGCTCCAATGTGCTAAGATAAACTATGCCTCGAATGAGTAACAATAGGATCTGAAAATACAGCAACAACTCACCTCTTCAAAGAAACTTGCTGCTGAAATAATCCTGATTATAAAAATACTTGGCAGGCAGTAATCTCTTTGGGGTAGTGTATAATCCCATAAACTGCTTTTTGTTAATCTCCCTAGATCAGCACTTGGAAGGAGGCATCTTCATTGAAACCCCCTACTCCAAAGGGACGTTACCCTAGAAACATCTTCCTTACTGGTTCAAGTAGCTAAAAAACCAGGAGGAACTTCAATTCAAAGGAAACAGTAGACATTTTAATGGCCAGCTTTGTTTTCCGTAGTTTACAGTAGTTGGAAGCAATTAAAAAAAACACAATAAATGTTTATTTTACAGCTAACATTCCTGTTGTTCTCTCAGCACATTACTAGGGGCCACGCAGAATTTGAAGCTCAGTGTTTATTGGCACAGTATCTGAGAGAAATACAATTGACATGCAAAGGAGAAACAGGAAAAAAACCCAGTCCTTTCTTGAATAAACTCCCAACCCAAAATGCTAACAAGTATAGGTAGCCTTCAACTTATGACCACAACTGAACCCAGAATGAATGTTGCTAAGTGATAAATTTGTTAAGTGAGTTTTGCCCAATTGTACGACTTTTCTTGCCACATTTGTTATGTGAATCACTTCAGTTGTTAAATTAGTAACACGGTGGTTAAGTGAATCTGGCTTTCCCATTGACTTTGCTTGTCAGAGGGTCACAAAAGGTGATCACATGACCTCCGGACTCTGCAAACATCATAAGTATGAACCAGTTGTCAAGCATCCAAATGTAAATCACATGAACATGAGGATGATGCGGTCATAAGTATGACAAATGGCCATAAGTCACTTTTTTCAGTGCTGTTGTAACTTCGATTAATCAATAAATGTACTGTTTTATAAGCCAATGACTAACTGTACTGAGGAAAAGAAAAGCAGTCTGAGTTAAAATAAAAAATGAATATTGTAAACAGGTTCATATCAATCTACTTCGCAACTTTCTTAGCCATTGTATCAATACATATAATAGAAGTCTGAAGGCCATCTCTGAAATGGGAATGAGTGAGTGCTTTTTAACTCAGATGCATTTTCTATGCTACAGAGTGATGCTGGCTGGAGAATTCTAGGAGTTGAAGTCTACAAGTCTTAAAGCTGCCAAGTTTTGGGACTTCTGTTACAGAGTAGATAGGGAACCTCTTGGAGTATGTAAATGTGATACAGTGATTAAAGTGTTGGGTTAGAACAGAGGTGGAGAAGGATGGCTCCCTTATGACTTGTGGAGTTCAACTCCCAGAATTGTGACAGTTGAAGTCCACAAGTCATAAAAGGGTCATCCTTCCCCACCCCTGGGCTAGAAATAGAAAGACCCAAGCTGAAGACCATCTTCATTCACTGAAACTAAGTGACTTTGACCAATCAGAGTCTCTTAGCCCAACACATTTCACAAGAATGAGGAAAAGGAGCTCTACATATAAGCTTCTGATGGAAAGGTAAATCAGTGACATAACCCTAAGACAGAGGTAGTATTCAGCAGGTTCTGACCAGTTCTGAAGAACCGGTAGTGGAAAATTTGAGTAGTTCAGAGAACCGGCAAATACCACCTCTGACTGGCCCCACCCCCATCTATTCTCTGCCTCCGGAGTCCCAGCTGATCGGCAAGGTCTTCTTTTGTTGCCCTGCACAGGACAATGGAGCTGGAAAGCAGGTTAGTGGGGTGGGGAGGGAATGGGATTTTGCAATCACCTTCTCCAAGGAGTGGGGAGGGAATGGAGATTTTACTAGTATCCTTCCCCTGCCACGCCCACCAAGCCATATCATGCCCACCAAGCCATGCCCACAGAACCGGTAGTAAAAAAAAGCTTAAATCCCACCACTGCCCTAAGAGGTGAAACTGTGCTGGTATATTGCCTAAAGATTGGCTTCTCAGTTATGTCTCAGTTAAAAATAATCAGTAGAAACTTGCATGAATATTGCATGAAAAACCTCTCATAGCCCCAAGATTATTGTTGTCCCTAATGCTATCAATGTAGTTTTAAAAATTGGTTATTTGAGTCAGGCCAACTCCTAATGATTTGGTGGACAAACATTTACTGTCTCACTTTTCCTTCAGCGATTGCCTGCAGCTGTACCAAAATACAGTAATATTCTTGAGTTAATTTTTGTCTATTGTCTCCCTGTTCTTCTTCTTTTATTGCCATGAAATATGTGATCTTCTGCTTCCTTTTCATCACTTTAAAAAAATAGTCTTTATTTAGATTGGTTCTTCTTGCAGACCACAGTATTCTTAATCATTATCTACCAATCTATAAGTCAAGGATATTTGTTGCTCTTTCTCAGTGACAACTTTCACAGCTGAACTTTAACTGATAAAATATTTGCTTTAATTGTGCTGATCTTTGTGGTCAGAAATATTATTTTAATTAAATCTTTCACTGACTTCCCTTCCTCAATTTTCCAGTTTACTGTCCCTCTCTATTTTTTAACCCAAGAAAAAACCCACCTACCATCTTTACATCTTTGCTCTCAGTTGTAAGTTTAGAATCCTGGTTGACCTTGTCTTCCAATATTTAATGTTAAGCTGGATTTTTTACTATCCATGTTTTACTTTTGTGATTTATTATTCATCGATTGTGCTTATATACATGCTGCTAAATCACTAAAGACTTCTGGTGATTTACAGTAATAAAAACAACCATATACAACTATACAAACAGAAAATCCCTAAAATCACATGAAACAATAGAACATTCAACAAGAAACAATAATAGGTGTTTATACAATTGGTATCCCTCAAAGTTCCTATAAAAGAGTTCAGTTTTAATGGCCTTCTAGAAAACCACCAGGGAAGATCATCAAGGAAAGGGAATTCTACTGTGTGGCTTCCATCACAGAAAGTGTTACCTCTGAGCTCCTACCCATGTCACCTAATATAAACTTGTAACATGAAATTTTCCCATTAGGGATGAATGCAGAAGAAGAATCCTGCAGATACTTAATTTTTCTATGTCTTCTTTAACTTCAACTACCACCAGTCAGAGGTGGTATATTATATATTCATAATTCATAATTTAAACTGTCAATGTTATCCACTTCTGATTCTAGTTACCATCTCTTCCAGTCCTACCTTTTTGATAATACAGGTAGTCCTTGCCTCACAACCACAATGGAGTCTAAAATATTTCTTGCTAAGACAGTTGTTAGGTGAATTTTGCTCCATTTCACAATCCTTCTTGCCACAGTTGTTAAGTGAATCACTGAGCTTGTTAAGTTAGTAACACCGTTGTTAAGTAAATCTGGCTTTCCCCTTGACTTTGGTTGTCAGAATGTAGCAAAGGTTGGTCATATGTGGGCAACTGTCATAACTACAAGTCAATTGCTAGGTGTCTGAATTTTTATCACGTGATCCTGCAATGGTCATAATTGTGAAAAACAGTCTTAAGTCACTTTTTTCAGTACCATTATAACTTCAAACAGCCACTATATGAACTGTTATAAGTTGAGGACTATATGTATATTTGCTATACAAATTAAACCAATATGAGGATAATATGAATATTTATCTTATTCTCATCTCTATTCTCAATTATTCTGCTTCTCCGAACTCAGTTCTTATTTGTTCATTGTTTCTCATTGTTTCTTAATCTTGGTAACTTTAAGATGTGAGGACCAACTCCCAGAATTCTCTAGTCAAGAGGCTGGCTGGAGAATTCTGGGAGATGAAATACACATACCTTAAAGTTGCCAAAGTTGTGAAACACTGGTACAAACTATTTAGAATAATAATCAGGGACTCTGGTATACCTTCTTCATTTTTTGTAATGGGAGGTAACGATAACCTTGGAAGATAGGAAGAAGAGCCACAGCGTAGAAAACTTATTCTAACTCTAGTTGAAGAAGTGAGGAAGGATAAACTTTGAACAACTATTTGAAATAATCATCTAAATGTGTTTCTGAATGCTTCTATGCTTCTCATTACTTGTGAGAAGTGTCATCTTTTCATTCTAAGATCATGAGTTCCTGTGGATATGCTGAAAAATGTTGAAAAACATTTGTGATTAGGAAGCTTTCTGTCAGGCTTCTATGCTGTAAGTTGATGGCTTGTTGACATTGCACTACTCTTGGATATCCAAAGTCAAGCCAGAAGGAAAATACTAGCAATTCCCAAAATAACTTCAGCCATGTGAAAATCCTTTCACAACGTGGTACCCTCCACTACATTATGCTACAATCTGTCAGTTGGTTAATCAGGCTGAGAATGCTGGAATCTGGAGGATGCCAGTGAGGGAACTGTAAAGCATAAAAGTTTAGAAATAGATATTTTTTTAAAAAAACACCTGTTCCTTCCCATAAAACCATCTGAGCAGATCCCTTGCCTATACCTGTCAGACATTAAAGGTATAGATAAGGCCTGGAATAATGGGATGATAAGAGAAATGATAGCAGAAAAGAAAAGGAAGCTCCTGCCAAACCTGCAAATTAAATTTCACGTATCAAGATATAACATTAATCTATTTGTTATTTTAAAAATGTATTTATTTATTTATATTTCTGATTTCTTAACTGCCCACCTCCTCAGAAAAGGGCCTTGATGGCCTACAATTTAATCAATATATAAACAACATTATATAAAGTTAATATTCATCATTCATCATCATTCTAGCCATTGTCTATCCTCTGCAGGATGAAGGCCTCTTCTGCATGTTTCCAACCAATATGGTCCTGAGCTTTCTTTTCCAATTGGTCCTGTAATATTTGCTGATGTTGTCAATCCATCTTGTTATAGAGACCTAAAAGTTAATATTAAAATGAATATTATTTGTTTAAAACAATTATAAAATATGACATTATACGTTTTCAAAAAATTCCAAGATAGATATTTAGCAATATATTAGCAATGCTAATATAGGTTTGGGACATTCTCATGGGTCCAGCCAGCCCCATGGTTGTGTGGTTCCCCTGTTCCCCCATGTAAGGCTGAAGAGCTAAGTTTTATCCCTTTGCGGAAGGCCAGGAAAGTGGGGTCCACCTGTGATGACTTGAGGCCTGGCACAAAGGCAACACAGTCAGATAATCAATGATTCCCTTTATTAGCTCTAACTTTGCCCCCAATGTCCAGGTTACCTTCTGGCTGGAGAAAAACTTTCCCAGGAACAGCCTTTGACTGCAGAGAATTAAGTCCAAAACATGATCAACACAAACTGTAACTTTAAGTCCAATCAAGCCAAAATGAGCCAAGCCAAATTAGTTTGGCAGGGCAGGAACAAGAATTCCAGATATGAAGGCAAGGCAAAACTCACACAGTTGGGAAGTTGCCAGGAACACAGATAAGCAATGACAACACAGGTTAAAATCACCTTTGCTCCAAGCAGCTGCTACAGTCAGCATTCAGTTCTTATAAACTTTCATTCCCAGGTATGGCTAATGAAGGGAATCAGGGCCCTTTCCTCTCCCGTAAGCCACACAACCCACATTGCTCTCTTCTCTGTTTCTCCCTGCACGCCCTAGGATGAAGAGGGAGTAGGCTTGGGTCTTCCTCTGAACTCCCTCTCCCTTGTTCTATCTCTCCCTTGCTCTGCCCAGCCAGACTTTGCCCTTCCCAGCCTCCTCCACAGCCAACAGAGCCACACTCCCATTCCCTGTCAGCTGTTCGTCCCCGGATTCAGACTCTGACAGAGTCATGAATCCTTCATCACTTCACCTCTGAGGACAAGACGTTCCATAATGCATGGGCAACAGCAGAGAGGAATTGTCTTCCTAGACCCTACCAGTTGAAATTCTTTGACTGATATGCTTTTCAGATAAAAGAAAAGAAACGTCCAGTAAAGCTATATGGAACGAATACAATCATTAAATATAACATAGCTCTTGCCCAGCTGCAGCAAGGACCGGAAGTGGTGGGTTTTTTTTTTCAACATAAAACATTCTTGCTTTTTCCAAATTAGAGTCACTTTACTTACAGCAATTCTGAAAGTTAAATAGCAGTTACGTAAAGCACACAAAAAATCCCTTCGCACAAACTAACACATACTCAGATTTCAAAGAGAACACAGACTGATAGATTAGAAGTAAAAAAGAGCAATATGAGTCATATTAATTGTGATGCTATCAAAAATCCATGGTCTTTAATAAGGCAAGCTGGAACAAAAACTTATGCCAAATTATGAAGTGTTGCTTTGCTTTAAAAAAAGCTCTGATATAATCAACTTTTTTTGAACTCCTGAAGCAGCCTGTCTCTTCTCTTTTTAGAAGTAATGCTGCCACTTATTGTCACGTTAAGCCTCTCATTTGGCAGTACTGGAACTACCAGACAAAACATGAAGGGCAACATGAAGCACCTCATCAAGAAAAATCATGTCACCACCACAATGAAAACAGCCTCATAAAAGCTAAGAATAACTCTTCACAAGTACAGAGGTAGGTTGGGCTACTTATGAGGAAAAGAATATCTTGAATGAGCAGGCCTGTGCATTTTAAATCAGGGGAGTAGGCAATAATTTGTTGGTAGAATCAATGTTTGCAGGTGAATTTTTAAATAAAAAATGCCATATTCTTTTTCTTTGGAAAAAAAAGCCCCTGCAATAATATAAAAAATAAAATAATAAGATAAAGTAAAATAGTTTTTGACTAAAGGAGTCATCTTTCTGCTGTTTAGATTTGAGATTATCAATGGAGATTTGAAAATGGTCCTGTTTGTTTTTAGCCTTTAATGGAGAAGTGATCTGTAGAAATAAATGGGATAGGTTTTTCAAGAGCATGGAGATAAACATTATCTTCTGCTAATTGTCACAGTTCAACAGTTTCTAAAGACATGGCAATATTACCTAGAAATCAGACTTGCTTTGAGGAGACCAGACATATTTATCTTCTGCGGAAAAGAAAAAAAATACTTCAGTGTCTTTGGGTTGTTTTATCTCTGTTTGGCAACATATGTAGAAGAGAGTTGAAGATCAAAATTGTTTCTATCCAGTCTTCATCAATTTCAGAGCAATTCTGTATAATGCACATTGTAGTGAGAAAGAAAGAAATAGTCCACAGAAACTGTTCGTTTCAATTCTGATAATTAAAAGGTTACATTGATCAACATTTGGTTCATCTTAGTAAGTTATAGGAAAATCATGTTATTTACAGGTGTATATTATTTAAAAAAAAAAAACAAACTTTACTCAGACGCTTTGACATCTGTAATTATTTCAGTCTAAAAAGCCTTGAGTAACCTGATTTTTGCATAAATCAGAATTGGACCACCTGGTTACACTATCAGTAAGTGTAATCTTTAAAACCTAGATACAAGTGCTTAGGACAACAGTTGATAAAACATGGGAACAGTTGATTAGATGGGAAGAGTTGATTAGATGGGAAGAGAGAAGATAGATGTTACAGGATTGGATCAAAATCATTAGATGAGAAGATTGTGCTGGAAGTTGACAAAGTGGAATGTGTAGGCCATTCAAGTTTCCTTACAAACTTTTCAAGAGATGATTGAATAACGTCCTTTTATTTCTTTCACTCTTAATATACCAATACATGGTCAAGCCCTCTCTTCACTTCCAAAAATTGTGTGACATTGAGATCTATCTTCTTAAACTATCCCAAGGAGCACATTTTATATCTTTGGTGTGAATTTTAGTAGCTCTTGAACTAGTTCATTTTGGATCCCACCAGCAATTTGCATCTGCTGTTTTTGACTGCTTCTAACTTTATCAGATCTTAATTTAATGACTCAGTTCCATTGGTTTGATTTGCTTTTCATCAGTCATTCACATCCACCCTCAGTTCTAGCTGTTCAACAAATATCACAATTTTTCTATCACCCTTTGTATATCTTAGCTTTCTTATAGTCTTTGAAGTGGGAATTTTTGTTTCTCATAACACAGTCAAACCTATTTGAAGAACTCACATCGAGGCCTTAGAGGCATTTTTGTTGATTTGGTACACAGTAAAGTTTTCTGATTCTTGGTCAGATTTTTCTGATACCTATACTAATGTTGCTTATAGGTAGTAACCTCTTTGTTCTATGAATAACAAGCCATGTTCAATAAATAAAAACACAAATTTAACATTTGGATGTGCAGGACAGCCAAGATAAGTATGAATGAGATCTTATCTCTGTAGCAGTCTTCCACTTTAGGAATAAAACATTTGATGTCTTATTCTTTTGAACTAGTTTTCAAAAAGCCATACTGTGATTTAAGTGTTTCTATGCATAAATCTAGGGAGGGTTCTGAATGATAACCAAGTAGTGGTTTCAGCCTGTAATGTTTTGCTTCACGCGATATCATAAAGCTATCTAATGTAGCCTTAAAATTACACTAGGTAGCTTTATGATTGTCTTTTCTTCTGGAAATATACATTCTTTCTCATATTTGCTTCCAGAATAACTGTGTCTCTTTGGTCTCTGTGTCTCCTTGGTATTAAATAATTAGTAACTACCTTCACCGATATATATTTTAACAAAGCAGGATATATGTCTGTTGCTTTCATATCAGCATAGCAGCCTGACCACACCCTCCCTTTCATCTTATGAAAAGTAGAACTTCATCTTAAATCTATTAAATAAACCACTACTAGCCTTAAAGTTGATATTATGGTTACTGTACTTTCTGTTTATATATTTGCAAAGATCTCTAGCCTTAGCTTGTATCACAAGTAAGCTAATTGAAATGAGGTATTGAATTTGGACTTCTGTCCAAAACGTTAGTAAATTTTCCGTTTCAAAGAGTGGAATATTAAATTATTGTTATTAATTTTAAAAATACCAAATTTGTTACATGCTCTTTTATTGTTATTCATATCATAATCAATCACAATAATGGGTGAAGCTACTTCCTGTTCAAAATAAGAAAGGTGTTGTCCTCTTTCATATTTTATTATTGTCATGTTCTGCAAGTTGGCTCTACATTCTTGCTATGACTTGATTGCTTTTCATTCATTATTACAGTGCAATTTACATATAAAGTAACATAAGCATTGCAGGATAAAGTAAATAGCAATGGATGATTCAGAGAAAAATACTTCCATGCACAGACTATTTTGTGTTACATAGTAATGTACTTTTTATACAACATTTTAGATATGTTTAATGAAAACATTTACAAGAAGTTATAATGACAACAACTACAAATGGACATAAGATATTTAAAAACAAGGAGAAACTGAAATAGTTCAATAATACATCTTCCTTGGATCAAAAATTGTTCAAGATGTCAATTCTACACCTGATATCAAATACAGGATAACCTTAGGCCACATTGCAATGGTTAACAAGAATAAGATCTGGAAAAACAGAGATACAAAAAGCAGGCCACTTAGAGCAATAGTCTTCCCTATAATGATGTATCGTTATGAAAGTTGGACACTAAGAATGGGTGATCAAAGAAGAATGGAGTCCTTTGAATTGTGGCAGTGCTGTAAATTATTGAATATACCATAGACAGCCAGAACAACTAACAGAAAGGTGCTGAATTGTATAAAACCAGAAACCTCACTAGAAGCCAAAATCACAACACTTCATCTTGTTTACTTTGGCCATGTCATGCATGCAAATTCATTGGAACAGTCAATGATGCCAGGAATGGTTAGTGGATCAACAAGAAGGGGCAAGCAAAGAACTCACTGGGTTGTTACCATGAAAGCTGGTACAAAGATGGACATCCAACATCTGAAAGAAGCTGTGCTTGACAAGGTAGCATGGAGATCACTTGTCTATAAAATCACCAAGAGTTGGACCCAACTGAATGGTTAAAACTAATTATTATATAATTCAGATCATACATAACACAGACACTGGCTTTATTCTTTATGGGAGTACATTGTGTGATTATATTCTTATGGAACTATTCAAGAGTTACACATTAAAATATACTTGTAGCTGTTGGACGTTTCTTTTAATGCAATAACTGTACATATTGGAAATGCACCTAAAAGTGCAACTGGGAATGATGTGATGATATCCTATCCTTCCCAGCATGAATGCACAAACAAAACATAATTCTTGTAATGGATTTATTGAGACAGCCATGTTTTTTTCCACATACAATATCTCTGGAAGTACTCTCTGTGGAAGCTGCATGTAGAATTAGTAGATTTACTACTGGCTGTAGGGGCATCTATTAGACCTGGCTTTTCATGTATAGAATTTTGAATTTCATTTATTTAAAATATTTATAGCCTTCTTCACTATCCAGAGCATTTATAACATTTCTATCCCACCCACTATCCAGAGGATTTAAAATATTTATAGCCTACCCACCATGCAGAGAACTAAAGGTCTTCAAACTGCAGATAGACAATCACATTCTATAATGTTTGCCTATACTAAGCACATTTTGCAAACAAAAGATTAGTGCATAATGCAAACGTCTGGGTTACAATCTTTCTTCCTTAACTTTTATTTTTCTGATTCTTGGAAAGTATTATTTTTTATGTGGGGAAGCCGATTAAAAGTTATCTAATTGGCATGTAATATAAAGTGGCAGAATTTATTCAATCATATTACCAGTTCATCACTTCATGTCAGGCGATGTATAAATCCATGGTTTGGCTCCAGGAGTATTTGCCTGAATATTTATAAATAAAACAACTATAAGCAAGCATGCATTCATCCAAAGGAAGCAACAATTTGCATTGCTGTCTCTGGAATTAGAATTAGTAACACTAGTGGAAAATGAGTAATAATATTTTCGTTTGTAATTTATCATTTATAAATACTTCCTGAGTCTTCTTATGTGTCAGAAATGGGATATTATTATGGTGTGTTTCCAGTGTAACTGGCATTCCTTCCTCTAACTTATCACAAGTTTTTATAACTAAGTAACTCAGTCTTTGCTGATGGATGACAGACACTGAATCCAAGTACTCAACTTTTTTTTTTTAAGAACCATTTTCCTGGTTAATATGGAAGGTGACTTTTGTAGTGTCTCTGTTGATTCCTTCCCCATGGTTATCTTTGCTCAGAGAGACTACTTTTGACATAAACCTGGAAAGCACTTCAAAGCTGCATTGTGTAAACACAAATCCATCCCTTTTGTACTTTGGAGCTAGGTAATGTAGCAGTTGAGAGGTGAAGGGTACTGAAGCTCTTGTTTATTTCACCAGGAGTCAAGAGATGGGAAACATCTGCCACTTACACGCTATGTAAGTCTTGAAAACAAAGAAACCTCAACTGTAGTCCGGCTGAATAAGCACTGGCATAAAAGCTAACGACAGGCTGCTTATTTAAAAAGATCATAATACAGAACAGTCGTGTAGGGAAGCCAAGAGGACCTGAAAATGGGATGGAAGGGAGGAGGGAGTAGAAGGGAGGAGCCCGGGTTGTATTTCATGATTTCTTGCTTGGGGTCAAATCTGATCTCACTTATGCCGATGTGCATTTTTCATGCAATGTCCCCCAGGAGAGGGGAACAGGCAACAGCTGCAACACCCATAAGATTCATCACAGTCTTTTGTCCTTAGTACTACCTTGATGTTCAGAAGATCACTTTAGATAAAATCAAATATTTTCAGATGAATATTTATGACTACAAATACATGCAAACATTAAATGTGATCGCTGTGTAGCCTTTAATTCGTATGAAACGGTCAGTTTGAAAATTACCCAGCTTTTTATTATTTCCTTTATTACAAGGTCAAATTCAAAATGTGAAGTGAAAAACTCTTTTTTTAAAAAAAATATTTATTACTTTACTTCACTCTGGCCTTACTTTCACAGTTTTGTGAAGTATGTTTCTGCTAAATATCAAGCTCACAAGCTTCTTAGAAGGACTAATACCCAAAAGAAAGAGATTCTGAGTTCCTTACCCATCATCTCTATTTTTCTATTAGGGTCTAAATCAACTGTTTCTCAACTTGGGAAATTTTAAGATGTGTGGACTTAATTATTGGGCATTATTAATAATCCCCAGCATGGAGTTAAAAAGTGTACACATCTTAAAGTTGCTGATCTAAGTAACAATGGCCTAAGTTATGGTCTGTATGTGTTTGTATATGTGTGTGAGAGATTGAGAGACAGGGAGAAAGACAGAAATAGATAAGGCAATTGGTTGTTTGAAGGATCCAGTGATAAATAGTAGTCTGAAAAAGGAGCACCCTATAAATCTAATGCAGGAATGCCACTTCTTTTAGGAGAGCTTTTAGTATATACTACTTCTTTGCAAGTAGACAGATTTATAACAAAGGCATATCCAAAGGAAATAAACTTTTAAACTACAGTAAACTAGGAAATTAAACCTCATGGAGCTACAGCTGGACTTCTCATTTATGAAAATGGTGAGCATCTAATCATATTCTTTTTCAGAATTTTTGCAGAGAGAAAAGACATTCAATAACTTTATCTGGAATCATCCTTAAAGCTGATATGCTTGGATTTGAAGGAGCTAATTTTGCTGGTTTATGGCCGCTTGTCAGGTATTCTAAACAATTAATATACAGAGTACTTGGCCTTCAAAGGAACTAACATTTGAAGGCCAAACGATAAAATTAAGGACCATTGCAAATAAGCCTTAGGGTTATACTATACTTTTAAATAAAATCATAACACGGGGCATTTTCTCTACCTGACAGCTTGAGGATTATTGTAAACATGGTGCAATTTGCATACATCACTCATACTGACATTACTTACTAATTCCTAAATTTTTAAATTGATGGTATGATTAAAAAGATGCTGTTCCAGTTGCACCATTTAAAGGACAGATAGTGAAAGTAAAGACCAAAAACTACATGTTTGTTAAATGCGCCTGGCAGAATTCTGATTTAAAAAGTTAAAGGGGTCCCCAAAGCTGGCTGGAGAATTCTGGAAATTGAAGCCCACAAGTCTTAAAGTTGCCAAGTTAGGAGACCTCTGGAAAATGAAATCAAGCATAATTTGTCACGTGCAATGATGGTTTATGCCAGGCAGGGACCTGTGAGATTTTTTTTAAAACTGAAAGATGGCTTTCAAATATGAGAAAATTTATTGGACCCCTTGTTAATTTAAGGAAAGCATAAAATAAATAATCTTGAACTAAGGAATTTTTTTGTGTGTAGTTGAAGCAGGTTGCAGAATTCAATAAAAGTAGTATAGGATGGAAGCAAAGCATGCTTGAGAGTTAAGTGAAATGCTTACTAAATAGCTGAACCTTCACTAAGTAGTAAGATAAGGTTGTATGAAATCCCTGTGGTTGTTTAATGTATTTATAGATAAAGGTATGCGGAATTTGTCTGGAAAGATTAGAAGTGTGTTGGCTGGATTGTGAATAAAACTGTACTTTTGTACACTAATAATATTGTGTCTTGGCTAAGAACTGGAATGATTTTAGCAAAAATTAAGTAATATAAGCTAAAAGAAGTACAGATCTGAAAATTAATGCATCAAAATATTGATGCATTAATTTTCAGATCTGTAGCTGTGTTGAATAGATAAAATGGAGTGGAAATTTCAAATTATACAGTGGATATTTGAAATTATACATCAATTGCAAAAAAAAAATAGAACAAGTAGATGAATGTTATACTTTAGTAATGTTTACTGAAGATGAGAGAATAATGAAAAAAATTAAGAATACCAAATACTGGTATAAAAGTAGTGCGTAGTATTGTGTTCTGTGGGGAGAAATAAATAATTGCCACATCATTGAGAAATGGGTTGTTATATGTAAATGACAGATGGGTAAGTTCCACGGTATGGGAACAAGTTACTTATGAAATGTTTGTGGTGAAAGAATAGAATTAAGAAAGAATGGCTGTGGAATGAATGTGAATTGAAAACAAACATGACTGATCACTTTAAAAGCAGTACATTATGTGGTCTCATCATGCAGAAAGAATAAATGAAGATCAAATTGCAACATGAATATGAGAGGGGTAAGGTAGAGAGGTGCAGGAAGATTGGAAAAAATATGGTTGTGGTGTTGTTGATAGGAAACTCTTGAAAAGAAAGAGAAAAGAGCAATTTAACAAAAGGCAACACTGCATATACTTTGTATTTTAAACAAACTATTAGAATTTTAAAACAGAATAAAAACTAACAAGAACTAATTCATATAGAATGAAGGAAGAAAGAAAAAAGAGCACAGAAATCAAAGGAAACAAAAAAGATTATGAAGAAGTGACTTCCCACTTTCTTTTAAGAATATAAATTGCTCTATGATTATAGCATTGCTTACATTTTTCTATAATCTTTTTTAATCATCAAATTGGTATATGAATAGAGAATAATATTGGTGTCCATTATTTTTAGTAAGCTTGTTATTTCATTTCATTCAAGGATATTTTTTACTTTTTTATATAATCTGGATATTGTTCTTTAGATGGAAAAAGAATAGTTTTATATGTACTGATATAAGGAGACAGGGTATCTTTAGGATGTAGTAAAAAAAATCAAGATGGCAATGAGATCAAAGTTCAACTTTTTCCTGTGCAACAGTATGTTTGTGTGTGTGCAACAGACAGAATTTTGATTGTATCATCATGGCCACCATTGGTCTCCAATTTAATGATTAAATAAAAATTAAATCTTGGCATTTTAGAAAATACATTGTAGAAATGTCTACATATATATTTTATGTTATGGACTGAATCCTAGGTAAATAACTACAGTATCTTTATTGCATTTGGGCAAGTTAAAATGAAAATGCTGGCAAATCCTTTCAGTATTCACTACATAACAAAAAAAATGTAAAAGACTGGGGGATATTTATGCTAAGATCTGCAGACCCTTATGTTTTATACTGCCAATATAATCAGAGTCTTGAATGATGAAAAAAAAAAACCCAACCAATAAAATAAAATATAATCTCTCTAATACTGGTAATACAGAATAAAATATCCCACCGTCCATATATATAAAAAATTAAAAAGGGAAACAGTAGAGAGTTATAATCTTGATTTTTTTTTTATAGGCTCTCTTCCAATGGACGTTCTTGAGAAAACCAATAATGGAAAATGCTGCAGTGAGGGAATTAGGATTTTTAATTTTTCACCAGCTTTATTTGTGGGGGTGAGGGCAAACATAGATTTGACTTAATCTTTGTTTTATATTATGCCTGTTTGGGCCCTAAAGATTATCCCCATCCTTTCTCAAAAAACAAAGGATATCGTGACACATTTCAGCGGTTGGGTCACAGGATTAACTGAAAATTAATAACTAGTAACTGGTTATTCATCCAGTTCCATTGAGGAAGAAGAGAAATTAATGAAGGATTTCCACAAAAACATTTTTATGGTGGTATTGTT
Organism: Bungarus multicinctus; assembly: GCA_023653725.1. Lineage (NCBI taxonomy): Eukaryota > Metazoa > Chordata > Lepidosauria > Squamata > Elapidae > Bungarus > Bungarus multicinctus. The sequence continues at coordinate 67,451,220 of CM042842.1, forward strand.
CTATTTCAAAAGAAATGTCTGTTAGTTTATAGCCTGATTTCATATTCTGGGAATCAAAATTTATCTCTAGAAAGTTAGTTAAATTAATGAAGCAAATGTAGTCCAAAAAAAGGATAGACTGGATCTATTTTGGCCTCAAATGCTTTGTTGTGTTAAATCTGGAACACTCCTTTTATATGAGCTGGGTGAGGGGGAATCTGCTTAAAACAAACCTTTTTCTGTAGTTTGAAGATGTATGTACTTTAAATGCAAGCTGCCACTCTGTTCAGATCTGTAAAAGTCAATTGACATTGCATGTCAAACACTTACACATGTGGATGCAAAAATCAACAGTGTTTTCAGCCCTGAATGATATATATGTATTTCCTCAAAATCAGTAAACTATGTCATTCACAATAAGGTGTTTCAGGAAAGAGCATATCTGCCACAATTCACACAGGGTATGATTTACAAGTGACACTGGAGGTTTAAGTAGTTTTAATTCATGGCTTCAGAGTTTTAGGGAGAGAATAAAACTTGAGAGGACATTAATTTTTACACTGAAATTACAATTACATCATACGTGGGTGTTTGAATATACTTCCCTTGGGTGTTGGCTATCCATTTAGGACATATTTTAACTTTAGTACTCAAAATTAAATTTAGGAAACAAAAATGACACTTTAGAAAAGATTTTTTTAAGGCCATAAGTATTTTGAGGTAATATTTTGAGATAACTATGATTTATGACTTATCACTTTGTTATTGTATATGTGTACACTGAGAACTTATGCACCAGAGACACATTCCTTGTGTGTCCAATCACACTTGGCCAATAAAAAAAATCTGCTCTGCTTTCTATTCTATTCTATTCTATTCTATTCTATTCTATTCTATTCTATTCTATTCTATTCTATTCTATTCTATTCTACTCTACTCTACTCTACTCTACTCTACTCTACTCTACTCTACTCATCTGTGACATCATAACAGATAGCTTTGAAATAGCCTAAATCTGTGGTGGTGAACCTATAGCATGCGTGACGGAAGTGTCATGCAGAGCCATTATTGCTGGCATGTAGCAGAAAAGGTCATCCGGAAAAGGTCTTACTGCACATGTGCATGTGCCGCCCACCCGACAGCTGATAGTTGGGTATCTGGTGCACATGTGCGGGGGTGCGGTGGCACACAGGAGACAATCGTACATGCGCAGAAGCATGCAGCACATGCGGGAGGGAAGTACGCAGCACAGGTTGTGCACAGGAGGCATAGGGATCGCGTGCATTGCCTTCTGGGTGATGGCACGCGAGCATGAGCAGGCAAGCAATTATCGGCACGGGAATCCAAAAAGGTTAGCCACCACTGGTCTAAAGTGTCGTCTGGTTGTATGAAATTGAAATGCCTTATTAAACTTGGTTTTCCTATCCCTTGGCCATTTGGCTAATAACAAATGCAGTGTATTAAACTTGTATTGCAAATTCATAACTATATTTGTGTGTGCATAGGTTCAAGGTAGCATTATCAACTATGATGACTTTTGCTCCATCCTGTGCGTCAGTCGCAGATACTGGTTGACCTGATTCTTCCTTTTGCCTGAAAGACAAATGGTGAGAACACATCAGATATTATCTCCTGTGAATATTCTTAGCAGAAAAGAATAGAAAATCGTGAACTGGAAATGAACTATGATTTCTTCTTAGATGTCACAACCCTTTCCTTGAAAACTCCCTTTCAAAGGAAAATAACTTGTTTTCAAGATATTCGGGAGTATGTTATTATCCAAACCAAACCAGTCTATTTTGTATGATAGAAAAATAATAATTATATAACTGTTATAGTTAATTTAACTGAGAACTAATCTAAGCTAAATTAATTATTGTTAATATAAGAAGCATTGATATCAGTTGTTTGAAATATTTCATCAAGGCTCTATTCACTAGTAAGGTTTAATTAAGTGGTTTCTTGAAATGATCTAGAAAGGTAGAAAAAGTCAAAAAAGCTTGCTGTGCTTTCATAAACAGCTATTTATTTGAATGCATCATAACTCCACTAAGAGCCTTAATTTCGTTCAAATTATCATTGGTCCAACAATTTTTAAACCCAAGTATAGTTTAAGCTGCTGATAAAACCTTAAGAATGTTAAAGTAGCAGGCTACCATTCTTTGCAGGTGCAAAGAAGAAGAACCAATTAATTAACAGTAACTGATTATTTTTATTAATTATTAATTATAATTATTAATATAGATGATATTAATCAAGTTGAACAATATAAACTTTTCAGTGATAATTCCTATTTTTGTTTCAGGGCAAACATAACATGAGCCCTTTTGAATGATTGTCAATAAGCTATAATCATTCAGGACAGCTGTTTCAATTTAGTTCCATTCATGACCAGTGGGCTTTATCATGTCTTGAGGTTTGGCACCCTTAATGGTTATTATTATTAATATATATATATATTTATTTATTTATTTATTATAGGTTTTATATACCGCCTTCTCCCGAAGGACTCAGGGCGGTGAACAGCCAACTAAAATACATATAGACAAATATAAATATTGTTAAAAAAGAATTAAATCCTAGGCTTCCCCAATAAAAATCTAAAACCCCCAATTAAAATAAATTAAAACTTTGTACCCCATCCCAACTAATCTAAAACCCCATTTAAAATCCCATTTGAGTCAGTTCAGGCCGGCCTGCTCGAAGAGCCAGGTCTTCAGGTCACGTCTGAACGCCCTCAGGTCATTAGTCGTTCGTAGTCCCCGGGGCATCCCGTTCCAAAGGGCGGGTGCCCCCACAGAGAAGGCCCTATTCCTCGGGGTCACCAGGCGGCACATAGAAGGCGTCGGGACCCGGAGGAGACCCTCTCTGTGGGAGCGCACCGGTCGGTGGGAGACTACTGGCAGAATGCAGTCTTGTAAGTATCCTGGTCCGATGCCATGGAGCGCTTTAAAGACCAAAACCAATACTTTAAAGCGAACCCGGAAGGCCACCGGCAACCAATGCAGCTCGCGCAGGAGGGGCGTTACGTGGGAGTGTCTCGATGCCCCCATAATTACCTGCGCGGCCGCATTTTGTACCAGTTGAAGCCTCCGGGTGCTCCCCGCAGGGAGCCCCATGTAGAGGGCATTACAGTAGTCCAGACGGGAGGTGACCAGGGCATGAGTGACTGTGCGTAAGGCGTCCCGATCGAGAAAGGGTCGCATCTGGCGTATCAGGCGAACCTGATAAAAAGCCCCCCTGGAGACGGCCGTAAAATGATCTTCCAAAGACAGCCGTGCATCCAGGAGGACACCAAGATTGCGGGCCCCTTCTGTGGGGGTCAAGATCTCATCCCCAATAGCCAGTGACGGAGTCAGCTGACTATATTGGGCCGCCGGAAACCACAGCCACTCGGTCTTGGAAGGGTTGAGTCGAAGCCTGTTCTCGCCCATCCAGTTCCGCACAGCCTCCAGGCAACGGGCCATAACCTCCACAGCATCGTTGGGGTGGTTTGGGGTGGAGATGTAAAGCTGAGTATCGTCAGCATAAAGATGGCATTTCACCCCAAAACCACGGATGATCTCTCCCAGAGGCTTCACATAGATGTTGAACAGAAGAGGGGAGAGGACCGACCCCTGAGGCACCCCACACATGAGGGGCCTAGGGGTGGACCTCTCCCCCCTGTCAACACAAATTGCGAGCGGTCCGAGAGGAAGGATGAGAACCACCGCAAAACGATGCCCCCAATTCCCAACCCCTCCAACCGCCGAAATAGGATACTATGGTCGATAGTATCAAAAGCCGCTGACAGATCTAAAAGGACCAGGACAGAGGAATAACCTCTGTCACGGGCCCTCCAGAGATCATCTACCAACGCGACCAATGCTGTTTCGGTACTGTGCCCGGGCCTGAAGCCTGATTGGAACGGATCTAAATAGAATGCTTCCTCCAGATACTGAGGGAGCTGACGCACCACCACACTCTCAACAACCTTCGCCACGAAGGGAAGGTTGGAGACAGGACGATAGTTATTCAAAAGAGCCGGGTCCAGGGAAGGCTTCTTGAGGAGGGGCCACACCACCGCCGTTTTCAGGGCGGTCGGAAGCACCCCCTCCATCAACCAAGCATTGACAATCCCCTGGAGTCAGCCTCGTGTCACCTCTCTGGAGGTAGAAACCAACCAGGAAGGGCACGGGTCCAGTAAACATGTGGTGGCATTCAGCCTCCCGAGTAATCTGTCCACACCCTCGGCGGTCACAGGATCGAACTCCTCTCAGATAACCGTCTCAAGACCTGCCCCGGACACCTCCCCCGGGACCACCCAACTGGAGTCCAGCCCATCCCGAATCTGAGCAATTTTATCATGCAGAAATCGGGAAAACTCTTCTGCCCTACCCTGCAAGAGGTCCTCCCGCGCTCTCGGCTCAAGCAGGGAGCGAGTCACTCTAAACAGGGCAGCAGGCTGATTTTCTGCCGACGCAATAAGGGCGGAGAAGTGTGAACTCTTCGCCGCCTCTATCGCCACTAGGTAGGTCCTAATATAGGACCTCACCTGTGTCCGGTCAGACTCAGCACGACTGGCCCTCCAGATGCCCTCCAGACGTCTTTTCCGGAATTTCATCCCCCTCAGCTCCCCCGTAAACCATGGAGCCAGGTGGGATCTGTGCCGAGTCAGAGGTCGCAAAGGCACAACTCGATCCAGAGCCTCAGCGACCAACCTATCCCAGGTGGCCACCGAGTCTGTGGCCGAGTTATGAGCCAGAGTTTCAGGAAATGGCCCAAGCTCCATCTGAAACCGTTCAGGATCCATCAGGCGCCTGGGGCGGAACCATCTCCTCGGCTCCGCCTCCCTGCGATGGGGGGTGGCGGCACCGAAGTCCAGTCTAAGAAGAGAATGATCGGACCATGACAAGGGTTTTATAACTAGGTCCCCGGCACGATCATTCAACCACTGACCAGAGGCGAAAATCAGGTCCAGTGTGTGTCCCCCCGTGTGAGTGGGGCCAGAAACTAATTGGGTCAGATCCATGGCCGTTATGGAAGCCAGGAACTCCCGGGCCACCCCAGAGGTTTCCCCGAGCGAAGGCAGGTTGAAATCACCCACGACTAGAAGCCTGGGGGTTTCAACCGCCAGCCCGGCTATCACCTCGAGGAGCCCGGGCAGGGCCGATGACACGTGGCAGGGAGCCAGGTACATTATCAAAAGGCCCATCTGAACCCCCCGACCCCACTTCACAAAGAGAGACTCACAACCAGCCGTCTGAGGGACAGTGGCCTTCCTAGGACAAAGGACTTCTCTAATAATCACCGCCACCCCACCACCCCTTCCCTGAGACCTCGGTCGATGGAATGCTTGGAAACCTGGTGGGCATATCTCTACCAGAGGGACACCACCCTCTGGGCCCAACCAGGTTTCGGTGACCCCTGCCAGGTCCACACCCTCCTCCTGAATAAGATCGCAAATCAGGGGGGCCTTGTTAACGACAGACCTGGCATTACATAACATCAGCCGGGTACTCAGGGCCTGAGACTCTGCACAACCAGGCCTGCCAGACGGGTCGGGAGGGTCGGAGCGCGCCACTGCTTGGAGAAAGCGGGCACGCGATCCCCTAACCTGATATGGCCCTCTACCCCCGTCATATCTGCCCCTCCCACTTATGGTGCCAATGAGACCCGCCCCCTGTTGTCCGAACTGTGTTCGCCCCCACGACTCACAACCCTCTGGGCCCTCCCAGACGTGCACTCCAGTCTGGCTGACTCCAAACCCCCCCGGGTTATCCCCCAAACCCGGACCGGGTATCCTCCCTAACCCCAATAAGTTACCATCCCCCAACCCTCTCTTCATCACCCTTCCCAACCTCGATAAAACCCTGAATAAAAATTTAAAAAGTTTAAAACCCCCTCCAAAAATCCTTTTTTGATGGCCGTGCCACCTCTCCGGATCCCAGGAACCGTCCTTGAGGTAGGCCATCGATAGACTGGAGGGCCACTCCAGGGAGTGGGGGACCCTCCCGAGAGCCCGTAGTTCCACCGAGGAGTATGATCTTCTAACCCTCGCTATCGCCGGATCGGGGACCACCATTAAAATCAGTGGCATCCTTCGGGCCAGCCAGTCCCGCTGTTGCCCCTGCCATTTGCATCCCTGGGGGGGGCCTCCAGCCACAAAACGGCCCCGACGAGGCCTCTGCCCCCCTCCGCAGCCGCCGCGATACCGCCCGCTGCCACCGTCCGCAGTAACCGCAGCGGCCATAGCAGAGCCATCCTCCAGGCCGCCAGCATCTGGATAAGGTACCTCCGAGGAGCCCCCAACCGTGGGGCAGCCAGATGAAATGGGGTACGGGTTCGCTGCGGGGCCTCCAGCCGCAAAATGGCCGCAGCGAGGCCTCCGCCCCCCCCCGCGGCTGCCGCGGTACCGTCCACTGTCACCGACCGCGGCAGCCACAACGGCCGCAGGTAGACCGTCTTCGGGGCCGCCGACACCCAGGCAGGGGACCTCCAAGGAGCCCCCGACCCCGGGGCAGCCCCAACAGCATCAGCGGCCGCCACCTCCACGACCGCCATCGCGGCAGCCGCGGCCTCCGCGAAATCGCCGCCGCCGCCGCCCCAAAAGATCACCTGGGCGGCCTCCCAGTGGCTCTTCCAACGCCCCGAACACCTCCAGACCCCTCGATACCCCCTCAATGGATGGGGGCTGAGGGGGGAGGCCGGTTCCATGCCCGCCATCACGGCCGCCGCGGCCTCCGCAAAATCGCCGCCGCCCCAAGGGATCACCCGGGCAGCCTCCTGGCGGCTCTTCTGACGCCCCGGACGCCTCCAAACCCCTCGATACCCCCTCCATACATGGGGGCCGAGGGGGGAGGCCGGCTCCACGCCCGGCATCTCGGCCGCCGCGGCCTCCACGCCCGGCATCTCGGGCATGGATATATATATATATATACTTTGTGTTACAACACAACATGCCCCAATTAAGGGAGAAAGCATACTGCTTTCTTTTCTGTCTTTCGGCTCATCACCAGAGACCATACTGACAGAAAGTCTTTTGTTTACATGTGTGCAAGGTTTCTCCCTTATTTATTATTTAAATTATCAGCTTAAAAACCTTGTGTGTATATATATATATATATATATATATATATATATATATATATATATATATATATATATATATATATATATATATATATATATATATATATATATATATATATATATATATATAAAATCTCCCATGACAACCACCCCCTGCAGAACTCCACTCTGCCAGGCCTACCTAATCTGATGTACCTAATCCAGAGGTGGGCTTCAAAAATTTTAGCAAAGGGTTCTCTGTCTGATTGCTAGGTGGGTGTGGCCATGGTGGGTGTAGCCTAGTTGGCCCCCTGCACCACAGCCAGGGGAACATTTTTGCCCTCCCCAAGCTCTGGAGGTTTTCCCCTAGCATCCAGGAAGGCGAAAATGGCCTACCTGGGCTCCGGAGGTGCTCTGGAAGCCAGAAATGGGCCCATTTCAGACCTTCTCAAATTTCCCAGAGGCCTATTTTTCATCCTCCCTGAACCTCCCTACGCACCCTGCACTTACCTGCATCCAAAATGGACCGTGTGGGGACTCCTGGGAGGGGAGGGGCAGGGCGTGTGGGGCCAGCCAGGAATGAGATTTGGGGGTGCTCTGAAATGCACAGAATCTTAGCTAGGGGCTCTCCCAAATCCCTGCGGACTCCCAGCAGCCCACCCCTGACCTAATCCATATGCTGGAAAAAAATCAACAAATAGACAATTCCTAATTTGTCTTTGTTGCCTTTGAACAAAGGAAAGTAGCAATTGTTGGGTTGAGGAAAGATTAGTACAGTAAAGAGAACTTCTGGGCACTGATGTAGGGACATATTTAGTCATAGTAAGACTATTAAGCACATTCCAATTTCTGTTACTACTTAAAAAGTAAATATTATTATAATTTAAACCACCAGCTAGCTAGATTTATAATTGATATAATTTCCATTTTAATAATTATATAATTTATATAAAGGCAGAATCTGAAAAGATTCATGAAGTGTTCAGACTAATTCAGTTCCACTGAATTCTGAATAAGACATGTTAATGTAACACAGTATTACAATTCCTGTTATTGTAATAATAATTGGGCAGACAAAAACTAAATAGTTCTGAACTGTTCTAGGCTCCCATGCTCTGAAACAGAATCTATTATTTTTAAACAGTCACAACAAAAATTTCAGTCATAACATTTTATATGCTACTCAAGATGATAAGGAACATTATATGTTCTGGGTATATTATACTATTAAAATGTAATATATAAGTGCTCTTCCAATACATACATACATGTTGTGCAGTGTACTAAGAGCTGGTTGATGTAGTAATACCAACTTCCTCCCTCACCTAAGTCACACAATCTCATTTTGTCTTAAAAGCAAAAAAACACCACAACAATATGATATGCAGGTTGAAAGGCAAACGCTCTGCACATAAGTATTATCTGAAAATGTATTTGCTTGCATACGTAACAAAATGCTTATAAATTTTACGAAGCAACAAATGCCACTATTATTTCTTTTTTTTATTAGGCAGGCATAAGTTTGCCTTGTAAATTGAATTCTATTGCTTCCAACAAATTGTGAAATGTACAAGCTGTAACTAAAAGCTATTTAGTTTATGAAGTGTGAAAAATAAATAAATAAATAAAAACTCAAACTTCTCCCTCCCTGGTTTTAATCCCCTTGCAAAACAAGCTTTTTCAGTTCCCAAAAAGAAATTCATAGACCATTGAGGCAAGCTGTTTAGAAATATTTTCATGCAATCATAGCTTTACGATGGACAGATAAATTTCAGCACAAGTTCTTTCCTGATCAATGGCGCTTTCAAAATGTCAGGTTGGGAGTTATAGGAGTTGTAATCCAATGCATATGAAAAGCTGAAATAATAATTATAGGAATATTTATTTATTTATTTATTTCTGTGGTATCCCGCTTGTAATTCCAAGCAATTGTCATTGCATAAATTAATTTTTAAAACTTCATATTTTGCAGCTATCACAAGAATGATCACATTTCTGCACTGTGAATGGTGCATACCAACAATAAGTTCAGTTAGTCTATAGCAGTAGACTGTTTAATATTATCATCAGGAGAATTCTAAACCAATTATCATAATCTAAGTAACTTTGTCTTGTGCTTAAACTTGGAGTAGCTTTTACTTGGACACAAAAAGGTGAAACTAAAGAGAATGAATAGCTTTCATTTAGATGAATCAAACTGAAAAAGTCAACTATGATTTTCAATGAAATCAGACATACCGATTCATAATTAGACACACCATGATCTGTGGTTTATTCAATAATATTGAAATATAGTATGTAATTTTCTGAATATTTTACCTCATACTGATATGATGTTACGAGCATCTTAATTGTTTACTATATTGGAGCTTAAGTATATGTTCAAATAATGAAAATTCATAGTTCATCTAGCCCAGACAAAATACTTGGGCTGTTTTATCATTATGAAATTGTGTTGAAGAAATAACAAAGACATTACAATTAAAAGTGTCTTTGCTCAGACAGTTTATAAATACTTTGCAGACAGCCATTTCATGCTATTATGCAAGCCTAGAGATTGCATTTTATTGTTATGAGTTACCCCGAGTTGTTTTAAGATTGGCAGCCATAAACATAATTTTGAATGAATTAATTAAAAAATGTACATCTAAAATAGCACCTCAATGTCCATTCATGCAAACTTTCTCATGTTCTATCTACTTTTGTAACTGGGGAATATTGGGATATTTGCTAATTATATTAATCAACAAATTCTGCCTTGCAGCCAACTATAGAAGCCCAGTAAAAAAAAAATATTTTTAAAAAATTTGACTGCAAATTTTTATCCTATTGGATAAATAGGGTGGACTTGCCCAGGAATAGTTTGAAGATTCCCCTTATCTGCTGTTATTTTAAAAAGATTTATATTTCCTTGCAGATAGGAACAAGTTATAAAAAAATAAACCTTCACAGGCACATTTTTTCTCTCCAAATCAGGTTGCCTGTAAGGAGATATGGATTAATTGTCCTTCAACCACTGCAAACAATCAATCCCGAAGCAATGGAGTCCACCAGTGGTCATTTAGAAAGGAAGTTGTTGCAAGTAGTTAGAGCACTATAAGCTGACTGTATTTTTTTTTAAAAAAGTCATTCAGTTCTGTTGTATTTTGCTTTGCTTTTCCATACCAGGATATTGTAACCTGCTGAAACGTGATAAAACATCAAAATGTTATTGACGGTAGTACAAAAATGATAAGCCAGTCTTCCAATCTGCTGCCCTTAAATAAAAAATAAAGGTGGACAGGGAAATAGGAATGAATGAGTTCACTGTTGTCACAAAGAAGTGTTTTCAAAAGGAACTTTCATAGCTAATCTTTGAATGGGCTGGAATGCTGGAAAGAACTAAGATCAACGGAGGGATTTAACTTGGTGGCTGGTAGAAATGAATTGGCAAAGATTTAGAGAGCCATGAGAGAATGGGAAGGGGAAAATATGGGGAAATGTTAATTCACCCTGTGCCCTCCGGGAAAGGAAAGTGTTTTAGAGTATTTGGATATTTTCACTAAAAGAAATGCATGCAACAGAGAAGCTTTAATCATGAGTTGGCAACATTTAGGTGCTATGTGAATGGCATGTAAAGCTAGGGTTAAATAAGCATTCAATTTATTTATATATTTACTGCTAACCTGCTTTTTGGGAAGGACTACTCTGCTGCTCTAAGGCCTAATAGCAAGTTTATCACATCTGAAAAATTATTTCATGAATCAAACTTCAGCTGGAGAATGAAATATTGTATTCAAGTATAACCAACAGGAGGTTATGGAAGTACCAGAGCAAGAATGAGCCTACATATCAATAGCACTTAGTACTTAGGCTTATATACTGCTTCACAGTGCTACAACAGCTTGCTCTAAGTGGTTTACAAAGTCAGCATATTGCCCTAACAATCTGGGTCTTCATTTTACTGATCTCAGAAGGACAAGATTTTTTCACACTTACAACTTTTGTAGCAGCTCCATGATCATGTGACCAAAATTCAGATGCTTGGCAACAGGCTCATACTTATGACCGTTGCTGTGTCCCAAGGTCATGTGATCACCTCTGGCAAACTTTTGACAAGCAAAATCAATGGGGGAGCTAGTTTCACTTAACAATTGTGTTACTAACTTAATCAACTGCAGTGATTCACTTAACAACTGTGGCAAGAAAGGGTGTAAAATAGGGCAAAACTCACTTAACAAATGTCTCAATTAACAACAGAAATATTGGGCTCATTTGTGGTCATAAGTCAAGGACTACCAACAGTTGTCGGCCTTTCAAATTTGACCAAATTTGAACAGCCAAGACATGATTATTATATATACTTTTATTGCAGAATAAAAGCTCTGAATATGTCTCCTCCCTTCTTCTCCTTCTCTTTCTCCTTCTTCATGTATTCCCACAGATGCAGGGTCAGGTTTTCAGATCATTGAATGCCACTTTGAGTGGTCAGCTGAGTCTCCGAACATAGCTATCTTTGTTGATGGTGTCTTACCGTCTCTGTTTTGGACACCTGTGAGGTCACCAGCTATTGACTTCTAATTGGTAGGCTATCTTGGCCATGGTGGAAGATGCTGCTCTCTGGACTGGTTTCCATACCAGTGGAACTGGCTTTCTCTCTTCTTTTCTGTAATTGGTGCTGTGATGATCCAGGATGGCATACAAAAGCAACAAAGTCACGAAAACAGTGAAGTCCCTTTAATTCCTTCAACTTGGCTTCAAAGGTCCAGATATCATTGACTGGAGAAAAATCTCCCCCACAAACAGTTGCAAAAAGGAAGAACTTCCGTTCAAACTCAAAATACATATAAATTATAAATAGAAAAAATCAATACAAACTATACTGATCAATTAAGGAAACTAGGCAGTATAAGGGCTCAAAGATGTTCACAGATATTGAAATACACACACTGGGAAGGATGTCAGAACTCAGATAAGAATGAACAGACAAGAAATATTTTCATGCTTTCCTTCCAGCACTGGCCCATGTGCAGTTTGTCCTTTTAAATATCCCCACAGCTGCAGCCCATGAAGGGGATCAAGGCCCTTTTCTCCCCGATAGACCATGCCATTCACGTTTCTCCCTTATCCACTCCTCCCTGTGTGCCCTAGGATGAAGAGGGGATGGGCCTGGGTCTTCCTCTGAATGCCCAGCTGGCCTGTGCCTTTCCCCAGTTTCCTCCAGAACTTCCGGAAGCACACTGCCACTCCCTGTCGGCTGTTCCTCCTCTCCTTCAGAGTCAGATTCTAACAGGGGCACGACAGGTGCCACACAAACATGCTGTCAAATGATGTCATTTGTGATGTGGTGAAGAAGAGAAATGCCTGATATCCAACATCCAATATGCCTCCTCCCTTCCCTCTGTATATCCTAAAAAAGACTTTACTAGAGAATCAAGTCCTCTCAGAGAGAAGTCACTAGAAAATGCCTGTGTGGGAAGGCATTTTTGAAAAGTATCTGCATGCTCACACATGCACTTGGATACCAGGGAAGATACTGCTTACAAAAGTGTACAATCCCCTAATGCTGAGCAGCAAGAGAATTGTACCACTTTTTTAAAAATAGGATTTAAACTTATTTTTAGTTCAGAGTAAAATCACTACACCAGAGGGAACTATACCAGAGAATTGTATTTCAGTGTTTTATTTGTGTAAAGCAGTTTGGATAATAATCACATAATAAAACTGTTTCCTGTTCTTAGCCAAAGGTGGCTTATTTTATTTATTTTGCCCTTTCTAGGGGGAGGTTGGGAAAGAATTTCCTTTCAGTCCCAATCAGGATGGAGGCATTGCTTTGAGACCAAGATTGTTAAATTAAAAAACAAAACACCTTGTATATGAGATTGACAGTCTAGCTTTCAAATACAGCCTAAGTGTTAGAGAGAGACTATTTCTACACTTGGATTTTTTTTTTTTATAGAAAGACAAATTATCATACATATAATGTAAATGGCTGCATGTCTTAAACTAATCATTCTATAGATAACGTTAAATTAATTACCTCAGAAGATATTAAAAAGTATGAATAAAATCATGACAGTGTTTATTAGCTGGGAATTGGAATATCATATGCATTTAATTTATTTCAACATTAAATGGGAGACAAAGAAAGTAAACTCTGGTTCATGTTTCTTTCAAAATAATATAATCATTTAAACAAAACTCAGATGGTTCAGTGGCTGATCTTATCAATACTGCCCACTGGATACAAAAATATCCAAAGAAACTTAAGGGAATATAAACAATCAAGAGGGAAATTAATCCAATAAATCTCTTTTCCACCCTTAACCTTCAATTTCTCAATAAAGTTTATTAAACATTGTGTTTCAAAGCTGTATATTTTCAGGTGTGGATTCCTATGTTCCTTCAACATTAATCTCCTTAAAATAATGAGAATGTTCAAAGATTTCAAACTCAAAATGATCAAGTTTTCAGAAAGTATTTCTTTTGGAAAAAATAGACCTCATCCTTACTTAAATATGACATGGGAGTAAATTAAAACGTAGCTTAAGAAATGCACTTCTCATTCCTTAACTGACTCAGAGGGATTTATAGGAAACTGACTTTCACTGGGATGATTGAGAAACAATATTTTTACCACTCTATTTAAAACCAGGCACATGGGCAGAGCAACTATGAACAATATATAAAACAAACTCTGGATAAACTTGGCTTTAGTGTTCAATTTTCAGTTTAACTTCTCAATTAAACTTTATAGGTACAAAACTGATAATTACAGATATAACCCAAGTCTTTTTCCTCAAACTGATCTATTTCTTGTCCATAGAATAGGAAGCATTGGCTATTATTATAAGGTTAATCATAATTATCTTCATAAATTACACCAACTGGATTCTAGATAATTGGAGAGATGACTTGTACACAGTATGTTTTATTATAGCTATTTTGTTAGCCAGCTAGACTCCATTTGTTGTTGCGGCAGAATATAAATTAACTTAATAAATAAATAATGTCTTGACATCCTGAAGATAAAATAAGTCTGTGTGCAAAGAACCAAAGAGCAGACTTCATCATTAATGTGACTTGATTCTAATTAAGCTAAGTTAGGGAAAATATTCAAAGCACGCCTTGAAGAATTCTTTCCTATCTCTTAATAAAAGCTTCTTTCTGGGTCAGATGATTGAGAAGGGGAAAGAGGGGAGAGAGTAATATTTATAAAAACAATAACTTAATGTAATAGTAAGAATGTCCTGGTATATTTGGCCAGTGAAATCTTCAGGCATACCCAAGAACATCTCTGAAGAAGCATGTTTTTGCAGCTTATATAATAGGTAGAATAACTAGGAACAAACTATTCCAGAAGCAAGAGGATAACACTGAGAAGGCTTGAACATGGGGTCTCTGTAGATGGCATTCCCTTGCACCTGAGATGCTCAGCAAACTTTCTTTAGTTAGACGGGCACATTTAACTCAGAGAAAGTAGTCTTGGAGACATCTGGTTCCCAAAACATGTAGGATTTTAAAATTGAAAACAGCACTTTAAACTGCAGTCCAAAACTGACTCAAATCTGACATCAGTGGTTCCCAGAGAATGGATTAAGTTATTTCAAAATTTTTATCTATGTCTTGAAATTTGAAAGGTTTAAATTTTTGCTTGAATATGTTATCGGAGTTGGTTGAAAAGTAAAGTGTTTCAGCCATTTGGAGGATTGTACTAGAAACAGAGAATGCATTTTCTTTTGATCTTAGAACAAAGCAACCACATTACCAAACTAATTTCTTCCAACACAATGAAATTTAAAACAACATACTTTGTTTTCTGGAAAAACAAAAGTAGAGAAAAAGCAAGGTAGTGCTAACTCCTCTCAGACACGTAACTTGCATGAAAAATTGTAAATGGGTTCATTTTGAAATTATTAAAAAAAAAAAATAAAACACCCCTTAGGATAAAACCAAATCAGTAACTGATTGATTGACAGGATTCCTACTTTTTCAGTTTTTAAATATGTTCAAGAAATGTCCTGAAGCACTTAGCCAATGACAGAAAACAAATAGCCAATCTCTTACTGATATTTTTTTCTGTAAGCCCCAATTACACTAATAATACCAGCTCAGGTCTATCATACCTCAACTGTCTTTCTTGGAAAGAAAAGATCAGCTTGTAAAATGATACTTTTGCTGCTGTGGCTTTTTTTTTAACTGCTTCCAAACACTTAAAATTAACGCATTGGAGCCATAGCCAAATGTACTACCTACTTACCTACCTACCTACCTACCTATCTATCTATCTATCTATCTATCTATCTATCTATCTATCTATCTATCTATCTATCTATCTATCTATCTATCTATCTATCTATCTATAACTTTTGCGTTACTGGCAAAAAGATTAACAATTTTTAGAATGTTCCATGGTCAACTGGCAAGCGAAATGCATTCTGAAAAATTCATAAATCACCAAGAACAAAGAAAAAACACAGTCACACACCCAAAGTCAACCAGAGCTCAAGCCAGTAAAGTTAAATAAATAGAAGTTCATCAGCATAGGATAGTTCCAAAGCATCATGGAATCCTCAGCATAACTCTAGTAGATGCATTCTAGAAACTCTACAGCAATGGGTACCCTAAGTGTGCATATGTGACCATCCCAAACTTCTGAACTTTAAAATACGTTAAGGTAATGTTGTACCAGTAGTCTTGCTATTTGTAAACTCAGCATAGCATTAGAAACACTGGACAAAGCATAACAACAGGTATAAACATCTGACAAACTTCCATTATGTGCATCCTGCTGTCTTGAACAAATGAAGCTAGGCAACTATAGTCCCTTTGCAACTTGTGGGCTTCAACTCTCAGAATTCAAGAGCCACTACAGGTCATAATGGGGCCATAGTTGTGCACCCCTGTCGCAAAATCCATTGCATCATGACCGATGGAAACAAATTACATAACTCTGGCATCTGTATGATGATGTCATGATGTATGTGATGATCATATAATTTCTACTAGAGTACACTAATAATGGAGACACATAAGCACAAATGCCTTAAAATATTTTTAGGTTTTTTTAAAAAGTTCAGAAATATCTTAACAAGCAAATAATGGCTTGAAATTGCAAGGGTGCTTCTCCTGTCTGAGCTGGGACAGAGGTTGATTTGTGCTATTCAACCCCTCCATTTCCCCATAGCCAAGCGGTGAAAGCCAAGTAAAGGGGGAGGGGAGGACAGACAGATGCACAGTTAGACTTGGGGTCAAAACTTAAAAGGGCCAATTGTTTTTTAATTTAAAAAACATCCAAATTATGTCTCCTTCTTTTCTTTTCATCTGCTGATACGGTTACATTTTATTAAAGCCAGAGGCTTCCAAAATTAGAAATGTCCCAAGCTTTTCTACCACTCTGAGGGGGCCTGAGCACCTGATATATGAAAATAAATTATATTTGGGGGTGCAGCTAGAAGGTAAACTATCCTTGATCACAGAACATGTGTTCCTAAAGAAGAAAAATGTATGTATATCCTGTTGTTTTGCTCCCTGGAAGTAGATTCCATCCCAGGCCAAATCTGAAATTGAGATGGAACTTTTCTTGACATTAGACAAGTTTTGCCTGTTTCGTTTCTTTAAAAAAAAAGACAGGCATACATAAAAGAATTTCTAAAACCCCTCACAAGATACTCAAGGAGGCTGTCATCCCAAAGAGGTTTGTTTATTGACATGAATCCACACCCCACCCCTCCTCCAGGCAGCTGGTTAAATCAAACTTTCCGGGCCTTGTGAACTGCCATGAAACATCAGGAACACGTGTGAGGCCTAATGCTATACTTAGAAATTTGACTTTCCCCAGTGATGGATGGCTGAAATGAAGAATGGGAAGTTTGTCCTTTGAAGAATTCATTTATCTTGGTACTTGAGAATAAGACCTCAGTGGCAGCCCTGGAAGACAGACACAGAAAATTCTTTCTGGAATTTTAAAGCAACAATGGCATTCACAGTAAAGCATTCCTGCATGTTAGAAACACTCTATAAGCACATACTAATTTTGAGAAAATATTTAAACATTTCTTCATGAAAACATTATTATTATTATTATTATTATTATTATTATTATTATTGCTGTTGTTATTATTGCTGTTGTTGTTATTATTGCTATCATCATCATCATCATCATTATTATACACAAAAATGACAGTATACACAGCAAACAAGATAACCATGCTGGGTTTCGTATCACAAATCACTAGTCGAACACTTCCTACGTGTTTAGGACTGCATGATGTATTGGCGGATTATGCAAGCAGATCCCAGTATAGTGGCCTTCTGCAGCTGACCAATGGTGATCTTGTCAGCGCCAATTGTTTTTAAGTGCTTGCTTAGGTCTCTAGGCACAGCACCCAATGTTCCAATTACCACTGGAACCACCTGCACTGGTTTATGCCAGAGTCTCTGCAGTTCGATTCTCAATATTGATTCTTGGTTTGCTGCACTTTCAGCAGCTTCCTCTTGTTGACCTCCATCAAAGCTGGTTCAATACCGTCTTTCACATAATCAGCCAGAGCATACTTCTCTTCTTCGACTGTCTGCTTCACTTGCAAAAGTCCTCTGCCGCCTGCTTTTCTGGGCAAATATAGCCTGTCGACGTCACTACGCGGGTGCAGCGCATAGTGTATGGTCATCAGTTTTCTTGTTTTCTTATCTAGGCCGTCCAGCTCTGCCTGTGTCCAGTTTATGATCCCAGCAGTATATCTGATGGCCCAGGTATTTATAGCCTTGATGGCGATACCGCCTATTATTATTATTATTATTATTATTATTATTATTATTGCAAATTAAATCAAACTCAAAACTGAATTTCCCAGAGATCCTCAACCACAGGCACATTGCTGCCCAATAGTTTTATTTTTCCTTATTAGATTCTTGAATATTTGGCTTATTCAACCTTTTGAGAAAAAGAGAGGGAAAGATATAGACATGTGTGCACAAATACATGTTTTCAGACGCACATAGTTTTTTTCATTTTATTCGTAAACATTGTGTGTCTTGTCCTATTTGTGTATACACGTATGCTAATTTCATTATTTAGCTCTTCAGTACAATGTTGTAATGTGTAATACAAAGATATATATATTGTGATAATTCGTTTAGCTTTAAGATGCTATGTGATTTAGATGTTGCAATAGCTATTGCTTCTAATATTATTAGTGTCATAACTATGTTGAGCACTAAAATCCAAAACAATGTCTTTATTAAAATATTCAGGCAGGTGTTAGGCCCACCCAGAATATAACAATCACCTTTATTGCTGATAAAGATTAAACTAACCCAGGTAAACTGTCATAGCAGTTTTTTTTTAGCATATCCTAAATGTGTGTATGCTTTTGCTTTTCTTTCTGAAACTAGGCTATCAGTTTAAGACCCCTAATAAAACCCCAAAGCTTGCTTCCTTCTCCCCCCTCTCCTCTCTCCCTCTCTCCCTCCACTTTCCCCTCTCCCTTTCCCATTCCCTCCCTCCTTCCCTCAACTTTTCAAAAGGAGAAGTGAGTCAATCAATTTCACTGATTTTGTAAGACCAGTTCTATTGGCTTCCTTCTTTCCTAGATCTATGTCTCCTCAAAATGATTAACATGAAAACAAGATAGAGTTTTAACAATGGGCGCCTTCAGGGGTGGGATTCAATTTTTTTAAACAACCGGTTATGTGGGCATGGCTAGGTGGATGTGGCCAGGTGGGCATGGACATGTGACTGGGTGGGCATGGCTTTTTTTGCAGCACCCCCTCCTCTGCTCCGTTTTTGGGTCTCCTGGGCCTAAGGGAAGCCTCCTGGGGGAGGCATTTTTGCTCTTAGAAAGCTTTCCTGAGGCCCAGGAAGGTAAAAAATGGAGTGCGGAGGGGGGGCAGGCAGCACCACCCCCTGTGTACTCCTTTTTGCCTCCTGGGCCTCAGGGAAGTCTCCTGGGTGAAGCAGTAAGACAGCAAGGGGGATCCCGGCACAACTGATCATCAGATCAGCTGATTGTTGGGAGAAAAAAAAAGAAATACCTTAAGGAGTGATTGGGCGGGGGAGAATGCAGTCAGTGATGTTGGGCATGTGCACGATGTCACACCTGCATGATAAGAACTGACCAGGTGTGGAAGGGAGGGGTGGGTGGAGAGGGGAGGGGCCAACCAGGGGCATGATTTGCTGGTTCTCCAAACGGCACAGAATTGTAAAAACTGGTTCTATTCAACTGGTTCAAACCAGTAGAATCCCATCACTGGGTGCCTTATGTTGGTTTGTTTGGTTGGTTGGTTGTTTTTCTCTTCTTTCTTTTCTGCTTTATCTCTTCTCCCTGTAATCTTGTGGGAGTTATTTTTGTTATATCTTGTCAACTCATTTTGCCTGAACTTCAGGGATAATAAATGATGTAATCAACCTGGTTATCTTTAGGATGACAATTCAGAGATTCCTTAGTAAGAATAAGTATCCAATTGTGAAACATTATTTTAATGTAAACAATGCCATTAAATGCGGATTTTTGAAGGTGACTAATGGATCATATAACATTGCACCACCTCCCCCACATGCATTTTATCTCTACCTTGGTCAATTTTATTTTAAATGAATTTTAATTTAAGATCTCCATTTATTTATTTATTTAATTTATATTGCTGCCTATTCGCCCATGGCAAATTTTATTGTTTTAATGTTTTACATTCTATTTTAATTGAATGCTTGTAAGCCATCTAAGATTTCCTATGACAAGATGGGTGTCATGTAAGTGTAATAAATAAATAAATAACAATCATATTACAATTGTTAATTTACAACTTATAATAAATACATATATTTGTTATAAAATTTCTAAAGGGTTCTGCTTGGTATAAGCATAATACCCACATCGGGAGTAATCACTTCAGAGATTTTCTGGCAGGAGATGTTAAATCATAACCTACTATCTGCAGATTTTAAAAATTATATAGCTTGATCATACAGTATCAAATTATTAGTCTGAAAACCTAAAATTAAAATGCTGAATTCTAATCAGACCTGAACCAGGCAACCAGTCTCACTGGGAACAAGTTTTAGCAACAATAACAAGCTATAATTCTGATGTTAAAGATCCGCAGATATCCATGAAATTTCTTATATGTTTATGTAAACCATAATTTCTTAATGTACAGTAACCTGTAAATGTAGTTTACAGGATGTTTGTATATACAGTATAAGATTGATATTTATTAATCTAATGTTTACTATAATATTTAGCATAGGAATATCAGCAAACATGCTCAAATTTGTTGGAAGAGTAGCTATCATAGAGGTGGTATTCAGCAGGTTCTGACCAGTTCTGGAGAATCAGTAGTGGAAATTATGAGTAGTTCGGAGAACCAGCAAATACTACCTCTGACTGGAGATTTTATAGTATCCTTCCCCTGCCACTCCCACCAAGCCACACCCACAGAACCAGTAGTTTAAAAAAATGAATCCACCACTGATCTTTACTTTGATCTGGTCATAAACTCTAAGGACACAATAATTATTAAGAAATTAATTATTGCCTTATAAATTTATTACATGAACATAAGCCCTACAATAATTCAATTCATCAAATGGGATAACCTAGAAAAAATTAAAATAAGTTTTAAAATCAGTGCATTTATCTATCTATTTATCTATCTATCATCTAGCTATAATCTAGCTATTTAGCTAACTAGCTCTCTCTCTCTGTCTATCATCTATCTATCTTCCTTTTTTAAATCTTTACAAGGGGCTCCATTTATTAAACCGTGTAGCACATTGAAAATTGCAAAACAAAAACATCAAACAAAGCCAGCTTACGTGCAGCTAGAAACTCTTATTTTTCTTTTCCAGAGTATAGAAGACTCACAGGAGGCAGACTTGGGCAGTACAATCTTAACAGCAGCTGTGCAAATATTATAATATTGTGTGCTATTATTGTGTTAAGTTGCAGTCATAGACATTATGATATCTGGGCTTGTTTAACTAGAGCCAAAGGCAAGATAAGCAAAGGAAGTACAGATATTAAAACCCTGGGTCATATAACTGGGAACAGGTTTGGTTTCCTCTATCAAATTTTCAATTGAAACAAAAATAAATAAATAAATAAAGCAGGTTTTGTGTCAACAATCATTATGCAGGGGAAAGATTGACATTGGTAATGCTTTACATTTGGAAATGTGTACCTTTTTTTTTTCTGGGAAGTAGTGGACATAAAGGTATCCAAGTTCTCACCCTGTGAGTAAATGGGCACAAATATTAAGAACCATCCTTATCCCAATTGTGTTCTATTCACAGCAGCTGCACTGTCGGAAACAAAATTGCTAAAAAGAATAATCCAAGTAGTGTACACATGTCTGGCTCTTCGTAGTACATGCAATGAATTGTGCCTTTCTTGTTTGAAAGATTCTTCCAAATAATTATCTTGCCACCTGTTGGTTTCCACATGAATGTGCTTTCAATAATCGACAGCAGCAATAGCTTACAGAAAGAGGTTCAAGTCCAGAGAATGAAGGAAGATGACAATCTAATTTCAGGCCTTTTGAAGAACATTACTTATGGCATAAACAAGAGTTAATTTTTCTCCCATCTTATTTCTTTCTGAGATGGTTTTGCATTTTGTTCTTTCCAACCTAATGAAATGTTGGGAAGAAAGTATGTTAAGCAGGCCAGAAAGGGGCGTCTATCTATCGTTGTGTCCATCTGCTGGATAACTCTTACAAAACTGAACAGAACTGGACTGCATTTGGTATGATGTGAGAAGCCAGTGAAAGAAAGGCTGTGAGATTGAAAATGAGACTATGGAGAATATTCCAGAAAAAGTCTTCCAATACATAACTCAGAGCACAGCATATGAAGAACAGCTTGTGCAATTTTCTATTGCTTGCTGGAATATCATGCAAACAATAATAAACAGTAGTATCTTTTCTCTTTAGCATTTCAAAAGATCACCATTGGGATTAGTATTCAACACTTTAGGCCAAATACTCTATCTTTTCACTGGAGTTTGAGTTCTATTGCCTTCTTTCGGAGCCAGTTCATTGATGCTAACTGAAACCAGAACAAAGAAGCTGCAACAAGTTGAAAAAGAAGTATTTGAGAAAGGGAAACAAAAGTAGCATTATATCATTGATAGTGTCCCTTAAAGCAATGGAGTTAAAGGCTGCTTTCGAGAGGAAGTGGCTTCATATAAAAGGAGCCCCAACTTCTATATAATTCTCTCCAGGTTTTTGGAGTGAGACATTGTATTTGCAGCTGCATTACAACCACACTGAGGATTCCCTGTGCTGCACAGAGTCTCTCCTTTGAGGTTACTCACTTAGTTGTCTCAATGATGTCTATTGTAGGATTTTGGGTCTCTGTTACCCCTGATGCACTGATTTCTTAAAGTTTGACAATTTCACAGATGACGGTTATGCAAAGAGAGAGAAAAGTAATGTGGTGCAAACTTCCTAATCATTGATTTATTTCTTTTCCTGACTTCACATGGCAGGGTTCCAAATGAGAAATTGCAAAACACGATTCCTCATTCTGAACTGATCAGCCAACTGCTTCCATAGATTGCCTTTTCTCTCCAGTTGTCTTCAATGTTCAAGGAGCATTAGGTACATATTCCAAAAGACAGTTGCTATTCATTTTATTGCTTCCATAGATTTCCTTTTCTCTCCAATTGTCTTCAATGTTCAAGGAGCATTGGGTACATATTCCAAAAGACAGTTGCTATTCATTTTATTGGGTTTTCAGGTGTACTTCATTCAGGTTTCCTCCTTCTTAATGCTAGATGTAAATGAATGTCTGAAGGAAGAACTATACATTCCCACTTCAATTCCTTGTGACACATGTAATGATGAACTGTGTTTGTGACAAAGGGATAATTTTTCTTTGAAATGTAGACATGTAAATGCAAAACACGCATCAGTATCCTACATTATTTTGCTCTATTCCTATTTTAGGACTTCATCAGATTGAGGAAGATCTTTTCCAAATGTGTCACATATCTTCAAATTGTCCTTTATTTCTCTTTCTCATTGCATCTGCAGTTTGCTATGAATTTCATTTAGAAGAAGAGAATCAGAGGTGCCATTTTGTTTTCCAGAAAACTCTTTTCTGATCTACTATTGCAATTACACAAAATTCAAAATGTCTACTTACATTGTCACTCACTGTCACTGTTGTAGGTTGGCAAGTGAATATTTTAGAAAAATATCCAAAAGTATAAACTAAATGGATCATTTATCTGATATTATTCTTTAAAATATATTATGTATTTGTAGTTTAATTATTTGTTATTCTCTGGCCTGATATTTTGCAAAAATACTTTACAGGAAATAGCATAATTTTGTAAATGAAATTTTCTTGCAAAAGAAATAATAAAGCTATTTGGAACTTTGAGTAGAATTGAGTCGTTTCCATGCTTTAGAAGGAAAATATTTGTTAATGACTGCAGAGTTTTGCAGAAAATGATTGTTTAAGATATACAAAATAGAATTTACCAAGCAAATAAGAATTTGAAAATATAGTGTTTACATTAAATTGGTATGTTCACCATTATACTTTTCTTCAGATATAGTGTGTACTACCTATTTTTTTCCAAATGAGAATTTAAAATACTATTTTCCCCAATTTCCATATTGCAGATGTACTTTACTTATTTATCTTTTTGCCATTTATTTCCAAATCTTTAAATTCAATTTTTGAACTCATGGTTAATTTTTCTTTGTTCAAGCAAATGGCTTTTCTTTTGACCAAACCAGTAGTTTTTTCAAACTTGTTGTTAGCCTTAAGGTAGTTAATAAGCTCTTTCTGAAAGTGATTAGAAAATGAAGTTAATGAAATGCATCTTTTAAAGGCACTTCTGTGGTTGAAATCATGATGGCTAATCCCTTCATGTCACGGATGTCCTCTGGAGCAGCGGTTGCCAGCCGATGGGCCACGAGAAAATTTTGGTGGGCCGCAGAGAAATTTCACCCCCAGAGCACCCCTCCAAAGCAATTAATCCAGGCTGCATAGAAACACAAGGCTGCGCTGCCCACATGGCCCGCAGGAACCCTCCCCGCCCACTCACTCCTTACCTGGTAAACTTGCCTGCTAAATTTCTATTTTTCCACTTTCCAACCATCATCTGTTCTGCTGTGCCGGGAGATTTAGATTAGCTAGGAAGCAGGAAATGGTTAGAGTTCTTGCTTTCTAGCTAGTCTTTAATCTCCGGCTCTGCTTTTAAGCACAGCCGAACCTCCCTTAGGACTGAAGGTTTGCTTGCAAGCAAATTCAGTGCAGTCTCACGGCAAGCAAATTTGAGAGACTGAGCTAGCCAATGGCAGATAGATAGATCACTGAATGATTCTGTGAGGAACTCAATCTGCCTGCCTGCTTTGCCTGCTTTTGGGTAAAAGTTGCTTTTTTTAAATAAAAAAAAATCAATATTTATATAAATATTTATAATATTTACATACAAGCCATGCCCAGCCAGCCACATGACCACCAAGCCACACCCACAAATTAGACCACACCCATAGATCTAGTGGTCCCTGGGATCTAAAATCATGAGTTTGCTGGTCCCTGAGGTCCAAAAGGTTGGCGACCCCTGCTCTGGAGCACAAGTGGTTAATCTTCTGTCCTCTCCTAATCTGGAGAGATTTTGAAGAATTGGTCTACTTCTGGTACTTCAGTTTTTGCTTTGATTATTGTCTCTGCTGTTTTGGAGACATGCTTGGTTCTCCATGCTTCCTTTGGAAATCTTCTAAAGATTGAAATCTTCTGAAGATTGGCTCATCCCTGAATGTGCAATTTGTTTCCCTGGATTGTTTGCAAAAAGAAGCTTTTGAGGCTCCTTTTTCTAGGCAGGATAGTTTCAACTGCAATGTGCCATGGTTAAAGATTTATGGCTGCAATAAATATTTTAAATTTGTAGCCAAAGCAGGCTGCATGACTGGCAGCATAAGCCAAGCTGTAAACAAGGGGCTTGTAGCAAGTAAGCATGTGCTGTCTGTAAGAACAATGACTGGTGCAAGTGGACTGAATGTAGCTGAAACTTATCAAACAATGCTTATGTCTGGAAGTGCATTTGAGTATACAAGCCTTAAAAAACATGTAACCAGTCTCAAATTTGTTCATAAATCTCCCTCTGAATGAACCACAGTTGAAATCCATCCTTCATTTCAATTATCAATTGAAAATAGAGTGAAAATGGAAATGACAAAATGATATCAGAGTACATGTAGCTCTGGCTGCTCTCATCTCTGAAAAAATATATATTGGTTATTTAAATAAATAGAAAGTTGCAGTGAGAGCTTTTAGTGGTGACTGCCCAATGTACATGATAACAGAAGAATTATGGCTATTATTAATCAATATGAAGTCTGTTCTTTGCCATTTCTCTGCACTATTCACTGTTTAAACAGTTTTAGTAGCAATTAGAAGAGAAAAGGTAATGGGCTCATGGTTCTTGGTGAGCCAATGCCCACTGTACAACATGGACCTGTTGTATTTCACAATTTGAACTGGATATTGAAGGAAATATTAAATATCTTTTACACAGAAAAGTAAACATATCTGTGCATTGGCTTAGTGTGCTAACATTGAAGTAATCAATAAGCTTTAGTTATATTAAATTAAAATGCCTATCAATAAAGGAGAATATTTGTAGCTTGGGGTTAAAATGAGCGGTCCTTGGTTGTTTTCTTACAGACGTCTCATCACCTAACTAGATAATGTCATCAGTGCTGGATGCTGATGATTAAAACTGATGATGTTACTTAGTTTGGAGGTGAAACATCTGCAAGAAAACAACCAAGTTCAGAGACCGCCAAGCCTATTGCATGGCTGCGTACACCTTTTAATTTGATATGATAATTTTGTGTCAATTTTGAGCAACAATTTTCATTTATAGTCTTTGTAAATCATAAAGAATTTATGAAACAGCATTTTACTGAACTGGAAAATGTACCTTACCACAATTTCTAGAAGGATTCTCACAGAAATGCAGCACAACAATCTACTAAAGGTTTTGACAAAATTTGATATCCACCATAGGGAGACTTTGTAGATATAAATGTACACAATTTAGTTATTTATTATCTAATTAGATATACAATTCAATGCAGTATACTGAATGAGCTTATTCTTTGCGATAAAGCACTGATAAAGCTTGTATGCTTATAGTATAGGGTCTGGAAATAAATAAATATAAATATCTATACCAGAAGTGTCAAATTTATGTCATCCCAGCGGCATCATGTGATGTATCGGGATTTTTCCTCCCCTTCATTAAACCGGGCATGCCCAGTGTGGGACGCATCTGGGCCAGGGGCCATAAGTTTAACAGCCCTAATTTATACAGTTTCTGTGTGGAAGTCAACTTTTGATGGCTATATGACCACATCCATATAATTTTCTTCCACAACAATGTAGATTTAATTTGAATATTATTTCCCCCCCATATTAGCTTATAGACCTGGTATTTTTTAGTGGGTTTCCATCCAGCTGATCCATTCCTTAGCTTACCTTAGCTTAGCTTTTTTGTTTTTTTAGGCAAGCCAAATTTTCCAGATCTGTCACTCACTATAACTCTTGAATGAAATATGATGCATTGAAAGATATAAAGCCATATTCACAACTGAAGAACATCTGGCACACCTTAATGATTGTAAGTATATGATTATATTATTTGAGCAGAGAAGTGCCTTGTTCATTCTTTGGCATTTCCAGTTATCTCTAGGAATTAACATTTCATAGGTCAAGGACTGTATTCACCCTTATGTATGAAGTTGAGGGCTACATAAGGTCAGGAAAGAATTGTGAGGGCTCAGTGGAAAATGCAGTTGGAATTCTAAGGAAGCAGAAACAGGGAACAAATTGATATTTAAATAGATTAAATAAGTACATATTCTGTCTCTGGCAGCAGTCAATGTGTTGCTTCCAACATCTTTAAAAGGATGAGAGTACAGCATACATTTGTGTATCTTTGTTTCCATCTTTTCAAATGGGATTTTTGAAAAAGTTCAAAGGGTTCCTTTAAAAAATGTAAACCATATTCCAAAACATTTCTGAATTTATTATAAATTTGGTTTATAAATTCTAAATTAAAACCTTTCTTTGTTATTTTCTATTCTGTCTCTGTTCTGTAACAAATAAGGTTCAGCATTCAAGGATACCTGCAAAAGATGTCTAATACAGAGGCTTTGTCCAGATTTATAAAATAGCCTGTACCAGGTTATTCTTACAATTATGGTTCAACTCAATGCTGGGACTTAAAGCAAAATTTAGGAAAATGTCTTGCTATCTGCCATGAAGAAAGGTAAAATAACGATAACTCTTTTGATTTTCAATAGCATGTAGAATTTTCAGCACAGCTAGATTTTTACAACATGAAATAGTCCAAATTGCATAGAAATCAGTACAAAACCTTACAGTATATGTAAAAAAAAAACCCTCAATTATTTAGACATTCTTTAACTTTATTATTTTGAGACAGAATATGATAAAATTTTCAGAGTAACATCTTAAAAATTATAGGCAGATTTTGGTTGTCTTTGGGCAATGGGAAGGAATGTCCAGATGATATTACTGCTTGCCTAAAATGAAAGTGGTTTCAGAAGGTAAAGTGGAAGTGTATAATTTATTTAGAAAAATTGAATTATTGATGATAAAAAAAAATATTCAATCAGTACTAATTGCAGTTTAGAATATAAATATTACAGACATAACCTTATTTGACGTTTCACCCAAAGTTAAATATGACATTAAAAATCCTGCTGCAGTTCACATTAAAGCACTAGCTATGTAGCAATAGTTTCAGTCTAATTGCTTAATATTAAGATCTCCATTGTATTATTACTTAGTATGTAAATATATTTATATGTGTGTGAATTTATATATTGATAAAAAAGAAATAAGAGATATACAAAACAAATTTAATAAAAATTAAAATACCTAAAAAGTAGAGAAAAAAGAAAAAAGGAAGCAATAGTAAAAACTGCTATAAAAAAGAAAAAAACTATTGATTTCTGACTCATCCCTTTTTACACATTTGCTGATGTGTGATACTTGTCAAACATTCCACCTCCCTTAAAAGCCATGCTGTGTTTACCATGCTTTGTGGTATGTTAATCAGTGCCTTAATCTTGTATATAACCAAACAATTTTTTTCCCATAATGAGGCAGCCGATACTGACAAGTCTAGCTTATGCATTGAGTATCAAACAAAAATCAAAATTTTCATGTCAAAATGTGATGAGTACTAAATTCACTAAGTTTTCAAAGCAGTTGAGTACCAAGGTACCACTGTACATCTTGCATATGCTCTAAGTTAGATCATTGAGAGAGAGAAATCACACTATTTCTCTTTGTAAACACAATATTTCTATTAATTTTTTTATTGAGTATGAAAATTACCAACAATGGCACATTTCAAGGAGTGCTACAGTGCCAATTGTGTCAATGGAAAATGAAGAATATAAAAGCCATATTGAACACATGGTCAGAATTACAAGTGTTGGTTTTGTCATTCACTGAGGCACAATGCATCCTAATTAATAATTACATCACATGCATAAAAAGATATTTATGTATTCCAAACTTTCCATATTTTCACAAATTTTCACATTACAATTTTGGGAGGAGAAAAAACAGAATTGGTACTGTCCCTGTCAAAGCTTGGTCTTTGAGAGATTGCACAAAAATAGTTTCAGTACAGAATACAGTCCGTCATTTCTCCATTATAACTCGATCTTTTCTGAAGCTGGCTTTTATTTTATTTTTTAAATTTCAGTTGAATGCATATTAGCATATGATTGTAATTAGCCACTCTATAGAGTATGAAAATGTAAACTATAGGCTGTTCCATACATTATTTGTTTGGTGATATTTCTAGTTCCATCCTCAACATATGCAAAAGACTGCTTAAAATATAAAAGTCCAGCAATAATGGCATTTTGTAATGACCTGTAAATTTTTAATGAAACAGACAAAGAAGGAAAGTTATAATAGCTCTTTCTGCTTTAATATGCTGTTAACAAGGAGTAAAGCTAAGCTTTAAAAAATGTTCAATGAAAAAGAAATCCAGCTTGAATTATTTTGAATTAAAAATAGAGATGATAAGATACTTAAAACCATGCTGAAAAATTGAAGTGTTAGTTGAACAAGCATGCCAAAATCTTAATCAAGCATATAAAAGTATTTGTGTTGTATAGCATGCCTTTGTAGTATCCTTCCTCAGCCAAAAACAAACTCTAGCAAATTGTCAAGAGTTTTTCCAAGAACTGCATTTTACTCTTATTCTGCTATTTATGTGTCTGCCAAGCATTTAATTTTCATGGCTTTCTGTACAGCAAACTCTCTATTGATTTTCTTAAGGTCAGATACCATATCTTTTGTTATTTTCAGCCAGCAATGCTGTGCCAATATAAATCAGAGAAAATCTGGTCTTTAATAGCTCCAAATGTCTACATTCTGGAAAGGACTGGACGTTCCCAAGATGTACAAGTCTGTGCTTCAATCAGACTCAGCTATGGAAGATTTTATTCACTGTATTTGTCCGCATCTAATTATTTACTGACACCATGGATTAAAGTAAGAGAGTACAATGTTTCTTTTCCATGAGAAAAAAACATTGTGAGCCATAAGATATATTAGCAAGGAAAATTGGTGTGTGGAAAATGCAAGAATTAAAGACCCATTAATTGCCAATAGCGTGTACACTTAAGAAATTCCTAAAAGGTCCCCAGTTTGTTCATTCTTCAACCACATGGAGAAAGCCTGAAATAAAGCATGGGGCATACAAAGGATGGTAACTTTTTGGGCCCAACAGATTAGGCCTTCGTGTATACATACAGATTGGCATCAGTGGTGGGATTCAACATTTTTTACTACCGGTACTGTGGGGGTGGCTTGGTGGGCATGTCATTGCTTGGTGGGCATGGCAGGGAAGGTTACTGCAAAATCCCATTCCATCTCCACCCCACTAATCTGCTTTCCAGCTCTATTCTCCTGTGCAGGGCAACAAAAGAAGACCTATCTAATCAGCTGGGACTCAGGAAACAGAAAATAGGTAGGCGCAGGGCAAGTCAGAGGTGGTATTTGCTGGTTTTCCAAACTACTCAAAATTTCCGCTACCCGTTCTCCAGAACTGGTCAGAACTTGCTGAATACCACCTCTGATTTGCATACATGTAAGCATATACATGTGAATGTACTTGCAAATCAGTGGTGGGATTCAATTTTTTTTACTACCAGTTTTGTGGGCGTGGCTTGGTGGGCGTGGCAGGGGAAGAATACTGTAAAATCTCCAGTCAGAGGTGGTATTTGCCAGTTCTCGGAACTACTCAAAATTATCGCTACCGATTCTCCAGAACTGGTCAGAACCTGCTGAATGCCACCTCTGTTGCAAATGCTTTTCCTAGCAGGGAATTCAGTGATTTCAAAAGCTGTCAAGGAGGAAAAGAATATTGCATGCAACAGTATTTCTTTTTCTGTTTCTCAGTGTTGCTTTTAAGCAGCAACAAACGAGAAAGAAAGATGAAGTTATAAGAATACATGTTTTCTTTCCTTTCCCTTTTTCTTTTTGAACAAACCTGTACTATATCATTTTGCGTGGAGTTTTGTCCAATTAGAGGCTGTTCCAGAAGGAAAGAGGGTTTTTGATTTACAGAGTAATAATAATAAAAATTAATTAAGAAATGTGTGCCCAATATAAAATGAGAAACTTAATTTCGAGATCTCAAGGGTTTCATGCTGCATTTTTTACTTAAAAACAATGGAAGAAACTTAACATTGCCAGTTTTGATTTTGATTATGTAAACAACAATAGAGGAGGAGAAAAGACTGGAAAGCAATAATAAAGGGAGAATATATAAGAATGCACAGTCAAAATTAGGTTAAGCCAGTTTTTTATGAAAAGAGATAATTCTGAGTAGTGATTGCAAGGACAAAGTGCATGTTTCCATTTTGTTATAAAACTGTATTCCAGGCTAATGACAAGTGGGAGTCTATAGTGCTGAAATTTTATAGAATTAATAAAAAAGTATATTGTCAGAGTAGACACACACTCCATGCTCTCTTTAAACAGTGAAGCATCCATCATGTAGGGGAAAAATGAACAATGAAGTCCTTCCTTCCTGATTTATGTGGTTGACATGAGATATTTTGTATGAATTTCCTTGGGAACATTTACAAATTCATACCCTGAAACACCACCTGATAATGAGTTACACATTTGATGTATATTGGAAGCACACTCCTTTTGGCTGAGCAGGTGCAACTTTTTGAAAGGTATTTGTTGGCAGTACAGATTTTTACAATGAATCATTCCTCTTTTGCATGCTGCAGACAATGAGAGTATGGAAATGATCATTTTAAGGCTAAAAATGCCAAAGAATAAAGTAACTATTTGTTGTCTGAGTAAAAGTCACTGAAACCGTTAGAGGACTGGATTCAAAATTCCAAACTTCTGATACAAAAAAAGAAGTTAAATGGGAAAAAAGGCAGAGATGATGGAAATATCTTATTAGAGCTTGCCTCTAATCCCA